>CM057459.1:1002465000-1003851500 GCA_016271365.2 Neoceratodus forsteri
CCCTATCTGTCTCCATGAAAAGTTACAGCCTTTTATTTGTCTTTTGTGTTCATACAGGGAAATTCATTCAATATGAAACTATTGAAGTATCTATGCTTTGTTTCACATAATATGGTACTCTATTCTTTAGACGTGCTTTATTTCCTTCCCAAATCCTTTGTTTTACATTTTTAGACCTTTTATTTATTTTCTTCCAGACAGTTTATCAGGCTGCAGCACTTTCAGCAAACAGCTTAGCAGGCTGCTGCACTTTCAACCGACGCCCTATTCAGGAACTCAGCCTTTTAGAACACAGAAGGCTTTACTGCAACAATTGCAACTCCCTTTTTAAAAGAAATACTTTAACACTACAGGTTCTATGGCATTTTCCTACAACCTGAACTTTGTTTGAGTTGCCTAAAACATTTATTTTACTGTTTAAAGAAATTCTACAGCCTCAGCTTTCCTTAATTACTAACTGGCTTGTAGGTGAAGGTTTTCTTTCATAACCCAGCCCTTTACTCACGTTATGGCTTTATTTAAGTGACACAGCTCCTTTTGTATTCTTAAACAAGATGCAAGCTTTTTGTTTTAATAACACAGCAAAAGTGATAGTAAAGTTAAAGTAGAGAATTGCCAGGTTGGCCACCCTGACAAGAAAATTAGGATAGATTGAATAAGTAGAAGGAGACAGGATAGAGTGAATGCAGAAACCCAAAAGGGGGGGGGGGTATTGCATCTTCTCTGTGTCAGCTTTTTCTTTTCAAAACTGGCCATCCTGTCACACGTATGTAAAGGAAAAAAGATGATTAATTTTGAAATCATTTTTTTACCTTAAATTCAGATTCCCTCACATGACTGCTCCTCGTCCCCTTCTGATTTACCATTATACCTAGACAGTAAAACTCTGATACTGTTTCTAATTTATGGTTATTTATAGAACATTTGTAAGTTTTATTATTCCTCTCAAAAAACAAAACCTTGGTTTTATTGTAGCTGATCTGCAGATCAGCTTTACTGCATTCTGTGTAAACTTTTTCAAATATTCTTCTCATGCCTAAATGGCAAGTTGTCTATAGTGTCACATCTTCAGCATATGCCAAATATGGCAATGCCCTGGTTCTATTTTTGGCCACCATGCATTAACCATTTTTTCTATAGGAGCCAACTTTCCTTTTTTAGAGAACTTTTCCGGGTGGGAAAAAAGCAATTCTTCTGGGGAAACTCCCAATTCCTTTAAAATCTGTCTCTCTATGCTAAGCCAAATTGGCACATATTCCCTTCCCCATCCATTCCACCATCCCATTATCCCTAGCTGCCCTGCCACATAATCAATTGGAGATCTGTGCACTTGAAGCCCCTCCATATCCTGTGAGAGAGACGATGACGTGTGTTTTTCCTAGCGGGCTTAGAGTTCTGCCAGAAAGCTTGATATCAACTTTCTAATTTTTATAAACCAGGGCTGAGGGAAGAGATACGTGCCAAATGAATCGGGTACAGCAGCCTAGGCAATAGATTCATTTTGACCATTCCTAACCTAGCTGTAATGTTCAGTGGAAGTTTATTCCATCTAAGTATGTCACCCCAGATTGTAGTTAACAGTTTTTCCAAATTAATCTCCTCTTCCTCCTCTATATTAGGGGTAATCCATATACCCAAGTATTATATTACTTTAGAGGCCCAGTGAATCTGAAGTGGCTCAAAATCTGCCCTTAAAGTGTGTGGTTTAAGGGGGAGGATTTGTGTTTTACTTAAGTTCAGTTTATAATTCAAAACTGCTGAGTATCTTTGTATAATTTCCAATGCCTGTCTAAAGCCATCAGCGGGTCTAGCAAATGTAAAAAGTATAGATCACAAACACAAGACAGTTTTAAGTTCCTCCCCAAATTTTAATTCCCTGGATCCTGGGATCTAGGTTAAGTGCCCTTAACAAAGGTTCTAAGTAGGTGTTGAACAAAATAGGGGAAAGGGGGCATCCTTGCCTAGTCCAATTCTCTAATTTAATTTCCTGCGATATGTATCCATTACATAACACCCTGGCTGTCGGGGTTGCATATAAATTTTTTATTCCCCTGAGAAGACCCTCAGGGAATCCCATCCTCTCCATGGTGGCAAAAAGAAAGGAGTGAGAGACCCTGTTGAAGGCCTTCTTAGCATCTAAAGATATCAGTGCCATAGGTATCTGAGAGTCCAGCACATAGTTAATGATATTATGCACCTACCTTAGTGCATCATGAGCCCTCCTGCCTGGCATAAACCCTACTTCTTCCTGACTGACTAAACTTGGGGCAACTTTCAAGATTCTATTAGCCAATATTCTTGTCAGGATCTTGATATCCTGATTCATCAGTGCAATCGGTCTGTAGCTCTCCGGAAGCTCCTTTGGCTTATCCTGTTTTGGGATGAGAGTAATATATTCTTGGTAAAGTGGGGAATGGGACACCCCTGCTTGCATTATCCTAGTAAACATATATTTTAGTAGAGGTAGTACTGTTGAAATATGTGCTTTATAAAACTTGGCTGTAAGGCCATCAGGCCCCAAAGTTTTACCAATTGGCAATGATTTGATCACCTTTAAAATTTGCCCCTCACTTATTGGAACTACCAGCCCTTGTACCATTCGTGCTGCCTCCCATTCCCTCACTCTAGCCGATAGAAGGTGGCCCGGCACATCTCCCTGCATTAAATACTTGGCCTGGATTTTCTCCAACCAGAAATCCACCTTGGCATAGATCAAGTCAGCCATCTAATCCCTCAGTTCCTTAAGTTCAGCGTCTAATTCTGCAGATGACCCTTCTAAAGGCACAAGGGAATCTATAGCCCCTATTATGAACTCCTCTCGGGGTTGTCTGAGTTTGTTTCTTCTTGCTGCATATCTTTGAGCTACCCCCAATAAAGAACCTTACAAGATGGCCAAGCTATTTGCTTATCCTGCAATGTTGGTAGTTAAACTTGAATAATCTCTCTAACAGCATCCTCTAACTTTCCCTCTAGTTTAGTATCAGTCAATAGTGATTAATCTAATCTCCATTTATATTGCTTATGAGGAGAGGCTTTTAGTTCCCACATCATCTGAACAGGGGAGTGATCAGATGAGATTCTACAATAGGTAGCCATTTCTTTTATTCCCACCAACGCTTCCTTATTGACCAAGAAAAAATCAATCCTGGAGTGGATTTTATGGGACCCTGAAAAGAAAGCCATGCTATTGGATCCCTTACCATGTATCCAAGCAGGGTCCACCAATGCCATAGCCTTTAAGAATTGACCCATAGCCTCCTGTGCTCTTGACGGAGGTTTTTTAGAGGGTGGATACCTATCTTCCCAATTGTTTAGGCACAGGTTCCAATCCCCTGCTAGAATGATTGGATGTGCTGACAACCCCACTGGATCTGCCTCTAATGAAGCAAAAAAATCTGGGTTGGGGTTGTTGGGCCATAAATGGAGGCGATTGACAAGTCTGAACCCAGGATAGAGCCAAAGAGAAAAATTCCCCTGAAGTCCCCTTTTATTACCACTCTCTTTACCACAAATGGGAAAGCCTTCCCCACCAGAATAGCAACTCCCCCCGAAGCCGCTGTGTTTCCCACCCCAAATACCTGACCCACCCACATTTTTTTCATCAGATCTAGTTCCTCTGATAAAAGGTGAGTCTTCTGTAACATTACTATTTGTGCCCCCATTCATTGAATATGTCTCAGAATCGCCATCCTTTTTCACCTACCCCTAAGGCCTTTAACATTCCAAGAAATAATTTTAATATTCAACATTTTATATGTATACTCCCATATTTATTGCCATGCTACGATCTGCCAATGTCCTGTTCCCAACTAACGGACTCTCTCTCTTTTCTTTCCCCCCACCACCCCTCACAGTTCGCCAATCCTATGATCACCCTCCTAGAAAAATAGCGATCCATGAATAAGCCAGTTCCCGAGTGTCCCACCCGGTTCCCTCTCCAAACTCATACCAGAGATTATAGATAATCCCATCCTTCCAACGTCTCCCTACCCTGCCCCATCAGTTAGCTTCTCCTCACTCATCTTCTCCTAACCCCATTGTCAAAGGGGAGATACTTTCCTAGTGGTCTCCCACATTATAGCTGTTTTCAGGCTATTCTGCCTAATTATCTTTCAGTGTACTTTAATGTATGATGGGGTTTTCTTTGGGCACGCTATTATAGTGCACTTCAAATTCTTTGCCCACTATGCCCCCTGGACCTTCATTATTTCACAGAATGACCACCTCCCCTGTAGTGTAGTTTCCCTTTTCCCTGTATTGTGAGGTAAGCCCAACTCTAGCCCTCCAGCAACGATATTAACCCCATAAAAATCCTCTTCTCTGCTTCCCCCCAAAAGGCTGCTCACAATACTAAGGCTAGCCAGTTCCATGGAAGCAGCATTTACCAGAGGAGTGAGCTTATAGAGAGAATAGCTGTTGCTGCTCGCCATTCACCCCAGCTGTGTAATCATAAAACCCTTCGCTCCCTCTTCCCCCAGAATAAGCCTTCCGCATTCATTTCTAAGGATACCAAATTAAAGAGCAGCAAGTTCTCTGCTATCCGATACAGCACCAAACCTGTTTCTGAAGCAAACCTAGGCTGAGAGAAGCACTCTCCCTGCATCCATTGAAACAGGCCTTAACCCCCACCCCCATCGCAAAATCATTAAATTACCTAACCTAAGGTATGTCTGCCCTCTAGTGGCATCACCCAGTAATTGCTTTGCTGCAGCTCACAATAGCCCTGAAAGAGAAGGTCTCCCATCCAAATTCCCTACATCAGCCCTACCCCCATTACCTCCCTATAGGTCTCTATACCTCTTTCTTTCACTCAATCCTTTGAGCTGCCCCTAAACAAAAGTGTAGGCTACCTGCTTAATATAATCAACAGACTGTTTAATTTTAATAAATCGTAAACGAGTTCAGTCCATACATAGCATTTCAACCATTCTTTGATCACATCCAGATCAGGTTAGAACTCCCGATTGCCACTGCAAAGCCAGTCAAGTCGGTGGCTTGAATAATGATGGTAGTTTGAATCTCAGGCCCTCCAGGGCATCACGTGCTACTAGGTATTTTTTGTCTCCAGCTTGGAGCTTAACTGTTAGGGTCACTGGATACTGCATCTGAAATTTGATCCCAGCTAGGTATAGTTTCTTCTTAATGTCCGAATACTCTTTCTGGCAATCTCGAATAGATGGGATTTGATCTTGGAACAGCCACAAAGTCGCCCCATTCCACTGAAGATTTTTTGATTGCTTAGCTTTACTGAGAACAACGGCTTTTTCTTTATAGTTAAGAAACCTCATGATTAATACCAGCGGGCGAGCTCCTGGGGTCTTTCTAAGTGCCCGATGCACTCTTTCCAGGTTTTATGCCTCCACGTATGGAGTTGGGCCTAGTAATTTCAATAGCAGAATCTGCAAGAAGGTTACACAGTCCGCCCCCTCTGTTTTTTCAGGAAGCCCTGCCATAATTAAATTATTTCTCCTGCTACATGATTCTTGATCTTCAATGTGGTCTTCCAGCTGTTTGACTTCCTTTCATAGCACAACCACTTCTTGCTCTGTAGTTGTAGTTTTTCTTTAATGCGACAAGACCCTGGCCTCTAAATCTCCCATCCTCCTTGCCAGTGCATTCAGAGTCAGTTTTACTATTGAAAAATCCACCACCAAACCCTGTAGCATTTGTTTAATCTCCAGAATGTCATCTACGTTCGCTTTCTCTCCCCCTTTCACTCTCTCTTCGTCCTCTTGATCCTCCGGAACGGGAAAAAGGGACTTCTGGTGTTTTAATGCCAGAATCTTTGCTGACAGTGGCTCTGGAACTCCACACTCCATCTTGGCCATTCCATCAGGCCATTGCAGATCACCACCGAGACAGATATAAAGTTCAGTCTGTGCCTTCCTGTTCAATCAAAAGGCAGAGATGCTTAGTAAGCTTTCCTGAACAAGTAGATTATCGAATTGAGCACAAAAACTTATTTAAAAAGGAGATTAAATTAACGAGGGCCCAGGAGCGACACTCAGGACGTCCTCTCTCCTCTAGCTCATAACATGATCCCTCCAGAGAAACTATTTTATTTTTATGTGACACAGGGTCCAGATACATGCTGGGGGGTGGTGGGACCACTAGACTAGCAGGGAAATTACTTCATAGGGCAGATACCGGGGATCGGGAATCATGCTTTGGGGAGGCACTGCCACTGCATTACCACCGGCCTTTTCTCAGCAGTATTCAGTGCTGTGCTACAGGTTGCACTAATGCCTGTAGTGTGGCTGTATACTTTTGAATATTCTGGTGAACTGGCATTTAGGGCCCCTCCCCTCAGTCCCTCCCCTACATACATTATACTTTAGCATCATCGCTAACACCTAGCAGCAGTGCTAAAAGTCCTTTTGAATATTGCAGTCGGGTGCAAATTTGGCACTAGTCCAGTGCAACGGATTTGCACCTGGCACTAATCTTAGAATATCTGGCCCATTTTTTTGTTGTTTTGATAACCTGAAATCTTTGAATATATTTGTACTTCTTCTAAAAAGGAATCAAGTGACACATCAATATTTTTAATAATTAACAGAATGTCGTCTGCAAAAACATTCAGTTTTATATGACCTTGACCTATCTTAATCCCTTCTATATATTGGTTATTTCTTTTAGTTTGTATGAGTGGTTCAAGTGCTAAAATGAATAGTGTTGGTGACAGGGGGCAGCCCTGTCGCACCTCATTTAACATATTAAAATTGTCAGTTAAATATTAATTTGAAATCTGACAACAGTGTTTTTATAGACTTTTTTTTATCAACATTGTTTTTTTTTTTTTACTTTATTTTTCCATTATTTATTCCAGGAATTGGGGACTCAGTTTTAACAAAACTGTCAGTATACACACATTAAAAGTACAGAGTATACATTCAAATACATATCTGATAAATGGCTGTCAAGACATAAATATACGCTTAATCTTCATACAATAAAAATTAATGGGTGGGGGGGGAGGAAGAAGGCACCTTTCTGTCAAGGTGTGAAGCATGGAGGAATTATATATATATAAGACCTGAAATGAGGATAATTATTATACAAATTGACTGACTGGGTATAACCTTGTCCATGACAGCTGTGTAGCAAGAGGAGACACTCGGAGAAAGAATATAGGTCTAAGATACCAGATCTTGTCTATGAGTGACAATCTGCAGCCACCAGGGAGACCAGTAACCCTGTATCAGGGTAGATTTTTTCTGTATTTTCGCCATCATACTCTCCATCAAGTATATATCATAAAGTTGATCTTCCCAAGCCCTGAGAGTAAGGGGAGAAGGTGACAGCCAACATTTAGTAATCATTTTCTTAGCCGCAGTTAATAGTCTCAAAGCCAAATATAATTTAGATTTGTTTTTAAATTCCAGTGGGAAGTGTAGCAGAATTGCTGCGGCTGGATTGAGTGGAGTCAGTTCCGGCCACAAGACTGCTATAACTTTCTCAATCTGCCTCCAAAAGCCACTAAGAATGGGGAACCCCCATAAAATGTGGAAGTGTGTGGCCTCATGAGCCCCACATTTCCTCCAGCATGAGGCATCTCGTGAGGGAAGATATTTGGAGGTTATATGTGGAGTATGGAAAAAATGGAAGGACACTTTCCAGGCAAATTCACGCCAGCTATATGAATTAGTTATTTTATGGTGTCTCCTCCATATCCACATCCAATCCTTCTTGGACAGGTCCACCTGCATCTCTCTCTCCCAGATCCCCTCAACCCTCCTCCAGGGATTACCAAGTGAGGACATATATGCTTGGTAGAATCTGGAAATTAAATTTCTGGGATCTGTCTCAGCCTGTATTAATATTAGGAGTGTAAACATGGTGTAATCTCCTCCGTGTCCACTGTTAAGGATGCTACAGTCTCATGAAAGTGTCTGATTTGGAAATATCAAAACCAGTCTGAACTCGGGAGAGAGAATTCCTCACTTAATTGCATAAAGGTTTAAAAGATACTATTTAAATAGAACTGATAAGTGTGGGAAAGCCCCAGAGAGGACCATTTATTAAACCCTTTATCTACACCCAATGGATTAAACTTCCGATTCCTCCAAGGAACCCCTATCCAGAGAGCACCAAATGAGTTTGCAAATAGAGACAGGAATCTTGACCATGTTCCGAGGTAATGCCTAATATAAATTGATATCCTCGAATCCAGATCAGTCACACAGGGGGGCTGAGAAATGGTCAACGCATTTAATTGAATATCTGATAGTTCTTGTTCTATATCTCACTACCGTGGACCAGACCCTCTTGGGCGCAGCCACTTGCTAAAGTGATTTAACATAGTAGCCATCGCATACCTGGACCAGCTGGGCTGTGATAGGCCTCCTCTTTCTTTAGGGGCTTACAGTTTATCTAGGGATATCCAGGATTTACCTCCCTGCCACAAGAAATTAGATAGCAGTCTATTCCATCTCTTCTCATCTCTCTCTTGAGCAGTGACTGTGGGATTGTCTGTAGTAAATATAGCAAGCGGGGTAGTAAATTTACCTGGACTATCCGAATTTTATTCATCAGGGATATCAGGAGAAGGGTCCATGTCTCCAAGTCTCATTTAATTTGTGCAAAAAGCTCAGCGTAATTTATGTTGTAAGTCTGTGTTGGTGTCCTAAAGATTTTTATACCTAAATATCTCAGCTAATCACATTCCCAGTTATATGGGAATTTTTCTTGTATACTTTTGTCTGGGAAGTTTCCTATATTTAATGTTTCTGCTTTCTGGGTGTTAATCTTGTAGCCTGAAACTCTCTCAATATATCTCAAAGCTTGATGCAAGATTGGCAGGGAGGCTTTGGGTTTGGTGATATATAACAAAAGATCATCTGCATATAAAGCAACCCTATGCTCCCTGCCCCCTGCCCAGTAGCTCACCTTCTCTGGTAATTGACAAAGATATTGGGCCAGTGGTTCTGCATATATGGCAAAATGGTACGGGGAAAGGGGGCAACCCTGCCTAGTTCCCTGGGACAGTGGAAATGTCAAGGAACATGAGCCATTAGCTTTAACTACAGCCTGGGGGTCGGAGTAAATACCTAAAATGTTGACTATAAACTCTGTAGGAAAAAGCAGCTTCTCCAAGGTTTTTTTCAGGAAAATCCAGGAGACTCTATCAAATGTCTTCTGGGCGTCGAGTCCCAGGATAAGTAGGTGGGCTTGGGCATGTAGGGCATGTTCTATTAAATATAAAGTCCATTTAATATTATCAGACGTTTGCCTGGAGGGTATAAAACCTGCCTGGTCGGGGTGAATTAATAAGGGGATAATGTTATCTAGTCTATGAGATAATATACTTGTGTATATCATGTAGTCCTGATTCAGAACCGAGATGGGCCAATAAGATTCACATTAATGGGGTGGTTTTCTAGGTTTTAGGATTACAGAAATTGTAGCATATGACCAAGATCTTGGGTATATGCCCTTCTTGTGGCTTTCCTCCATCATTTGGGTTAATGGATCAGAGATCCATTCCCAAGCTGACTTGTAAAACTCTGCTCCATAGCCATCTGGACCAGGGCTTTTCCCGTTCTTCAGTTTAAGAATGGTGTTTTTAACTTCCAAGCTAGTAATAGGACAGATTAGTGTTTGCTTTTGTTCCTTGGTAAGTCTAGGTAGAGCCAAATCCCTTAGGAAGGCATCAATCTCAGTTACATCCACTGAGGAATCATCTTTATACAATTTTGCATAGTAAGATTGGAAAGCCCCCACTATTTCGGATGTGTTAGAGCATAGTGCTCCTGAAGAAGGGTGTTTAACCTTGGAAATTATAGATAGTTTAATTTGTTTTCTGAGTCTATGTGCTAGGATTCTGGTAGCTCTAGGGTCCCCCTCGAAGTATTTTTGTTTCAGCCACAATAGGGCCTGTTCTGTCTTTTCAGTGAGTATTTTTTGAATGGAATGTTGGATGGCAATGATTTGGTCTAGCAGAGAGGTGTCTCCTTGCATGTGTGCAGATTGGAGGAAACTCAGCTTCTCCTGAAGCCGATTCAAATTAGATTCTTGTCTGCACCTCTTTTGCGAGGAATATGCTATTAGGATTTCCTCTCAATACCGCCTTCAGGGTGTCCCATAATAATTGGGGAGAGGTCTGCATGTTATTATTATCTGTGAAAAACTCTTTGATCTTGGCTTGTATCAAGTCTCGACATTCAGGGTCTTGTAATAGAGAGTTATTTAGCTGCCAGTATGTGTTTTTCTTTTCATCCTGTGATTCCATCTCTAGCAATATTGGGGCATGATCTGATAGACAAATATTATGGATTTCAGCTACCTGTATCAGTACAGCATGTTCTTTTGAAACAGAGAAGTAATCTAAGTGTGAATAGTGTTTATGAGCATGTGAATAAAAAGTAAAGTTTCTGGTTTAAGGATGTATATATTGCCACGAGTCTACCAAGCCTAATTCCCTTATTAATCTTCTCAAGTGACGCTGACCTGAACACTGTGGTGGGGGTCTAGTAGCTGAAGTGTCCTAAGATGGATTAAGGAGGCAATTATAGTCTCCTCCCACAATCAAGACTCCCTTCTTAATAAGGAGGATTTTTTCAAATAATTTTTTAATGGATGAGGCATCCGTCCCAGGTGGAATGAATATATTTGCTATAGTATGTTGTCTGTTCCCCAGTGTCCCGACCACCACCACTAGATGTCCCTCTGAGTCTGAATAACAATCAGATACTATAAAAGCAGAATTTTTGGATATCAGAGTTGCCACCCCTCTGCAACGTCCCCTACAGTATGCTGACTTATAAATCTTTCCAAACCCAAATTTACTTAATTTTTGGTGCTTTCTGGAGTCTAAGTGGGTCTCCTGTAGTAAAACTATTTCTGCATTAAACTTTTTGAGTGCTTTAATTGTTCTATACCTTTTCACTGGTCTAGTCAGCCCATTCACATTATGTGACAGAAGCTTCAGTGTCTTACCCATTCATATGAAATTGCGTGTAATATGATTCCATACATCATGGTTTCTGTGACCCCCCCCACCCCCAAACTCCATCTTGTCCAGTATTGATAGATAGATAATCCCAAACCTGGATAATTTTTAAGAGAAACCTCAACCCCAACCCAAAGGGGGAACAGAGGAGGAAAAGGTAACAACCTATTTACATAAGTGACTTCCAAATTGTAGGTGATTGTTTTAAAGCTGCCAATATTAGGCAGATAAAACTGCCTAGAGAGCAGTTCACATACATGCAAGCATGGGCTCTCTTCAGATACATTGACCCAAAACTGAAGGGTATGGAGGGTGGTATTTAAAACAAAAAGGGTCAAAAACTTATAAAATGGGGAGCTATCCATCTTGGAAGCTATAGGGAAAGAGAGGAAAATCTTAGGTGTAGTTCTCAGGCTGTGGTTCTCCGGCTCCCTCCTTAAAAAAAAGGCATTCGCATAAACGTATACTTATTATGAGGAATAATATCTTGATAATATCACTGCTCCCCAAAAAGGAGGGATAGGGAACCTCTAAAAAGCCAGAACAAATGTATAGAAGTCTCTTAAATTAAACTGTCCTAATGGTATCAGCAGGATCCGGACAATGATCATACATGCCAAGACGGGGGAGAGGTCTATGGATCCTAATCCTTTCCTTTAGGATCAGTAAATGCCCCTGATAATGATATGTCAGAACATTAAATGTCTCGTGCTCTCCTCTGGATCTGTCTGTTCTCTGGCCCATCTTCAGAGTTCCATCCCCTACTGCCCAAGAGAGATAGCTCACCCCAGCCACCCATGTCGTTTCGGTCCCTGAATCTCTCCCTGCATCTGGTCAGGCCCAACGTGAGTGGGCAGGAGGTGAACAGCCCTGCCTCCACCCAGGCCAGTCTCCTTTTAGTCAATTAGCAGCAATCTGTCTCAAGGGAAGGACCCCCCAAGTGGAGCCGGCCCTAATGACCAGCCTTATTATTAAAATATTGTAATCAATTATTTGGCTCCTTTTTCTGGGAGTGCCCTCTCACCCCAGTCCACAACTAGGCTGCAGGACTAATCCCATGCTTTTGATATCTTCCTCCGTATAGGCCCAAGGCTAGAGGGATTCAAGTGAGGCCTATGTCTCAACTCCTACCGCCCTCAAGCCCTATGCATGGTTCTTTTGGCCACTTATTAATATTTAGGTACGGAGGTTAATTTAGGCTCTCCCAAGCTTCAAGCAAGTAGAGGGGGAGTAGGATAAGATTGTATGTATAAGATTCCATCCCTAGAGCCAGTCATGATGGGGGAAGGGCGCCCTTCCTCTTTGTCAGTACTAAATCCAAAAGGGTTATCCCCGAGGTCAACTATTCAGGGATCCAATATATCAAGATCTCAGGAGCTCTCCCCCAAGAGATGATAAAATCTTGCTCCTCTAAGAATTTGGAGAGGCCTGGGAGAAAGAAGGGATCCCTCCTTCACATGTCCAGAATACCACGGCCAGTCCGGATGCTTCAGAAACTTACTGGACATGGGGCAGACCAGGTAACAAGCCCCTCCTCACATTCAAACAGGGGATTACTCACTCAGATAGGGTATACTGTAGCTGGATTGCAATAAGAAGGCTCTGTGACTCTGATGAAGCCCCTCAATATGTGAACTTTTTGAGAAAGTCCAGGGCCTGCTGTAAATGAGGGTCTCTCATATTAGAGTCATTAGGGGAAGAGGCAAGGAAGTTCTTATGAAATTCCACTGTACTAGGCATCGGGAGTCCTCTCTACTGAAAATCCTTGAAGGCCTCTGACAGTGAGTTATAAGTCATTTGACCACTCAGGTATTGTACCACAAGCAGAGCTGGATAAGGTGTTCTGAAGGTCAGTTTATTTTGGCGTACGATCTGGAATTGTGGGATATAACTTCGCCGTCTTTTAAGCATTTGAGGTGCATAGTCATTATCTAAAAATATTCTGGTTGTCCCATAAAATACTTTCTTTTGAGTCCATGCTTTTTTAAGGATTGCCTTTTTAGTGGTATATCTGAGAAAATGAGCTATCACTGATCTAGGCCTGGCTGTCTTGGTGTTAGGCTTAGGGCCTAATGCCCAATGAACTCTCTCGAATTCTATAGGGAAATCGGTATCTAACATCAGGGATGTTCAAAGGAGTGTCTCAACAAACTCAGTGATATCTTTTCCCTCAGCTCCTTCTGGCAGTGCATAAATGCATATGTTATTTCTACGATTCCGGTTCTCAGAGTCCTCCTGTCTCTCCGAGATGGCTTTACAGATTTGTGTAATTTGTTTCATTTGGTCCTGTAGTTGAGCTATCTAACAGAAGGCATTCGCATGATCATGTTCCAATGTACTTATTCTCAGCTCCATATTCTGCATATCTGTGCACATTTCTGAAACTGTTTCTTTAATTGTTCTGACTTCCGATTTAATACCCCCGAGTTCGTTAAGAATTTTATCTAATTTGCTATCAAGCGTTGAGTTGAGCTGTTGGTCACCTGAAACAATGGCATATTTTGTTTTGCCCTTGAGTGGAGATCCCCTTTTAGGAGTTGAGTTTTTACTTGCTGCATACTGAGAGTGAGCTGAGATACCCGAGTCTGAGATTTCTGTTTCTATCCCATCGGGATCATTCAGTAGAGCTGCAAATCGATTAGAGACTTACATTCCCCTTGTCTTCTCAAATGATCTCCTGCGATTAACTTTGAAGTTTGTAAAGTGTAAAATTGTTAATTAGCAGGAGAAATGGGAGGGCTGCACAGAGCGGTAGAATCAGGCAGCCATCTGTAGGGGTGACGACACCAGAAGTCCCTTCTGTCAACATTATTAATCCTTGTGGTAGTCAACATTTTTCCAGTATTGGATAAATATAATCTTGATTTACAAATCAAAGGTTTTACTTGCTTCTACTGCCATGGCATAGTATGTACCATTCAAATACTGTTTATGGGAATTAATGAGGTGAATTAATGCTTGAATTTTCCTGTTAGCTTGATAAGGTGATGGACCCTTCATGAAACCATATTGATTTTGATTTATATATACTTCTAGATGTGAATGAATGTTGTTGATTAATTTAGCCAATCATTTATAATCTGAATTTAAGATTGCAATGGGTCTATATCCATCATTTGAGTTTCAGGGTTTATCCTCTTTAGGAATCAATATTATTTTAGCTGTTTGCATGGATGGGAGCAATCCATATTCAAATTTTCCAGCAATAACTCATCCATCATTCTTTTCAACAAGGGTGAGCGTTCAATGTCTAAGCACTGAAGTAATTCATTTGTAAAGCTAACCCAACCTGGACATTTTTTCTTATGGAGGGAAGTTATTTTTTCTGTAATTTATTGCTGTGATACTGGAATGTATGCAAACTTGTTTGTATGAATTTGTGCTTTGTTTAGGAAATTATCCATAATACGATCATCAGTAATAAAAGTATTATGTTATATTTCTTTCTATTTTTCTAAGAAACAGTGTGAAATAGCCTCATCTGTTACATGGGTGTTCCCTTGTTCATCTTTTATAGTTGTAATAATGTTTTTGTTTTTCTGCCCTCAGTAGGGATGCTAGTCATTTCTCAGATTTGTCTGTATGATAATATTTTTATTTTTGAATACCCATAGCTAACCTTGTTGTTTCTTGATAAATTACTTTTTTTATAACTATACCATTCATTTTTGTATTTGTTGAAATCTGTTAATATTAGGTTATCTAATTGTTTTAATCTAAGATCAATTTCGTCATTTTCTTTTTTCATTACTTTATTGATTTTGATATGATATGATATTATAACAGCACACAGTGTAGCTTTAAAAGCATCCCATAGTGATAATATAGGGATTTGTTAAAAATAATTATGTTTCCAAAATTCTTCTATTGACGTTTTGATAATTTTAATAAATTCAGGGTCTTTAAATAAGTATTGCATGCCCAGGACTTGGAATACTTCATGTTTTTTGTTGTAATTTAAATTTCTACTGATATCAAGGCATGAGCTGATATAAATATCAAATTGTTGTCAGATGCATTAATATATTGTACAGTATTCTTCATAATGAAAAAATAATCAATCCTAATAAATATTTTATTTTGTTATCAAAATGAGTATATTCTTTAGCATTAGGATTATAATGTCTCCAAACATTGATTAATTGTTCAGATTCTAAAAAGGCATTCAATTTTTTTTTACAATAAACATATTCCCTTTTGTATAAGGTGCTGTTTTGTCTTGGAAGGGATTACATAATGCATTAAAATCTCCCACTAGGATAATATCCATAGACTGCACTTTTTGCAAACCTTCTATTATTTTTGCTAGAAAGTTACTGTAGTTTTCAAATGGCACATAAAGTGAACCAATAATTAAATTGTGTTCTCCTATTTTAACTTTTATTAATATTACTCTTCCTTCACTGTCAGAAAACTGGTCCACCATCATGATATTATAACCCTTTTTAATCAATACTGCCACTACTAGACTGTTTTCGTACCGATACTGTATAAAATTAAATCAATCAATTTCTTCTTTAATTTCACAGCTTCCTTGTCTTCCAGATGAGTCCCCTGGTGACGCATGATTTCAGCATTTTGTTTTTTAAAGTATGTTAAAATACGGGAACATTTAATGGGGGAATTGACACCATTAACATTTAATGATATTACTTTAATGTTGTTTTTCATAGTTATATTACCACATTTTTTGTCAAAGTGCCCTCTCCATAGCAAACAGCTATTTAACCTAACTTCTCAGTTTGAACTGACTACTAACTTGACTGTACCCACAGTTTCAAAGCTTGTCCACATCTTAAATAGTTACCAATCAATTTACCCAATTTGTACTGTATGATAATTAAACTTAATTTACTTGTTCTTGAGTCCCTATAATAACCAATGTAGAGAGTTAAAATTATTTCCTTCATTGTTCTATAGTCCAGGGGTTCTCAAATGGTGAGGCCAGCCTCCCTTGGGAGGCCCCAACCTGTTCCAGGGGAGGCTCAAGCAAGTCTGAAAATGTACTGTATTTAAATTTTGAGTTTTATGGATTTTGTGTGAAGAGATGGAGCAAACTGAAAGAGGATAATAGTAGGTAAATGTTATGTATTTATTTACTAATAGGTGAGAAGGGAAGGTGAATGAGCCAAGGCTCATTTCAGGTGTACCCGGGGAGTGAATACATTTCAAAAGGTAACTGCAAAACAATCAAGAAATACACAGTGAATAATAGTGCAAACAAATATGAACAATAAACTAATAATGAGTGGTGGTAATTGATCAATTTATAGACTGATGGTAGAGCATCCCAAATATACAGGTTGACCATAGAAGTGCTAAGAGCAATAGCAGGAAGGAGCAAAGTAATCCTAGAGAAGTTGCTTAGGAGCAGGGAAGGAGTTGAAGAGGCAAAGTATGTAGGAAGGCTATTTCATATAGAGAGGAAACAGAGAAAGTAGTCTCACCCATGAAAGTACTGCAACAAGGGGTAACAATGGTTCAAGAATGAAAATAGCAGAGCAAGTAGGCTGGCCTGTGGAGCGGGTACAATAAGCTTAATAATAATATTTGTTTATTTCATTTATTTGTTATTCAGATAACACCTTCAAGCATAGGAGTTCTTTTTCAAAGGTTCCACGTTAGTATAAGACAAAGAACTGAATATGAGCCAAGTACTCAAAGGGGCTTCAATTTATTCATGGTATATTGCGCAAAGTACAGTATGTTATTTTTCTTTAGGGAGGCCCAAGATTATTTCAGTTTTTAGGGGAGGCTCAAAATCTGTCCATGGATTTGGGGAGGCTCACTGTGACAAAGTCTAAGAACTATTGTTCTATACAAATGATAAAGAATGGTCCAAGTTGAGACTAATGTGAGCATACCCTATTACTTTGGATCCCCTGTGGGATGTCTGCCTACTTATCACACTCATCCCACCCCCTTCCCTCCTCCTCTATCAGAACTTATTACTATCCCATTACCTAAACCCAATGTGGCTTTGTAAGTTGCAATATTCCGTTATTAGAACACATTGTGTTCACTTATATGAACATATGAATTTGCCAGCAGATAAAGGCCTCATGGTCTATTGAGTCTGCTCAAGTGTGCAGCTAGCAACCCTTATACAGCAGCTGCTCCTCCCTTCCCTCCCCACACTCTCCCTCTTATTCTATCCCATTCTCTTTTTAAGCAGTCCAATGTTCTACAGGATACCACTTCCACAGGCAATGCATTCCACTCAGACACCAGTTTCATTATTTCCCTCCTGAACTTTCCCTCCTCCAATCTGAGATCATGAGCATGAGTGTCCCTACCCCCCTTAGCTTGAATAGTCCCTTCATGCATGTGTTGTTTATTCCCTTCATGTACTTGAAGGTTTCAATCATATCCCTGCTGTCTTTCCTCTCCTCCAGTGAGTACATGTTCAACTCCCTCAGCCTGCTCACACAGGGTATGCCCCCTAGTCCCTGGATCATCTTTGTTGCCCTGTGCTGCACCCCCTCCAGTAACTTAATGTCCCTCTTCAAGTATGGATGCCAGCACTGCACCCAATACTCCAGGTGTGGCCTAACAAGTGACCTATACAACACCAAGATCACCTCCCCTCTCCTTGAAGATATACCCATGTCAATATAACCAGCATTTTGTTGGCCTTTGCAGCTGCCTTCCTGCATTGTGCTGAGTTGCTCATTGAGCCTGTTATCATCACCCCCAGATCCTTTTCCTCTTCTGTCATGGCTAGCTGACCACCCCCCCACCCCACGGCTAGTAGCTGCTTCTTGGGATTTTTTCCCCAAAATGTAGCACCTTGCACCTTTTGGCCTTGAACCCCAACTACCAGGTGCCCAAGCAGATCTCCAATTTTGACAGATCATCCTGAAACCCATGCCACCCTCCTAGATCATCCACTACTGCTCCCATCTTGGTGTCATCTGCAAACAAACTGATCTTGCTCTTGATGCCTATTGAGATGTCTGATATGAACAACCCAAACAAAACCAGTCCCAGCACTGAGCCCTGTGGTACTCCACTTGTCACTGCCCTCAGAGATGAGAGCTCTCCTCCCACCACCACCTTCTGCTACCTTCCCTGTTACCAGTTTACTACCCATCCCACCATTTTTGCCCCTGCACCTGTACCTGCAGGCTTACTACCCAGCCTCCCTTGTGGCACTGAGTCAAATTTCCTACTGAAGTCCAGAAACAGGACATCCACTGCTTGGCCCTTGTCCAACTGTCTAGATGCCCAGTCATATAAATCCACCAGGTTAGTCTAACAGGATCTGCCAATACCAAACTCATGCTGCCTAATGTCCTGCAGCCCATTGGTTTCCAGAAGGGACACCAACCTCTCCTTTAGGATTGTCTCCATCAGTTTTCCCATGATAAATGTGAGGTTTACCGGCCTGTAGTTTTCCAGTTCATCTTTGTACTGCTCTTATGGAGGGGTACCATGTGAGCCATCCTCCTAGACTAAGGTACACTTCCTGAGACCAGGGAGGCATTGACAGGTCTGCCAAGGACCCCACCAGGATTTCTGCCAGCTCTCTCAGTACCCTGGGTGTATGCCATCCAGCCATGGGGCCTTGTCCACCCTCAGTACCCTCAAACCCTCCAGTACCCTGCCCTCTGTGATTCAACCATCTGTCACCTCCTGCCCCCGAGCCTGGCCTCCCACCCCCCCCTTAGTAATGCCTCACCTTTCTCCTTAGTAAACACCAAGCAGAAGTATTCATTAAGTGCTTCTGCCTGCTCTTCCCCTATTTCCACCAACCCCATTCCTCTTAATCCTTACTATTTTGTCCCTACAACTCATTTTCTCCCTGATGTACCTGAATAATTCCTTGTCCCCCTTCTTGATGCCTTGTGCCAGCCTGATTACCTTAAACACCTTGGCTGCTCTTATTGCCTTCATCACCTCCTTTGATTTCTTCGGTAATCCTCTCTTTCCTCCTGTCTCCCTCTTTTTTGAATGTCCTAAAGGTAGCTCTTTTATTTCTTACTTTCTCCATGACTCCCTTGCTCAACCAGTTGGGTTTCTTAGCCCTAGCTCTCTTATTCTGGAACTTGATGCATGATTATGATTCTAGTTAAGTCACAACATTAATTTCATTAATATTGTATCCCAAACACAGACATAGGTTATTATATTATGTAAGTACAAGAGCCGTAGCATCATTACAGAAGACTGACTCCTTCACAACATCACTAATTCCATCTACCTCCCATAGAAACACACATAAAAAATTCCTGTGACTTCTCCCCCACCAACACCATAGCCACCACTCAAATCAATTATTAGACACTTGTGTTCACTTATGGTTCTAGTTTAGTCACAACATTACTTTCTTTAAAATCCCAAATACAGAGGTAGGTCGTTATGAAATGTAAGTACATGAGCCAAAGCATCATCACAGAGGATTGATTCCCTTGTAGCAGTGTCACTAGTTCCATCTACCTCCCATAGATACATTTATAAAAATTTCCTGTATCTTTCCTCCCCATCATCGCCACCTCTCAGACCATCACTTGAATCAAAAAATATTTGGGAGTTTAATGTTTAAATCTTTTACAGCTTCCTCCAAATTATAATAAACATAATGCTTGTCCTCTATAATCATTCTCATTTTGGCAAGGAAGATCATCGTGGCTCTTTAGCCATTTGCCCACAGTTTGTATCTTAAAAAGTCAAATTTCTTCCTTGCCACTATGATTTCTTGTAGTAGGTCATTAAATATTGAGATGTTTGGCCCCAATAAGTTAATTTTCATTTTTTATATACCATAGCCATTAATTTGCCTTTGTCTGACAACCTTAAAAACTTTAGTATAATCGGTCTCAGGGGAGCAGACATGTGGGGTCAGGTTCGAAGACCTTGATGTACTTGGTCTATTTCCATATTCACACTAGCAGGGTCTGCTTCTAAAAAGGTCACTGCAATTAATTTAAAGGAGTCTTATAAAGACTTTGATGTGTCCCATGCTGCAGGTACTCCATAAATATGGATGTTATTCCTCCTCGCTCATGATTCTTGGTCTTCAATTTGTCGCTTAACTCTAGGTTTGCACTCTCCAGGTCTTTTATCTTGTCTGGTATAGTGGCAGTCTTGTCTGAAACTTTGTTAAGTGCTTGCTTCATCAGGGCTACTTCATTTTTCAGGTCTTGGTTGTCTTTAATTGGATCTTGTGTTAATTTGAACTTGCTGTCCAGTTTACTTTGGTGCTGCAGCATTGATTCCATTTGTCGGAAATGTTACTTATTTTATTAAAATGTAGCCTAGCCCAGGAAGTGGGACTTCATCTTCAACTTCATCTAAGTATTCTGACCCTTCTTCATTTGGTTTTTCAGTTTGCAACTTCGCTGTATGTGATTCTATGTTAACTTTTTCCCCTTTAAATTAATTTGTAATAGGAACATTTACTATATCTGTTTTTGCAACAGTATTCCCATTTTTTGGTAGGTCTCCTCCCTTTCAGAAAAAATGCCTCTGGATCACACTGTGCTTGTCTAACTGTCCAATCTGACACAGCACTGGAAGGAATAACAGCATTTCTATTCTTAATAAATGCAGTTTTAGTTAATTTGACAATGCCTACCCCAGGTGCTTGGACCTCTGCTGCCTGGGTGTTGTCTGGCAATAGATCAGTGCACTTTTATTGATTACTTTGTGGATTTTCTTTGTTTGTTGTAAATTCCGTTAAATCTTTAGAGAACTCAATTAGGAGCTGCTCCTTGTCAATGTCATCAGAAATAGGCTTTGCCGTTCTTTCATTTAGTGATGCAGAATCTTCCAAGTTCATGGTTAACTGTGATAATATTGGCAGGGGCATCCCAGCACCGTCACTGACTGATTTTAATTGGGCCCCAAAAGAAGAAGATTGCAAACTGAATTTAGTTGGAGATGTTCCAGCACAGCTGTTAGCTGTTATCACCTAGGCCTCAGTGATAGGACAATTCACTAGCAGAACTTTTTCAGCAAGTAAATCTCCATTTACCGTTTGTTGGATTTGTCATCTTTACTAGTCTTTGGTTTGTCATTTGGTTGAAATAAAGGGAAAATGCCAGCTGATGTACTTAGGCTGGCAATATTTCTTTCATTCTTTGCTTCATTCAATTTGCATTTTAATTGCAGAGCTATCATTTTCCTTGTAGCCATATTAGAAAGTTTAAAAGCTTTAGATTTCACACTGTTTGTGCTCTTTTTAGTTTCTTTTTTGGGCATAATAATCTCAAAATTAGAAGACTTTTATGTTCTTCTTTTTGAATTTGTCTGTTTTTGAGAGAGGTTCAGATTCAAAGCTCATACCTCTGCAGACACAAAGGGTGAGACAAATGGGTGTTTTCGGCAGAGACCCACAGAATGCTGCCTACATGGCTGCTGAATCACAGCAATGTTGCTCCTCCATCCTTGTGGGTAGTGCTCCACCAGCAAAACTCCCTGTTCATTGTGTTATAATGTGTCAGTATAAATCAATCTTCTGTATATACAGTAACAGTGTTACAAATCTGAAAAAAGAAAAAAAAACTAAGGGAATCCCCCCACTGGGGAACACCAATGTATTGATAACTGGTCAGATGGAGTCATATATCCATTTTGTATGTAAACAAATAGTCATCACACAACTTAACCCCTTAATAGGCAAAAACAGACATGCTACAACCTCTCTGCTTTGGAAAGGAGGGCATTACAATCACTGAAATTGAACCACAATATTGTCATTTGAAAAGCAGATAAAGGTTCTGCTGTGGTGATCTTAAGCCATGAGGACTATGTTTATAAAGCTAACAGACAGCTATCAGACCATACCTATGACAGGGAACTGTTGAATGATCCCACTACACAATACACAAGGGAACTATGGGACGTAATTGGATCTTTTCCATATCATGTCCAAGACAGACTAATTGATATCTTCCCTGCTGAACCCAAGACAGGGACTTTCTACATGCTGCTAAAAATCCATAAGCCTGGCAATCTAGGGATACTCATAGTATCTGTCAATGGTACTGTGACAGAGGGGATCTCACATTTTGTAGAAACCATTTTAAAACCACATGTTATAGAAAGGGACAGCTCCATCCAGGACACTACACATTTCCTGCATAAACTTTCTGGTTATAAGGACATACCACTTAATACCATATTAGCCCAATTGGACGTAACCTCTTTTTATACTAATAGTCCATACACAGATGGTATTTCAGCCTGTCATAAATACCTGTGTGAGAAAGGACAGAACCAAAACATCGACTCTGAAGTGGAAGGGAAACTTACTGAATTTATTTGGACATAGAAAAATTTCAGCTTCAATGGTAAACATTATGTTCAAACTATGGGAGCAGCAATGGGAACTAGGATGTCTCCACAATTTGCCAACCTTTTTATGGTGAATTTGGAGGAGGATTTTTTTAAGGCACTGCACAAACAGGCAACTCGCTTATTTCCATTACATTGATGATTTGTTTATAATTTAGACGGTGGGCATAGACACACTCAAGGAGTTCCATCAGGAACATAACAACCTCCACCCATCCATAGAACATTCCCTGGAATATTCTGCCACCAGTGTTAATCTTCTGGACACCAAAGTCACCATCAAAGATGGAATCTTGTAGACATGCATTTACAGGAAATCCATGGATAAAGGTACTTGCATAGAAATAGTACTCACCCAAGCCACACAAAAAAAAAAATCTGTACTGTACTGTACTGTAAGGCGCTTCGCTATCACTGTATCTGTTCAAGTGAGGAGGACAGAGATACACATTTGGCCATGTTGAAAAAACCTTTATTGGGCAGGAACAATTCTAGAGAATTTGAAAGAGTGGTAGAATGTGCAATGCAGGTACCAAGGGAATAACTACCTCAGTATAAAGAAATGACTACCACCAACAGAATACCACTAGTAGTCACTTATCATCCTGACCTTGCGCTTCTACGTAAAATTATTAAGGACCTCCAACTAAAATTCAGTGAGGATGGGACCCTAAAATGCATTTTTCAAGAACTACCACTATTGTCTTATAAGCAGCCACATAATGTATCCTGATTGTTAGGAGAAAACTTGCACCAAAACAAAACAACATACACTAACATTAAATGGTACAAGAAGACCCTGTGGTCTCACCAGATGTAAGACTTGTGAGCACGTTTCTACTTCTGATTGCATCAATACTCCACAAAACAGACGATACAGGAGAATTATACATGTGCATCTCAAAATGTTTTTTTTTTTCATTTAATGCAAGAGATGTCCCCAAACAGGATTTGTGGGAGAGACAGGACACCGTCTCCACAACCAAACTACCTCACACAGACATACTATTACAATGAAGATGACTGACAAACCAGTGGGACAACACTTCTCTCACTATGATCACTCCTTCTCAGATATATCAGTCCTGATTTTAAAAGGACATTTCAAAAATATACAACAGAGATGGACTTTCGAGATCAAGCTCATTTTACTTCTCAATATGGTGGGAGGTGGTATGAACATTGATTTAGGTTTTATGTCACTTTACACTATTTAAACTTTCCCTTACTTCAGGAACAATGAATGAATGTATAATGGTAGTACATTGTGCTTGTACAGTAGATCAGCTACTAGGTAGTCAGAGATTGTACCTGTTTTTTATGGGCACAGACTCTAGGCATCTAGTACATGACACAATGGGGTTATGTTTTGTGATGACTATTTGTTCAAATATGAATGGATATATACCATCTGACCAGTTATCAATACATTTGTGTTCGGGGGAAGGTAATTCTCTTAGGTTTTGTTTCAGATTTCTAGGACTGTTACTGTATATACAGCAGATTAATTATATACTGACACATTATAAAACAATGAACATATTAAGATACAGGGTCTCAATTACTGGGGAGTCTTCATTATGTTTGATTTTTAATGATACATTAATACTTGGTGGGGGGCAGCTTTGGGCATGGTGGTGGAGTGTTGATTCCCTCAGTTTTTGATTTGGATTGATAGAACTATTATTTAATAGCCAGAATATTAGGTGTATATGGACACACGTTGATATATGGACATATCAGGATAACAGGATATCAATTACAAGGGTGTCTGTGTTAGGTTTGGGTGTTGAATGTTCAGAGACACTAGTCACTTGTTACAGAGCTCGAGATAAATCATGTTTAAACAGTATAAGTTTGAATATTCATGAATAATATTAACTTGTACAAAGGTTTTTAGACAAACATATCTGATTAGTACTTACACTGTATAAATGTGTGGAACTGCTGGTTAATGCTTAATTTACAGCAGGACAGGTTGTCTTCAAACCCACATTTTTGCCTAACACAAAGATAATTTCTTATTTAGAAGACTTTTAACATTATATACTATGTATTTCTTCAACCTATTTCAACTGTATGTTTTTGGATGTTCTCAAGGAAGAAGATTATCTATTCTGTGACATTTGACCTTGGCATACCTTTCTTGTGATGGAACTCTGTTCTTCATATGGTTCCATGCTGATTTTTAAAAAGCAGCTTAATCCAATGCAATTTTTAACACTTTTTTCTATGTTTTTTTCATGTATGAGCTGGACTTTAAGAAAGAGTGTTCTTCCAAAATAACTGTTATTTTTCTGATGAAGGATTCTATGTAATCTGAAAGCTCAAACACCTATTTTCTTTTGTAACATCTACAGTATGTTGGTCCAATAAAAGGTATAAAATCATCTCTTTTTTTCTGGAAAGTTTATGTGGGAAGGGAAAACTGTCTTTATTAAAAAAGCAAATTAATATATTGCATTGTCCCGGATTCCCCCCTTTTCCCTCACAAAAAGACAGAGACCATTGTTTGTTGTTGTGCTCAGATTGGCAATTAATTTATTTATATTCATAAATCCATATTCCATTTCTCATTTCTTTATTATCATATTTCCATAAAATTCATTTATTTCCATCCATATATCACTCTCTGATTATCCATCCCCCAGGCGAAAACCTGGGTGCTTTCTTCTTCTCCTTTTCTGTTAGGTAACAGTGAAAACCAAGACCGCTTTCTCTTTCATCTTCTTCCTCCTCTTGTGTTATTCCTTTTTCTTCCCCCCTCCCGTCCTCCGCCACCCTTTTCCCTCCTGCCATCCACCTTGGCAGTCCATAACCATATTATCACCTGCCATCCACTTTTTGGCAGTCCATAACCATTTTATCACCTGCCATCCACCTTTGGCAGTCCATAACCAAATTATCACCTGCCATCCACCTTTGGCAGTCCACTGTCCAACCGGACGCATCTGTCATCCACCTTGACAGACCCACCATTCAGTCCCAGATTGACTGTCTTCCCTTCTTGCTCTGTCTTAGTAGGGTGGGTGGGAGGAATCAAAACTCCAGCAAAAAGTGGCTGAGGACCCCTTGTACTGTCCCTTATGAACCTCCCTTCTCCCCTCCCCTTCCTGCTACCTGCCCATTGTTATGGCCCTTAGCCCCTCCCCTTCCTTCCCCCCTTCCCTTCTGAGCACAACCATTCCCTAAAGGAGGGAAGGGGTGCACCAGGACAACATGGTCTGCCCGTTAAAGGGCAAACTCCATTGTCTCGGATTCCCCCCTTTCCCTCACAAAAAGACAGAGACCATTGTTTGTTGTTGTGCTCAGACTGGCAATTCATTTATTTATATTTATAAATCCATATTCCATTTCTCATTTCTTTATTATCATAGTTCCATAAAATTCATTTATTTCCATCCATATATCACTCTCTGATTATCCATCCCCCAGGCGAAAACCTGGGTACCTTCTTCTTCACCTTTTCTGTTAGGTAACGGTGAAAACCAAGACCTCTTTCTCCTTCATCTTCTTCCTCCTCTTGTGTTATTCCTTTTTCTTCCCCTCCCATCCCCCTTTTTCCCCACTAGCCAGTCTCCAGCTTCGTTGGATGACTAGCTTCCCTAACTTAGGTATCACTCTCTTACCTCGAGATGATACTTTCTTTTTATTTTCCTTTTTTTTATATCCCAGTTTTTGTCTGTTTTCTCCATTCCTCTATGAAACCCATTGTTTCTGCATTGAACATGTCTATTGCTAGATCTGATAAGTGTACCCCATCTGACCAGTAGAAGTCCTCCACCCATTCTTCTACACCTCGCTGTATCACCTGTCCCCCCATCTGCCTTAACAATGTCCCCACTCTTCTATTCATCTTTCTCCTAGCCCTCTCCACCACCCTGTGGCTGTGTTCCTGTCTCCATACCCTTCGTGGTATCATATCTGACCAAGCAAGGCATATTTGAGGCCACCACTGTCTTATTGCCACTAGGTCCCTCTTTATCTGTATGTGTGTACCCATGGTCTGCCTGCCAGGTCATTGCCCCCTAGGTGTATAATGATTAGGTCTGGACTGGGCCGATGTCCCTTGAGTTCCTTCAAAGCAGGCAGGAGCTGTGCCCATCTCATCACCCGTAGGCTGTGCCATACCAACCTACACTGTCTTGCATCCTGATACAGTTGTTGTCCCCCAGCTTTTTTCTCTACTCTCTTACCAGCCCAGTAAATATAGGAATGGCCGCAGATCCAGACTTCTGTGCTCCTCCCTCTACTTATGGGGTACAAATAAAATTAATTAATTCACACATACTCTTATTCCCCTCACTGTATTATCCCCCCCCCGCCTTCTTCTTTCCTTGTACCTGTGCTCCCCCGTAGAGCACCATAATTCCTCTTTTTTTCCTCTTTTTTTTTTTTGAAAACACTTTCCTTCCTCTCCTTTTGTTTTTTTTTTTTCTTCAGTTCTCTGATGTATCTCTTATAACTGGCTGACTGCCAGTGCCCTTTTTCCAAAATGTCCTTCACGGGTTCACCCCTTGCTGCCCACTGTGAGGCAGCCCCAATCCATAGGGAATGGGATGAGTAATTAGCTGGGTCCTCCCCCAGAAAACACATGCCCTTTTTCAGCACTGCTGTGATTTGATAGCTGGTGACCCTTTTCTCATCACCATGTACAAATAACTTCCCAGTCCTGGTCACCTGCTCTGTGGCGAAAACCCACAGAGCCTGCACTGGGCATATCGCAATCTCCGATCACCCTTTTAGTGTTACCATGCAACCTTGCCCTTTTTGGTCCACCTTTGACCTCCTTAGCTTGATCCATATCTCTCTTATCCCCCAACTCACATCCTCCCATTCCACACCTCCTTTCTTGTCCTCTTTTCCATGGCTTACTACTTCACTCACTCTCAGAGCCCCTGCAAACCTTATGACATAAATTGTGTGAAATAGCTGGGCCTTCCCCTTTGACCTGCATATTGCCGTGAGCACCTCTTTTAGCTTTATTAGCCACTGCTCGCCTATAGGCCTCCTATTATCCCCTGGCCCTCATTTTAACCTGCCCCATCCCTGCATCATTCTCCTTATGAGCAGTGATTTTGTTGGGTCGTTCCACCCTTTTAGGCTGCAGATCACACTGATCCCTGCAAGATAAACCCCCATTGTGGTGTGAGCGGTCCCTTTCTGCCATTGTTCCACGGTGAACATTCCCAACTGTTCCACAGAGAGCGGACCACTTACTGCCATCTGGTGTTCTGCCCTGAATGTTTGAAAAACTCTCCAGGCCCCATCATAGGCCCTCAGAGTCCGAGGTGCCAATGAGCTGTGAAACAGCAGTTCTGCTCCTTCTTGCCAACATCCCAGATGTTCGTTGGTATGTGCGTTTTTTGTTCTTCCGCTGCTGGTGCCAGCTTCCGGAAATGGTCCAGCTGCAGACAGGAAAGGCTGTCAGCCAGGGTATTGTGTACCCCTTCTATGTGTTTTGCTCTGAAAGACATGTTCAGCTGCAAAGCCCTTAACACTAACTGTCGTACTACCTGTATGACTGTATCCAACTTGGCTCCCTTGTTGTTTAGTGCATCAACCACCGCTCTATTGTCACACCAAAATGTCACCTTCTGATCCCATAATTTTCCCCCCCAAACTAAGGTACATGCCCATATGAGCATGATCTCCAGTAGTGTTATATCTCTCACTTTCCCGTCCTTCACCCAACTGACCGGCCATCGTTCTGCAAACCACCTGCCCCTTAGGTAACCCCCCATGCCTAGCCCTTCCGCTGCATCTGTGTAGAGGTCAAGGTCTGTGTTGTACAGCCACTCCTCCTGCCAGAACGAACAACCATTATACTCCTTCAGGAATTCTTCCCATATACTAAAATCCTCCCTGACACCTCATGTCAGATCAACCCAGTGATGTGGTCTGGTGACCCCTGCTGTAGCTCTGGCTAACCTCCTTGTGAATGCCCTCCCTGGTCCTATGGCTCTGCATGCGAAGTTCAGGTGCCCCAGTACCTGCTGAACCAGTTTTAGTTGTACCCCTCTCCTGCTGGCATGTACCCAGATTAGTTCCTTCAACCTCCTTACTTTTTGTCCGGTAGCCTAAACACTTCGCTCGCGGCATCTATCTCGATCCCAAGGAATTCCATAACCTTGCTGGGCCCCTCTGTTTTGTCTGGTGCCAATGGGACTCCCAACTCTTGACACAATTCCTGAAACTTACCCAGCATTCTCTGTGTCTCCCTTTTGCCCTTCCCAATGAGGAGAAAATCATCCAGGTAATGGATGACTGACCTATAACCCTTCTTTTCTAGGAATATCCATGGCAAACATGTGCTGAATGCCTCAAATGTGGCACATGCTGTGGAACACCCTATTGGCATTGCTTTGTCGAAATAATACTGTCCCTCACTTTTAAAACCCAACAGATCCCAGTCTTCTCTCCTGACTGGAAGCAGTCTGAAAGCAGACTCAATGTCCGTCTTTGCCATCCATGCACCTCCTGTGGCATGGATTATCTGGACTGCGTCCTCTAGTGTCGCGTATGTCACCCTACTATGTTCATCACTGATAAAGTCATTCACCGACTCCCCTTCTGGGTAGGACAGGTGGTGGATCACCCTGAAGTCCTCTTCTTGTTTCTTGGGTACCAAGCCCAAATGCGATATCCGCATGTTTTCCAATGGGGGGTGTTAAACAGGCCCTCCACCCTGCCTGCTGCTTTTTCTTTCTCAATCTTCTGTCTTAGCATTTCCTCTTTCCCTTTTACAGACCCCAGGTTGCTTGCCTCCCTTGCTTGTCTGGGTCCCCTAGACTGCAATGAAAACCCTGTGTTAAAACCACTTAAAATCATGTCCCGCACACTCCTGTCTGGATATCTGTCCAGGCAAACTGTCCATGCCGTTAGGTTGATGGGGGTTCTGGCCATGCCAAGTTGTTCCTTGTTGTGCCACCTGTCCCCCCTCTCTGACTCCTCCCTTTCTTCCTGTTTGACCTTCCTTGCTTCAGTGGTTCTGGCCCCATCTATTCCCATTCCCCCTGCCCCTCCCTCCTTTGTTCCATGTTTGCCCTTTAAACCCCTGGCCATCTCGAAAAAACTGTTGGCCTGATCCTTGCCCCCCATGCCCTTGTACTCCCTGTGTCCATGTTGTTCTGCACGTGCTTGCCGGGTGTACCCCTCCGCATTTTGAACAGGCATGTCAAAAACGACACTAAGGCCACGAGCATAAAGCCCTGTTATAAGCCCAGCAGCATTTCTGTGGCATAAACCCCTTTTTGCTCCACCCACCCTTGGGTGTGGACTGATCTGTTACGTAATCCGTCCATAAATCTATTAGCTTGGTGTCCCATCTTACATCCCCGAATGTTGCCATTCTCTGTTGAAAACATTCATCGTAGTATATCCATCCTACCCTGCCTTTTGCTCTCCATAGTATCAATGAATAGGTAATGAGCGGGATGCCTAGCTCTGGCCTCTTCCAGAACGATGGCTGATAAAGTGGCAAAACCTAGAAACTACCCATCCCAAGTCTTCCCTTTCATGAACTTGTTGTCCTCTTTTCTTCCTAAGAGCACTTTGGCAGCTGCCATCTCACTCTTACTTATGCTCTCAGTTTCTTCATATTTGGTCACCACCTCCCTGCTCACCAAAGCAAATATATCCACATATTCCCCTTTCCATATTTTTTCTTTCTTGGCCAATGGCACATGTTTGCCTATTCTCATCCCAGGCACACCTACCTCTCTTGTACCTCTTCCCTCGCTTTCTGCTCCCTTTACAGTATCTCCTGGTACCTCTTTTCCTGTCCTAATTTCCACCAGAGCAGATTCCATCTGCCCCTGCCCTCCTGTCCCCAGTGCTGCCACAATTTGCCCTATATATTCTTTTATACTATCACCCACTGCATTGGATGTGTTACCTGTAACCTTTTCCTGGCCGAGCTGCCTGGAGTCCTTGAAAGGTCCCCTTGCTTCTTCCTGTGATTGAGGTGGAGGTGGAGGGTGAGCTACTGGGGTCTGCGGGCCGGACCTCCTGTTCTGGGCTTCATGTCCGGGTTCTGCCGGGGAGGTTCCCCTTTGATCTGGGGTGGGTACTGGCATCACCGGGTCCACCGGCTGCTTGGGTATTGGATCAACTGCCTTGGCGGGCCCCGCCATCACCGGTGCTACCTTAACAGGACTGTGTAGCCCTTCGGCTGGCCTCTTCCCCTTGCCATCTTTTTCCATACCTGCTTTTCTCTTCTTCCCAGGCCTCCCCAGTTCCTCCCCCTCCACCAGTTCCCACATTTTGTTTGCTTTTTCTGCTAGGTCAATTATAGCCTTGTAGGTGTCTCCCTTCGATGGTCTGCTCTTCTTGGGTGCCATGTCCATCTTATCTTTTGCTCTGTGAAGACAACTATAGGAAACAAAAACAGGGTTGTTCGTATATCTGTATCTCCAGTACGTCTTTCTCCTGTCCGTCATGCCACCCACCAAGCCAACACAGACCGGGGCCACCCGTGAAGGACCCCCATCCCACCTGGCAGGTCACCATCTCCTAGCATGGGTCCACCTTCACTGTGACCCCTTCACTACATGGGATTAGTGGCGTGTGAAGCCACACCGTGAGGTCCCTTGTCTACTAGCACTCCTATGCTACAGGGCCCCTCCCCCCCGCCTGCTTGCTATTTATATATCTCTCTTTTTTTTTTTGAAGCTTCATAAGGAGCAATCTCAGATATTTGAAACCCCGGACCTTGTGGACCAAAGACAGCTCCCACCACAAAAAACCCAGTCTCAGCTCTCTTTTTATGCCTCTCTGCTTCCCCCTGCTCTCTCCTGCCATCTAATGGGGGCCGTGACCGTCCACTGCCCCCCCCCACAAAACTACCTCCCACCTGGGTGATGCCAGCTCATATGGGTATGCTCTCCCAAAGAAACAAACCACTGGAGGCAGCCACCAGGTTCCCTTGGGGTTGGGGAGTGTCCACTTCTCCCCCACACCCCAGCTGACATGCTTGCGCAGATATGCAGGCCCACACAGTAAAACCCGCCTACCAGAGGGAACAAGCCCCTATCGTGCCCATCCATGCGGCGTGTGACGTCACGCCACGTGGTCGCCGCTTTGTATTTTCCTTATCCACTCTTCAGGGCCACTTCTAGCCTGCAAACAGGCCACAACACTGCAAGTAGCACCAAGACAAAAGGGGGAAGCCCCCAACAACACACCACGTGGCATGCTACGTCACGCCAAGTGTTCCAAAAATTGCGCTCTCGCTCCCTCCCCCATTGGGGCCTCTACAGGCCTACTATTTAACCACCTCAATGAAAAACAGGCCCCAAAACATGTCACATGCAGCCAAACAAACAGGGAACAGGCCTCACCATGACCCCAGCAGCGCCTGCCATCAAGCCATGGTCCCAGATTGCTCCCTCACTCACTACCTCAAGGCCCAATCCAGGCCCACCAATTCCATTAACAAAACCAGCCCTAAAAGCAACAAGCCACCCAACAAAAAGGGGCAATCCTCATCACAATCACAATGTGGCATGTGATGTCATACCAGGCGGCCTCAGCAATGCACCACGCCAAACCACGTGTTCCTCAGATAGCACTCCTGCTCCCTTTCCACTGGGGCCTCCACAGGCCTGCCACCTCCAGAGCAAAAGAAAAAACAGGCCCCCAAAATGTCGCATCCAGCCAGAACAATCAGGGAAAAGGCCCCCTCATGACCCCAGCAGCGTACGACGCCATGCCACGGGTCCCAGATCACCCCCTCACTCTCCATCCTCAAGGCCCCCTCCAGGCCTACCAACTTTCACCAGAATACCATCCCAACCGGCCCTAAAGGCAGCAAAAACAGCCCAAAACAAAGGGGCCACCTTCATCGCTAGCACCACGTGGCGTGTCACGTCACGCCACATGGCCTCGGATCACTATCTTGTTCACTTTCATCAGGGCCTCTTCCAGGCCTGCTACATTTCACCAGCAACCACAAATTGTTTTTTTTTTTGTTTTTTTTTTACCCTTTGTCCCAGCTCCCATCACTGGCCCCAAAAACAACCTCATCGAGCACACCAGAGCCTCGAGCACTGGCTTTCACTCCCAAATAATCAGTGCCTGTGCAACTCCAGTAATTAACCGCTATTGCAGCCCTCTTCTGATGTAAGCTCCCATAAACTCCTAACATGCCTGCCCTGTCCCCATCATAGACATGCTAACCACACTTTTATGGCTGTACAGTGCCTCCCAATTCCAACAAACTGGCTCTCCTCTTTTTTAAAACAACTGCTGTTTCACCTTGTCCTTCTGAAATATTACCATATTCAAAACTAAATGCTGCAATGATTTTTTCTTTTTTTTTAAAACAACTTCACATATCATCCCAACTCAATTGTCATAACCTTACCTTCTTCTCCTTGTGACCAAACCTCAAAAATTATTGCCAATCCGATGTGCTGCAGTTGATGTGAAATCAAAACTCCAGCAAAAAGTGGCTGAGGCCCCCTTGTGCTGTCCCTTATGAACCTCCCTTCTCCCCTTCCCTTCCTGCTACCTGCCCATTGTTCTGGCCCTTAGCCCCTCCCCTTCCTTCCCCCCTCCCCGTCTGAGCACAACCATTCCCTAAAGGAGGGAAGGGGTGTACCAGGACAACATGGTCTGCCCCTTAAAGGGCAAACTCCATTATTAAGCAAACAAACTTTTTACATTTACTTATGCTTGCCTACATGTATAAAGAAACAAATAGGCACCCTTTCATATGGATATCCTATTGCTAGTGGATTTTAAAGTGGGCTCTGACTGAGACTAAAATTTGCTTATTATCTCATTCCAACTAATATAATTTTATCAACTAATGTATTGCATAAGAGCCCAAAACTCACTTAATATCACATATCTTCTGTTGATTTTTTCAAGTAAAAACAATAGGCTTTGTGGATGTTATACCCTTCACACCATTGTTAGCCTTTTTTAAAACATACATCATAAGATACTAAATATGAATTGTTTCAAAGTGCAGCTCAAGTTGTTATCAACTTAGTACATCATCTCAGTTAAACTTAAATGGAACGGTTCTTCAAACATTTGCAAATGAAACAAATTCTGGCTAGAACTGATAGGGCTGTAGCTGAGGAATTTGGGGTAGAATTACTGGAAATTATCAAATGTTACAAGCCTGTGTTAGCAAACTGTAATGCAAGCTCATACATTTGTTGTTTTGTAATATCTGTAGACCACATTTTCAACATAGCCTTGTTATGTCCCTGCCTCATTAAGAAGGGCAGAGCAAATGTTCAACTCCTGCCTGAAAGTTGTTTTTTTTTTTCATGCAGGGACCAGGAAATCAACTTTTGGGACACAAAAACACATTTTGGGCAGAAGATGAAAAATGAGAGCTGTCACATTCATGAGGTGCTGTAAGAAATGGCTATGTTGAAAATTTGGGGTAAAAATATTGAATATTATCAAACTTATGAGCCTGCATTTGCAAAATTCAACATAGCCTCATAATGTTTTTGTTATTAAATATTTGTACACCAAATTTAGAACATAGCCTTCTTATGATCCCACCGAATAAACAATTGCAGAGAAAATGTTTAACTCCTTCCTGAAAGGTGATTTTGTACAGGGACAACAAAATCACCCCTTAGGATGTAAAAAAAAAAAAATTTGGCCTGGATTTGAAAAATGACAGCTGTTACATTCATGCTGGAAAGATATGGCTATGTTGTAAATTTAGGGTAAAAATATAAAAAATTACCAAAGTTATGAGCCTGCATTCACACAATTTAACATATGCGCATAACAGTTGTTTTTTAATATATTTTTACACCAAATTTTCATCATAGCCTTCTTATAACCCCACCTCATGAATAAGGGCAGTGAAAATTTCAACTCCTGCCTGAAAGGTAATTTCACACAAGAGCACAAAATCACCTTCTGGGATATGAAAAAAAAACATTTTGGCTAGGATTTGAAAAATGACAGCTTTCATATTCATGAGGTGTTGTAAATATATGGCTATGTTTTAAATCTGAGGTAAACATATTGAAAATTACCAAAGTTATGAGCCTGCATTTGTAAAAATCCAATGTAGGCCCATAGCTTTCTTGTTTTTTCCGTATTTCTACACCAAATGTTTCACATAGTCTTCTTATGACCCCACCTCATAAAAAAGGGCAGAAAACATTTTCAACTCTTGCCCAAAAGGTGATTTCATGCCGGGACCACAAAATCACCTTTCTGGAAAGATCTGCCTAAGGATAGCGCAATTATTCATAAGGCAGGGTCCAAAAAATGGCATGTTGAAAATTTGGTCCAAAAATATAAAAAAATGGCCAAGTTATGCCACTAAGTTCAAAACATCTTTGAAATACACTGAACCACACACCTGTTTCTTCAGTTCATGGTCCAGCTTTGAAGAGTGAAGATGTGTCTATGGTCCAGAGAGGATTATGGAGTTGGACTCCCGATGGGTAAGTAAGGGTCTGGAGGGTGTGTGGAGGTGGGTGCTGAGTGGGAGGGTCAGGTTGGCAGACAGGAATTGCTACAAAAGACATCAAAGGATGTTTTTTTTTTTACATGGTTTAAAAAAAAGCAACCCTGAGGATTCCCAGCTGCAAAAGACATCAATGGACAGTTATCTTTTTACAGGGTTAAAGAAAAAACAACAACTCAGAGGATTCTGGATCCTGACACTGGGGGATTGGGCACACCCAGTGTCACTCTTATGTTTCTGGTGGAGGGGGTGGGATGGTAGGAACTGAGAGGGAGAGACAGGAGGGGGAATATGAAAAAAAATAGGGAAGAGTACTGATCTAGATACTGGAGGATTGGGCACCCCCAGTGTCATGCATATGTTACTGGGAGGTGGGTGCTGAGAGGGAGGGTTGTGTGTGGGGGGGTATCTATAATTTAAATGAAAAAAAAGGATCAGCAGTCATGGCACATTCTGCCATGTCCAAGATGGCTATTGTATTGCAGTGTGCATACGCAACTACTAGTGCATGTGCAGTACAGTGTGGCAGCCATCTTTGACATAGTTGCATGTGCCCTGACTGTCAATTTCATTTCTTTTAAATTATAGATATCACCCCACCCAATTCTCCCTTTCAGGAACCCCCCAGAAACATAAGAGTGACACTGGGGTGCCCAATCCCCTAGTGTCACAATCAGGATGTTGCCAATTTGTAGGGTATATAAATAGTGCAGTGGAACTGGAGACAAGGAATGGAGTGCTCCTGGGATGCTGCGAATGAAGAGGTGATTGTGCTGTATGTCCAACATGCTGTTCGGTTGGAAGGAATTCACTGAGCCCTTTTTTTGTAGCAAGCTGTAGGCAGTACTACACCCACTGCAGCCCTAAAAAGAGGCTCAAGTGACTGCAAATCCAGCCCTGTGAATTTTGTCTTAGTATGGACTTTTTATTATGGCTGTGCCACATATCCTCACCTAGGTGGAGAGGATGTATGGACATTTTCATTATTAATAATTGGTTTTATGTGTCAAACAGTTTATTGACTATAGTGCAGAAATTAATGTTGAAGGAAAAGAGAAAGGAGGTTTCTGCATACCTTAGTGCTCCCACCTTGTGGGGTAGCAGAAACTGAACACTTCATAGATGGGCTATCTACATGATGAATTAGGCATTGAACAATCATAAATATGAACTCTTTGTCAGTGAATATGCTATACATGATCACCTAAAAACTAGACCTTATGCCTCAGTAACAGACTAAGAAATAATTTATGCATCAAAACACCCATCACCAAAAGCTGCAAGATAGGTTCTCATGGCTCTCAAATTAGAAAAACTGAAGAAACAAAACTATGGGAATAAAAAATAACCTTCTATATCTTTGGGCAATGTAATAAGGTACTAAAAATCTCAGTAGTACCTCCAAAGAAAATTGCTTTCTATTCATATATAGTACACCTATCCTCAGTACAATCTATAATGTGTGATATTACCTTTCTGGGGGTATTATTATTCTACTTTTAAAGCTTTCTTTATTGTTTGACTGTGCATTACATTTTATGCTGTATTTGATATGCTGGTAATGTTATAATTCTGTACCTGTATACTGTGTAGCTTTCTGTTCTCTCCCAGGTGATGCCTTAACTACACAATGTACTATATGTCTAATGTAATAGCATGGTTAACAGAAACAAAACAAATACATAAATTAACTTTCAATAACAAATATTTTGTTTGTAAATGGTTTATATTTATAGGACAAATTAAGAGTACCATTGTCACATTGCATTGCCTGTAGCCTAAATATAATCACAATTCATTTTTAATGTGTTTGCCCAGCTGTGACAGTGTTAAACAACTAATGATTATTGCTACTTGTTAGCCATCAGGCAAGTTTGATATGCAAATGCAATACATTATTTCTCAATTTGGGCTTTTATGGATTTATTTTTCTATTGTACAACACGTTCTGCCAAACATTTTTGTGTTGCAACAATCATCATTATCACACACTTCAGGAATCCATAACTAAATACATATTTGATTTTCTCTGGCCTTTGCTAGTTATCATGATTTACTTTTCCTAGGCATCCAACATGGACTTGTGTTTAGAAAGTGTTAAATCCAATTATTTTTGAGAAAAATATGAACTATCATAACATCAAGGCTAATGATACTTTAAAAGAGTACTCATGTCCAGCTCAAGGCTTCATGAAGAAACACATTTTAAATAATGAAATGCTGAATATAAAAAAATATACACTTGACAATACTGTCAGTTTTCTTCTTGATTTACTTTATGTAAAGAAAATACATATTGTGCTGGCTTGTTTTACAATTCAGCAGCATAAACAATTCACCTGATGTACTGTGACAACCAGTAGAAAATTAGTTACAACACTGTGTATAACGTGCACATTTTTAAAATGAGCATTCTAGTCTGACTCTATTCTAGAATAGATCTAGTGGAATTCAGAGCCTAAGGATATAAAATACCTGCTGGATCTTCTGTGTGAAATTTGTACATACTAGCATAATACTAAAAACCTAAGAATCATACATTGTTCTCATTTGGAACATGAAGTATTATTTTCTTGCATTAAAATTTGACTCTTATTAATACACTGTTCAATAACAGTTTGAGCACCATGTGCAGTATGTAAGAGTTTATCAGTTATTTTGTATAGAGAAAAAAACACACATAAATAGTATAGAAAAAATTGCTGTGAAATACTTTTTTTATCTACTTATATTGTACATTTTAGGTATTTACTGTATGTTATAACCAAATACTGTACATAGTCCTCTCAGTCATGTTATTCCACAAAACCTTGAGTGAGTATGGATTTTCTCTCCAGATACTGCAAATAAGGACTGCATAATGGATGAGTGTCAAATTACACATTCATCTCCAGTAGTGAGCAGTGACACTCGTAACTCATGAATATTTACTCCATAAGTTAGTCATGAAGGTACTTACTGTTAACAACTCATGGGTGGTGATTTATGTGTTATTTCCTATCAACCCATCATGTATTTTACATCTATATATATATATATATATATATATATACATATATATATATATATATGTATTTATATATATGTGTGTGTGTGTATATATATATATATATATATATATATATATATCATCACTATTTGTAAAGTTGTATTAGTACTTTACCTTCTTTTAGCATAAAACAACCTTGATTTTCTATGTAAACTTTCCATTTGACCAATTATTTTCTGTCTCGTATATGGTGTCAGCTCATATAGTTCCAATTCCAGTACAGTCTCAAAAGTCATTCTGTTGCAGTAGTTTCATTCATACTGCAGCAGAATTAAGCTTCCACTAAAAGGCAGGCCAGGTTGTCCTGGGACCCAACCAGGAATGAATACAGAGGGAGGGGGAGAGGGAGGGGGCAGGAAAGGGGAGGGAGCTGCAAGGGAAGGGGGAGGTGCCATGACCTCACGGATGTTGTCATCCAACCAGGCTTGGAGCTTGCTGGCTATTGGCCAAGGGGAGGGGCCAGAAGGGGTCCTGATCCGGGGTCCTTAGGGGCTATTTAAGGGCATGTAACCTTCAGCAAGCCCTCTTTCTTGCTGTAAAATTCAGACTTGAAATACAGCACATTGTTGGCAGCTAAGGTAAGGCACTGAAGGGCTGGGGCTTTGTCCCTGTGCTGTTATACAGTTTGTCTAGACAGCTAAAGCAGAATTGTACAGAAATGTATTTATATGTGCTGAGGTGGTATGTAGTTGTCTAGGCAGCAACAGCAGAATTGTACAGAAGTGCATGTTTGGGCCCAGGTCTGGAGTCCATGATTTGGAGGCACACAGTTTACTGTGGGGGTTGTAATATGGTGGTGTTTGCATGCATCGCTGGCAGGCCACACAGTGTGGTACAAGAATGCATAGCTCTTTTGGATCCAGATGAGTAGGGCAGAGTTTTTGCTGCCGGGCCCAGAGTCAGTTGGTGTTTTATGGGAGGCAGGGCTGTGTGGCTTGGCCCTAGTATGTATTTTTGTGTTAATCCCCTCAAAAAAGTAAAAACAATATAATAATATGGAGAGAGAAGGAGATTTTGGCATTTGCATTGGGAGTAGCTTGGTCTGAGGCCTGTGAAGCGATTGGCCCAGCGATGCGAGTGAGCTGAGGTTCTGGTTGGCTGGTATGATCTCTTTGATATGAAGGGATGTGTAGCTATGGTTCCAGAGGCACATGGGAGGGCCATCACTTTGAGAAGAGCATAGAATGGGGAGCGAGCCACAGAGCTGGTGGCGTTTGGTGCACAATGAGGAAATCCATGGAGGCTGGTGGCAGGGCAGTGTAGTTATGGCACCATGTAGCCATCAAGTGCTGCAGCACAGTTTGGTTGGTGTGGGCCCACTGGGAAGGTGTTCACAGTGCAGGAGCAGGTGCTGGATTTAGGAATAGGGGACAGGGCGGCAGAAGGTGACACTACAAGATGGCGGTGATATAGAAGTATGGTTGTCAGGCCATAGAGGCCGGGGGGGACTCCTGCATGTGGCTTGCAGCAGGAGGTGGCACCAACAGGTTCTTTGGTCCAGGAGGCCTTGAGGCAGATCGGGGGCCAGAGTGGTATACCGCATGGTGCGGCAGCCATGTTGGGGGGTGGGTGAATGTGTAGTGCAATTTATATGTGGTAGCAGGTGCTTGTGGAGTCACAGAGAAGCACTGCAAGGGTGGACAGAGGAGCGAATGGTGGGCCACAGAGGCCGGGGAGGGGAAACTCCTGCATGCTGCTCACAGTGAGGAGGTAGCAGTGGCAGGCCATTTTGGGGCATGGGGGCCAAGAGGCAGGTTGGGTCCATGGAGGCCCAGCCCCATGGTGCCGCCACCATTTTGGGGCAGGGAGGTAGGCCGCAGTGTGGTTACAGGGTGGGGTGGAATTTTTGGGCTGGATCGGCTGCTGCCGAATGCCAAAGTCGGAAAAGCAGGCATTTGGAGCCCCAGACTGCTCAAATAATAAACAAAAAGGGAATAAAAAGAATAAATGTTCAGCATCATTTAAAGGGAGCAAGCAGCAATAACAGGGCAGTGGTCACGACGCTGCAAAGCGTGGAAGGCAAGAGGCCTTGTAGGCCCTGTAGAAGGAGGGTCCCTACCATGCTGGTCTGGTGGCAGAGGGGGCCTGGTGAGTGCAAGCCAGCATTATTCTGGTGCAGGAGGTGGGTGCCAGTAGGCCAGAAAGTGCCGGGGGACTGCAGAGGCCTGATCATGTGGCGCGGCTGCCATCTTGCATCCGTAGGCTGAACGGCGGTAGCGGCGATGGGGGGATAGAAGAGCTGGCCTGCAAAACAAACAAAAAAATGACAAAGAGGTGGGGGAGCCGTTTTCATGGGGGTGTCTTTCAAGACACTACATTGGGAGCCTGAACGCAGACAGCGTTCATGCAATGGTTCAATGTCCACTCTGGGGGATACACACCTTTACAGTCTTATGTGGTGCACTGTGAGAAGTCCCAGCTTGCATGTTTTCCAATACAGTGTTATAGTGGGTGGCAATGTCCAACTGGAGCTATATTTCGAGCTGTGGTGTCGCATATGAACTGATTGTGCTGGTGATCATGGTAACTGGGTGGAATTACAGAGCATGGTTTGGGGGGTTAGGGGGATAGTAGCAGCTGTTAGGTTGTAGTATGCTCATGTGGTTTTATTGTGCAGCCTAGGCCACAGTGGAAGGAATGGCTCCAAAGAGAGCTCCACTGTCAAGCACTACCATGTTGGCGGAAGCAGCGAAGCTGATGACAAAGATGACGGAATTGGTGGAGGCTGCGAAGAAAAGGGAGGCAGAGGAGGAGGCCCAGAAGAAATGTAAGGAGAGAGATGAGAGGGCCAGCACTGGGACGGGAAAAAAGAGACTGGATAGGGTAGTACCTGGCACCTGGGGCAGATGGCTAGCCCAACCCAGTCCCGGCAGGGCCACAGCCGGATGGGGGTAAGGATGAGGTGGATATGAACAATGAAGCAGATTTAAAAGAGTGTATTGAGGGATTGTTGGGGGACATGGGGGAGGAAGGGGTCTCAAAAATGGATCAGGCCTTACAGGCCATCAAGGAAGGTGGCAAGCAGGGCAAGAAAGGGGTGGGCACCGCACGTGGGGTGCGAAAACTGTACAAGGGACCGCCAGGCTTCACACTGGGTGACCATGTGCTGGCTCCAATAAAGGAAAAAATATGGAAGGGGAAGTACATTGATATCTTAGGATTAGTGGACGAGGAGACAGCCAAAAAGTATGAGCAAAGGGAGTCGGTGGGCAAGTCGGAGATGGCAGTGACGCTGGTGGTGGTAGGGCACAAAACAGAGGAAGCCAGGTTCAAGGGGAACAGCATCGATACACGGCAGGCTGGTTTCCTGATTTATAGCACATTTGTACAGGAGAAGCAACCAGACCTGGAGATCCCACTACTGACATATATGGCGATCATCAGGGACACATATTAGGTGAAGTTGGGTTTTGGTTGATGAGGCATTCCGGAGGAGGATGGCAGTGAAGGGTGACCTGAAGTGGGATTACACCCATGCTGAGTTGTGGGTAAGAGCACTTTCAGGTTCAGTGGTGGGGCAGGTGGTGGAACAAGGGAAAAGAATAGCACCGGTCCGGGTGCCAAGGCCTGCTGGGCTTTAAACAGGGCATTGTGTACATGGCCTAGCTGCAAGTTTAGGCATGTCTGCTCACGGTGCAGGGTGTCACACCCAGTGACAGCCTGCAGGCAAGGGGGCAACAAGGTGGGACAAGCAAGGGGGCAGCTCCAGGAACAGCCCTTTTGGGGCAGATGGGGGGAGCTGGAAGGGGCTGTTGGGACCCCAGAAGAGGGGGATACACATCCAACTATGGTTGGAATTAGGACGGAACCCAAGGAGGGGAGGTGGGGCAACACCCTGGCCCGCACCCCATCAAGTTAGGGGTGGTGGAGGCCTAGACAAAAGGCTACCCTGACAGGAGAGGGGCAGAACTGCTGAGATCAGGTTTTCAAGGCAGTTTTCCACTCACTTTAGAGGGCACACGGGTAGGGATGCGGGCTAAGAATTTGGGTTCTGTAAAAGGGAAGGAGGACATAGTCCAGGGAAGTATTCAGAAAGAAGTCAAGGCTGGGATGGTGGAGGGGTTAATGCAGAAACTCCCCTGCAAGCAGTTCCAGGTGTCACCCCTGTGGGTGGTACCTAAGAAACAAGAGGGGGAGTTCTGACTCATGCATCACCTGTCCTACCCTGGTGGGGGGGGCAGTAAATAAAGGGATCCTGGAGGCTCTGAGAATGGTCTCTTACACTTCACTAGACCAGGCGGTGGAGTTGATCCAGGCTGCCGAGGGGGGGCCTGTCTGGCAAAGATGGACATTGAATCCACATTCTATCTGTTACCGGTCCACCCCACGAACTGGGACCTACTCAGTTTCCAATTGAAGGGCAGTTTGTACTTTGACTAGACTATGCCCATGGCCTGCTTGGTGGCATGTTCAACATTTGAGGCATTCAGTTCATGGGTGCAGTGGGTATTTGGGTCCAGGTATGAGGACAGGAGGTTGATCCATTACCTGAATGATTTCCTGTTCATCATGGCCAGCCAGGCAGAGACTCAAGGGATGTTAGTGTTTTCCAGGACATGTGCAGTACCATAGGGATCCCCCTGGCAGCAGGTAAGACTGAGGGCCGGGCCCGCAGGCTAGAGTTCCTGGGGATCAAGCTGGATACTGAACAGGAGTGTTTTTGGCTGCCAGGGGACAAGGTGGCATGACTAAGGAGGCTGCTTGCGCTAGTGGGTGGGAGGAGGAGGAGGAGGGTGCCACTGGTACAGGTACAACAGCAGCTGGGGCACCTTAATTTTGCACCTTAATATGTCTGCAAGACAATAAGCCTGGGCAGGGCCTTTACAAGAAGGTTGGGGAGGGTCATGGGCAGAGAAAAACAACCCCATCACTGGGTGGACATCAATAAGGCCATTAAGGAGGACCTGCAGGTATGGGAGGATCTTCTGGAGTCATACAATGGGGTGACATTCTGGCAGAAAGAGTGGGCCTGCAACATAGACATGGAGCTGTACACAGATGTGGCTGGGGGTTTTGGGATGGGGGCCTACTTTCGAGGGGAGTGGATTTTGGAGGTGTGGCTAGTCCAATGGCAGGAATGGGAGTGGACCAAGGACATCACGTTCCTTGAGATCTTCCCAATATAGGTGGCCCTGGAGTTATGGGGTGCCCGGATGGCAGGGTGTCTCATCTTATTTTGGTGCGATAATAAGGGTGTGGTGGAGGTGATCAACAGGCAGAGTGGCTGTACGGAATCAGTGGGGTGAGTTCTAAGGTGCATAGTGTTATTGGGGCTGCGTTTGAACCTGTCTTTTAGGGCACAGCTCATTGAAGGGGCATGCAATGAGGTGGCTCACTATCTTTCTCATTTTCAGATGGAACGGTTCCGAGAGTTGGCACCACAGGCCATGCCTGCCTGGACCAGAGTCCCAGACTGGCTGTGGGAGATTGGAAGGAGAAGGCCAGGGCCTTGTACAGAGGGTCTTAGTCAGCCAACACTGTGAAGGCCTATGAGGGGGCCTGGGCAAGTTTCCAGGCATTTCAGGTGAGTATGGATTGGGAGACAGAAGAACCAGTCTGGGAGGAGCAGGTCATGCAGTGTGTTGTGCAGAAATGGGAGGAAGGGGTGGCTCATGCCACCATGGGGATCCAGCTGGGAGGTATCAGCTGGAAATGCAAGGATCGGGGCTGGGTGGACACTGCAGGCAGCCAGGCCATCAAGCGGATGGTCACGGGTTGGCAGAGAAGGCAGGGCATGAGGCAGAATGGGAGAAGACCCATAATGGGGCCCCTGCTCATGAAGGTGATAAGCACATTGGACCAAGTTTGCAGTTCTGTGAATGAGGCCTGTTTGTTCAGGGCCATATTTGCTGTCATGGCAAAAGGTGTTTTCAGGGTCAGAGAAATGGTGGCACCCAAGAAGGGGGAAGTCACCTCAGGCTTGCAGGAGGAGAATGTGAGAGTGGAGGAAGAGAAGGTGGTCATCTGGCTTTGGAGGTCCAAAATGGACCAGCGGGGAAAGGGCATCACTGTGGAGATGCACAGACAGGCAGGGGCAGGAGTCTGCACAGTCCAGGCCATGGTGGACTATGGTAGGGTTCGGGGCCAAAGGAAAGGTGCCTGGTTCATGCATGGGGACGGGTCCCCAGTGACAGGGTTTCAGGTAGGTGTGGTACTGAAAAAGGCTGTGGCATTCATGGGAGAGAACCCCAACAATTTTGCCCCACACTCCTTCAGGAATGATGCAGTTTCAGAGGCGGCTGCTACAGGAGTGGAGTAGAGTGAGGTCAAGGGAGTGGGAGGATGGACATCAAACTGTTACAAGAGATATGTGAGGTGTTGACATTGGCTAATTGGTGTTCCTTTTTTCTCTTCCTGCAGCAGGCTCCAAGAGACAGGTGTGGCTCATGGCGCACTCATTCATCTACTGGGCAGAGAGGTTTGCAGCTGCCACAAGGATAGGGACGCAGTTACTCCTGGGAGCAGTGCACACCAAGGTGCAGTGGAAGGGCCTGAGAGGCATGAGGTGGTCGCTGCTGCTACCCCTGCTGGAGGAGCATCAGGTGTGCTGGGCTAGACGGGACTGTATCATTGTCAATCTAGGGGGTAATGACCTGGAGGCAGTGCCTTGGGGATTCCTGATGAGGGACATTATGGCAGAGCTGGAGAAGGTAAAGAGCTGGTGGCCGTGGTGATTCAGAAAAGACCTTTGAGCGCAAGCTCTTTTACAAAGGTTACACGTCATAGATTGCAAAACAATGAACAATTGGAGAAAGCAAAGGTACATTACAATGAACGACACAGCATAGATTCAGAACTTACAGAATAACTAAAAACATAGGTACAAGTTAAAATAACAAGAAAAACACCTTATGAGGGTGGGGGGGATAAGCAGCCACAATGTACCTTGTCAGTAGTTCAGAGGGACTGGGGTAGCTGGCAGTGGGGAGAAGAAAGGAGGTACAAGAGAGAGATATGTAATGTGATGTAGGTGAAGGGTGGTGGAAGAAGCGTGATAAGGTATAGGGATAAATGGTGGGGTGAGGGAAGGCTGAGTGAAGAAGACATGCTAAAGTAAATGGTGGGGTGTGAGGGGGCATGGTCAGGCAGCCTGCATTAGTAGTGACTGTTAGGGAAACTCACAGGACTGTAAGTTGGAGGAGGGTGGGGTGGCTGGTACTGAAGGAGCATGACGCAGACTGATTACTGAGGCAAGTCATGAGAAGGGACAGAGGGAAGGGGTACCTAAGGCCTGCCTAGTGCTTGCTGGGGGACAGAGAGAGCAGGTGTGGCTGGACTCAGAAGCAGGTGCGCTTACATAGTGTTATTGGGTGCTGTTTGAGGTCAGTTTTGAATTGTGCCAGACTATTGGTGGCCAAGAGGTGCCCAGTGAGTTCTTTCATCCATCCACAGGGGGGCCCCGGTAGGCAAATGCATGTTGCCCACGTGAGGTGTGATGGAAGAGGATAGCTGAGGCCCCTCTAGTCCTCCCTCTGGTGACCTATAATGAGTTGGCCGCCTTGATCAAATTGCCTACACAAGGTGGTGTTTTACCCAATAGATCCTTCTTCCCTAGGATGCAGATCTGGAATTTGACTCTGTTTCTTAATGACAGCCAGTATGTGTATTCGTACAGTGTACAGGTGTGAGTGCCACACTCAGCATCCAGGGTGAGTCTGCAGACTTTGTTGAGTGCAGTCTGAATCATCTTGAGCACTGTATCCATTACCGAAGACCACTAGTCCATAGTCAATAGTAGATATAATTGAATTGTGGACTAAAAGGCGGAGGGCCCTGGGAGAGAGGTGTTGCCTGTGCCTGTACAGGACACCAATCTTGGTAATGACTGTCTTTTTTTTTTCTTTTCTGGGTGTTATTTTTCTCCACGGAGCTCCGGCTACAAGCCCCCCCCCACACTCCGTCGTTCCCCCGGTGCCATCCCTGGACATGAGACCCCCTTCCTTCAGAACCCCGCGACTTACCCTTCACGACAGGGTGGTGAGGAGCGACTCGACCCACCACAACGGATCCATTCCAGGGAGGCATCCTCCAGGAGTGGCACTGGGAACCACGTCGCAGCCGGACACCCATTTTTCTATTTTTCCTCCCGATGGGCCATGGCGCGTAATGACGCCAGCTATTTGAGTGCGCCGCGACGCCCCTGCAAGCACACCAGTCAAGCTGCCTGCCACGCCCTTCCTCCTCCTTTGTCTTGCCATGTGCTGTGAATTCCCAGCTCCGCTAGGATCAGACAAGCACCGGCCGCCAAATCTCTCAACCCGGAGATGGAGAGCAGTCCTCCGATGCTCAATCCATTTCGCCTCCGACCTCGCTACCCGCGCCGCCTCGGTCGACGGGTCGCCATGCGTCGCATGAGGTGTGGCATCCAGCGCCTCAACCCTCAGCGCCACTGGGCCGACTGGTATTGACTGTCTTGATCAAAGAGTCTATATGGTACGCAAATGTGAGTATATCATCTATTATGACCCCAGATACTTGAACAAGTGAACTTGTTCCAGCGGCTCACTGCATGAGTTGGAGGTGATGAGGGGTATTGCTTATTTTTATTGTGGGGACTGGACATAAGCATGTCCTTGGTCTTCTTGTAGTTTAGAAGCAACTTATGACTACAGAACCAGTCCTCGAGTTTGGAGAAGGAATTCTGCAGCTCAGATTGTAGGGCAACCTGAGATGTGCTGCTGCTCAGGAGCACAACATCATCTGCATATAGAGCTAGGAGGTGGAGCACTGTGTCCACACCTAGTGGGTGTGGTAATGGTCCAGGTAAGTGTGGTACCCGGTTATGGTGATTGAAAAGGGGGGGGCCGGATCACAGTTCTGGACCCTGAGAAGCAATGACGAAAGAGAAAGAGAACAGGATGAAGAACCACGAGAGGGAAGACAGGACTGTTATGTCCTAGAAGTAATATGGGACTGTTATGTCTGAATTGTAAATACGGATTCTTAGAAATGAATTGGGATGTAAATGATGAATATATAATTGTGCCTTTAAATAAATACTGCCAGCGAACATCCAAAAGTAATAAAGCAGTGGCCTGAGTTATTTCTGGGTGGGAATCCATGGACAATTAAGCTTATTATTAAAAAGGCAGGCCAGGTTGTCCTGGGACCCAACCAGGAATGAATACGGAGGGGGAGGGAGGGGGCAGGGAAGGGGAGGGAGCTGCAAGGGAAGGGGGAGGTGCCTTGACCTCATGGATGGTGTCATCTGACCAGTTTCAGAGCTTGCTGGCTATTGGCCAAGGGGAGGGGCCAATAGAGGTCCTGATCAGGGGTTCGTAGGGGCTATTTAAGGGCATGTAACCCTCACCAATCCCTCTTTCTTGCTGTAAAATTTCCCACCCACCATCCCTGCAAGAAAGAGGGGGGGAACCACTGGAATAGGCTCTGGAGAGGAGAGACACAAGGAAGGAGGTGACCTCTAATGGGGCCCGGCACAGACCAGGTAGGGCCGCAGATGGGCAGCCGGTGTCCGAGGAACTAGCTGGAGTCCCACTGGAGGGTAGCAGACACAAAGGGAGATGGCATTATGAGGGGAGGAGAAAAGGTTTGGGAGCAAGGGGAAAAGGGGGGCAGGTACGGGGTGGAGGGGATAGGTACCAGGGGCTGGGGACAAGGGAACCCAGGTGTGGGAGTAACAGGGGAGGGATATAGAGCTAGAGGATGGATCGCTGTGTCCACTCCTAGTGGAGGGGGAGTGGTCCGGGTAAGTGTGGTACCCAGTTAAGGTGATTGAAAAGGGGGGCCGGATCACGGTGTCCAGACCCCATGAAGTAATGACAAAAGAGGAAGAGAACAGGATGAAGAAACACGAGAGGGAAGACAGGACTGTTATGTCCTAGAAGTGATATGGGACTGTTATGTCCGAATTGTAAATACTAATTGTTAGAAATGAATAGGGATGAAAATGATGAATATATCATTGTGCCTTTAAATAAATACTGCCAGCAAGCATTCAAAAGTGATAAAGCAGTGGCCTGAGTTATTTCTGGGTGGGGGTCCAGGGACAATGACATTTCATTCTTCTGTAGTACAAATGTCATCAAGTATACAACAAATCAGCTGATTTACACTCATACTACCTTTGGTAGTGTTAAACTCAAGTTCATGTGCTGCTCTCATTTTTTCTTAAGGCAGTAGAAGCAGTAGAATAATAAGAAAAAAACTGCAGTAAGACATTCCCTTCTTCAACAGTTTTTTTTTGGGGGGGGGGTTTGAATGGTTGGTTGGGAGCGAGGGCACAGTTTGGAGACCAGAAGGCAGTTGCGACATCAAGACTAGAAGTGATGTGGCAACTGGCAGTGTTGGTTGTGGGGGCTAAGTGAGGGTGTAGTCCAGAGGTTGGACAGCAGTTGTGGCATCAAGACAAGAACCAGTTAGGTGGCTGGCAGTGAGTGAGAAAGAACTGTGCAAGAACTTTTTTTTTCTCTAATCTATCCAAGGGCAACAATTGAAGAGGGAGTCAAGTGTTTAGTTTATTCCTAAAAGCCTGATATCTGTTGAAGTCTGATGTAAGGAAGTGAATGACAAATGACGTGTGAACTGAAAGTTGTTTTTGTCTAGTTATAAGCATCAGTGTTTTCACTGACACTGATGTATACCAACTGAAGTTCTCTCCTAAAGTTTAAAAACTAAAAAGTTATTTGGAGTGTTTCTTTTCACCATACACTATAAAAAATTGGGTATGGGAGCCCCCACACACAACAAGACTCTTCTTCCACCTCATAGTTACCATGATGACAGATGAACCTCTCAAGCTTTCCTCTCAAGGTCATTGTTGTCATAGTATCCACTCAGTGGAAGAATAGCTTTGTTGTGCAAGGGCTTCCATATACGATTCTATATATTCTATATGCTATATTTCCAGATTCTATATGGAAATGACATGCTGTGATTGAACATAACATACAGGAAAGACAGAGAGGGGAGAAGGGGGGAGTAGCTCTCTATGTAAAGGAAGGGATAAAAGCAACTAAAGAAAAGAGTAAACAGGGAGGTGAGGAGGCACTGTGGGTCACCTTAGAGACTAAAAATGGCACCACAATCCGCACAGGGGTTGTATACAGACACCCATGTCAGGGGGAGGGAATGAACAAGGATATGATAGAAGGCATTCTTAGGATGCCAGAGAAAGGGGAGATACTGTTGATGGGAGACCTGAATATGCCAGATGTTAACTGGAGCACATTTGCTGCAGCCACATATAACAGCAGGGCCATTCTCGATGCCCTACAGATGGCATACCTCCGACAGCTAGTTTTGTAACCCACTCATGAAGGAGCAATCTTAGACCACGTACTCTCAAATGGGGACAGTGAGAGGGTCTCAGATCTAGAAGTGGGTTGCCATCTGGGAACAAGTGACCATCAAACAGTGGGGTTCATGATAAACTCAGCTACAGAGTCAAGCCACACAAAAGTAAGGGTACTGGACTTCAGGAGGGACGACTTTGGCAAGATGGGAGCGTGCCTTAGAAAAGCACTAGCAAACAGGCTAGAAGGAGGAGTGGAGCAACAATGGGGAAACATCAAAACGGCCATCACAGAAGCAACAAGCCTTTGTGTGAAGCAAATAAATCAACACAAAAGAAAAAGCCATTATAATTCTCAAAAGAGGTGATGGGGAAAGTCAGGGAGAAAAAGATAGCATTCAGGAAGTATAAGGAAACACAGAAGGAGCAGGACAGAGAGCTTTACCAGTTAAGGCAGAAGGAAGCAGGAAGGGAAATCAGAATAGCAAAGGCCCAAACTGAGGAAAAGATAGCCAGCTTGGTTAAGAAGGGGGATGACATCTTTAATAGGTACATCAGGGAGCATAGAAAGACAAAAGGAGGAATAGTGAGGCTGAATAGAATGGACGGTGGGTGGGCAGAGAAGGACAGTGAAAAAGCACAGATACTAAATGAGTATTTCTGCTCAGTATTCACAAAAGCGGAGGAGGGGGAGGTGCCTGATACAATTAACAGAAGCACTCTTGATAGGGGGGTCGATCCCAGTCCTTCCACAGAAGAAAGTGTCCTGAAAGAACTCTTAAAACTGAAGGTAGACAAAGCAATGGGATCTGATGGAATTCACCCCAGAATTCTAAAAGAATTAAGGGGAGAACTAGTGAAACCACTGACTACCCTTTTTAACAAATCATGGGAGGATGGTGTGGTACCTGAGGAATGGAGGAAGGCAGAAGTGATTCCCCTTCACAAAAGTGGGACCAAGACAGAGGCAGGAAACTACAGACCTGTCAGTTTGACCTCGGTGGTAGGGAAAGTGATGGAATCACTTCTGGAGGAAAGAACTGTTGAGTACCTAGAAGCCAGTGGGGCACAGGACCCAAGGCAGTATGGGTTCACAGTGGGAAGGTCATATCAGACAAATCTAATTGATTTCTTTGACTGGGTGACCAAAGTAGAAGACCAGGGAGGGGCTGTGGACATGGCCTACCTAAACTTTAGCAAAGGCATTTGACACAGTCCCACACAAAAGATTAATAGTCAAATTAACCAGCCTGGAAGTGGGTCCGAGGGTGGTAGCCTAGGTAAAACATTGGCTGGACAACAGGACACAGAAGGTAATTGTAAATGGAGTCCACTCTGAAGAAAGAGGGGTTACTAGTGGGGTACCGCAGGGTTCAGTACTGTGTCCAGTCCTTTTTAATGTATTTATAAGTAACATTGCAGATGGACCAGAAGGAAAAGTATGCCTCTTTGCAGATGGCACAAAGATCTGCAACAGGGTTGATACACAATAAGGTATGGAAAGGATGAAAAGAGACTTGGCAAGGTTGGAGGAATGGTCAGAAGTATGGCAGCTTTGATCCAATGCAAAGAAGTGCAAAATAATGCACCTGGAAAACAAAAATCCTTGGGAAAATTACATAATGGGGGGTGGGAGGTAGTAACAACAACAAAAATGGAAAGGTACCTGGGGGTAATAATATTAGATGACTTTAAGGTTAACAAGCAATGTGAGAAGGCGGTAGGGAGGGCTGGGAGTATACTGGGATGTATAGGGAGAGGCATCACCAGCAGAAGACAGGAAGTTGTTATCCCTCTGTACAGACAGTTGGTGAGACACCAACTCGAGTACTGCATCCAGTTCTGGAGACCCCATCTCTGCAAGGACATAGACAGGATAGAGGCAATCCAGAGGATGGCAACTAAAATGGCGTAGGGTCTGCAAGAGAATCCATACGAGGAGAGACTAAAGGAGCTTAATATGTATACCCTTGAGGAAAGTAGGGAGAGTGGGGGACATGATAGAAACTTTTAAGTACCTCAATGGAATCAATAAAGTCCAAGAGGGTAGCATCTTTCAGAAAAAGAGATGTGCGAGAACAAGGGGACATAATATAAAGATGGGGAGGGGTTCGGGGCAGTGTGAGCAAATATTGTTTCACAGAGAGGGTGGTGGATGCATGGGACAGTCTTCCTGAGGAGGTTGTGGGGTCTAAAACTGTAGGAGAATTCAAGAATACATGGGACAGACATAAGGCAATTCTTGTGGGGGGTAAGAAAAAGTAGGCTATTGGTTGACTAGGATCTGCAGCTTATCCTGTAGGTAGGGAAATGGGCAGACTAGGTGGGCCAAGCGGTCCTTATCTGCTGTCAAAATCTATGTTTCTATGTTTTTAGTGAAAATAACATGTTCTAAGGGAAAATATTTTTTTTCCTTATTGTTTAAAAATTAATATGATTTATACTACACCAGTGGAGATAATTGTAAGATCACAGGTAATATCTTTGCAATGAACATCACATTATTATATTGTGTCATTATTGTTGTCACAATCACTGTCTTGAAGGTTAGTATCACAATAGAGTACTGAACCATCCAGAGACCAATGTTCACTATGCTGATGACATCATAATTGCCAATTACAACACTAAAGCCAGCAGAAATCAAAATATTCACATGAATAGCAGATTTAAAAATGATCACTTGTTAACTGATATTATATAAATCCAATATGCAGTGGTCTGACTGACATAATTTGTCATCACTTGTGAGAGGGCAGTACTTTCATAACTTGCTTGTGGATTCACTGCTTGTAAGTAACAGGCCTACTCCCTTAGGCTTGAAGATAAATTGCATATTTTACATCAGGACATTCCATATCTCATACTCATATTTTTTACCCAAGTATTCACTTAGATAACTTCCCCTAAATGTATACTTGTTTATCTTGTATTAAAAGATAACTTATACTTCCTTAATGATTCACTGAAGACAAAACCTGCAGCAAAAGTATAACAGCTTATTTCCAATACTTAAAGAACTACTGACACCTCAAAGAAAAATAAAAACAAAAACATAATAACTAGGTACAATTCTGCCTGCATTCCATTTATATTTTATATATTTCTCCTCCTTGTTATTTATTATTAAGGACATTTGAATGAATATATGATCTTTATTTCTTAGAGTTCCTTAAGAGTCCATCTGCCTCTCTAGCTTACTCCCTACTTCAAGTCATAATCCTCTGTTGTGACATCACAATATGTTGCCATGGAAGTAACTGTGATATCACAAGCAGTGCTCTGTGACTTCAAGTAGGGAGAAACAACAAGGAACAGACAAACTCTTCTGAAGCAAAGATTCTGTTTTCATACAGATGACCTCAGTAATAAATAATGGTGAGGAGGAATATAGCACTAATAGGAAATACAAGCTGGACTGTGTTTAAATATTAGTTTTTGTTAAAGTTCTCCTGAATGTGTTGCCAGCTCTTTAAAGAGTTGTTCTGTAAAAACCAAACACCCCTGTAATTGAAGTCAGCCTTGAAATACAATGAAGTCACAAACAAATGGGAGTTTGCTGCCTTGAGCTACACAGCCTTTGAAATTGTTTGTAAATGCAACTATACAAGCATTTACCATTGAGGGTGATTACATGTACTGTTGGTGATATTAAACTACACTACACTATACTACACAATGGAATTTGCAAGTCCTTTGGCTAAAAGTTGTCAAAAAAGTACAAAGATAGTTTATAGATAAATCTTTAAACTATCTTCACTTTTTAATTTTTGTTGTTCATATATACTGTACCTTTATGTGGAAACACGTTTATTTTTTTCTGTACACCTTCTTCACTATTTAAATTAACTATCCAATTGCAGTTGCCAGCAAATATCATTATCAACTGAATACAGTATAAATGGATGTTTGTTAGCAGTTTACAATCTGTTGACATTCGGTGAGACTGTGGTCATTATTTTTGTAAGGAACAATAAAGTATACTTTAAAAACACATTGAATGTGATTATTCTTGTAACCTTGTATTAATATGAAGAAACACACGTGAGAAATAAAGTCTGTTTGTAAAGTTTTTTTCTAAAATACCCAGGTGGCAATCTTGTGACACATACACTATCAGCTACATGTAAACTCTATAGCGTAGCATGATGAAGCATAGCGTACTGTCAACTACACATAAAGTCCCTCAATAATATGCATGCTCACAAAGCCACTTTTGGCATTTTTGCACTGCCTCCTCTTGCCACCAGAACAGTAGGAAACCAGATTCAATCTTTCCTGTGTTTGAGCATGCAGCATTCAAAAGACTGAGACAGAAAATGTTCTAATTCATGGAGCAACAGTGAACTCTACTGGTTCAGATTTGCTATTACATGCCAGAGACCTAAGTGGCTAATTCTATGTTTATAAAATGCTCAACAATGTTTTGTGATGCACACCACATGCATTTTAGCCTTACCTATTGTTTTCCTATAGCATTTACAGTTTTTGAATAGAAAGCTTCTTAGAAGAGGTCATAAAGTTACTTAGGTTTATTGATATGGATTCTGTAACCATTTGAGAGCTTTGTAAATCTGCTAATACTATCTTCTAACACGCAAGCCCATTGCTAATGTCATTATTTTTATCCATGCTACTGTACATATTTTTAAAACTGTGATAGGCCACAGACTTGCTACTGAATCATACATATAAAATCACACCAAATAAAATATAGAAATTTACATTTATAAATAAGATCATTTATCATTTTTAATGTGACATGTTTTGTTAGAAGTTCCACAGATAAGTCTCTAATTAAAATGCTAAGCCTTGGGAAATGTTGGAGCTGAAACATAAAGATATGATTGAGTTTTTTTCAGTCGTTATGGTCAAATAAGCAATTGTTAAAGTAGTTAATGTTTTTCAGATGAGATGGACAGATAATGCAGTGTAATATTTGACTAAGAATAAAATTAGAATATTTTATTTCTTGTTTATATCTCTGCTTATAATAATAGCTATATGCAAGGTTTAACTGTAACCTGGTTATAAGAAGAATCACCATGATTTTTAAATATCACTATTAGGGTAGAATGTTTATAAAGTGGATTTCTTTATGAGAGGTGACAATATTTTGTGTTATGTTAGAGATAAAGAAAACATACATTATCTGTTAATTTTAATAGCCATTGTAAAGTTTTAGTCAATAAATTATCTTTCCCAGATGTGTACCTCTTCCATAACTCAGTTGTGTGGAATTAATAGAAAACCATATGATAACGTTCAGACATGTAATGACTTTCATTAGTTTTACAGACTCATAGAATGCTTAAATCAAAATGCAGTTTTTACACTGAGTGAACTTTAATATAAGTAGGTTAGCAAGTCAATGCTATGTTTGTTGTAATACAAATAATATATACTGCTGGGGTGAAAAAGTCCTCTGAAACTCATTTATTATTTTAACTGGCCTTGTCTCCCTTAACATCAGATATTTACAGCAGCTAGATTTAGTCAATTTTCATTCTGAATTCATGAATGTTCAGGCACAGTACATATATAAATAATGACTCTGTAAGGCTTTGTATGAAAAGACTGACTATATGATCAGTTGCAAATGTCTGATAATAACATTTGAAAAATATCTCAGCATATGGGACCCTACGCACAAAGGTGCTGTGGCCATTACACAGTACATATCCCACTGTACAGGGCCATACATGCCACACAACATGTGGGTGGCTATACACTGCATGCACTAAAGGCATATCCACTGCATGCAGGTGACGGGCATGCAACTGTGTGGTGTACCATGAAATGCAAGAAATGGGAGGGTGTGTCCACATATTTGGCCCCACAATGCATATGCACAATGGTGCAGGTTGCATTGAATGGCCATTTAGCAGAGTTGAGATCACACTAGGCACTGCATGGCCTGAAGATAGCTATAAATACAGTTATGCATCTCCGCCCCCAAAATAAATACAGGATATGAGCAGTTATGGACAATGGTTTAATACACATATGGACAACATTACACAAAGGGAAGGGGCAAACAGAATATTAACTGAAATGAAAATGGAAATATAACATGAATGGTGACTGCCAATAAATGTCCTGACAATCTGCACCCCAGAGGTCCAGGGCCATGTCTGTGAAGATCAAGGTGATGTTTGCCCTTGCCTACAATGCCACCGGCTCCTTCCAGTGGATTGCAGGTGGAATGACAGGGTTTAACCAGTCCTCCGTATTAATTTATTATCAAAAATCTATTTACAATCTGGATTTTTTTGCGGTCACACATTATTTTATTTCATAGTTTGCATTATTTTTCGACACTGAAACTATGTGATCAATGCAACAGTTTAGACCATCTTTCTGGAGCATGTAAAGGGACCTAATTGAAAATGAGCCTTTGACTCAGTTGGATTTATATATCCTTGTTCATTATGATAGAAAAAAACATTTATTACTACTACTACTACTCAGTGTCCCGTGCTCTATGGCAGGGGGTGACCATGGCACTGCTGTCAGTGAGAGGGACTACATTCCATTCCCACCAACTGGCTGGGTATACAGGCAGTGTAGGAGACTGTCTATAAGAGGTATGGTTTCTGGAAGGTTTGAGACACCATGGATTGCACACATGTGCCACAACTGGCACCACATGTCAATAGGAGAACTATAGGAAAAAGAAAGGATTCCACAACATGAATATACAGGTGGTCATGGATATAGAGGGCATTGTCATGCATGGCAGTGACAAGAACACAAAGGGGGTGACCTATCCATCCCTGGTAACTACCGACCTATCTCCCTCCTCCCTGCCCTTTCCAAAATCCTGAAGTCCCTTATCTCAAAAAGGCTAAACACATTCCTAGCTTCCAACAACATTTTGGCCCCATACCAATCAGGTTTCCGCCATCTTCATTCCACTTTCTCCTCCCTTCTCTGTCTCACCAATCACATCCATTCTGCCATGGATAAGGATCATTTGATACTGGCTATTTTTATTGACCTAGCTAAGGCCTTTGACTCTGTTGCTCATAGACTACTCCTTGACGACCTAACTGCTACTAGGCTATCTCCTTCCTCTACCAACTAGTTCAAGGTCTACCTAACAGATAGGTTCCAATTTGTCCAGCTCAGGGAGACCAAATCTGATCCACTCCCCATTCTTGCCGGTGTTCCCCAGGGTCAATACTGAGACTTACTTTATTCATCTTTGTAAATAACCTCACCTCTGCCTGCTCCAACTCACAAATTCAAATGTATGCCAATGATACCGTCATCTACTCTTCTGGTCCCTTTCTTGCTCAGGTCAAATCTACCCTTCAAAACAATTTTGCTAACACCCTAGGATGGCTTGATGTCTAATCTCTTAAATGTAACACCAAAAAAACAGTAGCCATGGCTTTTGGTATGACCCAGAAACTAGTCAAATTGTCATCTTCACCCTCCTTCCATGCACTTGGAGGCTCCAAAATTGAAGCTGTTGATTCATTCAAATACCTGGGGGTATGGTTTTAGACCCCAAACTGAACTTCTCCCTGCACTTGGACTCTATCCACAACAAACTGCAACCCAAACTGAGTATGCTCCATAGGCACAAGGATAGCGTCTCTCTACCCATTAGGTGGGAATTAATTACTAAGCTTACCTTCCCTCGTTTGACTACATGGATGTGGTCTATAGCTCAGCACCACAATCCTCTCTTGCCAAATTGGACCCTCTATACCATGCTTCCTGTTGTTTTGCCACAAATCTCCCTTACCGCACCCATCACTGCCTCCTCTACCAGTCTATTTCCTTGCCCTCATTCTATGACCGGTATTTTGCTCATTGCACAATCTTTATCTCTAAATTTTGGTTTAGCACCCTTCCCTCTTACCTCTTCTCATTGATAGCCTCAGCTCCAAGCACTGGCTACTCCCTGCATTCAAGGGTCCACCACTCATTTGCCTTGGCCACACCTCGTGCATACACAGGAAAAATAGCCTTCTCCCATTGGCTACATGCTCTCTGGAACTCTCTCTCCCCCTCACTAGGCAATGCTCACTTATAACCCTAGCCATTGAAATGCACTTCAAGCACCTCCCTTATCCCCCTTGACATTACCTCCAACCTCCCTAATCTTCTAGTTGCCCCAGGCAATACATGACTACCTGCTACCTCTAGCCCTCTGCACACAACCCTGGTAGCACAGTATCCAGTACTAAATATTTTAGCTCTTATGCTAGTGCATTTCTGTCACTCCAGATGGTAGAGTCTGCTGTTATGTACACTGTTAAGGCTTTACCTTTATATAAGATGTAACCTATGCCTAAGCTGTGTAAGATGTTACCTATGTTTATTATGTTTTACATATCTCTGCTGTGTTTATTATTTATGATTATATGTTATGTATGCTGTACCGCACCCCTGCCTCAGGTAACACCTGGAAACGAGCCTTGGCTCAGAGTGTCTTTCCTGGTTAAATAAAAAATAAAAGTACCCTGGCTCCATGTATGATGCCTTCATCTTCCAGGAGTTGTGGCTAAAAACAGTACTGATCACCAACTGAGGTAGGCCAGCGTGGCTATTAGGTATGTACTGCATGGGCCATGTGGTTAGGGCATGATATTCTGTGCACCTGTCTGTAGTTGCTTTCACTGTGTGGAGGACCATATGCTCTGGGTCTCTGCAGTTGCCTTGCCCCCGCATTGAACTGCCATGCTGTCATGTCTGTGTATTCTTCTCTATCAGAGAAAGATGGAGAAGAATACAGGATTAAACTCAAGGAATCAGGAAAAGCAATTAGAGTAGCCAAGGTCCAAATGGAGGAAAGAACAGTGCAGGGAGTGAAGAGAGGGGACAAAATTGTATTTCGTTATATATGGGAAAAAAGAAAAGGTAAGGGAGGAATAACCAGGTCAGCAGTTAAAGGGGGACAGATGGTAGAGAATAACAAATAGAAGGTGAAAGTGCTCAACAAATTATTCTGCTTGGTCTCCACCCATGAAGACAAAGTAATGGTCCAGCACTAGCTGAGGCACATCTCCACAACTGGGAAGTAGACACCAGACCCTTTACAAAATAAAGGGTCCTTGAGGAGCTGCCTAAATTAAAGGTGGTCAAGGCAATGGGGCCGGATGGAATATACCCAAGAGTTCGGAAAGATCTGTGGGAGGAATTTGCAGCCCCACTAGATGAACTATTTAATAAGTCACTGGAAGATGGCATAGTACCACAGGACTAGGGAAGGGCCACAGTTGTGCCATTGCACAAGAGTGGTAGCAGGGAGGAAGCAGGAAATGAATGCCCAGTCAGCCTGTCCTCAGTGTTGAGTAAAGTAATGGAGACATTGCTAAAAGAAAGGGCAGTGGGGTACCTAAAAGAAACTTGACCCGAAGTAGCATAGCTTTATGGCAGGATGCTCATGCCAAAGAAATATGATAGAATTATTCAATCGGGTTACAAGACCAGTGGACTAAGGTGCAGCTGTGGATATAGTACATCTGGATTTTAGCAAAGCCTTTGATAAGGTTCCACACAGAAGGCTAGCAAATAAATTGGAGCAAAGAGAAATAGGTCAGAAGGTGGTCAACTGGGATAAAAAGCTTGCTACAGGACAGGACTGAGAGAGTTGTGGTAAATGGCACCTTGTTGCAGGAGGGGAGAGTAGCCAGTTGGGTTCCACAGGGATCAGTGTTTGGCCCAATCCTTTTCAACATATTCATCAGCGACATCGCTGAGGGACTGAAAGAGAAGTCTGCCTGTTCATAGACAATACAAATCTCTGCAACAGGGTGAACACACAGGAAGGGGTAAAAGGAATGGAGGCAGACCTGTGAAAGCTGGAGGAATGGTCCAAGAACTGGCAGTTGAGATTCAATGCCAAAAAGTGTAAGGTAATGCAATTGGGTAAGAGGAACCCAGGAAATAACTATGTCCTGGGAAGGGCAGCAATTGGAAAAGACAAAAATGGAATGGGATCTAGGAGTTATGATGTTGGATGATTTAAAGGTATGAAAGCAATGTGAACAAGCATTTGTCAATGCCGAATGTTTGCTTGCTGGCATTGGCATTGGTAGTGTAGAAGTTACAGAGCTGCATAATAGGAATGGCAGCGAAATATTGAACTGAAGCCAACCCCACCACCACCCTGCAGAGACTGACAGGCATTGGGGTGTGCCTTTGGGTCATCAGGCATAACGACCATGCCATTTCACCACACCCTACCCTGCAGACACTGACAAGTGTCATGGTGTGCCTTGGGGTCTTTGGCCCTTATGCGCACCCCATTCCATCAGGAAATACGGTGAGATGGGTGCGGTATAGGAGAATGAGATGAAGTTTGGGCCCGAAGAGTCTGAGGCACACCTTGATGCCTCTCACTGACTGCAGAGTGTGGGTGGAATGGTATGAGCATGACAGGCAAGAATCCCAAGTCACACCCCTGATGCCTGTCATTCTCTACAGGGTGGGGCGTTATGGCCAGAAACCCTAACGCCTCAGGCATTCATTGGTATTTTCACTCCAAATTTTCAACATGGTTTTTTTGTGACCCCCACCTCATGAACAGTGGCAATATAAGTTTGTTAGCTGAAAACTGCTTTTGCACAGTGACTATAGCATTTGGCACCACAGGTGCAAAAACGCATTCCGAACAGGATGTGAAAAATGACTGCGGTACTGTTCATGGGGAGGTGTAAAAATGGCAATGTTGAAAATCTGCTGTGAAAATCTTAAAAAAACTGGTGAAGTCACAAGCGTGTGTAGAAACTGTGCAACGCACACCCGTAATGTAACTAGTTTGGGGATTTTTTTACAGCAGATTGTTAACACAGGCATTTTGGGACCTCTGATCATGAACAGTGTCAGTGTGATTTTCTTTATCTGTCCCGAACAATGATTTCCCACAGTGACCACGCATTTCTGTGCTGAAAGTGTGAAAACACATTTTGGCCATGTTGTGGAAAATGACAGTGGTACTGTTCATAAGGAGGTGTGAAAAAATGCCACTGGTGAAAATCTGGACTGAAAATATTACAAATTCATGAACTTATGAGGGTGCATGGAAACTGCGCAATGCTCACTCGTAACACAGTCATTTTATGGAGTTTTGTCACCAAATTTTCAACATAGCCATTTTAAGACCTCTGCTCATGACCAGTGTCACTGTGATTTTCTTAATCTGTCCCAAACATTGTTTTTGCACACTGACTGTACCATTGTGCGCTACATGTGCGGAAACACATTTTGGGTGAGATGTGAAAAATTGTAGCTGTACTGCTCATAAGGAAGTGCAGTAAAATGGCACTGTTGAAAATCTGGTGTGCAAATATTACAAATTAGCAAACTTGCCAAAGTGCGTAGGAACTGCGCAACGTGCGCTCCTAAAACAGTCACTTTTGGGAATTTTTTCACCAAATTTTCAACATAGCCATTTTAACACCTCTGCTCATGAACAGTGTCACTGTGATTTTCTTAATGTGTCCCGCACATTGATTTCGCACACCGAATGCACCATTGTGCGCCACATGGGCGGAAAAACATTTTGGGTGAGATGTGAAAAATGACAGCTGTACTGCTCATAAGAAGTTGTGGTAAAATGGCAATGTGGAAAATCTGGAGTGAAAATATTGAAAATTTGCGAACTTACGAGCGTGCGTAGGAACTGCGCAATGTACACTCATAAAACAGTCATTTTTAGGAATTTTTCCACCAAATTTTCAAAATAGGCTTTTTGAGAGCCCACCTTATGAACACTGGCAGTGTCATTTCATTAATCATTCTGGAAAGGTGATTTCGCGCAGTGGCTGTGAAATCACCCTTTGGGCCTGAGTAATGCCATGACAGTGACAGCATTCATGAGAAGGGGTCCCAAAAACCCCATGTTGAAAATTTGGTGCAAAAATTCCAAAAAATGCCCGAGATATGCAGCAAAGTTGAAAAAGCCCTATCTATTACATTATACAGCTTACCGGCATTTCCTCAGTTCACGGTCGGCTTTGAAGAGTGCAGACATGTTCCCAGTCCACCGAAGATCGTTGCTCCAGACTTGGAGGTAAGTATGGGGTGAGGGGATGGGGAGGCAGGGTGCAGTGGGTGGGTGCGGTGGGGCAGGAGACCGCGAGGGTCCGCTTTTCAATTTACAGGTTGTTTTTGTTGTATTTCTAAGACGACGCGGGACGCTTGCCAAGCTGGGGTGGGCTTCGAGCATGGCAGCTGGAAAGGCTGTTTGGGGAGGGCTGGAGCTGACAGTGGATTAGGCACCCTGTCAGCCATCACGGGCTTGTGCCATGCTGGAGTGGGCTCCCAGCGTGGCAGCTGTAAGAGCTGTTGTTGGAGCGACAGGGATTGGACACCTCTGTCGGCTATAGGATGTGTGTGCCACGCTGGGGTGGGCTCCCAGAGTGGCACCAGGAAGCTTTTTGGGGTATGAGCCGACGGGGCATTGGGCAACCCCATCGCTATACAGTATGTGCATGGGGGGGTAGTGCGCACAGCACAATATGTGCGTGCTTGTTTAAGGGGAGCTCTGCTCACTGAAGTGGAGCCTCCTTTCAGCTGTATGCCACTGCATTTTCAGCTGTCATAGACAACTGGAGCAGTGATTGGTGCACTGCGACTGTGCCTGCAAACACACTGACTGAACTGGAAGAGGCTGACACACCTCAGGAAAACTCGGATGATGGCACTATGTTTCTTGCACATGCGTGCAAGCAATCATAATAAGCAGTACTAAGGGCAGGAGGCATCCTTGGATGCATAGGTAGTGGTATTACTAGCAGAAAGCATGAGGTAATCATTCCACTCTATAGGTCCTTGGTGAGGCCTCACTTGGAATACTGTGTGCAGTTCTGGAGGCCACACCTCTAAAAAAGGAAATAGACCATCTGGAATCCATGCAGAGGAGAGCCACCAAGATGGTGCAGGGACTACACCACAAACCTTACAAAAATAGGCTCAGCCAGTTAACTCTATTCTCCCTAGAGTAGAGAAGGAACAGAGGAGACATGATAGAAATATTTAAATTTGTTAAAGGGATAAACACAGTATATACTGGTAACCTCTTTCAGGAAAACAGCACTGTGCATACAAGAGGGCACAACTTACTCTTGTTTGTCGGTTGATTCAGAACCAATGATAGGAAGTACTTTTTCACAGAGAGGCTCATGGACTCTTGGAACAGACTGGCACTTGAGGTGGTGGAGGCTAAGACTGTCAGAGAATTCAAACAGGCATGGGACACTCAATGTAGTCACCTCAGCAAGAGCAGTAGATGGGGGAGTAGAAATCTTGGGCAGACTAGATGACCCACATAGTCTCCTTCTGCTGGCAAATTCTTATATTCTTATGTTCTTCTTATGTGCTTGGCAGCCCTGGATGTCATTGTAGAATTGGGGTTGGCCCAAGGATGTGGGCTTCATGGGAGGTCAGATCCATCCCCATGTGTATCAAGGGGCTCTGGCAGTGTGGGACTTCAGCTGTCGTTGGGATGTGATGGTGAGGTGGGCTGTGCTGGAGGACTTCTACCTCTACCAGTCTGTGTGGTTAGGTGCCCTAGCACAGCCACAAGCAGGCTACCAAACCTACTGAATTCCATGTGTACTTCTTGCACCTCTACCATCAAGCAACAGAGCTGGGCATTACTCTCTTTGCTGGCCTGCAACCTGTTCTGCTCCCATTGCTGCACCTCAGAAAAGTACTTGCCAAGTAGACCTGTTGCAGTGCTGTCCATCTATGACCTCATCCTGTCCGATGGGCCCTCATCACCACTTCCAGGTCCTAGTTCACTGTTTACCTGGCACTGTGCCAGTTTTGCTAGGCATTTGCACCATTGAGTGCTGTCCAGCACTGTGGCATAGATGACAGTAGTGGTGTCAGTGCATGAGATGGTGTTGGCACCAAGTGCTCTGGGTGCTGTGGTGCATACCTCTAATCATCTGTGTGAGTGCCCCAGACCCTGGTATTGATGGTGCATGGGGCTCTGGGACAATGGTCCTGTGGATTGGGATGTGCCCTGTGTGGGAATCATTCACAGGCAGCCCTGTGATTTAGCTGGCTAGCCCCTATGCATGATGCTGTCATTTTCCTCTTCGTTCTGATGGTTGCTCCCTGCATTGGTATCGGAGGCATCTGTGGGAGAATAATGTATGGTTAGCAGTTGGGCTGGGGACTGTATGAGTCAGTGCAGTGCACTTTTGGTTAATCACCACCATGCAGGACACCCAAGGGCCCTGTGCTCCCCTTTGGTATAGGAGGTTATTTCTACCCTGTTGTGGGGCACTGTCCTGGTCAGCGGTGTTCAGCAGGTCAGCCATGTGAACATCATCAATCACCACAGTCATGTTGTCTGCCTCATTCTGTGATGACAAGGGAAGGCAAGCAACAGGGGTACAGTGAATGACACAGTCACACTTACTCTAGTGTGCATTTTGCGACATTTGTAGGGCTGTGGTCACCCACCTGGCATGGTGTTTATGCATTCATCCCTGATACCCATGGTTGCCTGGCTGATGGTGTCTACTCTACCACCATGTCTTCCACCAGTGTGACCTTGGTGGTGGTGCTGGCAGGCCCCCATTGGTGACCTTCCATGACAGTAGTCCTCAGGTCCTGTTAACTGTGTTCCATGGCTCAATGAACCTGGGTAAGGGCCCCATCACATTGCTGGTGGTCTGGATGGCCTTCCATATAGAGGCCTTAATGGCCTGCACTGCCAGATAGATAGCACACCATGCAGTGTGGCATAATTGGTCTATCTTGAACATGGCAGTGCTCAGCTGCTGAGTCATGAAGTTCCCAGCACAGTGACACCTGGCACAGCTAAGTGGACACTGCTGCTGGTGCATGGCTGTTGCAGTCTGCTTGGAGGGAATGCCCTGCAGTGCCCATCCTGCACCTTCATCAGCCATGGGACTAGGCTGCCCCTGATGCCCACTGTACAGGTTTGGAAGGTTATGTCCTATGTCCCTGTCACCACCCACTCCTCTGTTCCCCTGTCTGCAACTGTCCCCAGGACCCTGTGTCCTCCTTGGTACATCAAGTTGTTTCTGCCCTACTCTCCATCTGCTGCATATTTCTATTGTCCCTTCTGTTGGCCTCCATGCCACCAGTATCACCCATGCTTGCTGAATAGGTGTACACCCAAGACCACAGTTGTCAATTTATGCTGGGGTCATGGGGCATTCCCAGCTCTGCCTGGCCAACCCATCCCTCCCTGCACATAGCAAAGTATGTAAATATGTGGCCAGTGGGTGCCCTGTCACCAGCCCCCTCTCCATAGTGCATGCCATGGAGGGCAATGCATTTCAAATCAGTGTAGCTGCACACCTATGTTGTGCAGCACTGCCACACATCATGGGCCCATTACTGCATATGGCGCAATATTTGTAAAACAATCTCCATGGTAATTTTCTTTTGAGAGCTAAGGCTAAGGCTTTAGGCTTGAACATATGTTGTGCATATAGTATGGTGGTACAGTACTGCCACTATAGTTAGGCTTGAATAGAGTCTTTCTGGTTGTTTATTGCATAACATGGCTATCTTTGGTCCCTGGGAAAGAAAAACTGTCATTGTCACTCTAAGGGTGATCTAGCACTGACATGAAGTTTGTTGTATGTGCTGAATACTGCCACTTTGGTGGCTACTACATCTAAATCATCCCATTCCAAGGCAAAAATATGGGACTTCAGAGGAGCTGACTTTGATAAGATGGCCAACAGAGTTAAGCTAGCTCTATCAAAAAGAAACACAGGTGAGGGGGTACAGACAAAGTGGGCAAGCATTAAGGATGCAATACTTGAAGCAACATCCCATTGTGTTAGACAGAAAAGGAAGTGCAAAAGAAGAAGGAAACCACTTTGGTTCTCAAATACAGTAGCAGAAAAGGTCAGAGCCAAAAGGCTGGCCTTCAGGAAATATAAGGGAACACAACGGGATGAAGATAGGGAGGCATACCAAACTGCCCTAAGGGAAGCAGGGAAGGCAGTAAGGCAGGCAAAGTCCCAAACTGAGGAAAACTAGCACGAACAGTAAAAGAAGGTGACAAGACTTTCTGTAGATACATTAGTGAAAGGGGAAAGTCCAGAGGGGGTATTGCTAAGCTTAATGGAGAAAAGGGAGCATGTGAGGAGGAGGACCCTGTAAAGGCATCTATCCTAAATAGATACTTTTGCTCAGTATTTACTGAAGAGAAGGTAGGGCAGAGCCCACAGCTCAGCATCATGGACACAGGGGGGGGGGAGGTGAGCACTACTCCCTTCACAAAAGAAAGGGTCCTACAAGAGCTTGCTAAGATCAGGGTGGATAAGGCAATGGGACCTGATGGCATACATCCCAGGGTACTTAAGGAGCTAAAGGTGGAACTAGCAGAGCCATTAGCAGAACTGTTTAGTGAGTCTCTGAACACAGGAGAGGTCCCAGAAGACTGCAGAAGGGCTCATGTGATCCCGCTTCACAAGAGTGATAGCAGGGAGGAGGCGGGGAACTACAGACCAGTCAGTCTTACCTCAGTAGTGGGCAAGATTATGGAGGCACTCTTAAGGAAAGGATAGTGTAACACCTGGAATCCATAGGGCACAGGATCCAAGACAGCATGGGTTTACAAAGGAAGGTCCTGTCAAACTAATCTCATAGATTTCTTTGACTGGGTAACCAGAGTGGTGGACCAAGGGGGAGCAGTTGATGTCGCTTACCTTGACTTCAGCAAAGCTTTCGACACTGTTCCACATAGAAGATTGATAAATAAGCTGGGTAGGCTCGGGTGGGTCAGAAGTTGGTCAACTGGGTGGCAAACTGGTTGATGGGCAGAAAACAGAGAGTGGTGGTAAATGGTATACAGTCAGAAGAGATGCAAGTCACAAGTGGGGTACCCAGGGATCAGTCCTGGGGCCAGTCCTCTCAACATCTTCATTAGTGACCTTGCAGATGGACTAGAGGGTAAGGCTTGTCTGTTTGCAGATGACACCAAGATCTGCAACAGAGTAGATGATCCAGATGGGGTGGGCAGAATGAGAAGAGATCTGGATAAACTAGCAAAATGGTCAGAAGAGTGGCAACTGGGATTTAATGCAAAGAAGTGCAAGATCATGCACATAGGAAGAGAAACCCTGAAGCCACCTATAGGCTGGGAGGAGTTGCTAGCAGTCACAAAGGAAGAAAGAGACTTGGGCATCATCATCACTGATGACCTGAAATCATCAAGCAGACCTCTAAAGCAGTAGGTAAGGCTAGGGGGTGTTAGGGTGTATTAGTAGGGGTATCACAAGTCGTAGAGGAGGTAATAATCCCTCTTTACAAGACACTGGTTAGGCCCCATCTGGAGTACTGGTGCAGTATTGGAGGCCACACCTTCACAAGGACATTAACACAAATTGAGGCAGTCCAGAGAAGGGCAACCAAAATGGTGCAGGGACTGCATCAGAAGACATATGAGGACAGATTAACAGAGCTCAATATGTATACCCTTGAGCAAAAGAGGAGAGAGGTGATGGATCGAGGCATTCAAACACCTTAAGGGCATTAACAAGGTGAAAGAGTCTAACATGTTTAACTATAAGAAAATAGCAGGACAAGAGGACACAGCATGAGATTAGAGGGGGCGATTAAGGGGAATGTGAGGAAATTCTTTTCACAGAAAGGGTGGTGGATACATGGAATGGCTTACCACAAGAAGTGGTGGCTATGAATACAGTGCAGGGCTTCAAACAGGCATGGGATAGGCATAAGAGAGCAATACAAATGACTATGAATAGATAGGCCACTGACAGAGTAAAGGCCGATGGCACATTCATAAGGTAGAAAAAAGAAATGGGCAGACTGGATGGGCCTTGCGGTCCTTATCTGCCGTCAACTTCTATGTTTCTATGTCTCTATGTTTTGACACCAGCAAACTTGGTGAGGAGGTGCTTGGCTTCACTCAGGCATTTCAGCACTTTGACATCATGATGTAGCATTTTATTAAGAGATTACTCACTAAGCTCATATGCTTCATGGCCTGCAGCAGTTAGTTAATGGCATTGGAGATTTAGTACTCCTTGTGCTGAACATGTCTTTGTGCCATTTTCAGATCATTCTAGTTAGCAGTTAACTGAAGTCTTAGGCAGGCCGGTGGATTATACAATCATGTGCTGCTTCAGAAGAGAGGAGAATGCAGTGTGTGCTTGATGCACTTGCAGCCCTGCAGCTTGGCAATGACTTTAGCAGACAGGGAAAGGAACAGAAGGGATTTATATATATATATATATATATAGAAACATAGAATTTGATGGCAGATAAGGACTGCTTGGCCCACCTAGTCTGCCCATTTCCCTACCTAATGGATAAGCTGCAGATCCTAGTTAACCAACAGCCAACTTCCTCCTGCCCCCCACTAGAATAACCTTATGGCTGTCCCATGCATTCTTGAATTCTTTTTTTGACTCTACGACCCCCTCAGGAAGGCCGTTCCATGCATCTACAACTCTATCTGTGAAGAAATACTTCCTTACATTACCTCTGAGTCATCCCCTCTCTGTCTTCAAATTGTGCCCCCTTGTTCTTGCACATCTCTTTTTCTGAAAGATGCTACCCTCTTGGACTTTGTCAATTCCCTTGAGGTATTTGAAAGTTTCTGTCATGTCCCTCCTCTCCCTCCCTTCCTCAAGGCTATACATCTTAAGCTCCTTTAGACTTTCTTCATATGTCTTCTGGTGCAGACCCTGAACCATTTTGGTTGCCTTCCTTTGAACAGCCTCCACCCTGTCTATGTCTTTGCAGAGATGGGGTCTCCAGAACTGTACACAATACTCCAGATGTGGTCTTACCAACTGTCTGTACAGAGGGCCAACAACTTCCTGTTTTCTACTGGTGATGCCTCTCCCTATGCATCCCAGTATCCCCCCATTCCTCCTTACTGCCTTCTCACATTGCTGGCCCACCTTTAGGTCATCTGATATGACTACACCCAGGCACCTTTCATTTTTGTTGTTGTCAGTATCTCACCCCCTATTGTGTACTCTTCCCCTGGGTTTTTGTTTCCCAGGTGCATTACTTTGCACTTCATTAACTTGAATCTAAGCTGCCATACATTTGACCATTCCTCCAACCTTGCCAAGTTCCTTTTCATCCTTTCTACCCCACCTTGAGTATCAACCCTGTTGCAGATCTTTGTGTTATCTGCATAGATATATATACTTTCCCTTCCAGTCCCTCTGCAATATCACTTATAAAGACATTAAAAATGACCGGCCCCAGTACTGAGCCCTGCAGTACCCCACTAGTAACCCCCCTTTCTTCACTGTGGACTCCATTTACTATTATCCACTCTGTCCTGTTGTCCAACCAGTGTTTTACCCAGGCTACCACCCTGGGACTCACTCCCAGGCTGGCTTATTTGTTTTTTTAATCTTTTGTGCAGGACTGTGTCAGATGCCTTGATAAACTCTATGTAGGCCATGTCCACAGCACCTCCCTGGTCTACTACTTTGGTCACTCAGTCAAAGAAATCAATTAGATTGGTCTGACATGACCTTCCTGCTGTGTATCCATGCTGTCTTGGGTCCTGTACCCCATTGGCCACTAGGTACTCAACAATTCTTTACTTCAGAAGTGATTCCATCATTTTCCCTACCACTGAGGTCAAACTGACAGGTCTGTAGTTTCCTGCCTCTGTATTGCTCCCACTTCTGTGAAGAGGAATCACATCTGCCCTCCTCCAGTCCTCGGGTACCACACCATCCTCCCATGATTTATTAAAAAGGGTAGTCAGTGGTGTTACTAGTTCTTCCCTTAGTTCTTTTAGAATTCTGGGATGAATTCTATCAGGCCCCATTGCTTTATCCACCTTCAGTTTTAAGAGTTCTTTCAGAACCCTTTCTTCTGTGAAAGGACTACTGTCAACCCCCCCCCATCCAGAATGCTTCTATTGACTGGATTAGGTATCTCCTCCTGCTTTTCCATTGTGAATACTGAGCAGAAGTATTCATTCAGTATCTCTGCTTTTTCACTGTCGCTCTCTGCCCAACCATCTTCATCTTTATTCAGCCTCAGTATCCCTGCCTTACTCTTTCTTTGCTCCCTAATGTACCTATAAAAGGTTTTATCCCCCTTCTTAACTGAGTTGGCTATCTTTTCCTCGGTTTGGGTCTTTGCTATTCTGACTACCTTCCCCACTTCCTTCTGCTTTAACTGGTACAGTTCTCTGTCCTGCTCCTTCTGTGTTTTCTGAATGCTATCTTTTTCTCCCTAACCTTCGCTGCCACTTCTTTTGAGAATCATAGTGGTTTTTTTTTATTTGTTTTTTTTTTTTTTTTTTAGTTCTTTAACCAGGAGTAGCACACTACGCTGAAAGCTTTTTTACAGAAGCGACCTGGGAGCACAGGGAAGTTAAGTGACTTGCTCAGGGCCACACAGTATGCAGGTGGAAGCTGTGGGATTCAAACCTAGGTCTGGTCTGCTGGATGTCACCAGATTTGCAGCTCAGAGCCTTAAACCACTGCACCATGCTGCCTCCCTAGGCAGGATTTGTTTATTTGCTTCACACAAAGGCTTGTTGCCTCTGTGATGGCGGTTTTGATGTTTCCCCATTGTTGCTCCACCCCACCTTATTGCCTATTTCCTAGTGCTTTCCTGAGGCACTCTCCCATTTTGACAAAATCAGCCCTCCTAAAGTCCAGTACCTTCACTTTTGTATGGTTTATCATGAACCACACTGTTTGGTGGTTGCTTGTTCAAAGATGGCTACCCACTTCAAGATCGGAGATCCTCTCTCCATCCTCATTTGAGGGTACCAGGTCTAAGATTGCTCCCTCCCGAGTGGGTTCCAAAACTAGATGTCTGAGGCATACCCCTGTAGGGCATCGAGAATGGCCCTGCTCTTGAATGTGGCTGCAGCAAAGGTGCTCCAGTTAACATCTGGCATATTCAGGTCCTCCATCAGCAATATGTCCCCTTTCTCTGCCATCCCAAAGATGCCTTCTATCATTCCCTTGTCCATTTCCTCTCCCTGAGATGGGGGTCAGTATTCAATCCCTGTGCAGATTGTGGTGCCATTTCCAGTCTCCAGGGTGACCCACAGTGCCTCCTCTCCTCTCTGTTTATGCTTTAGTTCTGTTGCTTTGATCCCTTCCCTTACATAGAGAGCTAGTCTTCTTCCTCCTCTTCTTCTTCCCTCCCTGTCCCTCCTGTAGATTGTGTACCCTGGTATGTTGACATCCCAGTCAAGGTTATCTGTGTACCATGTTTCTGTGACTGCCACTATATCCAGGCATCCCTCTTCCATTGAGGCCATCATTTCGGGGAGCTTTTTACCTAGACTACAGGCATTGCTACTCATTAGCCTCCATTTTTTTCTGGCTTTATTTCTTTTTGTCCCATCCCTGTCCTTACTGCCTTTGTCTTTTCCTCCATTTATCCCTTCCCTTCTCCCTATCGACTATTCTATCTTGGTGTTTACCTCACTAACTACCCTGATTTTTTTTTTGGGGGGGGCTAGGATTTCCCTTCTTCTTTTCAGTGCCTCCCCCCTTGGCTAGTTTAAATGCTTGCCAATGAAGCAATTAAACCTATCACCTAGGATCCTGGTTCCCCTCCTGAATAAATGCAGACCATCGCGCCAGTATAGGCCTGCATCCCTCCAGGTGGATCCCCAGTCCCTAATGAAGCCAAATCCCTGAGCTCTGCACCAGTTTTTTAACCAGTCATTGAATCCCATGGTGTGGAGTACCCTAGCCTCATCCATGCCATAGACAGGTAGCACTTCCGAGAAAGTTACCATGTGTGCTACTTGTCTAAGGCCCCTCTCCAACTCCACAAACTCCTGTTGCACTGCTCTGATCCCATTCTCAGCCAGATCATTTGTTCCTAGGTGGCTAATGACATCCAGCTCACCCTACCTTGCAGCAGTTACCATGATCCTGAGGATTTGTTTCCTGTCCCTCTAAGCCATGGTGCTGAGCAGGCACCTTACCTCCCTTTCCCCTCCCTCCCCCAGTTTTACCCCCTAACAATTGAGTCCTCCACCAGGAGTTGTTTCCTTCCCCTGTGGGGTCCTGTGCCACCCTCCTGTGGGTCTCCATTGTGGAAGTTCCCAGCATCCTTCTTGGTCTCCACTGTGGGTGCCTCCATAGAGGAACCATGCTCCACCAGAGTGGCGAATAAATTGTAGAGAGGCACAACTGGAGGAATGCACCTCTGTTCCATCACTCTCACTGTCCCTGAGCCAACCGTGGTCCAACCAGTCCTCTTTCTTGGCAACTTCTGAGATAATGGCAGTGGCCTGGGTGGTCCTGGGTGGGGGAGCAGGTTTCCTGAATCCTTGCCAGGTCAAACATGGAGACGAACAACATCCTCCCTCAGACCAGAGAGGTTCCTGCAAATAAGGCAGCAATGCAGTCTCCAGAATGTCTCCTGGAAGACTGCTGCTCCACAGCCAGTGCATTGCACCACTCCCCACGTCTGTGTCCCTTCCTGTTACAGATGCTTTTCTTTTTTTTTTTATTTGTGCTTTAGTGTGTGCAAGCTTGTGAGTGTCTCTACCCCCTATTCAGTATGCTGTGCCTTTCAGGATATGAGCAGGTGTATGTTGTTAGCAGTTTGATGCCACCTTGTTTCTGCCCGGCCCCTTTAGGCTTCTGGCCTGACAAGCCTCATCATCCACCATATCAGGCTAATTAGCCTATAATTTCCAGCCTCCTCCCTACTACACATTTTGTATACTGGGACTATATCCATTATCTTCCAGTCCTCCGGTTCAGTAGAGCAGCAGAACCCAATACCATCCCTACTTAGCTGGCAGTAAGTCCTCTCCAAACCATGGGCCGCCCAGCAGGCTTCCCAAACTCATTGTCAAACTTATTACCAGTGTGGGAGCATGCAGCCCTGCCCACTATGCCAGGAATCTTTCATTTTACTGACTGCTAGTGGTGTAGGGTACAGTCATCCATCTTCTGCATTTGTGTTTGTTTGTTTTTTTGCTTGTGTGTCAGCCAGCCAGTCATCAAATGAATGAATGAAAAGTATATCAGGCTGCTACATGAGATACTAGATACAGGATTTTCAAAAAAGTCAGATGCAGATGTAAAGACATGCTGAGTCTGTGTCTACATTTACCTGACTGTGTCTAAGCAGCTTTGCTGCTATTCAGAAACAATTAACTCAAAAAGTAATGATTTGCAGTAACAAAATTGCCGCAAGTACAAATTGCATGATTTACTGTGAAATGGTGTATTTTTTGATATCAGATTCATATGTACAATAGTTTGACCATCTAATAGTTTACTAATTTGGATGGATTTTCTTTTCATGTTGTCTTGCATGCACAGCACAGACAACATATTGTTGCTGCTTTAGTGGAGAAGCGGGTTTCGGAGGTGCAGTCTAGCTGCTGCCAATGGTGCCACTACTTTTTGTGGCTGGGCTCTGTGGTGCCAATGGCACAGCACACTGTCCATGACAGCAGTTCAGAAAATGTGTGACCACCTTGAAAGAAATTAGCCACTGCAATCAAGGAGCACCATGGAGCAGTCCCTGATTGCAGTGGCCAATTACTGCTTGCCTTGTCTGGTGTCCCCATCAAGCAACATGGTGGTGCCTTCCCTGTCAGCTTCTCATAGTCCCCACAGAAGCTGAGGGACAGCTGTCACCTTTCACAGTCCCTTTGAAAGCTGATAGGGGTGCACAATCCCCTGTAAGCATGCCTACTCCTAATTTAACTTGCCAATGTGGGTGCCCTGTCCCCGTCGGCATAATGTACCCCCCATTTCTTGTGTGCCAAAAGGGTGCCCGATCCCCCTCGGCTCATGCAACAACTCCGTATGTGCCAGTGGGGGTACCCAATCCCAGTCGGCTACAGACCCCCCTCCCATCAAACACCCAGGTGGCATGCTGGGAGCCCACCCAAGCATGCTAAATGCTCCTGAAAAAAAAATACGGTCCTGCAATGTTTTTTTGTTTTTGTTTTAATCCTGTAAAACAGAAAATGGTCCCTCATTGAGTCCTTGTGCGCACAGCACAGACAACATATTGTTGTTGCTTTAGTGGAGAAGTGGGTTTCGGAGGTGCAGTCTTGCTGCTGCCAATGGTGCCACTACTTTTTGTGGCTGGGCTCTGTGGTGCCAATGGCACAGCACGCTGTCCATGACAGCAGTTCAGAAAATGTGTGACCACCTTGAAAGGAATTAGCCACTGCAATCAGGGAGCACCATGGAGCAGTCCCTGATTGCAGTGGCCAATTACTGCTTGCCTTGTCTGGTGTCCCCATCAAGCAACATGGTGGTGCCTTCCCTGTCAGCTTCTCATAGTCCCCACAGAAGCTGAGGGACAGCTGTCGCCTTTCACAGTCCCTTTGAAAGCTGATAGGGGTGCACAATCCCCCTGTCAGCATGCCTACTTCTAATTTAACTTGCCAATGTGGGTGCCCAGTCCCCGTCAGCATAATGTACCCCCCATTTCTTGTGTGCCAAAAGGGTTCCCGATCCCCCTCGGCTCATGCAACAACTCTGTATGTGCCAGTGGGGGTACCCAATCCCTGTCGGCTACAGACCCCCCTCCCATCAAACACCCAGGTGGCATGCTGGGAGCCCACCCAAGCATGCTAAATGTTCCTGAAAAAAAAAAAATACGGTCCCGCAATTTTTTTTGTTTTTGTTTTAACCCTGTAAAACAGAAAACGGTCCCTCGTTGAGTCCGTGGCCCCTTCCCCAACCAGAGCCCACTCTCTGATCACCCTGCCTCCCCACACCCCCTCTCATCCCATACTTACCTCTGGAGCCCAGTGCGAAGATCTTCGCTGGACCAGGAACACGACTGCACTCTTCAAAGCTGACAGCGAACAGAAGAAATGCCGGTAAGCTGTATAATGGCATACATTTTTTTTTTCAACTTTGGTTCATATCTCGGGCATTTTTCAGAATTTTGGCGCCAAATGTTTAACATGTGGTTATTGGGACCCCTCCTCATGAACTCAGTCACTGTTATGGTGTTATTCGGTCCCGAAAGGTGATTTTGCAGTCACTGCACGGAATCACCTTTCGCGACTGAGTAACAAAATGACAGTGTCACTGTTCATGAGATGGCATCCCAAACAGACTATGTTTCAAATTTGTTGAAAAAATTTCAAAAAATGACTGTGTTATGAGCATGCATTGCGTAGTTTCCACACGCACTCGTAACTTCGTCAATGTGTAATATTTTCACTCCTGATTTTTAAGATTGGCATATTTTTCATACCTCCTTATGGACAGTGCAGCTGTCATTTTTAACATCCTGGCCAAAATGTGTTTTCGCACTACCAGCGCAGAATAGCGTGGTCGCTGTGGGAAATCAGTGTTTGGGACAGAGTACGAAAATCACAGCAACACTGTTCATGAGCAGAGGTCCTAAAATGCCTATGTTGAAAATTTTGTGAAATAATTCCACTAAATAACTGTGTTACGAGTGTTCATTGCACAGTCTCTACGTATATTGGTTAGTTCGAGCATTTTTAATATTTTCACTCAAGATTTTCAACACTGCCAACTCTTCACACCTACCTATGAATGGTACAGCTGTCATTTTCCACATCCTGCCCAAATGGTATTTTTCCAGATATGGCATAGAATGGCATGGCCGGGGTGGGAAATCAACGTTCGGGACAGATCAACAAAATCACAGTGCCGCTATTCATGAGCAGAGGTCCCAAACACTTTCATGAAGTGGGGGTCACAAAAATGCCATGTTGCAAATTTGTAGTGCAAATACCAACAAATGTCCAGGGCATTAGTGTTTCTAACCATAACATCCTACCCTGTACAGACTGACAGGCATCCAGGGTGTGTCTTTCCATTGCCGGCTGTCATGCTCACGTCATACCATCCCCGCCACCCTCAAGCCACTGATAAGCATCGAAATGTGCCTTCGACTCTTCAGCCCCACAGCTCACCCATTTTCCTATGCTGCACCCATTTCAGTGTATGTCCTTATGAAATGGGGTGACTATAAAGCCAAACTCCCCAAGGCACACCTCAGCACTTGTCGCTGTCTGCAGGACAGGGTGAGGTAAAATGCCATGAGCATTATGGCTTAATGGACTAAGCGTAGGGTCCAAGGACCCCAAGGCACAACGCGATACTTGTCACACTGCAGGGTAGGGTGAGCTGAAATGCCATGAACATTATGGCTGATGCCCAAAAGGCATACCTCAGTGCCTGTTAGTCTCTGTAAGGTGATGTGGGGTTTGAAGTCACTTTCATACTTCACTGCCATTCCTATTATGCATCTGTTCAACTCCTGTGCTACCAATGCCAACGTCAGCAAGACAACATTCGGCATTGATAAATGCTTGTTTACAATAGTGGCTGATGGATCTCAGAGAAACCTTTTTAAAAATCCTTCCATAGGTTTCTCAGTGCCTCTCAGTGGGGTGGAATGGTGTAAGTGCGTGTCAGTGGGGTGTGACCACTTGGCATCACTCTCACACTCCCCCCACTATTCCGTTTTGCCTCTTCAGTCATGTGGCAACATGTGCACATCACATGGGCAACTAAAAATCTTTCATAGGTATTATGAGTCATCATAGTTAGCATCTAGTAGTGACTGCACCATTATAGTGTCATCATTTGTCATGAGTCATTGTGTAGAATATATGTGGGAAAGAACAGGAGAAGAAGAAATGGGGGCAGGAATGGTACATTTAAAGGTACCACCATACCAGTTCTAAGCTGCAGGTCTGGGGTCATGTCCCATGGGCGTGATGCTTCAAGCCACAGGTCTAGGGCCATGCCCCATGGGCCTAATTTTTCAAGCTGCAGGTCTGGGTCTGTGCCTTAGAAATCTGCTGCTTAACCAAGGTCCCTCAGAATCAGCCATAAGTTTCTACATGCAGAGCTCTGCATGAAGAACCAGATCATTCTCATAACTTTGTGCATGGGCCAAACCATGTCAATTGCATGGAAGTGCAACAAGCTTCCATTAGGTCAGGAGACAGCCCTTGCATTGTTTTTTCAACTTTAAAAACATGAAAAAGTCATTTTTGGCACTACAGCAAATGAACCTGTGAGCTTGTAAACAAAATTCTTTGTACTTTTTGATCTAGATGACTGCAAAAAAAGTCTTAGTGTTGATATTTTATGTAAATTCACTAATTAATAACTCCCAAACTGCTAAACCAATTGGCACCAGTATTACCAAAATAATTAGTTCTTAGCACCGAGAAGGTGCACTCCAAATTTCACAGTCCTAGGTGTTAAGACATCCAGGTTACAAGATGTAAAACAAACAAACAAAAACATTTGGGCAGAAACACAACTCCAACCCTTGTATACTGGTGCTTCCATATCAGCATACAAAAAGTGCCAGTAACAGAAGGGCCTAGCAGTCTATCAAGACTGCTCATATTGCAATGTCCCTAATGGCAACTAAGGACTCCATCCCCTCACCAGCTGCTACCCCCTCCCCTTAATTCCCACTCCTCTTTTGGCCCTGACCTTTCCCTTTATGCTTTCCCACCATCTTTTGAAGCCCTCCATTTTCTCTGATGAGACCACTTCCTTGGGGACCTTGTTCCACCCTGCAACCACCCTCCCATGAAGAAATACCTTATGAACTTGCTCCTGAACCTCTCCCCTCTGGTTTAAGGCAATGTCACCTTATAATTTTAGTGTCATTGAGATTGAAGAGGTTCTCCTTCTCACCTTATTAATGGCCTTCATGTGCTTAAAGGTCTTACACATGCCTCCCCCTTCCCCGTGGTAGTGCATGTTCAGGTCCTCCAGCCTCTCCTTGTAAGTTTTGCCCAGCTGACCTTTAACAATCCTTGTCACCCTCCTCTGGACTGCTTCTAGCAGGATAATGTCCTTCTTCAGGTAAGGAAAAAAATACTCCACACCATACTCCAGGTGCTGCTGCACCAACAATCTGTATAACAGCAGTATGCCTTCTTCCAGTCTGCTACTGATTCCCCTGGAAATACAGCTCAGCATTCTGTTGATTTTTGCTGCCACCTTCCTGTAGTGTGAGGAGTGCTTTAGATCACTAGTAATTATCACCCCCAGGTCTTTCTCGTCCTCAGATTTGGTTACCAGACCCTTCCCAGATCCTCAGGTTCCTGACTTCAGTGGGTATGACCTTGCACTTCTTCCGATTGAACCTGAGCTGCCATATCCTGGTTGACCTTTCAAGCTTGGCCAGATCTTCCTTAAGGTCCTGTAATCCTTCTACTATATCCACCCTCCCACAAATCTTTAGGAAAGTCAGTCAGCTCCAACTCCCCTCCCCCAGTGGAAGCCACATCCTGTAGCAATACGTAGGGGTAGTCCAACCTGCATTCCAGTACCTGCACCAGTAAAGTTATTTTCTTATAACCTGATATGTGTGTTGTCTTTTTCATTTGTGTGAGCCCACAAAGCTTGGCGTCATCCCCAACAGGAAAATCTTACCTTTTATGCCTTTTCCAGTGTTGTTAATGAAGGCATTAACTCATACACACACGCCACAAGAGCTCTTTGAGACTTCCACCACTTGTGTCCTGTATACTCTTAGGACTGCATCCTGGGCCTTTCTAAGCAAAATCGAGCCATAATCAGCATGCCACAGACAAATGCAAATACCTCTTGAACCGTTGGTGCTACACACAAAGTACGAGTGGCAACGGAGTTCAGCACAAAATTACCTTTCCAGTGGTGCTATGCAATCAATTGTAATCAACTCAGTTTTTATTTTATGCTAGCTGAAATACCAAACAACCAAGGGTGCCAGAAGATGGTAAAAGCTGAGGGGGACCAGTTCAGGACATCCAGGTTGAGAGCCCTTCTATGTTTCATGAACTTTTTATTTTTACCTAGTTGATTGCAATTGTACCCACAGTACCTCAGCCATCCCCTCCTCCTTTTCCTCCCTTATACAGATTATTTCTTCTGTTACATATACCACTACCCCCTTCTCTACTGCCTTGTCTCTTCTGAACAACTTAAACCTAGGGATTGAGAGATCCCAGTCAAGGTTTGGTGTAGCACAAGTTTCTGTGACTGTAGTAATGTCCACCCTATTCTCTGCCAATATTGCCGGCGGGTCATCCATTTTGTTACCAAGGCATTTAGGAACATCACCTCTGCCACAATTCTGCGCCTCTCCCCCAAATCCAGCATGGTTGTCCTCCTTCATTTCCTTTGCTGCCTGCAGCCCTGCCATTTTGATCCCATTTTTCCCCTTAGTTTTCCTGATATGTTTTCCACTGTGTGCTTCCAAGTTCTGTAACCAACCTCCCTCCCCCTGTAGATTCCACCACCTCTTCTCCCTACAAGTTCCTGCCCCGTCTTTGTGCCATACCTTTTCCCAATTCAACCTGCTTGGATTGGGGAGTGACCATCAGTTTAATTATACAGCTTCATTAACACCTGCTTGTTACAGATGAGATAGTATTTGTGTCAATAATATGGTTTTGTCAGCTTATATCATGGCAGTCTTAGCCCTTAGGACTGTGACATTTTATTAATAGTCTCTGTCCTAGGCGCTAAATATTTGGCAAGTTTCACAGAAATCAATCCAGTGGTTTAAACAATATTAATTTCTGAATATTCATAAAACTCTTCATTTTATGATACATTTTTGACCATGAATTGTGAAAAAATTATAAAGATTTTATTTATTTAATTTTTTGTTGACTGGAAAAGGAGGACTAGACAATTTCCTTATTTTCAGCCTCTTGTTGTGGGAAAGGACTGGGGTAAGGAGTTAAAAAGAGGAAACATGCACCAGTACTGAACCCTGTGGGACTCTGCACTTCACCTTTAGGAACTCAGAGGCTGAGATTAGAATAGTAGTTCTATGAACTCTTTCTTTAGGTAATTTCCAAACCAGGTAAGTACCTTTGTAGAAAAATGACAGCTGGAAAGACAATGCAATAATCGATCATGGTCAATCAGGTTGAATGCCTTGGTGAGATCCAAATACAGAGAGGCCATAGAACTTCCAGATTCCATAGCAGATGGATGCAGTTTGTGATTCTCACCAAGAAAGTCTCTGTGTTATATTTATATATGTTGAAAACCAAGCTAAACATTAGTTAATAATTCATATTTATATAAAAATGGCATTGTTTGATCAAATACTATGCATTCAAAGATTTTTGAAAGAGGGGCTAAGAGCAAAACTAGTTTGTATTTCGTAAGTAATGATTTAAACCTCAACTTGATCTGCAGTAATTGTTGCTCTCTTCCAAATCTGTGAGCACTTACTAGAACAAAGTGAATAATTCAACAATATGATGATGAATGTGACCATTTCAAGTTTTAAAGTAGCATTAAAGACATTTCTTTTTAGTCTGGCGTATACTGATTTTTAATGCTGCTGTCATGAGTTTTAACCTTTTTATTTATGATTTTAATTAATTGTTTTATTTATTGATTTATTTTAATGAATTATATACAAGCACCTTGGTTTTGGAAAGGTGCTTTTTTATAAATAAAGTTTGATTTAAAGTGATTTTTAATAATCTAAAGTAAGCTTCAGTGATGCCAACATAAGGGTGAGGACTGGTTTTATCAATAAATTTCAAATACATAGTCTGTTTATAGATAACCAAAATAAAACTTTGGGTGTTTAAAGTTAGGTCCAAAAGAATCCATAGACTCTGCAGTGGCTTCCCAGAGGCTAAAGCCTGAGGGCGATATCTAAGGTTCATACTAATGCTGTATCAGAAGAAAAAGACAGTGGCCCATAAAGCACTCTTTTCTCAGTACCCATGACATTCTAACTGTACTCTTGCCAAAATTAAATTATCTGGCCAAGTCACTAACAAAAATGATTTTATTATGTGACTTTTTAACTAGGATCATTAATTAACCTGTGACTCTGATACAAGACTAGGGGATCATTATCCTACCAGACAGATTATTTACATTTTGCCACATATTACAAGAATTCTCAAGTGTTTTTAACAGTTTTTCTTCAAAACATTAAATTCTGTGCAAGTACAGCAAGGAAAGGGAGGATTGGGGAGTTCAAAACATGGCTGGGGGAAAGGTGTCGATTTATGGGGTATGGATTTGTGGATTGCTGGGGCAGAACCTGGGATAATAATGCTCTATATGCAGGGGACAGTCTACACTTGAGCAGGCAGGGGAAGGGGGTATTAAAGCAGAAGATAAAGGAGTACATAGCAGCAAAGGTGGATTTAAACTAGGTGGGAGGGTGGCACATGGACAGCTGGTAGGCAGAGATTCCATGGAGGGGAGCCAAACAAGCTTTCCACCAGGCTAAAGGAGAAGGAATCGTGGTAGTGGCACTGAGGGGATTAGGAGCAGGGAAAAGCAGGGAGGAGTACGGAATGAAACAGGTTGGAGGATGGTCTCACTGAATGCTAGAAGTCTAGGTAACAAGTCAGCTGAATTGCAAGTCCTCTTGGCAGTATGGAGGGTGGACATTGTGGCCATCATGGACTGTGGGTCACCCAGTACCACTACATTGATTTGGTGATCACAGGGTATAGGATATTCAGGAAGGATAGGGATAAGGGGAAAGGTGGGGGGATGGCAATCTATGTACAGGAGGGTATAAGGTATATAAGGGAGGAGAGGGAGGAAGGCAGAACAGAGGCCATATGGATGCAGTTTCAAGGCCTGAAAGGTAGCATACTTAGGATGGGGGTAGTATACGGACCACTAGCTCAAGGGGATAACCTGGATAATGAGTTAGCTGAGCAAATTAGAAGGGTCTGTAGGAAGGGGAATATAGTGGTGGTGGTGGTGGGAGACTTCAACCTACCTGGGGTGGAGTGGAGCACCCTAGCCACTATGAGTGCAAAGGAGCAGGTCATATTAGAAGCTTTTCAGGACAGCTTCCTGGTACAATTGGTCCATGAGCTGACTAGATTGGAAAACACTCTGGACCTGGTACTATCAAATGGAGAGGCTGTAAGGGATCTGGGTGTAAAGGACCCTCTGGCTGGGAGTGACCACCACCCGGTATGGTTCACGTTCAATATGGGTATGGAAACAGGGGGTATGGAAATCAAGGTAATTTAATTTAAGACTGTGGACTTTAAAAGGATGGGGAAATTTTTGGTAGGCATCTGGTGGGAATTCAACCAAGCATGGATGCTAGTCAAAAATGGGACATTATTAAAAAAGGGCTGGTAGAAGCTACTGGGACATGTACAAGGACACAAAGTAAGAAGGAAGGGCAAAGAAGCCAAGCTGGTTGACTCAAGAGGTCATGGAGGGGTGAGGGCCAAGAGAAAAGCATTTCGGGGAGTCAAGAAATCAGGAGGGGAAGATGACAAGGATAAGTATATGAAGAAGTCCAGGGAGATTACCAGGCTAGTCAGAGTGGCCAAGGCTTCAACAGAGCTAAGACTGGAACAGGGTATTAAGAATGGAGAAAAGGACTTCTTCAGCTACATAAGCGAGAGAAGGAAGAACAAAGACCAAATTTTGAGGATTTGGAAGCACGGAGGGTGGGTTGAGAAGGGAGTGGATCAAGCAGAGGCACCAAATGTATACTTCTGTTCTGTGTTCACGGAGGAGAAAGGGGAGCAGATACCACAAGGGAGGGGTAGAGTGAGCTGTATGGGGGAAGGGGTGACTGATATAGGGATTACAGAGGACAGGATCCTAGAAGGATTAAGGGTACTAAGGGTGGACAAGGCACCGGGACCAGACGGCATTCACCCTAGGGTACTTAAGGAACTAGCAGAGATCCTGGCAGGACCACTGGCTGACTTGTTCAGTACCTCCCTAGACACAGGATGCATACCACAGGACTGGAGGATGGCCCATGTGTTGCCCATTCACAAAAGTGGTCCTAAGGATGAACTGGGCAGCTACAGAACAGCGAGCCTCACATCAATTGTGGGTAAGATCATGGAGACGATCCTAAAAGAAAGGCTGGTGACCTTTTTGGAGGACAATGGACTCCCAGACGGTCAACAGCACGGGTTTGTCTTGGGCAGATTCTTGCAGACAAACCTAATTGAGTACTACTATTGGGTGATCAGGGAGCTGGACAAGGGCCATGTGGTGGATGTCCTGTATTTAGATTTCAGCAAGGTTTTTGATTCCATGCCACATGGGAGGCTAGGGGGGAAGCTGAAGTATATAGGGGCAGGAACAAAGATGATCAAATGGATCAATAACTGGCTCAGTGGAAGGCAGCAGAGGGAGGTAGTTGGGGGGGACTCTCATCCCCGCGGGAAGTGATGAGCGGGGTACCACAGGGATTGGTACTGGGACTGTGGGTGCTGTTTGAAATATTCATAGCTGATATCTCACTTGGGATCCAGAGTTGGTTCAGTCTGTTTGCAGATGATATGAAGATGGGAGATGTGGTAGATGACATCGAGGGTTGGAGGGGGCTGCAGGAAGACTATATCAAACTACAGGAATGGTCAGAAATATGGCAGCTGGGGTTCAATGCCAAGAAGTGCAAGGTACTGCACTTTGGGGCTAGGAACCAAGGGGATGAGCTATCATCTGGGAGGGGTACAGCTGGAATGCACTGAGGAGGAAAGGGATCTAGGGGTGCTTATAACAGGGAGGATGACCAGCTCAGCTCAGTGCAGGAAGGTGGCAGCAAAAGCCAACAAGATGCTGGGGTGTATAGAAAGGGGAATCTCCTCCAGAAACAGAGAGAGATGATCCTTCCCTGTACAGGTCACTGGTCACACCACACCTGGAATACTGCATGGAGTACTGGCACCAGTTTCTGAAGAAGGATGTCAGATTGTTGGAGTGGGTGCAGCGTAGGGTGACAAAGATGATCCGGGGATTGGAGGGAAGGTCCTAGAGTGGGAGAGCTGAACACATATTCTCTGGAGGAGATGAGAGATAGGGATGATATAATCAAAACCTTTAAATATTTAAAGGGGATAAATAAGACTAATACAGAAGAGATTTTCCAGATTAGAAGAGGGAGGCATATGAGAGGGCACCAACTGGGATTGGAGGGAGGAAGATTCATGAGGGAAATCAGGAGACATTTTTTCACAGAAAGGGTGGTAGACAAATAGAATGCTCTGCCCAAGGAGATGGTGTCCTGTCAAATGGTGGGTTGTTTTAAGAGGTGAGTGGGCAGAGTGGGGGGTAATGATGAAAAGGGTGGGAGGGTGGGGCAGCTGCAGAGTTGAGGGCTAGCTGCACAATCGGGCAGATTTGATAGACCTTGGGGCCTGTTTCTGCTGGCGTTTTTGTATGTACTTATGTTTGTATGTTCTACATTCCAGTTGGTGGATTTATACCTTTTTCTGGCAGCTTCATATTCCAGCAGTGTACAGTGTCACCAGTTTTTCTATACTTTTTTTCATTTCTTGTTTCAAGTTTTAAGCATAGCTAAAACTTAGGTTGTCACCCATTCCACTTAATTACCCGAGTCTTCCTTTTCTTAGGTGGGAAGGAGCAAATCAAATCATAAACATATATAAAAGTAAGTAAGTAATATTTTGCTTGGCACCCATTCCTGGAGGCTCTGGGCAATGTACAGTAATACTATTGAAACAATTTAACAGGGTGGTAAAACATTCAGATTATAAAGACAATTCAGAAATAAATAAGATAATTAAAAATTTGATATAAGTTAAAAGACATTTGCAGGTACAGCTAGACTAAAAAGATGAGTCTTTAGGAACCTCCTAAACACTTCCACCATCAGGGCCTCCCCCAAAGGTCTTGACAAGTAGTTTCAGAGGACCGGTCTGGCCACCCCAAATGAACTATCACCCGAAGTTGTCATCCTGTTCTTTGGAACCATTAAGAGGCCCTCAGTGGATGAATGAAGGGAACGGTCAGGGACAGTAGGAGTAAGGAGGTCTGACAGGTGGCCAGGACCCAATCCATATAGGGCCTTATAGGTGAGCAAGCCCACCTTGAAGAGAATAATTCCACCTGACCGACAGTCAGTGCAGATCCTGCAGGACTGAGGTCACATGACAGGACATTGACAGCCCTGTCAGAAGCCTGGCTGCTGCATTCTGCACTAGCTGCAGCCAGAGGAGGTTTCCTCCACTGACCCTGAGGTAGAGAGCATTACAGTAGTCGAGTCTGGATGTTAAAAAGGCATCCACCAGTGATGGCAGATGTTTGGGTGGAATTAGGGGTTTAATCTTGGCAATGTTCCTTAGATGGTAAAACCCACTTTTGACAACAGCCAACACCTGAGCTTCAAATGTCAGCTTGTCGTCAAGGACAACACCCCCAGATTTCTCACCCTAGAGGACGCATTCAACAGGATCGACCCCAGGACCAAACCTGTTGCCTTCCTGGAGGTAGTCCCATCATGCCCATGACCCAGCTCAATCACCAGTACCTCCATCTTGTCTGGGTTAAACACTTCAATGGCACCATTTGTCCCTTGTACAAAAGACATGTACAGCTGAGTATCATCTGCATAACAGTAAAAACCCAGACTGTACTGTCTGATGATCCTCCCCAGGGACAGCATGTACACCGTAAGCAACATCGAGCAGAAAGATTTGAACTAAAAGGAACTCCACAGGTCAGGGGCATCAGGGAGGCAGAGAAATTCCCCATTACTACCCTCTGCCTCCTGAGAAAAAGGACTCGAACCAGTTGATGACAGTACCGGTGAGTCCACAATACTCTCTAACACAATCCAACAACATTGTGTGGTCCATGGTATCAAATGCTGATGACAGCTCAAGGAGAATGAGAATTGACTGCTCCCCTCAACCTCTTGCCCTAAGGAGGTCATTATGTACCCAGATTAGTGCTTTATCTGTGCTGTCCTTTGACCTAAACCCAGACTGGAATGGCTCATAGATGTCAAAGGTCTCCAGGTGATCCTCCAGCTGCAGAGCTACTATCTTCTCAATAACCATCCAGAAAAATGGGAGGTCAGAGACTGGTCTATAATTCACCAGGACATCAGGGTTGGCGGATGTTTTTTCAGAAGGGGCCTCACCAATGCCTTCTTCAAGACGTCGGGGAAGACTCCGTCCAAAAGTGAACACCTAACTATCCCAGCGAACACTGAACTGGTAGCCTCAGCACAGCCTACTAGGAGATGCATTGGGCCAGGGTCCAGTTCACAACAAGTGGGCCGCAGATTCAAAATCACCTTAGAGACTTCAGCCACCTCCACTGGCCGAAACTCCATCCAGACAATGGGAGTGTCCCTGCTAAAAGGGCTGCAGAATCTTCAATAGGCTAAGCTGATGCCAGTAATGTTATCCAAAAGGAACCTGGCCATGGCTGTATACAGTATTTATTTTCTTTAACTAAACTGAGTTAATAAAACTTGGTTTAAATCTCACCATATTGGTAGTCCAAAAACAAGAGACAAACAGTGGTCACTCAGACCATTAGGCAGTACATCTTGGCTGATTTCCTTATCTGGGTGAGAGAAAACAACCCAATTCAAGGTTGATTGGCACATCCAGATTTACGGTATGTTTTGTTCTAGTAGGAAAGGATATCATTTGATGTTTCCTATATTCTTGAAACATATCGTGAAGAGTATCGGATTGTATAAAGGACTGACTGATGTTGAAATCACCCATGACTATCCATTCATGATTCCAGGGGATCAATATACAAAATTTATGCAGAACCCTCATAACCTTATCAACAAAACAAGGTGGAATATAAGAAGAACTAACCATTATTACTTCCACTTGGCATAACAAAAGATTGAGATAAAGAGTCACAATTTGCAGTTCCATCTAACATTAGCAACTCAATCTCAGTTACTTTTTAAGAAATATAAAATACTCATCCCCTCCTTTCTTTCCTTTATAGAAATTAATTACTCTTCCTAATAAATTTTCTCATTGGTCATATTTTTGACCCAGATGTACTTGTGAATTACCGTCCAATCTCCAACTTGCCTTTTTTGAGCAAGGTTGTTGAGAAGCTGGTGGCATAGCAGCTCGAGGATCACCTCATGTCCTTTGGCATCAATGAGCCATTTCAGTCGGGTTTTTGGGCCAGACATAGCACAGAAACAGCTCTAGTTAGGGTGCATAATGATCTACTTAGGGCTAGAGATAGAGGAAACAGGTCAGTTCTTGTGCTTCTCGATGTCTCTTCAGCATTTGACACTGTGGACCGCGTCATGCTTCTCGATCAGTTCTGTGAGTTTTGTGGACTCACCAGTGTTGTCATGAGATGGTTTGAGTCCTATCTCTCTGATAGGGTACAGTGGGTGGTGATGGGGAATTTGTTCTCCTCCCCAATGCCCCTGTCATGTGGAGTATGACAGGGTTTGATCTTGTCACCGATGCTGTTCACAGTGTACATGCTGCCCCTGGGTGCGATCATTTGGCAATACAGTGTAGAGTTTCAGTGCTATGCAGATGACACCCAGTATTTGTCATTTGCACCCAGAACATCTGGTGCTGTTAACAAGCTTAACAGCTGACTCGCTAAAATCAATGACTGCATGTCTTCCAGCTGACTGAGACTAAACCCAGATGAGACGAAGGTGCTACTGATCGAGCCAGGTTGCGAGCATGATAGGTTACCACTTGGAGCTAACACAAGTCATTTCCTGGGGTCTGCTCCATTGGTAGCTTCCCCGAAGGTGCATAATCTGGTTGTGATCCTGGACAGCAGGCTGACCTTTGAAAATCATGTGTCATCTGTAGTCAAAAGTGAATTCTACCATTTGCAGAAGATCGCCAGGATCAAGCCCCTCATTTCGCCAAACAATCTGCCTACCCTGGTACATGCCTTTGTTACCTCTAGGCTCAACTACTGCAACTCACTTCAGGGTCATGGGAGGAACCCTCCACAGACTGCAGCCAGTGAAGAACATGACAGCCCAGTTGCTGACAGGCCCATCTAGGTTCAGTCATGTAACACTGGTACTGCGTGTTCTGCACTGGCTGCCTGTCAGGTGGAGGGTCCATATTAAGGTGGACTTGCTCACCTACAAGGCCTTATATGGACTGGACCTGACTACCTGTTGGAATTCCAGACATCTGTGAGCTCTGCTCACTCCATCCGCTCCTCTTCGAGAGGTCTCCTGGACATTCCCAGGGTTCTGCTCAAAACATCGTGTGACCGTGCTTTTAGTGTCTCTGGACAGACCCTGTGAAACTCACTTCCATCTGCAGTCTGGGAGACCCCCTCAATTGGGGTTTTCAAGCTGAGGCTGAAGGCCTACCTCTTTAGACTGGCTTTTACAGATTGATTATGCCAGTCCAACCATCTTAGTTACCTGATGTTGATCTTAAAGCTGCTATTCGAAATTTATTTATTCTGAAAATGTTATTGTGTTTTTATTGATTGTTTTACTTTTGATATGTATTGTTAGGCACTCAGAGCCCCAGGGAATGGGTGCCCTATAAATAAAATTTGCCTTGCCATTTTTATTCAGCCAGGATTCCTAAATCCCAATCACATCAAAACAGTGTTCATTCATTCAAACCACAAAATGACCCTTTATAGATGACAGGCTTCTGAAATAAAGATGTGAAAACTTTACAGAAAATTTAGATCATTATCATTATCTATATGAATATTTTAATGGGTTTTCCAGATCCAGGGTGAAAATGAACTTTGCTAAAGATTAATTGTAAAAATAAGACTAGATGTCTTTGTCTATGGGACTTCAAACAATCCCATCTCTGTTGTTGAGTCATTTTGCTGCTTTTGACACTTTCACCCTGATTTGTAATGATAGTAAACTAACATTAATAAGTACATACCAGTGTGTAGATTCCAAATTACAATGGAAAAAAAAGTCTTCCGTTTAAAATAATTTTTAAAATCCTTGTTTAGAGCTCAGGAGAATGTTAATGGAAGAAATGTCAGTCCCCCATCAACTAACAGATTTCCATACTTAGCACTCCTTACCTGCTCTGTCCATCCTTCATTAAATTAAATTACACCATGGTTAAAACATGACAATCAAATACACAAGAAATTATGAACACAATTTTAATTAAAAACAAATAATAAATGAGAAAAAAATTAATAATGCAGCCTTCCTATAGCCTTCTGTCACAGACTCCCGTAGGTGAATCCCACCACTTCCTGTGGGTGCTACACATGTAGAGAGCGGCTCCATGCAGTACCATTAACTTGGCTCCCCTTTATGTTGGGGAAGCCCAACTTCTCCTATGTCACCCACCAACAGAGTTATTGAAACTAACTACTGCCACCTTGTCATTTGGGTCCAGTGCTGGAAATGTCTTAGCTAAGCAGCGACTAGGAGTGAAGTGTAGTCAGGTAGGGAGAGATGCTAAAGTGGTACAACAGTTCTTATCTGTGATCTTTGCTGTCTGTGAGTGCCACTCTCTTTTATGTTGGGGAAGCCCCTCCTTTACTACCTGACAATGACATTACCAGATCTATGTGGCCTTTAGCTGCTTTGCACAATGCCTCCATACATGTATATGCATGCATGCATTATGCAAAGCTTCAACCATTGCCCCTACCTTCACTTGATCCTTGTACAAACATATATAAATCCCTGGTAGCCTAACAATAGCTCCCAACTACCCTGATACCTCTCATAAAATTTAATTACCCTGGTAGTCCAGTGGTACTCCTCACACCCTAATGCCCAATGCAAAAACAATTACCCTGCTGGTCCCGTGGTATCCCTGTCTCATTCCAACCCCCAATGTGAAAAACATCACCTTCTTTGTCCAGTGGCATCCCCTCCCACCCTCAACTCTGTTGTAGAATAAATTATTTTCCCCCTCCCATGCTCAGTTCCTCCACTCAGCATCCACCACCAACTACACCCTATCCAATACCTGAGTTACCCTAAAAAGCCTACGGATATGGTGGGCAGAACAGTGAACAGAAACATAGAAACATAGAAGTTGATAGCAGATAAGGACTGCAAGACCCATCCAGTATGCTCATTTTTTTCTACCTTATGAATGGGGAATGACAACTGGCAGAATCTTCCCTCACCACCTTGGCCAGCAAGTCATTTGGATGACAGAGGTTGAGCACACATGTACTGTGTCTCTACTGAGGGATCAGTTTGGATTCAAAGTACTGGGGATGTCTCTGATGTAGTCTCTTTTGTTTCAATTACCACAATAAATGTCTGTTATTTGATATCCAGCTTGGTTTCTATATGCATATGCATCTGCATCACAGTTTTGTGTATTTGTGGACCCACCATGCACTGCTGCTAAAAGTTTACTTTTGTAGATTTTTATATTTGCTAATTTGGGATTCTAAGAACTCCAAAAAAAACTTGTTTGCTGATTCTATTTGTGCAATAATTAAATTACTTTTATAAACAGGATCTTCTTTTTAGAATACTGTAATTATTCTTGACAAACACGTATAGTTCCCAAGGTACCACCAATAACACTGCTCAATTTTTAACAAAGTTGCGTGTCAAAAAAATATGGAATTTCATGGACATCATATCTGACATACAGCTGTTAATACCTGTGCAGTTTAGACATTAATCATCAGTTCCTAAATGTTCATGAATTCTTCATGAACACAGTTTATGAATGGTTATGAAAGCTGATAAAAGAGGTTCTTAAATACTGTACCAAAAACATGTAATTATCGTCTCAAGTGTTCCTTGTTGCAGGATTTGCAATTCCAGAGAAATGAAGTGTATCTGGGAAGAGGCTGGTTGAACCACATGAGCATATACTGTAGCTCAGTGGTTAGAGCACTGGCCTGTAGTTTGGGGGCCTTTGTTCATTTCCCAGTGGGTCACATTATTTCTTTTTCACTACAATTTGTGGTTCTTGAGTGTTTATGAATTGTGAAATAAATGCCACTTGAGTTCACGAGCATTAATAAACAGTCATGCTTATGACTATTCATGTGTGTACAAAGTCCACATATGTTCTTGGACACTCATGGACTGCCACATCCATCATTACCCATGTCTGTTCATGATTCATCCTGATTGTTCATGAACATTCATGAATGACCCGTGGATTGTTTGCTGGATTGTTCATGAATATTTCTCATTATTCATCAGTTAACAAACTTTTATAATTCATGAATAATCCATGTATAAACAGTACAGTTCATGTGTGAATCATGAACGTTTTAGCCACATTTCTGAATTATTGATAAGTATTCATGTATATTACACTAAAAGTCTAATGCATTCCACAAGATGGGGGTAGCAGTGGGATGTGCTTATTGTATAGAAGAGAGGCTCGGCTTGAGATGGGGAGTGTGTTCTGCACCCCTTGGTGTTTAATGATTTATGTAAGCAGAATAGGAAAGTGTATCCCCTTATGTAACAACTACTTATTTAAAATGTGCTAAAAGTAGCGCATACTGAAGCCATGAGTTGAGTGTTGGATACACAGCTGCCGTCTGGTGAGGGGTAGTTGCTGCCCACACAGTAGGGACTTTTTTACCATGTGTGAAGGTGTACAACCTTCATCTCAGACCCCATTTCAAATAAGCTACTGGCAAGAGAAGAGGGTGAAGAGGGTGAAATGAGACCCAACCCTGCGGATTTCTCATCTGGCCCTTTAGAGGCCATATGCACTGTCTTTATGCAGGCTTGTGAATGAGAGAGAGAGAGTAGAGAGAGAGAGAGAGAGAGAGAGACTCTGTTGTGAACTGGAGAGATGAATCAAGTTAAAAAGTATTTTATTTTGTTTTTGCTCTTCCAAAGAAAGCTGTTTTGAACTCTTGTTTGGTGCTGAAGTAAAGTAACTTTTTGTTTCACTGCACTTTGTTTACCTGGAGTTTTTGTTCTGAGGGTTACTTCCCCAAACATATTAGCTTGCTACAGCAATGTTATACCATATAAAGCCATTTTGCTACCTTATTAATGCTATGTAGTGTAGGTATTATCTGGTTCCATTGGATGGTCACTATTTGCCACAATTGTACACATCTTCTAGATGCTTTGGTAGAAAATTACCTTCAGGTGCCAATTTTGCAGTGACTCTCTTGTTACTTTGGCACAGGGTACTCTCTGGGTACCTGTTCAGTAGCAGCTTTCTAGATAGGGTCCTTAATGTTCCCTAGCCTATCCTGTTGTCTCACCTTCAAATTATTACACTCTACTGGGTGTAAGCTGCACCTTGGCTAATCCTGTGGAGTTCCCTTTTACCATAACTCACTGCCCAATTTTGGTACCCGTCTCTATCACTCAGATCTAGATTCCTCTCAACTGACCCTCTGCCCAACTGTTGTGACCGCCTGGAAATTATGGCAATATGAAAAGAAAGTAACAAAACATGACCTTTGATGTACAGTAGCACTGCTTCTGGGGAAAAAAAACTTACAAAATGTTAATATAGTTTCACCCTGGAACTCAGTCATAAATGCATCTCATTGGAGTCCTATTGGGGTTTGCATAAGGTCTGATATTTGGTTTGGAGGGTCTTATTTAGACTCTTCTTTACAGGGAATGTTACACTATACCTAGTTAGCCTAACTTGTGATGCCAGTTAAATCAACCAAGTTGCAAATGAACACATTCAGGGCACTCTGACATTCCCTCTCTTCTCAAACCTGATAACTGCCCTAGCTGGTTGGTGTCTTGCAGGCTGTTACCCCAACTGGTGATTAGTAGGATGGTTAGTGCACTGATGACTAGCATTCACATCCTGGCTGAAAAGCTGATTATCAAGCAGATGACTGGCAGAATGGTTAGTTCACTGAAAGAGACAACAATAACATAAGTGCTAGAAAACAAACCTCTGCACTCAGTCCTTAATGAGCAAATACAAATTCAATTCAATTCACTTCAATTCAATTTATTAACCAGATAAGTACACTGGGCCTAAGCCCATTTTCAGGAATGACCCGGAGCTTCATCAATAAGAAGCTAAGATGTTATACAAAATACAAAATACATTGACAGTGCAACAGATACAAACATAAAAGTACAGCAAATACAAGATAAATGTACATATTTAAAAACAATTGCACATGGCTAAACAATGCAAATGACTAAATAGAACATTTGTAAAAGCTATACTTTCAGAGGCATATGCACAGCTGGATGGCAAAGAATTCCAGAGAAGAGAACTTTGAACGGAAAAAGCCCTCTCTCCCATACTAGTGGAGAACTTAGGAATGGCCAACCATAATACATTGAGGAGCAAAACAATTGTGATCCCTCTCTAATATCTAATAAAGCAAATAATGGAGATTTGTTACCCAGGAGAAGTGAATGTTTAGTCATACAACTCAAATTATATAAATAGGTTAATTTAGGGGGCAATCAACCAAGGGTACCATATAAAACACAATGAAGCATTCTATAAGGTTTAGCCAAAATGAATCTACATATGGAATTAAAAGTTTATTAACTAAATCCAAGTTTTTCACCAATTTGGTTAACAGAAAACAAAATAAAATGTAGACAATAATACACTTTCAGCAATAGTTTCCCTAGCTTCTTTAGTGAGGCAATCTTTAATGTGATATAAAGCACCAAGTTTCTGATTAAAGATCTTTACCGTCTTTCTAATATGAGATGAATACATAAGATTAAGATCCAGTAGTACTCCTAAATATTTAGTTTCTATAACTTGATTTATCAAAGATCCAACCAAATCAAACACTAATAATGGTTTATTGTTATACAGTTTTAGGTGGAAAACCAAACAAGATACTTTGTGTTTTATTGGTATTTAGTATTAATGAATGTTATAATAACCATTTATTTAAAGCAGAAAAATCGAGATTCAATGCAGCATTCATTTCATTTATTTTTGCAGAGCTAGAATACAAGATAATATTGTTCACATAAAGCAGTAGTCTGGAGATGGTTGAAACTCTAGAAATTGGATCGATAAATAAGGAAAACATCAAGGGTCCCAAAATGGACCCCAGTGGGACTCCCCTGTTGAAGCACACTTGTAAATGAATTAAACCCATCATAATTTACATTCACAGGATGATTCCTCAGATAACTATAAAACCATTTGCAAGGCTTATCCATTAGGCCAAAGTCCTTCAGTCTCCGGAGCAGCACGGCATGATTAACTAAATCAAAAGCTTTTGACAAATCAATAAACACTGCCCCCGTCAACAAACCCTTATCCATTGAATTTAGGGTATGATTTGTAGAATGTGCCAGTGCAGTACCAATGCCATGAAACTTCTGAAAGCCATGCTGCTCCAGAGAGCGAAGCCATTCAGCTTCCAGATATTCAAGTCAGTTGGACATTGATAATTTTTTCAATCATCTTACTCAAAAGAGATAATATAGATATTGGACAGAAATTATCAAGATCATGAAGTGGGCTAGTTTTAGGTACGGGTTTAATAATCATTTGTTTCCAAACTTCAGGAAACACACCAGAAATTAAGGATATGTTACATATTTGTGTTAGATGCCGATAGATAAAGTTAGAAAAAAAGTTTCCGAAACCGGAACTTAAGACCATCAGAACCTGCACTTTTATTTATAGGCATCTGTAATAATGACTTACATACTTGCTGCAACCTAATAATGTGAAAATAGAAAGAATAAGAAAAATCTATCGATGAGCCAGACTTAATACCATTTAAAGTGCATGATATATCAAAATTAGATGTATGACTAGACAGATCCATGAACTTTTTTAAGAAAAGATCACTGATTTCTTTGGGGTCAGTAACTGTGTTCTCATTTATTATTATGGCTCTAACACCTGTATTCTCCCCTGGATTAGTTATTTTTTGATAGACATTCAAAATTTTTTCGAATCACCCAAAGTATCTGTCAGTAACTCAGCACTATGGTAAGCAGCCACATCCACAAGCAGAGATCATGTGACCAGCTATTGTGATCACTTCCCCCAGGATAAATTAACAGTAGTTCATGCTATTCCTCACCCCAAAACATCATGGCTATGCTGCAAACAAGTTCTTAAATCTCAGCATCCTTGTCCTTGACCCCAAGTAGAAAGCAGTAGTGGAATGGTACAAATTTTAAATGTTTTGTGGTTCCAAGAAATTACTGCCTTCCAAAGCAATACAACAATTTGATTAGACAGCCACTACATTAATGCATTGAAAGCTTCATGAAACAGCTGTGGGAGGATGGAGATTTCTATAAGGAGAGGGTCGGACTGAGGGTGCAGAAACTTCAGAATCAAATAAGGCATGTTTACACTACCACATGAGAACCAATGCGGTCTGCACTGCTTCACCACTGCTCCTCCTGCTGCTCTTACAATGAAAGTTTACATGCCGCCTATCTCCATTGGTGCAGACTTTGGCAGTGTTGCTCCCAGAATTTCCAAGGTTTCACGTCAGCACTTCTGCCTGCTGGTTAAGGGACACTGAGATGGGATGTAGGAAAGAAATGATCCATGGTATCCCAGCCAGCCCCAGCAATCTCCAAACAGTAACAGCACCGGCACTCTTCCGAAAGTGTTGAACAACATTCCTAGCCAATCCACAGGTGGTGCCAGGATTTAAAATATGAATAAATCTTTCTCAGTATTGTTCCCTTCCTTCTGGCATTGTCGAGACATCAATTTACTATGAGGGTAAACAAAACAACAAACCTAAAGACTCTAATGCAAATGGATGGTGAAAATGCCACTGGAATTTAAAGGGAGCTCAAAGATTGTGATGGATTCAGACCTGTGGGTAAACCCACTTGTTATTATCCATTGGGGGGGCTGCTGAATTAATGCTGAGACTGCCTGACAGGGGCTTGTCATGGGGTGTTGTAAAGCTGGACTGGTGAAGGCAGAACAGCATATTTACATGGCAGCAGAAAATGCCTGCACTGGTACAGCAATCAAGGAAACAGGGATCATGGTTTACTGCACTGGAGTGACCTACATCACTACACATGTTGTTTAGATGGCCTGATCTGTAATAGTGCAAGGCATCTGCAGCTGTCACAATGATGCAGATCACGTCAAGTAAACTGACTTTTAGATGATTAAATACATAGGCAATGATGCCAGGTAAGGTCTCCTGGCTCATCAGGTCTGTCCACCCTACCTAATTACTCAATTCTTTCCCTAGTGGCCATCCTTACACTTAGTTTCTGCCCCCTCCTCTAACTAAGCCCTTATGTCTGTCCCACCCACCCCTCCAACCTGAAATTGCTCACTGGTTTGACCCTTACCACTTCTTCAGCCAGCTTGTTCCACTTGTTCACCCTTCTTTCTTTGAAACTTTGTTTACAGACATATTTCTTCAACCTCCTTCCTGCTAATTTCAGTCAATTTTCCTTCATCTCTATAACTGAGCACAAAGAAAATAAACTCTTAAAATCAGCTCAGTTTATTCCTTGCAGGACTTGTACTTTCTCTCATGATGACTTTGTCCCTTCATTTCCTGAAGGTGTACATGTCTTTTGACTCAAGCAATACTTATTTTACCCTCATTAGTTTTAGACATTTCCTAAAAGGCTACATCCCTTTTTTTATGGATGATGCTAACCTCAGCACTGGCTCCCTGAGTACTAGATCTGCTCACACTCATTTCATAAGATCCTCACTCTTCCATTATTCCCTGGGCCAAAGTTATTTTATTTATAAAGTCATTACATTCTGGAATAATTTATCTACTTCATTACTCTCTATTGCTTCATAGAATCTGTTTAAAATAGTGTTAAAAATACTAGGTGGAATTGTCTATCTGCAAGTGTAATGTCACCTGATTATTGTGTATGGTACTGGGATCCAAGAGTACAATGTGAGCATTAGATCTTTAGTATACTATAGGATAAGACAGCTATATAGAAACATAAAAACATAGCAGTTGATGACAGAAAAAAGATTATTGGTCCATCTAGTCTGCTGTAATGCCCTATCCAATCACAGAAACATAGTGTCTATACAGGGTTTATGACCCTGCTACCTGGCCCCATGTTCTCTGCCTTGCTGCTAGATCCCTGGGTGATTATTAAACCCTTACTGTAACTCTGTCACAACCGTGTTTGACGCAATTAATGGTCTGGTGCCCACCAATTCAGCTGCCAGTCTGTTCTGTGGCTCAACCACCCTCTCTGTAAAATAAAACTTATTCATGTCCCTTCTGAATTTCTCTCTCACCAGCTTCCACTCATGTCCCCATGTTCAAGATTCACTATTCCTGTTAGATAGTTCCTAGCAGTTTACCTTGTTCATTCCTGTCAGGAACTTGAAGGTCTCTCTCATATTGCCCCTCTCTCTTTTGGTCTCCAGCAAGTACATGGTCAGTGCCCTAAGCTGATTCTCGTAGAATCTGTTCTGTAGCCATTAATAATTTTTATTACTCTATGCTGCACCATTTTCATCCTGTCCCTAACTTTCTTGAAGTGCGGGCTCCAGAACTAGTCACAGTACTCCAGGTGTGACCTTACCAGTGATCTATAGAGAGGTAGTAATACCTCCTTTCTCCTGTTATCAAACCTCATCCTGATACACAACAACATCCTTGTCGCCTTGCTTTAGGACTTGTTACATTGGCTAAATAGTTTAGGACAGTTCTTTATGATGACTCCTTGGTCCCTTTCCTCAGTACTAGTGTCCAGATTAACCACTACTATCCAATATTCTGTTTTTGGGTTCCTGTTCCCAATGCGCATCACCTTGCACCTTTTTGGCATTAAACTTCAGCTGCCAAACCTTAGACTTCAAGATAGCATGAGTTTGTTTGGAAAAATGTTGATGCCTTGGTTATACACTCCAGGGAAACCCAGATACCTGAGACATCTAATGACTGACAAATGGTGTTGTTAAGGCACACTTCAAGCAGCTCATGTAGAGATGATGTTTTGAAAGCACTTCTTAAAATCTGACCAATGCATGACATATTTCTGACTAGGCACTGAGACAGAGGAAAGCAAAGTGAAACTTTAGAGAGCTCTTCTAATTGAATGATGATAAACATATTTATTTAGTTAGTTTTTTTGACTGGGACAGGAGGGGTAAGCGATTCTACCTATTTTTAACCTTATCCAGGGGGAGGAGATTCAGACGCCATCTGACATATTAAATGAGGTTTAGCTGTTTGTGATATTTTTAGTGAATGGGGGGAAATTTGGGAAGAACACCAGGGAATTTCCCCTACACTTGCCAGTAGGGGGACAGGCTGTCTGCATGATGGCCACTTGGAGCGGGATGCTGGAGGGAGAGGACGACTGCACAGTGGGAGCTCTTGCCTCATTTCCCACTGTAATGGTAATGGTGGCTAACCAAACGAGTAGCGCTGAAGCTGATTCAGAGGATGAGTTCCATGAAGCTCCTATTTTCAAAGAGGAAATGGAGAAAGTTACTGAGATGTCTACTAGCGTGTTTACCTTAGAAAAGGTTGGAGTGTGCACATAACCCAATGTTTCCACTAAAAAGCGAGTGATTCAACAACTGGGAGCCCCTGAGCCGGCAAAGAAGCTGCACAGTACGAAGGCACTCCCTGTCAATAACACAGTTAAACCTGTCAGCTCGACAGCTGATGAGAGGACTTCAGAAGGCCCCATGGGGCACGGTGAGTCAGCACACTCCTACTCTGTCAAATTAAATTCTACCGAAACTGACAATGTCAAAATACAGGCTGGCAGTAGATTCGTTGGGGCTAACGAATACCAAAAGCCTGATAGCTTACAAGAAAAGGGGAGTGATTTTTCCGAATCTGTTGGGATGTTGGTGCAACAAGGGGTTTATGCAGCTTCTAAAACTGCTGACTTTATTCTGAAATCAAACGTACCACTGAGTAAAACGGCTGATTTTGTGTTTAAAAAACCAGCTTGTGAAGCATCTGTTCTCTCTCCCGCTATTGTGTATCAGTTGAAAGCAGAGTCTCAAGCTGGCGTCATGGAGTTTATTTTTTCTAAAGATCAACCTAAACAGCAGGGTAAGAATAATACTGTTCCTACAAAAGGTAATCTCCCTGTTCAAATAGCAGGATCTGAGGACAATGCTCCTAATCTACTGTGGGGGCCCTGGTCACCGGGGAAAGCCCTAGTTGGGGCTGGATGGAAGCAGGCACCCTCAGGTATTTGGTTACCTAACTCTGTGTGGGATGCTGACTTAAGTTTCTCACAAAATTCCCCTGTTTGGAAAGCAGGTTTAAATGTCAACATTAGCACAGAGGCCTCAACAAAGGGGGTAAAGCTTTGTGAACCTAGGCCTCACTCCTTTACTCTGCCTTTAGAATCTCAGGCTTCACCGGATTCTGCCCTCAAAGGAGATTCTGACCTTCATCCTCAAGTTATCTCACCACCTTTAGATGGCTCTGATCCACCTAAACAAAAACCCTCAATGTCTGAACTGTTTTCCAGTGTAAAAAGGGAGGCTGCCCCAAGGAGGAATGTAGTGCGCATACGTTACAAACGTGGTTTGGAGAATAGGCCAGACAGATATTATGTTGGAAAAAATCTACTAAAGGACTCCATTCACTTCTCACCTAAAGATGTATTTGCATTTATAAACATATCTGGAGAGGACAATTTTGATGTCAGTTTTAGGACATCATATGCATTGGACCTTTTTTGGGAAAGGTATGGGCAGGTAAAGTTTTCTCCCACATGGACCCCCTTTCTGGTTATCCCCCTCAATAAACCCTTGATAAAGTTTGTGACTGTAATGTTTCGGAATGAGGGGGTCCATGTGGAAGATATAACTTTCTGGTTATCACAGAAATGTGAAGTTCTAAGTTCTCTGGAACCGATCCTGGATTCTGAACAATTCTGGACAGGGGGGTTGGAAATACAAAATTAAACTGTGGCAGTCGGTTACTGGAATTGAACATATACCTAATTCTTTTTTATTAGGTAGGGAAAGCGGGGTCTGCTTTTACGGGGGTCAGCCTAGAGCATGTTAGAAGTGCAGCTCAAGGACTCACCTGTCAAATGTATGTGACCAACCCCGGTGTGACAATTGTGGGGAAATTGGTCATGTTACTATGCAATGTGCAAATCATAAAAATGTGATTTATATGACGAATATGGCCACGTCTTTAGGGAATGTCCTTGGGCTGCAAAAAACAAAGCAACCTGTACCAGTCCTGATCTTTTGATTCAGCAAGCTCAGGATGCTGTGCCCCCCCCCCAAGCTAGGAAAACATATTCCCCAGGCTGCTTCCCCTACTAGACCTCCTTCCCCAGGTCCTCTGGTGGAGGCTCAGACCTCAGTTTCAAAACCCCATGAGGAAGTTAAGCCTTTTAAGTCCCCTCCTGAAAACCTAGAATTTGTTCCAGTTTGTTATACAGATCCAGTAGCCCCTGAGAAGGATTTAAAGGTTACTGCCCCTTCATCTCCATTACCTCGAAGGAGATCTTCTAGGAACTTGCAACCAAAATCCTCCCCCCTTCCATTCATGTGGAATCAAATAATTCCTATGCAGCCTTGTTTACCCCATGGGGGGAGACAGAAATGGAGCTTGGAGATTCAGACTCTCAAAAATCTTCTTTGTCCTCTGTCTCCCAGTCTGTGGACAATTATAAAGAGAAAAAAAAGAAAAAAATGGGAAAAATAAGGGATGACAGCAACCAAAGGGCTACTCAATGCTAACAACAAGGGGTTCATTGAATACTTATAGCTTACTAAATACTATCAAAAGGCAAGCTCTATTTTAATACATTCATGACAATAACATTTTGGTAAGTTTCTTGCAGGAAACCTGGATGTACTCAATAGAACAATTATCAATCTTCAAGAGGGAATGGCCCTGGGGCCCTTCCTATTGGTCAGTTGGAATGGATAGTGCAGACGGCATAGGAATTTTATTCAACTCTTTCGATTTTTCACAACTTAATCAATCTTATTCCTGGCAGGGTCTTGATCTTAGATGGGAAATGGCAAAACATTTGTTATAGATTCATTAATATCTACAATCCTCAGACTAAAGCAGATAGAGTAACTTTTATGAAGGCAGTGCAACTATACTTGGTTACTTCTGTTAGGGTACTATGGGGAAGGGATTTTAATTGTAGCCTAATTAAAGCACCCCAGCAGAATAAGAAAATTTACTGTGATTCTCATGCCTTAGACTCAATAATTAAGACAGCTGGCTTACTTAATTGTATTTCCTACCTTTCTCACGGACCCAGGTTTTCATTTATGAAAGGGAAAATACAATCTTTAATAGATTACATGTTAGTTTCCCCATCAGTACAGGTTAATTCCTTTCAAATGAGACCTATGGAATTCTCAGAACACTTATTATTACTATGTTCCTTTCAATCTGATGGCCTGACCACCAGCAGACAGGTACAGTGGAAACTGAACATCTCAATTTTAAATTCCCTCCAAATAAAAACCAGTATATAATTCATACTACATGCTCGTTTATCAGTGGCTTTTTTATACACGGATGTAGGAGCATGGTGGGAGGAGACTAAATCAGATCTTCATACATGGTTTAAAAAACAAGGTGTAGTAGCAAAAGATCGTAATTTTTTAAAATACTTATCTTTTAGACAGCAGCTACAGAGGCTTATTCTGATTTCATATACTTCCAGACAGGATTATTCAGAACAAATCAGTGTGCTGTAACTAGCATGAAATTGTATCAATATGATACAGCAAGGACGTTACAAGCTATTCTTTACAATGGTATAAAAAAAAAACATAGGAGACCCATTTGAGGCTTGTAAAACTTTAAAGGAATCTTCAACTATAGACTTTCTGGTAAGTTCAGATGGCTTTAGAGCTGTAACAACAGATCAAATAAGGAACCTGATTAGACAACATTATGAGTCATTAGAACCTGGCTCACCCATTTTAGAGGAAACAATAACTAGCTATCTAAAATCCATTAGCTTACCATCAGCATCTGTGGAGGCTTTAAAATTGTTAGGGCCTATTTCTAGTTCAGAAATAAATGAGGCTGTACAAAGGCTGAAGCCTAATATTTCACCAGGAATAGATGGGCTTCCTAATCAACTGTATAAATGCTTTCAGAAAGAATTTGGTGAATGTCTAAAAATCTTATTTCATTTTTTTATGGCTACTAATTCAATGTTTCCCTCCTTTACTGATGGATTATTGATACACTTGTTCAGATCAGATGATAGGAATAATATAAAGAATTGGAGACCTATCACTTTCTTAAGTTCTGTTTATAAAATGTTTCCCAATATTTTAAATAATAGGTTAAAACAGTACGCCAAGCTGGTTATATCTCCATACCAATTCTGTGGAATACCTGATAGAAGAATCCAATCTGCTCTGATGATTATAAGAGATGTTATTGAACACTTATCACTGGCTGGCAAATCTGGATGTATCATAATTGTGGATTTTGAGAAAGCCTTTGATAGAGTTCACTTACCTTACCTTTTTTTAGTATTAGAAAGCTATGGGATTCCTATACAAATGATTAATCTAATCAAATTACTTTATCAGTCTAATGCAGTCTATCCTTTTTTAAAAGGATGTACGGCTAAGAGCTTTCAGTTAAAAAAGGGGTCCAACAAGGCTGCCCCCTGAGCCCCCTTTCATATATTTTCTCATTAGATCCCCTTTTGCATTTTTTAGTAAATTCACCAAGGTGGACGGGAATCATTGGGGATGAACCTAATCGTCAGCTACACTTGCAAGCCTATGCTGATGATTTGACCTTACATTTTTCAGACCAGGCATAAATACATGAATTTCTGGAGGTTTTTAAACTTTTTTCAGCTGTCTCAAATGCCAGACTAAATCTTCAGAAGACTAGAGGATTATTTATTGGGCAATGGGACCCGCAGAGGTTGTGCAGAATGATATCTGTATTTCACGAAACCCACTGAAAATTTTAGGAATTCTTTTTGGGCCTCAAAATCTGCCAGTAGAGAATTGGGATCTAGCGATAGAGAAAGTGGAAGAGAAAGTGAATAGATGGAAGCAGTGGAAATTCTCTAAACTCAAACGTATACGTATCATAAAACAATTCATTATATACTGTTTGCAGTACATTGCTATGATTTTTCCTCTACCACCTCAGCTGGAAACTAAAATGTATAGTGTATTTTTTTCAAATGTTATGGGGGAATTGCCTGAACCCAGTCAAAAGACACTATACTTATTTGGATAAAAAATCTGGGGGATGATAGACCCAATTGTATTTTTGCACATACTATTTTTTATGAATACCATCAAATGCAGTTTGGCTTAAGTAGAGAGCATTGAAAAGGGGTAGGTTGACAGGGCCCTAAGTAAATACCTTAAAGTTTGGCACAATATAGCTCCCTAAATGAACCCTCACATACAAATTCCTTCATATTTTAAACCTGCAGTGCAAAAAGCATATAGATGGCAAATTACCAAAGTTATGATACAGAATAACAATACACAGACCATGCACACGTTAATCATGGGGAAAATACATCCACAAGTTCCTTGCTTTAAGAACTGTCCATCAGCTCAATATCCCATGGTGATGGCACAACTTAATAATATTAGATTGCCCCCTTGCCAGTGGGAAACGCAATGGCTTATAATGTATGGACGTCTTAATGTCCAGGAGAATGCAAAGTACAAAGCTAAAGAAGAAAGGAATTGTCCTTACTTCGATTGGATAAATACAGAAGAAACAATGGAGCATTTTTTCTTACAGTGCTCCTATGCAAAAGGTTTGTGGGTATATTTAGCAAGATTATGGAATTTTAAATGGTTTCTACTGTTACGTATGAAATACTAGTGTTAGGGATTTATCCTCCTAGTTTTGCTTAATATCATAACAGCACTTTATCTTTATTGTTTAGTTGTGTGAGGTATTTCTTATGGCTGGCAAGATGCCAATGGGTGCTTTATCAAAGGAAAATGTCATATGAGTGCTATGGTATTTTAGTATCAAATGAACTTTCAAAAATATATTTACAGGAATCACAGATATTTAACTCAAATAAAATTAAGAAATGGTGGAAGGGTTTCACTCATTTTATAAAATTTAAGTGACTTTTTGTATATAAGAAAGGAATTGATAAGAATAATGAGTTTTCTCTGTTAAAGCGATACACATTTCTTGTATAATTTCTTGCAATGTGCTGTACTCTATGTTTATTATCACAATAAAAACTCCCAACTTTTTTTTAAGAAGTGTCATGGGATCTTTATTGTTCTCTTAAACAACTACCACAACAGGCAGATAGGACCTCAGTTTAATTTCTCATCTGCAAGATGGCATGTCAAGAGTGCAGTAACCCCTTATGCTCATCTACAAACAAACAAGGTGTTAATGGGAGGAAATTCTAGTGAAAGTATTATCTGATTTAACTTTGAGTACTGTGGAGAAATCAATTAATATGTATAACTATACTAGAAATAAGATAATGCAGTCAAACATTATTGGAAATGCACATTATATACAAATCATCTATTTGTTATGGGTATGCCAAATAATAATTATCATCATACGATCATAGGGGTGTATGAGTTGGTGGCTGTAGACCTTTTTGACTCACCCAGAATTAGGAAAATTCCAAACTTACTATTGCCCATAAACTAATCCAACGATGACTTAAAGGCATCTAAGGATTTGTTTAATACTATCTCCATGGATAGCCTATTCCATGTTTCAACAACTCGTTGATTAAACCATGCTCCTTGTGTCATAGTCCTATAGAAGTCACCCTTTAGCTGACAGCAATGATACCTACTCTCTCTTACAGATAGCATCCCCTCAAGGTCAACACAGTCCCAAAGGTCCCTATCAAGAAATGCTCTTTATATCAGACACCAGTCCCCTCTTGATCTCCTATACTCCAGAGAGTAAAGATTGAAGGCCACCATCCTCTCCCCAAAGAACCTATTGGACAACTGCCTGATTTTTTTAGTGGCTTTTCTCTGTACTCTCTCAAGCATCCTGTTATGTTTATTATGAGCACCCAAAACTGCACACAGTTCTCCAGGTGTGGTCGAGCCAAGGTCTTATACAAGAGCACCAGAACCTCACCGTCTCTGCTTTTAATATTTCTGAGGATGCATCCCAGGATTTTATTACATTTACTAGTTGCTTCTCTACATTGATCTCCAGATGACAGCTTGTTGGTGATAATAACTCCAAAGTCCCTTTCACTGGCTGTGTCTTGTTAATTTCATTCTGAAACTGTTTTATGGATTTGTCATTGTCGACAAGGGAGCCAATCTTCACATCATCAGCAAACTTATAGTTCCAAAAACAGTTTGGTGTCTGCATAGATGTAATATAAATACTGAAAAACATCTGTCCCAAGACTGGACCATAAGGGACATCATTAGTTACCTCGGCCCAATTTAACAATGACCTGCCAGACAGAGCCTCTGTTTCCTGCTGTCCAACCATGAAGTTACCCAATTGATGATATTAATATCAAAATTCATATTGTATAATTGCTCAATCTGTGGTATATGAGGCATTTTACAAATGCATTGGAAAAGTCAAAAAAGAGAATATCAACAGGGATACTGGCATCCAAAGCTCTACTGAAAGGTTTGGAAAAGTAAAGCAAATGTGTTAAACAGGACCTACCCGACCTAAAACTGATTTGAGTTATATCAATCAGACATTCTCGAGTTATATGCTCATCAATTATCACCTTAATAAACTCCTCCATTATTTTGTCCATGACTGATGTAAGAATAATAGGTCTATCATTTTTGTGGTCTGTTTTAGGGACTTTTTTGCATATACTGTAGATATAACAGTAGCTACCTTCCACTCTTACAGAACTCTACCTTCTGAAATTGAGATAGAATATATGTTAGCTAGTGGTCCTGAGATTTCTTCAGCTAATTCTTTTTAGAGCACTGGATGTAGCTCATCTGGACCAGGCAATTTGTTGGGGTTTAATTTAAATACCTTTATTTAACTTCCATTGCAACAATCTCAATGCAGTATTAACATTCCTACTCACAGGGGTGTTTGTACAAGTGGAAACCCTGGGCTGATAAATACTTATGAAGTGTTTGTTGAGCACTTCATCCATGCCTGGACCATCATTGATGATAGCATTTCCTAAGTTACTAGGTCAGTTTTGGGCTGCTCTTTTTTAATACTATTTACATAGTTAGAAAATGACTTTTTAGTTGTCCTTGGTTTGTGTGGCTGGTCGTAGCTTATACCTCCTCTTGGATTATTGGATGATTTTTAGCATTTGTTTCTCTTATTTTTATAGGCCACCAATGTTACTGTGGATGGGTTCCTTTTGTAGGCTGCATACGCCTTTTTTTCCTATGTCTAATCTCATTAAAATTTGCTTTGGTATAGAAATGTTACCTTTGTTTTTCCCACAATTGGTTCCCAACTTATCTTTAGTGTTAATTGAACCATATTATGATCACTGTCACTCAATGGTTCCCTAACCTTGCATTCAATTATGTCATCTCCCATTTTGCTGATTACCAAGTCGAGGGTATTTCCACCTTTGGTATTATCTTGGACATTCTGCTCCTAATCATGGGAAGCCATGTAATCATGTTGGGCAGTGGCTGTTAGAATACTTCAGTTTGTATTTTGAAAATTAAAATCTTCCATGATAATTACCCTGCTACCCTGATCAATAGCATCTTGTCTGTCCAAACACATTGTTATCTTTGTTGGACAGATTTGGTGCTCTATAGCATACATAATATGCAAGCTTCCCAGTATATTTAGGGTTCACATTTACCAATAGTTGTTCCACACTCTCTGTGTTATCTTCCTGAATACTTATTTCACTAGCCTCACTAGTATTCAGTATGTACAGGGCAATTCCACCACCTCTTCTGTTGCTTTTGTTTATATAAAATACATTATATCCTGGTATTTCTTTCCCCCACTTATCATCCATCCACCAGGTTTCTGCTATAACACAGATCTGTATTTTTTCAGAATGCAACAAAATCTCTAGATTGCCATTTTAGGGCAGCAGTGGGCAGAGCCCTGCAGACCTCCTGCTTTCAGAAAAAGACTCCACATTCCATGCACTGTTTGCAACCAAACAAAATGTTGGACTTGCACCACAGTCACCTCTGCATCCATGGTGCAGTCCACTCACAAAGCACTATTTTTTCATGAAAGAAAAAAATAGCAGTTCTGATCATAACAGTGTGGAATTGGCACCCCCTTCCCCAGTGCCATTCTTATGCTTCTGGGGAGGAAGTGGAGTGGTGGGTGCTGAGTGGGTTGGTCAGGTGGGGAGAATATCTGCAATTGTTAAGAAAAAATGAATGCCATTCACAGCTGACAAATTACATCGGACATGCATGACTTCTAGCACATGGGCAGTAGTGCTCAGTGGCCATCTTGGTCATGGCAGAGTGTGTCATAATCCACCATGACCACCAAAAAAATACTTTACAAATTATTCGGATCCAGCCAAACAAACTCTCCCTCTCAGCACTCACCACTCCACCCCAGCCCACCCCCAGAAACATATGAGTGACACTGAGGGGTGCCCATTCACTCAGTGTCTGGAAACATGCAAATGACACTGGGGATGCCCAATCCCCCAGTGTCAGGATTTTTTTTCTTTATTTATTAAAGATATCCCCCACCCGACCCTCCCTCTCAGCACTCACCTCCTCAAGAAACAAAATAGTTGCCCTAGGGGATGTTCAATCCACCAGTGAAGGAATCTGCTCATTTTATTTAACCTGTAAAAAGAAAACTGTCCATAAATGTCTTTTGTGGCTTGTAGATTCCCCCCACCAGACCCTCCCAACTCAGCACCCAACACCCTACACCCCCTCAAGCCCTTACTTAGCACTTAGAAGTCCAACACAGTAATCCTCTCTGGACCAGAGACACATATTCACTCTTTAAAGATGGATTTCAAACTGAAGAAACAGGTATGTGATTCAATGTATTTCAATGGGGTTTTGAAAATTGTGGCATAACTTGCACATTTATGCATTTTTTTAGCCCAAATTTTCAACATGCCTTTTTTGGGACCCCACTTCATGAAAAATTGAACGGGCATTAAGAAAATCTGTCCTGAAAGGTGATTTTGCAGTCCCTGTGTGATCACCTTTCAGGCAGGAGTTGAAAGCTTTCTCTGCCAATGTTCATAAGTTGGGGTCATAAAAAGGCTACCTTGAAAATTTGGTGTAAAATATTTAAATAAAAAACAACAAAGTTTAGAGCCTATGTTGAATTTTGCAAATGCAGGCTTGCAACTTTGGCCATTTTCAATATTTTTACCCCATGTTTACAACATAGCCATATCTTTAAAGCACCTCATGAATGTCACAGCTGTCATTTTTCAAATCCTGGGCAAAACATTTTTTTACATGCTGAAATCTGATTTTATAGTCCCTGCATGAAATCACCTTTCTGGCAGGAGTTGAAAATTTGCTTTGTCATTATTCATGAAGTGGAGTCATAAGTCTATGTACTAAATTTGGTGAAACAAATATTAAAAACCAACAAAGTTATGAGCCTACATTGAATTTTGCAAACTCAGGCACGTAACTTTGGTAATTTTCAATAATTTTACCTCAAATTAACAACATAGCCATATCTTTACAGCACCTCATGAATGTGATAGCTGTCATTTTTCAAATCCTGGTCAAAATGTTTTTTTTTACATCCCAAAAGCTGATTTTGCAGTCCTTGCATGAAATCACCTTTTGGGCAGGAGTTGAATATTTTCTCAGCCATTTTTATGAGGTGGGGGTCATAAGAAGGCTATGTTTTAAATTTAGTGTAAAAATATTAAAAAAACAACAAAGTTATGAGCTTACATTGAAATTTGTGAACACAGGCTCATAACTTTGGTAAGTGTGAATATTCTTATCACATAGCCATATCTTTACAGCACCTCATGAATGTGATAGCTGTCATTTTTAAAATTCTGGCCCAATTTTTTTTTTTTTTTTTACATCTGGAAAGCTGATCTTGCAGTCCCTGCATTAAATCACCTTTTGGGCAGGAGATGAACATGTTCTCTGCCATTGTTCATGTGGTGGGGTCATATGAAGACTATGCTCTAAATTTGGCATCAAAATATTTAAAAACAATGCAGTTATGAGCCTATGTTGAAATTTGTGAATGCAGGCTTGTAACTTTGGTAACTGTCAATATTTTTATCATATAGCCATATCTTTACTGCAGCTCATGAATGTGACAGCTGCCATTTTTCAACTCCTGCCCAAAATGTGTTTTTGTATCCTGAAACTTGATTTCACAGTCCCTGTGCAAAATCACCTTTTGGGCAGGAGTTGAACATTTGCTCTGCCCTTCTTCATGAGGCAGGGACATATCAAGGCTATGTTGAAAATGTGTTGCAAAAATATTACAAAACAACATATTTATGAGCCTACATTACATTTTGCTAACACAGGCTCATAATTTTAGTAATTTTCAATATGTATGCCCCAAATTCCTCACCTGCAGCCCTATCAGCTCTGGTCAGAGTTTTTTTTATTATTAAGACTTCATTCTTTGAGTTATAGAATCTTACACTCTGTGTTCCCCAGGGTAGACCCACTCCCTCTCTAATCAGGTTAAACTGTTCTTTGGTAGCATGTCACTAAGTAGTCTACCCAGCATGTTTTTGCCAGCTGTATTTAAATGCAGCCCATCCTTAGCATACAGGTGAGTTTTGCCAATAAAGTGTCCCAAGAATTTAAGAAGGTTGTTCCTAGCCTTGTATCCTAGTTAACATGCATACATAGTTGCAATCAAAGTGTATCCTTCTTTCATGTATCTTGGACCTATGCAGTGATCATGGACTGGTGGCAATATACTTCTAATTTTCTACATTTATCCTGACCCCCCCAAACTAGGGATCCTGCATTGTTTAGGTTCTTACCATGCATCTTTTATGTAGGGCAACACATTTCAATAAATAAATAAATAATGTGCTTTGATATAAATTCAGTAAAATACATTATTGTTTGCTTATAATATTTGGCCATTAGTTTTTTTCAATGGGCCAGGCTAGTAATTATTTTTCATAATGACCAGTTGATTATTGCAACAGTCACATGCTCAGACTTCAGGCTGTGATCTCTTTGTTCTGTCACAATGCAGTTAGTTTTTGAAAACAAGGTGACTTGTGCAGCTGTGCCTTACCTTAGTACTTCTGCACAGATTCTTCAGGAACTGGGGTTACTTTCCAAACCAAAACCAATACCTTCTGCTTACAGTCTTGAGTTAAGGAGGCACTATAGCGCTGTGGTTTAGGGACTGAGCTGTAAACCTGGAGACCTGGGTCTGAATCACATAGCCTCCACTTGCATACAGTGTTACCCTGAGGAAGTCACTTAACTTCCTTGTGCTCCCATGTTGCATCTGGAAACAGGCTTAGGCTTAGTACTACTTTCCTGCTAGGACAATTTCCTGTATCCCTTCCTTTACAGTTGAGTCTGTCTCCAATGGAAAACCAGCTACTAAAAGGAAAAAAATGACAACATGTTCCTTTCAGAAGGGCTGTTTGCACTGTTTCAATGGAGCTATTTCATATGTTTAATAAAATATTTTGGAAGTTTATGTGGTGCTTCCTTTTTTTCATAATGTGAGCAGTATTTGCTAAAAAAATAAAACTAGATCATGGGAGGAGACAAAGAGTAAGTGACAATGTTGGGGGTGGGACACACACACACAAAAGAAACATAGAGCTGAAACCAGTGAGAAAAAAATTGATGGCCACAGAATATATGAAATAAAACTTGGGGTTGTGTGGTTAGTTGAATTTTATACACACCCACAGTGTGATGCATTAATAAACCCCTCAAGGTTCTATCTCAGGTTTCTAGTAGCATCACACACCTCTGGTGTGTATTAAATTGTCTTATAACACGTTTTACCTTTTCATGAATGTTATACATGTAATAATCCACTCTGGGTGTGTGTCAGTGCTGTAATAACCTCAATTCCTGGATGGTTGAAGGTCCTTGGTATACAACTCACCCAGGTCATTCAGTTACTGCAATATTGTCACACACACGACTGTGGATTATTTCTTATATAATAATTGAGTTGCATTTTTTTCCCATAGGAAAAGGCGTGTGTAATTTGTTGTTATAAAGGAGTGTTTATAATGGCAAACACATGCCTCTCGGTCTGTAGCGCCATCCAGCACTGGAATTAGGAACTTTTTTTAATTTATAAAACTCCTCTGACAGTGAGCACCTGCCACTGTGGTGCTGATATCAACTCACCACACCGACCCAGGAATAAGAACTGGTGGACGTGGAAGAGTAGCGGATCCTGAGGCAGACGGCAGCTGAGGTCCTAATATGGTGCCTTCTCACCCCATCCCTGATGATCTTTATCTCTCTCTCTCTTTTTCTTTCTAATTGCTTCAGCCTCATCGCAATCACTGGATCCCTCTCATTCCTTCTCACCAATGCAGCCCTGCATAACGCTGTTGATGAGGGACTGGAACTAAACAGTTAATTAAAAAAAGGGGGGCTATACAGAACACTTACCATGGCCACCAATCCTCTCCTTCACAAACTGCCTGCAACCCCTTTCTTTTCTCACTTTAGGAGACTTGATGGGCAGCAAATTTATATAACTGCTCGGGTGAAAAAACATGACCACAGCAATTATATAAACTAAAACATGGGGTGGTGTGTGCAAACTCGAATTTTACACACACTGTCACTGTTGGATGCTTAGATAAACCCCTCAGGCTTCCCCCTCAGCATTCATGTAGCATACAATGCCTTGCATGTGTGCCAAATACTCATTACACACACCACCACATGTATTATTCTATGTATAATGCATACTGCCCTATTCATTACTCTATATGTAACTGAATGAAAATAATAGACTGTCTTGAAAAACAACTTTTTAGGACACAAATTACTTTTTAGAGCAGTATTACTGTCTTTAATTATGTTTTCAGCAGCAGCTCCATGGCTTTAATTTGCAGCTTTGTTGGGGGGGGGGGCTGCATGCAACATAACTGCACATTGTACATGATACTCACTATCTCTACTTACTGAAAAGAGACAGCTACAATTTATTTTCACTTTCTCTGTTACATGGTATACCAATATACTGATTTTGCAGCTGTTAAGAAAAATAATTAAGACATTTTATGTACCTTGACTTGTTATAGTACTGGTAGTGCATATGCAGGACTGTTTTCTTGGCCTTAGCTTTGCCTAGATCTTACTCCTGCGCCTCCATCTATGCACTTGCTTGGTACTGCCACACAGCCTGGCAGCCACAATTTTGTTTTCTTGTCTTCTGCTTTATGATATGCAATTGTAATTATTTCAATAAAAAGAATTATAGTGTTCCTGTAGCTTTACTGACATCTTTACTACTTACTTGCTGTATTCACAACTCAGTCAAATTGCAATAGTAATATTACATTCTGCTCACACACTAAGAGTAAGTGTAGAAATTGTCAGCTTCAGTTTTACTTTGATTTGGAACCCTGTCTCTGGTTCAGCTTCAACATTTTGGCCAAAGACATTGGTACTGGGTGGGGTTTAGCAGGTTATAAATCAAAATAATAAGCACCTCTTAACCAGTCTTTGCCAACTGTGGTTAATACCAACCTCTTCCACCCCCTCCTGGTCCTCCAATCAGATTACTTTTTTGCATTGGTTATCCCTTTTTCACTGGTGTAGGACTCTTCAGTCTAATTCCTACCAGCCCCATCTTTTGCTTCTCTGATGCTTACTGTGACTCCAGGGCTTCCATTTTGCATCTCCTGTATCTGCTGTGGGTTCCATCTGGGGGTTGACTGGGGCTTGTTTCCCACCACACAATGGACCCATCTAGTGTGTAGGGGTTGGCAGGCCTGTTGGGTTGGCAGGGTCTTGTTGCATTCACCATTATATTGGTCACCATTGTATGCCATCATGCACATACGCAAATTGAAACATACTTCCCGATGGGCACTGCACTGCAGGGCAGTGCAAGAAGGGGGTGCAGCCAGCTCCTCAGACAGTAAAAGTTCCAAGAGAATGGGCTTACATTCTCAGAGACCACAAACAAGACTTTCAGTCTATGGTGCTTATATTCCAAGTGATATTATGGTCAGTGACAATTCAGAGCACTCCACAGATGAAGCTCTGGTGATAAAGTGAAGTGCTGGACCGGGTAGCTACTGCATTGGCAGTCTTTAAACTGGGTTACTGTTCAGTATATAACACAAAGCAAATGCACTTCTTTGCGCTAATTGCAGTTTGTTTCAATAACATCTGTGTTTGCATGAGATAGCTCTGTATTGCTCCAAACTGTCTTTAAGCAAGATTCTGTATATCTTGGTATAAAAGCACCACTAATTGAAATGGTCTGTGAAACTGTGAGTACTTTCTGATGGAAATGCACAACCACTATGCATGCCCATACTCTGACACAGCCAGCATCCTCCCATCATTCTGCTACTCTGACTGCACCACCACTTACGGTCACTAGGAGAGCAGTTTTGCAGCGCAGCCTGCAGTCTTCCCTCTTTGAACATCCTGTAGTGTTTGTTCCTGCTCCACAGGCCAAATCCATATTTCTCAGGCTTATTTCCGACTCCTGGTCACCAGCGCAGTGAAAGATGCCCCACAGCTATGCTAAAAGACTGGCCCTCCACTCAGATTTTTATTTTTTATTTTTTTAAATCTCAATCAACACCTGTCACTGTACCAGGAGCCAGAAGCATTTTTTTTGTATGAAATAAATACCTGAGAAAGGAGGGGAAGGTGGAATATGACTGGGGTTGGTGAGAGGGTGGTCATGGGACTAGCCCATGGCACCGAGGAAGAACTAAAATGTTTTTGTAATGAATTGTCTGAAGGTTAAATTAATCCCGAATTGGCCGAAATGTTTGACTGGGCAAACTCAAAAGGTAAAAATGTCTAACTTGGCATATTCAGCAAATACAAATTTGGCATCAGCTCATCCTTATCCTGCAGTGAAAGGATTAATGGCTTAGGTTTAGTCCTGGAGGTGTTTGCACCACCTCTAACCCGATCATCATCTTGTCCAATGACATGGCTAGTAGCAGTACTGGCACCCAGCAGGTAGTGACACTTTTGTACACATAAATACATTACTATGATATTAATAAAAATCACAAGCTGTTGTCAGGTTTATCTTCTAGCTTATTTAAGGGCTTATCATTTATTGTTGTTTCTATGCTTGCACATTCATGATTTCCAAGGCTTTCTGTTTTCCACATCTGATCTTGTTCTCCAGGGTCATCTCCGCTGTGCTCAGATTGGGCTAAAACTGACAAACTATTGGCCCTGTCAACTGTTACCACCACTATCTCCCTCCTAGTGGGGGTCACTGTGGAGAACAGCCCAGGACCCCTGCAATTCCCAGCTGGCATCAATGCAGAGCAGGGTCTAGGAGTAACAATGACTGTCATCCCAATGGCCACATGATTTATTCTCCCAAAGTTTTTCTTTGCAATCTTGAATCCACCCATCTCCCCTTTTGGCATCAAGACATGCATCTGGTGAATTTAGACACACACACACACACACACGCGCCCACTCTCTCTCTCGCTCTCTCTCTCTCTCTCTCGCTGTCTCTCTCTATGGGGAGGAGCAAGCTCCACAGCACATTGCTGGAGCTGCACTGGCACTGGAACTCAGTAATGCTCCCTCCCTGACTAAAAGCACTACTATGTGGCAGTGACAGCTTAACCCTCTCGATCACCAAATTGGCTCTTGAGTCCACTCCCAAACCCAGGTCAACAGCACCCCAGTGCAAAATAATGTCATTGAACCATCAGGGCAGCCATTGTTATCAAGCTCTCTGTGGATTCATTCATAATAAGACTACATGTTTACTTTGTTTAAAAGAAGCAAATCACTCTGAAATTTTTTTGAAAATGCATTATATAACATGATGTTTGTGACATTAAAAACAAATTGTCTGTAGTAGTAAAGTAAACCTGAAAAAAGAATTATATTTATCTGTTAAAGTACTTATGATTTTCCAGTTGATCCACAAGATGGCACTAACTCTCATTATTTAATGACCAGACTGATTGAACATAGTATGTCTTAGTTAACAACAGAACTGATTTGATTACGAAAGGATAGTTACCCTCAGGCATCTGCACCAGGTAATTTGGTTATGACTCGTGCTTCAATTTTGTAGAAGGTTTCAGGTCACTAATCAAGTGAAATGATGGAGGACTGTCAAGTACATTAGGACTCCTCTACCTTATCAGGTTACATATGGTTACAACTTGTATATTCTGTATGAGTCTGAGCCATGCACTGCTGATCCTTTCATGGGTTCCATACTCAACAGTATAAAGGGATAACATCAACATTTTGAAAGCAGTTCTGTTGTCAATAAAACTACAACAATTTGCATGGGTACTGGTTTATTGTGACTATAACAACTCACAATTATATTACAGCATAGGATTTCTGGAAGTGCATCTGTTTTCTTTTCTGCATTTCCCATCGTCATAGATCAAATAGGTTTTAACTCAAATTATTGGGAGCAAATTTAGCTTCTATAATTTCTATCCATTTTAATGGCAAACATTGCAAAACAATTTTGTTGTCAAATTAAAAAAGAAACGTAATTTTAATAAAATCTATAGAACCTGATTCACAAAGCTCCCAGGGGTGGAGCAAGAGGCTTGCCTCCAAAAAAGTGGTGGAAAGTGCCCTTACACCAAACGATGCCCCAGGAGCAATTCACAAAGGCAGGCTGTGTTGACCACATGCAGTCTGCACCTAACTGTCCTTGTGCCACCCTTGCACTATACACTTGTGCTGCAGCATGACGCCAGGGACTTGGGGCAGACACAGGCTGCTGCCACCCCTGGATCAGAATTCTCAAAAACTCACCTGGTGGTGACATTTCCAAGTACCCTTAGATCAGCACTGGCTGGTATAAGAGTGCTTAGAATTTCACCACCGGGGGAGTTACCCAGGTAGCAGCAATATGCCACAGTCTCCCCTCCCCAATGCTTCTGATCATTACATAGCCTGGCAGCCCCTTTCCCTGGTAGTCTAGTGGCCCCCCTTTCTGAACCTCAATCCTGATGATATAAAACAAATATTTTGACACCTTTTCCCTGGTAGTCTAGTGGCCCCCTTCCCAGAACCCTGATCCTTATGCAGTAATACAATATATCATCCCCTTTACCCTGGTAGTCTAGTGAGCCCCCCTCCTGGTAGAGCCCTTCCATCCCGTTCCCTCCAACCCCTAAAGAGGCCAGTGACTGGTACAGCCCATCTCTCACCACTGTGACCAGCTGTTGACTGAGCTCTGAATGAGTGCGTACTGAGCATAATACATGTTAAGTGACTGACAGCCCACTGAACATGTACCAGGTACAGTAGATGCTCATGCAGAGCTCAGTCAGTGGATGGCTGCAGTGGTGAGAGGTGGGTTGCACCAGTTGCTGGCCCCTTTATGGGTTGGGGGAGAGGGGTAGTAGTGCACTGCCAGGTGGGGCCCACTAGACTACCAGGGTAAAGGGGACGATATATTGTATTATTGCAATCTGCACGCATTGGAGGAGAGGAGGGACAGAAGGGACATGATAGAGACTTTCAAGTATGTAAAAGGGATAAATAAGGGTGAAGTCAGGGAAGTGTTCAGGCTTAAGAAGGTGGCAACTACAAGGGGGCACGAGTGGAAGCTGGAAGGGGGGAAGTACGGGGGGAGCGCAGGTGACACTTCTTCACAGAGAGGATGGTGGAACCATGGAACACACTGCCCAGGAGTCTGGTGGAAAAGACCATAGTGGAAGGATTCAAGTAGGGTTGGGACAGGTACCGGGGGAAGCTGAGGCCAGGGAGGGCCACCTCTGGGGCTGGGGGTGTGGAGGATTGAGCTCCCAGTAGGGGGCTAGCTTCCGAGCAGACACGATAGACCATGGGTCCTATTCTGCTGGCTTTTATTATGATACTATGATAATGATTGGGGTTTGGGGAGGGGTGCCACTCATTACCAGTGAACAGGGATCAATATATTTTTTTTCATTTCATAGGGGCTGGGGTTTGGGGAGCGGTGGCCACTAGACTACCAGGGAATAGGGGTCAATATATTTTTTTATTTCATAGGGATCAGGGTTTGGGGAGGGGGGGCACTAGACTGCCATGAAACTGGGGTACATACTATGTTACATTGCAAGGACTGCAGATGGTGGTGTGTGATTATGCACATTGCCACAGGCTTGTGGTACCCTGTACAGGTGCGACCTCGGTTTGGCGCACTTCTAGGGTTGCCGCAAGTCACAGGACTTTGCCACCAGAACCCTACCCATTAGAGAATCGGGCAAAGGGTCCGTGTCACATGGGCAATCGGCGCAAGCCATCTTTGGTGCAGCTTGTGCTGAGTTTTGTGAATCGGGCCCAAGTGTAATGGCTTGAAAATCCATAGCCAGGACCCCTACTTTTTTGCTGCACAGTGGGACCAAGTTCTGCGGCAAGACTACCATTTGCCGCAGAACTTCTGAGGCAGTGGTTTGTAATTTCTGCGGAAGTTCTGTGGCACTAACAAACTACCACATCACAGTGTCAGTTTGTCATCCTGACTTCACTTTCATGATAGTGGTTATAGCAATCAGGATGGTGGAAAGCACAGTAACACTAGTTCAAAAAATAAGAGACTTATAAAAATAATTTTATGCCTAAAAAGGCAAAACAAATGTCTCTCCCTTAAGACCCTAGCTTGTTGCATAAATGACATATGCGGAGGGGATCTTATGTGATAAGTAAGGTATTTCTATATGCATGCTATCTATCCCACTAATGAGGTCTCCACTGCCTATCATTTATATATTTGTATGTGCTTTCTACACCACTCGTAAGGTTCCCACTGTGTATCACTTATATATTTATATGCATTCTGTAACATACATACAAATATATGTGTGTGTGTGTGTGTGTGTGTGTGTGTGTGTGGTGTGAGAGACAGAGATACTGTATATGTGTGCGTGAGTGTGTGTGTGTACATATCTATATATATATATATATATATATATATATATATATATTTTCCATGAACTTGCATCCTCATTCATACAGGTCCCATTGGAAATGGAATAGAGGAATCATTGCAAAACTCATTTTTCATGTCAACCTGCTTTCCCTGACACACTGCATAACACCATCAGGCCATGACATGTATGTGAACCGATTGTGAGATACGGCTCTCCAGTCCATCACAATGTGTCCACCATGTGACAGAACACTGCACCATACCTTCCCAGGCTCCGAGCAGTGTTGTTTTCCACCAATCCTTGTGCTGTCCTGCCAGCTCCCAGAGCTAATCTCTGAACCTGAGTTGCCGGCACAGAAACACAGCATGCTACCCTCTTGCCCAACAGCTGTCCCTGCACACAACGTTTCTCTGTAACTTTTAGGTGATTCTATCAACCAATGACAATATGAAGTCAATAACCCTGGCAAAAATGCATACAGAGCAATTATTTATTTAACAGGTTTGTTCTCTCAACAGGTCTACACATTATTATATTCCACTTTTCAGGGCATAATTACTTTATTTTTCTTAAAAATGAGAGTTAAATTCATTTTACCAGTTATTCATATCAGATGGCGTCTCTATACCTTAAAGGCACAAATAGGTTTGTACAAAGTGAGGTATGCACTTAACAGGTCTGTGCTATTGACAAGGTTTTGTTTAAGTTGGCCCTAGTGCAATAATGTAAGACTGAAAATTGTATTAGTCTGTAGTGCAGGTTGAGCAAATATCACCATGCATGATGTGCTGTACCACCGTCTCTGGCAGTGGGAGCTGTGGTAGATAAGTGACTGTTCATTTCTGTTGCAGAATGCAGTCATTTCATTAGCTAATGGATGATGTTATAGGAATGATAACATCACATTCTGAGCATATAGGGGGTTTGGATATAAAAAGAGGGGACAGGAACCAGATTCTATGGATAAACAGAACTATTAATACAAAATCACCAAGAAGAGTGAATTCTGCGGCACCGCAAAAGTTCTGTAGTAGATTGCAAGTTCTGCGCAAAATTCTGCAGCCGCAGAATTCTAGGGGCCTTGTCCATAGCTTCCTCATTGAATTTTCCTTCTGCCAATTGCATTTTAAACTAAAAAATACTCAACCTTTTTTAACAGAATTTTTTTTATCTAGTCCACTAAAAGTACAGTATATAGGCCTGTAGTCAGTATTCCTGACAGACAATCATTTACCTACTCCCAGCAGGCCTATTTAACAGCTCATTGGAAACAGGAGCGGTTCCAGAGGACAGGAGGAGGAGGGCAGATGTAATCCCACTTCACAAAAATGGTAGCAGGGAGGAGGCTGGCAATTATAGACCAGTAAGCTTGACCTCAGTGGGAAAGTTAATGAAATCACTGCTGAAGGAAATAATTGTGGAATACTTTGCATCCAATGAGTTTCAAGACCCGTGACAGCATGAACTCACAGGGGGGAGGTCATGTCAAATGAATATGATAGAATTTTTGACTGGGTGACCAAGGAATTAGATCAGGGTGGAGTGGAGGACATGGCCTACCTAGATTTCAATAAGGCTTTCAACACTGTTCCACATAGGAGGCAAGTAAATAAGCTGGGAAGTTTAGTAGTTGGTACAAAGCTGGTAATCTGGGTAAGAAATTAGTTAGGGGATATACGACAAAGGGTGGTAGTAAATGGAGTTCACTCTGAGGAAGCGAAGGTGACCAGTGGGGTGCCTCAGGGATCTGTGCCGTGACTGGTCCTCTTTAATGTCTTTACAAGTCACATTGCAGAGGCGCTAGAAAGTAAGGTCTTTCTCTTTACAGATGACACTGTAATCTGCAATATGGTAGATACTCCAGGAAGGGAGGAACAGAGACTTGAGAAAATTCAAGAAGTGGGCCAGGGTATGGCAGCTGGGTTTCCTTGCAAAACTGAGCAAAATAATGTTTGGGCACAGAAACCCAGGGATGAATTACAAAATGGTAGGTGTGGTACTGACAGCCACCAAATGGGAAAGAGACCTTGAAGTAATCAAAACGGATGACCTAAAGGTGGTCAGGTATTACGACAAGACAATTGGGAGGGCAAGTAGGATGATGGGGTGTATAGAAAGGGGTATCTCCAGAGAAAGAGGGAGGTAGTATTGCCTCTGTATAGATCCCTGGTAATACCCACATAGAGTACTGTGTACAGTACTGGAGACCACATCTCTGGAAGGACATAAATAGAGTGAAGGCGGTCTAGAGGAAGGAAACTAAAATGGTGCAGGACAGCATCAGAAGCCCTATGAAGAGAAAATGAAGGACCTAAATATTTACACCCTGGAAGAGAGAAGGGAGAAGGGAGATGGGAATATGACAGAGACCTTTAAAAACCTCATGGGGGTAAATAAGGTTCAGTAGGGAAGTATTTTGGAGAAGAAAAGGTACTCAAGGACAAGGGGGTATGACAAGAAGCTGAATAGGGTGGATTCAGGCAAGAGCTGAGGAAGTACTTCATAGAAAGAGAGGTACATTCTTGGAACAGTATTCCAGCAGAAGTGGTGGGATGAAAACAGTGGTAGGGTTCAAGAATGCATGGGACATGCATAAAAGCATCCTAGGGAAAAGTAAGAGGAGGTGGCCGAATGGGTCGAAAATCAAGTAGTATCCGTGTTGATACTGTTGGCAGGGAAAAATGGGCAGACTAGATGGGCCAAGCAGTCCTTTTCTGCTGGTAAATTCTATGTTTCTATGTTTTTACTCCATAATGTCCTGCTGGTGGGCTGCTTTCTGTAAAGAAAGGTTACCTATTGTAGTTAGCACTGTCACAAGTACAATTAGTTCTCTTCCCTTTACTGTCATATGGACCTGTTCAAACATGATGCTGTATATACATACACACACACACATACACACACACACACACACACAGAAGCTCTGTGGGTCCCATTAACAAACAGGATATGCTTGTTTTTCATTATTTTCCATCCAGAGGAGAGGTGGTTGCATGAATAGTCAACTTGTATTTTTAAATATTGCTTCTATCATAATTATAAATATTTTCATTGGTCTCTATTGACAAAAAAAATATGGGCCAGATATGTAAGTAAATTTGCAAGCACCACACAAATGTCTGCACTGTACTTGGGCACATCCCAGCTGCTGCTATATTCAGTTGGATAGAGAGCGGCACTATCCAACTGAATATCGAGCTGTGTTGGTGCAATGCTAAGTGCAACTGCACTGCCCCGACAGAGATCTGAACTGTATGTAGCCCACAGGGAATATCACAGATTAAAATGAGGTTGTGTCAAGACCACTTATGGGCTGTATTCAGCCCAAACATGTAAATGAGCCCATTGGGCATGTAAAGTGCTAAGGGGCCATTTTTATGCCCATTATGGGCTCATTTACTTGGGGTGCAACAGCCCATTTGTGCCATTGCCACATACAAAGTGTCAGCTCTGGTGGTCTCATATGATCCTCTCCAATTCCTCCTCTGAGTGTCTGTTAGCATTCCCTCATGTTCAGTTGTGAACCCCTAATCTCTCCTCTGAGCACCTGCTAACATACACTAGTGGTCAAGTGTGACCCCCAACCCCCATCACCTGTTGCAACTAAATACATATTACCTGGTGTCCAATGGTTGCCCCCAACCCCCTGATTGCCTATTTCAAAATAATAACTATGTCCTGGTGTCCAGTGGTTCCATCCAACCCCCTGTTTGCCTGTTGCTAATGTATATGTCTGCCCTGTTGTTCAGTGGTTCCCCCATCCCTCTGATCACTGGTTGCTAACATTTACATCTGTTCTGGTGTCCAGTGGTTCCTCCAAACCCCTCACCCTGCCCGCCCATTTCAAACTATTAACTATGCCCTGGTGTCCAGTGGTCCCCCCCCTTGATTGACTGTTGCTAATGTATATATCTGCCCTACTGTCCAGTGGTTCCACCTCATTGCCCATTTCAAAAAAGTAACTATTCCCTAGTAACCAGTGGTTCCCACCACTCCCCAACCACCCACTGCTAATGTATACATCAGTCCTGGTGTCCAGTGGTCCTCCCTCTGATTGCCCATTTCAAAATAGTAACTATGTCATTTTTTTTAATTTGTTCCCCGATCATTTGTTCACACATTTACAAAGAAGCAGTAGTGGTACCGAACCTGCTTGCTCACATCCTACCTACCTGCACCCCTCCTTACATTGTGGCTGGTAATCCTCTAAGCTCAAAATGACAACTGACAGAGCACTCTTTTTACATCCTCAGATGGACACCATATGAGCTGTCAGTGAGTGCATGGATACTTATACTGTACGCACACTCTCTGATGGCTCATACAGTGGATGAATAAGGAGTTGAGAGTAGGGCTGTGCTGGTAGCCATATTGAGCTTGGATGATCACCAGCTACCAGGGTAAGGGGTGTTTGGGGAGATGGGATGTGAGCAGGTGGGCTGGGTTGGGGGGACTCTAGATCACCACTGTTTTGTTGTAAATGTGCAAACAGATGATCGATGGGTTGGGAAGCCACTGAACACCAGGGCAGATGTGTACAGTTGCAATGAGAGATGGGGTGGTAGTGAGTCATGTTAGACAACCAGGGAATGTTAACAGACGTTCAGAGGAGTAACTGGGGGGGGTGCACACCAGATCACCAGGAAATGTCAACAGATACTCAGAGGACTGATCAGCAGGGTCACACTAGACCACCAGGGAGGTTTACAATATGCTCAGAGGAGTGATGGGTGGGGTCACACTAGACCGCCTGAAATGGTTACAATGCTCACAATGAGAATTGAGGTCTGGCAACTGCATACAGCCATCCTGTCTTCAGCACCCAGTTGAGTTTTTTTGCACTGGCAGTAAAAAGCACTGCTTTGGGGGCTGTTCACTGCTGCCACAACCCTTTGAATACACTGCAAAACTGGTATGCATGATGTAACCCCCTAATTTGCATAGGCACAGTGGTATGTTAGTGGTTCAGCACTGCAATGTTTGCAGGGCCCTCCCAAAGCTTCTGAATATGAGCCGGCAGGAAGCGCTTGTGCAAGCCTGGGTTAGTGCACCCGGCTAACCCGGTTGTGCTAGCCTTTCAGTATCAGGCCATACTTATGTGGCCTACTGCATGAATAATGAACAGATGACTTATACATTTTCACTATAGTCAAAATCTTATGCAATGTATAATGCTAGGCAAAAAGATGTAAAAATATTCTGCACTGGTTTGGGGGGGCATATTGCTTGTTTTCTAAATATGACAGCAAGTTCTTGTTTCACAGTCTAGGGCATTCTGCTGCTTTTTGTCGGTTACAAACAGAATCATGTGTGATGCTACTGTAATGGGTGAAGTCCAATAAAATCCATCATGGTGGATCAGCTTCTTTTATACACCTAAGCCACTTTTTTGTAGAGCCAATAAATAACAAGACCCACACTATAGAAGAACGGTTCTGATTTACTCAAATTCAGATCCTTCAGAAAGTCAGTGATCCCAGATGTATAGGGGTGGGCCTTAACTTTTTTTTTTTTTTATAAACCAGTGGGATAAGTTTACTCAGAATTGCTCTAGTCTGAAAATGATTGCACTACTTAACAATTATAATGGAGAACTTTGTGCACTTATACAGAAAGAAAATGCAAATCAAGCAGTATTGTATGGCTGGCAGTATAGCCTAGAGGTTAGAATAGTGAGCCATAAATGAACTTAGTACATCCAGCAGACACACCTGGGTTTGATTTTCATATCCTCCACTTGCATACTTTGTGACTGTGAACAAATCACTTAACCTCCTTAGTGCTCTGGGGTTGCCCCTGAAAGTAGGCACCTGTGCTTTGTGGGCATTACCTGGTTAGCAATGAATGAAAACAAAATATTGCACATTTTGCCCTGCTTCTTTATTGTGTCTTTCCTTCAGCAAAACATGACATGCCTTGTATGCATACTGACTGATGTCATAGTTTACAGCTACTGCTCCATGTCTTCCTTGTTCTACATCTCTTCTCCGAACCAGAGGATCCCATGGCAACAGATATTTAATAAAGCAACCCTGGCCTTGCACACACAATAGCTGGCATCATCACCTCACCACACTCTCACCACATCCATAAGGTAATAAACAGAGTCAAGTGGAGAAAAACTTTATCAGCCCCCAACCCATGACCAAAGAAAAAATTATTCCTCATAGTAATGTTGTTTCTTCTCAAAGATTCATTAATGAGCCTTACAAATGGCATCAATCAGCAGGAGTGTGCTGCCTCAGAGATAGAAATATATGCAATAATGGAATTTGTAACATGGCATTAATCGTAGAGTGGAAATCGGCAGCACCGATAGGTACAACAGCGTCAGGGGACCCGAGCCGGAGTGGGCATTAACCCAGGGTATATGCCATGCCCGCTGAGTTAGTACCAAGAGCAGCCAGAGTCCCAGGTTAGCAGCACTGGGTTCTGTGGCCAAGCGAGCGCAGCAGCGAGACTAGAGGTGGAGCGCCAGCCTGACTAGCCATCCAAGTGCAGAAACGGGGAAGGGGGACCAGAACCCGCGGCAAACATCCGTGATAGGCAGCACCTCGCCAGTGTCAGGCAGAATGCAGGATACTCGTGTGTGTTTTTCAGTGTCCGGAGGCATCATGATGGACCAGTGGGTGGACGAGCAGTGGTGGGGGGCAGGAGTGGCCGATAGTGGGCCACAGCGGACAGTGACTGCGGCAGCTATGCAGGGGAGAGACTGCGGGAACAGCGAGGAGAACAACCAGATAGCAGGAGAGCCATGGTGCAGCCAGGCAGCCGTGCAGCTGACATATGTGGTGGAGAGCAGGGTAGCATTGCAGGAGGCAGAGGTGTGTACCATGTACAGTCAGTCGAGAGTGCGCGCAGTCACCAGGACAGGAGAAGTTAGAGGGGGCTGGGGGGGCCAGTGCCACAGCAGTGTGACTGGGAAAAGGTGCCTAGCAGAGAGTGCAGCAGACAGCCAGACAAGGAGGCACCAGCAGCTCTTGCCCACAGCCCTGGATGCACTGGAGTGCAGCAAGGTGGAGCGGAACACGGAGAAAACAACCACATGGGCATGCAATGTCTTCTCAGACTGGCTTGAGGAGAACTGCATGACCCTGGACATCACCACAGTGACAGTGGAAGACCTAGCAGAGACTCTGAGGCAGTTCTATGGCACAGTCCGAGCTGAGGGGGGGGTGGAGGAATACAGCATCAGCTCCCTGCTGGGCATTAGAGCCAGGCTCAAACAGTACATAAATGGCATGGCGGTCAGAAGACACATGAACATAATGATAGACGCAGAGTTCAGAACTGCGAACAATGTCTTTCTGGCAGTCCTCAAGATGTATCGGCAGGCTGGCAAGGTTGTCGCTGCCCACTTCTCCATGATAAGCCAGGAAGACCTGCGTCAAATCAGGGACAGTGAGACCCTCAACCCCCGCACAGCGTACGGCCTGGTCAGTCGTGTCTGGTTTGAGATCCAGCTCAGCCTGGCACGGAGAGGGCGAGAGGGACTGAGGCAGCTCACCCAGTCATCATTTGTGCTGGACAGAGATGCAGGAGGGCAGGAGTTCCTGGCACTGGGGTTCAGTGAGGCGACCAAGAACCACAGCTGCGCCATAGAGACCAACAGGCAGAGCCTCCGTGGAGTGCTGTACTGGCAGCCTGGCAGTGCCTTCTGCCCAGTGGCCCTCTATAAGGACTATGTCAGCAGATGCCCCGAGGGAGCCCCCGCCTTCTACCTGCACCCCCTCCACCTCCCCCAAGAAGAGCTTGACAAGCGGCAGGTGTGGTTCTCCAGACAGCCGATGGGCAGGAACTATCTCGGGGACATGATGGCCCAAATCTCCGAGGATGCCCAGCTGTCCCAGAGGTACACCAACCACAGCGTAAGTAGCACCGCTGTCCAGATGCTGACAGAGGCTGGTCTCGCATCAAGAGAAATAATGTCAGTGACAGGCCACAGATGCGAGACCAGCCTACTCAACTATTGGTCCCCAAGTGTCTCCGACCGGCAGAAGTGGTCGCACATCCTCTCTGCGACTGACACCTCAGCCTCTAGCACCACAGCCATCCCAGACAGGGAGCAAGTGTGCAGACCAAGCCCTCCCATCCATGACAGCACTGCACAGTGCATGGAGATGCACAGACCCGAAACATGGGGTACCAGCAGCACTGGAAGCTCAGGAGGCTATGTGGAGCCTGTCCACACCAGCACCCCCAGGGAGGAGCACCACACGCCCAACCCACCAGCACACCACGCAGCAGAAGAGCCCCAGCCCAACCTCCCAGGGGACCTACTGAGAGCGCCCACTGTGTGGCGTGCCATCGAGCTGGCAGGCTTCCACTGCCACAGCTTCATTGTCCATGGTACGGTGAATTTCTTCTATGGAGCAGGGCCGCCGGAGATGGAAACCAGAACCAGCCGGGCGCAGGAACAGAGCGCAGGGCAGATCCAGGAGCAGCATAGACAGCCTAGCTGGAGCATGGCAGTGCCAGAGCAGTGTGCAGAAGGCAGCAGGAAGTGAGCGCCCCCGGAATGCAAAGCGCGACTGGAATCCTCCTCGCAGCGCCTTAAGCCTGCACCGGAGACCTCCCGCGGCGGGTATGAAGAGAATACCTGCACCGAACTGGACAGTACTGGGACAGTGATGCTGGCTGCAGCCAGCCGTGCAGCTCCAGGTACAACAGCTACTGACCACGTCTGTATGTATATAATGTTATACACCGTTGTGTCAAAGCGAAGTAAAGCTTTACAAATCTCCAGCGCCTCCGTGTTTCATTTTCCATCTCGAAGAGTGGGCCCCCTCCAGATGCCTCACCGACCCAGCGCCCATGTTACAAGTGCATTAAACCCACTCCGTCGGTGGCATCTAATGCAATTGATGCATGGAGGAGTGGCCCTCGGCATTCGGCCTCGGGCAGCAACGCCCCCCCCATGCATCAATCCAGCATTAGATGCCACCTTTGTCGTGGCTTAATGCTTACTTAGAAAACAAGTTCAAACTCAGCACTGTGCTCACACCCTCCCTGCTGTTCTAAGGTCAGATTTGTTTCCTTAGGCAGAAGACCCCTAAACTAGCTACTTTAAATGTCTACTAAAATATTTCTAAAATGTTCTTTTAACATTTAAAATAAATCTAACCAAATTGAAACAGACATGTAATATTAAATTATCACATTTTAACAATTGTTGAGTAACTGCAATAAGTAATGCTCAAGCAACCTTAACATAAGAACTGAGTCTTGTGTGAACCTATTTTCAGATTCTAGAAGGGGAGGCTGGGTCAGGGTTTGTAAGGCTCATTGTTGGATCCCTGAGAAGAAACAACATTATTATGGTAGTTTGTTTTCTTCAAACAACAGGAATCCAGTAATGAGATGCCTGACAAATGGCAGACTCACTAACAGTTGCTTGGAAGAAGGGGTCTAGAACCTGTTTCAGAGAAAGATTCTGCAAGACAGTAGTTACAAAACTGGTATCCTTTCTGGACTCTATATCCAAACCATAGTGCTTTGTGAAGGTGTGTTTTCCAGGTGGCTGCTTAACAGATTTATTGAAGGGTGATACCCCTTGTGGCTGCTACAGAGGCAGAGGTGCCTCTTCTGGAATGTGCTCGTAGGCCTCTGTGAGTACCTTGCCAGCTTTTTCATAACAGAACTGAATGCAGGAGACTACAGACTGATAGATAGTTTTCCTAGCTGCTGTCTTTCCTTTGCCAGGCTCTCCATAGGTAACAAAAAATGTATGTGTTCTGGGACCCGACATCACTTGTCCGGTCCATGTAATGACCTACAGTAGTGTTCTTTTTACATCCAAACAGTGCAATTTTTGCTCAGCTGTACTGTAATGTTCAGGATAAAGTGTAGGAAGGGTAACTTGACTGGTCTAACTGGAATTCTGACACCACCTTAGGTAGGAACTTCCTATTGGTCCTAAGGACTACCTTATCCATGTGGAATATTATGTAGCTTAGATCTGTGCAGAGGGCTTGCAGTTCACTAATTCTTCTAGCAGATGTTATGACTATAAGAAAAACAGTTTTCAATGTGACAAAGTATCAGCTGTAACATAGGTTCAAAAGGAGCCTCCATCAGCCAGAAAAGACAGATATGTAAGTCCCATGGAGGGACTGGGTCCCTTACAGGAGGATACAAATGACTGTGACCCTTATCGGACCTTTTAAAAACAGGTTGTGAGGCCAAGAACTTGACTTTGTCTGATGATGTATAGGCTGACATAGCTGCCAGCTGTACCTTCATGGAGAAGGTAATTTTGGGGGAAATTCGGGGCAAGCACCTGGTGGAAATTCAATTGTGCATGGATGCCAGCCAAAAATGGGTTATTATTAAGAAAGGGCTGGTGGAGGTGACTGGGACATGTACAAGAACAAGGAGTAAGAAGGAATGGGCTAAAAATCCCAGCTGACTGATGCAGGAGGTCATGGGAGGGGTGAGGACCAAAAGAAAGGCATTTCGGAGACTCAAGAAATGGGGGGGGGTAACAGGGAGGTATATGTGAAGAAGTCCAGGGAGGCTACCAGGCTGGTCAGAGTGGCCAAGGCTTCCAGGGAACTGAGACTGGAGCAGGGAATAAAAGATGGAGAAAAGGACTTCTTCAGATACACCAGTGAAAGACAGAAAAATAAAAATCAGATTGTGAGGATTAGGAAAGATGGGGGCTGGGTGGTGAAGGGGGAGGACCAGGCAGAGACACTGAATGAGTACTTCTGCTGTGTGTTCATGAGGGAAGAAGGGGGGCAGATACCACCTGGGAGAGGAGGAGTGGTCAGGTGACTGATATAGTGATTACAGAGGATAGGGTGCTGAAAGGATTTAAGGCTCTGAGGGGGGATAAGGCACCTGGTTCAGATAGCATTCACCCTAGGGTACTTAGGCAACTGGCGAAGGTCCTGGCAGGACCACTGGCTGATCTGTTCAATACATTCCTGGACACTGGATGTGTACTACAGGACTGGAGGATGGCCCATGTGGTACCCATTCATAAAAGTGGACCCTAAGGAAGAACCATGGAACTACAGACCAGTAAGCTTCACATCAATTGTGAGGAAATGAATGGAGACGATCCTAAAAGAGAGGCTGGTGACATTTGTGGAGACCAATGGTCTCCAGGACAGTCAGCAGCACGGACTTGTCTTGGGAAGATCCTGCCAGACAAATCTGACTGAGTTTTACAACTGTGTGACAAAGAACTGTACAAAGGCCATATGGTGGATGTCCTGTATTTGGACTTCAGCAAGGCCTTCGATTCCATGCCGCATTGGAGGTCGGGGGGGGGATGCTAAAATATATAAGGGTGGGAACAAAGATGGTAAGCTGGATCAAGAATTGGCTGAAGGGAAGGCAGCAAAGGGTAGTGTTGGGGGGGAGCTCTCATCACCGAGAAACGTGATGAGCAGGGTGCTGCAGGGATCAGTACTGGGACCGGTGTTGTTCGGGATATTCATAGCAGATGTCTCCCACAGAGTCTGGAGTAAGATCAGTCTCTTCGCAGATGATACAAGGTTGGGTGACAGAGTGGTGGATAAGTGGAATATTCTGCCGGAGGAGGTGGTAGCCCATATCACTGTAGCCAGTTTTAAGAGGGGATGGGACAGAGTGAGGGGGGTTACGATAAGGCAGGGAGGGATGGTGGGCAGGGGTGGGAGGGACAGCTGCAATTTGAGGGGCTTGCTGCACAATCGAACAGACTCGATAGACCATGAGGCCGGTTTCTGCCGGCGTTTTTGTATGTTGAAATGTTCAGAGTTGAAGATCTCTGATCTAAGGACTGTAATTGTACCAAGTAGTTTAGAACTGCAGACAGCCCTGCCTGCAGTGGGATTATCTTCTGGGGAGCAGACCAGTATAACAATCTCTTCTACTTAAAGGAGCATGCTTTCTTGTTTTTGTTTTTTTAAAACCTTTAGCACTCTCAGTGCTTCCTATGACAGATTCAAACTAGAGAATTCTGGCTTTTAAGAATCATGCACTGTTATAGTGTTCTGAGCACTGGGAATGTTATTCTGCCATGAGGTGTCAGCAGGTTGTATTTCAGTGGCAGGTTGATTGGAATTCTGCTGGACATGGTCAGGAGCATTGAGCGCCAAACCTATCTGGCCCAGTCTGGTTCTATTAGGATAATTAACTGGCTTTCTCCTGAGCTTTATGAGTACTCTCTGTATAAGTGAGAATGGTGGGAAGGCATAGATGAACTTCTCTGTCCAATCCAGGTTGTTTTCTGGAACTGTGCCCCTTACTGGTGGCCTGCAATGCACTGTTGAGAGCTGATTGTTCTCCCAAGAGGCAAACAGATCTATTTCTGAAGTGCCTCATCTTCTGAAGATTGTAGGATGCACTTGCCGGTTCTTGGTCCACTCATGATTTCCCTGACTGATTCTGCTTAGAGAGTTTGCCAGCACACTGACCTCATCTGGTAGATATACTGAAGAAATCTCTGTGTCCAGAGTATAAGCAAGATCCCAAATCCTCATAGCTTCAGTACAGTTTTGAGGATCCTGTTCCTTCCTGCTTGTTTATGTGGTATATTGTTGTAATATTGTCTGTTCATATTTGGACAGACCGACCCTGTAGCTGGGAGGAAAAGGTTTGCATTGCCAGCAGTATTGCCCTGAGCTCAAGGAGATTTATGTGCTCCTAAATCTCCCAAGGGCTTCAGATGCCACTTTCTGTGAGGTACGCCAGGTGGGTGCCCCTCCCGAGGAGTGAATCTTCTGTTGTGAGTACACTTGTTGGGGATTGCTGTAGGAAGGTAATGTCCTCTCTGAGGTTGATTTCCTCCTTCCACCATTCTAGTGCTTGCCCAAAGGCTATTGCCACTGTCACCAGTTTGGACAGTGAGTCTGACCTGTAGGACCCATGATCACCTACATTGTACTGAATGTCTCTCATCTGAAATACTGGTCCAGGGCACAACTACTGTGGTTGAGGTCATGTGGCCTGGTACATAGGAACATAGGTACTTCAGACTACTGTAGAGGCTGAATAGCCCATCATGCTTGTCTGCTGATCTTATCAGTTTAGACTATTGAAGTACCCATCAGATAGATAGATTGCTATTCTGAATTCCCACAACTCATTGTGCAACACAGTTGTTGCACAAGGTGGGGTGGAAAGGATGAGAAGGGACTTGGCAAGGTTAGAGGAATAGTCAAATGTATGGCAGCTTAGATTCAATGATAAGAAGTGCAAGGTAATGCACCTGAGAAACAAAAACCCAGGGGAAGATTACACAATGGGGGGTGAGATACTAACAACAACAAAAATGGAAAGGGACCCGGGGGTAGTCATATCAGATGACCTAAAGATGGGCAAGCAATGAGGAGGGCAGCAAGGAGGGCTGGGGGATACTGGGATGCATAGGGAGAGGCATCACCAGTAGAAAACAGGAAGTTATTATCCTCTGTACAGACAGCTGGTGAGACCCCATCTGGAGTACTCCATGCAGTTCTGGAGACCCAATCTCCAAAAGACATAGACAGGATGGAAGCTGTCCAGAGGAGCAACTAAAATGGTGCAAGGGTCTACACTGGAAGACATGAAAGAGACTTAGAGAGCAATATGTATAGACTCGAGGAAAGGAGGGAGACATGATAAAACTTTCAAGTACCTCAAGGGAATCAACAAAGTCCAAGAGGTAGCATCTTTCAAAAAGAGGTGTGCAAGAACCAGGGGGCACAGTTTGAAGATGGGGGGGCGGCTCAGAGGTAATTTAAGGAAGTATTTTTTCACTGAGAGGGTTGTGGATGCATGGAACAGCCTTCAGGAGGAGGTTGTGGAGTTAAAAACAGTGGTGGAATTCAAGCATGCATGGGACAGTCATAAGGCAATTCTAGGGGGTGGGGGCAGGAAGAAGTAGGCTGCTGGTTAACTAGGATCTGCAGCTTATCCATTAGGTAGGGAAATGGGCAGACTGGGTGGGCCAAGCGGTCCTTATCTGCCGTCAAATTCTATGTTTCTATGTTTCTATAGATGCTTGTCAAATCTATTTTTTTAAAGCTAGCTAAGGTGTCACACTCAACCACAGATTCTGGAATGTTATTCTGAATTCCCACAACTCATCATGTAAACCAACCCATCATTTTTGCTGATCTGAAATGTCCTCATTTCAGCTGTTTGCTATGGCCTCTGATCCCTTTTTTACTTGGTTTAAATTCTTTGTGCAAACAACTCAGAGTTACCACAGTTGTTGTTGTTTTGTGCAGTAGCTGTAGAATATCCCATGTAGGTCTTGGGTTTCCCAGTGCGAAGGATTCTACACTGCAAGCAGGTTTGAAACCCTTTGTTGGTGGAAGGAAAGCCTTTCCCTGAATGATATCCAGCATTGTGCCTATGAAGTTTATCTCTTGCACTGGTTCTTTCTGAGCTTCTGTAGATTTTATTAGGAATCTCAGGTTCATTAGGGTGCTCCTTACTTACTTACTGTGTGGAGCACCTTCTCTCTTGGTTTGTTTTCTTTGAGACTATCCTGTTGTCTAGGTTGAGAAAAATCACTACACCTTGATTTGTTAGGTGAGTTACCACCATGGCTAGGCATTTTGTGAATTCCCTTGGTGCTGGTTTGAGACTGAAGGGATGGGCTGCAAACTGATAATGGCAGTTTCCCACCCTTAACCTGAGATACTTTCTGTGGGTGGGTTTGACTGGGTTATGGAAATAGGCAGCATTCAGATCCAGTTACCCCAACCAATCTCCTGACTGTAGAGATGGCAGCATTGTGCCTGGTGTGACCATCTTGAACTGTTCTTTTTTGATATGCTTGTTCAGATATCTTAAGTCTAAAATAGGTTGCCACTCCCCATTTTTCTTGTGGGTCAGGAAATATCTTGAAAAAAGGCCATTACCCCACATTGTGGTAGGGACCTTGTCTACTACTTTTGCCCTCAGTGGTTTACTTACTTCCTGTTCTAGCAGAATTATTTCTGTTGGTAAATGAGCATGAAAGTATTTTTGGTCTCTGCAGTTTTGAAACCCTGACCCACTACTTCCAGGACTCACTTGTCTGTGCTAATTTTTACCCATTCCAAAAAGAAATGGATTAGCCTTCTCTCCCCACTGGCAATGGTAGACTGGCAACCTGGTCAGAATTGTCAGGGGTTTTGTTTTTGCTGTGGCTTGGGGACTGGTGCTGTGCACACGTGTTGCCCACCCCCACCTCTGTAGTAACCTCTTAGAGGTTGGTCCTCACAGACATACATGATCTTGGAAAGTAACCCCTGCCCTGCCCTTAAGGTCTGTAGAAAGTGGAGGCCTTTTCTGTCTCAGTGTTTGTTTTAATAGTAGATTTGTATTCATTAACTTTTTTGTTGGGCAGCTCTGTTTTGTCACCAAATAAAGAGTTTCACTTAAAAGGGAAACCAATAGCTTTAGTTTGAGTATCCTGGCTGAGGATAGTAGCCCTTAGGCAAACCTCCTCAATGCCATTGTATGAACCAATAATTCTGAAGCAGAATTATCAGAGTCTATGGTCATGTGTGGAACTGATATTTACTGGTATCCAGAGCTCAGTTTTCCTTGGCAGCCAGACCCTGTGCTACTTCATAGAATTTGACAGCAGATAGGGACTGCTTGGCCCACCTGGTCTGCATATTTGTCTCAGCCTATCCTGTGACTGATCTTTAGCCCCCCCCCCCACATCACATCCCACATAATGGTCTCTTTTGCCTTCCCCATGCATGCTTGATGCCCAACATTGTTTTTGCCCCCACTACCTCAGCTGGAAGACTGCTCCAGACATCCACCATTCTTCAATGAAGATGAACTTCCTTGCATCCCTCTTAAATGTTCCCCCTTCCAGCTTCATTGCATGTCCTCCTGTTCCTGTGCACCTTCTCCTATGAAAAAATACTCCACTCCTGTATCTTGTTCAACTCCATGAGTTATTTAGAGGTCTCTATCATATTTCCTCTCCTTCTACTCCTCTGGAGTGTACATACTGAGGTCCCTTAGTTTCTCCTCATAGGGCTTCTGATACACCAAACAAAACTGACTATGTAGCACTCAAAAACAAGCTTCCAAAGAATTAAGGACTCCAAGGTATTCCAGAATGCCACTATATTTTATTCCTCACTCAAGGTGCAAAAAAAAACAAAACAAAAAAAAAAACTTCAGAACTATATACATGGACTGAGATATTTAATTGGCAGTCCCGTACTGTTAGAGCTCTTAGCCACTTGCCCCAGTACTTTGACTATGTGAGCCTTCCTCAGGGAGCATGGCTTCCGGGACAGTGACATACAGTTTAAAGCATCATCTCATGAATATTCATAATCACTATTGAATAACAATTAAAACAATCAGTTCATTAACACAGTCCCCATAATATCCAAGGAAAAAGTTCTACTTGTACTAAGAACAGAAAAGTGTTAACTTACATACAGGAATTTAAATGCTTGAAGACTGTTTTATGTTACTAGTACTTGCACTAGGAAAGATGGAGGAAATTTTGATTTTTTTTTTGTTGGAAGCTTGATCAGAATTGCAAAATTCTACTTATACTGGACTAATCATATTACCTACAGAAAAGGCTTCAAGTCTCATTGATCATTAAGACCCCAAGGTTTGAGACTTTTTAAGTGAGAAAATCCATCTGATATCTCTTTTGGAGCAGAACTTTTGACCAGTTCCCTCCATTCTCAGTTGGTGGTACTGTATCGATTCTAAACTTATAAAGTGCTACCCATTAGGACTGGAGGAATGACATTCAAGGAAATATTGTCCCACAGGGGTGTCCAGTCTTTGATTTATGGTGGATCAAGCATGTTTCTATATATGTGTTTTAAGACTGCAAACATTTTACCTACATATCTTATTACAGGAGCACCATATGGTATAAACCACAAATGTGGTATGTGATGAATTCATGGATCTCAGTAGTAATATTGTTTTTAAGGGAATGTACAAACGTTTTCCTAGGAACTGCATACCTGCATATGTTACAGAATGTATATTAAAAAAAACTTTTGGTCCAGGTTGTAATCTTCTAAGGTGACCTCTGGAATTAGGTGTGACCTCTATTCTACTATGCACAAGTCTATCTTTTATGTTCTTAGCTCTGTTGAAACTCACCCTCATTTTAGCACCTACTGCCATTCCCACTTCTCTGTAACTTGTCCAAATTGACCAGTTTTTAAAGATGATGGGCTCAATTTTTAAAAAGCTTGTAGATTGTTACAAGTTGTGGTAATCTAGGGCTGTGGCAAATTCTGTGTGCACAAGGGACCCTGTGCCCGATTTTATAAAAAGCATTGTCCAAGCACCAAAGTCCCCTGGTCTGCTGCAACTGCATTCTGTGCCAAACAGTAGGCGGATGTGCGGGAATTACCACAATGATTGCCCCCCTCATCCAACACAACACACAAGAGGCCGAGATGGTTGGGGGATGAAGAAACTGTGTGCCAGAAGGGGGATGGGGGGCATACGGGGCACAGGATATGGCAGTGGGGGTGTTGGGGGGGGGACTAGAGGTGGGCAATCAAGGAATGTTTTATCTAGAGCTAAGCCAGAGTAAAGTCAGGGGTTTGGCTTGACTCTGGCAGCCAAGGCATGAGTTGAGCCCTGGCTATTGTAGGCTGTTCTCTACATAGGAGTTCAAGATTTCAGACACTATGGTAAATACTCAGGCTGACAGAAAGGCTTACTTTGATCATAACTTGTTCAGCTTAACCTTGGCTCTCTGTTGCATACAGAGGTTGAGCTGAGCCGAGCCAGGCACTAAGCTTGAGCCAGGCTTGAGCCTGCTCTGACTTGCCCACCTCTGTGGGAGGGCCAGCTGGGCACTGGTGAATTGATGCGGCACACTGTGGAGTGCGTTAGCATAGCACTGTAGTAGTCCATGCATGATATACATATCATCCCTGGTGGTCTAGCTGCCCGCCACCCCCCAATATGACCCAGAACTATTAATATATCTTCCCTGGTGCTCTAGTGGAACCCCTTCCCCGATCTACCCCCATTACATAATATAACCCCATCCCTGGTGGTAGAGTGGACCCCCTTCCCTTCCTACAATCACCCCCATATATTATGATATAACTGTACCTGATGGTGTAGAGGACCCCTGCTCTCCCACCCCATCAGGTAGTGTTCCACCACCCCTCTCTCCCCCTACATCCCAAATAAGTACCAGCAACAAAGAATCAAAGAAACATAGAAATTGATGGCAGATAAGGACAGCTAGACCCATCTAGTCTGCTCATTTTCCCTGCCTGCTATAAAAGCTGCACACTCTACTTGATCTCCAGCTTTACCTCCTCGTTCCTATTGCTAGGGTTTCCCTATGCCTGTCCCATGCATGCTTGAGTCCCCCCACTGTGTTTTCCCCTGCCACCTCTGCTGGGAGTCTGTTCCATGCATCCACCACCCCTGCAGTTGCAGCAGACCAGGGAACTTTGGTGCTTGGACAATGCTTCCTCTAACTACCCTTTAGTCTACCCCCTTCTAACCCCAAGTCATGCCCCCTCATTCCTGGACATCTCCTTTTCTGAAAGATGCTGCCCTCCAGCACTCTATTTAGGCCTTTTAGATATTTGTAGGTGTCTATCATATCTTCCCTGTCTCTCCTCTGCTCCAGGGTATACGTATTGAGGTCTCCCAGTCTCTCCTCATATGACATTTGGTGCAGGCCCTGTACCATCTTTGTTGCCCTTCTTTTAACTGCCTGCAGCCTGTCTATGTCCTTAGGGAGATTCGGCCTCCAGAACTGGATACCGTATTCCACTTACTGCCCCTCTGCTCCCCTTACCTCCGTCCCCCCACTCTACAGCCTCACGGGATTTAGCACAGCTGTCCTTCCTCTGCTTCTTCCAGCTGCTCCTCTCTGGGTTCCCTCCTGACCCAGCCCCCAACCCTCTCTAACTCCATACAGAGCCCATACCACCTCTTCCAGTCTGCTCAGCCTGTAATAAATTGGACAACCCCCAGTTTCCATAATAAAGTCATCCAAACAGCCATCCCACAACCATTGCACCCCACTATCCTCCCTGTGTCTGCCACTCTCACTTCATGGAGCCCCCCATTCTATCCACTATTCCAATGTCTCCAGCCACCCTTATTCATGCCTCTACAACCCCCAGTGATATCCGCCCCATATTGCTACATTTTTCTTCCCTCCATTATTCACACTTAACTTAAACATAACCTCAGTTTCTTTATCAGACAGTCTGTACAGCAATAGCTGGATACCATATGTGACCCTACTAGCTTGCTTCCAAGTCCTTCTTTACCCCATTGGTCCCTAGCTTGCTCGCTCAGTAACTCTAGTTAACACATTTATACATGGCCTTGTCAGTTTGAATTTTAAACTTTCAACCTTAAATATGCAGTTACCCCTCCTTAAACCAAACTTGTCAGTTTGACTGTCAAACTTGCAACTTTAAAACATTTAAACCTTAAAATCCAACTAGTAAAAACTTAAGTATCTGAACTTTTCACAACTTGACTATTAGCTTTAAGAGTTAGCTCATATGGGAAGTTTGCAGCTCCCCAGGCTCCTCCCTCACAGCCTTCAAGCCCAAACCCCAGTGACTTTTCAGTATTTATGAAAGGCTGGTGGAGGAGGCTGGTAGAGGGGGTGGGGGCCTTTCTCAAACCATCCAGCACAGTCCCCAGACAGGCCAGCAACTGTTAAAGAAAGATCAGTCTAAATTCAAAAATCACCAGCAAAACTTATAAAAAATCTTAGAGATAAACTCACCTCATATTCAAACTACCCTCTTACCTCTCACCACAGCAATACAATGGTGTATGAGGAGTAGGCAACCCCTTCCTCTTAGCACCTTCCTTGCACTATGAGTGGCAGCTTATAGCCTTGGAACTACCATTTGTCTTGCCATTTAAACAGCTGACAGTGGGCATCCCTTTGGGATGTCTTATGCATTAGAACAAACTTTGCACTAAGAGCTGTTGATTGCTGCTCTCCACCTGCATACAATCAAGTGATTGGGAAACGTAAGAAAGTGGGTGAAGCACAACTTTTGAGCACCTTAGAGGAATGTGGGAGAAAAAGAAAAAGTTTATACAACAACAGAAAGAAAGCCAAAGAGAAATTATGAGGAATGCAAGTTGCACAGCCCTCCACATCAGGTGATGTTAAAATTGCTTTCAAGAAATTGGAGGGATTGTTATGCAAAGGGAAGCATGTAACATATAGTATTACAACATTAGAGCAATATTTTGAAAGAAAACAGCCCCCCCCCCCCGTGGGCTTAGAGGGACTGTTATTTCATCAAGTGGACTTGAAAACATTGTAAGAAGTGGGTAAAAACAGCTGGGGAGTGTTCTAGTACATTTTTAAAATTAATAAAGAGCTAGTGTACTGCCTAAAACCAATATTAGTTTTTAAAAGCAGTCAACCATTACCTTTTTTATCTGAGGCACTTTTTCTTCGCCCTTTGGTTAATTAGAAGATTGTTTACTTAATGTGTTAGAAGATTGTTTACTTGATGTTAAAAGGTGTGATGTGTGGGACAGCACTCTGCCTTGGCAGCTAACATATCTACTCTACCACCGCCCACACCCACACACACAAACACAGTACTTCATCAGCATTGTGATCTCACTGACTGTGACATCACTGCTGCTTAGGAAGAGCTACCCAGTGGCTGCCAGGTCAGTCACTTGTGATGTCAATGTCAGTGAGGTCAAAATGCTGATGATGTAGGGGAAAGGCTAGAGATAGACATGTCAGCTGCCAGGCTAAGACTTGTTCCACACATCCAGCACACTATTATTACATAGAAGACTTTCTGGTGAGCAAAAGGAAGAAAACACTTCAGAAATAAAAAGTTAAAACAGATTACTTCTTAAAATGTGTATTTTTTTACTCATCTGCCCGTTTTGGATCCACTAGCTCTTTAGAAATATAGGAAGCTAACAAGCATTTGTCAATGGCGGAGTTCATAGTTGGGATTGCTGGTGGTATGCATCGATTGGCAAAATTACGGTTCCACCACCAAGTTCACCTACCCGTTGAAATACAGTGAAATGCATACCTGTTTCCTCAATTCGTGATCTGGCTTTGAAGAGTGATGATGCGTCTGCGGTTCAGAGAAGATGAGAGCACTGGAGCCCAACCATGGGTTGGGGGCAGGTTATGGTTAGAAACCTGAATAACCTGGTCGTTTGTTGATATTTGCACTACCAATTTTCAACATGGCCATTTGTGACCCCACCTCATGAAAGCATTTGGGACCTCTGCTCATGAGCAGTGTCACTGTGATTTTGTTAATCTGCCCCGAACATTGATTTCTCACAGCGACTGTGCCATTCTGCACCAGATGTGCGAAAACACAGTTCGGGCAGGATGTAAAAAATTACAGCTGTACCATTCATAGGGAGGTGTGAAGAGATGGCAGTGTTAAACATCTGGAGTGCAAATATTAAAAATGCTTGAACGTACGAGTGTACATGGAAACTGCACAATGCATGCTCGTAACAGTCATTTAGTGGAGTAATTTCACCAACATTTCAACATAGGCATTTTGTGACCTCTGCTCATAAAAACAATCACTATGATTTTCTTACTCTGTCCTGAACATTGATTTCCCACAGCGACCGCTCCATTGTGTGTGCCAGATGTGCAAAAACACATTTTGGGCAGGATATGAACAATGACAGCTATACTGTTCCTAAGGAGGTGTGCAAAACTGACAATGTTGCAGTTCTTGAGTGAAAATATTACAAATCCTCAACGTTATGAGTGTGTGTGGAGACTGCACAAAGCACGCTCGTAAAATAGTCATTTTTTGGACTTTTGTCACCAGATTTTCAACATAGGCATTTTGGGTCCTCCGCTCATGAACAGTATCACTGTAATTTTCTTATTCTGCCCCGAACACTGATTTCCCACAGCGACCGTGCTATTCTGCGCCAGAAGTGCGAAAACACATTTCAGCCAGGATGTGAAAAATGACAGCTGTACTGTTCATAAGGAGGTGTCAAAAAATGGCAATGTTGGAAATCTGGAGTGATAATATTACAAATTCATGAAGTTACGTGTGCGTGGAAACTGTGCAACTCATGCTCGTAACAGTCATTATATGGACTTTTGTCACCAAATTTTCAACATAGGTATGTTGAGATCCCCACTCATGAACAGTGTCACTGTGATTTCCATAATCTGTCCCAAAGACTGATTTCCCACACTATTCTGTGCTGAAAGTGCAAAAACACATTTTGGCCAGGCTGTGAAAAATGACAGCTGTACTGTTCATGAGGAGGTGTAAAAAAATGCCAATGTTTAAAATCTGGAGTGATAATATTACAAATTCATGTTGTTACGTGTGTGTGTGTGTGGAAACTGGGCAACTCACACTTGTAACACAGTCATTTTTTCGAATATTTTCACCAAATATTCAACATAGGCTTTTTGGGAGCCCACCTCATGAACAGTGACACTGTCATTTTGTTGCTTGGTCCTGAAAGGTGATTCCATGCAGTGACTGTGAAATCACCTTTCGGGATGGAATAATCACATGACCATGACTGAATTCATGAGGTGGGTCCCAATAACCCCATGTTGAAAATTTGGGGCAAAAATTTGTAAAAATGGATGAGATATTCACCAAAGTTATAAAAAAAAATCCCAATTATGCCATTATACAGCTTACCAGCATTTCTTCAGTTCACGGTTGGCTTTGAAGAGTGCAGATCGTTCCGGTCTACCGAAGATCATTGTTTGGGCTCAGAGGTAAGTATGGGGTAAGGGGTGGGGAGGTGGGGTGCACCAAGGGTGGGTGTGGGTTGGGAGGGCCACTGCACTCAACAAGGGACCATTTTCTTGTTTACAGGTTTAAAAAAATTTCAAACATCACAGGAAGGTTTTCTTTTTTACAGGGACATTTGGCATGTTGGGGTGGGCTCCCAGCATTCCACCTGAGTATTTGTTGGGGGGCTGTTGCCAACAGGGATTGGACACCCCCGTCAGCACATATTGAGTATTGAGGGGGAGGACAAGAGGTGAAGGGATTGGGCATCCCTCTCAGCACACAACAAATTGGGGGGGGCATTATGCTGACGGGGAGTGAGCTCCCCCATTAGCAAATGAACTGGGAGAGGGCATGCTGACAGGAGGGGCTATCTTAACATATTGAGAGTGAGTAGTGAGATAACTCTGGAAATGGGTGACTGTGTCTAATGACAGGCCTTGGCCATGGAGTTTCCAGAGAAGGAGCTTATGATTTATCAAACATATAGAAACATAGAAACATAGAAGTTGACGGCAGATAAGGACCGCAAGGCCCATCCAGTCTGCCCATTTCTTTTTCTACCTTATAAATGTGCCATCGGCCTTTGCTCTGTCAGTGGCCTATCTATTCATACTCATTTGTATTGCTCCCTTATGCCTATCCCATGCCTGTTTGAAGCCCTACACTGTATTCATAGCCACCGCTTCTTGAGGTTGGCCATTCCATGCATCCACCACCCTTTCCGTGAAAAAAGAATTTCCTTACATTCCCCTTAATCGCCCCCTCTAATCTCATGCTGTGTCCTCTTGTCCTGCTATTTTCTTATATTTAAACATGTTAGACTCTTTCACTTGTTAATGCCCTTAAGGTGTTTGAATGCCTCAATCATATCACCTCTCTCCCTCCTTTGCTCAAGGGTATACATATTGAGCTCTTTTAATCTGTCCTCATATGTCTTCTGATGCAGTCCCTGCACATTCATTTTAGTTGCCCTTCTCTGGACTGCCTCAATTTGGTTAATGTCCTTGTGAAGGTGTGGCCTCCAATACTGCATGCAATACTCCAGATGGGGCCTAACCAGTGTCTTGTAAAGAGGGATTATTACCTCCCTCTTATGACTTGTGATACCCCTACTAATACACCCTAACACCCCTAGCCTTACCTACTGCTTTAGAGGTCTGCTTGGATGATTTCAGGTCATCAGTGATGATGATACCAAAGTCTCTTTCTTCCTTTGTGACTGCTAGCAACTCCCCTCCCAGCCTATAGGTGGCTTCAGGGTTTCTCTTCCCTATGTGCATGATCTTGCACTTCTTTGCATTAAATCCCAGTTTCCACTCTTCTGACCATTTTGCTAGTTTATCCAGATCTCTTCTCATTCTGCCCACCCCATCTGGATCATCTGCTATGTTGCAGATCTTGGTGTCATCTGCAAACAGACATGCCTTACCCTTTAGTCCATCTGCAAGGTCACTAATGAAGATGTTGAAGAGGACTGGCCCCAGGACTGATCCCTGAGGTACCCCACTTGTGACTGGCATCTCTTCTGACTGTATACTATTTACCACCACTCTCTGTTTTCTGCCCGTCAACCAGTTTGCCGCCCAGTTGACCAACTTCTGACCCACCCTGAGCCTACCCAGCTTATTCATTAATCTTCTATGTGGAACAGTGTCAAAAGCTTTGCTGAAGTCAAGGTAGGTGACATCAACTGCTCCCCCTTGGTCCACCACTCTGGTTACCCAGTCAAAGAAATCTATGAGATTAGTTTGACAGGACCTTCCTTTTGTAAACCCATGCTGTCTTGGATCCTGTGCCCTATGGATTCCAGGTGTTGCACTATCTTTTCCTTAAGAGTGCCTCCATAATCTTGCCCACTACTGAGGTAAGACTGACTGGTCTGTAGTTCCCTGCCTCCTCCCTGCTACCACTCTTGTGGAGCGGGATCACTAAGCCCTTCTCCAGTCTTCTGGGACCTCTCCTGTACTCAGAGACTCACTAAACAGTTCTGCTAATGGCTCTGCTAGTTCCACCTTAGCTCCTTAAGTACCCTGGGATGTATGCCATCAGGTCCCATTGCCTTGTCCACCTGAGCTAAAGCTCTTGTAGGACCCTTTCTTTGTGAAGGGAGTAGTGCTCACCTCCTCCCCTGTGTCCATGGTGCTGAGCTGTGGGCCCTGCCCTACCTTCTCTTCAGTAAATACTGAGCAAAAGTATCTATTTAGGATAGATGCTTTTACATGGTCCTCCTCCTCACATGCTCCCTTTTCTCCATTAAGCTTAGCAATACCCCCTCTGGACCTTCTCCTTTCACTAATGTATCTATAGAAAGTCTTGTCACCTTCTTGTCACCTTCTTTAGTCAAAAGCTTTTGTCAAGTCAATAAAGATGGCACCAACTTTGTCCTCACTGTCAAGGGCCTCAAGGTTGAAATTGGAATACTCATTTAGTGCTGTATTAGTGCTGTGTTTTTTTTTTTAACAATCTATGCTGTACTTCATATTATTGAAGATATGAGAAAAGTTGATGGGACACTATTCTCTCAACGTCTTTAAATGGGAGGGGGGAAGAGTATGAAATATGGCTTCTAGTTGGAAAGATTAGAATGGTTGCTGCTTTTAAAAGCTGGTGTAACCAATGCAGATTTCCACTTTTTGGGGAACTGGAAGTAGTGCAGAGAGAAGTTGAACATTTTGGAAGTGGGGTAGTAGAGTTTCTCAGCAACTGGGCAAATACTGTAGCCTCATATCAATTGAAACAACCCCAGTTCTGGTTTTACCAAGCACCTTTCTTATATAATCAGAGGTGCCCCTTACTGAGACAGGTTTAAAATAGAATTTTGGATGTCCTGGCTCTGGGTTCACTGTTGGTGTGTCAACAGGACCAGAAAAGCCACTGGAGGCCAGGGTTGGCTCAGCAGGGATCACAGAGCTAAGGTCAATGAATGCAACATTTCGATGGGATCAAGTACATCGAGTCCGTCAACCATGAGCATTTTTGTTGAGTATCTGTCGCCCTTACTATGGAGTTTGAAGACATTCTTCCAGAATATTTGTATCATTGCTACAATTCTGTTTGCTAGACCTTACTGCAGCTGGATTTGGCCAATCAGATTCTAGTAGTACATTTAGTCCTAGCATCTATGTGTTTTTGCAGATGAACTGAGGATGTAGTCTCCCTGGTCAGTGGCCACTGATTATTCCTCCCTCTCATGAGGACAAGGAGCTCTGGGGGAATCCAACCAGTGGGCTTACATCTTACTTTGCACTTTTTGAAGGCTAAAATGTATTACAGGCAGTTGTGAATTCCATGATAAAGAATTCTAGATGAGGAGGGGGAGGTGCCTAAACCAAACAAGGGAGAAAATCTGAATATGGGGGCCGATACCAGTCCATTCACAGAAGAAAGGGTTTTGAAAGAACTCTTGAAACTGAGGGTGGACAAAGCAATGGGGCCTGATGGGATTCACCCAAGAATACTAAAAGAACTAAGGGTAGAACTAGCAACACCACTGACTACTCTCTTTAACAAATCATGGGAGGATGGAGTGGTACCTGAGGACTGGAGGAGGGCAAATGTGATTCCACTTCACAAAAGTCGGAGCAGGGCAGAGGCAGAAAGCTACAGACCAGTTAGTTTGACTTCAGTGGTAGGAAAAATGATGAAATCACTTCTGAAGGAAAGAATTGTTGAGTACCTAGAGGCCAGTGGGGCACAGGACCCAAGGCAACATGGTTTCACAGCAGGAAGGTCATGTCAGATGAACCTAATAGATTTCTTTGGCTGGGTGTCCAAAGTAGTAGATCAGGGAGGGGCTGTGGATATTGCCTACCTAGATTTTAGCAAGGTATTCTACACAGTCTCACACAAAAGATTAATATACAAGTTAGCCAACCTTGGAGTGGGTCAAGTGGATAAAAAACTGGCTGGACAACAGGACGCAAAGGGTAATAGTAAACGGAGTCCACAGTGAAGAAAGGAGGGTAACTAGTGGGGTACTGCATTGTTCGGTACTGGGACTGGTTCTCTTTAATATCTTTATAAGTGACATTGGAGAGCACCTGGAAGGAAAGGTATGCCTCTTTGCAGATGACACATAGATCTGCAACAGGGTTGATATACAAGGTGGGGTGGAAAGAATGAAAAGGGACTTGGCAAGGTTGGAGGAATGGTCAAATACGTGGCAGCTCAGATTCAATGCAAAGAAGTGCAAGGTAATGCATCTGGGAAACAAAAACCCAGGGGAAGAGTGCACAATGTGGGCTGAGTATAATAACAACAACAAAAACCAAAACTACCTAGGAGTAATTATATCAGATGACCTAAAGGTGTGCAAGCAATGTGAGAAGGCAGTAAGGAGGGCTGGGGGAATACTGGGATGCATAGGGAGAGGCATCAACAGTAGAAAACAGGAAGTTGTTATCCCTCTCTACAGACAGTTAATGAGAACCCATCTGGAGTACTGCGTGCAATTCTGGAGTCCCTATCTCCGCAAAGACATAGACAGAGTGGAGGCAGTTCAGAGGAGGGCAACCAAAATGGTGCAAGGTCTGCACCAGAAGACATACGAGGACAGACTAATGCAGCTTAATATGTATACCATTGAGGAAAGAAGGGAGAGGGGGGGCATGATAGAAACTTTCAAGTATCTCAAGGGAATTAACAAGATACAAGAGGGTAGTATCTTTCAGAAGAAGAGATGTGCAAGAACAATGGGGCACAATTTGAAGATGGGGGGGCCGCTCAGAGGTAATGTTAGAAAGTATTTTTTCACAGAAAGAGTTGTGGATGCATGGAACAGCCTTCCTGAGGAGGTTGTGGAGTCAGGAACAGTGGGAAAATTCAAGAATGCATGGGACAGACATAAGGCAATTCTAGTGGGGGGCAGGAGTAAGTAAGCTGTTGATTAACTAGAATCTGCAGCTTATCCATCAGGTAGAGAAATGGGCAGACTGGGTGGGCCAAGCGGTTCTTATCTGCTGTCAAATTCTATGTTTCTAGGGCCAAATCAATATCAGGGATGTCATCACGGATGCTCCAGTCTAGCTGGGCCACATAGGATTTGAAATTTGGCATGTTCGTTTTGATTATGACATGGCTATTTATGGACTGGATTGGGGGCCTGGGCTGTTTTACTTCCCACAGGTGTTGCACTGTAAGTGTTCACTGAGAGTATCAGCAAAAAGTTTACCTTTTTTCCCCTTTCCTGGTGAGTTACAAGTATCCAATTGAGTAGTGTCAGAGTATCTGATTTATAATTAGGTCTGGTGTGCTCAGTTACCGTTTGTGTTAGAAATAGACTGGTGATCTTATTTCTGTGCCTGGTACTTCACTTTGCCATCTAGTTAATATTAAAGTCATCAGATACCATGAATTCCCAGTTCTGGCTAAATTGTTTAAGATATTTACAAAGGGATTCCATATGTGCTTGTTGTTAACCAGGTGGGAAATGGACAGTCAGATGGACAACGGATTTTTAACATCGCACCAGTAGCAGTTTAATGGTTAGGCTTTCACAGTGTATAGACAGGGCTTTGATTTTAAGTTTAGAGGCTTGCCTAGTCTGACATCTCTGAAGTTACTGAAACCTTGTAGTGAGATGGCAGAGTCAGGTATTTTAGAATTAAGACAGGTTTTATTAAGGGAAATACTATCTGGTTGCACTAACGCCACCCAGGCTTCAAGTTGAACAAGTTTAGGTAGGAGACTACCAGTGTTTAGGGAGATTATGTTCAGTTTCCCTTGACTCCCTGAGCCATGCCCAGGGCTGTCCGCATTGTGTTGTATCTTTTCTTTTTGCTTTATTTCAAGCATTTATTTTGTACACAGTGCAAACTAACACTTTTTTTAACTACCCTGTAGCGTGATGTTTCTAACTTGTGTCCTATGATGCAAGCACCACAGATATTGTCTGCATTTTTTTTTTGTTGTGAAGCCTGCTTTTCTTTGGTTCCCCCCTTCCCCTCCCATCTCATTCAGTAATTCTAACTTTGTTTGCTGAATTCATGCTGCATCTCCTAACAAGGCAAGAGTGACCTTTTAAAGTCCTTTAAGGTTGTGCCTGCACCTTACAGCCATTCACGCATCACGGCCATGAGCTGGTGCTATACTTACATAAATTATGGGATTCCCAGAGTAGAACAAGAGTAGATGGCTCAATTGTTCAGCTTTAATCTTTGAAAAGCTGTGGGAATATACAGTATATACATCCAGAATCTATATACATTCAAACATATTCAGCACTTAAAGAGTTAAAGCTGCTGTGTTTCATTTGGGAGACCCTTTTTCAACTGCCGAGCTCAGTGTAAGACTGATAATGTCATTGCCTTGGTACACATGTTGCAAACCACACAGGGTCCAGCATTTTTAAAAACAACATGTGAATCTCTGGTTATTCCAGCTACATTGCTATAAAGTTGATAACAGCTTTAAATCACCAATTCACTGCAAAACATACTTCTTATAATGATGGATGAGTAGACTTCTATTGGTCAAATCTCTTTTTTTTTTAAAGCAAAATCTGACGATCAGACACCAAGCACTGTGGTGTCTTTCTTCATGCACTACAAGGCGTGCTTGGTGTCCTGAGTGCATCTGTCATGCTCTGCTTGGTGTCTGTGTTTGTAAGTCACATTTTAGAACCAAAGGCACTATTTTGGGCAGATTTCAGCAAGCATTATTTTTTTGTATAATTGTATTTTTTTGAGTCATGCTTTCAGTGCAGAAGTCATTCATTTAAATGCTCAATTATTTTAACTTGGTGGTGGGCTGCAGGCTGAACTAGTGGTCCTGTGGGTTTTTGTTGTTACCTGGGATCACTATTTATGAACACAGCTGGCCATGAACAACTGGACAAATTAATTTAAAAGTGCAGTGTTCAAATTGAGATTCTATCCTGGACACTCTTTATCCTGGTGTGTTTGGTCACCAACATTTGGCCATTTTGAACAACACACTCTCTTTGTTGTTTTGTGTGTGGTGGTCGTGGGGGGTGGGGCGGGAGTTGCTGTTTTCCTTTGTTGTTTTTTTTTGTATGTGGTTTTGAGCACCACACTCTCTTTGTTGTTTTGTGTATGGTGGTGATGGTGGTGATGGGGAAGGGGGTACTAGGTTCCTGTGGGGTTTTTGTAATAAACTATTTGTTTAAATAATGTTACCTGGGATCACTATGTCAGAACATAGCTGGCCGAAGATACCTGGACAAACTAATTTAAAAGTGCAATGTGCAAAGTGAGAGTCTGTCCCTGCAGCTCTTAGGGCAGATGTGTTTGGCCATCAACATTCAGCCATTTTGGGCACCATACTCTTTTTGTTGTTTAGAGTGGGGGGGTTGCTGTCTTCCTGAAGGTGTTTTGTAACAAAACGTTGTTTAAGTAGTGTTATCTGGGATCCAAATTTCTGAACACAGCTGGCCAAGCACACCATGACAAATTAATTGAACAGTTCAGTGTGCAAAGTGAGATTCTGTCCCTGCCACTCTTTGATCAGGTGTGTTTGGTCACAAACGTTCAGACATTTTGAGCACCATGCTCTCTTTGTTGTTTTGTGTGGGTGAGGTTGCTGTGATCCTGTGGGTTTTTTTTGTAATAAAATCTTGTTTAAATAATGTTACTTAACGTAAAAACATAGAAGTTGACAGCAGTTAAGGACTGCAAAGCCCATCCAGTCTGCCCATATTTTATTCTATTCTACCTTATGAATGTGCCATAGGCATTTACTCTGTTAATGGCCTATTTATTTACAGTATACTCATTTGCATTGCTCCCCTATGCCTATCTCATGAATGTTTGAAGCCCTGCACTGTATCCATATCCACCATTTCCTGAGGTAGTCCATTCCATGCGTCCATCACCCTTTCTGTGAAAAAGAACTTCCTCACATTACCCCTTAATTGGCTTCCCTCTAATCTCATGCTGTGTCCTATTGTCCTGCTATTTTTCTTATATTGAAACATGTTACACTCTTTCACCTTGTTAATGCCCTTAAGGTGTTTGAATGTTTTGATCATATCACCTTTCTCCCTCCTTTGCTGTAGGGTATACACATTGAGCTAGGTTAATCTGTCCTCACGTGTTTCCTGATGCAGTCCCTGCACCAATTTGTTTGCCCTTCTCTGGACTGCCTCCATTTTGTTAATGTCCTTGTGCAGGTGAGGCCTCCAGTACTGCACGCAATACTCGAGATGGGGCCTAACTAGAGACTTGTAAAGAGGGGTTATTACCTCCCTCTTATGACTTGTGATACTCCTACTAATACACACCAACATCCCTTTAGCCTTACCTACTGCTTTAGTGTTCTGCTTAGGTGATTTCAGGTCATCTGTGTGGTCGCAGATTCTCTTTACTGTCTATACTTTACCTTAATTTCTATGTACTCAATAACCACACCCAATGGTTATTCCAATAAACTCAGTTTATTGTCTGCACACATATATGTGGGAGCCTCAGCTAAAGGAGAGAGCTCCCCGAACAGAGTCTTACACAGTATTTTATAGCACTTACAGCAGGTACACATTTCTTGTAACAGCAAATAGCATTATGAGTCGTGGTACTGTTTCCAGTTCTCCACCCCATGTCTTGCATGCCTTTCCCATATATAGAGTAGTTTTACTTAAACCTTGCTTTCTCTTATCACAAACCTGAAGAACTGGCTTTGGCCAGCTCGGGCTAGTGCTTTATGCTTGCTCTGTGGTTTCTGTGAGCTATAATGACCCCTAATGCTAGCTGACTTAGCTTTTACACATGCTTTGTTTTACCCTTATGCAGCTACAACAAAAGCTTTAAACCGCAGCACATTATAGTACAATTTTATAAAATTCCTCCACATCTGTCATGATGGTGCCCAAGTCTCTTTCTTCCTTTGTGATTGCCAGCAACTCCCCTCCCAACCTATAGGTAGCCTCAGGGTTTCTCTTCCCTATGTGCATGATCTTGCACTTCTTTGTGTTAAACCCCATTTGCCACTCTTCAGACCATTTTGCCATTTTTTTTCCAGATCTCTTCTCATTCTGCCCACCCCATCTGGATCATCTTCTCTGTTGCAGATGCTGATGTCATCTGCAAACAGGCAAACCTTACCCTCCAGTCCATCTGCAATGTCACTGATGAAGATATTGAAGAGGACTGGCCCCAGGACTGATCCTTGAGGTACCCCACTTGTGGCTTGCATATCTTTTGGCTATATACCATTTACCACCACTCTTTCAATTTTCTGCCCGTCAACCAGTTTGTCACCTAGTTGACCAACTTATGACCCAGCCTGAGCCTACCTAGCTTATTAATCAATCTTCTATGTGGAACAGTATTGAAAGCTTTAATGAAGTCAAGGTAGGCAACGTCAACTGTAGCTCCTTGGTCCACCACTCTGCTTACCCAGTCAAATAAATCTATAAGATTAGTTTGACAGGACCTTCCTGTTGTAAACCATACTGTCTTGGATCCTGTGCTCCTATGTATTACAGGTGTTGCACAATCCTTTCCTTAAGGAATGCCTCCATAATCTTGCCCACTACTGAGGTAAAACTGACTGGTCTGTAGTTCCTTGCCTTCTTCCTGTTGACACTCTTGTGGAGTGGGAGTACATAAGCCCTTCTCCAGTCTTCTGCGACCTCTCCTGTGCTCTTAGATTCACTAAACAATTCTGCTAATGGCTCTGCTAGTTCCATCCTTAGCTCCTTTAGTACACTGGGATGTATACCATCAGGTCCCATTCCCTTGTCCAACTGGAGCTTAGCAAGCTCTTGTAGGACCCTTTCTTTTGTGAAGGGACTTGTGCACACCTCCCTCCCCCCTGTGCCCATGGTGCTGAGCTGTGGGGCCTGCCCCACCTTCTCTTCAGTAAATACTGAGCAGAAGTATCTAATTAGGATAGATGTTCCTTGGTTCTCCTCCACACACTCCCTCTTATCCCCTTTAATCTTAGCAGTACCGCATCTGGACTTTTTCCTTTCACTAATGTATCTATAGAAAGTCTTGTCCCCTTCTTTTATTGTTCATATTCCTGTTTCCTCAGTTTGGGCCTTTGCCTGCCTTACTGCCTTGCCTGATTCCCTTAGGGAAGTTTGGCATGCCTCCCTATCTTCATCTTGCTGCGTTCCCTTATATTTCCTGAAGGCCAACCTTTTGGCTTTGACCTTTTCTGCTACTGGTTTTGAGAACCAAAGTGATTTCCTCCTTTTTTGCTCTTGCTTTTCTCCCTAACACAATGAGATGTTGCTTCAAGCATTACATCCTTAATGCTTGCCCACTTTGCCTGTACCCCCTCACCAGAATTTCTTCTAGCCAGGGATAGCTTAACTCTTTTGGCCATCTTATCAGATCAGCTCCTCTGAAGTCCCATATTTTTCCGTTCGAATGGTACAATTTAATTCTAGTGACCAAATTGAATCTTACCATGTGATGGTCACTGGCCCCCAGGTGACCTTCTACATGGAGATCTATGATCCTTTCCCCCATTAGTCAGTACTAGATCCAGGATAGCCCTGTCTCTTGTGGGTTGTTGTACCAATTGTTTGAGGCCCTACACCTGCAGGAAATCCACTATGTGTCTAGTTCTGGCAGATGTTCTGACTGGTATTGATCAGTCTGTATCTGGCAAGTTGAAGCTACCCATTAGCAGAACCTCCCCATTAGCTGTCATGTATTGTTTATCTTCTAACAGAAATGTGTCAGTGTCCTCCCCCTTGTCAGGAGGTCTGTAGACAAACAGTTCGTATGGCTGTCCAATTTTCTGTTTCCAGGGTGATGCATTGTTCTTCTGGATCCTTATGTGTATTCTGAATTTCTGTAGCTTTGATATTTTCATTGATAAAAGGGCCATCCACCCTTTTTTTTCACCTCAGTCTCTTCTAAACAGTACATAGCTGGGTATGGCAGTCTTCCAAGTGTGGTTACTGGTGAACCATGTCTCGCTAATGGCTACTATGTCTAGTTTAGCCTCTGTTATTGTTGCCTCCAGGTCTGAGATCTTGTTTCCCAAACTGTGGACATTTGTGTACACGATTTTCCATTGGCCAGATTTCAGAGTGTTAGTTGTGGGTTGAGATCCAGCTTTTCCCCTGCATGTCATATGGGGAACCAAACCTTTTTCCTCACCTGGTGATACAAATAAACTACAAACATGTTGAACTCCTGTTTGATCACTAGCTGAGGGGGAAGGGGTGCTCTCCCCATTCGATGTTTTGGGTACTGCACCCCTCTCCCCTTTTGCTAACTTAAATATTCTGCAAAGACATCAAACTGCTGCCCCAATATAATGAATCCCTCCTTAGTCAGATGCAGTCCATCAAATTTAAATAATTTTTGCTCCAAAAACTGTTGCCAGTTACCTACAAATTTGTGTCATTTTTCCTGGCACCAGCCCTTGAGCCACATGTTTAGCTCCCCTATCTCCCCTTCTCTGACCTTCCACCCATCTCCCCACCCCTTCCAGATTGTCAAGACCTCAGAGAAGGAGATGCCAGAAGAAATGGGTGACAGTTTGTCTCCCAGCCTGGTCAGGTGTTCCTTGGTCTCCACAACTGACCAGGTGGTGAGATCTTTATTTTCTTTGTGTACCAGGACATCAATGTTTATTCCTGCTTCCTGCATGATTTAAGCAATGCAGTCAGTGTCTCTCCATGCTGATGTACCTGGGATACATCTGACCATTACCCCTGGTCAGAGGTAGGTATCAACTCCCCGAATCATGGAGTCTCCTATGATCAGAAGTGTTTTGGATTTCCTTTTTGCCTTTTTTGTCTTGGTCCCTCTTATGAGTGAGTTTTGTAGTGCTAGCTCCTGTGCTGCTGTGCCCTTCTCTGCAGTGACTTCTGCCCCTTTGTTTGATTTCAGAGATAGAGGCAAATACCTGTTTGTAGTTTTTATATGGTTTGTGGAGGTGATACGCTGGTGAGCATTGAGTGATGGGGCACCTGATTTGCCCCTCCTAACTGCCTGCCAACCTCCCAGACCAACTACCCTCTGTGAATGAGGTGCTTCATTTGGATGGTGAGGAAATGGCAGGTGTTTCTTGTAATACATTTCCTCCTGAATATGAGATTTGAGGCACACAATCTCTGCCCATGCTACCTGGAGCTAAGCCCTTAGATCTCCGATGGTTCAGCATGTAGGGCAGCATCCTAAATCCTATCTAAATCCCCTGTTGAAAATTGTCCCACAGTATCTCCAATCAATAATATCCATTCCAGCTGAGTTGCTGCGTTTTTAACCTGGTCCAAGTAATTAGAAGGAAAATAAAAGCAAAACGTGTAATTTTTTTTACATTTATTTTGGTTTTCTTTTGTTTGTATATTTTTGTATAACTTTTTATAACAAGTTAAATTAATTGTGCCCCTTTAAGTGAAATCACTTTGTGGATACCCTTCCAATCCTCCCCTTTCTGCTTTGCCACAAGAAATGTAATGACTGTGCTACTCTATAAAAGGAGTGTAGCATGGGGTGGTTGGGGATGGGGTTGGTGGCTGGCCCCTTCCCCTGCCAAAAAAAACACAGATGAAAGAAACAAGGAGGTAAGAGCAGAAACAATCAACTAACAGCAAATGCAAATGATATCCCTCAGACGGTATTGCGTAGGTGCTCCTGTAATTAGCCCTGAAAGCTTAGCCTAATGATAGATAAAACTGTAAAACCTGTCAGCACAAAAAGTAACAAAACCTGTAAGCACCAGAAGATATACCCTGAAAAAAAACTTTGCTATGGAGAAAAATAAAGCAGTAATCTGTAAGCACAAAAAGTAACACCTGTAAGCACAACCTGCAGAACAATTTAACATAATATATATCTTGCTAAAAACACTTTGAATCAGAGAAAAATAAAGCAGTAATCTGTAAGCACAACACAGTATCAACCTGCAAGCACACTCTGTGACAATTTAGTAGAAAACATACCCTGCAAAAAAAACAATTTAAGTCAGAGAAAAAAATAAAGCAGTAAACTGTAACACCTGTAGGCATAACACAGTAACAAAATCCTGTAGGCCCAACCTTGAACAATTCCACAAAAACTATACCCTGCAAAGAAACAATTTGAATCAGAGAAAATAAAGCAGTAATCAGTAAGCACAAAACAGTAGCAAACCTGTAGGCACACACTGTAACAATGTAGCAGAAGCTATACCCTGCAAAAACAATTTGAATCGGAGAACAATAAAGCAGTAATATGCAAGCAAAAAGAATAATAGTAACAAAAACTATGAGTGCAAAAGAAAATAGTAACACACAGTAAATCTGCCTAGCCAAAGGAAGCCTTAATTATTCTCCTTGCTCTGATAATGTTGTTCCTTGCTCTGTTCATACATGCAAACCTAGAAGAAAAGAGCTCAGGTAAAGTGAGGTGCCTTTACCAGCAAACCTAGTATTCAACCTAGTGTATATTTAGGGATTACTTGGGATCACAATGCCTGAACGTTGCTGATCAAGCATACCTGGACAAATTAATTTAAAAGCTCAGTGTGCAATGAGATAATCTGTACCTGCCACTCCTTGTTCAGGTGTGTTTGGTCACCAATATTCAGACATTTTGAGCACCATGCTCTCTGATGATTTGTGCTGGCAGGGTTCTTGTGATTCTGAGAGGCTTTTGTAATAAAATTCTATTTGGAAGTGCAGCCTTTCTCCACTTTTAGTCCATCATTTTCTGTACCATGTTTACCCTCTCTCCATTAATCCTTAATTTTCTGTACCATGTGTAGCCTCTTTCCTACAGTTCATCATACTGTGCACCATGAGGAACATCTTTATCTCAGTCTGTCATATTGTGTAGGAGGTGCGGTCTCCGAAGTATGTCACATACAGTAAATATACACAGCTCCTTCAGTATTTCACATTGTGTGTTGTACAGTTTCTCTCCTTCAGTTCATGGTATTGGGGATCATGTGCAGCATCTCTACCTCAGTCCATCATATTGTGCAGGATTATCAGCTCCCAGGTATGCCATATCCAGTAGAATGCAATGCTTCTTTAATACATCATATGGTGTGTTGTGCAGCCACTGTCCTTCAATTTATCATATTGTGTACCATGTGTGGCATCTCTACCTCAGTCCATCATATTGTGCAGGATGTACAGCCTCCCAGGTATGCTGTATTCACCAGAATGCTCAGCTCCTTCAGTATGTCATATTGTGCATCTCTCCTTCAGTTCATTCATCATATTGTGTACCATGTGCTGCCTTTCTACTTCAGTCTATTTATTCAATGTTGATACCTTCCTCCTTACTTCAGGAGTATTCTTCAATAGTTAAGGAAGGTGGAATTTGGTTTGTTCAGCTATTTCTTTGGATCCAAAAATCTAGTCTTGTCTTGAACATTATTTTAGTTTTAAGAAATAAACCATCAGAGGAGAATGCTGTGTGTGTCTGCAACCACAGTGTTGAACGATTCTTTGATGATTTTCTGCCCACAGCCAGATAATGAATGAACTTAGCATTACAGAAAAAAGATGCAGAACAACACCTAACATTATCAAGAATATAAAATTAAATTGAATGCCGACTCACAGGTGTACAGGGATAAAATGGATGAGAAGAACTGCAATAGCTATAACAAAAAGTCAAAGCTACGAATGCATCAGTACAGAGAGGGGCAGAAGGAGAAATGGGCATTGGAGACTGTACAGTCCATGTAGTGCTGGGCAAAAGTTGTGAATTCTGCTTGAGTGGAACTTTTGCGAAAGTTTGCCATCTTTCATGCAATTTTCCAACCGTCTGCCTTTGGTAGATCAGAAATCTTTTGAAAGTGTTTTGGGTGAATTTTCACTGCCTTCTAGTGGCACCCCCCCCCCCCGTCTGCTTGCCAGCCCTGTAAAATGCCTTGTGTCTAGTGGTCACCCCCGCCGATCACTGGCCCCATGTAATATAATATTCCCTGGTGTGGTCCACCCCCTCAGGATAATCGCTGGCTCCCATGGCTCCCATGTAATATAAAATTCCCTGGTGTCTAGTGACCCCCCCAACTGATTGCTGGCTTCCATGTATTATAAAATTACCTAAAGTCTAGTGGTCCCCCCCCTCCGATCACCTACCCAGTCCTAAAATAAGTATTTCACTGGAATCTAGCTGATCGCCCTTCCTATCCCCGATCCCCTGTAATAAAAAAAAAATGGTAGTTAAGTTCATCCATTCTCTGGTTTCTAGCAGCTCCCCTCCCTATATCCCTGATGCCCTGTAATAAAACAAAAGTTGTTCATTCACTAATCCCTGGTGTCAAGTGGACCCCCCCACCTTGGCAGGTGGTGCCCACCACCATGCTCCCACCCACCCTGGCCCCGTGCCAGTGACCAGCACAACTCCCTGTCTCTACCTTGGCTTGCCGCCAGCCTCAGCTATCAATAAATGAGCTCTTGCTTGTACAACCACACAATCATTCATTGATAGCTCAGTCAGCAGCTGGCTGAGTAGAGACAGGAAGAAACTGTGTTGGTTGCCAGCCAGGGTCGGGGTGAAATGGTGTGCAGACTCTACCTGCTGGGGTGGGGGGTCCACTAGATTCATAGATTCTGTCAGCAGATAAGTAGCCCAGGTCGATCCAGTCTGCAAGTTTATGTTAACTCACAAAGCGACCAGTGATCCTTATTGATCATTGGCTTAGCTTTTTCTTCCTATCTGTATTGTTCCTTTATTTCTGTTCCATGCATGTTTAAAACCTGCCATAGTATGGGCTGCCACCACCTCCTGGGGCAGGCTATTCCATGCATCCACCACCATTCCATGAAGAAAAATTTCCTAATATTTCCCCTTATGTGGCTACCCTTCATACTCGAGTCATGTCCTCTAGTCCTGGCAGTACTTTTGAGCTGAAATATGTTGTCCCCTTCCACCTTGTTTATGCCCTTGACGTACTGTACTTGAATGTTTCTATCATGTCACCTCTCTCCCTCCTCTGTTCCAGCATGTACAAATTTAGATCCCTCACTCTCTCCTCATAAAGCTTGTGATGTAATCTGTTCACCATTTTGGTCACTCTCCTTTGCACCATCTCTATTTTGTCAATGTCGTTACAAAGGTGTGGTCTCCAGAACTGTACACAGTATTCAAAGTGAGAACTCACCAGAGTCTTGTACAGTAGAACCACTACCTCCTTCCTTCTGCTTGTGATTCCTCTTCCAATACATCCCAACATCCTACTGTACTTTCACACCACCTTGGCAGTCTGCCTAGTGGTTTTCAAGACATCTGTAATTATGACTCCCAAATCTTTCTCCTTCTTAGTTACTGTTAGCAGCCCCTCCCCCCTTCCTGTAGCATGCTTCAGGGTTTCTGCTCCCCACATGCATGATTTTGCATATCTTTGCATTAAACCTTAGCTACCATGCCCCCTGACCATCTCTCCCACATTCCAGGTCTCTTCTCATCCGTTCATTCCCCTCCGGGGTATCCACCCTGTTGCAGATCTTGGTGTCATCCGCAAACAGGAAAACCTTTCCCTCCTACCCATCTGCTATGTTACCGATGAAGACACTGAAGTGGACTGGCCCCAGTACTGACCCTTGAGGTTCTTCACTGGTCACTTCCCTTTCCTTTGATTGGGTTCCATTAACCACTACTCTCTGTTTTCTGTTCCTTAACCAGTTGCCAATCCAACTCACTACTTTGTGTCCCACCCCTAGGCTGCCTAGCTTGTTGACCAGTTTCCTATGTGGGACTGTGTCAAAGGCTTTGCCGAAGTCGAGGTAGGCAATGTCTACTGCCCCCCCCCCACTTGGTCTACCACTTTTGTCACCCAGTCAAAAAAATCCATAAGATTTGTTTGACAGGATTGTCCTGCAGAGAACCCATGTTGCCTGGGATCCACTAGCCCATTGGCTACCAGGTATTCCACAATTCTTTCCTTAAGGGCTGCCTCTATTATCTTCCTGACTACAGAGGTTAGACTAACTGGCCTGTAGTTCTCCGCTTCTTTTCTACTATCACTCTTGTGAAGATGGATGATGTCAGCCCTTCTCCAGTCCTCTGGGATGATGCCAGGGTCTAAGGACTTGCTGAACAGGGATGCCAAAGGGGGGCTGCCAATTCATACCTCATCTCCTTTAGGACCCTGGGATGTATGCCATCTGGACCCATAGCTTTCTCAACCTTTAACTTTGCCAGTTTCTCTAAGATCCTTTCCTCTGTGAATAGACTGGTGTTTACCTCTCTATCTGTAACTCCTCTGAAGCCCAGCTGTGAACCTTGACTGTCCCCTTCCACAGTGAACACTGAACAGAAATAAACATTCAGGATCTCTGCTTTTTCCCCATCTCCCTTCCCTATCTTCCCCCTGTCCCCCTAAGATTTGTTATTTCCCCCTTTGCCTTCCTTTTCTTGCTGATGTATCTGAAAAATGTCTTTCACCCTTTAACTGACTGAGCTATTCTCTCCTCCATTTGCGCTTTAGTGCTCCTTACTGCCTTTCCTGCCTTTTCAGGCACTTATGGTACCTCTCCTTATCCTCCTCACTTTGCGTCTCCTTTTATTTCCTGAAAGCTAGCCTCTTGCCCTTACTGTTTCTACCACCCCCTTGAGAACCAAAGAGGCTTTATTCTCCTTTTACTCTTGGTTGTAGACCTGATGCATTATTCTATTACCCCTACTATAGCCTCTTTAATGTGTACCCATTTCTCCTCCATGTTCCCACCTACCCCTCTCATTTGTAGGGTTTCATTTAGCTGTAGTCCCATTCTGGTAAAGTCCACCAGTCTAAAGTTTAAGACTCTTGTTTTTGTATGGGTTGACTGGATCCCCATGTCCACCCTGAACCACACCATATTGTGGTCACTGGATCCTAACAGTCCTTCTACCCTAAGATCTGGTACCCTGTCCCCATTGTTCAGCACCAGATCCTGGATTGCTCAGTCTCTGGTAGGTTTCTGAATGAGCTGCATAAGGCCAGACCCCTCAAGTGAGTCCACTAAGTCTTGTGTCCTCATTGCAGTCCCTGCAGGGATGCAGCAGTCCACTTCAGGCATGTTATAGTCACCCATTAGCATAACCTCCCCCTTTGCTGCCATGTCATGCGTGTTTTCCAGTAGCTGCTTGTCAATTTCCTCAGCCTGATCCGGGTATCTGAAAATGACCACAGTGCATACTGCAGTTCCATTGTCTGGCTCGAGGGTGACCCATATTTCTTCTGTTTGCTCATGCCTATTTAGAGTTGCCCTTATGTTTTCTCTGATATAGAGGGCAACTCCTCCCCCCTTTTACTGTCCCTATCTTTTCTGAATAGGGCATAACCCAGTACACTTATGTCCCAGCTGTGGTTGCCTGTATACAATGTTTCAGTTATTGCCACTATGTCCAGATCAGCCTCCATCATTATTGCCACCTGGTCAGGGTCATTGTTCCCTAGACTGCAGGCATTTGTGTACATGATCTTCCATGAAGAACAGCATTTTTTTTTGTTCCCACCTTATGCATTGCTTCCTGCTTTATCCTACTTTTCCCAGAGTGTTTTATGTTTTGCCTCCTATTTATTATGCTACTGGATGCATGTGGTCCAGGTCAAATTTTTGGAGGTGATATTATTATGTCCTGAGTGTAGCCTATCCCTTCTGCATATCTACCCCTAGGTTGACATATTGGTCCTGCTTTATGTGTGCACCAACCTGAGGGGATGGGCTGTTTAATCTTTCTGCACCTGACAGCTCCCCCAGTGACTAGTTTAAATGCTTGTACAGGAAGCACGTAAACCTCTCATTGAGGACAGGCATTCCCTCCATAGATGGCTGAAGGCTGTCCTTCTTGTAGAGGCGTGCATCCCTGGTGGCACCCCAGTCCCCAATGTAGCCAAAGTTACTGCCCCTTGCACCAGTCCTTCAACCATTTGTTGAAGGTGCTGATGTGGTGGTTCCTTCCCCCCTCCTTCCACTGACTGGTAGCACCTCTGTGAACATTACAGAGTTTGCCAACCCCCTAAGCTCCTTCCCAACTCCCTAAAATTCTCCTGAACCTCCTCCAGTCTCACCCTTTCTTTGGCTAGGTTGTTTGTCCCCAGATGAACAATGACATCCAGGTGTCCCCTCCTAGCCATGGCCTTTGTGATCCTCTGGATCCGCTCCCCCTTCCCTTGAGCCATGCCTCCTGGGAGGCACATGACATTTCTCTTTCTCCTGATGTCTGATCATATATCCATACCACAAACTACTGAGTCCACCACAAGGCAAATCTTCCTTCTCCCCTGAGGTTCTCTGGCCCCCTCCTCTGTGCCCCCTTCTGGTGGGTTTTCCCATCCCTCCATCACAACTGGTCACAACCTTTGGTTCCGTTTCAGGGATATCCTTCTCCTTGAGAACACTGTATCTGTTCTTTAATTGTATCAGGTAGGGGGGTGTGCCTGATCTCCACCTTCCTTAACCTCCCTGAGCCCAACGTAGTCCATCCAGGTCTCTGAGTAGCCTCTGTGGCAGTGACTGGTGACTGGTGTTGTTGTGGTCCTTGAGTGGGGGCAGAGGACCCCAGTACTCCTGCCAACTGTAGTAGTTGGTTCCCTAATCCTTGGCACCAGGTATTAGGGAATGGACTACTTTTGTTTGATTACGGGGATCGGAGATATAAGGAGGGGTGGTCCACTAGATATCAGGGAATGGATAGACTTAACTACCTTTTTTTATTACAGGGGATTAGGGATAGGGAAGGGGTCAGCTACACACCAGTGAAAGATCTTTTTTAAATCTGGGCCGGTGATTGGCGGGGGGGGCACTAGACACCAAGGGATTTTATATTACATTGGACTGGTGATCAGTGGGGCAAGGAACACTAAACACCAGGGAATTTTTACATCAGGCTGGTGATTGGCAGAGGAGGACCACTAGACATAATGGAATTTATTGGGCAAGCAATTGTAGGAGGGGACCACTAGACACCAGGGCCAGGAGTATAGTTGTACATTTATTCTGTTACCCTAAGGCAGAATTTCCTCAAAAGTTGCCAAAATGATTTCCAAATTTTCATGAACGCAAAAGTCCGACTTTTGCTCAAATTCTGTAGACTGAATTTTGTTTCACACAGCTCTAGTACACTGTGCCAACAAAAAGGGTCAACAAACAAAAAGAAAATGGAACAATGAGAACATTGGAAGGAACAGAAATTACAGTTTCATGCATCAATGTCTCTACAGAAAAAGAGAAGTATCAAAGAGAAACAAAGTGCAAACTACCCAGAGAGGTGCATAACAAAAATGACTGAGTTTGCCACCACCACTACTAACATACCAACAATGACATCATAGACCAGTGCCAACCCTGTCACAAATGATCCCCGTTCAAATAGTGCCATCAGGAAAGCAGTGCAAAGGGCATGAGCAGGGTTGCCTCAATCACCATCATGTTTTGCTTCTAAAGTTGTTCAAATGATCTCTTTTGTCTCCTCTGCCAAGAAGGCAGCATAGGAGAAATGTACAAACCTGACCTGTCAAAAAAATCTGCAAGAGAAATTGTTTGAAGCCATGAAAGAAAAATTGAAGTCTCAAAAATGCCCCCCAAAAAACAGGAGGAAAGACACTTGAGATAAGAATTCAAAAATGCTTTAAAAATTCTAAGAAAATATTTGTTTCAACAGTCTGCAAGCAATACACTGGGAGTCAGCTGGACAATGATGAAGACTATATCAAGGGATCATAAGCAAGCAATACACAGATAGGCATTGTCAGCAGAAGCCATCCAGTGAGTGAAGAACCTCTATGAAGAGGTACCCACACCACAAATTGTTCTCAGAAAGAACAGGAAAAAAAAACAAAGCATTCCTTACCAGACCCCTTAGTGTGCTCCATGCGGAGTTATGCAAGCAAAACCCTGAAGCAGCACTAGGGAAAATCTAGTTCAACACTCTACAGTCACAGCACATCAAACTTGTATGGAAACAGAAGTTGGAGCAATGTTTATATGAGTACTGTGCCAATGCAGTATTCAAGCTGTGGGCATTAAACCAGACCACAGACATACATATAGTATTAGACTGTAAAGTGCTGAATATTTATAATGTGGTTGAACTTACAATGTGCAGTAGGTTACCTTACTAAAACTTCTTCCATAATGACTGTGTCAAAAAAATTTGTGAAAATTGTACCACCTATGCTACTGAGGAGAAAGATGCTGAACTATTGAAAAGGCACGGCAATGAAATGATGAGGTGATAGCAGTGGGAATACCATAAAAATTAATGTAAACAATGCACAAATGAGGAAAATATTGAAAACCAAGGCAACAACACTATCATGTGGTGTAATTAATGAAAGAAGACATCAGGTTTCTGGGGCACCAGCTGCATGTGGCATCCTGGCAGCAACAGCAGTTTACCACATTGAAAGAAAGTATACCCAAGGGATAGGTCTTGATGGTTTTGGATTTTTCTGAAAATTATGCATGCCAGTATCAACATGAGTTCCAGTCATGTCACTGGCATTATGAGTAGGACACTGTTCTCCTAGTAGTTTCATATTACTGGTGTGAGTACTGTGCATGCACTGTCACAAAATTGTTAGTTTTCCTCTCCAGTGACGTGAAGCACAACCACAATGCTCTCCTGAATTTTGTGAAAAAAGCTAATGATCACCTTCAAAAGATGTGCTCAACTGTTATCACAAATAAGGTACAGTTCACAGAAGGCTGTGGGAGCCAGTACAAATCCAAATGGGCTTTCTATGACATCTCAGGGGGACCCACCAAATATGAATTTCAAAATAAACATGCCTTTTTTTGATCTTGCCATGGAAAATGCCCCTCCAATGGTGAGATTGCTGTCATCAAGTCTGTGGCAAGCAGGGCTGTGTAATCCAGGCTAGCAGTCATTGCCTCACCTAAATACATCTTTCAGTACTTCAAGAAGAACATGACAAGACAGCCTACTGCCGATGGTTGTAGCCATTTCAGAAAAATGATTTTTTTGGCTGTATTACAAGGAAATAGGAAAATGTGATGGACCCACTATCAAGACAATACTGGGGAACTGCAAAATGCAAAGGATCAGGTCTGTCACTGATGCTCTGCTTGTAACCATAAATTACAACTGCTTTTGCATGGCTTGCCAGAAAGGTGACTAATATGAAAATACCAGCCATGTGGATGCCTGGGTGGTGAAGAAGCTCACATATTCCCTGATCATTTGCATGTCACTTTAGATTAAGCTGGACAACAATTTGCCCTCGATGTCTAATCCTTTCAGTACATATACCAGTACAATGCCAAAACATAATACTTTATCTCCAGAATCTGCTTCTGTCAGCATATAGAGCACCACCATGCCAGAAAGCATACATTTAGCCATGAAAACTGTTGCTACCAGCACGCAGCCCATCACCATGTCTGGAAACAATATGCCATCTGCTGAAGGCTTCACCTCTAGCACAGAACCACAAAAAGCTAGCAAATAACTGGACATAAACACTGAGCACCTCTACACAGTGTATTATCAAAGACTTTATTATGTAGGACAAGTCAAAACAATTGAAGAAATGAAAAGATTTGAGTAAGTTTTCTCCATCACAGTGGGGAGAATCCATTCTCATGACCATGACATGACTGTGATATAGTAAGGAGAAGGCAACTATGTTATGGACCAATGAACATGTCTGGCAACCCACCTTTTAAACTCCCACCTGAAGAACTGCAAATAATCCCTGAAAAACTATGAAAAACTGAAAAAACGATGGAATGAAATATTGCCCTGCAAAGCTACTTCTCACTTAAAATTGGGCAGTCTGGACAACATTTTTCAACATTAAACTGCCACATCTTGTTATGCTTGTATGCAACTTATAACTGACCTACACTCTTTGAACACCAAGTTTTGAAAACTGCATATTATGATTTGTGATGGATGTAACAAAGGACACAGAGTACTTGGAGTCTTTGTTACGCTCATTACAAATCGAAGTATGCTATTACTGGACACAACATGCTGTTAACAGAGAGTGGGTTCATTAAATATGCCAGGCTAGACAAAAATAGTATTTGGCATTAAAGTTGCACATATTGTGGGTAAACTGTTAAGGATTCTGTGTAGTACAATTTACACTTGCTTAGTTTATGGAACAGATATCAAATATATCTATTGCTCAACATTTTGTCAATCCTTATATACTACTTTTTAACTTCAAACAGCTGTTTAATGTCCTTTATTACATGTATCACAACTGTTTGGTGCCCTCTGTTACATATGCCACAGGGAACATTCTTTTTGTCAGGAGTCTGTAAGGCAGTTATCTTACAACATGTTCACATTTTACTGGGTTAATCATGGTATCTTGAAATACCTTTAACATTTGATTACTTGTGGAATTTAAAATGTGATTGTCATGTCACACTACACCATTTTCATGAATATACCCATTTATTTTTTATACAGACTCTGTTGTCGTGTATAAATACCAAAATGTGAAGTATTAATGTGTTTTTTTAATTTTGTTTGTGCAATACTGTTTGGTTTTCTTAAATAAGTCTTTAAAGGGATCAGATTTCTTGGTTATTCTGTGAACAGAGAAAATTATTATTTATTTTTTTTAAGATAATAATATTTTGATACACCATGACTTAAAAAAGGAGGGAGAGGTAGAAATATTTATTTATTTAGCTTTTGTTAACCAGGAAAGCACACTAGACAGTCAAATGCCTATTTTCAGGTGCGAGCTGCAAGATTACATGGAGATTACAGGCAAAAAGTCATTACTACAGGATTACAGAGAAAGATAATAGCCAGGTGCAGCATGACTTCACAAGATGGCATGTAAAAGAACATAATATGATAAGGAAGCAGTTGAAAGCCAGAAGTTGAGCATAACATAACAAGGTAAACAATTTAAAGTAATTAAAAATTAACTAATAATGTAAACGCACTAACTCAAGGTAGCGAGAAGGCAAGACAATGAAGTCTACATAGTGCGGGAGATGGGGTTAATACCTTAGGTGCAATGACAGGCCAAAGCAAGTTTCAGGAAGCTCCAGAGGGAGTTTCTGAAGCAGGTATGGGAGGAGAAAGTATGAACATGGAGAGGGAGGGAGTTCTATAGCCTGGGTGCACAGGCCACGAAAGTCTGAGCTCCAGTAAGGGTATGAGTTTTAGGGACTTGGAATACTTGCAAGCTGCTAGACCTTAATAGATAGTAGGGGTTGGTAGGCTTGAATAGTTTGGCTAGTATGGGGGGGGTGGAAGTTCTGATGACATTGTTAATGAAGTTGCCCATTACAAAGTGTTGATGGTTGTCAAGGGAGAGCCACTCAAGTTTGTTGTATAGCTCACAGTGGTGGGTGAGACGAGGGGCAAAGAGCAAAGCAGCATATATTATTATAGTCAATGTCCCATTTTGACAGACAGATTTTTGGGGATTATGCAAAGGAGACCAGCACATAGCAGAGTGTGGGTACCAGAACCTCTTTAGCCAAGGCATGGTGCACAGCTGGCATGAGGCAGCTTTTGGCTCTATAAGCCAACCCCAGCTTGCTCTTTGCATTCTTGCATACATTGCATATGTGCAGGGAGACATTGAGCTGTGGGTTGAGGGTAACCCACAGGTATTTAAGGAAGCCAATTACCCGCACAATGGATCCATCAACAACAGTGATTCTCAGGGGTGCAGGGAATGTTTTGGATTTGGCCTGGGATCCAAACAGCATTGCCTGGGTTGTTTGAGATTGATGTCTAGCTTATGGAACTAAAGCCAGGATTGTATGAAGTCAAAGTCAGCATTGAGCTGGAGTTGATGACTCTGATGTCTTGGGAACTGGTCAGGATCACAAGATCATCTGCATATAAGGTGGCGCTACCATGAGTTGGGACAAGCAGCAGCTCGTTGACAAATAGGGAAAAAAGAATGGGCCCAAGAACAGACCATTTGGGGACCCCAGAAATGACAGGTGTGGGCTCCGAGAGGGCTTTCTTAAATTTAATGAGGCGCTGCCTTTTATGCAGGTAATTGGCGAACCAGGCTAGGATGGGGGGGAGAGGCCAAGGGACTGGAGTGAGGAACCAAAGAGAGTGTGGTCAACCAGATCAAAGTCTTTTGAGAGATCAATGAAGATAGCCCGAGTCAGATTGTCTTGATCCATAGCAGCCCTGATCTTGGAGGTGTCTATTACGGAAGCCATGTTGCACCGGGGAAAGTAGGTCATAGCTATGAATGTTGTCTGTGAGCTGTGTAGCAACTACTTTTTCAAGCAATTTGCTAATAGCTGAAAGGATAGCAATAGGGTAGTAGCTATCAAGGTTTTTTGGGTCACCTTGCTTGAATACAGGGACAATCCCAGTCATTTTCCATATGTGAGGGATGATCTCAGTAGTAGTTGTAAGATTTATTGTTCGGCTAAAAAGCCATTACAATGTCTTGAAAATTACATACATTTCATACAAAGAGCAATATAAAAAATACAATATCAATTAAACATACACTGTAATACACAATATCGTCATACATGGGATATACATTTTATAAATTAAAAAATATAATAATGGTAAATCCCAATCAGATTATCGCAGGGCTCATAACTGCCAAGCGAAATCCTCGCAACCTACGGACCTCAGGCCAAACTCTTCTCGAAGTCCCTAGGGTAAGGATCAAGATAGGGGGCATGTCCTTTTCTCACACTGCCCCTTCCCTATGGAACAACCTTCCTCCTGAGGTTTGGGAAGCTCCATCACCTGCGAGCTTCCGGAAAAGACTCAAGGCACACATGCTTGCCACGAATCAATGCCACTGCAATGTTACCTGACACTTCAACACTACCCTACTACCGGAGCACTTATTTCACTCCAGCCTGAGCTGGGAGCCCCAACCCTTCTCTACAGGCTCTCCTCCAAAAATACTCTACTCGGGTAATTGTGACCCAGGTGCTGCTCTGGCTCTCCTCCTTTATTAAACTTTGCTAATTTTTGTAACGTGTTATGTAATATGTCATTGCTATATATAGATATTCACCTGTTTACATGCAATAATCTACATCTATAATAAGTGTGTATCCTACTAGTCCTGTAACTCCCGGGTCAACCCTGAAAAAGGGACCTCCAGGGTACAGTGGGCCTACCCGGTCATCAAAATTCAATAAATAAATAAATAAAGACCAAAGGACAGCCATCAGGCCAAAAGGCACTCTAACAGTTCAATTCATACAAATGAAGTTTACCACCACCATTGACATCCTGTCCCATCAACAAGTGAACAATAGCCAAATAGAGATACTGTAATATTAAGGCAACCATTAAAGGTACCATGCAGCGCATGCTGCTCCATACCCTGCAGACCACTACCTATCTGGTCACTCCCATTGACCACACCCACGGCATTGTATAAAACAATGATTCATGCTGGATCTCGTCTGAACATACAGTGTCCACTCTGTTCCAACCTAAAAGCCAGTCAGGCCTGCTAGCATTAGGACCCATCCATTAGGGTACCATGCAGTGCATACTGCTCCGTGCCCATGGATCACCCTTCATCCAGCTACAACAGTCAGCTAATATTAAGGATACAGCAGAACTCTGTATAGCAGTCCAGTCCCATTAATCCTCACCATATCACCACTATGTTTCTCTAATAGCCAATTGGACACATCGACTTTAAAGCACGTCCATTGGGGCACCATGCAACTCATGCTGCTCTGTGCCCCACTGATTGCTTAAACTCCAGCATCTTCCAAAGGCCACTCCTACAGTAAATAGTTTGGCTCCATGTCACAGGTGGAGGCACTCATAGTAAGTGAATTTGTTCTGCCTGGAACCAAAAAAAGGCCCAGAATAATCCCATGTCTTCAGTAGCAACTCATAATGGCTAGACTAAGAATACCAGTCTTATCAGTCTGAACACCTAAAAAATAGGCAGATAGGCAAAAATAATTATTTTGTATTCAGAGATCCATTCATTTTTAGACCTTATGTAATCATATACATCACCTACACATTGCATAGCATAGAACACAGCATTCTTACTATTTAATATATGCTGCAAATACAACTGTATATCCATGAGAAATTTAAAATGTAAACTTTTAACATCTAATTGTAACAAGCAGTAGCTCTATGAGACTAATGTAATATAATATAGTCACAAGCCACAGGCTCCAGACAGGGAGTCCATTAAATGGCTCAAACTATCGCACACTTCCCATTTCTCAATATAGTCACACTGCAGTTCCACACTCCCGAACAGGGAATCCATATTTAAAAATAATACTTTGTTTAAATAAAAATTGATTGCCACATTAATCAACAAATAGAAACCAAAATTATATTTTAGGTCTCTGATTTAAAACATGCAGCCTTTCCTATGAATCAAACTAAATAAATGACAATTTCATCAATGTGTGTATGTATTAAGGTGCTTATTAGATTCTGACCTACTTGTCCATATGGATATTATGACTGCATAAACAGACAAAAGGACAAAAAGTGAAAAATTATTGGCTCCTCTTTAAGTTAAACAGTTTGGCTTGGCTGTGTTACCACAAAGAACTTTCACTGGTAAAATAACACAACCATTATTTGTAACAATAGGTGAAGCATGATCTAAATGCAATGGGGCCCTTAAATCTTCTGAGTTTCAATTCCTAAAAAAATAGTTTGGGACAAGGGCTCTTAGAGAGTTCAGGTAAATCACATAATTCAATTTTTTAACCTAAAAGGGTCCACGTATTCACTTGCCCATATACCATAAATAGAGCTTAAGAATTAAGGCCCTAATCAAGGTCCAAATTAATCAAGACCAACCTAAAACAGTATACAGTTCAAAAATCCAGTGAAGACAAACAGCGGACAGAAAAAGGCTCCTATTTCGCACCAGAGTCCATCTTTTATGTGGCATGAGTTTCCCTATCATTTAGAGGGTCCATAGGAAAATCAGTGAAATGTTCCACTGTTTACACTCTAAATGTGCCTTTAACTCATTGTCTCCTAGCCGACGCCTGTAGTCGTCAGTAAAAAAACACTGGTGTGTCCTGAGTACGTCTGCAGAAGTCGGCTACTGACTCCCAGTGTGCCCAAGCAACGTCTGGAGAAGTCACTTATATATTTTAATTTATAGTGTAACAGAATATAATATATATTTGACTGCATAGCACCGTTGGAAAGGTAATGTTATGCTGAACAACTCTGTCACTGATATTTTGTGCATATCATGCATACTTTAGGAGTTATTTGCATTTGTTTATGGTATGGTGTGTATGGCTTATGTTGCCTGTTTTAGTGAAAAATATTTTTTGCTATTTCAACCAGTTTAAAAAACAAAACAAAATTACATATTATTATTTGCATACCACCATTGGGAAGGTAATGCTGTGCTGAACAAATTTGCCACTGATATTTTGTGTATATCATGTATACTTTAGGAGTTATTTACATTTGTTTATGGTATGGTGTGTATGGCTGACATGTTTTCCATCAAGATTCACCTAAGCAGCTTGAATAAAATTCACTTTTTTGGCACTTCAGCAGGTATAAAATAAAAACCGTATTGATTACAACTGGTTGCATAGCACCATTGGAAAGGCATTTTTGTGCTAATCAACTTTCATGCTGATACTTTGTGTGTAACATGTATACTTTTGGAGTTATACGCATTTGTTTATGATATGGTGTGTGTGGTTGAGATTCAGCCCTCAAATCTCGCCAAAGCACCTTGACTAAAATGGGGAAAAATTACGTTTTATAGTAAAAAGATATCTTTTTTTTAACTAACATAATATTAAAACACCATCTAATGTCCGTATGCTTAATTTGGTGTTGATATTTTACATATTTTCCAACAAAAAATGGCTTATGTTGCACTTTTTTAGTGAAAAAATATTTAGTTTGCTCTTTCGACCAGCATAGGAAAAAAACTAAATTACTTATTATTACATGCATGCCACCATTGGAAAGGCAATTTTGTGCTGAATAACTCTGCCACTCATACTTTGTGTCTAGCATATACAGTTATTGAGCTATTAGCATTTGTTTGCAACATGCTGACTATGGCTTGATTTTGCTTAGAAAGGCCCAGGATTCACTGTTAAAAGTATACAGGAGATTCAGGAGGCAAGTGGTGTAATCTCAGAGTGAGCCTGTGGAGGCAATGAGTTAAGAGCATCGGCAACATACTCCTCAGACAATAAGGTCCAGCTACTATGCATTAAAATGCTAATAAGTGTGAAATGGCACTACAATTTTCTTTCTATACAAATGACAACAGTTTCTAAAAGAGCCATGCGGCTCTTTTAATTAGGAGTCCAATCAAGGCAGTCAGAGACGTAATTATTTTAAATCAATATCAAGTCAAAAGACTATTAAACGGAGACAATAGTTTCTTCAATGTTTCTACCTTATTTCAGCATTTATAAACATTGGAAACAATCCACAATAGCCCAAACAAGTAAATTACCCTGTAGCTTTACCCGTGGGCATAAATAAATTTCCACGCTCACCAATCATGTAGAAATACGAGTTCCTAGTGAAATTTTCCCTCAATATTTATTTGAGGAAACTAGAATGCTCCTTGTCCTCTTAAGAACACAGTGGTTCCTTTTTTCAGGCATCATTAATTTAAATAATTCCACTCAGGCACGCATTTGAAGTGGTCTTCTATCTTCAGTCTCCTTTCTTCAATCTTAACCATTCCATGGCCACTCCTTTAGCAAGCCAATATCAAACCAATATCAGGCATATCAGCATAAATGCTATTTCATTCTTCATGTTCTCTCTTCTCAATGCCACTCAGGTCACATCACGGGCTCTAAAGAAGTCTGTTCTTTCCTCCATAAATTCCAGCGGCATTTCTATTTTCTGAAACGCCGAATGCCAAAAGCCAAAAAATCTATCAGCTTCAAGACTCGGGTTGCCAAATTTATTTAACAAACTCTCCATGAGAGTATTACTAATGTCGCTTGCCGAAGGAAATAAGAACTATGTTACTTCATGCTCTGCGCTCCTAATATTGACCAAAAGCTCAAAAAGAAAAAGCAATCAGTCCATCAAGACTTCAACCAAATGGCATTACTCTGCAACTAAAGTCATTCCAAAGTCCTCACATCATCTCTGGTTAAAAAATAACACTAGTTCCATTCATAAGTTTTAAAATAAAGCTGACATTTTCAAATGACTTTAGTAAAATTGGGAAACTTGGGTAGTGTGGCGTTAGGCAGAACAGCAGAGCAGCCATCTTGCTGCTCCACCCCCACCCATCAGTTAGATCTCAGTAGCAAGAAATGTATTAAAGATGTGGGAGATGGGCAGGGCAATGAAAGGGGCCCCCAGGCAGATACATTTGGGCTCTATACCATTGTGGCCAGCACTGGTGTGGGGAGACAGGCTAGCAAGGAGTTTCTGGGTTTCACTGACAGAGATGGCCTTGAAGTAGAAAGGAGGCAGGGTGTAGTCCCATCCTGGGGACAGCAGAGTGGGTTCAGTTCATTAGGATCAGGGAACTGGGAGGTGTAGGCAGACAGGTCAGAGAACTTGGAATTAAAGGCATTGGCTATACTCATGGCACTGTTACAGTCTACCCCACCAATAAGCATGTAGGAGATGTTGACTGTAGAGGAGCAACGATATGCATAATATTATGCCAGAAACTCTTTGTGTCCCTTGCTGAAGATATCAGGGTGGATTTATAAAATTTGCTCTTGGCAGAGCGGATGGCTTTTTTGCAGGTGTTTCTGTATTGTCTATATTCCTGTAATATAAACATATCATGAGAATCCTTAAATTTTGCACAGCATTTGTCCCTTAATTTCATAAGGGAAAATTAAGTCACATTCTAGCCTGTTGGCGATAGTGCCCCTCACTCTTCTCTTAGTAAGAGGGACGTGTTTATCTTACAGGGATGAGAATATTGCAAGAAAGTTATTAAGGGCAGCAAGGGTATCACTTGAGGCTAAGACTGGGGACCAATCAATGCATTTCAGGTCAGCGTGGTAGGCTTCAATGCTGAATTTAGACAAGTCCCTCATTTGGATCACTTTGCAGGGAATTTTAGGTGGCGAGACTCTCCATTCACAGTAGGTAAGGGAGTGATCAGAGACAGAGTCTGGGAGAATACCAGATAAGACATTCCATTGGGCCTATTTGTCAACATCCAGTCTAGGAGGGTACATTTCTCCCCAGAGGAGAAAAGCCTAGTTGGCTTGGCAATAAGTTGGGAGAGAGTAAAGCCTGCCAACAGAGGTTCATATTGCTTGGCATTGCTACCAACCCAGATAAGGCTGAAGTCACTGAGCACTAATAATTCATTGGAAAGCACCTTAGAATTTATGCTGTCAAGGGGGTACGAGAGTCCTTGCATGCCACCTTTGGGAGGGTTGTAGGCACAAACTAGGTGCAACTTTTTTGTGTTGCCCAGTAGAAGTACGGCACAGAGGAATTCACAGGTAGGGGATGGAGGGGGCAGGTAAACTATGACTGACACAAGGTGGGTCTTGTAATAGAGCAGCAAGTCACCCCTTCATTTTTTCCAGGTACGATCCTGCCTGATTAGATTGTGCCCTGAGAGAGCACACACAGAGTCAAGGGTGGCAGGATTTAGCCATGTTTCCATGACCCCCAGTATGAAAGGGCTGTTGTGAGCAACCCAGGCTGTAAACTCAGTGAGATTAGGCAGGAGGCTTTGGACATTCTGATGAGTAATTTGTATGCCCTTTGTCGTTAGCCATGTGGGGATGTGTGGACTGGAGGGGAGGCAAGGTAGCAGGGGAACTTGATGCCTTTTTGAATTTAAAAAGCAGGCTTCATACCAACACAAGGTGGGATCAGCTCCAATTGAGCTCCTAGCGTATAGCAATAGCCAAAACAAGGATGGGTTAACATGGGTTGAATGTTAGTTAAAATGCAGGGGCCAGACATTGAATAGTGCACAGGTGCAATATTTACTATGCACCGCTGTTTGCACCTGCACTAGGACCACAGCCTGCTACATTCAGAGGCATTTTACTGGCACTATATTGTCTGAATAAAGGGTGGATGGCATGCAGTGCACAAAATGTGTGTAGAGCACTCAGCATTGTTCAGTGGTGCTGTGTTACACATAGCAAGAAGGACAGCATGAAGGTAGTGTGCAAAGGTGCAGCCCTGTCCTGGGTACCAGGTACAAAGCTGCACACTGGAGGTGGCTGTGGGTGGGCAGAAAAGGCACCAAGAACAAACACACAACACAGCTGCTTCAGTGTCAAAAATAACTTTATTAATATTAAATGGCATCATGCCAGTAAAACAAATAGTAAAGAGGAGGGTAAACAGGAGTTAGGGTAGCAAAATGGGGTAGGATGACTCCATCAGGGCACATTGCAGAAGGTGTGGCAGTGCTTAAGGCAACACCATGGAGGTGGTGAGGGTGGCAGTGAAGTAGGAGGCACTGCCAGGTTCAAATGCTGGGGCAAAATCACCACCTCCTGGACTGCCTCACTCATCTCCTTCAACTGGCGTATGATTAGATGCTGCTGCCTCATGTGCCACCTAAGCAAGCAAGCAAGCACATCTTTACTTATATATCGCCTTTCTAGAACCAAGGCGCTTTACAAGTAAAATACAATAAAACATATAATTAACAATAAATATACAAATGTATAAATTAATTAAAATAGTTTGGGAAGAACATATTAAATAAATACATCTTAAAATCTGATTTTAACCTCTCAATGATCAGGCATTCTCTCAACTGATGAGGTAGAGAATTCCACAGGGTAGGGGCTGCAAAAGGAAAAATCATGGGCACCAGATATCTTTAAGCATACTCTGGATATCCCTAGCAATCCCTCGTCAGCGGATCGGAGAGGGCAGAGGGGGAACTAGGGAGTCAAGAGATCTTGCAGATAGCTGGGTTCCCATTCATTTAGGGCATTAAAGGTCAGTAAACTGACCTTAAAGGTGATCTGCCACTGAACAGGCAGACAGTGCAGTCCACACAGCACAAGCGTAATATAGCTGGTTCTAGATGTTCCCATCAATAGCCTGCCTGCTGCATTCTACACTAGCTGAAAGCAGCAGATATCAACCTCAGGAAGATCTAGGTTGAGGGCATTGCAATAATCAAGGTGAGTGGTGATGAAAGCATGGACCAGTGTTGGTAGGTCATCCAGAGGAACCAGGTGTTTCACCTGGGTGATATTTCTCAGATGGTTAAAAGATGATTTGACAACTGCCGACACCTGAGATTTCAGGGTTAAGCCATTGTCAAAAATAACACCAAGTTACGCACCTGGTCTGAGGTAGTAAGCTGGATACCATCAATCCATAAGCCCGATACTTGCCCAGCCCCCAAACATGCCCCCAGATGACCTGGGTCATCCTGATGCTTAAACAGCTTGGGCTGCCAGCACTGGTCAGGACTCTGCCATACACCTAAGGACAGGAAGAAAAAGAAATCTGAAGTTGTGTGTACAGAATGGGGATGCAAGTCCTGCCCATTGTATGCCACAACTGTAAATCTAGCCAGCATATGCACCACAATGCCAGTCAGGGAGTACAGGCCGCTGAAACTCTCCATGGGCCTGACATGGTGCACTATGAACAGCACTGTGGACCCCTACACTAGAAGGATGCATGGTCAATGCCACGACATGAAGCACATGTGGTAGCCCGACCATGGCATACAGATACACACACACACACACACACACACACACACCATCAATCAACCAATCAAAATCTTTATTTTTCTAGGCGAACATCATTGAGCAGATCTCTTTTACAAGATGGACCTGGTTAGAACAGGGTCGGGTAACATGCATCATAAAAACATATAAATACATGTAAACAAGTATATAAACACAAACACAATGGTGCAGTAATAGGGGAGTTAAATGACATAACAGAGGAGGATTCAAATACAAGGGGGCAGGTCCACCATTGAACCATGCAACTGTATATAAACCATGTTCTCTGTATAGAAGTACCAGTAAGTTCATTTACCAGGGGCAGTCACTAGTACTAACCATGAAATGGCTTGGAGAACCACCAACTAATGGCAGATGGAGTACCAGGAGGGGTATATAATATGTAAGCAAAGGATAAACATTGTGAGAAGTGAAGTCCCAAGGATAGGTTGGTAGAACTGATGCGGCGGTTGGGGCCTACAGGGAGAGGGAAAGGGGAGTTAGGACTTTTATAGTATGATTGGGAGTAGATTGTGGATGAGTGCAACATAGTGTTGTGAAAAGAAGGCTGGAGAAAGTGGGAAGATAGACCAGTATCAAAGGGAGGACAGAGGCATCAAGGTGTTACATGAAAGCATGGTGGCAGACCAGAGCCAAGGAGGAGACAAGCACTAGAAGTAATTCATTTATGGTCAAATGGTACAGGTTAGCATGATGACAATTCAAGGTCATGGGAAACAATTGCACTGATCATTTCTGAGACATGAATATAAGAGCTTTAAAGATGAGATGCTGATGGGTGACCTCAGTTTCAGTTTTTTTTTGCAATATATTCCACAAGGAGGACACTGTAAAGCTTATAGCAGCCCTGCCAAAGCGAGAGTTAACTTTGGGAACCATTAGTAGGAGAGATCAGCAGGCATGGCAAAGGTACACCAACGGCATAGGTAATGCAGCACTGTGCCACTAACCAGATATCCTGTGCCCTGGCAAAGGTATCCAATAATAATAGTGCCCATCAAAATAGCAAGTAAATAATAGTGAAAACAGCAATGGAGACTACCACTTCCTAGCGACTTACAATAATAGCGCTGATCAGCATGTTAAAATCGTGACGCGCATAACAGAGCATTTACACTACTTCCAAGCTCCTAAAGCATAACAGCGCATCCACACTAGTTCCAAGCTCCTACCATCTGTGAGAATAAACTGAGCATTCTTGGTGCACAAAAACTTCACAATAACTCCCAGTGCTAATGGTTCAGAAATAAAGAAACCACCCATGTTCCTGTGGGAGACGTTCCCCACGTTTTCGTCATCATGGCAACATTTAATTTAACCAGCCACACATGTGCAGACCGACGTGCTAGTGCGAGTGCAGTCTGTATTTAGCCTGTTGCTCAGTTTGTGATCCCATATTTCTTGTTGAGTTGCAGAGCTTCTGACTGAGCTATGTCCTTGGAGTTTGTCACAAGCCAGAAAGGTAAGCCTATGGTGTTATATGCCGGCTACCTATATAGAAAGGACAAGGAGTCAGCTGATAAGACATACTGGTGCTGTGCAGAGTGTCACAAATTTAATTGTCTAGTAAAACTCCACACTGTAGCAGACCTTGTTGTTGCCGAGCTGAAAGAGCACAATCATGCCCCTGATGTTTGAAGTTTGCAGTGTTAAGTTTACGAACATGAATTAAAGCATCATTCTCTGGCTTCGGACAGTTTTTTTTTTTAAACTAAAATGTTGTTATTTTGATGCTTTCACCTTTCATGGCACAGTTACTGGGTTGCGTGTTGCTGGTTTATGTTGTCCTTGTAGGTAAAGTGCGCAGTTATGTGAAGTATAGCGTTTTGAAAAACTTGTGGTATTAAGCGGTATAGGCGGTTTTGGGAGTTATTTTGAAAACAGAGCTTTGTGTGATCATGACCTTGCGAAGCATAGGGAGAGAGACTTTTCCTTGCAATGGTGATATATTATGTTTCAGCATTTTACCCTATCGCTTATTACACGATCCTCATTATACAATCACTATAATGCCGATTTCTATTATATTGTCACTATTTTAACTCATTGAGGCCACAAGACGCATGTAGGCTGCAGCAGAAAAGATACTCCTGAGGTCTTTAACGCCTCCAGACGTCCTCTACTTTGTGCCACTGAGGACATTTGAAGCCTGAGGACATCGCTGCTTAAAACTTAAATATTTCACAAACTAAAGTGAATAGAATTGACTGCATAGCACCTTTGGAAAGGTAATATTCTGCTGAATAACGTTGCCACTGATACTTCATGTCTGTTATGTATACTTTAGAAGATATTCACATTTTTGTATGCTATGGTGTTAATGGCTGACATTTGTCTCTCAAGATTCACTTAGCCACCTTAATACAACAGAAAAGAAATACATGCATCATATTAGAAAAACTGCTTTTTAGTACAAATTTAGTTTTGTACCTCCATGTAATGTATGGATGCTTAATTTGGTGTTGATATGTTAAATATTTTCCCACAAAAATTCTTTCCATTGCCTTTTTTATTGAAAAAAAAATATTTTTGCTATTTCAACCAATATAGAAAAAAAACAGGAACTACTTATAATTAATTGCATAGTACAATTATAGAGGTAAGATTGTGCTGAACAACTTTGCCACTCGTGCTTTGTGTGTAGCACTTATGGTTCATGTGTTATTCACATGTTTGTGGCTTGCTGATTATGACTTGATTTTGCTCAGAAAGCGCCAGGTTGCACTGTTAAAAGTATACAGGCCACAAGTGGTGAAACTCTCAAGGAGTTCATGAGGCCTCAGTGCATAGAACCTTGACAAACCCTGATGTGAAAGATACAGACATCCATGGTCCTCCCTGAATCATAGCTAGGATAGGAGAGAGGCAAACGCACACACACACACACACACACAGCACAAGACACAGCTGTGCAAGGTTGGGAACAGCAGGTGGCACTATGTGCAGCCTCTTGGTGCATTATACTGCCATGGTGGTTTATGAGAGGATGCAGGACTCACTGTGCACCTCTCATCACAACATTGGTGTATGATGTGTTGCATCTGAATGTGACTGACATCTTTGTCATTGCCAGTGAAGTTTAGGTAGAATGTGCTAGAGTGGATATGGCCTCCGGTATACCTGGACATGTCCACGTGGCCCCCCATAGTAGTTACATGGTGATCATATATACCCTGACAGCTATCACATGTAGCAGTCATACCTTACCTGACTGAGGCTGATGTGTCACTAAAGCCACTGTAAGAGTGCCAGCACAGCACCACAGTAGCCCAGTGATGCTGCCCATGTGTAAGATTGTGTTTCCCCATGGCCGGCCCCTTGACTGGCCCTTTAGGCTCCATGAGACACTGTCCAGGTATGCCCCCTATTGTACTCCAACCATGGGTATGTCCACTACTACAGGGCTTGTGCAAGACACTGGTTGCACAACCCTGCTGTGGCCAATGTGTGACCATTGGTCCTGTATGCAATGGGGTCACCATAGCGGAGTTTACGCAGTGTCCCATGGTCTCCACCACTTCTGTGTCATGATGCATGCATTTATGGTCCACTATACACACCACACACCCGAAGGCCCACTGTCTGCCATTCCATACCATTACCACAGCCCACCAATATTCTGATGGGGCATGCCACACCCTACATGTGGCATCTTATAGTCTGGCAGTGCAGGGGGACAACCATGGCAGTCATCTGGGACACTGTGGACCCCTTGGAAAAGAACTGTTGGGTTCAAAGTGCTGGGGAGTTTTGTGCTGGTACCATGCCTGCAGCACACTTTAATAAACTGTGTCTGTTTACCTTGCAATCTTTGTTTCTGAGGAGTATTTTCTTTTTCCTTGTGAAGCACGGTTACTTTCTTTTTTCTGACTGGGGCACTTAGCCATTAATGGCAGTGTACTGACCAGACAGAGACACATGAATGCCACCACTGCAACCTGTGTCCACTGTCCTGGCCACAGGGAGCAGGGTCTACCACCTGTGAGGTGGCCCCACCATGGCCGGCGTGCACTGTTACCATCCCCTGGGGTAGTTGTCCAGTGGCACAAGGTACTTGCATCAGCATGATTGGTTCCATAGCATAGTATGGGACAGCGGCAAGGATAGCAAGTCTGTAGCATGGACATGCATCGCCGTGCAGTGCCCACATGGTGTGGTACAATGGCACTGGTTGCTCGATGCCCCTGTGCATGGTGTGCATCCATCACCTGAAACCCTGAGGTGACAATCCCATATGGTAGCTCCTAGCATGGCGAATGACACAGAGACACACATGCCAGGCACAGGCATAAGCGACTGCATAAGCGACACATTGTTCATTTGTGGTAGACTGGATGCATGCCACTGTGCCAGTGATTGTAGCAGTGTACCCTCCCCACCCAGGGTAGTCAACTGTCATGGAGCTGGCCTGAGAGGATGAACATGTCCATTGCATACTCCCAATTGTCCCCATGCCCACATCCACACAAGGTGTGGCACATCATGGACACTGGCTATGGGTGATCATTGTACAATGCCCCAGCAAGACTCTACCATGGGCAGCATGGCTGCACACCAGAGGGCACTGCCGTCCCATGGTTCGCTGAATCCCATGTCACCATGCACATGTTATGGTGTCCAACCCCTTCCCACAAACAGCCCATGTGGCAGTGACAAAGTGCAGGCCTTCATAGTTTCATGTAGCCAAGGGTACACCATGGAGAACAAGCCCAATACCCATGATGGCAGTTGCATCATGGCGACCACCACATAACCTGTGCCAGTATGCACAAATGTACACATGTAACCCCAGGTGCTGTGCAGAAAGCAGCTTACTCATTGGTTCGCCTCCTCTCTGCCACACCATCTGTGCCCCATCACTGCCCACTAACTCATCCCAGGACACTCTCCTCTGCTGCTGGGCTTGCACCTGCTCCACCTATCCCTGTGTGGGCTGGGTATTGAGATCTGTAGGAGAATACAAGAGAGGTGCGATTAGTCCCCACCATACTACACAGTGCTCCATCCAGTACACACCACCAAACATAACTGTGCATCTACCTACACCATGGCCCAGCCACAACTTATGCCATGCAAAGGAGGATAAGGCAGAGCCGGTAGGGTTGCTAGGCATCTTTGGCACCACCATTGGCATCACACAAAGGCAAATCCATCACAAACACCTACATTATTGCCCTACCCCTGTGGTGTGGGGACAACCAAAATGAATGCTGCCCTGTGTATTGTCTGCAGCCTGCCAGCCCCTGTACCACTGACAAGACATCTGAGCCTCAGGCCATGTGCAGACACTAACTGCATAGGTATGCATTGTGCTACAAGTGACACACCACAATGGTGATGGTGCATACTGGTGTAGCTGCCAGAGGCCCAGCATGCCATGGTGTGTGCATGCATAGAGTCCTGTACATGGCTGGCCCCTCCGTACACATACCACATCCCATGTAGTATCTGACTCATGTGGCCTAGAGGCCATCTGGTGTACTGCGTTCACCATGTGGGACATAAAACCAGGGGACTGTGCCATGTCCTGCTGGGTACAGCATCCTGGACTGTCACACTTTTGATGCATGTGTGCATCATCCTTGCCATACGTCGCAACAGGCAGTGACTTGCCAGGGTCCCCATAGGCAGCTCCCTGTCCCTGCCAGTAAAGCCTTGCCACTATACAGATAGCCATCATGCCAGAGACCCTGCCATCATGGCGATGTGTCAGCCGCTGCCATTCAGGGATGGACAGTGCACCCTTCAGGCATCTACAGTATGGTGGATCCAGTCATCACAAGATCGATGGGCTGCCCATGGGTCAGGGAGACTGAGCAGAGTACCTCTTGTAGGATATGCTGTGGGGCATGTCCCAGTGTACACAGTGAAACACCAGAGGAGTGCAGGTGTTATGCACAGTGTCCAGTGGTAGGGTGCCCTTACACAGTGTGCCATGCCACAGGCCTTCACACATGCCTGTACACCACCTGCCTGGCACCCAGCCATACTTAACAGACCTGGGCACAGTGCTCCTGGTGACCATGATCCACAATTTACGCAACCTGCATGGCACCCTCCTCTGCAGGTTACTGAACTTGTGTTGGCACTGGTCCCTAGTGTGGGCAATGCCTGTTCTGTGAGTCTGCCAGTGGTCCACTGAGGACCAGATCTTATACCAGTGCCTGTCCACCCCGACGCTTCTTCCAGCAGCTCATCATCCTTGGCCACCTCAAGGTTCTCAAGCTTTGTCACTTCGACCAATGGCCACCTTTGGTCAGACTGCAGTACAACCCAGCATTGTAGACCACAGTGGCTTCTGGCTCATATCTGCTAAACTGGCTGGTGCTACACTGCTTCCCACTGTTGGGCCTGTGCCGCTTTTGTACAATACTTTGCACTGGTAGTGCGGCGCACTGTGTTGGTGCACTGCACAAAAAGCACATCCACCGGCAGGGACAGGGCTGGTGGCATGTAGCCAGCAAGGGGTGGCATCTGCGTGGTACATATAAGTGCATGTGATGCATGCGTCTCATTGTATAAGGCTACATGCCTTCATAGGATTGCTGTGCACATGGTCTCACAGCCTGATAACATCATAGGCAGGATTCGTCATCATACCTGTGCAACGCCCATAGGACATAAAACCAATCACACTATACAAATATGTGTGAAGGGCACAAAACCAGTTAGTGCAATGGGCAAACCTACAATATTCAGACAGGGTATGCAAATGAGGTCACAGGGCAGTCAGTGGGCAAACAGCCACATTAGCATGTCATTACAGGTCGTGCCACACACATTAGCATGCCAGACAGCACCTGACCTATTTAAGAGAGCACAAAGCACCACCTAGAAAGCACAGTAGAACTGCAGTTGAATGGAGGTAAGTGTCCTGTGGAATGATCCAGACTGTGAGATGTGTACAGTGGATAGAGGTGTGCTAAATTGCCTAACTTCATTTCACGGATTAATTTGTGAATTTGCCACAGTTTGTGAAGTTAATCTTCTCTGCAAAGTTCCATTTGCACTATAGGACTAACCTTGTGAATTGCTAATTGAGTAACCTCCCCAACCAAGTTGGGTCCACAGGCAAAGTTTGCAATGTACTATGGGATTGGGGTCAAATGGTACTGAAATAAGCTGTATGCCATGCATTCTGTGCAGTCTTATGATGAGAGAGTTGTAGTTAAGTCTGTCCCCGAAGTTATTTACCCTAAAACCTTTTAAACACATTTTAAACATGGAGTAGTTTGAACAAAATCACTCCTAAAATTGCTTGGAGTGCCTTGTGCAGCTAGATTAGCCATTTGTTTTGGTAGTTTTTGAGATGTATTTACTTTAAAGAAGTAGTTTTGTTTTGTGTGGTAAAGTAGTGCTCTGTGGGGGAGGGGGCAGTTTTAGCTAGCAGCAAGCATGTCAGCCCTGTGGGTGAGCACTAGTGTTGTATTCCTCAGGATTTCTTCATAATATTTTTCCTGTTTTCTGTGATTTGTTATTTTATTTTTCACAAAACAAAAAACTGGACACTCACCACCAATATTAAAAATGATGATGCTCTGTCTAATTTCATATTATTGTTTATTTGTGCCAGCATTTATTAACTGCAGAAATGCACAAATACACAAAGACAAATGACTACTATCTCCTTATCCATTTTAGAAATCTGAAATGCATCAAGCGATAGTGGGCACCTGTCTTTGTGTATTTCTGCACTTAACAAATGACGGCATGAATAAGCACTAATACGATTTAGACTGTCATTTTTATGACTGTGGGTGGAGCCTACAGCCATCTTGCTATCTGTAGCTGGAAAATGGAGCATCATGGAACACATGTTTTGGACTTTTCAATGTATCTTTCCATGCCAACTGAAATAAAATACTCCCTTCTTTCTGTTAAAAAGGTTGGAGACATAACTCCAAGCTGCTCATCGGATGCCATTAGGAAACTGAAATGGCTTGTTAAATATTTGTTAAATATTGGTTGCCTATTAAACTGGAGATTTGTTTAACCCCTTCAGAATGCAATAACTTGCACATTTAAATACTTAGCATTTAAACTGCTTCCTCCTACTAGTTTCACTTGGGAATGTATCGTCTTTCAAGAAAGATTCATACCTCATAAATGTCATCCCTTTCCCAGCAAATCTGTAATCTATGTTTTGTTAACCTCTAAAGACAGTATCAGACAAGCACTGTCTGATGTATGCCAGGTCTTCAGTGAATTACCCATATTAAATATGTAGCAATCAGCAGGCATTTTCTAATATGCTTTTTGGGGAAAAAAATATATTGAGCTACAGCAAACATACACACACACACACACTCACTCTGTACACACCATCCTCATGGCCACAACATTCAAAATAAATGCTGCATTCTAATATGTTTTAAAACAATACAGAAACTGTTTGTTTATGTCAGTGAACACAGTGAAGTTCAGTTTAGAGAAGATTTCCTTTAAATATTTCTTATCCTATATTTTGTATCCTGAATAGCGCTGGGGAGATGCTACATCTCATTGTCATAGAGATCTTCATTTACAAATTTATGCACTGTATTTACTCAGGCTGTCCCAGATTAGATGCAATATCTTGTTTTCAGTGGGTTCATGATTTTACCATTTTGATAATGTATTTCTTCAGGGTAGCCTAGTCCAGGGCCCCCACATTCAAAGGAGATGCACAGCACATACCTGCGGAAAAGAGAGATGTGCTGTGCAACTCCAACAATGCACCACAGCATGATGTTCAAATGTATGGGATGCACTGGCTGCAAGGGAATGGGCCAGGGTGCACACATATAGTATGCTGTGCAAGTCAAGGGTGCATTCCCATGCACATGCACTCTGAGGCATAGTCGGTGGGAATGCACCCCTTGCAGTCCACAGCAGGGTGGCCCACAGTTCGACCATGAATAGCTGGCCTAACCCGGCCAACCACCCACAAGCGGACTGCAGAACTTCACCCAGGTACACAGCAGCCTGGCAACCCTGGTGGACTAGAGGTACCCCCTCCCAATGCTGATCAATCCAACTCCATCCCCAAAGAGCTCCATAGTGTAGGGCCTCCCTGTACCCAATCACACAAGAGGAAACCACAGTTCATATCCATAGCATAGAGGACTCCCACCCACTGCCTTGGTATGTAGACACCCCCGCTCCCCCCATACCCAACCTGTTGTGGAGATCGGCACTGCCCTCCACACCCTGCCATGGCCAGCCACCAGCTTCTCTGGACCCAGGCTAGGTACCTGCACTCTGGAATGACCCAAGTGGCTGTACCGTGCATTGGGGCACTACACAAGCTGCAGACCCATCAGTGTATGCAGCCGTGTTTATGTCCCTGGCAAACTAAAAGAGGGAACTGACATATCTCCAATGCATGCCTTGTTGATGCTGTATCTTCCTGCTGTCATACACCACTGCAGGCCCACACTCTCCCCCATTCACCTGTATAACATACCACCCTCTGGACTGCTGAGGTATCCTGGGTGCCATGGGGTGAAGTATCCTGCAGTGCCATTTGCAGTGTACACTCCAGGCTATGGATAGTGCATCCGTGGTTCCCTGATTGTACAAATGAATGGGAGGTCAGCTGTAACATGCCTGTTCTGGTACCTGTGTGAGTGGGTACAGCATCGGCTCTTACCTGCACTGAGCAGTAAAATGGCACTGGGATAATGGATCTGCATGCGAGCGCCTGAGGTGTATGGCCACTGGGCATTATCACCCACACACAGCTCGTGCCTATGTATGACACATTTCAGCATCGTACTGCCAGTACTCTGCCACCTGAAAATAAGATGACATCTCTTCTGTGAACTATCCAGGTTAAATATCTAGCAATCAGCAGGCATATTCTAAGAAAATACATTGTAAAAATGTGTAAAAGGAAAACCACATTGAAACTGCCTCTCAGCAGATCTGCATTGTGCAAATTCATTAGAAATAATGGGTAAAAGCATCCCAAAAGCTCTCCACAGCCATATTGGCTCTGACCAGAATTTGTTAATATTGGTGGTGACTGCTCAACTTTTTGTTTTATGTTTAGTTTTTTTTTATGGAGCGCACCACCTTCCATGTGCAAACTTTTATGTGTGTTATTTTATTTCTGTAGAACAATTTTGTGTGGTTTAGTGAATTTTTACATAGTTAATATATATTTTATTTTTAATTTGGGATTCTCCTCTTGTATCTTTTTTACTTATTTGGGAGTCTGAATTATTTTTGTCAGTCTGGTGTTCTATTTTGAATGTAATTATTGTGTTTATTTATTGAGGTTGCAGTTTTACTGTAATACTTACAGTAACTGCTTTTTAAGTACCCCTTCTTAACATAGAAACCTAGAAACCTAGAAACATAGAATTTGAAGGCAGATAAGGACTACTTGGCCCACCCAGTCTGCCCATTTCCCTACCTAATGGATAAGCTGCAGATCCTAGTTAACCAGCAGCCTATTTCTTTCTACCCCCAACCCCTAGAATTGACTTATGACTGTCCCATGCATGCTTGAATTCAACCACTGTTTTTGACTCCACAACCTCCTCCCAAAGGCCATTCCATGCATCTACAACCCTTTCTGTGAAAAAATACTTCCTTACATTACCTCTGAGCTGCTCCCCCTCTATCTTCAAATTGTGCCCCCTTATTCTTGCACACCTCTTTTTTTGAAAGATGCTACCCTCTTGGACTTTGTTGATTCCCTTGAGGTACTTGAAAGTTTCTATCATGTCCCCCCTCTCCCTCCGTTCCTCGAGGCTATACATATTATGCTCCTTTAGTCTCTCTTCATATGTCTTCTTGTGCAGACCCTGCACCATTTTAGTTGCCCTCCTCTGGACAACTTCCATCCTGTCTATGTCCTTGCGGAGACTGGGTCTCTAGAACTGCACACAGTACTCCAGATGGGGTCTCACCAGCTGTCTGTACAGAGGGATAACAACTTCCTGTTTTCTACTGGTGATGCCTCTCCCTATGCATCCCAGTATCCCCCCAGCCCTCCTTACTGCCCTCTCACATTGCTTGCCCACCTTTAAGTCATATGATATGACTACCCCCAGGTCCCTTTCCATTTTTGTTTTTGTTAGTATCTCACCTCCCATTGTGTACTCTTCCCCTGGGTTTTTGTTTCTCAGGTGCATTACCTTGCAGTTCTTAGCATAGAATCTAAGCTGCCGTACATTTGACCATTCCTCCAACCTTGCCAAGTCCCTTATCCTTTCCACCCCACCTTGTGCATCAACTCTGTTGCAGATCTTTGTGTCATCTGCAAAGAGACATACTTTTCCTTCCAGTCCCTCTGCAATGTCGCTTATAAAGACATTGAAGAGGACCAGTCTTAATACTGAACCCTCAAGTGTACCCCACTAGTAACTCCCTTTCTTCAGAGTGGACTCCATTTACTATTCCCCTCTGTGTCCTATTCTCCAGCCAATTCTTTACCCAGGCTATCATCTTGGGATGCACTCCCAGGCTGGCTAACTTGTATATTAATCTTTTGTGTGGGACTGTGTCAAATGCCTTGCTAAAGTCTAGGTAGGCCATGTCCACAGCCCCTCCCTGATCTGCTACTTTGGTCACCCAGTCAAATAAATCTATTAGATTCATCTGGCATGACCTTTCCGCTGTGAATCCATGCTGCCTTGGGTCCTCTGCCCCTCTGGCCTCTAGGTAGTCAACAGTTCTTTCCTTCAGAAGTGATTCCATCATTTTCCCTATCACTGAGGTTAAACTAACAGGTCTGTAGTTTCTTGCTTCTGCCCTACTCTCACTTTTATGAAGGGGAATCACATCTGCACTCCTCCAGTCCTCAGGTACCACCCCATCCTCCCATGATTTGTTAAAGAGGGTAGTCAGTGGTGTCACTAGTTCTACCCTTAGTACTTTTAGAATTCTGGGATGAATCCCATCAGGCCCCATTGTTTTGTCTACCTTCAGTTTTAAGAGTTCTTTCAGAACCTTTTCTTCTGTAAATAGGCTGGCATCAACTTCTGTATCCAGAGTGTTTCTATTGTTTGTTTTAGGTGCCTCACCCTCTTCATTTGTAAATACTGAGCAAAAATATTTGTTTAGTATCTCTGCCTTTTCACTGTCACCCTCTGCTCACCTCCCCTCCCCTTCCCTTTATTAAGCCACACTATCCCTCCCTTGGTCTTCCTTCACTCCCTGATTTACCTAAACAAGGTTTTATCCCCTTCTTAACTGAGTTGGCTATCTTTTCCTTGGTACAGGCCTTTGCTGTTCTGACTGCCTTCCCAGCTTCCTTTTGCTTTAACTAATACAATTCTCTGTCCTGTTCCTTCTGTGATTCTTTGTACTTTCTGAATGCTTTCTTTTTGTCTTGAACCTTCACTGCCACCTCCTTTGAGAACCATAGTGGTTTCTTACATCGTTTTGTTTTGTTTATTTGCTTCACACAAAGGCTTGTTACCTCTGTGATGGCAGTTTTTGTTATTCTCCATTGTTCTTCCACCCCTCCTTCCTGCCCATTTGCTAGTGCATTCCTTAAGCACTCACCCATTTTGGCAAAGTCAGCCCTCCCGAAGTCCAGTACCTTTGCCTTTGTATGGCTTGACTCTATTGCTGTGTTTATTGTGAACCATACTGTTCGATGGTTGCTAGTTCCCAGATTGCTACCCACTTCTACATCTGTGATCCTCTCTCCATCTCTATTTGAGAGAACAAGGTCTAAGATTGCTCCCTCTCAAGTGGGTACCAATACTAGTTGTCTAAGGCATGCCCCCTGTAGGGCATCTAGAATAACCTCACTCTTAGAAGTGGCTGCTGCAACTGCACTCCAGTTAACATCTGGCATATTCAGATCACCCATCAGCAACATCTCCCCTTTTTCTGCCATTCTAAGTATACTTTCTATCATTTTCTTGTCCATTTCCTCCCCCTGAGTGGGGGATCTGTATACAACCCCTGTATGGATTGTGATGCCATTGCCTGTTTCCAAATTGACCCACAGTGCTTCTTCTCCTCCCTGTTTACCCTTTTGTTCTGTTGCTTTGATTCCTTCCCTTATGTAGAGAGCTACTCCTCCTCCTCCTCCTCTTTTACCCTCCTTGTCCCTCCTGTAGATAGCGTATCCTGGTATGTTTACATCCCAGTCATGGTTCTGTGTGTGCCATGTTTCTGTGACTGCAATGATATCCAGATGTTCCTCCTCCATCAAGGCCACTAATTCAGGAAGCTTGTTACCGAGACTATGGGCATTGGTACTCATTGCTCTCCATTTTTTGATGGCTTTACCTTCTGTAGCAGCATCCCCCCCCTGACCTTTCTACCTTGGTCTTTTTCTCATTTAGTACCCAGTTTTGCAGGGGGAGGCTGGGATTTTCCTGCTGCTTATCAGTGCCTCTCCCTTGACTAGTTTAAAAGCTTGCCAATGAAGCATTTAAACTGATTGCCCAAAGACTTGTTCCTTCCTGGACAGATGCAGACCATCCTGTTAGTATAGGCTGGTGTCCTCCAGGTGGAACCCCAGTCCCCAATGAAGCCAAACCCTGTGCTCCACACCATTATTTCAACCATTCATTAAATGCATGGTGCAAAGCACTCGCCTCACCCATGCCACTGACAGGCAGCACCTCTGAGAAGGATACTGTGTCTGCTACTTGTCTTAGGCCCCTTCCCAACTCTACAAAGTCCTTCTGCACTGCTCTAATCTCATGATGAGCCAAGTCATTTGTACCCAGGTGGACAATGACGTCCAGCTCAGACTCCCCATACAACTGTTCTCGTGATCCTAAGGATCCGCTTCCTGTCCCTCCAAGCCATGGCACCAGGCAGACACCTTACTTCAGTTTTCCCTGCACCCCCAAGTTCTATCCCCCTAATAATTGAGTCCCCCACCAGGAGCTGCTTTCTTTCCCTGTGGTGTCCTCCGCCTCCTTCCTGAGGGCCTCCCTTGTGACAGTTGTCTACAACCTCCTTAGTCTCCTCTGTGGGTGCATCCATAGGGGAACTATGCTCCCCCAGAATGGTGTCTGGATTGTGGAGTGGAACAACTGACTGGGTGTGTCTCTGTTCCACCACCCTTACCCTCCCTGAGCCCACTGTGGTCCAACTGCTGTGCTTTCTTCACAACCTCTGAGGAAGGGGTGGTGACTCTGGTGCTCCCTGGATGGGGGAGGTTCCCTTACTACTGTCCAGTGTGGCCTGGAGGAAGGTTCCCTTACTACTGTCCAGTGTGGCCTAAAGACGGGCAGCTTCCTCCCTCAGGGCAGAGAGTTGTCTGCAAATAGGGCAGCATCTCAGCCTCCTGAAAGACTCCTGGAAGACTGCTGCCCCACAGCCATTACATTGCACTACTCCCCACATGTCTGTCTACCTTCTTATTTATTTTTTTATTTGTGTGTGTGTGTGTGTGATAGGTTTGTTATATAGAAATATAAATATTATATAATTTTATAATTCTTGTGTGTTTTCTCGATCCCCTCTAGAAATCTGTGTTCTGTGATTTGTTATTTTACTTTTGTAGCACAGTTTGGGTGTTTAAGTGAAATATTTTACACAGTTAGGGTAGGGAACACTCATTCGTCTTTTGGATGAGACTTTAAACTGAGGTCCCATCTGCTTGGATTGGCGGTAGTTCAGGTGGATGTTAAAGATCCCATGGCACTTATCGAAAAGAGTAGGGGAAGTTTTTTTTTTCCATTTGTTTAACCAGGTGAGACAGTTTATTGAAAAAGAATCATAACATCACAAAAGAATCAAAAACACATCAGAAATAATCAGGAATATAAAGAACATTTTTGTGTACAAAATATCACAAAAGAAAATAATCATAAAAAAAATTATAAGAAAAAATGTTTCCATAAATCATCCACTTTGTCCTTTGAAAATCTACGAGAATCATTTTCATTAACATATAACAATTCTTCTTCAATTTGTGAAATAATAGTAGCATTCAAAACATGTTATTACTGTAATACGTATAGACAACATGCCTGCCATAAAAAATATTGAACATAGGGAAAAAAAAACAGTCAAAGTACTCTTATGATAAGACTTCCATACCCCAGTATAATCACCCAAAATTAAAGTGTGATAAAAAATGCGAGATACAAAAGGCAAGTTCCAATGAGAGGCAACATCCTGCCAAAATAACTGACTGTGAGGACAAGTAATTAAAAAGTGAAGCATACTCTCCTCAATATTAACACATGTGAGTCTAGGGCAAAATCTTTCAGTTTGAGGTTTATATTTTAAATTTCCCCTGACACCCAACCTTCCCTGAATTGAAAGCCATTCAACATCCCAGATATGAAAAGGGATCCTAAAATCTATTAATTTGTGCAAAGCAAATATCATTGTAGTGGGTACACAATCTGGAAATAGGAGAATAATCTGTTGAACGTCATAAACAATATAGGAATAAAAAGACTTTCTATCCAGATACATTAATTTTGTAAAAGAAACTTTCCATTGTTGCATTTTTTGTATAGATGATATTCCATAAGTAGGAAGAGAATCAGAAGATAGAATTTTAGGAGGCAATAAAGACAATCTTACAAAATACCGGGATCAAAGAAACTGGGACCATAATTGCCAAGACATATTAGCAAAGGTCCATAAATAGTTAAATGAACTAAAACAATACAGGGAATGGTAAAAAAAAAAACAATAGGATCAATCATATTTACTTCTCCTTTTTTAATGGGTAGATAAGTAATTTCCCTCTTCACAGGATTCAATCTATTACCCCATAACATTTGAAAAAAAAGACTAAAAAGTCTGTTTTCGAAATGAACTGGAGGGGGAGTATACATAACTTAAATAAACACATGGAGTAAACAATTTTTAACTATCAGAACCCATTTTTTCTTCCCAAACTTCCAACATTTCCATCTATTAATTTTATCTTCCCCTCTTTGTAACTGCCTATCCCAATTATAAGTGGCTAAATCACCAGAACCAAACCAAAGCCCCAAAATTTTGTGAGGGATAGAAACCACAGGAATCCCTAATGTAGTCAAGGAAATAGGTTGTGCATGGTCCAAGGAAAAAATAAAACTTTTCCCTATATTAAGCACAGCTCCAGAGAAGGAACCAAAATTTGAAAAATATGTCTGAGCCTTTGTCAAAGAAGAAACAGCTTGAACAAATGATGTCACATCATCAGCATAAGCAGTAACTTTTTCTAGTGGTAAAAAGGGGGAGGGAGCCATACCAACAATACTCTAATCCCAATGCATTTGTCTGATCACAGGATCCAAAGCAAAAGTATATAAAAGGGGGCTTAAAGAACATCCCTGTCTAACATCGACAGTGAGAGGGATATCGGTTCCAAAAAGTCCATTAATGGCAGGGACAATAGTGGCATTAGTATATAACAAAGAAATCCAATATACAAATTGTTTGGGAATACAATAACACAATAATAGTGGAAAAAGATGGTTGCATTGCACTTTATCAAAAGCTTTCATTTGATCTAAAGCTACCACATATCCTGAAATATTGTGTCTAGTACTAGCCTCAAAAAGTTCCCTTAATAGATATAAATTATGTTGAATTCATCTCTGGGGAATAGCACAGGTCTGAGCTGGATGAATAAGAAAATCAGCAACTGTTAATAATCGATAATTAATAATTTTAGCCAACATTTTGTAATCACTGTTTAAGAGACTAAGAGGTCTCCAGTTAGACAATAGAGTTTTATCTCCAGATTTGTATAAAAAATGCAGAAGAGAGGTGTTAAATCCACAGAAGGAAGAAGGAGAGGTTAACATAGAGTTGAAAACTAAGGGCAAAAAATAAGACATATATGACAGAAATGTTTTATAAAAGTCATTTGGAATACCGTCCAGTCCAGGAGATGTACCAGTAGTTAATTGTTTAATAACTTCTTTGACTTCTTGAGAAGATATAGGTTGTAATAAACACTGTGTCATAGAATCTGCCATTTGAGGAAATGATGTAGAAAACCAATGGAAAATGGGAGAATCAGAATCAGAGGTAAAATTAAAAGTGGAGCCAACAAATTGCTGTACTACAGTCAGCATTTCCAAACCAGTGGATACCACAGTACCATCCAATTTAGAAAGGCTAGTCATCAGGGTTTTATCTAACTGCTGTTTGCATGCAGCATATGGATCAGACACTGATGTTTTCTTCATCCCATATCTGAATTCCATCTCTAATGATTTAGCCCTGTCATGTTGATAGTTCATTTGTTTTTTAATTTAAAAAATCTGGGATCTAAATCTTATACTATCACAAGGAGGGAGGGACATTAATTTATATAGCTGGTTTCTAAGAAGGAGATAGTGCAAATAATTAGAGTTTGCTTTATTTCTACCGAAAGTAAGTAAGAGTCATTTTAGCTCCATTTTGGTGTCCAGCCACCAATCAAAAAGAGTATCATAAGAACACATAATAGAGTTCCTTGCTGCAAAAAAACCCTCAATTTTAGAAACATAATCAGGGGAATCCAAAAGTGACATATTCAAATGCCACCATTGATAAGGTGAAAACATTTTTGGAGGGACAGCAGATAAACTCAAAGTGCAGAATAGAATGTTGTGGTCTGAGAGTTCTGTAGGTTTAGGAGTACAAAAAACAGGAATAAGATATTTGGAAACAAAAAACATATTAATACGGGTGGAATAAATGTGTCTATGATAAGTAGCTCCAGTATCAGTCTTATGTAAAGTCCGGAAAGCATCTTTTAAACTAGCTTCAGAAATAACATGTAACAAAGCATGACAGTCACAATACATTTTCTTCTGTATGACACCAGTAAATTTAATGTCCACAGTACAATTAAAGTCACCCCCCTAAATAATATGCCTTTTTTGTATATAGGAAAGGCTTGATTTCATCAAAAATTTAAAACCTAGCAGTTTTAATCTGGGGGGCATAAAGATTAATGAGGCGAAAAGAAAAATTCCCAAGGGCACAATCAAGAACTAAGGCACAACCAGGTCGGACATCTATAAGTCTGGAAACATGAAATTTAGTGGATTTAAATAATTTAAAATAAAACACCAATCCCATTTGCAGCCTTTAGGCCAAATTCCAAAAAGAAGGACCCCAACGCCACCGTCTTTTTATTTGCTGTACCTCATCAAGAGAGGATAAGCGTGTTTCTTGTAAAAATAAGATGTCTACATTACGGAAGTCAAAAAAAGAAAGCATAGAAATCTGTTTTTTGTAAGCTTTTAAACTACAAACATTAAAAGACTCAGTCCTTAAGGTAGCCATCTAAAGTGCATGGAAGTTAAGGCCCTCCTTTTAGGCTATTACTAGCTTTCCGTTTCTTCCCTTTTTTTCCTTTTTTCTCCTTGAAGAGTTCAGTGGTTTTATTTTCCTCATCCTCCATAACCAGCTCAGACCTGTAAGAGATATCAGATTGTAAACCAGAATCCCCCAACTCATCTTGAAGAGGAGAAAAGATATCCTCCATAGGAATAAGACAGGGAGAATGAAGTTTAAGGGAAGACCTGGTAAATCTGCGATTCTTAACAGTCTCAAATAAGGGAGGGGCATAGAAGTACCAGCAGGTTGACTTTGTACAGAGAGAGAATTTTCAGACACAGTAACAGGAGGAGGAATAGTATCCTGTATCAGTGCTGAGGGCAGAGAAGACCTATCTAGAGAGGAGAGAATGTCAGTAGTGTACAGAAAAGAGAGGTCCCCAGAATGATCAGACTCATGTCGTGAGGCAGAGGGAGAGGAAAGAGTAGAATCCTGCTGTTTCTCCTGGGCCCTGTAGACTAAATCATCCTGATCCCACCCTTCAGTTCTATTTCTTTTAGCCCAAGGACATTGATGAAATGCATGTCCTTTCTCATCACATAAATTACATTGGAAAATATTTTCGCACAGATCTACAGAGTGACCATAGCCCCCACATAAGGAGCATTTTAACATGTCACAAGAGCTGCTAATGGAGTTCTGGATCCACATTTATAGCAGGCTCTTGGCTGTCCTCTATAAAAGCAAACTCCTCTGTCTTTTCCAAGAAAGAAACTATTGGGCAAATGAATAATATCTGAGTTAACCTGAAATAGTTTAACTTTAAATTTTTCTCCCCAGTCCAAATGCCTTCCAGATCAAGGAGAGCTTCAGGAGGGCCTAATATATTGCAATGATTTTGCAGCCAGTGATAAATATCACTGACATTCACTCCTTCATTACGAAACATGATTGTTACATATCTAATCTGTGGCCATGTAAGAGGGATAGCAAAAAAGGGGGTCCAGAGAGGGATAGGTTTAAGAACTGAATATTTTTCTCAAAATGTTTCCAAACTGCTATTAAGTCTAAAACTAACGTCAAATGAATCTTCCCCTGAAATATGAATCGGGGCATAAAAATCAGAAGGGAAAACATGCGTGGAACCTCGCAATAACTGATTAGCTACATAATATCTATCAGGGTGAGTAGAAAGTACTCCCTTATATCGCAACCTTACAGCATTTCGCGAGGTGCTTGCTCTAGCATGTTTTTAAATAAATAAGCCATAGGAATGCATGTAGACTTCTCAGATGTACCTTTTGCAGAACCCAAACCCGAACTTGCTTCCCTCTGATCATTCCCCACCCCCACCCGAGGATGTGCTCAGTCTAGACAAGGCTGCAACATCATCCTGCAACTGGTGCGCACCATTACTTGAGGCCTTATGATAAAAAGATTGTCCAGTCTGTTTACCTGAGCTCAGTTTAGCAGTTTTGGTGGCATGTTTAGTAGTGGAGAAAGTAGAGGTAGAAGGTCTAATGTCAGTCCATTCAGGGTCCAGAATCCATTGTCCTGAGGCTGTACATGTCCATCCAGATTTAAAAAGGGTATCATCCACTGACCAGTCCACAAGAAAAGTCAGAAGAGTCTGCTGATAGCCCAAATTGTTGGCCAACTATTTGCGAGGTAGAACATGCTGCAGATACTGGTAGAACCCCAACAGTTGGCTCGCTGCATTTCTGTACAATACCTGGAAGTTCTGGCTATAAAGAGAGGTCCGTAGATGATACAGGTACCAGTAGAATTGAAGCGATAGGTTCCGTTTGCACAGGGCTAACCATCAGTGGCTGTACAACAAAAACACTCACATCTGCCACAGTCTCCTGCACTGATAATGGACCAGTAATCTCGTTAGAAACAATATCAGGAGCTTCAATTGAAGATATCCTCATCTCAGGTAATGCATCCTTCATATCAGGCATCACTTCCTTCGCAGTCTCAACAGGAGCCACCAACAGCACATCCTGTCCATGAAAAGCTGTGCATCATCTGCCATCCTGCAGATACAGTGCGTCCCCCTACTGGCAACAATGCAGTAGGGGAATTTATTTTTTTATTTTATAACATCAAAAACCAATAATTACAAACAGTGTTGCATCACAAAAACAATATACTAATCTTTAAAGAAAGAAAATGAATACAAAAACAGTGTTAAATCACACAAAACATACAAAATCAGAAAAGAAATCAAATGAGTTTTTAGAGTCACACATTTTCCAAATAACCTCCTAATAAATATTTAGAAACCAAAAATAAATTACAGTATTCAAAGAAAAAGATCCCCCCAAAACCCTTTAACCCGTATCAAACCAGGAAATAGTAGACCACCATAATCTATATGTGTGTAAAGGAATCATAAGAGATTCTTACAATTTATGATGTTGCAAACTTTTTTGAATAATCCAAAATAATTGTTCTGGATCCACATATTTTTGTTTTAAAGACCACTGACACCTAACCTGCCAGATATGATATTTTAAAAAGATAAATATTAAATGTAATGTCCCAATATGATATTTTTCCAATTTGGAGATATAAGACCAAAAACCAAACTTCCAAATCAAGATCCGAAAAGGAAAACCCACCTAATGTTTACCAAGTTCCTTCCAAACTGGATTATAAATGGACATTCAAAAAAGAGATGCCTCATTGTTTCCAATTCCGTACCACACCAACCTTGTCTCGGACAAAATTTTTCCATACAGCCTTTATGTTTTAAATTGTTCTTAACATTCAGCCTGTCATGAACACATAGCCACAAAACATCCCACATATATATTGGTATTCGGGTATTTTCCAACATCTCTATAATTTGCTGAAAATCACCATCAGATCGATTCCCAAAAAGGGGAGAATCCCAAAAAAAATGCTGCAAAATGTGATTATATAACTCCTTTCTAGACAAAGAATGACCGTCAAACTTCGTAAAACCCCATAATTTAATTTTACTAAAACAATGTTGAAAAGACAGTGAAAGACCACATAAGGGTTTTTGCCTGGCAATACTCTTATGAACTTCCCAAGAGTCCAACCAAGGTGCAAACGTATCCAAAACCCAAGGACCCCAAAATTTGTCTTCTATACTTAACAGGGGTAAAATGTTAGCCTGAAAAAACATATTGAAAAAGAACAAAACCGGATTTATCATCCCCAGACCACCTTTACCTATAGGTAAATACAAGACTCCTCTCTTAATTGGATTTAACCGACTTCCCCAAATTCCCTGAAAAAAAACACTATATACCCTTGTCTCCAATTGTATGGGCAACATATATACAGTACTCAAATGTAAAAACATACTTAATAAATACGTTTTTAACATATAAACTCTCTTTTGTTTTGAAAGAAACCGCCTATTCCAATATACTACTTTCCTCTGGGCCTTTGTTAATAAAATATCCCAATTCAAAAAACCCAGATCCTCATGAACAAAAAAAAACCCCTAAAATCTTACAAGGGGAATACGTTATAGGGATACCTAAAATATCCTGGTGCTGAGTAAAAACTGTCCCAATCGGAACACACTTACTTTTTGTGAGATTTATCCTGGAACCAGTTGTCCTGGAAAAGCTGCTCAACAGAGCTCCCAATGCTCCACCACAGGGAAAATCTGCCAGAGTAAAACATAAATCATCAGAGTACGCAATGTATTTTATATCCTGACAATCACTTGAAATCATTACCCCTTGAATAGCAGAATCCAACATCACTTTATGTAAAAGAGGCTCAAGAGTCAAAATGTATAACATAGGGCTTAAGGGACAGCCTTGTCTAACTCCTCTCCTAACTGCACAACTAGATCCCAACCAGCCATTCACATATGGTATAGTAGACGCATTTGCATAAACCATACGAATCAATTTATAAAAGGTTGTGAAATCTAAACTTCTCAAGACATTTCAAATATACCTATGTGCTACATTGTCAAAAGCTTTGGCCTGATCCAAGCTAATCAAAAAACCCATAATTTCTTGTAACCGCCCTTTTTCCATCACCTCTCTCAACAAAATAAGACCATCCGTGATCCTCCTCCCCAGTATTGAACAAAATTGTGTTGGTAAAATCAAATCCTGCAATACCATACTAAGTCTACCACTAAGTAATTTGGTAAGAATTTTTAAATCCGAATTTGAAAGAGAAATAGGCCTCCAATTCTTTAAATCCTCTCTTTCCCCACTTTTAAACAACAAAATCAAAAGACTAATATTCATGTCCTCCGGAATATGATTGTTCAAAAAACAGTAATTATACATTGCAACCAATTCCTTTCCTAAATACCTATTAATATGAACATATAGTTCATTAGGTAAACCATCATATCCTGGAGCTTTCCCTGAAGGGAGAGAAGCAATTACTTTAGTAAGTTCCGAACTTGAAATAGAGGTCAATAAAGACAAAAAATAAGTGTCAGAAACTTGAGGAAGATGCAACCCCATTAACCAATCATCTAAACCACTCTCACCAATTTCAGTATCTTCATGAAATAGAGTAGAAACAAAACTTTCTATTTCTCGCATTATTTCATTATTCATCGTGAACACACCCCCTCCCTACGATTTAAGACAGGAAATATCTTTATGCTGTCTCTGATTTTTACAACTATCAAAGGGGTTCAAAAAATCCTGTTTTCCTTGAGTGCCAAATCGTTGATCCCTCTCTAAAGATTTCATCCTGTCGTACTGCAATTGTACCAATTCAGCCTTAACATCAGCTATTTCTTGTAAATAATTCAGTTCTCCTTTCATTTGTAAAATCTGAATCTGTGTAAGATATTCCCGTAAATGTTGACACCTATCATTCCAACGTGTCCCCAATAATTTCCCTATTTTCTGAAAAAATTCCCCTACATATCTTTTACTATCAGCCCACCAAAGGACAGGAGAAGAATATAAGAAAAAACAGATTGCCTTGCTTCTAATAGGGAAATAAAACCTGCCATAATCTCAGGGTTGTCAAGTAAGGAAAGATTCATTCTCCAATACCCAGGACCCTTAGTAGTATCTTGGAAATTAGAAAGCTTCATCATTAGTAAACCATGGTCAGAAGTAGCAACAATATGCACTTTTTGCTGGCAATATTGTAGAGTTGGAGTGATAAAAAAATAATCTATTCTGGTAGCTCTTTTCCCTTGAAAAAACGTTTTTGAATTATTTGCCAATTCCTGAAGAAAAACATCCTGAAGACCTGTTTGATAAACTTGCATCACAAAAAGGTTTTTTGTCTGCCCAGTTTTATCCAAAAAGGTCCTACTAATATTAAAATCGCCACCAAACACTACATTTTTACTAGTAAATAAAAAAGGCAAAATAACCTTTAATAAGTCTATCTGTTCCGTTTTAACCTGAGGAGCATACACATTAATTAAACGAACATCCACGCCATTTACCTGGATATCCAATAATAAAGCCCTACCAAGAAAAATCTCAACTAAACGAATCTTTTTAAAATTTGAAAAAAGAAAACAAATTCCTACCCCACAACATCGATCCGCACCTCCAGACCAGAAACAGGGACCCCACACCCAAGCCCTGGAAGCTACCTCAAAGTCTCCTTCATTATACAATCTAGTATCTTGTAGAAATACTATATCAACCACATAATGAGAAAATAAAGAAAAGGTGGCCAAACGTTTATGTTCCGTAAGAGTACTGTTAACATTTAAACTTGCAAAACTCAAATTATATTGTGTTAAAGACAAAGTAAATGTTAGGTTTTTTTTCTAATACTTTTCCTTAAACCCATCCTATTACCCCGTAATTGTTTTTTTTTTACCGTATTTGCTGGTTCAATATTTGTTTCCATATCGGACAAAACATCCTTCTGAGAGGATGTACCTGAAACAGTGTCAGAATCCTCCCCTTCCTCCGGTTGTAAAACAGTAAAGGGTTGGAGGTAATTACACTGTCAGGAGTCAGGGCTGTAACTGGGAGAACAGATCGCAGACCTTTACTGGTTTGAAAATCCTTGCAAGAAACCGAAGGGGGCAACATAGAGGTAACTACCTCAGGCACACAAAGGGAAACAGGAGACGCTGAGGTAGCCAAATCAATTAACCTAGAATCTTGCAAGACTACAGGAGTAGTGCAAAGCCCAGCCAACCACAGCACAGGTCCCTGCGTGGTCGCCTCTGCATATGTGCAGCCTTCAGAAGCATGTCTAGAGTACTGTGACACAGGGGTCCATGAATCCATCCCAACAATTGTAGTTTTTGCAGCATTAGTCAGATATAGATCTTGAAGCCCCAAATCTGAATCTGAGGTATTATGGGATGCCTTTGGACAATCCGAAAAATCATGGCCTATGTCCTGACACAAAGAACATTTAGGACTATTTGCACAATGAAACCCGGAATGCCCCGACTCCCCACAATAAGAACATAAAATAACAATGCAAGTGGTACTGATATGTCTAGCTGAACCACATCTATAGCATCTAAGAGGTTGGCCAGGGTAAAAAATTAAACCCTTGTCTCTACCAATAAAAAGACAGTTTGGCAGATGTTTGAAATCGGTCCCTTCCTCAAAAAGTTTTACCTTTACCCTCCAACCTCCATTCCAAAAACCCTCAGAGTCTAATATGGGATCTGGCAGACCTAATACTTCACAATGTTGTCCTAGCCAAAACATAACATCCACAATGTTTACTCCTTCACTACGAAAAAGAACAGTTATTAAACGAAAAGCTTGTTTAGAAAGAGGAGTTACTTGAAAAGGAGTCCAAAGAGGGTTCGTTTTCAATAAGGCATACTTAGTCCAGAATTTCTCTGAAAGAGCTGCTGAACGAAAACTAACATCAAAAGTATGCTCCCAGAAATGTGTATGAAGGCATAAATATCTGAGGGGTAAAACCCAAGATTGTTTTATCAAAACTTGTCCCACATATTGCCTGTCAGGTAGGTCCTGCAGCCAGTCAAATATCTAATCCATAGCATGTCTTCGTTTAGCCAAATCTAATTGTTTCCGTAAAGGTCTAAAAGAAGTTTGTTTTGGGCCCTAAAGAGTCGGTCCCAGGAAAGACCGCATTATTCACTTGAGCCTCCCCCTCCTGTCCCATTTCTATAACCCCAGACTGGTCCATTAATTTATCCTGGGCCAGATTCAATAAGGAAATTGTCTGCTCGCCTAAACCTCCAGCCGACAGTGCCACACAATCATCGTTCCTCAGTCCTGAAGATGCTGGAGCTGGCACAGAAGTCTGAGAAGTCAGAACCAAAAAAGTAGGTCTGTGCCCGGCCGACTTACCAGCCACCTCACGCTGCAACTCCGGCCCAGAATCTGCACACCATTCACCTGTGGAAATCCGAGACCATCCAGCGTTTTCCAACGCGTTATCTGGGGACCAATCGATACTGTCCAAATCCTGCGAGACCAACTGCTGCTCCGACTCCCTCTCCTGTGTATTTTCCAAATGTATATCCAAAGCAAAAACTTTGGCAACAGGGGAAACCGACGGACCCAAAGGAACTTCCGAAAGCCGTTTTCTCTTACCCTGGTCTTCTTGACCCGCAATTTCAGATTCCAACAACGATTCCACTGAAGTGAGTTCTGACTGCAAAATGTCCCGTTTTTCTCGTAAAGTTAAACCAGAGGCCAAATCCAAGATTCCATGTGTCACACATACAGAATCCTCCGCAGTTACCGGCAAACAGGATGCAGCTTCTTTGGCGTCTCCAGCGCCTACCGCTTGCAGCCCCACTCCGTCCTCCTTCATGACACACACACCACACTAACCGGCTCCACCACTCCTCGAGCAGCAAAGCCTTCCGCCAACCAGTAGGGGAAGTTCACCAGTGTCCTGGCCAAATTTCCCTCATTCACTAACAATACCACCAACAGCTTAATCTGGTTCAAGGTCAGTTTGCATTCATCTGTATCTCCCTCCCCCAGGTCGTGCCTGAAAATAGGGAGGATTTGTCTAGTGTACTTGCCCGGTCAACAAAAACTAAATAAAATAAAATAAAATATATGGTTAATATTTATTTGAAATATATTTTATTGTTGTTGGTTGTTGTTTATTAGGAATAACCATTGAGCATACACTGATTCACTATGACAACCTAGTGCACACATTGAAAATATACAAGTAGCAATACATAAATCATTGAACCACAGAATGTTCAACATACTATATTTACAACAATTAGTTTAAACATTTACAAATCTGTACATTATTATTGTTATTATGTATTATTTATTACAGTCTCAGAATTTGACTTACCTTTGAGTCAATTTACAAAGGTTCCACATCCAAAGTAAATCATAACAATCAGCTAAATAAAACAATGTAACAAAAACATGACATGGATATAACAAGAAAACAAAAAACTATCAGAACAGTCATTATATCAGACTTTGTCAAAGTTGACAAATAAGAACCAAAAATAGATACCAGGGTAAAAGCTAAGATAAAATACAATAATGTTTCAGTGTGTGATAATAGGTGGTTAAGAATAATTCTGTCAAAGTTAATAGGTTAATAAGAGTCAGCCAAGACAAATAAAAAGAAGCAGTGAAAAGGGGGAAAGAGGGAGGAGGGGGAATAGGTGGAAATCAGGATTCAGGAGCTACAGACTGAGGTGAAGTAGAGAGGAAACATGTCAAGAGAGAGAGGTACCTATGAGGGGCTGTGGGGTGAGGAGAGGAAGGGTGGGGAGAGTGGCAGCTGTTCAGCCAGGCAATGAGGGGATATGTGAGGGTGAAGTAGCTGAAGTTGTGCAGTCGCAGTGGTTGAGAGAAAGAAGGTACTGCCTGAGGTTGCGTTTAAACTGCCCTAACTTGGAGGCAGTGTGTACATCAAGAGAGAGAGAGAGAGAGATTAGATAGCCAGGTGGGTGCTCTGTAGAGAAAGAACCGCTGCACTTGATTAGTCTGACAGAATGGGGCCTGATAGGTAGGTCTAGCTGCACTTCTCGTCCTTCAAGGATTGGTTACTGGGGTAAGGAGGTGTTGTGTTGGAGGGATTAGACCCAGGCAGAGCTTATCTAGTAAGCAGGTCTGGTACATGATCCTGCCAGAAAGATTCAGCCAGCAGGTTTAGGTATACAGATTGCAGGTGTGGGTGTATCTGTCAGCCCCAGAAACTAATCAGTAGGCCTTGTTGAGGTTAACCTTAATACAATTATGTGAAGTGTCAGTAGCTGCTCCAAAAATGACTAGCCTGTAGTCTACAAGAGAGAGAACAGAGATGTTGACAGCTCTAGAATGCTGGCAGCAGAGTGACTGTGTCTATGTGGAGCTCCTTAGATAAGTGAACATTTTCTATATTTTTTCTAGTTTTTAAATATTTTTTGTGTACAGTTTGTGGACTGAGAAGGAGAGTATTATTGTTGCCTACATGAAGGTGTAGGATATGTGTATTTCATGTTAGTTGGTAACAGTATAGTCAGCATGTTTGTTCTGTGGTGAATCATATATTGTGTAGGTTTCATTTTGTATAGTAGATAGGCAGTTTGAGATTTTTGTGGGGTTGTTCTTGTCACCAGGATTAGCTGGCTTGTTGCTTGGTAGTGGCATGTTGTTTAAGGTGGTACTGTAACTTATTTTGTCAATGTTTCATGTGATTTCTAGGCGGATGATTTAAAAGGCATTTTCTTAAAAATATTGTTTTATCTAAAATCAGGTGGTTGCTAAGAAACAGCTTCCTTGGCATAGTGTTCTAGTATTGCTAGAACACTGGAAGTAGCAGCCTACTGAGTTCTAGATTATTGAGATTGTTGTTACATTTTGATGTTAAAGTAAGATAGTAATTTATGTATTTTTTTAATTTTATAGTTATGTATAACTGGAGGCTCGGAGAAGCTGGGCTGGGAGGATGTAAGGGAATAGGTACATGTATGGGAAGCAGGTGAGTGGTAAACTGCAATAGCTGTGGGGCAGCAGTCTTTCTGGGGGTGATGTGGAGTAAAGGGGGATGCTGTGTGTGTAAGAGCCTGGAGCAGCTAAGGAATGAAATAAGGCTGCTCAGATGGAAGCTGGGGGAGGATGGTGTGGGAAGTCAGAGGAGCAGTGGAGGTAAAGGCAAAGGGGTGATGACCAGGGGAGTGACACCATCAGGCAGGGGATGGGAGTGGGGAGGAGCACACAGTATACAGGAATATCTCTTCCCCAGAGGACTAGGGAGCCCAGGGTAGGCAGAATGGCAAGTGGTAAGGGTAAGGGGTAGGAATTTGAGAGTAGCATTGGGGTGGGAAATTCTATAGGGGTGCCTTTATTGAATAGATTTGCACCACTGTCTGGAAGGAGGGAGGGGGCAGCAGGAAATGAGGTAGAGGGTTAGGTTGAGGCAGGGTTGAGAGCAGGAGTACAGGGGAGGGGGATGGAACTAATCAGGGTGGACAGGAAAGAAGATGCAGGCAAAATGGAGTGGAGGATGGAGGAGAGAAAAGGGATGGAAGAGGGGATGGAAAACTGAAAGCAGATACAGATAGTCAGAAGGGGAAGGGCAGATTGGGAGATGGAAAAACATTTATGGGGATAAATTGTGGATGTGTAGATAAGTTCACCAGGGTGCAGCAGGAGCAGTTAGTTGGGGAAGCAGCTAGTACCAAAGGTAAGAAAGGAAGGACTGGGAGCACGGATGCAGGAGATGGAAGGGTGGCAATCATAGGGGACTCCATAATTAGGGGTACTCACTGGGGAAGGAAAGGGGATTCAAATGCAAGCCGGAGGGTGGTTTGTATGCCAGGGATGACAACGGGGAAGGTGAGCCCAAGAATAAGGGAAATAGTAAGGGAGGTTGGAGGAAAACCTAATTTAGTTTTACATTTGGGAAGAAATTACATAACTTGGGTGGAGGTTGAGATAGAGCAAAGTAGGTTCAGGGATTTAGGGAAGATCTGCAGGGAGAAAGGAAGTTTACTGGCCTTCTCAGAGGTGATGCCAGTATCAAAGGCCAGCACAGCTAGGAAAAGAAGAATAGAGGATTTTAATGATTGGCTGAGGAAATAGTGCATGGAGGAGAGGTTCATCTGTATTGGGGACAGGGAGGAGACCTGGTCAAGCAAAGCATTCTTTTCCCCAGACAGGCTACATCTCAGTAGGGAGGGTTTGAGGGTACTCAGGGACAAACCGGGGGAATACATAACCACTACACTTAATTTAAACTAATGGGGGGCAGTGGGCATGCAGGACCACAGACTCTGAGAGGAGGTGGCCAGTGAACCTCCCCCTCAACAGTGATGGAAGAGGTCTGGAGGGGGAGGAGGTGGAAGGGGCCAAAACACAGTTAGCAAAGGGTGGAGGGGGTGAGGAACACAACAAGGGCATGTGGAGGGGGTGAATTCAGGGGATAAATGTGAATAGAAGAAAAGAGGAAAGAGAAGGAAGGTCAGACTCTAAGTGGAGGATGGTGTCTCTGAATGCACAGAGTCTTGGAAACAAGATGGATGACCTGCAGGCACTATTAGCAGACAGGAGGGTGGACACAGCTGCAGTAACTGAGACTTGGGCAACATCACACCATGACTGGGACCTTGTAATCCCTGGATATAAAGGATACAGTAGGGATAGGGTAGTCAGGAAGGGGTGAGGGGTGGCAGTTTATATCAGAGAGGGAATAACTTTCACAAGGGAGGAGTAGGAGGAAGGGGAGGTGGAGGCATTATGAGTTCAGTTAAGGTCCAATAGAGGGAGAAAGGTGAGGTTGGGGGTGGTTTACAGACCACTCAGTCAAGATGCGGAGAGGGACAGGGAACTAATCTCACAAATATTGGAAGCTGCGGGGAAAGGAGAGGTGGTAATTGTGGGGGACTTCAACCTGCCCAAGGTGGACTGGAGCATACCATCCACAACATGTGCTAAGAGTCAGGTGATCCTGGAACGACTGCAGGGTGGGTTCCTGACTCAGGGCATCACTGAACCAACAAGAGCTGAGGCAATTCTTGATCTGGTGCTCACAAATGGGGCACATGTACAGGAAATAATGGTCAGGGAGCCACTAGGTGGAAGTGACCATTGCACAGTGTGGTTCTAGTTGGATATGGGCAGAGAAAGTATTATGACTAAGACCAAAATATTGGATTTCAGGAGGGCGGACTTCAGTAAAATGGGTGAAGTGCTAAGGAGCCATCTGGTGGGCATCAGAGCAGCTATGGGGGTGGACCAAAGGTGGTCCATCTTTAAGGAAGTAATACTGGTTGCCACAGATGAGTGCATTATGCTTAGGGGGAGAACACAAGTGCCAAAGTGCCCAGCTGGTTCAGTTCTGGGATTGACAAGGCAGTAAGGGAATAGAGGTTGGCCAACAGAAAATTCAGGAAGACCAAGAAAGAGGTGGATAGGGAAAATTAACTAAGGTTGGCTAGTAAGGCAAGTAAGGATGTCCGGTGAGCAAAGGCACAGAAGGAGCTGCAGACAGCTGAAGTAATTAAGAAGTGGGAGAAGGCTTTCTTCTGCTATATAAGTAAGAAAAGGGACAAGAAGGAAGGGATTGTTCAGCTTAAGAAAGGGGTGTAGTAGGTAGAGGATAATGGGGGAAAAGCAGAGACACTAAATGAATACTTCTGTCCCATCTTCACCAGGGAGAAGGATGGACCAGTGCCTTCAAGAGGGAAAAGAGGATCAGGGGAGAGGGGAACACAGAGGTAGTGATAGAGGAGAGTAGACTGAGAGAGGGGCTGCTGGCAGTGAAGGTGGACAAATCACCAGGCCCAGACAGAATACATCCAAGTGTACTAAAGGAACTGGCTGAGGAGCTGGCAGGGCCACTAGCAGACTTATTTAATAGTTCACTAGAGTCAGGCTTGGTACTGCAGGACTGAAGAACAGCACATGTAGTACCCCTTCAAAAAAGCATTCCCAAGGATGACCCAGGGAATTACAGACCAGTCAGTCTGACCTCCATTGTGGGCAAGCTCATGGAGGCCATACTAAAGGAAATGTTGGTGGAATATCTAGAGAAGCATGGTCTTCAGGATGAGAGTGTAAAGGAGTGAAAAGACTCCAGCATCAGGTTCTTATTAGAGATAAACACGTGGAAGGAATGACAGACAGTGGCAAATCATGTAATAAACAAGTTTATTGCAAAAGCACAGACTTATAACCTGCAGTAAAGCAAATATAATGGGAGAAACAAGTTCCCCTATGTCTAGATGCAGCAATTCTCAGCAAACCTTTCTAGAACCATGTTTCTTATAGTAAGATAAGGAAAAAGGTGTGACATTTCTTATTGGCTGAAGCAAGTGGTAGCATTATATTACTGGACAGAAAATGTAGAGTCAGCAGGAAGAAAAACATTATGATATACATAAGACGTAACATTAGTTAGAACAAAGATGGCACAGAAATCATAGCAGGTGCAAGGTCATTATGGTGCAAAGCAGTGTCAGCATAAATACATGTTTACAAGAATACTTTGGTAAAACGATATGGTTAGGTCCAAAGCACGTATGCCTCATATGAGCAAATAAACATTACATCTAACATAAAACTAAGAAACAATACTGTAAAATAAATGTATACTGTATAGTGCATACACTTAGCAAGCATGATCCCTAGTACCCACACTTGTACAGTGGATACCCATTACTGCATATTAGTGCAATACAGCAATATCACAGTAATAATAAACTGTCATTGTTGTGTGCATGATGGTGCAAGGGGTGTGGGATCCACAGACAGCATTCCCCTCCTTGTTGCCTCAAAAGGGGCAGCACAATCATAGAGAAGTGGTTGGAATGGTTTACATGCCCAAAGCAGGAGCCTTGTAAAGGAATGTCAATGATAATAATGTATAATAGTACGCCGCAGACAGTAAAGCATTAGGATTAATAACATATGATAAAAAATAAAACAGGGTTACATGTGTGATGGTTAATCACAGATTGAAACATAAATGGAGACAAAAATGTATGTAGTTTGTAAAAAGCAGACAGATAGTCAGGGTTACTGTAAAAAATGGGCCTGTTCAGGAGTTGGTACAGGGGTAGTCACAGATGGAGCACAAATAGTGTGTTTGTAAAATATAGTGCAGAATTCAGGGATGTCAACACCACAATTGAAATTGGTGGAAAGATGTTAACATGTGATACCACATATAACACAATATGATATAAGAAGAGTTTATGCAATCCACTTTGAGAGTGGATAATGTAGACACTGCCTGGTGTTGAGGTGTGGCACACCCTTGAAGCTTGATTAAAGAATCTGTTGATAATGTGTCTTGACAGAAAGGTCCTTATAAAACTGGACCCATGGGCAATAAGAGGCAGCATAGATTCATGGGGGGTGGATCGTGTCAAACAAATCTGATTGACTTCTTTGACTGTGTCACTAAGACAGTAGACTGGGGCCAAATGGTAGACATCTTCTATCTTGATTTCAGCAAGGCCTTTGGCTCTGTGACCCACAAAAGGTTGATCAGAAAGTTGGTGGATCTTGGGGTTGGGGAAAAGATGGCAAGATGGGTGGAAAACTGGCTGAGGGACAAAACCCAGAGGGTGGTTGTGGGAGGAGAGTTATCTGGCACAAGAGAGGTAACCAGAGGGGTCCCACAGGGCTCGGTACTGGGACCGGCATTTTTCAATGTCTTCATCAATGACATTGGGGATGGCATTAAGGGCAAAATGTGCCTATTTGCAGATGACGCCAAGGTCTGTGGGAAAGTGGACACAGCTGAAGGGATACAGAACCTACAGAAAGATCTGGAAAAGTTTTGGAGGTTGTCCAGGATCTGGCAGCTTGGCTTCAATGCCAAGAAGTGCAAAGTTATGAATATTGGAGCCAAGAATCCCAGGACAGAGTACCACCTGAGTGGAGTCTGAGTATCTTCAGCCCAGGAGGAGAAGGACCTGGGAATGATGATCACTAGTGACTCGAAGCACTCCACACAGTGCAAGAAAGCTGCAACAAAGGCAAACAAGATGCTGGGATGCATATCTAGGGGGATCAGTAGTAGAAAGAGTAGGTTATACTGCCCTTGTACAGGTCACTGGTAAGGCCGCATCTAGAGTATAGAGTTTAGTACTGGTGCCACACCTCAAAAAGGACATTAACCTGCTGGATAAGGTCCAGACGAGGGCTACAAAGATGATAGCAAGTCAGCAGGGTAAGGCATACGAGGAGAGGTTGAGAGCACTGAACATGTACTCCTTGGAAGACGAAGAGAGAGAGAGAGAGAGAGAGAGAGAGAACATGATTGGGAGCTTCAAGTACTTGAAAGGGTAAATAAGGTTGATAAGGATAGTTTTTTTAAGCTGAATGGCAACCATAACATGAGGGGACACAGTCTTAAGTTGGAGGGTGGGAGGTTTAGGAGGGAGGTCAGGAAGCACTCCTTCACAGAGAGGGTGGTGGACACTTGGAATGCGCTGCTGGAAGAGGTAATTTTGTTGAAGACAGTGGGCAGCTTTAAGAGAGGCTGGGATAGGCATAATGGGAAGGTAAGCATCATGGGTAGGGAGGATGAGAGGAGTGGGGGAGGGAGGGCAAGGAAATTAGCTCAAGCTGTGGACCCTGCAATACAAGCAGACTTGATAGACCAAATGGCCTTCTTCTGCTGGCTTCTTCATATGTTTGTATGTATATAAGACAGAGTGCATCAGGGGTAATGCTGTGACAGTGTCTATAGAGGGGCCCTATTTGAGTATTAACAGCTTTAGAAATAATGTTTATATGGTTATTAAAGGCTAAGGTGCTGCCAAGTGTAATGCCTAGGTACCTGAAGTAGTGTACTTGCTGTATAGGATCATGACAATTGTCAAGTATGGTGAGTTGAGCTGACTTATGCTTGTTGTGAGAATTTGCAAATAACATCACCTTGGTCTTTTAATAGTTCAGGATTAGCTTGCATTCTGTTAGCAAGAACTCAACGAGGCAAAGCTGTTTTGCAACTCTCTAGTAAGGAGGGACGGGTCTGGCTGGCTCATGAATAAGACAGTGTCATCTGTGTATAGGAGGAGTTGGCTGGGGCAGGCCTTGGGGAGGGAACTGAGGAAGAGACTAAAATGAAGGGGGCCAAGAATGGAACCTTGCAGTACACTGAAGAGTACAGGACAGGAGGTGAAGTGGGTACCCCTAATGTTTACCCATTGCGTTCTGCCAGCAAGGTAGCTCTGAAACCAGGAGGTAACTGCATGTGAAAGAACAAGGACAGGGGGAGACTTAATAAGTAGAGAATGGTTAACCATGTAGAATGTTTTAGTTAGGTCAATATAGATGGACCCAATTAGGTGGACATGGTCGAGTGCTCTTTGAATAAATGTAGTATATTCAAGAAGTGCGGTAATGATGCTATGATTTTTTTCTAAACCCATTTTGCTGTGGACATTGAGTGTTGTATTTGAACAGGTAATTGGAGAGCTGATTGGAAATTTTACATTCTAGCACTTTAAAGAGGGGGAAGTATAGTGATGGGATGGTAGTTAGAGTGCAAGGTCTTGTCTCTGCTCTTGTAGACAGGGGTAACTATGGCTGCCTTCCACAAGTGAGGGAATTGACCTAAGCAGAGGGACAAATTGAAAATCTTGGTGAGGGTAGCAGTACAGCATCTAGGGCAAGGTGGAGAAGTTTTAGATCAAGGGAATCACTGCTGTAGTGCGATCTGTTAAGGACCTGAAGGAGGTACTTTTTTATCTCTTTGGCCAAGACTGTCCCAAAGTAGAAGGGAGGGTGGAAGTGGTCATAACTTTAGGGGAGCTGTTGGGGATTCCAGGTGTAGAGGGGGCATTAGAGAAAAAGTCAGAGGGAAGGACTCCACTCAGCTCTGAGAAGGCATTATTAAAGATGTCAGCAATTTGTTGTGGATCCTAGGTGGAAATCCTGTTGATGTTGATAAGTGAGGGTGGATTTTTTTTTCAGCTTGTAAGTCAGTTCCTTGATGTTTTATGACAAATTTCTACTGTTACCCCATGTGTCATTAAACACAGTTTTATAATAATCAGATTTAGCAAGGCAAGCTACATGAGTGCAGTTGTTCATATCCACTTTGCACCTATCCCAGTCAGAGGGGCTTTATGCTAGCGATGATCTCGAGCAGCCATCTGATTAAGGAGATGGGTGGAGAGATAGGTGTTACAGGCACCTTTAGATTTCCTTTTTCAGACAGGGGTGAAGATATCACAGGCTGCGCTGAAAGTGGTGATAAAGTATTCTAATGCAGAGTCAGCATTAATGGCCAAAAAAACAGGCATCCAATCATACTGCTGAAGGTGACATAAGAACTGCTGCCACTGCCCTTTTTTCAGGACGTGCTGGTAAATTACCTTAGGGGGAGTTGAGGGGCCTAGTTAGACCAGAAGCTGATAACCTGGGAGTGGTCACTGAGTGAGTCAGTTCAGACCTCCGTGCCCATAAATCTTTCAGGATGGTTAGTAAGAAGTAGGTCTAATTGCATGCTGTTCTGTTCTCAGTTTCTCAGCATCAAATCTGTCCTCAGGATGGACCAGTGTTTGTTAATATTTCTAATATTCCCACTTTGCCTATACTAGGTAGTTACAAAGTTAATCTGGGGACTTGTACAATTACCACTGTCCACCTTTGATAACAAAAGTGTGGTCCTGTCACTTCACATGACTAAATCCTTCACCCTTTCCACAACATCTTCTTTCTATTCCATCACGTTAAACCTATCAGACAATTCAGCACTACATGCCTCAAAATCAGAGCTACTGCTACAGTTATGTCGGATTCTCACAAATTGGAATTTCAAAATGTTATTAATGGTGTGTCGTGGGTGACAGGTGGAGTGGAGCAATCGTGTTTCTATTATTTTTTTTCCTATGAAAATCAGTACCAGTAGCACTATCCTGTAATTTAGTATCCTTGAGATTCAAAAAAGTAATACTTGTTTGATTTGTTTGTACTGCAAATTGCAGATTCTGGTTACAATTCTCAAGATACAAAACAAACTGGTCCAACACCTGTCTGTCACCCCTCCACACCAGTAGTATGTCATCTATGTATCTTTTCCATAGGTCAGTCCTATCATAAAAAGGATTAACCTCAGAATAATAGACTATTTCTTTTTCCCAATTTCCCGAATATAGGTTTGAGTAATTTGGGGGCAAAGGTAGCACCCATCACAGTACCTTTGATCTGGAGCCAATATTCATCCTGAAACAAACACACAAAAAAAATTAGAAGTTAATACAAAATTAGCACATTGTATTAGAAACTCCTTAAAATCCTGACTAAAGTTGGTGCCAGAATCCAAATAATGACAGAGAGAATCCAACCCCCCAATGTGGGGAATATTCATATAAAGGGACTCCACATCTAAGGAGATTAGAAACCAGCTCTGTTCAATCTGCATGTCCCCCAGAATATTTAAAATCTGTCTGGTGTCTCAAACATATAAGAGCAAGGATGTTGCCAATTCCCTATTGTGGCCATCTATAAATTTAGACAATGGCTCCTAGAGGGAGCCAATCACAGCCACAATAGGGTGACATGGGAGCATTGCAAATTCTTATGGATCTTCAGGAGGAGATATATTGTAGCATGTATTGAGTGCTGCACCATTAAAAATGTCATAATGTGTTCAGGTATCAACCCACATTTCTTACTACTCAGCAAATAAATATCAATGTCCTTATTAAATTTCAGGGTAGGAAAAGATGGTAGCTTCTTATAATAATCAATGTCCAGAAGTACCACTGACCCTCCCTTATCAGCTGGCTTAATTGTTAATGTTCTGTCAACTTCCTCTTGTTCTAGTTTGATGATATTAGTAAAGGCAGGTAGTCTCTAATTTGCAAAGAGCATCTTAAAGTCCTCTTCACAAAAACACTCAAATACTGCAACAGTCTGAGTTTATGGAGGGTTGAATGTGGACCTCGGACAATAACTAGACAGTAAATCCATACCAGAGCTGCTGTCATCACTTGACTGTTCCAAACACCAGACAGATGAGTCAGAATGATGTAAACATGGCTGTATACATTGTCCCTGTCGACCATCTCTACCATCTAGATTACATATATTGTCACTCTGTGTGCCTATTTCTTGTTTATGGAAACAAACATCTAGGATTAAGGCATCTGATTAGGTGACAAAAATCTAAATATAAGTCAAGGGGTTGTACTTTTCGTGTAAGAATAAATCTGAGTCCTTTATTCAGCAAGGAGATCTCCGCTTCAGATAGTATTTGGAAGAAATATTAACCACATTCTATTCTTCTGTGGTGTTTTGGATTTCTTTTAGGTTTGCTTTTTCTTCTTTTATGTTTACTGAAGCATCAGACTGTGCCCCCCCCCCCACCTTGTACATTTGCTGCATCCTGAAAGCTGACATTTCTTGGGCTCTGTTGAGGCAACTGGGCTACAAGTTGCTGATTTTTTGTCTAAAAAAGGATCCACATTTTCTGTTTCAGAGTCACTTGCTGTATAATAACTAGAGGATTGGCTTCTATTCTGCATAAGAATTGATTTAGGATGGCTTCTGCTCTACTGCGACCTCTTTCTTTATTTTTAAACCAGGTAAATTTAATTTTATGGAACTAGTTAAAGGACTATACGTTAATTTTGACTGACCCACCCACTGTCGTAGTGCATAAATCATCCCCCAAAACACCCACTGCCACCCCTCTACTGTCCCAGCAGGTAATGGAGGCAGATGGTAATGGGGGGCAGCTGCACCTTAATGGACCACATGCTCTGTGCTCAAGTCCATGTTCACATCATGCACGTGGTCACGGTCATGGTAACATTAAAAGTCACAGTGATTTTAAATAAATTATAATTTTTTATATAATCATTTAAAAAACTGTACATTTACTTGCATCAGCTCCAACACATTTATTGGTTCTAAAATGAGGTGGCAGAAGCTCTTCATCTTCCTTAATGGTCAAGTTAAAATTTAAATGTCACTGTCATGTTAAAATAAATGTAATTTTATTGAAGCATTTAAAGAAATATACATTTACTTGAGTGGACTCCCCCACTGTCACAGTGCATAAATCATCCCTAAACCACTCATTGCTACCCTTCTACTGTCTCACCTTCCTTCATAGTCATAGTCATGTTAAATCTTAAAGTCACCATCATGTTAAAGCAAATTTAATTTTATGGAATCATTTAAAAACTATACATTTACTTGAATCGACTCACCCACTGCTGCATTGCATAAATCAGCCTCTTGCAGAAACTAACAATAAAGTATTCCTAATGAGTCAAAGAATTAAATGAGAATGATAAAAGAATAAAAAAAACCTGTTAAAGAACTCAAAATTGCAATTTATATCTCTCTGGTTAGTTCTGAAAGTTATCAGTCTCCTATCTCCTCCACTGACTAACTCACACTGCAAAACCAAAGTAAAGTGCACACAGTGTATAGAGATGCACCATGTGACCTGCAATACTCTTCCAGGTGATCTTGAGGCACTGTTGTTTTTAATTACCAGTGGCCTCATTCTGAGAAACTTTGACCAAATGCACCCTAAAGGTGAAATCACAGGTGAAGTTAACATGCAAAGTTTATAATGGCGAATTTCCCAGTACATGGCAACAATTCACAAACTAGTCTACAAAGGAGAATTTGGTAACAATGCCTGAAATTCACTTGTGAATGAAAACCTCGCAACATCTCTAGCAGTAGAATGTGTGTATGCATCAGCTTCAGCATGTTCCCCCAGATGCATGTGGCATGGCCAATGCTCTAAGACTATTCCAGCAATATCCCTGTATCGCAGGGTACTGTACATGGGTTCATGAAGCGGACATTCATGCCTATGCTAGCCAACATTCCCTACTGTCACATGTAAACAAAGTGTTTGTATGGCATATTTGTCCTTGTAGACACCTATGATGCCCTACAACATACAGGACTCCTGGTAGCTATGGGGGAACTGTGTATAATAGGCAGGAGTAGCAAATATACTGGGCATTGTGTCATGCACATAGCCCTGGAGCCATGGAATAGCCAACTTTCCCCATAGTCGTGTAGGGGTGCGATCGGACAAAACAGAGCCTACATATGGCCATGTGTCATGCAATATGCATCAGAGGAACATGGAACGTGTGCTATTGAACTACGGAGAGCATAGCACAGCAGTATTCATGCAGTGCCACTGCGTCTGTTGGGTGGGGTCTGCTGTGTTCCAGATCCTTTCATTTTGTGCTGTGGTAGACATTGTGGGCAATGTCCCTGTGGTGTCACTGTATCACTGTGGGCACATTGTCCATGGGTACATGTTCCCTACCCTGTACATCATGAGACATTCTCTGCAGTTATGCGGGCCCTACCACAGGGAATGCGCTGCAGTGGGGGCCTGTAAGAATGGCAAATGGGAACTGCCCAGACATGTGAGAGACTGCCTGGGTGACCCCCCCCCACCGCTATATGTGTCAGCATGGGTGTGTAGCAATACTGGTGCACAACGAGACCAGGGCTAGGTAGTGCATGGGGTGTGGGCAGCACTAATGTATCCCCATCACCCAGTGAGTGACCATCTGTGTGTTTACCCACAACAGTGCCCCAAGTGGTGCTGTCTGTGTGCTGTTTAGCACTGGGATATGTGTCCCCCCCAAGGGTGGTGCGGTGCGCCTCACCAGCTGGGTGTGTGCACTGGTGTTGAGTGTGTGTTCCTGTTCCTTGGTGTTGGGGTGTGTGCCCACTCCTGCTGCCTTTGTATCCAAAGGTTGTGGGGTATGTACACAATTGTGCTGGATGTATGTACACATGTGTGATACATGCACACATTGTTGATGGGCCGTGTGGACACTGACACTGTGTTGTGCCCCCATAGTGATGCCATGTGCTTCACCTTGCAGGGTACGGGCTCTGCGTTGAACACAATGCATTGGTGCATTGTACCATATGCCAGGACATGTATGCAACCTTGGCCTGTACACTGCCCTGTCAAGTGTGGCAAGATAATCCTATAACACTTTATTGATATTCATATTTCATGTATTGTGATGTGCTCCAGAGTTGAAACACTGTCCCTTTAAAGGCAGAGGGAGGATCTGGAAAGCAAAGATACTCTTTTAACATTTAAGGTCTGGCATTCGACTAGGAATGAGCCAAACAGGGTACGTGTATTCCAGTGATCATATCCTTTACATCAAAAGGGCACTTTGCCATTCTAAAACCAAAAGGCCCCAGTGGGAGGTCAGCCTCCTACAGCAACAGAAAGAACCATACATGGGCATAAGACATGTGCTAGAGGGGTTTTAAACATGAAACTACAGTGACACCTGCAGGACAACGTAAACTGTTGCACCCCAGTTCTCTGCATGGCCAGAGTATTTACAAGCATCCAAAAGGGGAGGGGGGCCAGAATATGACATCATTCAGACTTTAAACTACACACACATTTTGAAATCTGGACGTTCGATTGGAGGTTTAAGCCTGAGAAGGAAGTTTCCTTTGGAACCTCAGAGCTGAGAAGAAACTTACCAAGCTGTTACATAATTTTTGAATGTATATGTAGGTCTTGGCAAACTCCTGAAAAAGACCTTTGTTTGTGAAAGCGGACTTTTCACATTTTGAACCGAAATTCTGATTTTTTAGTCAAAATTTGGGAACAAAGACTTTTCACCAAGACAACCCTGAGTTTTGCTGCAGAAGGAAATTCAGAGACTCACTTTATTTCCAACAATCTTGTTTTCTAAAGAACTCCATCACCTACAGAGAGAATTTCCTCTCAAAAAGGACATTTGATCTTTCTGGACTCTAAGCATCAATTTAAGGTATAGTTTTAGAAATAACAGTGTGTAGTGTTTTTCTGTATAACAATCCAATAGTTATTTTTGTATTGTCTGCATTTCAGATTTGCCAAATTGTAGAATTTACTTTGGTTTTCCTTAAGTAATAAGTGATATAACATTTTAAGAAAAGGATTTTGTAAAGACTATAAACCTTGCTAATTAGGATAGAAATCTGCTTGGCTATCCTACAAACCATATTAACAAGAAGCTTTCAGTTGGGAGTGGGAACTCTAACCAGAACGTGTTGCAAGAGCCAAGGGGACTTGAGACTCCGTTTCCACCCTCCCACTGAGAAAAGGAAGGTTGGTGACACTTCCTGAACCCTATAACCGCTCACAAACTCCACAAAAGGGGGACATCGCTGTGAACAGGAAGTCCTACCGTGCCCACAGGGATGGGATCGTGACATCCAGTACGGTATTATATAATTTCCCTGTCATCTCCCTACAGCACAGCCCATGGAGTCTGACACAGAGTAGGATGCCTCAGGATCATCCTGTAGAGTGCAACTCCTGCCAGCTACCCATACACACCATCCAGAGAACAGCAGTAATGAGATTGTGGCAGAGGACGATGATGACAACAAAACCTACATTGAGAGGTTGGAGCAGGTGGGCGCCCTCCCATGCAGGGACAAGCTATCCCCCACTTTCAGCATACCCACCACTGGGGCACAGCTGCAGTCACTGGTGGCCAAGTGGACACAGGCATACAGCCCACTTCCGTCCATGGTACAGTCATCACCGTGCCATCCCAGAAACCCACCACCACCATGACTACTGTCCTACCACCCACTGCAGACACTGCAGGCCCAACCACCACTGCACCTCCCCATGATGCCTCCAATGGCACATCCATGGTCCTGCTGCCCTGTGCCATTGCAACAGGCCACACAAAGCCAGCCTGCTGCACCCACCACAGATTGCTGCACCTATTGTGATGCAGCCACAACCCAAACAATGGCTGTGGATGCTGCCCCTCCCCATCCTACTGGATAGTCCCTGGTGACAGTGGGGTGCAGCCAAGAACAGGCAGCTTCTGAGGTCTACCATGGAGGCAGAGATTGTAGTGCATCCAGATCTGCCACACCTCTGCCACATGCTGCATAAGACAGACATGACTCCACCACATGCTGCATGATGACATGCAATGTGCCGAGCAGTGGGGGGAGGCATGGCATACTAAACTTGTGTAGTCCTACAGGATCTGTGTGGCACTGTGTGGGAGGCTGCAGTAATGGTGGTAGGCACTGCAAAGGCCAGCCATAGCCCAGCCTGTCTAGTATGAGTAGTGCCACACAACCCCACATGGTGCCGGGAAGATAACGCCTAGTACAACTGGGACTCTCAGGTCACCAATGACACTGAACATACCAGGTCATTACCTGACTCCCACCGGGGGCAGTAACTGGTGGGACTGTGCCCAGGACCAGGTGACACCATTGCCATGGACATCCCCCATACTGTGGCTGAGGTCCACCCCCCCCACCATACAGGGGGGTTGTGTAGACTGTCTGCTCATACCAGGGGTGGTGGCCTAGGGCAGGTGTAGGTAACGAGTGGCCACCACCCCACCAGGCTGTCCCCGGTACCCATACTGTACTCCTGCAACACTTATAAATGCCCTGTGTCGAGGCCCAGGCTGTCTGACCCTGGCATGGATGGCTTGGCATACAGCTTCCACCCAACCTGGATGGTGGGTGTCCCTGTAGAGCTCCCTGTTTCCCCCTACCTGTCCTGTGCTTGTGTCTCCCTAGTTGCTACCCCCATGCATGTGGCCCTGTTTTGCCATTCACTCCACTTTCCCCCCAGCTTGGATGGCATTTATCTCTTTTGGCACCCCCTTGGGACCACCTGTAACCATGGACGTCTGCTTGTGTGTACCCTGTTTGCACCCCTCCTTGCTCTGTAACACAGCATTTGTGTTACATTTGCCATGTTACCCCATTGTCTAGCATACTGTACTACTTTCGTTGTTGTTGTTGCTGGTGCTCTTTCTGTGTCATATTACATTTCTGATCCATCTTACAGTGTTCTGTGTCATCTGTACTCACCTGCCATGTCTGCAGTTGCCACACATGATGTAGACTGCGTAATTCTGGGTCCTCTTGGTCATTCTGGGATCATGTCTGTTGAGCTGCTTTGGTATCCCTTGATCCTCTGGCTCCATATCTGATGCAGACTGTACCCCTGTGAGCTTCATACATATCCCACAGTTGAGTGCCATGTTGCGTGCATACAATAGGCAAGGAATATGGCACGGGCCTTGTGAAGGGTATTCTGCGGGCACCACTGGAATGGACAAGGCACTGGAATTGCATCATAAGCATGCCAAAGACATGCTCGATGATGCTGCCTGTGGTAGTATGTGCTGCATTTTACCTGTCCTCTGTAATGGATGCAGAGCAGAGGACAGGTGTGAAATCCAGGGATACAAGGGATAGGCACTGTCTCCAGTGAAGTTAAAGGCATACTGTAAGTTATTCTCTCATAACAGCATACATGGATGATAACAGGTGACAATCACTAGTCCATCCAGTCCACCCATCGACCCTAGCATACTCGTGATCTATTGTTTATACATGGTTCTTCACCATCATGTTCCATATGGGGCTTCCGGGGAGACTGTGGGGTATATTCACCAATGAGGTTGCCACCAGGGAAGTTCCCATATTCAAACCTCTGGCACAAGATTGGAGACCTGAATCACTCAGTGCAGTGTAAGAAGATGGTGGCCAAGGCTAGTAAGATGCGGGAGTTCATTACCAGGGGAATCACCTCAAGGAGAGAGGAAGTCATTCTGCCACTGTACAGGTCACTGGTAAAACCTCACTTGGAGAACTGTGTGCAGTTCTGGTGCCCCTATTTAAAGAAGGACATCAAACTACTGGAGAAGGTTCAGCGCAGGGCAAAAAGAAGATCCTTGGGCTGGGGGACAAATCATATGAGGAAAGACTGGGGGAGCTCAGCATGTATTCCTTGGAGGATAGCAGGGAGAGAAGGGATATGACTGAGACATTCAAATACTTAAAGGGCATTAATAGGGTTAGCACTAAGCGCATGTTTACATTAAAGTGGGGTGGGACAGACACAAGGGTACACAGTCTGAAACTGGAGGGTGGAAGTTTCAGAGGGAAATGAGGAGGCACTACTTCACAGAAAGGGTGGTAGCGAGGTAGAATGCAGTGCCAGTGAAGGTGACATCATTGAAATCTGTGGGCAGTTTTAAGAGGGGTGGGACAGGGTCAAAGGTAAGGTCAAATCTGGAGGGAAGCTGGGGGGGAGAGTCCTCAGAATGGGCATTAAATCAGATGGACGGGCAAGGGGTAGGGAGGCAGCTTCAGTAGATTAAACTGGGAGATGTGCACTCGAGCAGACTCAATAGACCATATGGCCTGTATCTGCTGGCATTTTCGTATGTTTGTAAGATGGAGTTATGCAACATAGAGGCCTCATGGGCCCTGCCAGGGTACCATGCCAGGACACTACTGATGTGCCTTGTTGCATCACACACACACCTAGCATTTGATGGCGTGGTACCCTTTCCTACTGAGATAGGCATTTGGTCCATCACTGGTGGGTGCCCGGATGTCAACATGGGTGCAGTCAATGGGACTGAGTATAGCTGGTATGTGCACAACTTGATGGAACTGCTGCATGGTTGCCGTTTGCTCAGCCAGGGTACTGAGAAACACAATCAACTTGCCAGCATGGTCCAGTAAAGCATCTAGTAACTGTCCCAACAGGTGCCAGGTGGCAGACTGCAAGATACTGGTGGTTCCTCCACAGTGTCTTGAAGGTTCCAGTGGCCAGGAAACACATGGCAGTTGTCACATTGAGCTCAACAGACAATGCATGGCTGTACTGGGTATTTGACTGGAACTGGTCATGCAGAAGCTTACACAACTGCCTGAGTATGGGCCTGTTAAGACTTTGCCTACCCATGAGCCGATTATCACTAAGGACTCTGTATGTGACTCATGGCCAGTACAGTCTGTGTGCAGCATAGTGCCTCTGCGGCCTATGTATGGGCACACAGTTCCCATAAATCCATTTTTGGTTACTGCAAATAGTTATTTGCCTCTTATTGGCAGACTGTATTATGAGATGCTCTTGGGGCCTTCTTATTGGTCCAACTGTTCATGGGCTTCTCCTGATATCCCTGAATCCCTCTCTGCTGCTGTGGTTAGGGTTAGGTTTGTACAAGATGGTGGCAACATCAGCCAGGACTTACTTTATTTTTTTTTCCAATATAATATAAATGGCACCACAAGCACTAGACCGTTTTGTACCTCATGCACATGGAAACTATTCAGCAGTCCCATGGTATAGGCAGAAGGCCTAATCTGGGTCCCATGGTGCGAAATTTGGTAGCCACTGCTTAATATGTGCCTATGCTGCACAAACAAAGAGGCTGCCCCTTGGCGGCAAGTGTAGCTGAGGAGCAGTGAACCCTGAGTGGTGTGAAGAACAGCTAGCTGCCTGCTGCCTAGCTCTCTCTGATGTCCATGGGATCAGGTGATAAGAGCGGCCTCAATGGGGTGAGTGGTCAGGATGGGGAAGGGTGGAAGCTCTGGCATTGCTCATGGCTGAGGAACATGAGGTAAGACCCCAGCCAGTTTGGGTGGGGTGGGGGGTCGGTCTCAATTCTTTTTCACTTCCATAATCTGATAAAGCCATCACTGCAGCATAGCAGTCAATGAGAACAGATTAAGCCCTTCTGTCAAGGACTGCCTAACTTAATGAATCAACAAATAATGGGTAAATGAAATATAAAACAAAGAGAATTGAAAAATGACAGAATGAGAGGGAGAAACCAAGGTAGGAGAGATTAATGAAATAATTAGCCTAATGAGGAAAAAAATGCCAGGAACTTTCAAGTCTGGTGGGAATCATGTAGTAAATGTAGACAAAGGTAAAAAAGTTATAAGAACAAGTTGGAAGATGCAAAAAATAATTGTTACAGTAATGGAAACCACATTAGTTTTCACCCTGTGAAAACAAAATTGCTTGTCTCCAGAATGGAGCTCCCTTCTTACCAGTTTAAAAAATGATAATGAGGGGAAAAAACATAGCAATGTAGAAACTGATGGCAGATAAGGACCACTTGGCCCACCAAGTCTGCCCATTTTCCCTACCTACTGCAATACTGCAGAACCTACTTGATCTCTGGCTTTTACACTCTCTTTTCTATTGCTAGGGTTCCCTTGTGCTTATACCATGCATTCTTGAATTCCCATACTGTTTTTGCCCCCGCCACTTCCGACGAGAAGATGTTCCATGCATCCACCACCCTTTCTGTGGAAAAATGCTCCCTCACATTACCCCTGAGTCTACCCCACTCCAGCCTCATATCATGACCCCTTTTTCCTTGAACATCTTTTATTTCTGAAAGATGCTACCCTCTTGTACCTTATTTATGTCCTTGAGTTATTTGAAGGTCTCTATCATATATCCCTCTCTCTCCTCTCCTCTCTTCCAGGGTATACATATTGAGGTCCTCTAGCCCTTCTCTAAACACCCTCTACTCTGTTTATGTCCTTCCTGAGATGCATCCTCCAGAACTAGATACAGTACTCCAGATGGGGTCTTACCAATGATTTCTACAGTGGTGTCACCACGTCCTTTTTTCTACTGGTGATACCACTACCTATGCACCTCAGCATCCCAATGGATCTCCCCACAGTCTTAACCTAATGGTGACCAAGCATTGTGATATCAGCTATGATTACCCCCAGTCCCTTTCCTGTTTGGTGGTTGTAAGTACCTTCCCCATATCATGTACTCCTCCCCTGGGATTTTGTGCCCCAAATGCATGATTTTACACTTCTTTGCATTGAATCTTAACTGCCATACTCTTGACCACTCCTCAATCCTGCTTAGGTCCCTCCTCATTTTTTCCACACCCCCGTGGAGTGTCAACCCTGTTGCAGATCTTAGTGTCATCTGTAAAGAGGCATACCTTCCCTTCCAGCCCTTCTGCCATGTCAGTTATAGACATTAAAGTGGACAGGCCCCAGAACTGATCTTTGTGACACCCCGCTGATCACCCTCCTCTTCTCAGAATGAACTCCATTTACCACCACCCTCTCTATTCTATCCCTGAACAATTTCTGACCCAGTTTACCACCTTGGGACTCACTCCCAGGCTGCCCAGCTTATTTACAAGTCCTCCAGTGTGGAGCAGTATTAAAGGCCTTGCTAAAATACAGGTAGGCCACATCCATCTCCCCTCCCTCTGCTGGCTGCAGCTGGTGCAGAATGCAGCAGCGAGGTTACTAACTGGCCTGGTTAGGTCCAGTCATGTGACCCCTATTCTGCGAGCTCTGCACTGGCTGCCAGTCTTGTGGAGGGTCATCTTCAAGGTTGGCTTGCTCACCTATAAGGCCCTATATGGACTGAGCCCTAGCTATCTGACCAAGCTCCTTTCTCCTGCAACCTCTACCTACTCCCTCCGGTCCTCAATTAGAGGACTCCTCAACATCCCTAGGGTCAGGCTTAAAACCTCCAGTGAATGCACTTTCAGTGTCGCTGGTCCTACCCTATGGAACTTGTTCCCAGCTAGTGTCAGAGGAGCCTGGAGAGTTGAGGCCTTTAAGAAGGGGCTGAAGACCTACCTGTTCTCACAGGCCTTCCGTGAAGCAGCTATGTAATTACTGTACACCAACCTGTTTGCTTTCCTAGACTATAATATAATTTAATATAGCCTAGCAATCATTATTACTGTTGAAATGCTATTATAATGTTATAATAATTTTATTTGTAGTATGCCTTTTATCTTGTATTAATTACCCTGTTTTACTGTTTGTATAACCTATTTTGTAAGGCACCCGGAGCCTCTAGGATTTGGCGCCATGAAAATAAAACTTGCCTTGCCTTTGTCTTGCCTCCCTGATCTAATTCCCTGGTCACCCACTCAAATAAATCTATCAGATTTGTTTTACATGACCTTCTCACTGTGAAACCATACTACCTAGGATTCTGTGGTCTGCTGGATTCAAGATATACCACAATCCTTTCTTTTAGCAGTAATTCCATTAATTTCCCCACCACTGAGGTCAGGCCTATGGGCCTGTAATTGTCAGCCTCCTTCCTGCTTCCACCTTTGTCTAGAGGGACTACAGTACATCTGACCTCCTCCAGTCCTCCGGAACCACTCCTGTTTTCAACAATTTGTTGAATAGGGCTGTCAGTGGTGCTGCAAACACCTCTCTAAGCTCCTTTAATATTCTTGGATGCATCCTATCCGGCCCCACTGACCTGTCCACTTTCAGTTTTGCGAGTTCCTTTAGAACTCTGTCTTTCGTAAATGGATTGGTGTCTACCTCCCTTCTATCAATGCTATTGTCACTTAACTGAGGTCCCACACCTTCCGCTTCTTCTGTGGATACTGAACAAAAACATTTGTTCAGGATTGTTTTCTCCATGTCCCCCTCCACACAATCCCCTCTTTCCCCTTTTAGCCCAATAATTCCATCCCTGTTTTTTTCTTCTTTCACTAACATACCTGAAGAATGTCTTGTCCCCTTTAATTACTGCCTAGGCTATTTTTTCCTCCATTTGCACCTTTGCACTCCTGACTGCTTTCCCTACTTCCTTCTGTTTTTCTAGCTACACTTCTTTGTCCTCTTTCCTCTGTGTTTTCCTGTATCTCTTGAATGCCAGCCTTTTCGTTGTTACCTTCCCCGACCACTTCCTTTGATAACCATAGTGATTTTTGTTTCCTCTTGCTTTTGATTAATTGCCTAACGCAAACGTTTGTTGCCTCTTCTATGGCTGCTTTTATATTTGCCCACTGTTCTTCTACACCCCCCCCCCCATCTTGTGGATGGCTTCCACTAGAACTCTGTCCAGCTCTTCCCCTTGTGCTGGAGGTCTGTAGATCACTGTAGTGTAAATAGCAGTGCTATTAACCATCTCTAGGGTGATGCACAGTGCCTCTGTCCCTCCCTGCATTCCTTAAAAATCCACTAACCCAAAGGATACCAATATTACAATTAACATAACATTAACTACAGCATCTGCCACAAAAATAATGTTAGCTGGGGGGTACTGTTCTTTATATCCTTAATGCTGTGCTCAGTAGAACAGAATGTGCATTGTTATAGCTTCTTTCTTCTACAAGTACTGTGATGTATTCTCTTAGTGTAATGCAATTTAATGTATGAAGCTGGGCTGCGTGAGGCTGTGCATGGAGCAAATATTAATTCCTTGAATACCACAAATATTGGAATACTTTGCACTGAGTATTTCTTCCAGTTCATGCCATTAGAGAAAAAAATACTTGGTAAGCTAGAAACAAATTACTTCAGTCCTCCCCAGGTGGCCAATGCAGCATTAGTCCCAGGGCCATCTCTTACCTACTCCAGTCATTTCATCCACCCCTTCTCCAGCTTTCAACATGTTTCTAAAAAAGTAATCTCCTGGCAGTCACTTTGTCAGAAACCCAACAAATCATTTACGGTATATCTCAAACCTGACCAGCTAGTTCCAAATAGGTTTCTTTTGTCTTCAGCCCTCACCCACCCAGTCATAATTTACTCAAATTCACAGCTAACACAGTCACCTCACTTCTACAAGTGCCCAGTTCAACTCATACACACACACTCACCTGACTGTGCTAGGTGAAGTTGGGTACACTACTAGAATGGAAAGTGTGGAGCAGTTGGTATCTTCACTGGTGCTAGACAGACTGACTGGACAGTCTGTCTAGCATCAACTGTGATGAATACTGCTTCACAATCCCTCCACTCTAGTAGCATGCCTAACTGTGCCTAGTATAGCCAGGCAACTGTGTGTATGAATGGGGCTGGGTGCTTGTGGGAGGGGGGGGCAACTGTCTTAGCCAGGAATTTGAGTCTTGCTTGCAACTCCAAAATCATGGATCAGGGATGCTGAGGTCAACTATAACTCTTTGGGGAACCCATAGGTTTGGGTTATGAAGGGAGAATAATTTAAACAACATATTCATCTCCTTGCAAAGTGCCATCCTGAATCCAGCTTTATTTGTTTATTTAGTTAATCAGTTTTTAGAGATGTGTGGTAGGATGGGAAGGACTGGGGGGGGGGTCTGGTTAGACCAGGGATTGTTTTTGTGGGGGTTGTAACCTCCCTGGGTTTGTTGTGTATATTGGTATACAAATTTTGCATTTATCACTGCATATTTCATGTGGTCGCATATGCATTCCTCTGGTTTTGTAGGTGCCCATTTCTTTTGTTTTTGTGGCCCGGGGATTAGCTCTGGCCAGCTGGGGATGGCTACAGGGTTTTTAATTATCTCTTTTTTTGGGCCTAAATATTGGGTACCACATAATGAATATTTGAGTATATGGGAGTGCTGAGTAGGAATATTTACCAGGAATCTGGAAAAAGATACTTACAAATGCAAGTAATCTAAAGGTGTGATTAGAGCTCCATCCAGTGGTGCAAAATATTATTGACGTTCTTGATTTATTATTGTCTGGATGTACTTTCTTCCTACATTGTTTATTAATTAAATAATCTATCATTTATGTTGACCAGGTACAGTAGGTAAGCTGGAGAAACATGTGTTCCATTTTGAGGCATAACAAGTTTTTCCACACTGGCTCTTGGTATGCTTGTATGCTGTCTCTCTCTCTCTCTCTCTCTTCTTCTCGTTCTCTCTCTCTCTCAATATAGATATTTATATATATATATATATATATATATATATATATATATAGAAAGAGAGACAGAGAACCTGAAATATACAACCGATCCCAAATGGTTATTGCTAAATCTTTTCCTTTGATTGGGAAGACATGCCTAGAGCCTGAGCTAATCATATCTGGGACCAAGCAGATCTGCTGTAGCATTAAGCTAAAAGGGATATTTCTGTCAACTGGGAGATTAAACAGCTTTCTATGCTACCAGCATCACATCACTAGAGGGCACTGGTGTTGAACTATTTTGTTACTATCCTCAATAAGCACTGGCCAAAGCCAAACATGTTCACATGATTGTATTTGTTGTGTAGTTATGTAGCATTGATACTGCAGCGCAGCAGTTACATTGATTTTGTACACTTTGGAAAGTAAATGGATTGCTTACCTAAAATGATCGATCATGCTGAAGTTCGTCCTCTTCTGTTACTTTTGATTATTTCTGTGCAGCCATAATTTATTGGGAAAGGATCATAATTTGGTCCCAACAAGTTGGTCAGCTGATCCCTTCCACTCCTGTATTCATTTACACACCATCATGTTTGATGTACAGCAAGGGAGAGTGCAGAGGCATGCCCCATTGAAATGAATGGGGGCATTTTTTTATTACTATTTTATACATTGTGATGGTGAGTTGGAGATTAATGGAGGCTACCACTCGACTAACAAGGCCCATTTTCGTTGAGCGGTGGCCTCCATTAATCTCCAATTCACCATTACAATGTATAAAATAGTAATAAAAATACATTCACTTCAATGGGCACGTCCCCATGCTCTCCCTTGCTGCTAGCCATAACGTGCCTGAGCTAGGGGGCATGGAAATGAATAATGAAGTGGAAGGGGTTGGTTGACCACCTTGTCAAGCCCTAATTATGATCTCTTCCCATTAAATTACAGCTGCAGAAAAATAATCAAATTTCACAGAAGAGGGCTATCACCAGCATGACTTATCACTTCAAGTAAGTCACCCCCCAAGCTCCACAAATCACTTTAAAATTAACCCATTAATGACATGAGTTATAATTGTGACAGTCATAACAGGGAAATAAAGAGGTTCACTGCATAACATTGATGTTTTCTAAGACTGTGACTCTGAATTGTCAAGACAGTATTTTTATTTCCCAGCAAATGAACATGACAGGTGCCTTTTATCAAATGCAGCCTGAAGTGTGATTTTGAGGAATGACCATGAAAACAGGTTAGAAAGGAGGATTTGAAAACAATATCAGTAATTTTCATTAGTTGGGATAAAAAATTACTATGTTGAAAATGTGGGTCAAAATGTAAAAAAAAAATGCAGTGTTATGAGTAAACATTGAAAAATGTAAATGTTTGTTGATAACTTTTTTGAGATTTTGACCCCCATGTTTTCAACCTTATTTTTATATTTGCTTGCATGCATGCTCAAGAAACCTTATACGGCAGCTTAGGAGAGAAGTGGGTTGTGGAGGTGCAGAACTCTGGCAGCCAAAGGGGGCACTGCATTTGGGGGCTTGGCACTGGTGGACCAATGCAGGCTCAGTGTCTTGATGACAATGGTTCTGCAGAAATGCCACCAAGTTAAAACATTTTTGCCACTGCAATCAGGGGCCGCCTCATCATTGCAGTGTCAGCCATTTCACTGCAATGAGAGAGCGACCCTTCATTGCAGGCGGTACCTTGCAGTATCTATACTGCCCCGACCCAGTACATTTGCCGATGGGGGAACCCACTCCCCATAGGCACACTGTAGACCCCTCCCCCATTTGTTGTGTGCAGAGGGGGTGCCCAATCCCCCTTGGCAGCATGCACTCCACCAACAGTCTTTCTTCTTTTACTGACGGGGCCCCAATCCTGTAGGCTTGGTCTCATCAGTTAAATTTGCTGATGAGGGAGCCCACTCCCCGTCGGCATAATGTCCTTCCCAGTTTGCAGTGTGCTGAGGGGGTGCCAATCCCCCTTGGCTCTCCCCCCCAACTGGTATGTGCCTACAGGGGTGCCCAATACCCTGTTGGCTACAGCCCCCCCAAAAAACACTCAGGTGGCACGCTGGGAGCCCACCCCAGTGTGCCAAAGTCCCTGAAACAGAAAAAGTCCCACAATTCCCCCTCAACACCTGTAAATAAGAAAATGGCGTCAAGAGTTCAGCTGCCCTTCCCCAACCCATGCCCACCCTCTGTGCACCTGTCTCCTCCCACCCCCACCTCATACTTACCTCTGGAGCCCAGTGCGACGATCTTCGGTGGACTGGGAACATGTCTGCACTCTTCAAAGCCGACCATGAACTGAAGAAATGCCAGTAAGCTGTATAATGGCATAAATAGGGTTTTTTCAACTTTGGTGCATATCTCGGGAATTTTGGCACAGAATTTTCAACATGGGGTTCTTGGGACTCCTCCTCATGAATTCAGTCACTGTCATTGCGTTATTCAGTCCCAAAAGGTGATTATGAAATGACAGAGCCTCTGTTCATGAGGTGGGCTCCCAAAAGGCCTATGTTGCAAATTTGGTAAAAAAATTTAAAAAAAGACTGTTTTATGAGTGTGTGTTGCGCAGTTTCCACACACTCTTGTAACTTTGCAAATTTGTAATATTTTAACACCAGAGTTTTAAAACTGGCATTTTTTTTCACACCTCCTTATGAACAGTATAGCTGTCATTTTTCACATCCTGGTCAAAATGTGTTTTCACACTTCCTGCACATAATTACTCAGTCGCTGTGGAAAATCAGTGTTCAGGACAGATTAAGAAAATGACAGTGACACTGTTCATGAGCAGATGTCCGAAAATGCCTATGTTGAAAATTTGGTGACAAAAGACCATAAAATTCCTGTGTTACAAGTGTGCGTTGCGCAGTTTCCACACACCCTTGTAACTTCACAGATTTGTATTATTTTCATGCCATATTTTCAACACTGGAATTTTTTCACACCTCCTTATGAACAGTACAGCTGTCATTTTTCACATTCTGCCCAAAATATGTTTTTGCCTTCTGGTGCAGAATAGTGCAGTCGCTGTTGGAAATCAGTGTTTGGGACAGATTAAGATTGAGCGAGTGAGAGGGGGGAGTGAACGAGCTCAACTGAGCTCTGTCAGGACTGCTGCAGATTTCTTTGTGGACAGAAAAAGGCACCAATGCAGGCAGGAGCCCAGTACAGAAGGGCAGCCTGCAGCACCAGGAGAAACAGAATGAGCAAGTGAGGGAGGGGGAGTGAGCAAGCTCAACGGAGCTCTATTGGGACTGCTGCAGATTTCTTTGTGGGCAGAAAAAGGCACCAAAGCAGGCAGGATCCCAGTACAAAAGGGCAGCCTGCAACACTGGGAGAAATAGAAGGAGTGAGTGAGGGGGAGTGAGTGAGCTCAATGAAGCTCTGTTGGGACAGCTGTGAACTTCTTTGTGGGCAGAAAAGGTGCCAATACAGGCAGGAGTCCAGTACAAAAGGGCAGCCTGCGGCACCGTGAGAAACAGAATGAGTGAGTGAGAGAGGGGGAGTAAGTGAGCTCAACAGAGCTCTGTCGTGACTGCTGCAGATTTCTTTGTGGGCAGAAAAAAGTGGCAATGCAGGTAGGAGCCCAGTACAAAAGGGCAGACTGCAATACTGGGAGAAACAGAATGAGCAAGTGAGAGAGGGGGAGTGAGCGAGCTCAAAAGAGCTCTGTTGGGACTGCTGCAGATTTCTTTGTGGACTGAAATAGGCGCCAATGAAGGCAGAAGCCCAGTACAAAAGGGCAGCCTGCAGCTCTGGGAGAAACAGAATGAGCGAGTGAGAGATGGGGGGTGAGAGCTCAATGGAGCTCTGCTGGAACTTTAGAGTTGCCCACCCACCCACCCAGGTTCCTCTACATAGATACATAGACAGTGTCGGCAGATAAGGGCCTATGGCCCACCCAGTCTGCCCATTTGAGCTTGTAAGTTCAGTTTGTTTTCCTAGAAGTCTGTTTTCCCTTACCCCTGACCGCTAGAATTCCTTTATGTCTATCCCATGCATTCTTAAATCCCTTGATTGTTTTGGCCACCACCACTTCCTCTGGCAGGGTGTTCCACTTGTCCACCACCCATTCTGTGAAGAAATTCTTTCTCATGTTTCCTCTGAATCGTCCTCCCTCCAACTTCATCCCATGCCCTCTAGTCCTGGAACATCTTTTTCGCTTAAAAATAGTGTTTTCCTGCACCCTGTTCCTCCCTGTAAGATACTTGTATGTCTCTATCATATCCCTCCTCCTCCTCCAGGGAGTACATGTTCAGTTCCTTCAACCTGTCTTCATAGGACTTGTGATGCAATCCATGCACCATCTTTGTTGCCCTCCTCTGAACCTTCTTTACCCTGTCTATATCCTTACGTAGGTATGGTCTCCAGAACTGTACACTGTACTCCAGGTGGGGCCTCACTAGTGTCTTGTATAGCAGAATTATGACCTCCTTTTCCTGCTGGTGATGCCCCTGCCTATACATCCCAGCATCCTATTTTGCTTTACCTGCTGCCTTGTCACACTGTTTCCCTACCTTGAGGTCATCAGAGATGATAACCCCAAGATCCCTTTCCTGCTTGGTGCATGCTATATCCTCACCCCCCAACTGATATATTATGCCAGGGTTTTGTGCCCCATATGCATTATCTTGCACTTCTTTGCATTGAATTTCAACTGCCAAACCCCTGACCATTTTTTCAAGTTTCTGCAGGTCGCTTCTCATTCTGTCTACACCCTCTGGTGTGTCTACTCTGTTACAGAGCTTTGTGTCATCAGTGAACAGTGAAATTTTGCCTTCTAGATCCTGTGCAATGTCACTGATGAAGATGTTGAATAGGACCGTCCCAGCACTGATCCCTGTGGTACCCCACTGGTCACTCTTCCCTCTGTGGAGTGACAGCCATTTACCACCACCCTCTGTGTCCTGCCACCCAGCCAGTTACCTACCCACCACACTACTGTCCTGCCCACACCCATATTCCCCAGTCTGTGTAATAGTCTTCTATGTGGCACAGTGTCAAAGGCCTTGCTGAAGTCCAGATAGGCCATGTCCACTGCCCTCCCTGATCCACCTCCTAGTCACCCAGTCAAAAATTCAATGAGGTGTCTGACATGACCTCCCCTGGTGAAACCATGCTGCCTTGGGTCCTGTAGTCCATTGACAACCAGATGTTCCACCAATCTCTTCTTCAGTAGTGCTTCCATGATCTTCCCCACTACCGAGGTGGGGCTGACTGGTCTGTAGTTCCCTGCTTCCTCTTTGTTCCCACTTTTGTATAAGGGGACTACATCTGCTGTCCTCCAGTCTTTGGGTACCTCCCCTGTTTCCAGTGATCGGCTAAACAGGATAGCCAGAGGTTCAGCCACCACCTCTCTTAGTTCTTTAAGGACCCTGTGGTGCACCCGTCTGGCCCCATTGCTTTATCAACTCTTATTACTTCCAGTTCCTTCAGGACCCTTTCTCGTGTAAAGGGACTTGTGTCCATTTCTGCACCATTCTCACCCCTTGTACTCCCTTCAGACCCATTACCCCCTCTTCCTCAGTAAAGACTGAGCAGAAATACCTGTTCAATATGTCAGCTTTACTGTTGTCATCCTCCACGTGGTTCCCATCCTCCCCCTTCAGTCTCACTATCCCTCCCTTTGTCTTTCTTTTTTCACTTATGTACCTGTAAAAGGTTTTGTCCCCTTTACACACTGATTTTGCAATGTGTTCTTCTGTTCTGAGCTTTGGCTTCCTTACTGACTTCTCTGCCTCCCTTTGCTTCTCCTGGTACTTCTCCCTATCCCTTCTGCCTGTGTCTTTTGTATTGCCTGAATGCAATCTTTTTGGCTTTCACTTTCTTTGCTACCTCTTTGAAAACCATAATGGTCTCCTCTTCCTTTTCCTCTTGCTAACCTCCTTAATGCATAATTCTGTTGTTCTTATAATCCCCATTTTAAATACTGCCCACTGTTCCTCAACCCCTGATTCCTGTCCCATTCCCCTTAATGCCTCTTTCAAGTATCTCCCCATTTTCCCCAAAGTCTGCCCCCCTAAAATCCAGGATACGTGTTTTTGTGTGGTTTGGTTCTGTGGTCCTATATTACAGCAGGGTCTCTGGGGTGGAGACAAAGCAATGACTGGAAACTTTGAGGAGTGCTGTAATAATACAGATTTACTTGTTCTGTTTATTTCTCTAACTGAACTGAGTAATACTTTGAGTGCAATAGGATTTCTAACTGGGCTAAGTGAAACTATATGAGACCTGAGAACAAAAAGTATGGTAGCTGAGGGGTGAAAAATGGACAAGGAGGCTTTAGGATTGCTACATTAATACAGTATATAACGGATGAGATTTGAGACTGAATTACCCCATTTGGCAAGGGGCCAGTAGGGGGACTAGTGTGGGGGGGGACAGGAATTTGAGTAAATAGGGGTCTAACAGTTGTAGTAGGGTACAGAACCTGGGAGTAAGAGCCCGTAACATAAGATGGGGGCCAAAATGGGGCAGGTGCCACATGTCAATAGGGAGGGCAACTTTGCAAGGGTGGTAGGGGGTACAGGGTGTGGGTCCAACATGATCCTGGACTGGGCTTGGAGGATGGGGGGATGTATGGTCTGTAGAAGACTGGCTAGTTTGAGAGAGAAATGTGGAGGTTAGGGAGGAGTCTAAGTGACAGGCAGATGAGTATGGTAGACATCCTGGCTGGGGGGGGACTGGGGATGGCAAGGTGGGATGGAGGAAGAACAACTAGGGACAGAAACCAACCCCAGTATCAGAGGCACTAGCAGAAAAGAGAGGACAAGAGAGGGGGTGCCCAAGGTGAGGGGGAAGCCTCCAGTTGGGGGAGGAAGAGACCACAAGGAGTACCAGGGGAGAGAGCAGATGGCTGCAGGTAGGGAGGGAGCAGGGGTGGGACCAGGGGTGGCATGGAGGGGAACAAGTAGGAGGGGAACCGATAGGGGGAAGAGATGTAGGAGAGGTATCGACTAGGAATAGATTCAAGCCTCTGCTATGGGAGAGAGGGAGGAGCAGGAACATACTGAAGGGGGAGGACAAGCGGGGGATGAGAGGGATGACAACAACTAGGGGAAGAGATAGTGAGGATGAAAGGGTAGAAGGTGGGTGCCTCCTGTTAGGGGAGGAAGAAACCACAAGGAGTACCAGAGGAGGGAGCAAATGGCTACGGGTAGGGAGGGATCAGGGGTGGCACAGAGGGGAACAAGTAGGAGGGGGGATCTGATAGGGGGAAGAGATGTAGGAGGGGTATCAACTAGGAATAGATCTGAGCCTCTGCTATGGGAGAGAAAGGGGAAGAATGGACATAATGAAGGGGGAGGACAAGAGAGGCATGAGAGGGATGGGAACAGCTAGGGGAGGAGATAGTGTGGACGTTATGGAAGAAGGTAGGCTTGTAAGGAAGGAGGGGATGGTGACTGGAGGAGAGAAGGCTATGGGAAGGGGGAAGGATGGGAGGGGCATCACTGTTGGGGTAGAAGAGAATGGGGGCTCTAAATTGACAATAGCGGGGATAAGAGAGGGGTTGGAAATCAGCAGGGGAGGAGGAGATGTCAACATGGGAAGCCCAGTAGGAAATAGTCAGCCTGGGAAGGGGTTCAAGGGGGATGGTAGGAATAAAGCAGAGAAAAGGGGTGAGGCGGAAGTAGGGGGTACAGATACAGAAGTCACAAAGGGTGCAGCTGGTAGGGGTAAGGAGCATGGAAGATCGAATATTGGAGTGGTGGAAGGGACATTAGATGAGAAAAGGGGCTAAGGGATGGGGGGTACTCATCCTAGGGGATTGTATATTGAAAGGGGTGAAATGAGGTGGAAGTGGAGAAGGCACTGCCATATTGGGGATGAAGATATCCCCAGGTTGACTGTAGGAGGGGCTGGGCAGGCACTGCTCAAGTGTGCAGCGAGGGGAAGGAAGAAACCTAATTTACTGTTGCATGTGGGTACAAATGACTTGGCGGGAGAAACTGTGGAAGTAGTGAGGAGGAGGTTCGAGTAGTTGGTCAAGCAGTGTGAGGGTGTGGGGGAGTCAGTGGCATTCTCGGAGTTACTCCCCATTCCATGTCCAAGCATGGGGAGGAAGGGTAGGCTTGAGGAGTTCAACAAGGGGCAGAGGGATTGGTGCCACACCAAAAATTGTGGGCTAGTGGCTATCTGGGGTAGGGTCTGGGGAAATATTGGCTTGTATGCAGGGGACAGGGTACACTTGAGCAGCGAGGGGAGTATTAAAGGCAGGATTAGAGGGGTGTATCTCTACTAAGGTGGATTTAAACTAATGAGGGGGGTGGCCAAAAGACTGAGGTTAGTAGAAGAGTCCAGACAGGGGAGCCTAATGAGCTCACCCCCCTAGATATAGGTAAAGGCAGAGGTGTAGTAACCCTGGGAGGGGACGGGCAGAGTGGTATGAGTGTAATACAGAAGGCACCACCACCCAGTAAGAATAAGGAGGAGAAAGGGTGCAGACTACCGGGGGGAAGGACACAAGCCAAGGACGAGAACAGTGAGGAGAAGTAGGGGTATGAGTGGAAGGTGGTCTCTCTCAACCCAAGAAGCCTGGGAAACAAAACTGTAGAGCTTCAGGTACTCCTTTCAGATGGGAAGATGGACATTTCTGCAGTGACACAGACTTGGGCCACAGAGTACCATGACTGGAGCTTGGCAATCCCGGAATACAGGATATACAGGAGGGACCAGGGGGTTGGAAAAGGGGGGGTTGCACTCTATGTGAGGGAAGGGATTAAATGCATAAGGGATGAGGGAGAAGAGGAGAGGACAGAGACACTTTGGGTGCAGCTTCTGCACTCCAAGGGCAGAAAGCTGAGGCTGGGAGTGGTGTACAGACCACCAGTCCAATCCGGGGAACTAGATGGGGAGTTGGCAGAGCAGATAAGGAGGGTGTGTAAAAGGGGGAGTGTGGTGATAGTGAGGGATTTTAACCTACCACGGATTGACTGAAGCACCCAGTCACTAGCAGTACCAGGGAGCAGGTGCTCCTTGATGCATTCTAGGACGGCCTTCTCATGTAATTGGTAAGCGGGCCTACAAGGCTTGGTAGCACTCTGGACCTAGTACTGGCAAATGGGGAGGTGGTGAAGGAGGTAAGGGTGGAGGACCCACTAGCAGGTATCGACCACCAAACAGTGTGGCTTATCGCTCTGGGCAGGGAGACAGGAGGCACGGGCACTAAGGTGGTGTACTTTATTGGGGTGAACTTTGGTGGGATGGGAGCAATACTGCAAGGAAGACTTCAGTATATAAGGATGGGGATGGATGCAGAACAAAAGTGAGGAGTCATAAAGCCTGGGCTTACAGATGCCACAGTAGCCTGCACCAGGGCCAGAAGCAAGAAGAGCAGAGGTAAGAAACCATGCTGGCTGAACAAGGAAGTAATGCAAGGGGCGAGGGCCAATACGGCTGCACACTGGAAGTACAGGAGAACAGGGAAGGCAGAGGATAAGGAAGCTTTCAGGAGTTGGTCAAGGGAGGTTGCCAGGAGGGTGAAAAATGTCAAGGCCTCCAGGCAATTAAGTTCCACACAGGGCATAAAAGGAGGGGAAAATGACTTTTTTAAAGGTATGTCAGGGAAAAGAGGAAGTGCAAGGAACATATTGTAAGAATAAAGTGAGGAGAGGATCGGCTGGGAAAGGGGGAGGAGCAAGTGATAATTCTAAATGAGTACTTCTGCTCCATTTTCATTAAGGAGAGGGATGAACCACTACAAGAATGGGCTGGGTGGTAGGGAAAAGGAGCGAGGAGGTGACGGGCAAAGTGATCACAGGAAGTAGAGTGCTAGAGAGGCTGAGGGCAGTAAGGGTGGACAAGGCACCAAGTCCCAATGCCATCCACCCCAGGGTGCTGAGGGATGGGGCAGAGCTGTTGGCTGAGCCACTTGAAGATCTGTTCAACACCTCCCTGGAAACAGGGTGTGTGCCCCAGGACCGGAGGGTGGCCCATGTGGTGCCCATACACAAGAGTGGGCCTAGGAAGGAGCCAGAAAATTATCGGCCGGTAAGTCTCACGTCCATAGTAGGTAAGCTTATGGAGCGGATACTGAAGGAGAGGCTGATGGCATTCCTAGACAGTAATGGCCTCCAAGATGGGTGACAACATACGTTCATCTCAGAGAGGTCTTGTCAAACCAACCTAACAGAGTATTGTGTCTGGGTGAAAAGGGAGTTGGACAGGGGCCATGCGGTACATGTCCTGCACTTGGACTTCAGTAAGGCCTTTGATACAGTGCCTCATGGGAGATTGGGGGGAAGCTGATGGCAATGGGGATGGGGAAAAAGCTGACTAAATGGATAAAGAACTGGTTACAGGGGAGGGTGCAGAGGGTGGTGGTGGGGGAGCTGTCGGCACCCAGAGCAGTGACAGGAGGGATGCTGCAGGGGTCAGTGCTGAGCCTGGTGATTTGGGGCCTTTATCTTTGATATAGCACATGGAGTGGGGAGCAGGGTTAGTCTGTTCACAAATTATACCAAGTTGGGGGTGGTGGTAGACAAAGAGGATGGATGGGGAAAACTGCAAGGGGACCTAACCAAACTAGAGACATGGTCGGTGGAGTGGAAGCTAGGGTTCAATGCAAAGAAGTGAAGGTGATGCACTTCTGGGCTAAGAATCAGAAGAGGGACTATTGGTTGGGGATCAGAGAGGAGGAGAAGGACCTAGAGGTCTTGGTAACTGGGAGCATGAACAACTCAGCCCATTGCACGAGAGCAGCAGCGAAGGCAAACAGGATGCTAGGGTGCATCGCAACTGGGTTCTCATCCAGACACAGGGATGTGATCCTACCTCTCAAACAGATCATTAGTCAGACCGTACCTAGATTACTATGTGCAATACTGGAGGCCATACTGAGGAGAGATATAAAGTTACTGGAGGGGATGCAAAGGAAGACAACAAAAATGTTAAAGGGGATGGAAGGAAAGAAATATGAAGTTAGGCTGAAGGACCTGAACATGTACACACTGGAGGAGAGGAGGAATGGGGGGGATATGACTGAAGTGTTTAAATACCTGAGGGGGTAACTAAACCTAGCACTGAGGGGGTGTTTAAATGGAGGAGTGGAAGAGAGATGAGCGAGCATGGACTAAGGTTGAAAGGGGGACATTTCCAGAGTGAAATGAGTAGGCACTACTTCTCTGAGAGGGTGGTGTCTAGTTAGAATGCTCTGCCAGAGGGTGTGGAAACATATAGGACAGTCAATAGCTTTAAGGAGGAGTGGGATAAAGCAAGAAGAAGAGTCAGGGGCAGGGACTGGGACAAATGGGAGAGGAACTGAGGGGGAGGAGGCTGGGGCAGCTGCAATCTAGGGTGCTAGCTGCACACTTGGGCAGACTTATATAGACTGATTGGTGTATTCTGCTAGCAGATTTGTATATTCGTATGTAAAATCACAGTGACTCTGTTCATGAGCAGAGGTCCTAAAATGCCTATGTTGAACATTTTGTGACAAATATCCTTAAAATGACTGCTGCAAGCTTGCATGATACAGTTTCTTTGCACCTTTGTAACTCAGCAAATTTGTAGTATTTTCACTCCAGATTTTCAACATTGCCATTTTTTTAAGACTTCCTTATGAACAGTACAGCTGTCATTTTTCGCATCCTGCCTGAAATATGCATTTATACATCTGGCACAGAATACCACAGTTGCTGTGGGAAATCGATGTTTGGGACAGATTAAGAAAATCATAGTGACAATGTTCATGAGCAGAGGTCACAAAATGCCTATGTTGAAAATTTGGTGAAGTAATTCCACTAAATGACTGTGTTACATGCATGCATTGTGCAGTTTCCATGTACGCTCAGAAGTTTGAGCATTTTTAATACTTTCTCTACAGATTTTCAACATTGCCATCTCTTCACACCTCCCAATGAATGGTACAGCTGTCATTCTTCACATTCTGCCCGATCTCTGTTTTTGTACATCTGGCACACAATGGCACGGTCACTGTTGGAACTCAAATTTCGGGAGACATTGACAAAATTAGAGTGCCACTGTTCATGAGAAGAGGTCCCAAATGCTTTCATGAGATGGGTGTCACAAAATGCCCACACTGAAAATTTGTACTGCAAATGCCAACACATGCCCTGGGCATTACGGTTTCTAACCATAACATCCACCTTGTACAGACTGACAGGCATCAGGGGTGAGCCTTTGGATTGCTGACTGTAATGCTCATGCCATTCCAACCCCACCCCCCACCCTGCAGCCACTGAGGCATTGAGCTGTGCCTTGGACACATCGGCTCCACAGTCCACCCCATTCTATATTGCACCCACTTCAGCATATGTCCTTATGGAGTGGGGTCACTGTAAAGTCGAACACCTCAAGGTGCATCTCAACACTTGTCAGTGTCTGCAGGATAGGGTGAGGTGAAATGGCATGAACGTTATGGGGTGACAACCCAAACACATGACCCAATGCCTGTCTATCTCTGCAGGGTGGAGGTGGGGTTAGCCTGAAGTTCAATACTTCACTGCCATTCCTACTCTGCATCTGTCTAACTCCTGCATTTCCAATGCTAATACCATCAAGCAAGCATTCAGCATTGACAAATGCTTGTTTTTTATGACACCACCTTATGAACATGATAGGTGTCATTTATGAAATCCTGGCTAAATTGTCATTTTACATCAAGAGCATGAAAAAAATGTTTTGGGAGGGTTTTTTTTTTTGCAGAGAATCTTTTTATTGACATATATCTTTAAAGTACAAATAGATACGTTTTATAAGAAGAAACTCAAAAAGGTATATAATAAAACAGGTAAGAAAAAGCAATTCAAATACTCACATAGCAAGATTAGTCCAACTTGGTGACCTATGGGCTTCCTTTTTTCTTCTATAGAGTTGTTTGGCCCCTCATTCCCTACCTGCGTCTTTCATCCAGTCCCCTACCAGCCTCCAGCTCTGACTTTGACTCCCCTCACCATTGTGTCCAGTGGAAATTCACGCACAGCAGGGCCCAAGGACTGAGGGTGTCATAATTAATGATGGTCAAGACACATATTTTCTTGTTTTTCCTCCCTCTTTCCCTGTTTCCTCCCACTACCAGATGATGCCAGGCATAGCCTCTGGTGGCCTCAATGATGGCAGAGTACACTGAGCTGTCACCCCCCCAAGGGAGCTAGCTGCAGCACCAACACCAAACTGACTCCATCCCTGGCTGGCTCCTGCTCCCTCTCGGGAGCACTCCAGCCTGGCCACCTGATCCTGTTAACCCAGGGCTCACTACCAATCCTGGGTCACTAGGATAGAAGCGCAGCATTCTTCCACTGAGTCATCTGGCAGCCAGCCTTTGGGCTTCCTTAACCTTGTTCAGAAATTAATACAGTTCTACTTCATACAATTATCTACAAGCATACACAGATTTCAGCAAAAGCCTCTATGATGCATTGCTAACACATAAGCCTTAAACATCTGAAGCATCATAAATCTATATAGTCCACTAGTATAGGGTTTATAGCTCCTAAAGTAGTGTAGTAGTAGTGACTGAGAAATCTGATATGGTTCAGGGGACAGGAGAGAGAAAATATTGGGTGGCGGTACTCATCCTACTCCTGAATTCAGTATTAAGGAGTTCAAGTAAGGCAACCAGCAAGCACTGAATTTCTTCATTGTGTTAGTAGATACATGGGAAAACCTGTCTAAAGTAGCTACTTGGGTAAGGCCAGAGGTTAATTCTTAGTGATAGATCCAGAAGCAAATGATTTAATACCTTTTATTGGGCCAACACAGACATTACAAAGAGAAAATAGTGTCTAAGCTTTTGGATCAACCAGGTTCTTCCTCAGAGACTTATGCCAGTTGTTTAGGTTCATAGGTTTGTATGAGTTCAAGGGACTAGCCCATAGAGAACCCACCACCCTTAGCCTGGGTGGAAATTATATTTTGAATCACTCATATATAAGTCTAGGTTCAATTTGAACTGATATAAGTTAACACTATGTACCACATTTAAAGGTAATGTGTTCTAAACTGGAACTACTCTTTGTGTGAAAAATTAATTTCTTCTAACAGTCTTATTAATGCCTACTCTTAACTTTAAATTATGGGACCTGGTATTATTTCTAGAAACAGACTAGTTCATGCATAAGGTTTCAAACAATGCTGCACCCCGTGTTGCCTTATAAATCAAACATAAATCTCCTCTTAATGTTCGATATTCGAGGGAATAGAGACCCAATATTATCAATTTATCATCATATGTATGTGCTTTCAGATTAACAATATGTCTGGTAAACCTTCTTTGAACTTTCTCCAACAATACCTTATCTTTTATTAATGTTGGAGCACAAAAGGATGAGCAATAATCAAGGTGTGATCTTACTATACTGCAATATATAGGTATTAATACTTCAGGTTCCCGACTTGTAATATTTTTAAAACTACAATTTATCAATACATGTCATTTTTTGACAGTTTTATTTATGTGTTCAGAAAACTTTAAGCTGTTAGTAATATGTATTCCCAAGTCTTTCTCTGAAGTAACTGTACTTAGTAAGTTATTATTAATATAATAATCACTTTGCCGATTTTTATTACCTAAATGCATAACTTTGCATTTGGAGATGTTAAAAATAAATTTAGTTTGATTTGCCCAAACAGACAATTTATTTAGATTAGTCTGCATCATTTCTGCTGAAGCGATATCGTTCACTATGCACCCCATTTTGGCATCATCTGCATATTTGTTTAGCCATACTCCCTGAGTGGTTTTCATACTGGAAATAAGAATGGTGAATAAAATTGGGCCCAACACTGAGCCCTGTGGGACTCCGCTAGTAACTCTACTCCAAGATGACTTATATCCCCTAACACTAACTTGTTGCTTTCTATCTGCCAGCCAAGACGTGATCCACAAAATGATGTTCCTATGAAGCTTTACACCAACAAGGTATTTGATTAAGATTTTATGAGACACAGCGTCGAAGGCCTTTTCATAGTCTAAAAAGATTACATCCACTGGTAGACCTGCATCCAAGGCTTCACTAATCGGTTCAAAAAAGTTTATTAAGTTACTTTGACATGATGAACCAGATGTAAAACCATACTGAGTTATGTCTATCAGACCATTACTAGATCATGCCTATTGATTTTTTGCAACAGAAGTCTCTCCGTTACTTTTCCTATACAGGAGGTCAAACTAATTGGTCTTTAGTTCTTGATATTTTGTTTTTCACCTCCCTTATGGATGAGGATCACCAAAGTTTCCTTCCAAACTTGTAGAACTACTCCTTTGCAAGAGATTTATTAAACAAAAGATTGAAAGCACCAGCAAGCTCATAAGAGATTTCTTTTAAGAAATTGAAAGGGATATTATCCGGTCCTGCTGAAGACGTGGGTTTAAGAGTTTATAGCTGAATAAGTTTCAGCAGCAGTGAATCCATACAAACATCTTGAGAGTCACATTCTGTATTACCCACAATTTCTTTGTTTTTGAATATGCTAGTGCAATACTGGTTAAATTCATTAGCCATAGATTGTTCCTCGGATACCAAGTTATTATTTATCTGTAGGGGACCCACCTTGGGAGCATTACTTTTAAGGGAACCAATATAATTAAAAAACTGTTTATTGTTATCCTTTTTTACTGCTGCTGATTTATATTCTAGTTGTTTCTTAGCTTTTCTTTTAGCAGATTTGTCTTGTTTAGTTTTTAGTTTAATCCTGTGCCAGTTAAGCTCTGTTCTTTGCTTCCTGTATTTATTATAGGCCTTTTTTTTCCCCCGTACAAGTCTGCTGATCCCTGTAGTATATCAAAGGGGGAGCCTCCATTGATTTTTGCATTTTATATGCTCAGGAACACAGTTGATAACACAGTAATCATTTTTTTTTATTTTGTCCTATATTTGATCCAGTTCAAGGTCACATAGTTCCTGTTCCCAGTTCCACTCTGTTAAATGGTTCTTTATTGCCTCTTAATTAGCTCTGGCAAAGTTCCACATTTTTATTACACCTTTGTTTGACAATTTATAATAATTAATAGTCCAAAGTTCCATAGAGTGATCACTATCACCTAAGGGTTCTAATAAAATGGGAAGTTCTACCTGGTCGCATATATTTGTCAGAATTAAATCTAGGATGTTGTCTTGCCTAGTTGGCTCATTTACTAACTGGTCCAGACCTAACTGTAATATTATTTCTAAAACAATATTTTCTTGCTGATTAGTCCCTTCTAATCTACTCCAATTTATCCCTGGATAATTGAAATCTCCCATGAGTATAACATTTTCCAGATGATTAATATTTAATAAATAGTCCATAAAGAAGGAATTATTATAGGTATTGGATGATAGCAAAGTCCTAATGTTGTGGGAGTATGTTCATATTTCAATTTTACCCATATAATCTCAATACCATCAGGGGTGGACATATCACTATTCACCTCTAGACAATATATGCTTTCTTTACATAAAGAGCAACCCCTCCTCCTCTAGAGAATGTATGATTATTTTTAAATAGAGTATATCCTTATATATCTTGACCCCACTAGTCATCTGTAAACCATGTTTATGTGACCCCACAGACATCTATATCATTATCAGTTAGTACCAGTTGAAGTTAATTTATCTTACTGAGTAAACTCCTAGCATTTAATAATAGAAATCTAAGCTTAGAGCAGTGTGCATTACGATTCTGTTTCTGATGGTCAGTGGTTAAAGAAAGTTGTGAAATAGTAAGGTCTGGACTACACTGTTGAGATCTGGGCCCTTCCCCCATTATTAGTTTAAATGTGCATCTATCTGTGCATTGATGCTTTTATCCAATACTTCAGAACCCCTTTTGTTTACATGCAGACCATCTCTAGAAAAGAATTTCCATTTTCCATGAAATTCTTCCCAATACATTAGGCATTTCACATTTTGTTTTAGACACCAGCCCCTAAGCCAATCATTCACCTGTTTAATTTTAACTTCCATATAGTGATCCACTCTTGGTACAAGTAGTATTTCTTATAATACAAATGTTTGCTTCTGTATCTTATAATACATTTATCAGTCCTACATATGCTTCCTTTATCTGTTATAAACTCTGATTTCTGATATTATTTACCCCAGCATGTATAATAACAAGGGAGTCTGGACCATTATTTTTCAGAATTGGTCTAATCATTTTGGTTATGTCTTGTATTTTTGCACCATGAAAACAGAACAATGTGTGAGTTGCTTTATTTATATCTTAGAAAATGGACCAAGAAATCCCTAGGCTCTGATTGGCTGATGCCCCTGGCAAGGTGGGCATCTATTACACAACAGAGCCCGTGTAAAAAAAAAAGTGCCAGTCTCACAGTCTGAACTGACCTGATTTAGTTCCAAAGTCCTTGTGCAAATGGAACTTTTAATTTCAAATTGCCACCATGTTGTTCTCCGCTTAGTGAGAGATAACTCCCACCCCACACACGCACACACGCACACACACACACACACATTGTGTCGGCACATCACAGTAACGGTAATGTTTTTTTTAAAAAGTAAAAACTGTCCGTGCATCTTTTCATTTTGCCCCAGACACAGAAAACAGCTCTCTCATTTTATATTACCACCGGTAGCATGTTGCGTGCTCAGCACTACTGCTCCACAGCATTTTCTCCCCAACTTCCCTCGCTCTGTGTCCGCCAAACAGAACTACAAATGTGAGGCTTTTTGTGTTAGAAACTAGGTTACAGTAACTCGAACGCCCCTCCCTCTCGTAGCACTAGCATACCTTTCAGCACTACACACTCGAGACCCTGTGACCGCAAGTGACTGTGAAGCTCCTCCACATTCCCTCAAATGAAATTCACTTGTCATCTTTCCCGACCGGTTAGCGAGACATAAAACACCCCTTTCACTTCACTCGATTTCACATTTCTCCACTCTTCTGTCAGCATTGTAGGTCTCCATTTCATCAACGTTTTTCATTAAATGTTTTTCCCTGGTTTCTTTCTTTTGATTTACAGCACCCCCGCCCCCGCCATTGCAAGGAAACCCCCGATCCGACGGCATGCACACTGAACTGCCAGGTGATACTGTAAATTGCTGGTTGCAGCGTATAAACTTTTTTCGTGAAAAAAAAAAGCAAAACTCACTGAGGTGGGGTGGTTACCTTAGCGCTGCAGTAACAGTCCCACTAACGACTGCTGCTTTCTTCTTGCTCTGAAGGTGGAAAAAAATAACCGTTAGCGCCACCATCCTGTGTTTACATCCGGGTTTACATCACCTTGACGACTTGGGTACGTGCCGGACAGCAGTTTAAATCAAAGTGCATGTTTTCTCACTCTGTTTACTTAAATTAAAGCCCCTGTACCGACTGCACATCACTGATCACTCTCATACCCTTCTGTCTCGACCCTCACACTGCCCTGCAGCCGTGCTCATCTCTCTCTAACTCAAAAAAAAAAAACAAAAAAACATTATTCTAATGCAGGTGGAGGAACTATTTTGTTTACAAAATTACGTTAAACTATTTATTTATTAATTTTCTTTTTATTTAACTTATTTTTTTTACAGTGCCCATTTTCTAAGCGCAATAATACCCTCCAGGGTGGGCGGTATTGTGCTATACCAGACCTTCCAGGGGCTATAAGGCCCTCCGCCTGCGGCGTCGGGCCTCATTACGTCCCTGGGTGGTCCAGTATAGCACAATACCGCCCACCCTGTTGGGTATTATTGCTTACACAGACCTGCCTGTCCAAATGGGAAATCATTGAGTCTCCTAAGACATAACTCTGGTTTGAACTGTCCTGTGTTCTTCCCTCCTCCATATTGTGATGTTCATCATATATATATCGCAAGCAATGGAGGAGCTGAGTAAATCAAATTGTCCCTGATGTGAGATATTAGTCAAGGATGGGGGTTCCACATTAATAACAGGTTGTTCCAATCGATGAGTCACAGCTAGTGAATCATGGACTATAATATTTTCAGCCACAGCATCTAATTTCTCGTTTACATTTGAAAGTGGATCAAAACTATTGTATGTTGGTATTTGAAAGCAACCAGCTTTTCTACCTTTGTTAAGCAGGTTTACTATTTTGAATATTGAACCACTATTCTTCTTTATCTAATGTTTCTGCTTCCCTTCTAGGCCTTTTTTAATGTGACATATAACTGTCAACATTTGTATTTGAAGAGTTCCCACCTGACTCTCGATTATGATCAGAACTGATAGAAATTTGAAGCCTTTTTGAGGTTTCCCTCTGACTTAGTACCAGTGCCAGTAATCTGTTATCAAATAACTTTATTTCATCTTCTAAATCTCTGTTCTTCATACACTCAGTAGATGTGTAAGCTGTACTGATTAGAACATTTTGTTCAAAACTATACATATTACATAGTAAACATAAAATGCCTTGTCTTCCATCTACAGCTGTTATGACAGATGCCATTGTGCAATGTTATTAAGAGCTGATGTAAGAGGGGATTACTATTCAAGTATTGTACTACCTTATCTCAAAGATGCCTGATGTTCTCAAAGGATATCTTCTACCTGACCTTCTGATCACCGAACACTCCAAACACACGCAGACGCGTGTGTCTTTGCATACATCTTCGCACGCAGTGCCATGGGCTCGCCCTGTCCAGGCTTGCCCTGCTTGCTGCAGGGCTGATAAATATAGCCCCAAATGAACCCAGAAGTGCTTTCCAAGGGTCAGGCACAGCCCCAAAGAAAATTTAGCATTTCTTAAGTGTAAATATCCCCAAAATTTAAAACGCCCCTTCTTGTGGCTTAACTGACGTCTGAAAGCACAGATTCAGCAAGTAAAATTTAAAATAAAGCAGTTTGACCCAAGTTGTAGTTCTGAAGATACCTCTCAGAACTACAGCTCCTCTACGCAGCTTGTAGCATTTGCTAAGGCTCAAATGTGCTCAAGAAAAGTTGGCGATACTGCAAGTGCAAATAAGCAGTAATATTTCATCAAATGTGGAGAATGCACATAAAGATTACTTTAGGCACACAATACTGTTGCAAGGTATATATAATCAGTATTCACACAGCACTCTGTGTAGCTGCAATCACATTCTATTAACACCCAGATCATACATAAAAAAACAGAAACATTCTCGTTGGCATAAAATACCTATTTTAAAAATCACAGATTTAAATGCAAGGATCTGGGTTCTATTAGCTTGATGTTGCTTGAGAAACCTTCCAAGGTCAAATGTCTTGGTGATAGGGCATCTTTTGAGTATGCCACCTGCAGAGAAGGAGTCTCTTGACCTGCATACTTAGCAGAGCTAGCTATCTGTGATCAGCCAGTTGAAGACTACAAGGTAATGATACCATTCCCAAAATAAGGAGCAGGTGTAAGCTGGTTAACTTGGTGTGTAGTACAACCTGTCCTACCTCACATATCTTGTCCCATAAGGGTTGGATGGGAAGGCAAGACCACAGTAAGTGCAAAATGTTTGCACATGAGGCACCACAATGTCAACAGGCATCAGATTGCAGCAGTCTGAGTTTATGAAGTACTGTGGGGGTTCTGTACCAAGAACGCAACATTTCATTTTATATGAGTTTTCTGTGTGTATCCTTGAAAGTTTTATGACATGAGGAATATAAAGCCCAGCAGGCCTCCCCACCCTGATCAGAGATTTGAGTAGCAAGCAAGACTTCCCATCTATTCCTGGATTGGGCCAGCTGGCTAGGGATCTATTTGTGGGTATCTGCATATATTTTTTCTGCTACACCCTTAGTGAGGGCTATCCAATCTTGGATTGCTGTACTATGGTTGACCGCCAGGCTTTATTCTTAAGTGGGTTTTGTGTTGTACTCTAAAGCCAGAGGAATCTCCAAAAGTTTGTCTTGGGGATATCCCACTAAGTTTGTAGAGCTGGAAACATGTCCACTATTTGTGTGCAGGGAGTTAGAATGGTCTTGATCAGGAAAATCCCCTTCTTCTTCCATGAAGGCCAGGTAAGAAGCTTATTATCGACTTGAAGCAGAGGACTTCCCACTAAAGGGATATATTCTGCCAGGAGGGAGGATGTCCCTAACCATTTAGTAAGCTTACTCCAGTACAGCAGAATGGGAGATATGTCCGGCTGAGATCTCGCTGGGCAGGGTGGAGGAGGAAGAAGTGATGCCCGGGACTGTCTAGAGAGCTGCATGGCTTCCATGTATGCTCATTGTGGGGACAGCCTGTCAATGGGTCTGAACCAATGGAGGGTTTAAACTGTACAGTAGATCCATAGGTATCTGGATGTATTGGGGAGGTTCTGGCTGCCTTGTGTTCAGGTGGACCAGAGCTTGTTATGGCTGTAGCATGGTTGGGAGCCTTCCCAGATGAAAATTACTGTACGTTTATCTAGGATCACCAACCATTTAGTGGTGAAGGCAAGAAATAGGTGTTACAGTAAATAAAAAAATCATTGGTGCTGTCACCATCTACTTCCAAGACTTTGTATGAAGTCCGAACTTCCCATTGCTTAACCTGACACAAAATGGCCACCCAGGTAATAATGAGTTAAGGCAGATATTTTCCCAGCCAGAGTGAGATGCAGAGATTTCCATCTATCACACTGTACTTTGAGTTCAGTCAGCAGGGGTGATGGGTTGGCATCATAAATCTTGGAGATTGAAGGGGAAATTTGGAGCCCCATGTAAGTTATGGCTTTAGGAGACCACTTGAGCCCAACATTCCCAAAAGGAGCAGCCTCACACTTCTTGTTAAGATATCGTACCTCCATCTTAGATTGATTAATTCTCAAGCTGAATAGGAAGGTGAAGAGATTGAGGAGGTCCAGGAGTGATTGCAGTGAGGTAGTGGCAGCTCCTAGAAGGCCTAACAGGTCATCCGCATAGAGCAGAGTAGAATAAGTGTTTCCCGCAATATGAACACCCTTCATCTAGGTGTTTTGGTGAATTGTGGCTGCTTAGGGTTAAATGGACAAAACAAAAAGAAGAGGGGAGAAGTGGCAGCCTTGCCTTGTCCCTCTGGCCAGAGGGAAGGGGTCCAAGAGAGGGGAGTTTGTCAGGACCCTGGCAGTAGAAGATGTCTGAATCCAGGATCACAATTGTGGAACCAGTTCCAGGTGGGCTAACACCACATGCAGACTTTCCACAGACTCAAATGCCTTCTCAAAATCAGTACCTACTGCTGGAGCAAGTGAAGAAGTTGAAGAGGTAGCATGCATGAGTTGACTAAAGCGCATATATGGCTGGAATCATGCCTGCTCTTGATAAAGCTCACTTGGGGGGAGGCTGGACCAGCAGAGGCAGAAGTGGATCAAACTTCACTGCTACAGCCTTGACACGTATCTTACTGTCTACAGGTATCAGGGATATCAGACTATAGCTGCTAGTAAGGGTAGGGTATTTCCGTTTTTTGATAGAACAGTGATCATCAGCTCCTGAAGTGAGGGAGGCAGTGTTCCAGTATGCTCTGCCTCTTGATACACCAGGCACAGGAGAGGGAAGAACTGATCTGCTAAAGTTTTGCAGAACTTGGCTAAGTAGCCAGCCCTCCTGTAGCTTTTCTTGAGTTCAGAGAAAGGGGTCCCTTGTTTATCTCCTTGGCAGTGAGTGGGGATTCCAACAGTTCAGCTTGCTGCTGCATAAGCCTGTGAAGATTATGAGAGTGAACAAAGGTCTGGATTGCAGTTGAGTCTGGTGGTGTGAAGAAGAGCATAGGGTGGATCAAAACTAAAACATGATGGTTTTTGCCTCTTTGGGTGCAGTCTTGACCTGCCTTGAAAGGTCTTTAAGGCCTGTAATATGCTTTCTGTTTGTTTTTTATGAAGATAATAAGATAATAGCTCCTCCCCTCCGCCCTCCAAGTATCTGTGCCAGAACATCAGAGGGCAGTCTCAACTTTTCTATCCAGAAGAGTGTTGATCTCTAGTCTAAGGTTATGATTTCTTTGTGTGCTTCATAGGTACGGACAGGGGTGATGTGGCTTTGCACAAGGCCTTCTGTTCTTGTAGGTCTTTCTCCAGGGTGATAAGGGTGTTTTCCCCTCTGCTTGCATCTGCTAGCTGCAAACCTAATAATATTTCCCTGGACAGTGGCCCTCATGGACTCTTAGGTGGTGCTTGCTGATGTATCTTGTGGGTTGTTGGTCTCCAGAAATAAACATGTCTCTGACTGAAACCAAGGAACAAAATTTAGATCCCTCAAAAGTCGGAGGTCCATCTCCAAAGGGGAGATTTAGTAATTAAGGGTCTCTAAAATGGAACTGGACATTGGTATGGTCTGATATGACCAGTGGCATTATTCTGGCATCTACAGCAGCTTGTGTTATGAATGAAGACCTTAGCCAGAAGTCTATGTGACTGGGCAGAGTAGCAGAAGTAGTACCTGGTCTTGAGGTGAAACAGTCGCCAAATATCGGCTAGCCTCTGATCTTTCATCAGTATCGATAGGGCCTGGGCATCTATGATGTGCAGTTCATAACTGGTGTTACTTCTGTCCCAACTAGGTACCAGGAAGAGGTTGAAATCTCCTCCGGGAGGATGGGAGTTAGATCTGGACAGATATTCCTAGCTTCTAAGCAATAATGTGGAAGAAGGTGGCATCATCCTTCTTGGGAACATAGATGTTAACTAAAAGGATGGAGCCAGTCAGGATCCATCAGGGCAATGATCCAATGCCCCTGGTCCCACTCTACCACATAACGCATCCACTGCAGTGTTTTGTGGTCTAAAATAGCCACTCCATGTTTATGCAAAGGGGATAAGGCCTGCAGATATTGCCCCACATTGGTCCTGGTCATGCTGAGTTGGTATGCTTAAAAGAGTTTGTTTTCCTGTAGAAATGCCAAATTGGAATACATTTTTTTTTAAGATGGGATAAAACCTGTTTTCTCTTGAATGAGGAATTTAGCCCATGGACATTCCAAGTGTGACAGATTATTTCACCCATTGTTTGTGTAGGGGGCTATAGAGATGTAGGATAGGCAAGTCAGTGGCAAAAGAGTGCTGGAACATCCATCAGTAAGCTGTCCCTTATCGGGGTCTTAGGCATCCCAAAGGAGGTACAGTATGTACATTAATCAGTCTGAGAGTTAGAGGGTGGGGGTTAGTGTCGACATCAAGGGGCACATATAAACATACAGTACTAATGGTGACTCCTAAAAACATGAGTAATCAGATCAGAAATGCCAACTATGTAATACCATAATGAGAAAATGGTCCTTTTTAGAAAGGTGTGGATATGGGCTGGAGCAAAAAGGTGAGTACAAAGTCCTCCAGTAACTTCCCGAAGGCATGAGTACATTTTCCTTGAAATCTTGCAACAGTAAAAACATCTTGCAGCAATATTTCTAGTAGTAAATGGTGACATAGAGAAAAATCAAAATATCGGAAAAACCTCCACCCCCAATCCATATTCATTAATTACATTAGCACTGGTGAACACACTTCAGAACATAACCTCTAGCTGGGGTTTCAGATGGCTAGGCAATCTGATTTTGGGTATAGTAGAGGTGACAGGGCCAGATGAGCATTAGACAGAGATGAATGTCAGCCACTTGGTTACTATGTCATGCAGCAAAAGTATTTCCCTCTGCAGTCAAGGCTGAAAAAGTAGAACATAAGTGAGCTTAAGATATTATGCTGCTGAGTATTGCCTCCCTCATATCTGCTGAAAGAAGGGGGGGCGTTGGGAGGGTCATTTAGTGAAAGTGGTTCTTCAGCTGCCCTGCCACTCAGGGGTCCAAGAGGAATGGTCCAAGGTGATATTCCTGCCACAATCATAGAGTCTCCCAACCTGAGGTCTGGAGCTATTAGTCGCCTCCATCCTCTCCATCTTCTCCAGGGAGCAGGTGAGAAGGGACCTGCACCATATGCTACTGATATGTAGTAGCTCTCTGAGCAATTGGGCACAATATGAACCCCAGCTCCACTCTAAGCCTAGTGGTTACTAGTGATACCACATGACTGTGTTTCAATGTCTCTTCATGCAGTACACATAAATCCCCCTAAGGTCTCAGGGTGAGACATGTTGCCTCTGCATTATTCATGTGGAAGTCCAGAGTCAGTGAGTATAAAGGAGCATTATACTTGAGTGGAGGGGGGATGACTTTGTGTGCCTTGTAACTGTCCATGTACCCTATATGACCAGAAACCTGTGTGCCCACTGGAAGTGCTCGATTTCATTAGCTGACATTATTCTGCATTCCCTGTAGGTGCAGTGTAGCAAACTCCATCTGGGCTGCTGAGAAGGGAAGGGCGTAGAGCAGAGATAAAATGTTTTGATCCTAGGCCCTCTGCACCATCTCTGATTGGGGGAGCATAATAAGCAATTTGTCCATCACTTCCTGGCCAGGTCTTGGTGAACAGACATCAACACTACTACACATGTTAGTGGAGCCTGATGCAGGGTTGGGGGAAGTCTCTGAATGACAGGGATGCAGCAGCACTTCCTGTATAAATCTTGCATAAGGGCATGGCTTCAGTGCTGAGGAGCAGAAGACAAATGCTGGATCTGTCAGTGTGCTCCCGTACAATGCAGAATGGTAATATCCCAGGAAAAGACTTAGTTTAAGTGGCCCACGGAGTAATCAAAAAGGAAGGAGGGAAACTGAGGAGAGTGAATGCAGGTACTGCTGCCAGTCAACCTGATGTCCCTCATTATGATCAATGTGCCCCTTCAGACAAGACATGTTGGTTCCTGCAGACCTCCCTCCCATCCCAAAACCTCACTGAGAGTTAAATATTGACGGTAAGTAGGTACTCATTCATCATTCTGAGAGAGAAGGGCTGCTCACGCCTGATGGCAGTCTTTGGGCCTCGGGTGCTAGATTGATGCTGGGTAGGCTGGCCTCTTTGACAGGCCTCAGTGGCAGGGGAAACAGCATATGCCATGATTTCTGCCTAGGACTTCTCTTGGGTTTCCTCCAGTGTCAGCAAATTCAGGTCAGAAGTGCCTTGTTGTACAGAGAATCCAACTGAATCTAGTGCAGTTTGGGTTTCCTGCAGTGGTGGAGACAAATGGCACAGTTGGGCATACTTGATTAGTGAGGATGGAAGCCAGACCATCAGAGAAGCCCTCCAACTCCTCATCCTGGCTGTTGCTGCAGGGCAATAGTTGTTGAGCTATGGAGTCCTTCTTGTGTCTTTGGAGTTTCAGATCTCTCTTTTGACTTCTAGAAGGGAGAGACACGGATTCAAACTCACCTTGCTTGTCCTGCTGATCAGCTTCATGTGGAGGAGTTACATTTGTGCCCATGGATTCAGGTGCCGATATCATGCTGTGAGGGATTCCTGAGGGTTTGCCACTTGGGGGGCCTCATTTCTTTTGGTCAATTCCTTCTCAAAAAGTCCATCAGGGCATCAGGTATGGAGAACAGGAGAGGAACTCCGTTGTGAATGTCTTTCATGATAGCGGGATAGCTCAGTGAGCACTGCAGGCCAATTTTGTGCATCAAGTATCTTGCCTCTGTATATTCCCATCTTTTGAACAAGAGGTCCTTAGAAAAATCTTGATATACATTCACCTCTTTATCTTGCAAGTACAGTTGTCCCAGTTTCTGAGAGCTTCGTAATATAACTTTTTTCTGGCAAAGTTCCAGAAATGAGCTACAAGCCATATCAGCCATGCTGCCTTCTTGGGTGGGGATGCTAGGGAGTGGTGGACCCACTCATTGTTAATCCTGTGATCTCCACTTAGTTGTAACATCATGGGGAGAATGTGTTAGAGAAAAGCAGTGTCATTCCTCAGTTCAGCCACCTTGGGGAAGCCCAAAGACTACAAGTTTTTTTTTTTCTGCAGCTGCAGTTTTCTACATCAATCACCTTATCTTGGAGTTTGTGGATCAGCCTGCTTTGCTTCACCATCTCAGTTGCCTTTAAATCCTGTATATCTGCTTTGTTAGATGTGATGACTAGCTCTGTATGATGAACTTGTATGTCTAATTCAGCCACAATTTTTGCATTTTGCAAGGAGGCTACCATAACGTTCCCAAGGTCTTGCAGGATATGTAAAAGCATTGTCTCCATGGTTCTGATATCCATAACACCTTCCATCCAGTTGTCATCTTGAACCATTGTTTGCTTGGCTGTTGAGGTAAGAGTTGTTTTTTCAATATGTTTGGTTATACTGCTCCAAAAATGAAAATTCTTTTACTGGGTGACTGCTGATACAATGATCTGTTCATTGGTTTAGATTTGGCATCAAAGTGTGCATAGTGAAGGGGGGTTGTTGCAGATTGGGAAGTGGGGGGTTGAGAACTCTCAAATTAAGCAGTTAGCTTGTCTTATGTGAAGCCACAACTTATTTTGGCAAGGTTTTGAAAAAGGGTACCTGTCATATTCATGAGTGGGATGAAAAAAGGCTGTTAAAAATTTGAGGTCAAAATCTGGAAATATATTGCTGACCTGGTGGTGCTGAGGGTTAAGGCACTGTATGCCACACCAACGACCTAGGATCGGGAATGAGCACGGGCCATCAGGGGTCAGTGGGGGCAGGAAAGGATTGAGCATCCAGAGGACTATTCTCCTTTCCTGGGGGAGGGTAGTTAGACTAGCCGCTGCTCTAAGGGCCCCTAGCATTGGCTGAGAGTCACAGCAACTAGTGGCTTGCAGTGCGGGGAGGAGCTGTGGCTGACATCATAGGAGTGTGCATGGAAGCATGCACACTGTGTGCAGGATGTCATTGCATGACTGAGCTCAAGGGGAAATGAGCTAAAGAAAAATCCCCGATCGCTGGTAGACAAAAGTGGGGACCAGGGACCACCCCCCATGCCCAACATCGAGTGTGTCAGCTGCCTCTAGTGTTCCCTCAACTCCCTGGATACCTGTCCAGATTTCAGAAAGGTCATCAAGGAGGAGAGTGGCATTCCTGCCCCAGGGGGTTTAATTCTGGGGGAACAGGTGCCAGGAGCAGTGGAAGTGGAGCTGGGGAAGCTGGATGGAATGACTGAGCCTTCAGACTGGGTGGAATGGAGGTGAGTCGAGGGCCCTCACTGGAGAGAGTCTAGGGACCAGCGTTAGGAGTGGTAAACAGAGTCAACCAAAAAAATAAAATAAAAATCTGGAAATATAGCAAAGTTATGAGCAAACATTGATAGATGTCTGCTTTTCTTCATAACTTTGTTGTTTTTTAACAGTTTGACCCCAGATTTTCAGCAGTCTTTTTATGACCCCATATTATGATCAACATAGGTGAAATGTCTTAAATCATATCCAGAAGGTGAGATTGTGGAGTGACTGTAAACACATCTTTCAAATGGGCATTTGAAAAATAAAAACTGACCTTTTCATGAGGTGGAGTATAAAAGGCTGTGTTGAAAACGGGAGCAAAATGTTTAAAAAATGACAAAGTTATGAGTAAAAGTTAAAACACAATAAAAAGCCATTAATTAGATTTCCCTTGTATTCAGTCATTTCACAGTCAGCTGCTGTTGGAAGAGGGACTTCACAGTCATGATAGGAATTCATCACTGGATCTTAGAGAGGTAAGTGAGGGATGGGGGACCTGAGAGGGGGTTGGGATGGACTGTGGGGTCAATTAGGGAGCTAACAGACATCGATGAATGTTTTTCTTCTTTTAAGGTATTAAAAAAGGAACACTGTGGGATGATTTTCTGTTATAGGTTCTGGCACTGGGGATTGGGTACCCCAGTGTTGGTGGGTTGTTTGACAGCACTGGAGGTTGGGCACCCTAGTGTCCCATTCTGTGAGAAGGCATGTTAGCTAGTATGAGGGGTGGGCATCCTGGTATAGGACTGCGTGTGTGTGCATGCGTGGGTGTGTGTATGTGTGTGTTGGGGTTTGTGTAAAGGGGTATTTATCAGCATAGGGGGTTGGGCACATCAGTGTCAGAATTCTGCAGTAAGTGCATCAGGTGAGGGGGGTGATATTGATGGTGGAGTTGAGCACCTGTCACCATTTTTATGTATTTATTTATTTCAAACATTTTACCAGAAAATGCATACTGAGCTCATAACAGCTTTTTTCCAGATGCATTCTGAGGGGGAGGTGTGAGTGAGGATGATTAGACAAGAAATAATGAGGTACAGAAGTGCAACACAATGCAATAATACAAAAGCAACAACATTGACAATAGACAATTATGCAAGATTCTGTGTAAGGGTTAAACTACAATGAAGTAAAGTACTTAGTGAGAACAACTGGCTGACACCCCCCTACTCAGCCGCAGTGGATGTTCATAATTAACAGTCTATTTGAAGTAGTGTTTTCAAGTTGCATTTAAACATCAAAGTCTGAGCTGGAACTTTTCAAGTTATAAGCAATATTGAACTTCAGACCTTGATGGATGCCTATGACTATCACCAGCAATTACATCTAGAATTGTTTCTCATGCTACTTAAATTGTATTGAGAAAAAAAGAATGCTCCACTATGGTGATCAAACCCATGTCCCTTTCTTTACAGCTTGGTGGCCTGTTGTTTTACTGCTGTACAAAGCTTTCTATACAGAAAACACATGCTATGGCAAAGAACAGCCAACAATGTGTGCCTCCCCCACACACACACACACACACACACAGCTGAGGTTGATGTTTATGATTAACAGTCTGTTTATTTGAAGTACTGCTTCTAAAGGTGCATTTAAACCTCAATGTCTGAGCTGAAACTTTTCTTCAAGTTGTCACCAATATTCAACTTCAAAGCTTAATCAGTCTTTCACTGTTATCAGTAATGACATATAAAAATGTCTCTCATACTACAAAAAACGTAGCGAGAAAGAAAAGAAAATGCTCCACTCTGGGGATCAGACTCGGGTCCCTTCCATCTACTGCTTGGTAGCCTGTTGTTTTACCTGTTGTAATATGTTTCCTATACAGGACATGCATGCTGTGTCTAAAGGACATCCAGCAATGAGTGTGGACTCCCTTCCCCCAACACACACACACATGCACACACACACACACACACACACACATCTGAAGTGGATGTTTCCATTTCACGTTATCAGCAATATAGAACTTCAAACCTTGCTGAAAGTTTATCTCTGTTATTGGCCTTGACATCAAACAATTTCTCACATACTACATACATTGCATGGAGAAAGAAAAAAAATGCTCCACTCTGGGGATCAAGGACAGGGCTCCATCTTCCACTGCATGATAACCTGTAACTCTACCACTTTACTAAGCTTCTTATACAGGAGATGTATGCTGTGACAAAGGACATGCAGTGATGAGTGCAGACATCCCACACATAGCTGCAAGCAATGTTCATAATTAAGGGTCTGTCTGTTTCAAGTATTGTTTACCAAGATACAGTGAAAAAATCAGTCTTAGCTGGAATTTTTCAAGTTGTCAGTAATACAGAACATCAAGCCTTGTGGAAAGTCTATCACTATCATCAGCAATTGCATCTAACAATTTGTTTCATACTACATAAATTGTAGTGAGAAAGAAAAAAATGTGCCACTATTGAGATCAAATCTAGGCCACCTTCCATGTACTGCTTTGTAATTTGTTAATTTGCTGTTGTACTAAGCTTCCTATGATCGAAGGACCTGTTCCATCTTGGTCCTTCTTGATCTCTCTCTCTCTGCAGCATTTGACACCGTGGACCATGGTGTGCTATTAGAGCACCTGCAGTTTATCTGTGGGCTGTCTGGTACAGTGTTCAGTTAGTTTCGATCTTTCCTTGAGGGTGAGAGTCAGAGAGTGGTGTCTGGGATTCTTTTCTCAGCATCATTCCCCCTATCCTGTGGGGTGCGCAGGGCTCCATTTTGTTGCCCATGGTGTTTGCGGTGTACATGCTGCCATTGGGAGCGATCATTAGGTGATACGGTTTGAGTTTTCACTGCTATGCAGGTGACACTCAACTGTACATGTCCTTTGTGCCCAGCCAAGATGCTGCTTTTTCGGTCTTTAACAACTCTGTGGCCGAAATCCAGGACTGGATGAATGTGAGTTGGCTGTGGATGAATCCAGAAAAAACTGAGGTGTTGGTTGTGGACCCAGGTCACCGGGAGGTGGGTTTTTTGGCAGGATCTCCCTTGGGTTTATGGCTTGGGGGTGTTCAGCTAATTACCTCAGACTGGGTGCGGAACCTGGGCGTTGTGTTTGATGACTGTTTGACACTTAAATCTCAGGTGTCGGCAGTTGTCAAAACCTCTTTTTACCACCTGAGGAACATCACCTGGGTGAAGCACCTGGTTCCTCCTGACAATCTTCCTACTCTGGTCCACGCCCATTACCTCCCGTCTTGACTACTGCAATGCCCTTTATCTTGGGCTACTGGAGGTTGATATTCACCGCTTGCAGCTAGTGCAGAATGAGGCAGCCAGGCTATTGACTGGTTCCTCTAGGTCCAGTCATATAATGCCTGTGCTGGGTGGACTTCATTGGCTGCCAATATGTTGTCGAATCACTTTCAAGGTCGGTTTGCTGACCTATAAGGCCCTACACGATCAGGGACCTAGTTACCTGAAAGATCTCCTTCGTCCCTACTGTCCCTCCCACTCTCTCTAATCCACTGACGAGGGATTGCTACAGATTCCCAGGGTTCGTTTGAAGACCTCTGGGGCCAGATCTTTTAGTTTTATGGCCCCGACCCTGTGGAATTCTCTACCTCATCTGGTACGAGATTGCCCAACTGTCCAAACCTTTAAGGGGGCATTAAAAACTTATCTTTTTAACCTTGCATATAATGATTTTTAATTGTTATAGGATTGGATTAATTTGAATGTTTTTTAGTTGTATTGTTTTTATTATGTCTTGTACAGGCACCTTGGTTTTGGAAAGGTGCAGTTTATAAATAAAGTTTGACTTGACTTGACTATAATGGAGATGCATGCTGTGGCAAAGGACATTCAACAGTGAGTGCTACAAGCACACACACACACACACACACAGCTCTGGTAGAGGTTCATAATTAACAGTCTATTTGAAGTAATGTTTCCCAAGTTGCATTTAAACCTTAAGGTCTGAGCTGGAAGTTTTCAAGTAGTTAGCAATATAGAACTTCAAACCTTGCTGAAAGTTCTTCATTATTATCGGCAATGACTTCTAACAATTTCTGTCATACTACATGAATTGTAGCGAGAAACAAAAAAAATTCTCCACTCTGGGGATCAAACCCAGGCCCTCATCTGCTACTGCTCAGTAGCCTGTAGCACTACCTCTGTGCAAAGCTTCCTATGCAGGAGATACATGCTGTGGCAAAAGACATCAAGCACTGAGTGCAGAATCACCCTACACAGCTGCAGTGGATGTTTATAATTAATAGTCAGTTTATTTGAGGTAGTGTTTAGCAAGTTGCATTTAAACTTCAAAGTCTGAACTGGAACCATTCAAGTTACCAGCAATATAGAACTTCAAGCTTGCTGAAAGTCTATCACTATCATCAGCACTTGCATCTAGCAGTTTCTCTCATACTACATACTGTAAATTGTAATGAAGAAGAAATAAATGTGCCTCTCTAGGGATCAAACCCAGTCCCCCTTCCTTCTACTGCTTTGTAGCCTATTGTTTTGCTGCTATACTAAATCAAATCATATCAAATCATACTTCATTTATAAAAAGTTCCCTTCTTACAACCAAGGCACTTATACATAATGAAAATATACAATACACAATCATTACAAACAATAATCAATATCATCCTCATATTTAAAACACTGAGAATTATAATAATACCTAAAAATCTGAATGTGCCAGATCAAATAAATAGGACTTTAGTGAAGTTTTAAAATATTAAGCTTCCTATACAGGAGATGCCTACCATGGCAAGGGATAGCCAACAGTGAGTGCCCTTCACACACACACACACACACACACACACACACACACACACACACACACACACAGCTACGGTGGATGTTCATAATTAACAGTCAATGTATCTGAAGTATGTTTCCCAAGTTGTATTTAAGCTCAATGTCTGAGCCAGAACTTTTCAAGTTGTCACCATCATAAAACTTCAGACCTTGCTGAAAGAATATTGCTATCATAAGCAATGGCATCTAACAATTTCTCTCATACTACATAAATTGTAGTGAGAAAGAAAAAAAAATTCCGCTCTGTGGATCAAACCCAGGCCACCTACCTTTACTGCTTGGTACTGTAGCTTATAGCTCAACCATTTTCTATACAGGAGATATATGCAGTGGCAATGGACATCCAGCAGTGAGTGCAGGACTACCCTACACAGCTACAGGCAATGATCATAATTAACAGTCTACCTATTTGAAGCTGTGTTTCCCAAGATGCACTTAAACCTCAAAATATGAGCTGATCTTTTCAAGTTATTGTCAATAAAGAACTTCAAATCATGATGAAGGAATATCACTATCATTAGCAATGGCACATAAACATTTCTCACATACTACATAAACTATAGTGAGAAAGAAAAAAAAATGTTCCACTCTGGGGATCAGATACAGGCCCTCTATCTTCTACTGCTTATAGCTTATAGCTCTACCGCTGTACTAAGCTTTTTATTCAGGATATGCATTCTGTGGCAAAGGACATCCAGCAGTGAGAGCAGGCATTCCCTACACGGCAACAGTTAGTGTTTGTAATCTGCAAAGTCTGAGCTGGAACTTTGCAAGTTATCAGCAATATGGACCTTCAAACCTTGCTGAAAGTGTATCACTAACATCAGCAATTACATCTAGCAGTTCTATTTCATACTACATAAACTGTAGTAAAAAAGAAAAAAAAAATGTTCCACACTGAGGACAGAACCCATACCTAAATGCCCTGCCACTTTCATCAACAATTGTATGATGCAGCCAAATCACTCACACTGATTATACCTTTGAACTTGACTAAATGCAACAGAAAGTATGCATGACCACAATGGGAGCTCAAAGCTATAGTACGCTGTTGGTGCCTAAAAAGAGAATCCATTCTGGCCAGGGTAGACTTCAGAGCAGCACTATAAACAATGTCACTATAGTCAAAGATGCACAGAATCACCTTTGATATGCTCTTTTACCAGGCAGGAGGCTGCTGGTGGATGGCATCCACATGGACTGAGAAATCAAGTTGTAAGTATAGGTATAGTATAGGATAGGTGTTGGGAGGCAGTATAGCCCAGTGGTTTAAGGCTCTGAGCTGCAAACCTGGAGACCTGGTTTGAATCCCATAGTCCCCACATGCATACTGTGTCACCCTGAACAAGTCACTTAACTTCCTTCTGCTCCCAGGTCGCACCTTTAAACAAGCTTTCAGCTTAGTGTGTCTCTCCTGGTAAAAAAAACAAAAAACAAAGGTGGTGATCAAGCCAGACCCTGAGGTACTTAAATGAGGGAACATCCTCAGTCTCAGCAACATCAATGATGAGGAAGTAAGGGAGAGCCATGCAAGTCTCTGCCTACTGCTAAAGGTCATGGAGACTGTTTTCTTGGCATTGAAGAACAGCTGATTAGCCTGATTAGCCTGTCCTGGAACCATTGCCAGATATTAATAAACGCTGTATGACCAGAGGTAGAGGAGCCACAGGCACAGAGAACCATATCATCTGCGCATATATAGATAGATGCAGAGGAACAGGCTGCAGGGAGGTCATTTAGGAAAATGGAGAACAGTAACAGACCAAGGTTGCCTTGGTGAGGTTCACAGGCCAGGTATATAAAGCCTTAGATGAGGGTAAAACAGTGGCTGCTGGGTTTTGGACCTCACCAAGGCATTCGACGTTGTTGACCATAGGAAACTATTGTTGAGTTTACTTAAGGTGAATTTTTCTAATGAAGTGATGTATTGGATTGATAATTATTTATCTGAAAGGGTGCAGAAAACTTTTATTAATGGTGTAATGTCAGATGAGGGTAAGTTGATGTGTGGTGTCCCACAGGGGTCTGTATTGGGCCCTTTGTTATTTTCTCTTTTTTTAAATTCTTTGCATAATGTATGTAATTACACTGAGCTTATTTTATTTGCAGATGATACAGTTTTATTATGTATTTGAGATTCTTGTCAATCTGAACAACAGCATTTGCAAAAGGATTTTAGCCTACTGCATAATTGGTTTATTGGGCATAATTTAGTGTTGAATCATGTTAAAACAAAATGCATGGTTTTCAAAAATCCTAGATTTAAAGTAAATTTTTAGCTGACCTTGAATGATAATTATGATAATAAAATCGAAAAGGTTTCTGAAATATGTTATTTAGGTTTAACTATAGACTGTTACTTATCTTTTGAATTACACATACAGAAATTAATTAGTAAGTTACATCAAAGATTAGGAATGCTGTATCGATTAAAAAGATATCTAACATGTGAGACTAGGGCAATATTGGCACATAGTTTGTTGTTTTCAATTATTGATTATGGGTTATTAATATGTTTTTTTTTTTTTCTTCAGATAGGATGCAAACTAAGCTTACAACAACTTATCATAATATCATTCGATTTGTTACTGGTCAGAATAAAATAACTCATCATTGTTACTTTATAGTACTTTAGGGTGTCTGTCCTTTGTTGATAGATTTAGAATGTGTGCTGCAGTATTTCTGCAAAAAATAGATCTAGAATTTTTATCAGGTATTATTTGTAAGATGTTTCCAAGATTGTTAAATTCTGTTAGGACAAGGTCACAGGTTAGCTATAAATTTCAAATTCCTTTTTATAAAAGTACAATGGCTCAAAATTCACTTCAATATAATGCAGTTAAATTATACAATGATTTGCCTTGTAATACTACAAAGTCTGTTACCATTTCATTATTTAAGAGTGTTCTAGCAAAACTTATGACAAATGAAGCAAAATGCTGTTGTTTTAATTGATACATTTATTGTATGATTTTGTATTATATATGGTGTTGTAATTATATTGTGACTGGGCACCAGTGAAAGTAGGCATTTTATGCTGACTGGTCATACTGTATAAAAATAAACAAACAAAGGTTGGACCCTCGGGGCATGGATGAGCAGATAGGAAGCAGAAGGAATAAAGAATTACAAATATAGACAGCTTGATTATCTGACCTGAGGTAGCAGTGGAACCACTAATTGAAGAGTCAGATGGTGGGCAACAGTGCTGAAGGCTTTTGCCTGGTCGACAAAGATGGTGGAGGTGAGCAGACCCTGATGGGGGAGGTGACCACACCCTAACCCATGCAAGATAGAATAAAGTCAGTTAGCCAGAGGAGGGATGTTGATGTGGAGTGGGACTTCTCGTAGCTAGACTGAAAGGGGATGAAGAAGGAGAATGAGTCATGGAAGGGAGAAAGCCTGAGAGGACAAGGAGTTCTTGGAGCTTAGCCAGTGTAGGAAGTGGTGAGATAGTTCAGTAATTGCCAGATGAGGTGGAAGATGGATGACTGTAGTCTACTTCCAAGTATTAGGGATGGAAGTGAACAAGAGAGTCAGATGGTAACTGATAGGGTGAGCAAAGGTATGGTTGGAGAGATGCAGCAGATTAGGGTCAAGACCATCAGGGATCATGCATTTATATGGGTTCAGAGCCAAGAGGGCCTTAAGGAATGCAGCAGGAGTCATAGGAGAAAAGGAGAAGGATACTGGGTAGGGGAAGGGGGAGCAGAAGGAGAAGAGGAGAGGAGAGGAGAAGAGATGAGGGAAAGGTCCCAGGAAGTAAAGAAGGAGTTGAAGACAGAAGCAACAGTAGCAGGGTCTGAGATAATTGTGTCACTCACCTTGAGGACTGGGGGAAGGTACTGAGTTGAGGAGGGAGAGGGCATGGATAACCTTCCAGAACTGGAAGGGGTGGTTATGGTTGTTCTGGAGTATGTATGCAAAGTATTTGGACTTGGCAAGCCTGGTAACTCTTGTACAGGCATTACCTAGGATCCAATACTTGACTAGGTCAGCAGGGGCACCAATAGACTTATAAGTCTGTCAGACAAGGTACCACACATGGTGGAGAGGGTTAAGAAAGAAGGAGGCATCTTAGGGCTTCAAGATGAAACCAAGGTGCAGAAAGAAGACCACAGTCAGGATAACAGGGGGAGGGGAAGAACACTGCACCCTGGATACCAGGGGGTGGAGGATAGGGAGGGGATACTGGAGATAGAAAGGGTGGGTGAAGAGGAGGAAAGGAGAGAGAGAAGGAGGGAGAAGAGAAAGATGAGTAGCTGGGAAGAGGGAGGAGAAGGTAAATAGGAGGGGGAGGAATTAAATGGTTAGGAGGAGCATAGTGGAGGAACAGCAACAGCTGTTGCCATGAATTTAGCAAAACTGATAGCATGAGAGTACAAGCTTCACTCTGAACGGAAGAATCCAAATTTAAAAGTTGTAGGGGAGGATTAAACAAGAAGGTGTAGAAACCTAAAATAATCAAAAAGGGGGGTTGCAGGCTTCACCCAGATGGGGAGGAAGCCTAACTAAGCAGTTAGAGGATACGGGCTACACCCTGATAGGTAGGAAGCTTATAAATATTCAATAAGGGTGGGATGCAGTCTTCACCGAGGTAGTAGTGAAATCTAAATTGCACAGTCAGGGGGAGAAGTGGGCTAACCACTACATTAGTGATGACAGACAATACATTAAACAGAAGATGGGTGGTAAGCAGCATGAGTGATGAGACCTCACAGTAATTAGACAGTGCAATATAAAAGTGCTATAGTATGAGTTGTTTATAATGAACAAATATACCACAGCTAGAGTAATAGAATTAATGAGCAATAAGCCCCTACTATGATCAATAACTCAGACAGTTACAGAGTTACAGTACTGTACCCTACTATGAGCAGTAAGCACAAGAAGGTAAAGATCACAATTAGTGCTAACATGTTGTATGATAGAACCTGGGGAGAGAACCCCTGGCATCCTGGCATCTTCTTCTGGTGACTCTCCTCGAGGACACCCACTCATGCTGGTCCAATCATGATGGGACTGCTCATTCAGTATTACTTGCATGGACAGGCATTTGATGGGAGAACTATGCTGTAAAATCCTTCCGGGTTCCAAGTGCACTCAACACTAACAGTACACAGTCAGTGAAGCAGTCCTTGTCACTCTAAGGTGGCAAGCTGATGAGTCCTGGAGGGGAGTCAAGGAACAAAGGATCACTACCCCTCAGTGATGATGACAAGTCCATGTGCTGTATGTGGTCTGAACACATCAGCTGGGGAGAAGGCCATGGCTGTGACAATAACAGTTCTGATACTTAGCTGAAGTCACTTCCTAGTTCCTAGTGCACTCAGCACTGATAAGCCATAGTTAGTGAAACAGCCCCTGCTGCTCAAAAGTAGCAAACTGATGTGTTTTGAAGAGGACCCAAGGAACAAAAGCTTACAACCCCTTGGTGATGGCAGCTGAGTGGTCTGAAGATGCCAAATGGGAAGCAGGATGTGTTGGTGAAAATACAAGTTCTGATACTCCGCTGAAGTCATGCGCTATCTTAAAGTGCACTCAGCACTGACAGGGCAAGGTCAGTGAAGCAGCCCCTGCTGCTTTAAGGTAAGCACATCAGAGAGTGAGAGAAGCCAAGGAACAAATGCTCACAACCCCTCAGTGATGGCTGCAGGTCCATGTGAGTGGTCTGAAGATGATGGCTAGGGAGCAGGACATGACAGTGCACAAAAAAGTTTTGGTGCTCTGTTAAATCTTCCACTAGTTCCTAGTGCACTCACTGCTGATAGGGCACAGTCCCTGCTGCTCAAAGGTGGTGAGATGAAGAATGTTGGATAGGAGCCAAGGAATAAAATCTTACAGCCTTTTGGTGATGGTGGAGCCCTATGTGGGTTACCTGAAGATGCAGATGTGGAGCAGGAAGTGGTGATGATAATAAAATGTCTGATTCTCCACTAAAGTCCTGCTCTAGTTCCTAGCATACTAAGTACTAATTGAGCACAGCAAGAAAAACAGCCCCTGTTGCTCAACGGTGGTGAGGAGCCAAGGAAGAAAGGCTCCTGATCTCTTGGTAATGGTGACAGGTCCTGTTGGATGATCTAAAGACATCAACTAGGAAGTAGGATGTGGCAGTGAGAATAAAAGTTATGAAGCTCTGCCAAAGTACTGCTCTAGGTTCTAGCTGCTCCAGCTACAAATTTTTTTTTCTTCCAGCACTCAAGTACCCAGAGGTGCAAAATTTTTTTTTTATTTTAATGCAGCTGCAGAACAATGATTTGAGTGGCAGAGCTGGGGTTGTGAAGAAAGGATTTTTTTTACATTGTAGTAGTAATTTAAGGTCCAAAGGGACTCTATGTCCTTCATGCCCCCACTGCAAAACATACACCAATTTACTGTATAGGCATTCCCTACCAGTTGTACTACCCAGGGCACAGAAGCATACAGCTGCTGACAGAAAGAGTTGCAATCCATTACGTCTGCCCATTTTGCTACCTGAACTGTTCCAACCTATCACTGGATGTGCCTTGGCAAAGGTTCTAGTGTTAGTTCATCCCCTTCCCTCCCACTCGTCTTATAGCTATCCCATGCTCTTTTGAAACCTGTCACTGTCTCTGTGTTTACCACCTCTCTGGGCAGACTGTTCTATCAATCCACCCCTTGTTCCATGAATAAATATTTCCTTACATCTTTGTGGCAGACTAGCATTCTACCTGAAGATATGATTTGGCAGAGGGACAACTATACTGTAATATATGGATAAGCCTCAATAATATTATACTAAGTTATACAAAAATTTCCCAGTAATACATCACTGCTCTCAATAATACTATCTTGAAAAGTGATAATACTATACTGTAGGTTTTTATGGTAATACTACAGTTCAGAGGTCATCTCCAACTGTAGTATTCTGTAGTATTATCAATGGATTCATAGATTACAAAAATAACAGAAATATAAGTGTTTTACAAGGCAGTATTACCATCTCGAGGTTTTGGGGACTTTAGGACCTTTCGAGCTTCACTCTCAAGATTTCATGTCCCCAAAACCTCTCAATGGTATAATTGCCTTGTAATACACACTTATGTATCTATTATTCTATTTATATTCTTTTTTTTTCCAACTATTAAATCTGTTGCACAACAGTATCTCTGAAACTTAATCTGTTCTTTTTAACAACATTGAAGTAGGGTAGCCAGCTATGACAGTCTTTACCTTACTCTTACTAAATTTCTTTCATTCTTTCTACATTTCTTGTTCACCTTTTCAGTCCCTCACCATAAAGCTGAATGCCTTGCTCTACTTAAGGAATAAACAGCTATGGCTATGTGCAAATACAGCAGCAGGGTGTATATAAATAAGGCTGGAACCCGAATGAAAATGTGTACCCACATGGTAGAAGATTAATGTTTATGCAAATATTACCCTAAAGTGCTTGTAGTGCATACATAAAGTGTTTTAAATACCTAAATAAAATTGATGGTTAAAACATAGTTATAAAGTGCTTTTAGTGCTTTAGATATTGTGGATAAATGAGCAGAGGGCATAATTAAAGAATTGAAATTTAGCCTGAAGAATCTTGCTGGTGATATAAAAAACTATTAGTGTTATTCTCCTCTTAATAGTTGTTATAAAAACCATCCAAAGGAATTTAAAGATACTATGCTGCATAATGAATAAAATGTATATGAAGCAGTGAAATGAATGCCCAGACAGAAGGAGCTTTCGGTAAAGAAGTAGTGTGGCTTCACTTTAATTTTCTTTCACATAAGCCACTCTATGAAAGTTCCCCAATTTGCCACTTAAGTTTAAAATTTATGCAAAAGACACTTATATTGAGAAGGGGATTTGTTTTTATAAAAATCAGAAGAACTGACTCAGAACAGAGTATTTAGAAATAATTGAGAGAAACTCTGTTAAGGAACTGCTTCACTTTCATTTTGGCTATGCAGAAGCTGCTCCAGAAAGAAATGCCCCTCTGATTTGTTTGCTTTTGTTGCATTAAAGAACCTACTGGTTTGTAGGCTTATTTTGCTACAGATTGGGGGAGAAATAAATAAATATGAAACACAGAGCTGTTTGGGGAGTTGAAAAAAGTTACCTGCTGTTTTACGATAAAGTACAGAGTTTCCAACTGCAAAAGTTTGCCGAATGAAAGGGGAGACCTCCAGATAAAATGAAAGTCATTTACTTCTTCCCTGATCAGAGCAGCTGCAGAGATAAATATAAAACCTTGGTAAAGCCCATTTTTGAGAGAGAGAGATTGTTTTCCCTAAACCTGCAAGCAGGAGCATGCTTACTACCTACCCTCTTTCTCCCTCCCACCCTAAGCATATCTGACTCAGCTAACCCTACCACTCAGTGAAAGTGATTATAAAATGGAACGGGACAGAAATGTCCCATTTCTGCTCCTGGTACCCATCAGAATAAACAGAGAAAGCAACTTAAAACAGAAAACCAGAAAGGAAAACTGTCTAAATAAAAGAGTTTAGTGACACTGAAGGTCTTTAAGGTGCCCTCCATCTCGGTACCCTACCAAAAGCATTTTAGAGGGTTGTATGTTAAAAATTAAAATAAATACTGTGGAATGGTGTTTTTCCAATAATGAAGTGCAAGCTGAAATAAAATATAGAGCTTACCTGAAGAAGAAATAATTTTGAATGTTCGCTTTTGGGTGACAGCAGCCTCTAGGGGCTCTTTTTATAGTAATAAAATGCCAATCATGATATTCAGGGGGAGGAACTAAAATACATTAGTGCCAATTATGTAATCATGGCACTTTAACTGTAGAAATATATTTTTTGTACTTTTCATATATAGAAAATATGATTGTTGCAGTACAGATAAATATCCTAACTTTTCCTTTCTGTATAAACGTATGTTTACTAGCCCAGAAATTCTAAATTGATGTAAGTAGGTGGATTACATGTTCATGGGAAGGGGTATATAAATCTCTGTGAACAGTGAGTATGTTAGATTAGTTGTGGTTCATCTCACTTACCTGAAGTCAAGGTATGAAGATGATGTAGAGGGAGTAGGCTTCTGGAAAGCACAGAAGAGATGATCAGAAGCATTTTGTAAAATCAGGACTGTATATATACAGCTGAAAATAGTACACTAGGCTACTATTATTTACTATTTTAGTTTATTATTTTTGTTCTTATTTTTTCATAAAAATAAAACCACTCTGAGGTGTGTTGTACCCGATGTCTGTTGTCATGTATTATCCTTTACCCACACCCTATGACAGTCCCTCCTGAATATACTCCCCACCAGCTTAAAATTGTGCCCCCCTGGTAGTTCTTCCCTTGCCATTCTGGAATAAGTCAGGACACTCTACCATGTTTATTTCCCTGAGGTATTTAAAGGTTTCTGTCTTGCTCCCTCTCTTCTTCCTGGCCTCCAGTGAGTACACGATCATACTGATTAGATGCTCCTCGTATGTTTTCCCCTGTTGGCCTTGTATCACCTTTGTTTGCAACATTTTGACAGACTCTGTATGGCTGTTATCCTTTTTTTAGGTGTAGGTTCCAGAAACTGACAAAGTAATCTAGGTGGGACCTCACCAATGACCCACAAAAGAGCAGCAGTACCTCCTTTCTCCTACTGCAGAACCCCCCCCCCTTCCCCCAATACATCCCAGCAATCTGTTTGTCTTCCCAAGTGCTCTGGTGCTCTAGACTGATATCTTGAGACGATTATTAATAATAGCCCCCCAAATCCCTTTCTTCTGTGGTCACTCTGATTTTTTTTTTTCACTCTTCTGTAAGCAGAAATTTTTCCACACTTACCTTTCAGGCCTGTACTGTCTTTTGTTCCACATTGGTCACTGGTAGGCTATTTCGTGGATTCACCACACTCTCATACCTCTCAAGTGTCCTGTCCCTCATTATGAGAGACATCCCTCATTTTTCACCTTAAAATTGCTGTCCCTCATCTGTCCCTCATGGAAAAGGTGCTTCCCACACAGTGAATGTGCTGTAAATTCAGACTTTAAAGCAGAAACATTTAATATTCTGAAATGCTAAATTCAAAATAAACTTTGTACAAATAATCACTATGGTTTTCATAGTGTTCTGAGCTTGTATCTCCATGTTTGAGGGTGTGTCCCTCATTCGGAGGGTCTGTGTCCCTCATTGTCCCTCATTTTGAGTGTCCAGAAATGTCCATGTCCCTCATTTCAGTGACAAAAGGTTGACAGGTATGCACACTCTGGTTGAAAAAGTTCCTCCTAACATTACCACTGAATTTACCACCACTGTGATCAGGGTATGTCCCTGTCTCCAACTGTGGGACACTAGATAAAACATCTCTGACTTGTCAATGCCCTTGTGCATGCTAAAGAATAAGATTATGTCCCTCTCTTCCTTTACAGTCTAGTCAGGCAACAACACCAAAGGGTACTATGTAAGCAATGATACATGAGGAGGTGTGCATTATATACTTTTAAAGCACTGCCAGTGGCCTAGAAAGGCACAAGTCTACATGATGAGTGCCTGCAGCCCATGGCTATTCATTAGAAGTATCTATGAGAGACCCCCAGAGTGCCTTACTGCACTCATAAAATGGGTATGTCATTCCAAAAAAATAGACCAAGAGACACAGGTTGGTTGAATTCATAAAATATTAATTTATTTAGTAAAATAAACATCTTTAAGTGAGAATTGTTCTAAAACTTGGGGGAGCAAGAACATTTCTTTGGGGGGTCAATCAACAGAAACACAGTTTACCTCACATTTCACTCTTTAGAAGAGGATGTTAGAACTACCATTATTGATGAACAGAAAAGATACAGTGAAATTACAGTTGCTTAGGTTGAATGGCCCCTGCCCAAAGATCATAGTCTACGCTATAGGTGGAAGTGTCAGAGTAGCTTCAGCAGGACTGCAAGCAGTAGTTTCTATATGTTTACTGGATTTTATGACAGTCTGTTCTGGTTTTGGTGCCAGGATGTTGCTCCATCTCCATCGATCATCATTAGAAGCAGCTCAATATAAGTGTAAGCTGGCCTTGCTCCAACAACTAGTAATGGCCATTATCTCATGATTTTCCAGTTTGACACCAGATAGCAGTTATACTGCTATTGCACAAATACTATGATTCCTGTAGGGCTGACTTAAGCTGGCTTCCTTGCTAGTCTGGCACATCATGGTGGACAGATAGTTGAGCCTCATGGGCTCTTTGGAGAACCACATTGGAATGCTGTCCAGGAAGAGCTGTGGGAGCTGTTTTGTGTGACAATGCAGTGATGGGACATCAAGTGGCAGCTTGCAGAGATACTTGCAGTGACTGGTAATGGGAGGAGACCTGGGAACTGAGTACAGTACAACCCCGCAGATATGAACCTCAGTAATCAGAACTGTTCAGTCAACCGAACGGGCATTCCCCCTACCCCCCCTCCACCTACATCAAAATTCATCTCGATTAGCTAATTAGCAAATCACTATCACCTGTTATACATTCACACTATAAATCGCATTAAAGCATTCCTGAATCTGTAGCACTAACTGGTGTGTTACAAGCATGGCAGGCAAAAGAAAACGAGTTACGCTATCTTTTCACACAAAACTTGAAATAATAACAAAGCTTGAATGCGGGGTGAGCCTCAGTAGTGTTGCTCACGAATACGGTATCGGTAAATCAACTGTATTTGACATCAAAAAAGGCCAAGAAAAAATAAAACAATTTGCCAGAGAAGCGAAGGACAGTGGTGCTTCACAGATCTGCTGCATTGTCCAAAAAGCTGACAATGAAGATTTTGACAGAGCCATGCACTTATGGTTTGCACAGGAATGCCATAAGGGCACCCCAATAAGTGGTGTTCTAGTCACTGAGAAAGCCAAACTGCTGTTTAAGCAGATGTTTCCTGAGAGGGAGGAGGACGATTTCAAGGCTAGTTCAGGTTGGCTACACAGGTTCAAAAACTACCACCGCATATGCCAGTTGAGCATGCAGGGTGAATCATTGTCCATGGATTGTGTTGCCGCCGATGCTTTAAAAGAGACCCTACTCAATTTAATATCCCACCACCAGCTAACAAGACATCAAGTTTTTAATTGTGATGAAACTGGTCTCTACTGGAGGCGGCTGCCCAACAAGACCCTTGCAGATGGCACAGAGAAGCAGGTTAAAAAATTTAAGTCAAGCAAGGACAGAGTGACACTGATGGCTACAGCAAATGCGAGTGGTGACTTTCGTCTACCACTTGTTTTTATCCACAAAAGCTCAAAGCCACGGTGTTTTGCCAATGTGACCATGATAGCACTTCCAGTTCACTATTACAACCAGAGAAGTGCTTGGATGGACCACAATATTTTTACCAACTGGTTCTTTAAGCACTTTACTCCACTTGTGAAAGAATTTCTGCAATCAAAATCATTGCCTGCTAAAGCCATCCTCCTCATAGACAATGCCCCCTCACATCCCTCCCTTGAAAATCTGGCCTCTACTGACAGAAATGTACAGTGCATGTTTATGCCCCCGAATGTAGCCAGCATTTTACAACCTATGGATCAGGGAGTCCTGGAAAACCTGAAACAATGCTATAAGCGTGATTTGCTTCGTCGCCTGCTGTTAGGTGTCAATGAGTTCAAGTGCTACATTGATTTTTGCAAACAACTTTCGGTGAAAGATTCTGTTTACTTCAGTGCAAAGGCTTGGGGAGAGATCAGTTCTGAGTCCCTTCACCGTTCGTGGAATAAGCTGTGGTCAGTTCAGGAGGATCGGGAGCATGATGACGTCGCATTAGCTGATAGCCAGGTGCACTTCATTGAAGAGCAAGCAGCACTTCAGCTTACAGAAGAACAAGAGGAATGGCTGTGAGCATATTCCAGAGACAGGACATGAGATCCTATCAGACAGTGATAGAATAGACCTGGCCAGAGTGAGTACAAAACCTGATAGTTGTAGTGACAGTGAAGGGGATGAGGAGGACAAGGATTCAGTAAAACTTACACATAGCCGTGCCGTGGACTGTTTTACCGTGTGCGTTCAATGGATGGAACACCAGCCCGAAGCAACCCCCATGAACCTGATGCTGCTTCAGGAGTTAAGAAATCTGGCTGCTAAAAAGTACTTGAATGGACTGAAGCAGAGCTCAATGACTAATTTTTTTTAAAACTGTTGAATCTTAGCACAGAACTGATCTTTTCCTACTCTTGATAAATAAAATTGATTTCAGAGTCTAAAACGCGATATATTTGCCATTTTTGCTTTATTTAGTGATCTTTCAAAGATATGAAAATTTCAGAGATATGGACACCATTGATTCCCATGGTGTTCGTATCTTTGAGGTTGTACTGTACATACACCCATGGTGAGTTTCTTTGTTGAATTCACAGGGGTTGTGTTTTTTTGTGTGTGTGCTCATTGTACTTTAGGTTAGCATACTTGGTACCATTTTTTGTTAATTTTGATGACTACGCTCTTTGATCTCAGTTGTTGCAAGCCCTCCCTTCGACACCTGACCATGTATAACTGAATATCTGTACACACTTTGTGGACAAGGTCAGGTGCAATATGGGGGATGGCATGGAAGATCTCCTCAGTGTTTCGAGATCTGCCTTTGTGATAGGAGCATGGTGTTTGGAGTGGTCTTTCTGAGCTTTTCAGCACCACTTCATCACTTACATTAAAACATTATTGCTTGTTTTGAAGGCATGGACTGTTCTGATGTTGATGTTCCAACCAACTGCCAAAGAATTCAAGTATCTACTGAGAGTGGCATGGAGCCCAAAGAAACTGCTAAGGGCATATTTTGTGACACTCAGTATTCACACATTAGCATGAGAGGCTCTAAATACAGTATTTAGTTCTTCAAGTGGGGCTGTTTTGCAGTCTAGACTTAAATTTTTGCAATTTTGGGCTGGCCCACTAGCACAGTGGTAGTGCTGCTGCTGGCAACACCAACGACTCAGGCTCAGAAGCAAGCATGGGTATCTGAGGGCTGGCCAGGGGAAGAAGGACTAAGTGTTCAATGGACTGCTCTCCTCCTCTCAAGGAGGAGGGTGGGGAAAGATTCCAGTGCTTAGCTGACCCCTGGTGGAGGCCTGTGGTCTGGCTGCTGGGGCTGGCATCTTCAGGAGGTGGAGCAGATGTTGGTGTGCACACCTCTGACATCATTGCACACCCCACCTCACAGAGGAGGAAAACAGAAAACTCTGACCGTGCTGGACACCGCTCACCTCGTGCCTTAGGCCCGGCACCACTGACATGTGGCACCCCTGGAAACAGAGTTCAGACATCCACCAGAAGGAAGAAGCCACCTTCCAAAGGCTCCACCCTGCAGTTAAGCCAGGGAGTAACACCAGGATAGGTAAGTCCTGTAGGTAGTGAATGACAGGGTTCGGCATGGTTGTCATGGCCAATGGGGGCCGGTCTGTAAAGGGAGGGAAAAAAAAAACAACATTTCTACTATTTCTCCAATCATCAAAAACTCTGACTGCCCAGATTGTGGTTTTCATAGTGTTTGTTTCATTTCTGGTTTCTTCAGTTACATTAAGTTCAGAAGCTGACAAAGTGGCATGTCTGGTCCTCATAGTGTTTGCAGCTTCAGTCAGAGGTGCTGCAGGCAATTTCTCTGTATCTTCTTCATTGTTGAAATTGTTTTCTGCTTCACTGTTCATGGTTAAGTCAAAATTCACCACAGGAAAGGTGGACGTGGTAAATGATTGGTGTCAGTACTTCAGTGGGCAAAGCAAAGTGAGAAAAATGGTAGTGCTCAGCAAAAACACTGAGCTCTACCTTAGCAAACTTATCAACAAACAAATGGCTAAACTGTGCGTTCATGGGGGGCTCCAACCCTGCATTCCCACAACTAAAAATAATCTCCTTTGAGGGCTGGGGGGAGGCATCTTGGGGAAGGGAGAAACTTCGGGGTGATCATTGAAGAGGGGAAGCAGAACTGTGCAGGACAACCGGGGGTGGATGGGCAGACACAGTACCCACATGAGTCAGGAGGGGGGGTGGACACAGTACTCACATAAGTAGGCAGGGGGAATAAACCCCCCAAAAAATGTCCAGGGAGGAAAAAAAAAAGGACTGAAGTCCCAGGACTTGAATTGTACCATGGCATGTTTTAATGCTTGTTCTTCCTTGTAACGTACTTGCCCCTTAATGTGTTATTGACTCTACTAATTGTATTCCTGATTCTTTGTTTACTGTCTGTATATCTTTATACCACCATTTTGGTCTGTAGTCATGTTGTTCTAAATATTTACCTTTGTAACCTCCTGGGTTGTACCTGAAAATAGACATTTTTTGCCTAGTGTGCTGACAAGATTAACAAATGCTAAATAAATAAATTAGAGTGAAAAGTCCCCTGAAATTTCACGATTGTGTATTGGTGTGTGCCTCATCAATACACAACAAACATACATTTTCTCTATATGGCAACAATATATTTTAAATATCCCAGTATTTCTGCTTTTTAATTATATTTTATATTATGAAATACTGTGTTTCATCAAACAGAAGCCTCCGTCAAATACAAGTCATGGGTCATAGTGAATAATTTTAAAGGGAAAGTCCACTCAACCTATTTTCTATATATCTTTGTAGCTTGTAGGCATGAACAATGATTCCCTCTCTTGTATCTCCCTATTTTTATCCTAATTTTAATAACAATGAGATTGATTCTCTCTGTTCTGCCCTGGTGTGAAAACCTGCTTGGCTCCATTGTAAAGGTCATGACCCAGCTCATGTAAGGCATCCTGGATTTTTTTGATGTTTTAGTGCTATAGCATGCATTAGTTATACTGTATTTGTCAATGATGTTGCTGTTCTTTGCAGTCCCTATGTTCTTATCTTATGCTGGCAATGAAACATTTCAAGGCATACAGTAAGTGCCCTGCTGTTTTCTGTAGTTTATAGTGTACAGTATCTGAGTTAGAAAACAAATGCTTTTAGAGAATACAGAAATTTCACAAGACATTTACAAAACTGAATCAGCACATACATTCTGCTGGCTTGTGCTGGTATGCATCATCAACTCCCATGATGCTGTGCATGAGTGGGGTCATGACCTTTGCAACGGAGACAAAGAGATGTTCACACCAGGTCAAAACAGAGTGCAGAAACCTTATTTATGTATAAATTAGGATGAAATTATGGGGATAAAAGAGAGATAGAATGATTGTTCATGCCTACAAACTACACAGGTATACAGAAAATAGGTAGAGGAGACTTTCCTTTTAATATTCCATTGAATATAAGCTGTAGTTTCTAATCAGAGTCAAAGTCATGTCAGATAATGCACTGCTGGTAAGAGTCTCTGATATTTTTATGTTTTTAAATATATCCATTTTTGTATTTCTTTTCAAGCGTGTCATTTTTGTTCATGTTTGTTACTATTATTTTGCTGTGAAGTAGATCACTAACAATATACAATATCAAATCCATGTGTAATATTTTGTTGTTAGAACTGAAAAGTTTGTTTTCTGTATCACTCCAAGATGTCAATGGGTAAGGTAGTTAATACATATGGGTAATTTTATTCCCCACTGGGGTTATGGTATAGCTTAAAGCTGTCACATTAGCATAGAACTCTGGGGGCATGAACATTCTGAATACAGTATCATCTCACTCTTTTCTGTAGCACCAAAAGAGTAGAAAGCATAGATAGAATTTTCTGGAAGATTTTTTTGTTGTTTTTTTCTCATGAGTGTGTGACTCTTGGGCAGATTGGATTTGCCTGGTTTCAGGGGGCACCCCTTAATTTAGAACTCATGTGCCTAAATGGGGACCACTGGCCATAGCAGAGTGTATGCTACATTGTAGGTCTAAGATGAGGATTTAGCATGATGCCTCAAGTAAGTAAAATCTCTTTTATTTCTGGTGGGGTGGTTTTTAGTCGGCTACTTAGGTGGGGTGGTGCTTTTCTTCTCTGTCTCCCCTCTTCCCAACAGTGTCTACAGCATGGTGGTTATGATATTGGTATTGATATCAGGCAGTGTGTTTTATGAATTGTTTGCCCTTTTTTCTGGATATTTTCTTTACATTTCTTTGGGAATGATGACCAGTTCTAATCTGTTTCCCCAGCCCCATAACTTTTGTTGCCATCTCTGTAAATGAAAGATGTCAGTCTATCAGTTCCTGGGATATGTTAGTTTTCCCCCAGCCTCCAGTCTGAGAAACAGGGTTTTCTCAGTATTTTGTTTTTGTGGCCATCTCCTTCTTAACATGTAGGGCTTAGTTCATCTGCTTGCTGTCCAACAGAAGCTACTACTAGTGGCATTCACACCATTTCATGTTCTTGTTCACTGCCACCTAAATTGGAGCACATTTTTCCCCCTTGATGTATTCTTTGGGTTCCATTGTTGAGTAGGAGACAGGGTTAGCACTCTCAGCTTTGGAACTGGGAGCTGCTACAGGCAATGTTTTATGCCTTTGGGACCATTATGTGACCACATGGCTGGTTCACCTCCAGTGCCCTCACTGCACCTTTTTGCCCCAGCTACACTATTGGCCAGGGGACTGTGTGAGTGCATCTGTTCAATACAATAAGTGACCACTTGCCTGTCATCTGCTCCTGTTCAAACAAATACCACAAGCCACCTCCCAAGCTTATCTATGCCAGGGTTATCAAACAAGGGCACCTCCAGCTGTTAAAATCCCATCTAACCAGGCTGAACTGGGCAGTGCTTGACTCCCTCAATGACACCAACAAAGCTCTGGACCTATTTATCAAATGTTTCAATGAAGCCTGTGACATCTATGCACCAGTGAAAAAGATGAAGGTCAAAGGACAGACTAACACCTGGGTTACTACTGACCTTTTAACTCTGCTCAAGCACAGAGACCACCTCTGGCATTGTGCTCGTGCAACTCCAACACAAGTAAACATACAATTATACAAAGCAGCCAGAAATGATTGCACTCGAAGAATACAGAATGCTAAACGCAGCTATTACAAAGAGGCTCTGACCAACTCTTGGGGCCAGAGAAACAAATTCTGGAACAACATGAAAGAACTCACAGGCAAGGATCCTAAAGCACCACCCACTATGCTCAACCTTCATGGCACTCCTACACTCGACCTAGGTATCATCACCAGCACTTTTAATAATGCATTTACAAACCTGGACAGTGTCCTTCCACCAAATTTTTTCGACGACCTCCCCTCCAGCTCCTCCCAAGTTACCCCCCTACTAGAACGTACAACCCCAAAGATTTTTTTAAGGAGGTCCCACCACAAGTAGCTAGAAAATACATTCAAAAGGCCATCGGCAAACAAGGGTACAGTGGTGACTCCCTTGACCTGAAACTGCTGGCACAAGTCCTTGATGAAATCTTAGAACCACTTACAAAGATCTTTAATCTCTCGCTTAGATTGGGCCATTTCCCTCTCTCTGGAAGAAAGCCACTGTCACACCTGTTCACAAAAGTGGAGATAGGACACTGCACACCAATTACAGACCATTCTCACTCCTCCCCCCATTATCCAAAGCGCTGGAGCGAATAGTGTCGGACCAACTAGTTGAATTCCTGGATAAGTACAATGTACAGTGCTCAGAGCAGCATGGCTTCAGAAAAGGGCACAGCACCACCACTGCACTACTGGAATTTACAACCTTCATCCATGCCACGCTTGACAAAGGGAATTGTGGAGGGGCAGTATTTATAGACCTTACCAAGGCATCCACACAGTTAACCACCCCCTACTGCTCAAGCAACTGTCCTCCATTGGGATCTCCAGCGATGCCCTTCCATGGTTCACCAGCTACCTTGATAATCGGATCCAATGTGTAAGGATTGCAGGGATCTCTTCGGATGAGAAACCAGTCCCTCCGAGTCCCCAGGGTCTATTCTGGGCCCTACTCTTCTCCCTCTTCATCAACAATCTCCCCAGTGCCTGCCACCAAAAAATATTACTATACGCAGATGATGAAGTCCTGTTTTCCAGCCACCATGACATTACAGTCCTTGAATCCCAGCTACAGCTCGACTTCAATTGCATCGAAAAATGGTTCAATTCTCATAAACTTGTCCTGAACCACAGCAAGACTAAAGCCATGTCCTTCTGTAACCGACAGAGCAGACACAACTGTCTGTTCCTCACCATCAAGAACCATGCTGGGAACCCATTTGAACATGTCAAGGAGTTCAAGTACCTTGGTATTACCCTGGATAGTACCCTCTCCTACACTCGGCATATTGACACTGTTGCCAAGACTGCCAATATACGGATTGGACTACTACACAAACACAAGCACTGTATGCCTGTGGATGCCCTTAAACTAGTCATCTACAGCTCTGTCACCTCTATCATTGACTACAGCCTTGCCATCTATATCTGTGCCCCAACAAGTGCCCTCCGAAGGATCTCAGTTGCTCTCAACAAAGCCTGTAGACTACTGACGGGTGCAGCCCGACACACTCACACCTGTGACATCTATGCACAGGCCAGCTGGCTACCCCTACGCAGCAGAATACAATACCAGACCTGCTTACTTACCAAAAAGATTCTCCTTGGTCTCATGCCACCTGGTGTTAGCTCACTCCTTACTACCTACAGTGGCACTCAACAAACACGTGGTGCCCAATCTCTAACCTTTCAGGTTCCCAGATGTCGTACCTCCATGGGTCAGCGGTCCTTTATCTATAGAGCTGCTCAATGGTTCAGTTCCCTCAATAAAGAAGCACTTTCTTCTACTACACTTGGACCCTTCAAAAGGAATCTCAAACTTTACCTCACCTCTACCACTCAATGTGACTGTTTCGTTGAACAGAGATCTCTCTAAACACCTCCCAGCTCACTCATGTCTCACAGCCCCCTTTCCCAATCTCATTCCCTCTGGCACTGGGCCTTCCTTGTGACTCCTTTCCTGCTTCACATCTCCACTGGTACAAGACATTTTCCACCACCATCGGACAGTGGCCCATTAGCCTGCCAACTTCCTCTCCCGGTTGCATGCCTGCAATACTAACTGTCTATGGTGCCCTCTATCTCTTATTATTACGCAGCCAGCTGCCTACTCAAGCTGCTCGCTTTATGAATATTATCACAATGTATGTTATAACTGAGTATCATTATTTTTTCTTTTAGTTGTTTTGGTTGTTTATTGTGCATTCTTTTACTACCTCTGTATGTATGTTGACCCTCATCCTTTGACGTGGAACCTTTGTAAACGAGCAGTTTCTGCTCAAAGGTATTTGTAATCCGAGAATTTAATAAATAGAAAATAAATAAAAAAATATGTTAGGTTATGTGATGACATCACGTGATTACATGTCTCCGCCCTGTGTGCACCAGCTTGTGCCTTTGATGCACAGCAGAAGTGGATGGCACACTTAACTCTTATCACCACCTTTGCTCATCTTATGATGGCACTTGTATTTTCCTGGCAATGTCAATGGTTTGCAGTCACCTTGCTCTATGCATGGGAGAACTTGCAAGCACTTATGTCTTGGGAGCCAACTGAGGACATCTACAGTATCTAGCAGCACGGTCAACTCTATCAGTATCCAATTTGATAAGGAGCTTCAAAACTGGAGTTGTTCTTATGGGTCCCTTAATTGGTTAATACAGGTAGAATGTGATGTATACTCTGACATAGGAGCAGAGGTAAGAGTGTTTTTTTATGAAACTAACAATGCGACTAGAATGGTCACTTTACTGAACACAGCATGCCTCTTCCCATAAGGTCAGGTAGAGCAGGTTGGACTATGAAGGAACAATGTGTAGAATGAAAGCATTCTTGAGTTCTTGAGAATGTTGTTTGTTTGGCAGGGTCATTAACCGCACTTGCCTGGGAACTATGATCCCATCTCTCCTTTCCAATCATACTGTCCTCTCTGTGTATATTGTAATCTTACATGTTTATCAAGCACATATAAAGTTTGGCAAAGACTGATGGCAACATGACTTATTGTAGACAATTTAACTCAAGGGAAGGAAGACCTGCAGAGGATTATTACCTCTCTCCTGTGGAATGATACTGTCCACTCTGTGTATATTGCAGTCTAACATATTCAGTTTGTCCCCTCTCCATGCTGTACCCAGGTGGGGTGCACCTGTGGCACCATCTGCAGAGGTTAAGCTGAGCTTCATGACTCCATACTAGTTCTCTTAATTGAGATGCTTCAAGCTAATGGAGCAGTCTTGGTATGAGTCTTTCACAAGACAGGCTACCCTTTCATTCTTGGTGTTTTTTTTAATCTGCCAGGGAGGGTCACCTGCGTTGCCTTCATTAACCAGGCTAGTGTTACAATTGCGTGTTTGGGGGGCCCTAAGAATCCCCTTGGGGGGCTTTCTCATTGAGCTCCTATGGAGCTGGATACTGATTCTATTTTCAGCCTCTCAGGCTCAAGAGGCTATCCTAGACTGGACCACTGTGCAGGGAGCCTGAGGCCCTTATATGCCTTGTCTACAAGTCACCTCTGAATAAGATCAATGTATTTGGCCTTGATTTTTTGCAAGATCAGTTTGGTCCAAAGTGACAGTCACTTAGGTCTGGTTTGAGAGGCACAAAAAGTGAGGACTGCCCTTGAAACTGTCCACAGCACCTTAATGGATAGCAGACAGTCTTGTTTTCTGACAAAAGTTCTCTTACCACGGGAGCCTAATGTTCAGGCTGTCGGTCTTGGTAATAGGAGAATGCACCTGGGGGGGAGTGGGCATTGACCCATATGGTATCTGATGTGCTGTGCAGGAGGTCCTGATCATCCTCTGATTGACCCATTCATGCCATGGAAAATTCTCAGGTGTCAGGGTTCCTTAGTCAATGTCAGTGTCTGTGGCCACAAACAGTGGATGTGACATTCCAGCAGTGGGACAGTAATAGAATACATCTGCCTTTACTGTTTCTCTCTATGTTTGCCCAGGATGCAGCACCCTTCACCTGCTGAGTAAGAGAGAGAAAGAGAGATCATGAAGCCATGGGTCTCATTCTGGTCTCTGGTCTATGCAGGCCCCATCCTGGCAAGGGATCCTACTAGGTAAGGACTAATGAAGATACATTTCAATGGTAGCCAGGCTACCGAGAGGAGAATACTTTGGACATATGGTCTTCAGGTGCTTAGAAATTGTTTTCTTGGAGGTCTCTTTTTGTACCAGAAGCTAGGGTATTCCGTCCATCAGGGCTATGCTACCAAAGATCTCATGCCTGGTACCCCTCCTTAGGGCTCTGCCAGATGTCACCAGGCAGCAGACAGTGCATCTGGCCTGCTCGACTCATCCTCTTCGGGCCATTCTTTGTAACACAAGATCAATGAGGAATAAGATTACAGTGATGGAATCTTTCATTGACAGTTCCTCAGCTGATCTTGTTTACATCAGCAAAACCTGGCTGGGTGATGATGCTGGCCCTGTGCTTGCTGCCTCCATTCCTCACGGTTATTTGGTCTTGCATTGCCTGATGAGGGACTATAGAGGGGGTGGGGTGGCCATCTGCTTTAGATCTGCCCTGGGCCTCACCACATTCCTAGTGCAAACAGCAGTGTCCTTTGAGTTTGTGTGGTTGCTAAATGTGTACCGGGAGTCAATAGTTTTCACCTGCTAGCCTCTGGGTGGTGGGAGTCTATTTCTGCAGGAGCTGGCAGACTTCGTCACTGAGCATGTGTTGGAGTCCCCTAGGAATTTTGTCCTGGGGGACTTCAACGCCTTGGTAGATGATAACTCCTGTCCTTTTGGAAGAGAGCTCCTTCAGCTGACGTCTCAGCTGGGATTGTCTCAGACTGTTGCTTCTGCAACACATACAGATTGCCACATTCTGGTTCTGGTCTTCTCATTTTGACTTGACATTACAGTGGTCAAGATTGATCTGGTCACTTGGTTGGATCATCATGTGGTTGAGTTCCAGTGTTGGGCCCCCTGTAATGTAACCCCCCCCAGCAGAGTCAATCCGGTGTCATCCAAAAAATAAGTTGGAGCCTTGCCAACTCCAGGAGTCACTGGTTGTCTTGAGCTTGATAATGGCCTGTGCTCAGGGTTCAGAAGCCAGGGTTTAGGCTTATAATACAGCCATCTCGAGGCACTGGACCTGATCATACCTCACTGCATTCATCCATTGACCTCCCAGCATCACTCACCATGGTATTGTGCTGAGCTGCGCTGGTTGAAGACTAAGTGGCATATGTTAGAGCATTCCCAGAGGTGGTCGTGCTCTGGAGAGGGCAGGTTGGTGCTGGGACTCCATTATTTGGAGTATCAGCAGGCAACTGAACTTAAGAAGACTGAATTTTTATTGCAGTCAATTGCTGCAGCAAGAAACTGTCTGGCTGCACTGTCCTGCACTGTTGACAGTTGACTGAATCCCTCCTTTCTCCAGTACAGGACAGCATTTTCTGTAGAAAAATGTGAGCAGTTTGGGCAGTTTTTTGCTGAGAAAGTGGCCTCTATCAGGGCATGTATTACCTGCTCTGGTCCAGTTTTTACTGGAGGTAATCAGTTTGCTGGTGAACATCATCTGCCGTGTTGGACTGAGTTTTGGCTGGTTTTAGTGGATGACATTCTCTGGGTACTCACCAGCATGCATCCCACCACCTGTACCCTGGACCTGGATCTGACATAACTCGTCATCAGCAGCTTGGATTTCCTGGGGCCAGTGTTTGTTGAGATCATCAATGGGTCATTAAGCGATGGGGTTTTTCCGTGTCTCTGAAAGAGGCTGTAGTGAAACCCCTCCTTAAAAAAACATCTATTAACCCTGACATTCTTGCAAATTATATGCCCATCTCTAATCTTCCCTTTCTGGGGAATCTTATTGAGAAGGTGGTGGTTTACCAGCTGGATAAGAGCCTGGAGACACTATCCATCTACGACCCTCTCCAGTTGGGTTTTCAGCCATGACACAGCACTGAGACAGCTTTGGTCCGGGTGGCACATAATCTCTTCATGGTGAGGGACGGAGGGCACTATACCATTCTGGTGATCTTGGACCTACTCTCAACAGTTGACACAGTTGACCATGGGGTGCTGTTGTATCATCTGCAGGACTATTCTGGCACTACTGGCACAGTTCTGCACTAGTTTCACTCATATTTAACCAGGAGATCACAGCTCATGGTCCTAGGAAATTTTTCTTCAGGTTCTTTCGCATTGCCTTGTGGTATCCCACAGGGTTCCATCTTGGCACCCTTGTTGTTCTCTGTGTACATGCTGCCACTGGGAGAGATCATTAGGCGTAACAATCTGGGGTTTCACTGCTATGCAGATGATACTAAGTTGTACCTGTCTTGTGCTTCTGATGATTTTCCACCCCAGATACGTTGAGTCATTGTTTACAAAGACCACAAAGATCTGCACTACCTCAGTCAGAAAGGTGTAGAAAAAAACATTTATTAAGTAAAAAATGCCATTCTTGGAAGAGCAGGCTACAAGCAGGCTCAAAAGCTGGAAATCTCAACTGGTTTCGTTCACTCTAGTACGTCATCAGGAGGATGAGGTACAGGCATGGTAATAGGATTATAAAGAACATTCAGAGTGACAGCACAGTATAAATATCAGTGCATTAAGTTTGAAAGTGCTCAATAGTGTCAAAAGGACAAATACTAAATCTGTGCTATCCTTACAAAACAGTTCTATCAGAAATACCTAAAACTAAAGCCATTGTATTACACCTAAGAGGAATAACAGATCATAATAATATAACAATCATATTAAACAAACAGAGGTATGATCAGTTACATTTATATACCAACTCCGGGGTTCCTTCATAGATACCCAATTGGTGAGAAAAATTGATGGAAACCTCAATAAAAGTCCTAGAGAGAGAAGAGAAGAGAATAAATACAGATATAACAACCATAATCATTCAATGACAAACAATTGGCACATTATATACAGAACTGGATAAGGGCCATTATTAGCTGAGATGAACACAATCCGCTTATGTTTTCCTTTTAATGCAGGGTAGGAGGTCAATGCAGTGATTTAGACCTGGTGGTGTGAGAGCCCCAAAGGTATATATATCCAATAAGACTCCTTAACTCTCAGGGTTTCATCAATATCACCCCCCTCTAGGGCCAAAACACACCATTTCCAGGCCACAGAATTTGAAGACATATTCTACATCTGAATGTCTTGTCATTCTACAATGACTAGCAAGGGCACTCCTTGTATCATTGTTAATTACTGACTGCAAATGCTCCCCAGTTCTCACCTTCAATGCCCTTGTGGTCTTACCAACATAAAAAGCCCCACACTGGCATGTTGCCAGATAAAAAAACATTACCAGTGGTTCAACTAATGAAATCCTTTATCTGGAAGTCCCTGTCACAGTTGCAACTGGTGAAAGTCTGATTACAAAACTTACAGTTGCCACATGCGTGCATACCCGGGGGGGTCTTGAGGGATAAGAAATAATACTCCTTTGGAAACTGTGGACCAAACTATCTTTGATATTAGGGCCCCTTTTATATACCATTCTTGGCCTGCTCCCTGTGACATCGTCCAGCAGAGGTTCCCTCTCTAGTATGTTCCAATTCCAATTGATTGTTTTTTATATGTCACCCGAATGTCTCATATAGGTAGTGACAAAATTAGTCCTGGTAAGACCATTGTTAGGGGTCTTGGGTACAAACAAATTCTCCCTACTCACAGCACTCACTTCCATTTGGGCACTAGTCACTAGACTGTCATAATATCTCCTATTTTTGAATCTGTTGCACATGTCCTTACTATTCTGTATATAGTCATCCTCTTCACTACAATTTTTATGTACTCTTAGTAATTGGGCCTTTGGGATGTTAGAAATCATATGGTGAGGGTGGCAGCTGGACGATAGTAGCAATGAGTTTCTGTCAGTCACCTGCCTGAATAAATTCATCCTTAATGTACAATCTGTTTTTTTTTTAAATCTGCAAATCCAAGAAGGAGACCATACATCAATCACACTGCACTGAAAATTTCAAGTTTAGATTACTTTTCTCCATATATTTTATAAAATCATCCAAATCATCCAGTGTGCCACACCACACCATAAAGATGTTGTCTCTAAAGCTACACCAGATATCAATCCTATCTAGATAAGGATTGCTCTGTGCATCATAGACTGTTGTTTTCTCCCATTGGCCCAGGTACAAGTTTACATAATTTGAGGCAAAAGTTGCCTCCATAGCCATACCCTTGAGTTGAAGGTAGAACTTTTCCTGGAATAAAAAGTAGGTTTTGGTAAGAACATGTTCAGCACACTGTACCAAGAATTCTTTCCTACCACTACCGATGTTTGGGTCTAAACTGAACCATTACCTCAGGGCTTCCAGCCCCCCTTCATGGGAAATATTTGTATAAAGGGAGGTAATGTCCATGGATACCAAATGCCAGGATATTTCCATCTGCATGTCCCCAAGGACTCCCAATATATGTGCTGTATTTTGTATGTATGATGGTAATGCTGTTACATAGTGCTTAATGTGGGCATCCACATAACTAGATAATGGTTCCACCAGTGACTCTATATCAGCAACTATTGGGCGTCCTGGGGGATCAAGCAGATCTTTGTGTACCTTCAAGATAATGTTTATGGTGGCCCTTATAGGATGATCCACAGTCAAAAAAGAAGCTTATTCATTTGTGATTAAACCCTCACATTCAGACTCAAATAGAAATGCATCAACAGCCAACTTAAACCTAGCCATAGGGTCAGTGGACAGTGGTTGGTAGAATTCAGTGTTACTCAGCTGGTGATAAATTTCATTAATATATTTATCAGTAGACATAACTATCAGAGACCCACCATTATTGGCCAGTTTCATAGTTAGGTCCCAGTTGTTTTCTAAACTTTTAAGAGCTTCTGCCTCAGCAGTGGTAATATTAATAAAATCAGGTCTGCCACTATTCTGCAGTAGGTCTTTAAATTGCTTCTCACACCTCTGTTCAAATATCCTGACTGATTCTTTATAAGGCGACATAAAGGACAAATGCAGCTTGAATTTGCTTACCTCTTCACTCCCCATTTCAGCTGATTCCTGAGAGGTATTTGTCACCTCTGCAACAGTCCCCATACTGACATCCCGACCCATGGTGTTCTTCTTGAAAAATGCTTTTAAATTTACATTTTTCATAAACCTATGAAGGTCAATATATAAACCAAATTCCCTTGTGTCCAAAGTCAGTACAGTATTAATGATAATTCCTTTCATAATAGTCCCAGCTGAGCTTCACTTAGGTCCTGATGAGAGATATTAATCACTATACTGTCTTCAGCACTCAAGGTCTGCCTCTCCTTCCTCACCCCTTTGTGTTTATGGCCTCCACAATGTGTCCTCCTGGTGTGTGGCTGTTCCTGCTGGTTTGACCCCACCCCCTCAATGGGTATTGATCCTGTTCCTGGTACTGAAATCGTACCGATCTCTGTAGATCCAATTGCTGGCGGCCTTCCTCTAAAAATGATCCTAGGCCTCTGACTCACTACTGGAAGTGTTATAATTAGGAGAATTACTTCAATTTTTCAATATTGGTCGGTGTTGGGGTATTTTTTGACAGGTATTAATGGCCTTTTTTTGGCCCCCACTGTATTTTCTACATTTCTTGTTCCAGTCCTAAACCCAATTGTTCTCATAGTCCCTTTTATCTCACACCCATTTGGTCAACTTAATCTTTTTGATCTTATTTTCCTCCTTCTGGATTGTGTCTTTCACTTTCTTTTCAAATATGGTACACTCAGGATGATCTTTGAACTGTGATACCTTTGTTTCTTTTTCAGTTATATCTGTTGTTACTTGCTTCCTCTGGGCATCATAGTCCCTGATAACAGTATTAATTAAAGCATCCATACCAATTTGCAATAAATGCTCCCAATCTAATATAAATTGCTCCATATCCCAACCGTAGCCAGGTTTGTTAACCACTCTAAGGCCATGTGGGGAGCGGCCCACCTTGCGATAAGCCTCAAGAGTAACTTTGCCCCATTAGTGTCTTTGGACCCACAAAATGGCCCTTTCCAGTTCTATAAATGTGCCTTGAATATCTACTTCTTGTGCTGGTTCACTTGTTTCATCTTGTGCACAGTTACACCAGTTGCCCCTTCTGGTCTAGTGTTTGTATCTCGAAATAACTCATTTTCCCCTTTGGTAACAAATACTCTTTCAGCAAATGAGTTATTAGCCTCTCAAGTTCATGCATTAGTCCACCCTCTGGATGTAATTGCTGTCAACTTTTATATAATATTGTTGTTGTAAGTGTAAAGTACCCAGTATAAAATGGTTTCTTATAAATCAATGAAGGGCTAACTTCCACATATGTCCCACATCAACAGTCACTGTCTATAAACATTTTTTCAAAGACAGATTTCAAAATAAGAAATAATATTTTCTATGTTTTGTCCTCTATCTTTTCTTTTCTTTGGGCTATCAAAGTTAGCAGCCTCCTCAAGGACCCATACTTAGTAATCCATGCTTGAGAGCTTAAGCAACCATAGTCCATTACAATTATCTTTAGACACATAAATGAGGAAGGTGGTAGTTGTTTGCTTACCATTCAGTAGACTACTGCCCCAGAAGAATATAATGTATTCTGGTGATACATTTGGTATTTAGCTAGTATTTAACTGTTCATGAACATAGCACCAAATGTAACCTCATTCCCTCAATGAAAATGGGTCCTGTTCCTGGTCCTGGTCTCATTGCTAGCAGTAGCCGAACATGATTAACAGTTGGTGTCATTGAAGACAGCTCCTTCTAGTCCTTTTCATATGCACAGAAAATTGAAGCATTCCACTAATATACTGAGGGCAAACATTCACTTGTAGGGTAAAGCAACTCTTGTCCATTTTAAAATAACCCACACCGGTGCTCCATGTCAAAAGTAGTATTTAACATCTCCATCTGTATCTGCCACTTTATTAGGCTCTAGCTCTTGTTTGGCAGTACCAGTTATGGAAAAATACAGTAACAAAGGCAATGGTAATGCAGGGCAAAAATACGAGGGTGGAATCTGATACAACATTTGGCATTCTGGTGTCCTGCAGTCCTACAGTCAATGTTTCAAATCAGGTATGCCACTACACCCCATCATTTTTAAGTCTGACCAGCTGTGAGCACACAAAAAAAGTGCAACAACTAAAACAAAAGCAATTACAGCTCCACAGCAATGAGAGTGCAAGTTCGAAAATCAGCATACAAAGGCCACAAAGATCCATACTACCTCAGCCAGAAAGGTGTAGAAAAAAACATTTATTAAGTAAAAAACTCCATTCTTGGAAGATCAGGCTACAAGCTGGCTCAAAAGCTGGAAACCTTGACTGGTTTCGTACACTCTAGTAGGTCATCAGGAGGATGAGGTACAGGCATGGTAATAGGCTTATAAAGAACATTCTTAAAGTGGCATTGCAGTATAAATATCAGGGCATTAAGTTTGAATGTGCTCAATAGTGTCAAAAGAAAAAATACTAATCTGTGCTTCCTTATAAATATTTCTATCAGAAATACTTAAAACTACAGCCATTGTATTATACCTAAGAGGAATAACAGGCCATAACAATATCACAATCATATTAGACAAACAGAGGAATCATCAGTTACATTTAAATACAAACTCTGGGGTTCTGAGTCATTGTTTATCCTAGAAGAATGACTGGATGTCTGCTAACTGGCAGTTCTAAACCCCGGCAAGACAGAGGTTATGGTGATCGAGCTGGACCATGATGGTATCTTCACTGACAGAAGACTGTCCACCCTTGTGGTTAATGATCAGCCCCTGTTGGTGATAAAGGTGCTCAAGGATTTTGGTGTTACTCTTGACGATCAGTTTGACTTTGACAAACAGGTCTTGTCAGTCATTAGAGCTAGCTTATTCCATCTCCAGAATATTGCCAGGATACATCCATCCATTTTTGACTCCCACTGATGTGGCTATGGTTATCCATGCCTTTGTTATTAGCTGACTTTATTACTGTAATACTCTGGACCTAGGGTTGTCGGGAGGTTTATTGCATCACCTACAGCAACTGCAGAATGCTGTGGCCAGGATGTTGACTGGCACCTCTATAAGTGACCATGTCACTCCTGTCCAGCACTCTCTGCACTGGCTGCCTGTGAGTGCATGCATCACCTTCAAGATAGGCTTGCTAACATACATGGCCCTATGCGGTCTTGGACCTGACTACCTTAAAGAGCTCTTGATTCCATACTCTCCTATCCACCCCCACATGCCACCAAAGATGGCCTATTAGTTGTACCATCCTCTCATCTAAAAAGATTGGGAGATAGAGCCTTTGGGGTGGCTGCACCACTTTTGTGAAATTCTCTTCTTCCATAAATTAAGGCTGCCAGCTCAGTGGAGGCCTTTAAAACCATTTTAAAACTAATTTATTTGATAAAGCTTTTAATCTGTTCTGAATTAATTTATTCTGGGGTTGTTTTACTGTATTTTACTTTTATTTTGTTAAGTGCTCTGAGCCCTAGGATAGGGCTCTTTTGTAAAAAAAAAAAAAAAAATGTGCTTTGCTTTTCGTTTTCTGCACGTTCGAATGGATAAGGCTTCCGACTGGGCACCCTGTAGGGTCTAATATCTATTGCAGTGTTGGAACCAACCATAATGATTTGCTATGGGGCCACTGCAAAGATTAATCCTTTTTTATTGAGCACCCTGCTGAACTTGTTCATTTTAGCAGACATTTGCTTCTCCATGGTACTTTTGCTGGTGTCACATGCCATGTGCAGGGCTGTTCTTGATTATATTGATGGCCCCATTATATCTGCTGTTTTTAACAGTGTTTTCCTGTTTGAGATAGCTCTGTCAGGTAGCTTCACAGTTCTTGGTTTTTATTTTGGTATAATGAATCTTGTCTGTTAACCATAGGGACAAGGTAATGTATGCCTCAAGAGATCAGAGAAATATGGAAGGTTGAACATATCTGATGTGTTCCTGGCGTAGTGCCTGATTTCCTGTTGGGACAGTTGGGGGGGGAGGTAGGCCCCATAAGTAACTTCAGCAGGTGAGCAAGGCCATGGATACAAGATTTATGTGATGGAAAGGACAGTCTCATTAGGAGCTGAATACCTTCCTTGAGGGTGATCATAGTTCTAGTAATAGAGAGGACTGTGGTTTTGGTACAGAATTCTACAAGCGAATATGAAATCTGCAATGCATGGTTTAGTTTTTTAAGATTCAACCCAGTTGATGTCCTAAGTACTGCTGTATGGCTGTTGGCATAAAACGTGACAGAAAATACCATTAGATGAATCCAGTTGCTACAATAAGGGTTATATATGGGACACTATTCTCCCCCACCCTACATTAAATGAGTAATGATTTTTTACAAGCTGTATGTATTAACTATCTTCCCCTTTGACAACATGAAGCGATACAGAAAGAAAAAGTTCCTTCATACTTACCATAATTTCCTTTCCTGTTAGCTCCTGCTCCAACATTGTCAGTGGAGTTTCTCCCTGGAGCTGCTGGTTCCTCTGGAGAATATATATTATATATATACACACACAAACACACAATGGTCCCTTGCTATAATGAACCCCGCTATAGCGAATACCCGGTTATAATGAATGGAGCTCGTGGCTCCCAATTGTTCTTCAGTAATTGCTATAACCGCCCTCTGCTTCTCAGTTTGTCCCACCCAACCGCACATAAAGTACAAGTACTCTACTGACTGATCAATTACTGCACTGCTGAATTCAATTAGACTCAATTACTACAGTATTGTAGTATTTAAGTGGCATACCAGTTAGGAGGGTCTTGTTATCCCACAGCATAGTAAAGCATTTGTAGAGTGAAGCAGACTGACCTTGAAACAGCACTTCAGTGGTTTCAGGCACAAGAGGCAAATCCTGTCAAGGTAATACAGCTACATCAACTAATATCCTACACAAGGGACTTAGCTTTGAAAAAGAAAAATACACAAAGTAGCATCACTGACTTCTTTAAACAAACTTGCTGTCAGTAACTTACAAAGTGCTGTGTTGCAGTTTGCTTTACTGCCTGCTTTGATCTTACTCATTTACACGACTGCCAGCTGATTTATAAAATTAATAAAGCTCAGCTGATTTTATTTCATATTCAAATGTTACATGTTTTAAGTACTGTACTGTAATGCTGAAAGGCTGATAGTAGCGCTGTGAGGAGATAGACACTGTTAGATACGGTATTGCTTTAGCACACGTTTGAGAGTGATGCATACTGATGCGTGTTGATTTTTACTAAACCGTATGAAATAAAACTTAGAGTTTTTACTTAAATGATATACATATTGTTTTTTAATAGTCCTACATAGTACTAATAGTGCAGTAATAGTGTAATAAATTCATTTTCAATACTTAAAATCATATTTCTGAGTGACGTGTTTTTTGAATCACTTCATGTTAATGCTCCCTCAATGTAATGAACAAACAACTATAATGAATGTCTACCATGGCTCTCGATTCATTCATTATAGTGAGGAAGCACTGTGTGTGTGTGTGTGTGTGTGTGTATATATATATATATATATATATATATATATGTATATATATTTATGCAATAGGTGTGGACATAAATCCTATGTGATAAATCTGAACTACTGTGAGATAAATTCAAAATTTTACATTTATACACATAGTAGAAGCATCATCACAGATAGTAGATATGTCACAATCACTCCAGAACTCATTTAGAATGTTCAGCCTCAGTACCAGTACTAACTATATTCAAATGCAAATAACTTTAAAACACCAACAAACATCTTGGTGTGCTGTGGGGTCATCAGGCCCGACTCTCACCTCATTCTATGTGTAAGCAAGCTGACATTCTACATTATAGGAGAATGAGGTGGGAGTTAGGCCTGATGACCCTATGGCACACCATGACGTCTGTTGGTGTGTGGAGGGTTGGGGTGTGTGGGGTTGGGTGGTGGGGGGTAACCCTAACATCACATTTCCATACTTTTGTTTCTGTGATATCAACCTTAATTGATGCATTAATGAATTTTTTTTTTGCAATGAATTTCCCTTCATTTTGAGAAAGTGTAATGTAACTGGTAACTGGTATGTGTTGTTGGGAGCGCAGGCCCTCTGGGACCTGTGTTCCTACTTACACATATGTTTGGGGACATAATGCAGGCCTAGAGACATGAAAATGAACCATTGGAAGACTACATTGCCGATATCTCAGAAACCGTAGTATCTAGGGGAAAAATTCAACTTCGATGGTCTTTATGACTTTCTAACCTTCACCCATGCTTAGTCACAGTTAGTAACAAAAAAATCCTTATCTTGAACCATTTTTGAGATACGGGCATCGAAAGGTGCGAAGGGCATCGCAGTGTTATCCTATGACTAATTACGCAAGAAACTGAGCAATGGACGCTCGTGATGTGGTGATGTTTTGGAATTTTTTAACCATATTTTCAACATGGGCTTTTTTTGGACCTCCCCTCATGAACACTGGCACTGTGATTTTGTTAAACCATCCCAAAAGGTGATTTTGCACAGTGATCACGCCATTCTGCATCACATAGGCAAAAACACGTTTTGGTCAGGATGTGAAAATTGACAACTGTACTGTTTATAAGGAGATGTGGAAAATGGCAATGTTGAAAATCTGGAGTAAAATATGAAAAATTCCAGTAGTTAGGAGCATGCATAGTAACTGTGCAACTCACACTCGTAACATGGTCATTTTTTGGGAATTTTTTAACCAATTTTTTAACAAGGGGTTTTTGGGACCTCTCCTTATGAACAGTGTCTCTGTGATTTTGTTAATCCATCCCAAAAGTTGATTTCGCACACCAACCGCGCCATTCTGCGTCACAGGTGTGAAAACATGTTTCAGGCAGGATGTAAAAATTACAGCTGTATTGTTCTTAAGGAGGTGTGAAAAAATGGCAATGTTGAAAACCTGGAGTGAAAATATAAAAAAATTGGCAAAGTTATGAGCGTGAGTAGAAACCATACAATGCACACTGGTAACGCAGTCGTTTTTGGGAATTCTTTCACCAATTTGCAACATGGGCTTTTTGGGACTCAACCTCATGAACAGTTGCACTGTTGTTTTGTTATGTGGTCCTGAAAGGTGATTCTGTGCAGCAATCAAAAAATCACCTTCTGGAACAGAGTACGGAAATAATAGTGACTGTGTACACTAGGTGGGGTCCCAAGAACCCCATGTTGAAAATCTGAGGTCAAAATTCCTCAAAATTGGCCAAGATAGCAACATAAGTTGCAAACCCCAGTTGATTTCCATTATACAGCTTGCCTTGATTCTTCAGATTGCAGTTCAGCTTTGAAGAGTGCAGACTTGTCCCCAGTCCAGAGAAGATCGCCAATCCTGACCTTCAGAGGGTAAGTATGGGTTGGGGGGGTGCAGGGAGATGGATAATCAGTGAGAGGTTGGGGATGGGGTTGGGAGACTTGGGAGATGACAACGGAACATTTTCTTTTTTACAGGTTAACAAAACACATCAGGGAACAGTTTTCTTTATTTACAGGTTAAAAAAAGATATATATATATAGTTTTGGGCACACTGAGGTGGGCTCCCAGTGTGCCACTTGAGTTTGGGGGGATACATGCTCCCCACAGGGGAATTGGGAACCCCCATTGGCAAAGAAAGTGGGTTTGGGGTGGGGGCGTCCGACACCGGGAGTGGGCATCCTGGAGATGGAAAGATAAAAATACTAAAAAAAGTTATCTGGGCAAACTGGGGCGTGTGGGGGGGAAGCATACCGATACAGGGATTGAGCACCTCAGTGTTGGTGAGGAATTGGGTGGCAGACTAATTCGATGCAGCATCCTGCATCGAAAATTTCAGTGCAGGATTCTGCATTGAAGATAAAATCATCTGGGGATGGTTTTCTTTATTTAACAGCTAATAAAAAAAAAACATTTAGGCACAATGTGGTGGCTCCCAGTGTGCCACATAAGTGGTGCTGGTGGGGGGGATTCCTGCCACTGACACCGGGATTGGGCACCCCGATGTCAGCAGAAAATATTGTAGTGTTCAAAAATGTGCCTCAGACCCCACAAAAACATAAAAAGGAGAACATCTCCTTCTATTAGGTAAACACCAGGAGGTGTTTACCTAAACTGGGGCCGAGAAATAAGATGCTGCCATTATTTTGGCCAAAAAGTGACCAGAAAACATTTTTTTTTTTTACACTGGAGAATAAGCATGAAGCAGTGAGGAAATTGCAGCAGTTTTCGCAAATTAAGAAAGAAATGGGTGTGGCATTTTCATAATTGTGAAAATGTTGCATCTGTTTCTTTTGCAATTTGAGAAACTATGGGGGTTCTGATCATGGAAAAGGCATTTCTGGGTGTCAGATTCCAAATCTGATGCCCCCAGTGTCTTCTTCAGCCCTGGAGTAAAACAAAACTGACAGTGTTTACCTAGGGGCAGTGATTTTTTAATTTATGCCGTTTTTGTCTGCCACTAACTGAAAACAAGATGGCGGCAGTATGACACTACTGAGGGATTTGCGACAGTATAATGTACTGCCATGACAGTACCAGGTGCTTTCAAGAGGCATATATATTTTTTCCCATTTGACTATAACGTGAAAATTAAAATTTGAATAACTTTTGAACGCATTAATATTTTTTCACTAAATCTTCAAAAGGCTCATCGGTGACCCAGACTGCACCTTCCCTGAAGATTTCAGACCTGACAGACAAATCCTGTGGGGTAACACATCAGATGGTCACCTGAATAATGGCGACCCGTCAGAAGGGCAATGGAACAATGGTGCATACAAATTTGTGTGACTGGGTTTGCCCCCTTCCCTGAGTTGTGTCCCCTCAGAGTAGGACTCCATAGTAAGGGGAGTGTGGGGGGCAAAGTCCCACGCTTAAGAAAACTTTCCCAAATATCGTCGCCCTGGGATGTCTGGCGCACTTTTGATGGGTCACCATTTTTTGTTCACCCTTATGACATGGAACCATCATGTGGGCTGTATCCCCAAGCAAAGAAATGTGCAAAACCCAGTTTTAGTGCATTTTGTGACACTCCGCAGCTCTGCAACTGCTCATTCGACCATAACACGACTTGACAAATCCAGAGATCTATCATTGCCACTCCATGCATACACAATTTCAGGTGAATCCGTTGTATGGTTTTAAAGTTATTAAAGTGCAAAACTTTAGGTTTAACATAGAAGTGGCCATGCAACCCCAACTATAGATGCACTACCGTGCATATGATATATATATATATATATATATATATATATATATATATACACAGTGTATATATATCTGTATATAGATAGATAGATAGATAGATAGATATGTTGTATATATATATATATATATATATATATATATATATATTTGAAAAAGCTTCATTAATGCATAGATACAGTGAATACCACAGCAACAAAAGCAGGGAAATGAGACATTAGGTTTCCAACCCTAATGCCCCATTCCTATCTCCCCATCCCATCCCACCACCCTCCACACACCAACAGATGTGGAGGGTAGGGGGTGGGATTGTGAGTGGGTAACCCTAATATCAGATTCCCATACTTTTGTCACTGTGCTAGCAACCCTAACTGGTGCATTAACAAAGATTTTTGCAATGAATTTCTCTTCTTTTTGAGAAAGTATAATGTAACTGGTAACTGGCATGTGTTTGTGGGAGCACGGGCCCTCCGTGCCCTGCACTCCCTTCATATTGTCCATTTTTGCATAATGGTAAGCCAGTGTGGGAGCGCAGGCCCTCTGGGCCCTGCGCTCCCACTTACACATAAGTACGGGAGCCATACAGCAGCCCTATAGTGCTGAAAATGAACCCTCATAACACTTATTTGGCAATACTGTATCTCAGTAACAGTAGCAACTATGAAGAAATTCCACTGCAGTTGTAATCATGAGTTCTAAACCTCCATGTGTGCTTAGTCCACCTAAAGGGATAGTGAAAAATACATGTCTTGAATTGTTTTTGAGATACAGGTGCCAAAAGGTGTCCTGTGCGTCTCAGTGTTATCCTATGGGACATTTCTCAACTTTGGAACACTGTAACTATGGGCCTGTTGAAGCTTTGGGACCAAACCACCAAAAGAGACATCTGTGGGACCAGGCTTGCAACCCTGAAAATTTCAGCTCAAAAGCACAATCCACCTTGGCAAACTTAAGTAACAAAGAAAACAAAAAGCAATGTTTTCAAGCATTGTTTTCATGACACCCCTATACTTTATAATGAAATGTTTTCGTGCACAAAAAAAATGTTTTCATGAAAGTTTTCACAGTGCACATATACATTTTCACATAGGCTAAAATGGGACATGAAAAACTTGCATAACTTTTGAACGGATTAATATTTTTTCACCAAATCTTCAAAAGGCCCCACTTTGACACAGGCCACATATACACATGCACATTTGAATCCAAACAGATGCATCTTTCAGTCTGTTAAGCTTGATGAAAAAATGAACAAAAGCTGAAGATTTTTCACATTTGTGACATTTTGCAGTTCCGCAACCATACATCCAACCAAAACAAAACTTTCCCGATCCAGAGATCTATGGATGGACATTGTGCATACAAAACATCAGGCAAATTAGACAAATGGTTGCAAAGTTATTAAAGTGCAAACCTTTGGGTTTAACATAGAAGTGGCTCCCCAACGGTACCCGATTAGATGAGTGCTACCAGAATAGTGCCAGAATTCACGGCACTAGTCTGGTAAGTGCAACCACGGACAGCAAGTGGTGATTTATAGTGCTTGCTGTAAGTGCTCTACTGGTAGCTGTCTGCGATGCTGAAGAAGCAAAAGAGCACTGAGATCCTGGATGCTGGCTGTGCTGCTCCCATGGTGTGGATATCTGGGGCATCAAGCAGCTTGGCCACCGTGATTGGAGACCAGGGTTCTAATCCTAGTCTCCAAGAATTTTAGTCCACTCGGGGCTTAGACTGTGTTACATGGGGCCATGGATTTTTAACTTTCCCCAATATCTGCTTCCCCTGGAGTTAGTTTAATTTAGCACTGATTTCAACCCTAACCTCCCATGCCTAAAACAAATAAGTGCTGCAGTCTTCCCTGGGGTTGTCAACCCTAATGATCACCCCATTCTATACACTCTAGAAACATATAAAAACTAATGGGGTGAGCTTTAGGGTTGACAACCCTGAGGAAGACTGTAGCCCTGATTTGTTTTAGGCTTGGGGGGTTAGGGTTGGACACCCTAAAATCACATTTCTCTACTTTTATCACTGTAGTTTTAACCCTAAATGGTGCATTAACAGAGTTTTTTTTGCAATATATATATATATATATACATATACAGTGTATATATATACGTCTGTCTGTCTGTCTGTCTGTCTGTCTGTCTGTCTGTCTGTCTGTCTGTCTGTCTGGCTAGCTAGTTATCTATCTATATATTATAGCTACAGTTAGGCTTGGCAGGGGTGCATGTCTACAATAGTGCAGTCAGAACCGTGTGGGAATAGCTCTACTTTTGGCACTACAGTCTCAACCCCAAATGGTGCATTAACAGAGTTTTTTTGCAAGAATGTCTTTACTTTTTGAGTTAATATAATCGTATCCTCAGATGCCTGTGGGAACACTCCCATCCCTCCATAAATGTGGAAATGCATGTTGCTGTGGAGGGCCCTGCACTTGCATTTGTAGCAAAACAGCAACCAAATTGCTAGCACAGCCTTCTGATTACCCCACATCATGAACCCAGTACTGAAAATGTTCAAATCTCCACCAAAATGTTATTCCACGCAACCGGAATGTGGTTACACATCACAGGTGCGAAAACACACTTTTGACAGGATTTGACAAAAGAAAACTGTCAAATTCAAGAGGTGGTTTAAAAAAATGGCTATACTGAATGCTTGAGGTAAAAACATTTAAAATTACCAAAGTTACCAATGAATGTAGTAACATTTAAATAAATGTGCATAACTTTGCCACTTTGACATATTTTGACCCCAAATTTTCAACATAGCCTTCTCATGACCCCACCTTTTGAATAAGTGTAGTGACAATGTTCAAATCCCAACCAGAAGGTGATTTCACCAAGCAAACACAAAAACACCTTTCAGGCCTGATTCCAGTATTTCCACCAACATTGTTCATGAGATAGGGTCCAGAAACACCATGTTGAAAATCTGGGCTCAAAATATGCAAGAATGTCAAAGTTAAGTCAAAAAGTTGAAAACACCATTGAATAACATTGACGGATCAATTTCTTTTTTACAGATAAAACAAAAGACATTGAGGGACCGTTTCAATTATTACAGGCAGTAAAGTGACTGGAGGGTGGGGTTGAGGGGGCACTAGACACCAGGGAAAAAATAAATGATTATGGGGATGGAGATGGGAGGGTGGGGGTACCACTAGACACCAGAGAAATACTAAATTGTTATGGGGATGGGATCAGAGGATGGGGGGGTGCCACTAAACACCTAGGAAATAATAAATGATTACAGGGACAGTAAAGGAGGGTGAGGAGTTCCACTAGCACTAGGGAAACAGTAAATGATTATGCGGGTGGGATCAGTGGGTGGGGGTGCCACTAGACACCAGGAACAAAATGTTGGATTTTTCCACTCATGAAAAAGGATTGGCCACTAATGAAAAAGGATTTGTTTTTCATTACATACAGCTGGGAAGCAATTCATGAAAAAGGAGTTAAAATGTAACAGAAAACATATTGGGGGGTCATTTTCTGAGCATGCACGGAATCAATTTTTTTTAAACTTTCAAAATTAAATAACTTTGGAACAGATTAATATTTTTTCACCAAACAAGCAAAAGATACTTTTGTTTGCCAGTTCATTTCTACCCTGAAAACTTCAGACCAAAATTCCAAATTGTCTGAGCAGTAGCTAAGTTCAAACAAAAATCAGCAAAACCAATGGGAAAACACACATGAAAATTCAGTTTTTGCACTTTCCTGGACTCCACACATCCAAGCAAAACAAAACTTGGCACATCCACAGATCTGCCACATGAGACCGTGCATGCAAAATGTCATGCAAATCTGTTGAACAATTGCAAAGTTACTAAAATGCAAAAAGTGAGGTTTAAGATTAAACTGCCTACTTAACACTAAATATAGTGGCACAGCCATGCCACTATAATATATATACATATTTGTAAGTGTACATTGGTTTTCAATTGAAAGATTCTTTGGTTGTTCTGGACATTTACTATATAAGATTTATGGTTTATGTAGTAAGTTAATAGATTATAATGTCAGGACTATTGAAGACAAGTACATCTGGGGAACCAGCAAATGACCTCATGACTCATTTAGAGTTTAGTTGTTTTCTACCTTTTATCAATCATGACTGGAGGTGGGCGAAGTGGCCCCAATCCGCACCACAAAGTGAATCACGAAGCGAAAGTGGATTCGTGGAGTGCTCCGTAATGAGAAGCGGAGTACTTCGCATTATAATGGGTAACATGAAGTCCATTGAAAATAATGACTTTGCATTATTCCACCTTCCCAAACCACTACTCCACCAACTAATAAGGTGAAGTACATTGAAAACAATGTAGTTTGCCTCACTTCACCTTGTTTTTAAGCTTCAAAGGCAAATTTTGCAGTGATTCATGGGATTTTAGGTCACATGGGCTCTATATTGTTCTGCACAGCCTCAGTTCGGGTAGTGTGTGTGTGTGTGTGTGTAGGAATCTGTAGGAGACAGTCTGCTCTGAGATCTCTCTGTGATTCAGACCTCTAAAAGCTGCTAAAAGAGTATTTTTGAGTAGCTTTTTTTGCTCAAACTTTAGTTCATCGATTGTAGGAAACCCTCCTGTGCTCGTATCATCGAGCATTTATTGTTTGTGTGTGGATTTTGAATGTCAATGTACAACATTTAGTCAGTGTAGTAAGAGACAGTGAAAGTGTGCTTTGGGGGAAGGGCGTATTTGTGGTGTAGGTAGATGAACTTGGAGAAAAAGACAGTTCTTTCTGTTTTGCTGATTTTTTTTTTGTATAGCTGAGTTAATGTACACACAGTAATGTTTTCAATAATTATTGCCATTTTTGATTGTTGTGGTGCTGCAGAGCATAATTTTAGTTTGTTTAAAATATGTGGTTATATTACTGAAGTTCTCATTTTGCTACATATTACTTAGTGTGTGTGTGTAAATATGTGTGTGACTCATGTCATCAAATCAGACAACTTTTATTGTGCCACATAGTAATTTCAGCAATGTGAACCTGCTATCCACTGCAGCTGTGTGTTTTTTGTACTTCTTTGTGGTATCTTTATTGGTACTACTACTAGTGACTGTTACTGAAGCTGTGTAGTACACTGTTCCCCATGGCCCGCCCCAACCACCAAAGGTATTCTTTTCCAGATTTTAATTCATGATGGTGAGCACTGGTTAGGTGTTGTGATTTTGCGTCTGCATCTCTTCAGTGTGCAGCGCAATCTTAATCTGTCTGTGCATTTGCATCTCTTTAGGGCCCAATCTACATCTGTAACTTAAGTCACAGTTGTTACTCTGGCTTCCCTTCAGAGTACTGGACTGGTGTGGTGCATAATTCTGCATGAGCATTTTACTCATTAATATGCGTTTTTAAGTCAGGACCATCATCATGTTCATGAGTCACTCGTGATACAAATCACGTTCTTCATCATCATGGTCACAAATGCAGTCACAAATCACGATTCACAAACACGTCATGAATCACAACATTCATTTTTTTACTAGTTACTTGGATGTATTGTAAGCCTGTTTTGTAGTATCTCTCCAGGCTTCGCCATCCCACCATTATACTCATTAATAAGTGTTTTTAAGTTGGGGAATTTTGTGCTACAGCTCATCAGGGAAGTCCAGCCATAGGCATTCGCATTCCCAATACAGTTCCATATTGGTTATCTCACACTGTTGACACCGAATCACGTTCTTCATCATCACGGTCACAAATGCAGTCAGAAATCATGATTCACGATCATGTCATGAATCACAGCATTCATTTTTTTAATAGTTACTTTGATGTATTATAAGTCAGCTTTGTAGTATCTCTCCAAGCTTCACCACCCCACCATTGTACTCATTAATAAGTGTTTTTAAGTCAGGGAGTTTTGTGCTACAGCTCATTGGGGAAGTACAGCCGTAGGCATTTGCATTTCTTCCTGTATAGCATGTGAGTTACAGTGCTGTAAGTAATGGTGGGCAAAGTGGCCCCAAATTGATCCGTGAAGTTATTCATGGAGTACTGTGGAATCCATGGAGTACTCCACAATGTGAAGCGGAGTACTTCACTTCATAATGAGGAATGCAAAGTGCATTGAAACCAATGAATCTGTGTTATTCCATCTTCCCCAAACCACTTCTCCACCAATTTTAAGGTGAAGTACACTGAAATCACTTCACCTTGTAATTGAGCTCCAAATGAAATTCTGCAGTGATTCATGGGATTGCAGGTGGCATGGGCTGTAGATTGTTCTGCACAGCTTCAGTTCTGGCCTGGGTAGTGTGTGTGTAGTGGTAGCTGGAGACAGTTTGCTCTCAGAGCTCTGCAATTCAAAACCTCTAAAAGCTGCTTAAAATGCCTTTTTGAGTCTTTTTTTTTTTTGCTCAAAACTTAGTACATCGATTGTAGGAAACCCTTCTGTGCTCATATCATCGAGTGTTTATAGTTGTGTCTTGTTTGGATTTTGAATGTTAATATAGAACAGTCAGTCTGTGTACTGTGAAGTGTGTTTTAGGGGAGGGGCATATTTGTGGTGTAGGTACATTAACTGGGACAGAGAAAAAGGCAGTCTGTCTGTTTTGGTCATATTTTTGTTGTATAACTGTGTTAATGTACATATTAATGTTTCAGTAATTCTTGACTTTTTTTGCTGATTGCTGTGGTGCAGCAGTGTATAATTTGTCTGTTTAAAACATTTGGTTATATTACTAAAGGTTTTCAATTTGCTACGCATTATTTGTAGCATATGTGATATGCGTGCCATTAAATCAGACACATTTTATTGTGCCACAGAGTAATTGCAGCAGTGTGAACCTGCTATCCACCACACCTGCATGAATTATTTGTACTGCTTTGTGGTGTCTTTACTGGTAGTGGATTGTTACTGCCATGCACTAATCCCCCAACTGGCAAAATGTATTCCTTTTCAGATTTGGATTTGTGACTTGTGAGCACTGGTTAGGTGTTGTTGAGCCTTTTTGTATGAATCCTATGAGTGCGCAGGACAATCTTAATCTGCCTGTGTGTTTGCAGTGCACCATTAATTCTGGGAGACTGCATTTCTTGTTACGCTCTTATTTCACTTCGTCACCCCTGGGGAATTTTCAGGACACAAGACAGTAACATTTTGGGGATGTACATTAATTCTGGTGACTCTGTGTGTGACCACTGTGAGCATGACTGACTGCGCCATTAATTCTGGGACACTTTTCATTTCATGTTACGCTCTCATTTCACTTTGTCAGCACATGTGAATTTTCTGGACACAAGACAGTTGCATTGGGGGGATGCACTATAATTCTGGGGACTATGTGTGAGTACTGTGCACATGACTGAGTGCGCATTAATTTGGGGGGACTTTGCATTTCATGTTATGCTCTCATTTCACTTCATTATCACTTGTCAATTTTCTAGACACAAGACAGTTGCATTGTGGGGATGCACAATAATTTTGGGGACTCTGTGTGAATACTGCATGCATGACTGAGTGTGCCATTAATTCTGTAGGACTTTGCATTTCATGTTATGCTCTCATGTCACTTCGTTACTACTTGTCAATTTTCTGCACACAAGACACATTCTTTTTGGGGACGCAGAAAAAAATCTGGGGACTCTGTGTGACCACTGCATGCATGACTGAGTGCGTCATTAATTCTGGGACACTTTGCATTTCATGTTACGCTCTCATTTCACTTCTTCAGCACTGGGGAATTTTCTGGACACAAGAGAGTTGCATTTTGGGATTGGGAATTCTGGTGAGTCTGGTAAATATTTTTGGAACCTCAGTAATGTTTACTTTCTGTCATACTATTATGAAGTATTTGTCAAAAAGCAGGACTGAGCACTGCAATTATACTTTGATAAACTATATGTGTGCAGTCTGTCTTCTTTCCTGTGTGTGCAGACACTGTCCAGCATCAAGTTTCAAACATATATATATATATATATATATATATATATATATATATGCTGATGCTGTCTTGTTGCACTGTTCATGGCGATGGTATAAACAATAAAGATAAGAATATATATTATATACTTTATTTGTACCATCAACTGCAGCAGACAAAGTCATATGATATGTTTTCAGAGGTCTTGGGCCAGTGTGCGCCTCAATCACTTGTCACACAGACACAGTGCACACATGACTTTGCGGATATAATAGCATAAAAAATCATGCTTTTAAACAAACCATACCCAGCAGACATAAAATATTGCTGAGGCACCCAAAATATTTTATGATATATAGACATGTTCAAGCCAGAATATATAACAGGTCCTGCAGTCCACTGCCACCACATTGTGCTACCACTGGCACCGTGTCGTGTTCTGGTGTACATCAACTTGCTGAAAAAGTGACACTGCCAGTGTAAACTAGAAAGACATATTCCAGAACAAATAATGAAAAGAAGGAATGTGGAAGTACAGTGTGGTGGCAGTGAACTGGACCTTATATATTTTCTGATGTTATAATGTCTGTACATCGTGAAATATTTTGGGTGCATCAGCAATACTTCAAGTCTGTTAGATACGGTTTGTTGAAAAGCAGGATTTTTTGTTGCTATGATCTCCTAACAAAATATACGTCATGTGTGCACTGTGTCTGTGTGACAAATGATTGAGGTGCACACTGGCCCAAGACCTCTGAACTGGCAGAACAATCAGACCCACCTCTGACACATATTTTTTAAAAATTGTTAGATACAGGACAAGTCCCAGAGGGCTGGAGAGAGGCATTTGTAATTCCTATCTTTAAAAAAAGATCAAAAACAGAGTTAAAAAATTATAGACCAGTAAGCTTGACATCAGTCATGGGGAAGATTATGGAGACAATCCTAAAGGATCATATAATAAAATACCTGGAGACAAGTGACCTACAGGACCCAGTGCAACATGGCTTCCGGAAAAAATCGATCTTGCTAGACAAACCTATTAGTATTCTATGAGAAGGTGTGGAAAGCTCTTCATGAGGGTAGTAGTGTGGATGTTATCTTCTTGGATTTCTCAAGAGCTTTCCATAAACTTCCACATAGGGAGCTAATAAATACCCGTAAGGAATATAAGTTCAACATCAATATAATAAGCTGGATAGATGCATGGCTGTGGGAGAGAAGGCAGAGAGTGGTGATCCAGGAGGAAAAATCAAAGTGGGAGACAGTGACTAATGGGGTACCCCAGGGTTCTGTTCATGGGCCTTGTCTCTTCAATATCTACATAACCTCTTTAAAAATACCAAACAATGATATTTGGATATCAAAATTTGCAGATGATTGCAGAATTGGAACTATAACGAATATCCCAAAAAATATAAATGATTTGCAAGAGGCACTAAATGTTATACAAAATTGGACAAAAAAAAGTAAGCTTGAACTAAATAAAAAAAAATGCATAGCCATGCACTTGGGAAAAAGATATAAAAACTTTTCATATAAAATAGATAGTATTGAACTTAGTAGTAATACTGAGGCAAGGGACTTAGGGATTATAATTAGCTCAGATCTAAAATTTAGCTCCCATTGCAATAAATTAGTGAAAAAGAACAACCAGATACTAAATTGTATATTGAGACATATAGCAAGTAGAGATAGGAAGGTGGTTATACCCCCTCTATAATGCCCTGGTTAGACCCAACCTGGAGTACTATGGCCAAGTGTGGGCTCCATATAAAAAATCAGATATTCACAGCCTAGAACGAATACAGAAAAGGGCAACAAAGTCCGTTATTGGGCTTAGAGAGATGTCATATCCAGATAGGTTGCAAGAGCTAAATCTGTATACACTGGAATATAGGAGAACCAGGGGGGAATTACTGTTTATTAATTAGATGTTTACAGAATACTGCACTGATAGCAGATTTAGGATTAAGATTGAGGAAATCTAAATATGAACCTAGGAGACATCCATTCCAAGTAGAATTTCAAAAATGGCAAACTCTACCACGTAGACATTGGTTTAGCCAGAGAGTGGTATCTGGATGGAACTCTCTGCCACCAGAAGTGGTAACCAGTACAAGTATGGATTCCTTTAAAAATAAACTTGATAAGTTTCTTCTGGGCAACTAAATAATGTTAGAGTATCAATATATATAAAAATGGCAAGCACTACGGATGCAAGTCTAATTTAGCTTGTAATTACCTATGAACCTATATTCTTATCTTTATTCTTTATACCATAAACATAGCAACAAGTCAGACAGTAATCAGCATATATATGTTTGCAAAAAGCTGGACAGTGTCTGCAGTCCATACACAGACAGGAAAGAAGACTGACTGCACACATGCAGTTTAGCACACTATACCTGCACTGCTCAGCCTGCTTTTCCACAAACACTCCACAATAGAAAGTAAACATTAATGAGGCACCAAAACATCACACACAAACACACACACACACACACACACACACACACACACACACACACTCTTAACAGAAGGAAGGGGGGCCAGAATACAAAGTGTCACGCAGATGGAAGACAACAAAAAAAGGGCATAATTACATACAAGGGTCGGGGATGGTGGAGGATTACTATACATTTTATAACACTACAAGGAAGGTGTGGGGGGGCACATGGCGTGAGGAAAAAAAAAACTAATGTGAAATCCCATGGTGATCCGGCAGCAGTTCTAGCATGGACATAATTTGCTACTGATGTCTCTCTATGTGATCCAACCACTGCTCAACAGCACTCACCCTCTCATTGTCCTCCTTGACAGCACTCCAGAGGACTGCCAAGTCAGCCTGTGTTACATGCAGTTCTCTGGGGTCCACACGTTCTACAGGCTGACCTGCTGGTGGTGGTGGTGGTGAGGGTGCCTGTGGAGCAGCAGGTGCTGCTCTGGCTCTCCTCTTCTTAGGGCCACCGCCACACACAGATGCACCCTCTGCCACAGAAGGGCCAACAGGCACAGGCATGGCCCATTCTGTGGCAGCCTGCCACTCCAACTTGTGGTGACTGAGCATATGGGTGCACTGGCCCCCAGTCCCCAGGTGAGTCCCTGGGGGACCACAGCACACCTCAACTCATATATGCAGCACCTGACCCCACTGCTGTCCCCGCCCCTGACACAGTCAAAAAACTGCCAAACAATGGAGGCGTGAGGAGGACCAGGCACAGTCTGGAGAGGGCCAGATGATCTGGCAGCTGGCTGGTCATGGTGCTCAGCAAGGATGGGATCCACACCTGCTCCAGAGGACCTGGTGCTGGAGCTGGTGCTGGACGTGGTGGTGGTGGTTCAACTGCCTCAGAATCAGGAGGCGGTGCTGGTCCTGCTTCTGGGAGGACACTCAGAATTTTCAATCAGTCCAACAGGAACTGGCGGCCATGCCCCCCACGCATGTGCACAATATGATGCTTACCAGTACCACGCTCTCCCAGAGCTGCCCCCACCCCAGACATTCCCTCACCTTGGTCCATCTCTCCTACTGCTCTCCCTCAGTCTGAGCAATGACTACTCACGCTGTCACACACACACACACAGTCACACAGACACAGACAAACAACTAACTACTTATAAAGATAAGAAAAATAAATTTACAGAAAGAACAAATTAAGTAAAAGATAGTACAGAAAAGACAAAAAACGTAGCTTTTAATAAAGCTGTTGGGGCTATCAAAGTTTAAATCTCCTCCTCACTCTGATCTCCAAGACTCAGCAGTGACAAAACAACACACTCCTCTCTCTCCATTTGCTCAAGATAAAGTGAAAGTGTCTACTTGTATGACTCACTTCCTTCCTTTTCCTGCCTGGCTATGGCTAAAGAGCATGGACAAGTCCATTGAAAATAACAACTACGCCTTACTTTTTGTTGTCATTCTGCCTTAACACAAAGTAGTAATGACAAGGCAGAGTGAGCACTTTGCAATGCCCACTTTGCGGTCTCCTCGCCGGCGGAATTTAATTTCACTACATCTCTAATCATGATATTCTGCTTGAGTTTAAGACAGGAACCTTAAGTTTGAAAACCCGCTACATTCAACAGGACTAGATGTTGCTGATCTCCAGCATGGAGAAGAGTTCAAGAGAAGTGTTGGCTGTGATATCATCCCTCAAGACAAGGTATGTTTTTATGTTTTTTCAGTCATATCTAATTAGCTGTTGTTGATTTACAGTATAGAGAGGAAGCACAGGAAAGAGGTGTCGATGGTGATTTTGTCCTGCTAGACGGGGTTGGCCTATGTTGTTTTTTCCAGTCATATCTAAGTTAAGTTGGTGTTGTAAGTGTTGCCCTTATAAATAAACAAACAAACTCTGAGTACTGTACAAAGCATCAAACAGTAAAAACATCAACAGTAAAAGAAAAAGAAACCACATTCTTGAACAATTAACAAAACAGCCACAATCATCATTTAAATACCATCAGAGAATAAAACTATACAATAATAAAAAAAAAACTGAATGATACAATAAAATGATATACAGATAAAAATATAAAATCATATTTAAGTCACTAGGATAGGCTGAAAGCTTTTGTAAAGAGGTGGATCTTCAGGCTCTTTTCAAATGCCTTGAGTGAGGGAACCTACTCATAAATCTGGGGAGTGAATTCCTCAGAGTCAGTGCAGCAACATCAATGGCTTGTTCACCTGATGATTTTCACCCAACCATAGGAGTCACTGGGGGGGCACACCTCAGAAAGTGGAGAGGTCAGGAGGTCTGGTGAGAAGACAAAATGCTCTGAAGGTAGCTAGTCCATGTAGGGCTTTATAGGTCAGTAGGTTGACCTTGAAGGAGATCTGTCACCTCACCAGCAGCCAGTGCAGTCCGTGAAGAACCAGGTTTATATGACAAGGTCTTGATAGACCCATCAACAACCTGACTGCACAATGCTGCACCAGCTGCAGGTGATGTAGGGCCCTTCCATTTAGCCCCAGGTAAAGAGCACTGTAGCACTTAAGTTTGGATATGACAAAGGCATGTATCAGTGAGGACAGGTCGCTGTGTTGGATAAAAGTTTTGATCTGGGTGATATTTCTGAGATTGTAGAAATCATTTCAGACTGCAGATGACATCCGAGCCTCCATGGTCAATGTGCTGGCCAAAATAACACCCAGATTGTTCACTCTTACTGAGGTAGTAAGAGAGAAAGATCAGAATATTAGCCCAGTCTCCACCTCAGCCTCAGCTCCTCACCAGTAACCAGGCTCAATCACTAATACTTCCATCCTGACTTGGTTGAGCTTCAGCCAATCAGTGGACATCTAGTCCTTTAACTTGACTAAGAAGAAAATGAGGACAGAGACCCAGGTGCAGACAACATATACAGCTGGATACAGTATCATCTGCATAGGGTAAATCCCAACCTGTAATGTCTAATGTCATCACCTGGGGTAGCATGTACACCTTGAATAATGTTGGTGAGAGGATCGAACCCGGGGGAACACCACAGGACAGGGGCATCGGGTGAGAGGAAAAAGTTCCCATCACCACCCTTTGCATCCTACCTGTATGAAAGGACTCAAACCAGTTGATAACAGTATCATTGAGTCCACAAAGATCCCGCAAGCACTCCAGCAAGACCTCATGATCCACAGTGTCAAACTCTGAAGCAAGATCAGAGAGGATGAGAACTGACTGCCTTTATCCCGCACCCTAAGGAGATCATTCTGCACCTTTACTAGTGCTTTCTCAGTACTGTGCCTAGTCTGGAAACCAGACTGGAGTGGCTCATAGATGTCAAATGCAGTGAGATGTGCCTTGAGCTGAGTGGCCACAACTTTCTTGATAACTTTCCCTCAAAAAGGAAAGTTAGAGAGGGGTCTATAATTCACAAGACAGTCCGGGTCCAGAGATGGTATCTTCAAAAGGGGTATCACCAATGCCTCTTTTAGAGCAGTGGGAACACCCCATTGAGAGGGAGCACTGGACTATCTCTACGAACATTGGGCCCAGAGACCCCACACATCTTACTATGAGGCATGTTTGGCCAGGGTCCAGTTCACAACATGTAGTCCAAAGCTCCAAGATTATTTCGCTAAACTCTTTCACCCCCACTGGACTAAACTTGCTCCAGACATGAGGATTGCCTCCATTAGTTCCAGATCCAGTCCCACATGCCTGATGGAACCCCACTGGGGCAGTATCCTCTCTAATGGAGACATTTTGTCAGCAAAGTACAGTGCAAACTCATTGCATTTTGTAGCAGACAATGCTCTTACCGGCTGGAGACAGGAAGCATGAACAAAACTGTCCACTGTCCCGAAGAGCTGGGCTGGTCTATTCTTTGCTGCAGCAATCTCGCTGGAGAGGAAATCTCTCTTCTTATGGGAGATTGTCCTTTAATACTCAATATAATAAATTTACAAAGCCAATCATTCCCCCTCAGTGCTGGATCTCCAGCAGCGTTCCAACCTCCAACCCACAGTCTTCATATCCCTGAGGTCCCCACTGAACCATAGGGACTTCAAGTGTAACAGCAAGGGTCGCAAACAGACCGGTGCAACAGAATCACAGGTTTCAATGACAACCTTGTTACAGGCCATCACTGCCTTCTCCAGTCCTTTCGCACAAGCATCAATATTGATGGCGCAATCACCATCGACTCACACAGTATTGCAAATGGGCTGAATGATGCCTGCGCGGATCTCTCCTCTACCCTACCTATCAACTTTTTTGATCCCGCCCCAATCCCCCTACTAACACTGCCCAACAACCACCCTTCTACTTCTGAGTGCTCTCCCAGTCTGCTGCCAAACTCTATCTACTCAAAGCCCTAAGAGGTGTCAGGCACAGTAGTGACTCACTTGCTCCCTGCCATCTCTACTTTACCCTGGACATTGTTCTTGCCCCCCTCACTGACCTCTTCAACCTCTCTCTCCAACTTGGCCAACTCCCCCAAGCATGGAAAAGAGTGATCATCACCCCCCTACACAAAGGTGGTGACAGAACGACCCCAAGCAATTACAGACCGATTTCCATCCCCCCCAAAGCCCTAGAAAAGATTGTGACTGACCAGATAACAGACTACTTCAATGTGCACAACCTACTCTGCAGGGAGCAACATGGTTTTCGTCATGGTCACAGCACCACGACTGCCCTCATTGAGTTCTCCAGTTTCATTCACACTGCCCTGGACAAAGGGCATCCTGCCGGGGCAGTCTTCATCGATTTGTCAAAGGCCTTTGACATGGTCTGCCACCCTCTTCTCATTAACACCCTCACCCAGCTTGGTTTCACCTCGGGCCCTGTAAGCTGGGCCTCCAATTACCTTGCTTCCCGCACCCAGTGCATAAAAATTAAAATATCCTTTCTAGTCCACATCAGGTCCACTCCAGTGTCCCAGAAGGCTCTATCCTGGGGCCACTACTCTTTAGCTTATACCTAAACACGCTGCCCAATGTCTCCCCAGAAAACATACTGCTTTATGAGGATGATGTGGTCCTCTTCACATCCCACCTGGACCCTTCAAATCCAGCATGTGCTGCAATCCACTTTTACCCAGACTGAACAGTGGTTCCTTGACCACAGACTTGTGATCAACCTTAAAAAACAAAAACCTTGCTGTTAACCCACAATCAGAACAAACTCAAGGGCTCTGCACTGGCCATTCAATCCCTCTCCCAACACCCTCTCGAGCAGGTCACCTCATACAAATACCTAGGTATCATCCTCAACTCTTCCCTCACCTTCCATGAAAACATCCACACCCTCTGCTCTGCCATAAACTCCTGCATAAGTTTGCTATATCAGCACAGAGCCTGTCTCCCCCCAGAAGCACTAAGACTAGCCATTGACTCATCAGTCCTGTCCCTAGTGGAATATGGACTCCTAATATATGGTGCTGTGGACAACACTGCCCTTGGCAAAAGCAAGCTCTCAGTCAACAAGGCCTGTCAGCTACTCACTGGAGCTGACAGGCTAAAACACACCTGCGCTCTTTATGACTTGTCTAACCTGCTCTCCCTTGAAGAGCGACTATGCTACCAGACCTGTCTGCTCACTCAAAAAATCTGTGTCAGCTTAATCCCCCCAGGTCTGTCTAAACTTATGAGCACGGCCACCCCTCCTGCCCACACTCGTAGCTCCACCAAGCCCCTACTAAAAGTCCCCAGGGTTAGGACGTCCCTAGCTCAGAGGTCCTTTTCCTACAGGGCACCCTCCTGGTTCAACACCTTCCCTCCTGGTACCTCGTTTGAGCTCAGAATTGGCCCATTCAAATCATCCCTGCATAGCCACCTTCTCAGCTCCTGCCATTGCAATTGCAAATAATTGCACCCCTGCTGCTCCACATCCTACCATCTGACCCAACCCACCCACCTCTGCTTATTTGTTCAGTGTGCTTAGCTCACGACTGCTGAGCCACAAGTATTTTTGGGCCTGTTCCTGCAATTTTGAGTTTTTTCTCCAAATCCCTGCTGTCTACCCCTACTGTATGTATGGTCTTCGAAGTATATATGCCCAATGATCACTCCTTCTTGTTTAGCTACCATCATGTATAGGCCTGTCTCCTGCAAGAAGGAGCCTTTCTCTTGCTGGCATGGCCTTCCTCACCTGTATTTTAATTGTACAAATTTTTATTGTAAATATTATTGCCATACTACTGTTCCTGCACTGCAGTCTGTTTTCCTTTCACTGTATGTTTCTCCTGCCCCGACCTATTCTGTGTATGGCGATGAGCCTTTGTAGATGAGTCCTTGACTGAAAGGGTTGCAATTCTGATGCTGTAATAAATAAATAAATACTTGATAGATCCAGCTACACCATCAGTCATTCTGGGATCACGCCGTGTAAAAGGCAGAAGCAGACCACCTCCACAGGCGGAGGACTCTCAGTGGAGGCCCCAAAGGAAACTTCACTGTGTAATGATCCGACCAAATGACAGGTTCAGTCTCAAGGTTATTAATCTTGAGTTCTGGTGAGAATACCAAGTCCAAGGTATAGCCATGAGTATAGGTCATGGAAGTAACAACTTGTGACAGGCCCAGTGATTCCATAATCTGGAGGAAGTTATATCTAAAATGTAGGAGTTCGTTGTCTACCCAGGCATTGAAATTGCCCCAAATAAACCATCTAGGTAACTCCAACACCTGGTCTGCACAAAGTCTGGAACTTCCCGCAGGAAATTTCTTTCACAGCCAGGGGGCTGATTTACAAGAAGAAACCTGCACCCAGACCCCCTTGAATGGCCACATGTTCAAATAATGAAGTAGACTCTACTAGGAGCACAAAAAAGTTCAGGCTGGATCTAAATCAGATAGCCAGTACCCCTTCCCTGCAGTCCCTCCTCGGGCATTGTACAATGGAGAACCCGCTGAGACCGACACCTCCAATATTGGTCCAGCATCGTCACTCAGTCCGGTCTCCTTAATGCAAGCCAGGTCAACCAATGAAATCAAATCTGCCATAGTCGAAGTCTTATTTCTCATTGACCTGCTATTAAAAAGCATTCCCGGTGGGACAGGAGGCGGATGCTATCCCATTCACTGCCTGCCCACTCAATCTGGTGGAAGCCCTGGGTATGGGAACCAACCAGGCCAAGCCCCTCTTTAGTTCTCTTTCACCCCAGGGGGCACCTTCTGAACCTCACCAACCTGATACCGATCCCCTCATTAGCACCACCTGTGGCCCACTGCCCAGTCATTCACCTCCTCATGATTCCTTATTCCTTGCAGTGACCATACGTGGTAGCCAATGGGGCAGACCACAAAGGGGTGAAGATCTAGCAGATAGGCCTAGGAGTAGCTAAGCCTAAGGGCCTGTCTGCCCTACTCTTTATAGCTGACAATTTACAAGCTTAATCAATACTCTGGCTATTCCAAAACAAATGCTGTAGCAAAACTCTCTCTCTCTCACCCTACATATATATATATATATATATATTTTTTTTTTTTCATAAAATGTGACCCCTATCTAGAACATTCATACCACCAAACACATAAATTTAAATTACTAATAAATCCACTCCTGCATTCATACCACTATCCAAAACCCAATAAACCCACCCACTCCATCCAAAAACCACATTTATCAACAAATTATTAGCAAGTACACATAAGAACCCCCTTAAAAACCAAGAGACTGTAGTGCAAATAGTCCCAAGTCCAAGCTGGCATAAAGCAGCAAAGAAGTCCGAGCTTTAAAACTAGATAGCTTGTGAGAGGTAGTATTTCTGTCTGCTCTCTGCAGAGAGACCAACAGCAAATTGCACAGAAGAATTGCACATTATTCTCACTACTGCATACAATGTTTCAACAAAAACTGTGTCCAGGGTATGCTTAATAGTCCACCTGACTACAAACTGCTTTGAAATCTGAGGGTTCTTGCACCACCTTCGGAAATAATCACAATTTACAATAGACAAAAAGCATCGAACACAACCCCAAAATGAAAATGTCTAAGATATTCAGCAACTGGCTGAAAAGATCAGAGAGAACAGGGCTTATTACAACTAAGTCAATACCAGACAGCTGCAATTGCCATGGCACAGGACCTGGGAACCCTAGACTCCTACTAGACCAGTGGCAACCACAATGGCTGTAAATCCAAAATAAGCTGTGAGACTGGACAGCAGAATAATTGAAAAGCTCATTTAGGTTTTAAATGGCCAGCTGTAGATGCTACCCGAAGGTGATATCTGTAATGTTCCTCCCTAAAACAAAGAACTTGCCTTGAGATAATTCCAGATAGGAATGGTAAAAGTGCAGTCTCCCAATACAGCAGTTCAAATCAGCCTAAATTCCAGACTCCAGTCAATGGACCGGCAGGGTTCGATGGGTCCCATGAGATTAAAACGGTGGTAGGATGATTGCTCTTCAATATTCCTAGATTGAGTTGTGCAATATTCCTAGACTGAGTTGAGCACTTGAGAGTTCCAAAGTTAAGCAGTATATGAGTTACAGCACTTTTCGGAAACAAGCAGCTCTGAAATAAGAATTAGCACACTGCAATCCTCTCTAAAATTAAAAAAAAATATATATCTCCTGTCACCACCTCACTAAAAAGACCCTAAAGTGTGCTATCCAGCTCCTACTGTAACTACCAAACTAACTACTAAACTGTCATATGAGCTCATCAGTTTCAGTCAATTCCAGTCACTAACGACTCTCGCACCACACGATATAAAAGCCAAGACAAACTTCGAACTTCAGACTTCAAACTAGACTTCAAGTTCACTTTAATGTAATGCAAACAAACTACCAGCTTCATAAAATATTTAATGTCAGAATATAAAAGGGGGTAACCAAAGAAGAAAAACAGGAGCACTCTCTCCACCCAGCTACACAGCCATCCAGCCTGGCTGCTATGTTCTGGAGCCCCCACTTGACTAGGCAGGTGGATGTTAACCGTGCGTGTAATTTGAGTGATAGTTATGAATATTTTTTATACTGCACTGATAAATGTTGAATGAGGAAATACTGAATTTGGAATGTTCATGGCCCCAGGGTTCTGTGCTAATGTGACAGTTGTGAGCAGTACCAGTACCCCAGTGGGGCATGCATTACCCATATATAATAACTGTCTTCCCCACTGACAACATTATAGCTAACAGAAAAGGAAATTACAGTAAGTATGAAGTAATTTCGCCATTGAAATAAAACTGCCTTCATATACAAGTAACCCTGAAATAGAAGCTAGAAGCCACAATACAAAATGTTAATGAAAGCCACAGCTTCCATTTTGTGAAATATGGTAGTGGAAAAATTTATGCTGTATGTTACATAGAAACATAGAATATGTTGACAGAAAAAGACCCCGAGATCTATCCAGTCTGCCAATTTCCCTGCCTGACTCCACGCTCAGCCCAACACTGGGCAGAATTTAAAGGCGAACTATCAGTTGTTTATGGGACAAGAATGGGGGACCTACAGTTCCTGATTAGCAGTAATGCAACCTGTTTGATTTTTTTATTCACTTTCATGCTAGAATCTTTATTTTCATCTGGCTGATCCTGCACCCCCTTCCAGCCATTATTTTCCCAGAGTACCCTGCAGCCAGCCCTCTGATGATGAACCTGACGGGCTATTCTGAGTTGGACTCCTATGCACCAGCATAGTTGTTGGAAGAGATTAACAGATATACAGTGCATGTTTGTGCTTCTAACGCCAGTATGGATTGAAAGTGCTTTCCTCGGTAGATCAGTACCAGCATTAGAAGTGTAAGCAAGCACTGTATATCTGTTACTCTTTTCCAACAGCTATACTGGCACATAAGAGTCCCCAGTAGCTTAGTCCATCAGTCATGCCATCAGTGGGCTGGCAATGGGAGACTATGGGAAAATAATGGGTGGGTGGGTGGGTGCTGAATCAACCAGATGAAAATAAAGATTCTAGCACAGTAAGTGAATAAAACAATTCAAATAAGTTGTGTTCTGCTAATTGGGACCTACAGGCCCCACATTCTTGTCCCTAAAATGTTGACAGTTCCCCTTTTGAAAAGTTGATAACCTTAGTGGCTGATCATCCCCCTTTCTCAGGTAGCTCTTCCTTTCTTCTGCCTATGGATCTACCTAGAACTTTATATCTGCCCAATCCATGTTTAAACCCCATAACTATCTTTCCTTTTTTTTGTTAATTATTCTTTTAAGTAACCAGAAAAGGCCGACCAGGCCAAATGTCTGTTTTCAGTGGCGATCTGGGAGCACTGGGGAGGTTAAATGACTTGTTCAGAATCACACAGTATGCAAGTGGAGGTTGCAATAATCAAACCCAGGTCTGCAGGTCTTACCAAGCTCATTCACAGTTTATTACTCTAACCTCAAGGCTATACTGCCAGCCCCAGCCACCTCCTTGAGCAATCTTTTCCAATAGTCCACCATCCATTCCAAGAAGAATTTTCTCACAGTCTGAATCCCCACCACATGTTTTCACATGTGCTCTCTAGTCTCTGTTCTTACATTCCTCATGAACAAGTTCGTACAGTCCCCACTGTTGATTCTTCACAAGACATGTACTGTATATCTCAATTAAACACCCTCTTTCCCTCCTGGCTACATTTATACTGTGCATATTAAGATCTGCTAATCTTTCCTTGCATGACTACCCCTAACCTAACATGTTTTATGGTTTGTGGTGTCAGACACTTGGCCGCAGTTTAAATGTTCTCCATCTTGGGCCTAACTTGTCCATTCCCCAACATGAAACCTAGATACCTGGTTTCAGTCATAGCTATAGCACATTTAGCTGGGTTGATGATCAACCCTGCCCTTTTTAGACTGTATTAGAGCAGTTAAATGGGTAAGGTGTGTGTTCCAGTCTAGGCTATATACTACCACATCATCTATGAAAGCTGAACAATACTCAGTGTGTGGTGTTAAAATCTGATTCATGAACCTCTGAAAAGTAGCAGGGACACCATTGGAAAAGACCTAGTGGGATTATAAAGGCTGTCTTACCCCTAGATTTCTGTTCAAAAGGAATTTGCCAGTATCCTTTTTTCAAGTCTAGTGTGGTAATATACTTGGCATTTCCTATCCAGTCTATTATAGCATCTACCCATGGCATGGCTTAGCCATTGCAGTGAGATACTGCTTTTAACATCCCGAAATCCAAGCATAGCCTGATTCCACTCTCTTTTTTAGCCACCACTACAATAGGTGAGGCCCAGGCACTAGTAGATAGCTCTATAATGCCTAACTGTTCCAGTTTTCTTGTTTCTTCAATATCCACACTTTGCACCCTTTCAGAAGATCTATAGGGATTCTGCCTTATAGTTTGAGCTTGGGTAACAACTTCCTGATGTTCCACCCCTTCTGCTTTACCTGGAGTGCTAGTAAAAGTCATCTGAAGCATCTGTAATAGCTACTTGATCTCATTCTGTTGTGTGCTCTGTAGTGTGGGATTAATTTCCAGTTCCTCCAACCCACCTAGTTTTTCTTAACCTTTTATAGGCTAAGTTCATCTTTGAGTCTTCCCATTCTGGAAAAAACTATCATTCTCAAGTCAGATGAATTTTCTTTCTCATGCCATTGCTTTAAAAGATTAGAATGGTACACATTTTAACTCTGATATCTCTCTGGGGTCTCTACCTCATACGTCAATGGTCCTGTCTGTCTAAGGACCTGGTAAGGCCCCTGTCATTTAATTAATAACTTATTTTCAGAGGAGAGTAGCAGTAATAAGACTTTATCTTATTCTTTAAATTCTTTATGCATCATTCCCTGATCATAAAGATATTGTTGCTTGGGCCTGTACATTGTTGTCATCTGGCAGTTCAGGGTATTTATCCAGCCGTTCATGGAGCTGCATCATATATACTCCACTACACTTGTCTGTCCAATTTCTTTTCCCTCCTCCCAGTTCCCTTAACAACATCTAATGGGTCTCAAGGGTTTCTTTCATATAACAGTGAAATGGGGGAGTAACCAGCAGAAGCTTGGAGCACCTCACTGTATGCAAATAACAGGAAAGACAAATATCTCTCCCAGTACTTCCCTTCGGCATGGACAAACTTCCTTATCATTCTTTTTAGGGTTTGCTTATTTTTTCTTATACTAGGGTGGTGCTTTACACATACTTTTTCATACCTGTTGAAAACAATCTTTAGCCAGGGCCAATATGGCTGTGACGAGCTGCCAAATGACCAAAGGTACACTTGTGTGTCGAAAATATTGAACACTCGGGTGTAACTTGGTCATTTTCTTGAGACAGTGCAACAAATTTTCAACATGGCCTTTTTGGGAACCCACTTCATGAAGAGTGCCAGTGTCATTTTGTTCACTTGTCCTGAAAGGAGATGTCGCAGAGTAACTGCAGCATTCCATGGCACAAGTGTGAAAACACATTTTGGGCAAGATGTGAAAAATGACAGCAGTACGGTTAATAAGGAGGTGAGCAAAAATGGCAATGTTGAAATTCTGGAGTGAAAATATTAAAAAAAGTTAGGAGAATGTGTAGAAACTGCACAATGCACACTAGTAATGCAGTAATTTTTTGAATTTTTTCACTAAATCTGCAACATGGGCTTTTTGGAGCCCAACCTCATGAACAGTGGCACGGTTGTTTCATTAATCAGTCCCAAAATGTGATTCCACGCAGCAACCACAAAATCACCTTTCAGGACCGAGTAACAAAATGACAGTGACAGTGTTCTTCAGGTGGGGTCCTAAGAACCCCATTCTGAATATTTGGGGCCAAAATCCAAAAAATGGCTGATTTATCAACCTCAGTTGAACCCCCCGATGACTGGGTTCCATGTATGCCTGTTTCTTGTATTCTTCTGGGTCGTGCTTGAAAAAAGGCAGGGTCAATGCCTAATGCGTTTACCTGGTCACCAAAAGCTAATAAATAAATAAAATAATAATGATGAGAATCAGCGATCGATATTATGGCAAGTGTACATCGCCAAAAATCTATTTTGGTTATGCACACTCGCAGCACAGAAAAAAAAGGTGCCTGAGATTCTCAACTCCAGAGGGGTGTATGTTGGGGGGGGGCAAAACTTGATAAAAATACATGCTGCCAGGTGGCAAAAAAAATGCACCGTACCAGACCAGAACCTGGTACCCCATGCCTCCTAGCTGACCACCCTCCCCATGACATCAGTGATCCAGCTTGGCAGCTGCTTTCTGCAACCCATCCCACATGCCATTCCTCTCCTGCCCCCCCATAGGTGAACACACATATACCCGCTAGTTCCTTTCATGGTTTTTGCCAATCGTAGTATCTGGTCACGCTCCTCCCTAGGTAGCTATGATCACAGTCTCCGACACTGAGTCACCATTTTTCTAGGTGCTCAATCTAGATAGCTATGGTCACAGACTAGCCATTGACTGCCATTATAGGGCACTTACCTTTGATTCTTCAGTTCTTGGTTCTGCTTTGAAGAGTGCAGACATGTCCCACTCCAGAGAAGGTGACAGTGCCGACCTCCGGAGGTAAGTATGGGGTAAGGGGAGGTGGGTGCTTGGTGGAGGGTGGGATGGGGAGGGGCCTGGTTGATGATGAGGGACCGCTTTCTTTTTATAGGAAAAAAAAAATGTTAGGGGATGATTTTCTTTATTTACAGGGAAAATAAAGCATACATTTGGGCACACTGGGGTGGGCTCTGTGTGTGCCACTTGAGTTGTTTTTGGGGAGATGCTGACACTGGGATTGAGCACCTTGATGTTGGCATAGGAAAAAAGAAAAAAAAAACATACATTTGGCACACTAGGGTGGGCTCTCAGTGTGCCACATGAGTTGGGGGGCCACATAATACTAACATGGGGATTGGGCACCCAGATGTCAGTGCAGGGACCACTGGGCTGGGCTCCCAGTGTGCCAGGAGTTGGGGGGTACATAATGTTGACATGGGGATTGGGCACCCTGATGACGGTGCTGGGACAGGGACAAAAGGAGTGGAGAAGACAGCAGCAGTGGGAGGGTGCAGGAGGGTGTTCTTTGCTGCCAGTGCTAGGAAGGAGCAGGGAGAACAGGAGCAGTGGGAGGATGTTGGAGGATGGCAGCGATAACGCAACTGCGCATGTGTGACACTAGAACATGCATAGTTGCTGTGAATGGCATGTTGCCATTCACAGCATGGCAGCACTAGTGGAACTGCACATGTGCATGAGTCATGCATGTGCAGTTCTTGCCCAGGAATGCAGAAGTAACAGCCGACATAGTACAGCTGTTATTCCGTAGCAGACGATCATGGTGGAGTGTTTAGAGCTCCATTGAACATTCAGAAGGGTCCACAATCGGCCATTTTTGTAAGCTACGATTGATCCCAAAATTGCTGTAGGCTCCGTACACAGCTATAAAAAGAGATCAATGTCTTGTCACTCTTTTGTTCAACCCCAATATCACACTCTGCAAATATTTTGTCTAAGTTTGTCTCAAACAGTCCACTGTGTTCTTTGTTCCAATTCTTTAGTTGTTTATCTTCCTTTCTGGAATGTTTATCATTTCCTGGGACCTCTATTACTTCTTATTCAAAAGGAAAGATGCCATTAAGGGTATTTTCTTGTTTAGCATTGGCCTAGGTAGTCACTGCAGACACAATAACATTATTTGTTATTAAAGTGCCAAAATCTGAAAAATCATGCCCAATCACCACAGGTACAGGAAATCTAGACACAAGTCCTGCAGTACTTGAGCTAGTTTGTCCTGCACAGTCATATTTCCAATGGTGGTAGGGTAATGGTGTGTGTCCCCATCAATGCAAATGACACCTGTACAAGGATCGAATCAGTGTCTGTATACTGCCAGAGTCTATCAACCCCATCACTTGCTTGTGATCAATGTCAACATCTGTTAAATAAGGTCCCCACTTGGATAAAGCCAGATGTGTGGCCTCCAATTTCTTTTGTTAGATTTTTTGGATTTATATTGAATGACCCCTTTCATACTCACCATTGAATATTGTTTAAACAGTCTTCTGCGTTATCTTTTGAAAAATTGATTTTTCAAAAAAAAGGACACTTTATAAAGTTATGAATAGATTATATCCTACTTTTGTTACTGAATTGTCCCTTAGATTTTCTAACTCCTTTGTGACCAGGTCCCAATCCAGATTTACTTTTAAACTCCCACTCTTCAAAAAAGCTTTTGGACAAAGGTCCTTACTGTATAGAGCTATTCATTTTTTTAATACCATTCCACCTGAAACTATTGAATGTAAAACTGTTCAATCTTTTAAAACCTGTCTTAAACTTTGGCTCTTAAACAAAAAGGAATGTACCTGTGCAATGTAGTAACTGATGTTGTATGTCTCTTGGTTTGTTTTATATTGTTATTTAATTCTTCATGTATCTGTTAACTTGTCACCTGTGAAAAAGGGCAGTGTTTGCTCATAAGGCTCACAAATATAAAAAATAAAAATGAAATGAAACTGTTATTGCAGTAATGGTTATATGGCCCACCCCTTGACAATTGTGTCAAATAATGTCAGGTGGCAAACTTCTCCCTCATTTTCCTCAGTTCCCCTCAGGTTTCCCTGAGTCTTTTACTGGGGCTTTATTAGGTAGAAAAGGGATTTATTTTACAGTACTGGATGTAGTGGAGTTTGAAAAACCAATACCTCTGTATCCTCTCATGCTGGATTGTCGGCAGCCAGGAAAACCTCTGCCACCTTGATGGTTATTTCTATAGTTTCTGGTTTATGTTCTCTCACCCACATCTGGATGTCTTGCATTATTGTCTGTAAAAATTGCTCAGTCACCAAGGTTTACATGATTTCTGCAACCACCTTGCCCTCAAGTTGAAGCCACTTGGTGCACAACTCCTTCAGCTAGTATAAACTTCTCTGGGTATATCCACAGTTTGATATTGCAGAGTATGAAACCTTTGTCCATATGTTTCAATACTGATGCCAAAGCATCTGAAAATTTCTCTTTTAACTAAGTCATAGCAATCTGCACTTCTGCTGTCCATATGACCGTAGGCTAACTGTGCACAATCAGTTAGGTATGGGGCCAGTTGTACTACACATTGTGCCTGAGGCCACCCACAAGTTCTTGCAGTCCTCTTGAAGGTAGTCAGGTAGGCCTCAATATCATCAGTACCAGTAATTGTAAGTTGTATGTCTTTTGGGAATGTACCGGTTCCATCAGTAGAACAACTAGTCCCAATGACCTAGAGTGCTGTCATGGTATCAGCCCACCTCTGATCCTGCCTTCTTCACTCCATCTCTCTTTCTTGACATTCTCTCTTTCTTTGTCATTCCATTTCTATCTGTTTAACAGTCAGCCACTGCAACAGTTCATTAATATTCCAAGGGGATTCATCTGCCAGTTCATCACCTGTCTCAGTCATGTTGGAATCAGATACAGGATCAGACTTTGTCTTCCTTCTGGCTCCAAGCTCCAGACCAGGAAGTGGCTTTTCCCCAAGTTTCTCAGCCATGGCCTTTGATATTGTCAAAAACCCTTGGGTATGTAATGTCCCTTTAAGGTTGTCTTTCTGGTCTTTAGATATGTACCACCAGTCTGTCTTGATACCAGAATGGTATCTGCTGATTAATGTTCCCCTGACCACCTGAGCATTTAATCAGTATACCACATCTAAAATCATGTGTCCCAGGGTGGGGGTGCAAAGACAGACACTGATCCAGTTATTTAGGTGCAACACGCTTCCTGCATGGTTTTATTTTTCACAAGGTTTCAAACCTCAAAAAAAACCCAAAAATAGATAAAAAATAAATAAAGCAATACTCATGTAGTAGTAGTAAAAAAAATATTTTTATACAGGAATAATACATGTCATTTGGATAATACAATCCAGTTTTCAAGACAGTCCTGTGCAAGTATTTCAAGTTCCACATAATCACATCAATAACAAACAATCTAATACAAAATATACATAAATACACAATTACAAAATTACAAAAACCCTTCAACAAAGACAATGAAAATCAATATCAAGCACAAACACACGGATAAACATAATACATTTTTAAGCCTTTCAAAAAAATGTTAACAGTTTTCTCAGATCGCAATAAAGGAGGGAGTGTATTCCAAATTACTGATGCTTGTGATGCTAATGTTCTATCCCCAAATTTATTTTTACACTTGTCTGGATCAATTCTGTTTTGATACAAAACCCTTACTGAATGTTTCCTAAGTGCAGGATCCCTATCTGCCAATAATTTGGCCATATTATGGGTTAAGTAAATTGTCCTATATTTATAAATAAATAAGGACCAACTCTTCCTATATTCCAGGTCAAGAGATAACCAATTTAACCTCATTAACAAATCACAATGATGAGTCTTAAAACTACAACATAGAACATATCTTGCCACCCTATACTGTAATTTATCTAATTTATTTAAAAGTTGTTTAGTAGCAGTCCTATAAATAACCTCTCCATATTTAATCACTGGAAGTATGAGCTGTTCTGCAATCAATTCCCTGTCTTGCAACTTAAAACACTTTGCTATTCTCTTCAAAGCTCCTAACTTTTTATGTGTTTTAGTGATAATAGACTCTATATGATTCTTAAAAGTTAATGAGGAATCAATACTAACGCCCAAATAACTGTATTCAGAAACTTGTTCTATTAGTGTTTGATTCAATGATGTGATCTGTACATCCGTGAACTCCTGTAATCTACTAATACCAAAAGACATGAATTTAGTTTTATTTACATTCATTATTGATTTTGACTTGGCGAACCACTCCTGTACCCTGGTAAAGTCAGCCTGTAGGTTTCTCTGGAGATCCACCAGGTTTTTTTCAGAGGCAAGTAGAACTGTATCATCTGCATACATCCTTATATCTGTATGATGAATCACTGATGGTAAATCATTATTAAATATCAAAAATAACAAGGGTCCCAAAATGGACCCCTGTGGAACTCCCCTTTTGATGATCCGAGGTTTTGAGATATGATTTTGTAACTTTACTCTCTGAGATCGATCAGTCAAATATGATATAAACCACTTAAGTGGATCCCCAGAGAAACCCAAACCAGCCAACCTTTCAGATAAAATGGAATGGTTCACCAAGTCAAACGCTTTTGATAGATCTATGTATATTGCTGCTGTATCATTATCTTTATTCAAGGATGTACATATCAGATCATTGAATTCGACTAAAGCCGATGTGGTTGAAAAACCCTTCCTAAAACCTGACTGAAATTTTGTTAACAAATCATATTTTTCCAAATATTCTCCCATTTGCTGGTTTACCAGTCTCTCCAAACATTTTGATAAAATGGGCAAAATAGCAATAGGGCGATAATTATTAGGAGATGTTTTGTCTCCAGTTTTATAAATAGGTACTATCTTCCCTGTTTTCCATAGAGTAGGAAAATGCCCTTCCTGTAAACTCCAGTTAAATATAGCTAGAATTGTATGTGCTACATAAGGGGTAGCTATTTTTAGGAAACGGACCTCCAAATTATCTAATCCTGCAGATTTGTATGGATTTATTCTAGACAGTTCTTTAGTAATTTACAATAATATTAATTTTTTAAATCTAAAAGGGGGATGTTGATTAGAAAAATATTTCTCACTGTTAATATTAAATACTGTTGATGTATCTCCTATTTGTCCCAAATTAGGGAGATCAACAAAATAATCATTTAAGATATCTGATACTTCCCCTAGATCTTCTATTATACTTTCATTTACTTTCAGATTTAAATTAACTTGTCCACCATGCCTTCCACGATTTGATACATTTTTTATAGTCATCCAAATTTTTTTAGGATTAATGCTATGGTTTAATTTACTGCAATAATAAGATATTTTTGCCTTTTTTATTAATTTTCGACACTCATTTCTTTTAAGTTTAAATAAGTCCCAATCATAGATTTTTTTTTGTCTTTTTAGCTTTCCTCCAAATTCTATTTTTGACTCTAATTATATTTTGCAACCTATCTGTTATCCATGGAAATTTAGGCAAATCACTATTTTTTTTAATTATTTTGGGGGCATGGATATTACAAATTTTTTGGAAAGTATCAGTAAAGTATTCAATACTAAGATCTAGCTCTGGTATTAATAAACATCTCTCCCATCTTTCTGATCTAATACTCTCCAAAAAATGAGGTTCTGAAAAGTGTCTCATATCACGAGACCAGGTTTGTTTCAAGTACTTTCCAGACACTCCCCCTAGGGTGTATAATAAGAACAGTCCAAGGATTATGGTCACTAAAGTGGGGAGGCAAAATTCCCTGATCTCTTATTTGGAAAGTTTGGGAAACAAAAATTAGGTCTAATATAGATCCCTTACCTGTAGTATTTATATACCTTGTTGATGAATTAATCAGTTGGGTAAGTCCCATCTCATCCGTAATTTCTTTTAATTGTTTTCCTCTGGCGTTTGCCCAATCACAGTTGAAATCCCCCATTAAAACAATAGGTTTATCCTGTATACGATCCCCTATTTTGTGTAAGACCCCCTCTATAGTTTTTATTTTTGTTCGGGGGAGAATAAATCACAGCTACTACTAAATTTAGGGGAATAACAAAAATAACCAAATAATCTATATTTCCCTCATTTCCTGCCATCATTATTTCAACATTCCCCAATGAGCTAACAAAACACATTACCCCTCCCCCTTTGCATTTCCTATCTTGTCTAAAGGTCTGATATGCTGCCACACTCATTTCAGTTGTACTAATTTTGTCATTAAGCCAAGTTTCACTCAGGCCCAATATACAAGGGTTCTGAGAATTTATAATGGTTGCCAGCAGATCAGATTTTTTTGATATACTATGAGCATCATCAAGTAAAACAGTTATTTCATTTAAAACATTAGGTCCTGGATTCAATTCAACATCACCCCCCCAAAACAAAAAACAAATAACATGCATCCATAAAACTATCAGGTGATTTATTGAAACTTGGAGGCAAACCCTTTAATTTAATACCTGCTCTCATGTAATTATTCCAACAATTAGTAAAAGTATTTCTTCTATTTAAAAACAAATACCCATCTTGATAAAGATTGGTTTGAGTAATAAATGGCCAAATTGTTTTAGTAGTTCTGAGGTCTGATTCACTAAATATAGCGCCTGCAAAAATAAGACCCAGGACTACATATCCCAATATTTGCATTGAATACATTTTCTAATAAATATTAAAACAAATCCTATGAATCATGAATTCTTCAGGATGCAACAGTCTGGATAACATGACATCTCTTGTGATCCTTTCTCATCTGAACTCAAAAATGCTATGGGGACATGAAAGCTGCATATCCTCACCTCTCCCAGGCTCTAGGTACAATGAAAAAACAAAACTTCTAGTCACTGTTTTCAGGGGGTTTATATACTCCTCCCAGAGGTCAAGTGATCTACCCATTTTTTATAACATTCATTTTCAATATTTATACAATGCAAATTATAAAAACCAAGACATAGGTTTTGACCAACTTTTTGTCAAGAATCCATATATTCAAATAGATACAGCCTTGTAGGAGTCCCTATACAAATAAACAACATGTTTATGAAACTGGTCTTATGAGCTTAGTTCCTCCCCTTTTTGGGGGAAATACCTTTGGGCAACAATATAAATAGCCAGTTATAATGATCGCTGACTCTTAAAGGAGTCCATGAATTCAGGTCTTCAGGTACAATTTTTGTTATATATATATATATACATATATATATATATATACATATACACACTACCGGTCAAAAGTTTTAGAACACCCCATTTTTCCATTTTTATTGAAATTTAAGCAATTCAAGTCCAGTGAATAACCTGAAATGGTACAAAGGTAAGCTGTAAACTGCTAGAGGCTAAAAAAAGTTTAGGTTAGCAAAACTGCTGTAGAGAGAATTGCAAAGAAAGCCAGGTGTACAGTGAGTACAGTTTCCTACACCGTCAAAAGGCACTTGGAAACTGGAGGAAACTCTGACAGGAAGAGGTCTGGCAGACCCAAAGCTACAACAGAATCAGAAGACAAGTTTCTGATGTCAACAGCTTGTGTGGATAGGTGGCTCACAGGACAACAGCACAGAGTGATTGGCACCCTGAACCAAAAGGGCTACTACAGCATTTGCAGTGCCATGCAATACCCTCTGGTCTATGCCTAGTTGGTCAGGGTTCATCCTACAGCAAGATAATGACCCAAAACATACCTCCAGGCTATGTCAGAACTATCTTCGAGGAAAAGAACAAGACGGTAGGCTTCAAATCATGGAATGGCCAGCACAGTCTCCAGACTTAAACCCCATCGAGCTGGTTTGGGATGAACTGACAGAAGGGTGAAAGCAAAGCAACCTACAAGTGCAACACATTTGTGGGAACTTCTGCAACGGTGTTGGAAAGAACTTTCTGAACAATATTTGATGTCCATTATATGAGGAATGCCATGAGTGTGTTTGGAGGTTACAGTATATCTGCAAAAGATGGCTACTTTGATGAGTCAAAAATTTAGATTAAATTTTGTTAAACAAAATGATTCTATGATTTCTTTTTTATCTCCAATTGTTTATTTGTTCTATGCTTTAAATTCAGAGTACATTGAGACATTAACCTGCGTAAATTTCAATAAAAACTGGAAAAATGGGGGTGTTCTAAAACTTTTGACCGGTAGTGTGTGTATATATATATATATATATATATATTAGAGGAGGACCAGGGAGTGACAGTCACTAGTGACCTGAAGCACTCCACACAGTGCAAGAAAGTAACAGCAAGGGCAAGTAAGATGCTGGAATGCAAAGCTAGGGGGATAAGTAGAAGGAGAGAGGAGGATATACTGCCTGGTTCTATGTGATAATGGTGAGTGCCAAATGGCGACCCACATTATTGAGAAGTCAGGGTGGCGAAAACAATTTTGCCACCCTGACAAACTTGGTGCATGGAGGAATGGCACTGGAGACTCAATACAACTGCTTTCTGGGGGGGGGGGGGGCCCCAGGCTGGGGGCTTCACCCCCTGCACCCCCCCTACTTAAGGATGATCAACTCCAGGGGGTTGCATGTTGGGGGGGTTAAAGCAAAAAAACCCACAAGTTTTGGGCCGGGCACAACAAAAATGCAGTAGTGCCCAGACCCAGACCAGAACCCGGAACCCCACGCACCGCAAGCGGAGGCCAATCCCTGATGCCACGGCACAGCTCGGCAGCTGATCACAATGCCACCCCCTAAATCCCCTCCACCTCTTCCCAGGCCACACTTTCAGTGCTCATTCCCCCCATGCGTGTACATACAGCGATATCCTGTTTCTAGGGTCTTCCACCCAACCACATCCGGTTGCCCTTCCTGCCCCCTCACCTTTCAGGCTTTCGCCTACATCGGGTCGTTGTTTTGGATGGCACCTTGATTCAGGCACCCACATTACAGGCTACCATACTGCCCTTGTACAGATCACTGGTGAGGCCACATCTAGAGTACTAAGTTCAGTACTGGTGCCCGCACTTTAGAAATGACATTAAGCTGCTGGAGAAGGTCCAGAATAGGGCTACTAAGATGATTGTTGGTCAGCAGGGTAAGGCATATGAGGAGAGGTTGTGTGCACTGAATATGTAGTCCCTGGAGGACAGGAGAGAGAGGAGGGACATAATTGAGACATTCAAGTACTTGAAAGGGATTAATAAGGAGGATGAGGAGGGTCTCTTTATGCTAAGTGACAACCATAACAGGAGGGGGCACAGTCTTAAACTGGAGGGGGAAGGTTTAAGAGGGAGGTCAGGAACCACTTCTTCATGGAGAGGGTGCTGAACACTTGGAATGCACTGCCAGAAGAGATGGTCTTTTTGAAGATGGTGGGCAGCTTCAAGAGAGGCTGGGATTGGCATAGGGGGAAGGTAAGGATCATGGATAGGGAGGATGGAAAAGTTGGGAGGAGTGGAGAGGAGGGGTCAAGGTCAGTAGCTCAAGCTGTGAACCCTGCAGTACAAGCAGACTAGATAGAACAAATGGCCTTCCTCTGCTGGCTTCTTGGTATATTTGCATGTCCATATAATTTGTAAAGACCGAAAAAATATACCTTAGCTTCTAATTGTTTCATAGGGAATCATTGTGGCTATTTTAATCATTTAAGGGCTTTAGTAGAGAAAGAAAAAAAGTGTTTAATTTTTTATATATTCTTCTATATTGTATTTATCACTTAAGCAGAGTAAGCTAAATGTTTTTCATGGAAAGGCATTTTTCACAGGGGAGCTTATTTCTTGATCCTGTTTCATTGTTGATAGTTTCAGTGTTGTGACACAGACCACCGAGGAAGAGAGAACACTTTCTCATTGTGCTGTTCTGCGGTTCTCTCACACATTTCTCTCTGCCTTGTAGTACTGCTGTAAATACTTAATAATATTTTAATTTGTCTGGCAGCTTATTTGTTGGGCTTTTAAGCCCAAAAAATGAGTGAACAAGCAACAATAAACTTTTCTTGCAAGCTCTGAAACAGAGCAGCTGCCTGCCATTCAAAATTGCTGCTCTGCAAGACGCTCTGCTTTTGGAAGTGTATTTCAGTCTGGAAAGACAACAAGCTCACCTTGGGCAGCACATCTAAAGAAATACATGGAAGATATAGAAATGAAATGCTTTCTCCACATGAGGAGAAAGAAAAACACCTTATTGCATTCATCAAAAGCCTATTAAGAAAATGGTGTTTTACATTTCCCTCCAGTCCTTCCTGTATCAAAGGAAACTTTTCACTTTGGGCTAAAGCGTCTGAGATTCCTTTGAACAACAAGCCATCTAATATATAGCATTCTGAGGTACTGAGGCAATGAAACATATTTGTAAGATAAACGTGTTGCATAATAGCATTGCAGGACGATGGTTCATTCTTCAAAATGTGCACATATTTAACAATGGGTGTCAGCATTTGTATTAGGAAAATTACACTGTGCTAGCTAGCTATTACAGATTTTATTTTATCTCTTTGAGTCATTCGCATAAGACAAAGCAGAGGGAATGAAATGAAAATATAGAGGTAGACTGTAGGAAGAAGGGGGGGTTCTGTAGGTGGCCATCCTAGCAGAACAGTGAGAGAGGAGAGTACTGGACAGGACAGTGAAGGACAGTGAAAATGCTGTTGCAACAGGCTTTAGAACAAGAATAAAGTAAAAGAATCCCTCTGATGCCTAAGTAGGATGACAAGCCCTACCACACTGTCGTGCAAGCCATTTGTATCAAAGAATTCTTTTATTTTTCCCTAATTATAGTTTCTAGCAGCTTAGTTATGACCAAGTTCAGACTGACCAGTCAATCATTTTTGACCCACCCCCATCCCTGCTCTTGTGGAACAGCACTACATTAACTACCCACGAATCAGGTGGAACTACTTCCATTCCCAGGGAACAGTTACTCCAATGTTTCAATGGTGCTGACTGTACAGTATTTGTCCAACCTCCTTCAGGTGTTCCTATAGGTGAGGGGGGCTTCATTTATTCATACTGTATAGAAACTAGGTCACTGAACAGTGCAGAATGGTGTTCTTATTTACAAGTATATTACATTGGCAGCACTGATTTCTTTGTATTTATGGAGCTTGGGATGGAGGGAGGCTGGGTGCTAGAAAGTGGTAGGGTGGAGGTGTTCACTAATATCAGAGACAGGGAATGTGGAAGGAGGGTGATGTGTGACTTGCAGGTGTGGGTCAGGATAAGGATGTTCTCTGAAAACCACCTCTGGCTTTTACTGAAATTGATTGACTTGGCTGATACAGCAATGCCAGCCCGGAAGCAATGCAGTAAATGCTGCAGTACATCACACAGTGCTGCACTATACTATAGGGAACTATATAATTTAGTGGGAATTAAGCTCTTTTGTCATGCAGTATTTTGTGAATGAACACTCATATCATGGAACAGAGTTATAGCATTTAACCCATTTCCATCTTAAAACTGCTGCTTCTGCCTCAAAAACAGATGAATCATCTTTATCTGATTTATTTTCTTTAATGGCCAAATACAGGAATACTATAGAAAATTAGTTATTACATCTACAAAAAGAAACAAACCATTAATTTGCTGAATTTAGTAGCAAGTTCAACTTAATGGCAAACAATATGTTAGACATTGTGTAAAAGGTGGCTACTAACAGTGAAAAAATAATTTTGCTTGAAAAAGGTTTGCTAAATATCTCAAATACTCTTACCTCATTAAATACAATCAGTGAAGTTTTTGTAAAGGAGCAGGTTAGCCTGAACTGCTTTGCTGACTTAAGTAGCAAGTTCAACTCAATGGCAAAAAATATGTCGGACATCGTGCAAAAGATGGCTACTAACAGTGAAAAAAAATATGTATTTTTTACAGTTAGTCTTTTTATTGAGTTTCAGAGATACACAAAACATAGCATTTCTATAACATATTCATAATCCAGTATGTTACAATTGTTACATCATTCACATTTATGTATTTTATTAACTATTAATCAAACTTATGGGTTAACATAGATAAAGAAAAATAATATTGTTTGAAAATGGTCTGCTAATTCCTTCCTCTTGCCTTGTCCTCAGTCCTCAATCCTGCCGTCCCCCCTGACAATGCCAACTCAGGTTGCTTTTACCCCCCTCTACACTTAACTCTGAGGTCTCGACCACTCTCCCTCTCTCTCTCTCTTTCCTGTACCCTGCACTTATAGAAGCACCTATCCACACTTTTAAAGGGTTGCAATAATGACACCTATGAATATGTAAATAAGCTTCTTTATACCCTGTTTGTTATGCATGCCTAATTTGCTGTGTATCCAGTGGTTTTGTTATATCTTGCACTGTATTTGTCTGACTTGGAACCTTTGTAAATGAGCCTATGGCTCAAAGGTATTAATCCTAAACTGAAATAAATAAATATCTGAAATGCTCTTACCTCATTAAATGCAACCAGTGAAATGCAAAATGGAAAGGATCGATAATTTTTGAAGAGAAAACAATGTATGTGTTCTGCCGCTCCTGCTGCCTTTAGTACTGACAACCTTCTACTGGACATTTAGGGTTTTCTATGGTCTCTTGTCAAAAGAGATGCTTCTGTGGTCCGCACTTTTTATATACCTGTTTGTCCTACTGTTGGGATTCAAGCTTCTGGTGATATTCAAAACTCTGGCACTCAGGTGGACCTACAATAACAGGAACCCTGACTTCAATGATGGGAAAAATAATTGACTTTAAAAGTTGCTAGAGAGAAACACTCATTTCGATATCAGGACTATAAAGTATCCTACTATCCAGACTTTTCAAGAGACACTCAAAGGTGTTGTTGCCATCCGCTGAACTTTCCGCTGGCTCTTTTGGAAATGGAAGCTCAGATCTCTGTATTGCAGCCTGCCATATATAGAGTTTTGTTTGACAATGAGATATAGGTCCTCATATTTAAAAAATGGGGCAAGTGCTGTGCAGCCATTTGAGCTGTGCTTGCCCCAGTGCTCCACCAGCTCCTGTGAAATTCAGACATGAAGCACTCACCAATGGAGTGTCACCATCGGACTTAGTATAGGTTCATATTGGTGCTGCACTAAGTGAATCTGCACTGCCCTGACACAGACCAGGGCTGCATATGGCCTAGAGGGAATAGCACTGCTCAAAATGGGATAACAGCAAGTCCCCTGTGAGACATGCAAATATGCCCAATGGGCATGCAAGATATGAAGGGTCCATTTGCATGCCCATTGGGGGCTCATTTGCATGGGGTGAAGCAGCCCCTTTGCCCCCATTTCTCCATGAAAGATCAGCCCTTGTGGTTGAGTGGTTCACCCCACCCCACTCCACCAATCTCACAGTATATTACTGCTAAAGATCTCACTGGTGTCCAGTGGTTCCCCCTCTCCCATCCCCCAGTACATTGATGTTAGAGCCCTCCCTGTTAGAGCCCTCCCTCATGTCTAGTGAGTCCCCTAACTCCCCACCCCCACATATAAGTTGTTGAGTACTCCCTGGTGGTCCAGTGGTCCCCCCTAACCAAACATATGCCCCCTACCCAAACTGCCCAAGTACATCCCACTTCCCACCTCTTCACATTCACTCTGGTGTCCTGTACTCATCACAGCTAAGCACGGTGATCAGAACAGCCCTGCTTTCACCTCCATGGCTGGAGTCAAGTGGGGGCATTAGGGTACAATATCAGATGTGAAATTTGAATTTCTGATTCTAAGTATGATTCTATTTTTGAGATTTTATGGGAATTGCAATTAAACCAGACTCAAAACTGTAAATTCCTTAAAATCTTTAAATGCACAATGGAATGGAATCTGTTTATTCCATGCTTCCCTACTTTGGAAACAGCTGGACTTTGGTACCCTGAGAGAGTATGCAGACTCTTGATACCAGTCTTCAGGGCACTACTGTAAGTCCCCATGACCACCACTCTCCCCAAAATGTTAGCAAATGTTGGTGTTTACAGGAGCAGCAAAACATCTTCTGTTTATATCATGTAATGGTGGGAAGGATTAAAATGAAAATCCTTGGTCAGCTAGGCTAGTCTGAGAGGGGTTTATATACATGTGTACTTTTCAGTTGAATGCAGGCATGTATGAACCATGTATGCCCAAAAATGATGCTATAACGTAATTAATTAATATTCTCCCCTATACCATGCTATAAACAGGAAGATGCCATGTATCTGCTGAGTCAACAACATACAGTAACAACAGTTGGGTGGTGTTGGTCACAGGGAGCCCGGGGCAACAAATATGAGTATTTTTTAAATTATTTTAACAACTTATTTCTGGCCAAGACAAATGTTTATCAGCATCCTTCATAATTGATACCAATGCCACTTTAAAGATGGCAAGCAGGGTGTGTGTGAATGTTTACTGCCCTCCACAAGTGCCATGCATCTTGACTCCATGGCAAGCCTGACTACCTACAGGCACAAGCATGTGATATGAGATATTGTACATGAACCTCAGTCTTCCATGTGGCTGCACAATTTGCAGCTGCATAACACTGTGCTGGGCCAGTCCTCAAAAGATGACTCAACACATAGATGAAGAAGGAATGGAAGACTGTGGATCTGGCTACAGGAAATTTGAATTCCACAGAGCTATATTTACTTTGTCAGAATTCATAAATTGAGTTGAAATACATAATGTTTAGCAGGGTCATGCACCTACCCAGTATTAAAGCTGAAAGGACAGAACAAAGAAAGGTTAAAGTAGCAGTATATGTTAATTGACAAAAAATTTCACCATATTGATTTTAGCAAAACTATATCTCTGACATCCTTAGATTAAAAGTCAGTATAATTTAACTCCCACAGATACTTTGAAAAACAGCTTTTATAACTTTTGGACTCAGGTCATTAAAGATGGTCACCACTGACCAACAATATCTAGAAATCTTTTCATGTTTTGCCACCGTTGAACTGTATATACTGAATTTATGCTGTGGATGTCTTATGATGGTGCTAGCATATGTTTCTGATGGTAAACAGAACTGTACCACACCAAGATGTTTAATTTTTTTATGGTGAGCATTGGAAGTGAGCAAGAGCTTTTAGTATCATGCATCTCATTTTCAGATTGAAACCAAATGAAAAGAAAAATGGGTATGCTTATTTTTTCCCCCAGAATTACATTATTGCTAAAAATGACATGATGACTATCATGGTAAATATTGTTACTTTAACTGACTTGTTTAAGATCACACACAGTCATAAGACAGTATCTGTGGTGGGATCAGAACCTTGGATCTCTTCATTCATACTGATATTTACATTTCAACAAAGACATTTTTGACAAGGAATGTCATTGGTGTCAAACAGCAGAGACTGAAAAGTCGAACAGCATCACAATTTTGTGATGTTCTCATCAGACTGTAGCAGAATGCAAAAACTAACTGCTTGAGTTGCTCTTTAGTACTGTCAGTTTTATGTGTCACTGATGTCTGGTAACTCAGAAAGACTGGCAGGTACAAATTAGACATATTTGATGGCAAATACTCACATATGCCTGTAGGCCTTTTGTAGCAAGATCTAGTTATAAACTCTGCTATACATAGAACTGTTCAGCAGTTTGTTTTATACAATATGTTATAACTATAAAATATGAAGTTGTTATTTGGGGAATACTTTGCCACTGGCAGAAAAAACAATACAGTATGCAAAACTGATGCGAGTTGTGCACAGATAGTAGAACGTATGACTGAGCCGTCTATGTTTAAACAATTATAAGCAACTAATCAAATGTAATTGTACAATAGCAGAATATAGTTTAGCTCAATGTATACATTTGTATTCTCAAAGTATTATTGCAGTCTGATACCTATGTCAAGGTAAGGTGAAATTACAGTATCCTCTTAAAATAACAGTATGCCAGATTTTTATAAGACTATTTTAAAATTTAAAATTATATCTAATAAAGAACACTTTCACCGGAAAGGAGTACCACATTGTTTGATGTTAATGGAGTTTGCCCTTTAAGGGGCAGACCAGGTTGTCCTGATGCACCCCTTCCCTTTCCATCAAGATGGTGTGCTCAGAAGGGGAGGGGGGAAGGAAGGGGGGCCAAGGGATAGAACAATGGGCAAGCAGCAGGAAGGGGAAGGGCAAGTGGAGGTACATAAGGGACAGCACAGAAGTGGTTTAGCCACTTTTGCTGGAGTTTTGATGAAACTGGAACTGCAGCACATCGGATTGGCAGATTAATTGGAAGGTTTGTGCACTAAGATAAAGAAGTAAGAAACAAAATAATATGGAAGAGGTTGTTTGTTTTTTTTTTTTAAAAAAGAAAGAATATATATAACAGACATATATACCACACAATAATATATATAATAATCACAATAGTTAGAAAGTTTCTGAGAAGCTGAATAGTTGGTAATATGAGAAAGATGCATAGTTTAAGGTAGTCTGCATATTTCAGCGATAAATAACGCTCTTTGTGGAAGCAGAGGTGAGAACTACAGTACTGCAATGATTTTAAATAGTAGGTTTGTAGAGTAGAGGAAGCTTGCAGCAGGAGACTGAATTTCGCTGTAAGAGGCATAGTTTTATCAGATTTGCCTAGAGCAGTGGCTGAATTTGTTGTAGAGGCATAGTCTTATCGAGTTGCCTGTAGCGGTGAGCCTGAATGGCATCGCCAGTGCAACAGCGGCTTTCTGCCGCTGAAAATCACAGAAGTACAGCTACAAGGGCTTTTGGGCAGAAAGGTAAGCGCTAGTAGGGGCAGCTGATTGGGGAAGCTAGGCTTGTTACAAAGCACATGAGCCCAGGGGAAGGGCCATTCAGTTAAAAAGCTGTGTTTATTTGTGGCGAAACTTGATTGTGCAAGAAACTGTTGAATAAGGACTCCACGGGGCCTTGAAAATTGATGGTCGAGTGGAGCTGGTGCTCGGCGATGTGAGCAGGATGTTTTTGAAGCCTTGCAGGGTTGGGAGGCTCTTATTTCTGAATTTTTGGGGGATTTCAGAGGTTTTGGACACCAGGAAGTTAACTGGAAGAGAGACCCCTGCTCTGCAGGTACGATGGAGCATCAATCGCCCCCTATAACAGAACTCCCCACTTTTTGTACCAGTTTTCCCCTGAATGAGTCCCAGAGCAGCCAAGGCCAGGGAGAATCTCTCCTTTGAAGCATACAGTATGGGGCTGAGCAGCTCTCCATGGAGCTCTACACATGCCAGCTCAACCGCGTGGCTTGGAAATGGACCCCTCCCCTCCCCCAACCTCCCTGTTACCTCCTCATGTCCTCAGGAGGAGATTACACCCCCTCATGTTTTTCTAGAGATCTCCTGGCTTCCCCCACTGAGGAGCTGACTCAGGAGCCAGCAGCAGTCTCGCTGCCCTATTAGGGTGGTGTGTTAAGAGCCACGTGGCCTGAAAGGGCCTGTGCATGTGGAAAGGCTGAACAGAATGAGGACTAGCGCTAAAAAAGGGACATTAAAGTGCTGCAGAGCATTTTAGAAGGGAACAGGGAATGTTCTGCTGAACCAGTAGGGCTAGGTCAGGCCTACAACAAGGCCTAGTGGGTGGTGATGAGCGGCCAAGTGGCATGACGTCGCATGCCAAAGGGGTAGGCCGGAAGCGAGCAGCTAGGCCATTTTCTGTGGCAGGGGAAGGTTTTTGCACTAATGTCAATGGGATAGGGGTTTTTGGTCCAGATACTGGACATGGAGTCTCTTGGGGAAAGAACAAAGCACATGGGTGACATAAGACAGGGACGAGTGGGAGCAGGCTAGAGGCCTGGTAATGGGGGCCCTGGTCATGTGGCGTGGCTTCACACACCAGGAGGGCCAAGTGACAGAAGAAGGCCCAGGGAAAGAAAATGTTTGGTAGGGAACAGGGATCGATGATGGGAGAGAGGGATCAGCCACTGAAGGGGATCGTGGCCTGGGGTTGGGGTAACATTTTCAGGGACAACCAGCACCCAGCATGAGGACTGGGAGCAGAGCAAGGGAAGGGGAATGGGGAGGCCTGTGAAGTCTTAGCATCCATAGCAATGCGAAGGCACACAAGGGGAACAGAGTTAGGCCTGGACAGCCATAGGAGGCAACGTTTAAAGCGTTTTCAAGGCCTGGGGGGGCACTAAAAAAAAAAAGAAGGGGGGCACTTTGTGGTGCCATGAGTCAACTGTTTATCTTGGGAAATGGGGCCGGGTCATAGGGGGAGTATCATGGGCTAAGAGGTTTAATGAAATTCTCTTTTCTTTCTTCAGTGTTTCCACAGTTGGCTGACAGCAAGGAACATGGCTCCAAAAAAGAACAGGCCTTCAAATGAGGATGCCTACAGGGCTATAGTGGAGCTGGCAGAAAAAGCCAATAAAATGTGGGAGCTGGTTGAAGTGGAGGAACAGGGGAGGCCTGGGGAGAAAAGAAAAGCAGAGAAGGGAAAAGGGGGCAGAGGGAAGCGACTGGCCAAGGGACCAAGCAGCCCAGCCAGGACACAGCCACCGATAGAAGGACCCAACAAGGTGGCTAGTCCAGCACCCCTGCACCCTGTTAACCTGGTGCCACCTGTACCTCCCCAGGACCAGTTTGGTTTACCCCAGTGGAACCCAGACCAGATCCCCAGCTCACAGTGGTTCCTTTGCAGCCACTAATAGAGCAACCACTCCTCCGACCACAAGGCACCGTACTCGGGCGTCAGGAGGACGGCAGGCAACCTGGAGCAGACAAGGCCACAGGTAACACACCGACTCCATGGGGGACAGCATCAAAGAGTATATAAATCAAATTGTTTTGACACTAGGGACAAGGGGTCTGGGGCAGATAGAGTAGGCACTAGCAGAGAATAGGTCAGAAAAGGAAGTGCCGAAAGAAAAATAGGGAGGGGTGGAGAAAGAAGGAAAAGGAACGAGGGAGATAGGGGCTCTTGGGATGAGGGTAGGTGAACACGTACCATTGGCCATGAAAGAGAAAATATGGAAGGGAGAGTATGTGGATATCTTTGCCTTAGTAAGCCATGAAGTGGCAGCAAAATATGAGGAGACAGAAAACATAGGGAAGAGTGAGATGGCAGCAGTGGTAGTTTTGTTAGGAAAGAAGGAGGAGGACAAATTCACAAAAGGGAAGACCTGGGAAGGATGGTTCATAGGTTTTGCTACATTCTCAGCAATAGTATTGGAAAAGAAGCCAGAGTTGGGCATTCCACTCATCACATACTCCTTAATGATAAGGAGAGCAAAAGCAAAAGGGGGTGTGGGGTGGATATACTATGATGAATTCTTTCAGCAGAGAATGGCGACATATGGGGATGTAAGATGGGACATGAAACAACTAAACTTGTGGACAGACTACATAACCGATCAGTCCATGCCAGAGGGGGAGTTTGGGAAGAAGGGTGTCACGCCACAGAGATGTTGCTGGGCCTACAACAGGGCCTTTTGCTCCTGGCCACAATGCCGTTTCCATCATGCCTGTTCAAAATGTGGGGATCACATCCGGCAAGCAGATGCAAGATGACATGGGTCCAGGGAGCCCAAGGATCTGGAGGGCAAGGGTCAGGTCAGCAGTTTTTTTTGGGAAGGGCAGGGATATAAAGGGCAGACATGGAATAGAGGGGGGAAGGGTAGGGGACATGCAAATAGAGGGAGTCAGAACCATTGACCAGCAGGGGAGACCTTGGCGGAGAAAAAGAAATGAGGACAAGGGAGCAATTTAAAGAAGCTAGAACCCCCATCAGGATAGAGGCATGGAGAGAGTGGTTAGACAGATACCCAGATAAGAAAATAGCAGAAATGACTAAAAAAAAGGTTTTTCCACAGGTTTTTTGTTACAGTGTGAGGGCCCAAGGCAAGCCAGAGAAGCAAACAATCTGGGTTCAGTGAGGGGGAGGGAAGAAATGTTAAGACAAAAAATAGAGAAGGAAAAGGCAGCAGGGAGAATAGAAGGACCATATGATACCCCCCATTGCAGAAAATGAGGATTTCTCCATTGGGTTTGGTCCCCAAAAAACAGGAAGGAGAATATAGTGTGATTCATCACCTATCCTTTCCGGAAGGTGATTCAGTGAATGATTTTATCAGCGAGGAGTATAGTAAAGTGTCATATTCCACTCTGGAAGATGCAGTCTGGATTATCCGGGCAACTGCAGATGCATGGATGGCAAAGACAGACATAGAGTCAGCTTTCAGATTACTTCCGGTTAGAAGAGAGGATAGGGACCTGTTGGGGTTTAAAATTGGGGGACAGTACTATTTTGACAAAGCCATGCCCATGGGTTGTTCTATAGCATGTGTGACATTCGAAGCATTCAGCACCTGTTTGCAGTGGATATTTCAAGAAAGAACTGGTTATAAAACAGTGATTCACTATATGGATGATTTCCTTTTTATAGGCAGTGGGAGAAGAGAGACAGAAAAAATGTTGGCCAGCTTCCAAGAGCTGTGTAAAGAACTAGGGGTCCCATTGGCACCTGAAAAAATGGAAGGACCCAGTAAGATGTTAGAGTTTCTGGGTATTGAGACAGATGCCCCGTGGGAAATATTTTGGCTGCCGGACAAAAAAGTGAAAAAAATTGAAGGAACTGATTCAGATACATACCAGTAGAAGAAGAGTACAACTGAAACAGGTACAACAGGTATTGGGACATCTGAACTTCATGTGCAGGGCTATTGGGCCAGGGAGGACTTTCACCAAAAGGTTAGCTAGGGTTACAGCCAGAATGACCAGACCACACCATTGGGTAGACATGACAAAAGGAGTCAAGGAGGATTTTAAAGTATGGGAGGAATTGCTGAGGGAATATAATGGCTGCTCCTTCTGGCAAGAGGAATGGGTGTATAGCACAGACCTCAATCTTTACACAGATGCAGCCGGGGAACTAGGCATGGGGGGGCTACCTTAGGGGCAGATGGTTTGCAGAACCATGGCCATTATACTGGGTAAGGGAAGGTAAGGTAAAAGATATAACATTGATAGAGATTATGCCCATCTGGGCATGCACCCAGGTGTGGGGGGAAGAAGTACAGGATCAAAAAGTGACATTTTGGTGTGACAATAGAGCAGTGGTAGAGGTCCTGAACAACAGGGGAGCCAGGTCAGAGACGGTCATGCAAATTTTGTGACTTCTGCTGCTAAGGGCATTGCAGTTGAACATGTCATTCAGAGCGAAACACATAGAAGGGGTACACAGTACCCTGGCTGACAGCCTTTCCTGTCTGCAGCTGGAACGTTTCCGGAGGCTGGCACCAACAGCGGAGGAGCAAAAAATGCCCATACCAATGAACATATGGGACGTTGGCAGGAAGGAGCAGAAATGTTGTTCCGCAGTTCATGGGCACCACAGACTCTGAGGGCCTACAATGTGGCCTGGCGAGTGTTTCAAACATTCAGGGCAACACACCACATGGAGGTAAGTAGGCCACTCACAGAAGAACAATTGGGGAAGTTCACCATAGAGCAATGGCAAAAAAGAACAGCCCACACCACAATGGGGGTCTACTTGGGAGGGATTAGTGTTATCTGCAGTCTAAAAGGATTGAAAGACCCAACAAAATCAATGTTCATTAGAAGAATGATACAGGGATAGGGTAGGTTAAAACAAGGGACGGTGGATAATAGAAGACCGATAGGAGAACAGTGGCTGGTGAAACTGAAGGGTGTGTTACCAGCAATATGCAGGTCAAAGGCTGAGGCCCAGTTATTTCACACGATTTATGTGGTTAATGTTTGCAGGGGCCTTGAGAGTGAGTGAGGTGGTAGGCCACGGCAAGCAAGACAGGGAAGGGGGATTAGAATGGGATGATATAAACTGGGGGATGTTGGAGATACCCCTTATGGTTAGGAGGTCAAAAATGGATCAAAGGGGACAAGGTTGCATGGTACCATTAAAGAAACATGTAGAAGGCTCAGTGTGCCCAGTGCAGGCTTTGTGGGCTTTCACCGCAGAGTATGGGAATAGGACAGGGAGATTATTTCTGCATGGTGATGGAAGTAGAGTCACAAGTTATCAAGTCACAGCATTGCTCAAGAAAGGCATGCAATTCCTAGGGGAGGATCTGATTAATTATTCTTCCCACTCCTTATGGATAGGGGCTGCCTCACAGTGGGAGTGGCAGGTGAGACGGTGAATAATATTTTGGAGAAGGGGCTCTGGGGGTCGGCCAGTTATAAAAGATACATTCAAACACTGCAGTGTGGAGACTAATGGATCACCTATGTTTTTTGTTACAGATATGGAGCCACAGGGGGTAGGGAGAGGTGATATGATGGTAAGAAACTAAGACCATATATAAGATATTTATTCTGTTTAAACACTATAGGAAGAGGGAGGAGCACGGAAGTCTGGATCTGCGGCCACTCTTATATTTATTTAATTTTATTTTTTATTTATTTATTTAGGGATTCGGATCATACCTTTGAGCTCAGAGCTCTTTTACAAAGGTTCCACGTCAAACAGTGACAATGACAGCAATAACAAACAGTTTACATACAATACTCGAATAGTAGGTAGCTAGTATACAGTAAGGATACAATGTCATTCATAGTACCAATGGTGATAGTACAGCATCAAGAGCATTCAACTAGGGTAAAGGACAGTGTTTATATGTAGTGAAGGAGATAAACAGGTGTGACACCTAGTGTGAGAGTCCAAGGAGGAGTCAAGGTGAGGGGGGGGAGACAGGGGGGGAGTGGGCAGCCAGAAGAAGTGGCTTTGTCTAGGAGGTTGGGGAGGTAGTGGTGGTATGTTGGTTTTAAGGTTGATCCAGTGGGAGAAAAGGCACAGGGGGGAGAAGAAGACAGAGGGATAGAGCAATAGGGAAGAGTGGGTGTAAAAGGAAGGGGAAGGAGAGTGTGGGTGAGTGGGCATTATGGGTGTTACAGTCCTAGTGGCAGTCACAAACTGTCCTAGTAGGAAGGTGTTGCCTTAGGCCATTTTTGAATTGCGAGATGCATTGGGAGTTTAGAATGTTCACTGGGATTTCATTGAGCCATTGGGGGGCCCTAAAGCTGAAAGCACGCTGTCCCTGCACAGTTCGACGGAAAGGTGTTGATAGGACCCCCCTCATCCTGCCTCTGGTGGTATAGCTGGTAGCACTTGGTGTTAGGATGCTAGAAATGCATGGGGCGGTTTTACCCATTAGTGCCTTTTTTCCAAGGAGACATGTTTGGAATATAATCCTGTTCTTTAGTGGCAACCGATTGGTCTCCTTGTATTAGGAGCAGGTGTGGGTATTTCGATCTGCAGCCATTGTGAGCCTACATGCCTTGTTGAGGGCAATGTGAATCCTTTTTAGTGCAGTGTCTGTTGCTGCACCATAGACCACCAATCCATAGTCGATGGTAGAAAGAATGGAGCTGGAGACTGAGAGACGGAGGGCCTCTGGAGTGAGATACTTTTTATGCCTATATAGTACACCCAGCTTGGTGTTCACTGCTTTTACCCCTGTGTCAATGTGTTGGGTGAAGGTGAGGCAGTCATCAACGGTGACCCCCAGGTACTTGAAGGTCTGAACTTGTTCCAGCAGCTCACTGAGTTTATTGGAGATGGTGAGGGGAGGGAGCTTCTTTTTGTGCTGTGGGCTGGCTGTGAGCATCACCTTGTTTTTTCTGTAGTTTAATAGAAGTTTATGGCTACAGAACCAGTCTTCCAGCTTGCAGAAGGATGCCTGCAGTTGGGAGTGGAGGGCAACTATTGATGAACTGCTGGTGAGAAGCACAGTGTCATCTGCGTAAAGTATCAGTTTAGTGTCACAGGCTTCCGGAAGATTATTTAGGAAGAGGCTGAATAGTAAGGGCCCCAGTATTGACCCCTGTGGGACCCCTAAAGATACCTCATTGGAGCTAGATACTGTGTGCCCAATTTTTACACGTTATTTCTGTGTGTTAGTAGTCCTGAACCAGCAGACAGCATTGGTTGCAACCCCAGGTTCTGTAGTTGAGTCAGGAGGAGAGAGTGATTGACAGTGTCAAAGGCTTTGGTGAGGTCTATAAGACTGACCCCACCAGCTTTCCTTCATCTAGTGCCTTGTGCAAGTAGTCAGTGTAGTCCAGCAAAGCTGTGGAGGTACTATGATTCTGCCTGAAGCCATGTTGGTTTGGACATAACAGGTTGTATTTGTTGAGGTAATCTGTGAGTTGGGTGGCCACAATCTTTTCCAGGGCTTTAGATAAGGGAGAGAGAATGGATATCAGCCTGTAATTGGCGGTGCATGTCATATCACCGTTCTTGTGCACCGGCATCACGAGAGCCTGTTTCCAGATCCCGGGGAACTATGCAAGAGCCAGTGATTTGTTAAATAGTTTTGTAACTGGCACGATGATGACATCCAGTGTTAGGGATAGGAGTTTCATATCGATTCCATCACTCCCCATTCTGGTCTTGTCTAGTATTTTTTTTATGTATTTGTAAGCCTCCTTCACTGACACTTTTTTGAAGTAGAAGACAGGGATTGAGCCCTCTTGAGGCGTGCAGTTGGTTTGTTCCGCAGCAGGGTGCAGGTAGTCAGGGGGTAGCACTCCAGTCAGGTCAGTAAATGCTGTGTTGAGAGAATCCGCGATGTGCTGAGGGTCAGTAATCGTGATGTTGTCAATGTTGAGATAGTGGGGGATCTTCTTCTCATCATTCCCAAGAAGGTTTTGGATGTTATCCCAAAAATTCTTCCCATTGCCCCAAGTTTTTTTAAGCTGCTCCTTGTGGAAGTTGGCCTTTGCTTGACGGATAAGGTTGGTGCAGTGGTTTCTTGCAGCTCTGTAGCATTGGAAGTTGTGTTTGCTGTGAGAGGACCTGGCTTTTTCCCAGAGATTGTCCCTTTCCTTCATCTGGGCGAGGAGATCCCCTGTGATCCAACCATTAACTTGACCCCAAATTTTTCTTTTCCTCAGTGGTGCAAAGATATCGCAAATCTTGTTGAAGCCCTCTATAAAGAAACTTAGGGCCTGGTCAATATTAGGCGCATGATCGATGGGGGACCAGTCATACTGGGAGAGGGCAGAGGAGAGGGACCCAAGCTTGCCCTTCCCCAAGACCCTACTATTAATTATGATAGGCGGGGGCTTGCTCAATTTGTTTGACCATGTGAAAGTGACTTGGGAGTGGTCACTTAAGGTGTCAGGCAGGACCTTAAGTTCAGAGATCCGAGAAGGGTAACTCGAGAGGAGCAAATCGAGGAGGGTGTCTCTTCCTGTTTTGTGGTTCCGCCTTGTTGGGCTGTCTACATGTTGGGCAGATTGAAGTAGTGACCTATGTCCTGAAAGGCGTGACTCTGCCCTCCCAGTTGATGTTAAAGTCGCCTGTTATGAGAAGCTCTGTGCCCTGAGAAAGGGTAGCAATTGTATCCAGTATTTTTGGGAGGCCATCCTGGCTTTAGTGGGTGGAAGATAAACCGACGCTTAAGATTAGAGATTTGCCGTGCTCTACCTGTGCTTTTATTGCTAGTAGTTCATGATCATCTCGACCCTGGTAACAGGGAGGACCGAACAGCATAGGTAATCCCTGGCATAGATAAGGACCTCCACCTCTCTTGCCACACCTGTCTTTCCTGAATGTTTGATATCCTGGAAGCATCACTCATTGTCTTTTATCCTGCTTGACAGCCAGGTCTCTGTCAGACACAGAATGTCAGGTACATGGTCGGACATCCACGCTTGAGTAGGTCAAACTTTGCTGCAGGCTGCAGATGTTCAGTGCAGCTACTTTTCATATTTTACTGTGTTTCCTGCGTTTGATACTGGTGGTAACAGGGATTGTATGGACATTACCCAATAGAAGAAGAAGCATGAATATTATTTTCTTGGCTGAGAGGTTTATGCAAATGGTGGAGCGTATCTTGCGCCTCCTGCTCTTACAGTGGAGGAGGTGAGTGTTCACCAGGGTGATCTTTATGGGCATGAAAATGGTAATGTTGATAACCGTGGCAGGTGTTGGGTGCCCCAGGCTAGCAGGTGGGATGCAGGTGGTGGAAAGCTGGAGCTCCTTCGGCACAGTTGGCATTGGGGTGCCATATAGTCCATTTTTGTCAAAAGCAGGTTCTCGCAGGGGTGGTAGTGGTCCAGCTTGGCATCGTGGGCCTGTAGCACCCACAGTGAATAAAAGAACTAGGAGGATAGAGTAATCCATGGTAGAGCAGAGGTGGTGGCACATGGGTGGTCTAACAAGCACACCAGGAGAGATTTATTGGGCAGAAAGGAGAGCTGAGAAAAAGGCTGGGGGAAAGCAATTTTACCAGGATGTGAAGCAGTGTAAATTGGTATGGTGTGGCATCCGAGGGATGAGATGGGCACAACTGCTCCCCACCTTGAAAGAGCTGAAGGAGCAGTGACCCATTCCAGACTTAATTAGTATACATTTGGGGCGTAATGACCTTGGGGGCAAGCCATGGGTGGACACATACATACAGATAAAAAGGGACTTAGAGACAATACAGCAGTGGTGGTCTGAGGTATGCCTTGCCTGGTCATATATGATACCAAGGTTTTGGAGACATGAGCACAGCCATACAGCTGTGGATAGGGCCAGCAGAAAGATGAACAGAAGGGTAGGGACACTGATAAGAAAAATGGAAGGACAAGTAATACTGCGGGGTGTGGAAAAGTGGGTAGAAGATTTCTACAGGTCAGATGGCATGCACCTGTCAGATCTAGCCATAGATATGTTCAATACAGAAATGATGGGTTTTATAGAAGCATGGAGAAGGCATGCAAAAAAATGGATTAAAAAAAGGGGGAAGAGAATGATTTAAAAGTGGGTTCCCTGAGGTATGGGGGAAATTACCCTAGGTGAGGGGAAAGCCAGTCATCCAACGTAAGCTGGAGACTGGCTAGTGGGGAAAAAGGAGGGGAAGGGGGGAGAAAAAGGAATAAGACAAAAAGAGGAAGAAGCTGAAGGAGAAAAGTGGTCTCAGTTTTCACCGTTACCTAACAGAAAGGAGAAGGAGAAGGCACCCAGGTTTTCACCTGGGGGGAGCAAAAAGAGGAAGAAAGATGGATGATCAGACATTGATATATGAATGAAAATAAATTAAATTGTGAGAAATATAAGAATCAAAGATGATAAAAAGGAACATGAAATTATGATATATAAATAAATTAATTGCCAATCTGAGCACAACAACAAACAATGGTCTCTGTCTTTTTGTGAGGGAAAAGGAGGGAATCCGGGACAATGGAGTTTGCCCTTTAAGGGGAAGACCAGGTTGTCCTGATGGACCCCTTCCCTTTCCATCAAGATGGTGTGCTCAGAAGGGAAGGGGGGAAGGAAGGGGAAGGCCAGGGGATAGAACAATGGACAAGCAACAGAAAGGGGAGGGGTAAGTGGAGTTACATAAGGGACAGCAAAGAAGTGGTTCAGCTACTTTGCTGGAGTTTTGATCCTCCCACCCACCTTACAACACAGAGCAAGAGGGGAAGACAGTCTATAAGGGACTGTATGGTAGGTCTGTCAAAGGTGGATGACAGACGTGTCTGTAGGATGATTATTGGACTGCCAAAGGTGGATGGCAGGAAACAATATGGTTATTTGGACTGCCAAAGGTGGATGGCAGAGGAAAGGGGGGGAAGGGGGAAGAAAAAGGATTAAGACAAAAAGAGGAAGAAGCTGAAGGAGAAAAGCGGCCTCAGTTTTCACTGTTACCTAACAGGAAAGAGAAAGCACCCAGGTTTTCACCTGGGGGGAGCAAAAAGAGGAAATAAATGAAATTGTGAGAGATATAAGAATAAAAGATGATAAAATGGAACATGGAATTATGATATATAAATAAATTAATTGACGATCTGAGCACAACAACAAACAATGCTCTTTGTCTTTTTGTGAGGGAAAAGGGAGGAATTCGGGACAGTGCAAAAGTTAATTTCAAGATCATGTGCCCAGTAATGACATATATTTTAAAGAAAGGATTGTAACAGGGTTGGGTAAGACCCTGTCCCATTTGTTATGCAGAGAGAAATAAAAACAAGGATCGATTTTATCGCCTCCCATTCATCCACTTGCCTGTCTCTTGCGTATTTGTGCAATCAAGTTTTCTTTTTTGTGGCACTTAGGAATTGGCCATTTAGATGGTCCCACAATTTCCCCTGTTACCTCCCTTCCTTCACTTGTTGTTTCTTTCTTTCTTTCTCCCTTTGCTTCTCTGTGGCTAAAATATAGTTGAATTTTATGTGAAACTGAGATCCCTTGGTTTGCAAATGTACATAATTATAGTGTGAAATTACTGCAGAAAGCGATTTAGGTTTAGAAGAAAAGATAGCAATCTGGAACACAGGGGGTTGACTTTGAGATGCATTTTGACCTTCACAAGTCCGTCTACAGAATTGCCAACAGGAAACCAGCTCTGGGACAGAATGTATTGTTTTGCAACTAAGACAAGATGTGCTCTTCAGGCTGACCTCAGGAAGAAATGTTACAAAAATTGGTACATTCCATGAAAAATGGGAGGGTTGAGACTGAACATCTTATATAAATCAGAGCAATGTTTTTTTCTCCATAGTGAGACTCTGATGTGTGTTTGCCTTCTTTTGTTTGTACTGGCTTTATGAAGAGCTACCCTGTACAATTTTTATATTTTCTATTTTATTGTTATTGATAACAATAATTCGATGGGCCTATGCCAGAAGAATAGTGTAAAACTTTATGCAACTGTGATAACTGTTTGGCCATTCACACTCTGTATTCCATGGGGAATTACCACTCTGTAGGGGTACTGAAGGCAAGAAACTGTCAAAGAGGGTTTCACCGCTAGAGGTGCCTTGGCTAAAGGTACCTTATGAAGGAGCCCCAGAGGAGAGAGGCTTGCCACTGGAGGTGGAGGGGAGAATGGTGAGGCAAAGAAATATTGCTTCAGAAGGAGGCTGGGAGGAACAGCTTATATAGTATAGCTCAGGAATGGTGCATGGCTGGTTGGTCCCCCATTGAACTATGGGCTGACTTTCAATTCAATTGGCCTATGCAACCAGAGCAGTGTTATGCTTGTGCAACTTTGATAACTGTCTGACCATTCACACTCTCTATGCTATGTGGAATTACCACCCTGTAGGGGTACTGATGACAAGGAACCCTCAAAGAGTGTTCCACCCCTAGCGGTGCTATGGGAAAGATCCCATTGGCTAAAGGTACCTTAGGCTGGAGCTCCAAAAACAACATTCAGTAGTAAACATTGACTATGAAGGAGAGAATCAGACTGAGAAAAGAGACAGCTTGATGAAACACAAATGAGATGCACAGATGTCAGGTTTGCACTGTAGAATGGATTGCACTGATTTGATCAAGGGGATTCCATAGGAGAGAGGGAACAGTGAGTAGGGCCACAATCCATCTCCATTCAACAGTGGAAACCTACCTAAGGAAATTAGGGAATATACTATTAACAACTAACTACATATTATGACCTTTGGACTGGAGGAGAGGAAAAACACCCTTTTAAAAGTAGGAAACCTCTGTGATCCAAGACCTAGCTTGCCTTCCCTCCAGGATAGGGGTAATTTATTTAGTAATGGCTCTACTGCTACAATGTAGAAATGCAAACAAATGGGAGAAATATTCCAATTTGGTAGAAAGCTCTCACAATCTCTCTAATGTGAATGCAGTGAAGGACGGTGAGAGGCCTATGCAGCAGTGGGTACTCTGAGTGAGAGTGGACCCCCAAGGTGGAAGGAGGAGAGAAACAACTGCTAAGGTGCTCACTTGGCCTACCGACTAGCACAAACCGAGTGAACCAGCAGTTGTTGTAGAAAGAATAGCTTTTGAAGGTACCATGGTGAAGCCATAGCCAAAGGAGCCCTCTTGGGCTGGAAGGGACCCCCCCTCTTGGCAGCTGAAGTCTTAAATTCTGCATCAAGAGGTGCACCAAATTAAACTGCATGCTAAAGCTCTGCCTGGAGTGAGGGCAATCCCACTATGGGCCAGATAAGAAGGACTCTGCTCCAAGGTTCACATGCTCAAGATGCGGACTTCGTGAGTGCAGAATGAGAACGTTGGTTTACAAGGCAAGCCCTAAGCCAAAACTTGTAATGGACATTGCTGGCATGCCTCCGATTAGAAATGAGAACATGATTCAACTTTGAGTACTTGATAGGAGAGGCAGGGCAATGCCAGCTGCTGTAGATTAGGTAGCAGATTATTAATGAGGAGGCTGGCCTTGAAAGGTTGCAAACAAACTCTGCAACCACATGATTGAAAGGTTGCGAGCAAACTCTGCAACCATGAGAACTACTAAGGGTGGGGCCTGGGTGAGGTAGGAGGCTGCAGTGTGAGCCAACAATTGGTATTTTGATAATAGTAGTAACAGCAGAAAACAAGCCAACCAAATCCATTATGTAGCCAAATTAATGGTGACATAGAAGGTAGATGTTTAGACAGTGAGAGGTTGTGATACCAGTGATTGATTCAAGGAGATTTAGTGGAAATGAATGAATGAGGTTTAACAAATAGGAAACATGTAACAGATTTGCAATAGCACTTGCCACAGCAATTAAATGGGCAACAGCATAGGTAAGGACAATGCACTGTATAGGAGATAAGTTAAATTACATATATGTTTATCCAACCAGTTCCATGGAGGTGTAAACTGTAGTTTACATAAAGCATTGGATGATATGGTTTCAGCATGAATAGTGAATTGATATGATAGCATGAATACCTTAAATGCCATTAAGGCAGAGATGAATTAATGCAAGGCTGTAAGTATTTGCAAGCAGTAATGGCATAAATCCCTTAAGTACCATTAAGGCAGAGTTAAGTTATGGCAAGACAAGAAGTTTTGTAATGCAGTAATGAAATGCACAAGGTTCTAAAAGCCTTGCAGGCTTTGAGGTAAATCTATGTATGTGATGAATAACTGAAAGCCATGTAGACAAGGAGTAGTGAGGACAGGTGATTCATTTAACTTACTTAAAGCATGCTCCAGCTACCAGGGCCATGCTGCACCACCCAGACACCACAGTCCTCTACAGTAGGAATAATAGGGATCCAAGAACAAGGCACCATGATACCAGGCAGCCATGAAAAAGCAAAATGTGTCAGTATATCAATCCATTTATCCTAGTGGAGCTAGCACTGAGTAAATCATGAGCAGAGCTGTAAATTAGGGGAGTAGCTGAGAGCTTGGCAGCAGAGCCAGGACCAGGTGCAATCACTTAATGAGGAGCAGGAGGCAGCAAACTTCATTGTGCGCTGTAATCTATGATAACAATTACAAGAAAACTGTGGTGTGGTAGGAGCCTGGAACACAGGTAAGATAAACACAGAGTAAATAAAGGCAAATAAGATGTTAGGAAAACTACAAAAACCCCAAAAGAAATACAAAATAAAAACACAGACACAGGAGAACAGAAAAACAGGCACAAAAGGAAGCACACAGCAACAGCTGGAGGCAAAATAATACAAACCAAAAGCAAAATAACACAAAAAAAACACAGGGGTCCAGCACAAACCAAGCAGAGCCCAAATACAGCAACGCTGGGGGGAAAGTCTCAGACAGCCCCAAGGGAGAAGACAGACCAACAGAGCCTCCGGCCAGCAAAGAAAAAGTGCTTCAGAAGCAGGCTGGGAGGAACTCCTTATATTGCTCAGGAAGGGGGTGTGGCTGATTGCTCCCCGTTGAACTGCAGGCATAGCCTTTCAATAAAATGCTATCTGCATATTGTATAACTTCTTCTGGTTTGCCTCTGCTTCCTGACCTATGCCGCTACAACAAATATGTTTTGTGACTTCATATTCCTTAAAAATTCATTTTATTATTTTGATTGTTTCTTTTCTTAATTGCTTCTTTCTTTGCATTTTTAATGTCATATTTTATAGTAAGATTTTATGAAAAAAACATATAATACATCATGGGATTTTCCCAACAAACGTAGCAAGTATCATTCACTAGGGGGAGAGATAAAACTATTGACAATAATATACAAATTACTGCACAAATATTGACCAGAGATAAGGGATATAGGGGGAAACTATTGACACCAGGGGATTAACTGTTGCCTGACAATTGTTATATTGCCCAAAGATGAAGGTGAAAGGCAACATGACTATTGGAAGGCAATAACTCATTACGGGGCAGTATTTTCCAGCTATGTCCTGAAACATCTCTCCAGTATTATTTATTTTAATAAACCTTTCAAAGTTTGAAATAAAAATCATGATGCCCAAATGTCACTTGGGAAGGCAATAGTTTCTGAACTATTGCCCAGTGCTAGGACTACTGCCCCTTACCAAGGTGAGCAGTGCAAAGGTGCAAGCTATTTCTAGTCATGTGATCAGCTTTTGGCAAATTACAGGCCATAATTTTAGCCAAGGTTTAATAAACTGTACTATGGCACATGGTCGTGTTGCAAGCCAGTTTATCAAATGGGAATAGTACTCTACATTAATAAGAACAACAATGATATGCATCAAGGCCAAAACACTTGCAGATCTTTCTCACTGCTGTACATCATGTGGTAGTGGGTCGTGCCACTTTAATAAGTACCATGTGATTAAGTACCTGGACTTAAGAGAAGAGGGACTTAGGAAGTAGAGCGGCAGGGCTAGTTGCTCATGGTAGGTGGCAGAGCTACAGCAAGTCCTAGCAGGTTAGAGTTTTTAATGAGGTAATTGCTGAGAGAAATACATTAACTGTGCCTGTAGCTGAGGCAGACAAAAACAGCATACTCCATCAGTAGGTGGATATTTGGGGGAGTTTGTTAGTTTCAGGGATTGTGGTACTACCATCTTTCAGAGGGTGATCTGGGTGTATGGGGATGCCTAGAGTGTAGGAGGCGTATGGCACTGGCTGCTTTAATGGATGCCCATAAGGATGGATACAGGTTCCTAAGTGGAAATGAAGCACAAAAGCCAGGATAGCTGCAGTATCAATGTCTCAGTGGACCTAAAGGGTCAGAGCTACAGCATGGACTGTAGAGGTGAGGGGAGGTTAGCACTAAAGTCCAAAGACATCTTATGATGGAAACTAAGAATTAATTTGAGCCTTTGGTGGAGTTGGATAGAGCTGCTGACTCTAGAGGACACAGCAGTTGAAACCTAGAGGGGTGTGACAGCAGCAACTGGAGCTCAGTGTTGGGGGAGGGGGCTTGGGCAAGGATGGCTGGAGGAAGAGATCAACAATAGTCTTTGGAGATTCTGTAGTTACAGAGATATGCAGACTTGTGTGCTCTGCCAACCACTGGGAAACATCTTAGCACTGTTTTCCAGGGACAAAAGTAACCAAGGTACTTTTCTGGCTGGAGAATCCCATCCAGGTAAAGGAGGGAAAGCCAGACACTGTGATACATTTATATACCAATAATCTGGCAACAGTAACATAGACTGTTATTGACATGTTCTTGGAGCTGGGTGGTACGTCAAGGGTAGCAGTAGAGCCAGAAACCTTCTCCAATATTCTACTACTGCCACTTGCAGGAAATAGTAGCCAGAATAAAATTAGGGAATTCCACACATGGCTAAAGGGCTAGTGCAGAGAGTCAAGTTTTGTTGTTTTTCTTTTTGGGGACTGTGGCTGCCTTTGGGTAAAATGAAAATGTTTCACAGGGTGTAATCTATCAGAACAGAGAGGGCCTCAGTATGCTAAGACATAAAATAGATGTGGCAATTAGTATGGGAAGCCAGTGGATGCAAAATAGGGTTGTTTGGCAACATGTCTATACAGGCTACAAGTTCAATCAAAGTACCAAGGGAACTGAGAGGTATCAAGCTGCCCTAAGCAGAAGCAGGACACCACCAGAAATTAGCTGTGGCATCTCAGATAGGCTATTGCTAGTAAAGCAGTTTGGAATGCAATGTATGAAGAGGACTACATAAATTTAAATTCTGTATTATTCTTCAATTCAGGGACTAACTGTAGTTAATCAAAGTACCACTAATACTGAGATGTGACAAAGCTCAAATGTCTAGAAATGAACTACAGGAAAAACAAGAGCTAAATATGACCAAACAAGACTTATTTTCGTCAAAGGCATCTGTTGTTTTTACTTGTGTGAAGAAAGTATTTATCATGGGAACCTGTCCAATCCTTGTACAAAACTTTTTTCTCCTTCTGAAATCCACAGAAATAACATGAGGAGTTGCAGAGGAATGTGCTCTGACCTTCAATAGGATGTCAGGAGATGAGCTGCTGCATTTTGTATTAGCTTCAGGCCAGGGGTCAGATCTTTTCACAGAGCTGATCCATGTACAGCTCACTGTAGTACTTGAGACACTGAGCAATTAAAGCCTTCTCCAGTGTTATGTTCAAGAATGAGGTGCAATCTAGCTATTTTAAACAGCAACTAGCGTCACAGCCTCGGATACAAGGGTTGAAATTCCGTCATGGGATACAGTACTCTCAGTTATAAGACATTTCTAACACAATCTGAATAACATAGCAAATACAATAGGTATCTATTATTGCTTTGGCTTTCTTGGAGCATAGGACCAGATGCACATAAGTTATGATGCATGTAGCAAGCAGAAATAGGTAAACCAACGAAAAAAGGAATGAAGAAGAACAACAATATGCATGATGCATAAATGGCACTAAAATGCAAAGATTTTCTAAGTTTTGTGGTTTTGGTAAACTCATTAACCTATAGCCCCAAACCTAGCACAAATCATCAAGGGTATGAAATTCTAGAGGGGGTAGTTGAATCTAAAATGCCTCAACTCTTGCCACATTCTGTACATCATGTCACTAGGCAGACCGCACCATAACCCAGACGTGCATAATAAAAGGTAAAATAAATCTTACTAAAATGCACAATTTTCTCCTACTATAATCCTCAAGAAAAAATGCTGTATGCTGGAGTGAGGAGACATGCAACAGCATTAACTACAGATAACAACTGAGATTCCAGGGCTAGATTCTCTTCTGTTCTGTATCTGAGGTTCCATCTCACATCTTCATTACAAAGGATTCCTCAAGGACTACCTAAACGATTTGTTTGAGCTGTACCTGCATGTTATCAAAATCACATTACTTGTTTTGCTCTCATGTTACTTGTTTTGCTGTCATGTTACTTATTTTGCTCAGCTATTACTTATTTCTACTATGATGGCATGTTCTTGCAGTGTTACTGTCTGTTTGCTACCTGAAGCTGCCTCTGTATCATTACTCTGACATTGCATTTCTTTTGTCCTCTGTACTTGTGGTGTAACTTCTGGGTTGTACCTGAAAATAGTCATGAAGGTGTCTAGTGTGCTTACCTGATCACTAAAATATAATAAATCAATACACCAATCAATCAATAAATAAACAAATATAGTTTTATGAAGAACTACTTCTGAATTGCTGACAGCTTCTTTTTTCGACAGGCTGAATCCCATACAGAATGGCAACTCCTGTTGCTCCAGTTTACTGGGAGCATACAGCAGGTACATTCAAACTCATTTTACTGTGAAAAGGAGTGGAAAGATATGACGTAATTTTTATTTATGAATTTATTTATTTATTTAAAATTCAGAAAATACATTTGAGCACAAGTGCTCTTTTCCAAAGGTTCCACCTCAGAACAATATGGGTATACACAATATAGATATACAGAGACCATGTCAGTTGCAAACAGATAACCTGATGTGAATACTGTAAAAATATGATGTTATCACCAGCTCAAGGGGAGCCTGACCAGGTACAGACATTATGGTTGCAAACAGAGGTAAAGCAGCATAGAATTCCAACAGATGGATGTCAAGCCACAACACAATACAGAGGGGGTATTTGGTCAATTAAAACAATTTGAATGTTGATAAGAAAAAACAAGCAAAGTACTGAGGATGTATAGATATGCAGGAAGGCAGATACATTCTGACTGATATAGTTTCAGAACCCCCCCCCCCAAAAAAAAAACACACACTCAGCACAAAGCTTAATTTGGCATCCAAATATGTGTGTGTGTGTGTGTTGTACTGTATGTGTGTGTGTAAGTTGACTAGATATCTCAACATTTTTTTTACCAAAAGCCACAAGAATAAGATTCAGAGTTCCTGAGTAAGGAGACAAGTTGTAGCATTTCATACCAACTGCAGGTGTCTGAAGTGGCTGCATTCATTACATTACCTGAGACACTATAGGGAGGCACCAGTGTTTTACATCTTCAGCTTCAAAAATGGAGTAGAATCTGGCAATGGTAAAAAAAAAAAACCTAACTACAACCAACACCAACTCTCAAATTGTTGAAAACTCATTTTTACTATAAACTGAATCCCATAGGATGGGCAGCTACTGTTGCTGCAACTCACTGGGAGCACAGAGCAGAAAGAAATGTGAACTCTTTTTGTTTTTGTATGAAGTGGAAAGAGGTGAAGCAATTTAAATGCTTATGAGACGAACAATATGTAAGAGTCATAAATGATATATGAAGGTAGATAGTAATACTTTCCAATTTGTGTGGGTTCTGTAAACAAACATGCAATCACATAAACATGGAAACATAGATGATGGCAAAAAAGACTAAAGTTCCATGTAGTCCTTTAGTTCTCAGACTGTCATAGTGATCCTCCCCCAAGCCATAGAAGATATCTTGAGCCTCTCCCAAATTTTGAAATAATCTAGGGCCTCCCCACAGAAAAATAACATACTTTGCACAGTACATCAGAAATAAAGTCAAACTCCTTTGATTAGCTGGCTCTCATTTCATTCAGCTTATTGTAACCCTCCTTTGTAACCCCTTCCCCAGTCCAGCCTACTTGCTCTGCTGAGTTGACTCTTGAACCATTGTAACCCTTTTTGGCAATATCTTCATGGGGCATACTGCTTTCTCTGTTTCTACTCTATCTGGCATAACCTTCCTACCCATTTCTGCCTCTCCCCCTCTTACCCTGCTCTTAAGTAACTTCTCAGGGACCCTTTTGTGCCTGTCTGCTGTTGCTCCTAGTACCTCTATGCCATCCCTTGTATTTGGGCTGTTCTGCCACCAGTCTAATTGGTCAGTTGTTTTCCTCTCATTATTTGTTTATTGTTCCCTTTTGTTTGCACTATTTTTCAGTTTTGATTGCTTGACTGTTTTGCAGTTGAATTTGTATTTACACACTTCCCTTTCCCAGGTACACCTGAAATGAGCCTTGGCTCGGTGTACCTTTCCTGGTCAACAATTTGTAAATAAAGTCATACTCAGCTGCTATTATCCTCTTTCAGGTTGCCTCATTCATTCACACAAATTTTTAAAACTCAAAATTTAAATACAGTACTTTTTCAGATTTGCTAGATCCTCCCCTGGAACAGGTTGGGGCCTCCCCAAGGAGGCTGGTCTCACCATTTGAGAAACCCTGATCAAGTCTGCCCAGAATTCCCTATCTGCCCTGGACCAATTGTACATATGGGTTTTTACACTTCCCATTGCATCCACTGCTTCCCTCCCTGTTGCTACTGACCTGAATATCCCCAAAACCCTTCACTGTTGTCCCAGCCATGCTTGAAACTGTTTACAGTCTTATCACCCCCCTCCACCACTGGAAGACTGCTCCAAGGCATCACCACCAGTTCCATGAAATAGGGCTTCCTAACCCCTCTTAAACCTTCCTTCCCACTAGTTTTCAGTTGTGACCTTGGGTTCTTGACACTTTACCCCTGCTAAATAGTTCCCCACAGCTCACCTTGTTTATTCCCTTCAGGAACATAATTGGCTCTATCATATTCTTTATCTTTGACCTGGTCTCCAGTTAGTACATGTTCAGGGTCTTAGGACAATCTTCATGACCTCTGCCCTGTTTCTTCTGCATCATTTTGCTCACCTTGTGCTGTACTATCTCCAATCTGTCTCTGTCCTTCCTCACGTGAGAATCCAGAACAGAGGATAGTATTCCAGGTGTGGCCTAACCAGTGACCTATATTGAGGTAGTAGTATCTCCTTTTTCCTGCTGTTAATATCCCTTCCGATACACCCAGCATCCTATTTGCCTTACTATAGGCTTTGTTACACAGGTTGACTGTTTGATTTACAGAAAGGACAGTACGTCCAGTCTAGCCATACATTTTTTGCTGGCCATTAGGTTCCCCCATATAGGTTTTATGACAATGAGCAAGTGAAACCTTTATTCAGTGGGGGGTGATAGAGGTCAGCTGCTATTTTTAAGGGAAGCCTATTGGAGAGAACAGGTTTGGGGCACTGAGTAAGGAGCATGGAATGAATGAGGAGATTAATTGGTTGCCATTGCTTTGATTGTAATTTCAAAGTACTGAGATTTATATTGTGTTTTGGAGAGGGAAATTAGTTATCCCTGGTTCTCCTTTTATATTACATAGACTGTATGGCCCAGATATTCTAAAGGGTTGCGCCATGCGCAACAGGGTTGCTCATGTGCAAGTCCTACATTGCGCCATTCTGCGATATTCAGCAGGAGGCAGTTACGCCACTGACAACAGGTTGCGTAACAGCGCAATGCAAATGAATGCATGCTCAACAGGAGGGGGAGGAACCATGCATAAACTGCGCAACCCGATATTCAGTCGGGTTGTGCAGAGTTGTGCATGCGCAACCCCCAACCTGTGCCTGCACAACTTTGAGCCAAAAAAAAAAAGGATCAAGTTGAGGGCCACCCACAGGTGAGCTGCTGTATTGCAGGGCCAACATATCAGCTGCCACCCGTGGCTGGCCCCCAACTCAGTCCCTGTGCCCCCCCACCAGCCCGATCGCGGGCAGAACATAAAAACAACTCCCCGCCACACATCTCCTGATGCCCGATCGCGGGCAGAAGTAACATGAACCCCCACACATCTCCCAATGCCCGATCGCGGGCAGCAGAAATGTATGAACCCCCAGCCCCACATCTCCGAATCTCCCGATGCCCGATCGCGGGCAGAATGTATATCAACCCCCACAAACAGCTCCGATGCCCGATCGCGGGCAGAGCGATGAAACAACCCCCAGTGCCCGATCGCGGGCAGAGATGTAAAAGCCCCCCAACGAATATCTCCCTGGTGGTCAGTGGACCGTAATGCCCGATCGCGGGCAGAATGTCAAGTTACAACCCCCAAACATCTCCCTGGTGTCTGTGTCCCCCACCCACCCACCCACGGCCCCTCCACCCGCTCCCCGGCGGCGGGTGGCAGCATCCCACCCGCCTGCCGCCCGCCGCCCGCCCGACTGACTGTCGGTAGGGCTGCACGCCCTGGTGCAGAGCTACAGCCAATGGGTGTGCACCATACCGTACATGACAGTCCAATTTGTAAATGAACATCATTCACAAATCTGGACTGTCATGTCGTATGAATATACTTGTAACAGCTCTACACTAATGGCGTGCAGCCCAACTGGACAGTCAGTCGGCGGGTGGCGTGGGCGGCAGGCGGTGGGATGCTGTCTGTCGGCCGCCGGGGAGCGGGGTGGAGGCTTCGTGGGTGGGTGGGGTGGGGACACTAGACACCAGGGAGATGTTTGGGGGTTTTAATCTTGACATTCTGCCCGCGATCGGTAATTACGGTCCACTGGACCACCAGGAGATATTCGGTTGGGGGCTTTTACATTCGCCCGCGATCGGGCACTGGGGGTTGTTTCATGTTCTGCCCACGATCGGGCATCGGAGATGTGTGGGGGTTTCATGATACTTTCTGCCCGCGATCGGGCATTGGAGATGTGGGGGTTTCGCTGATACTTTCTGCCCGCGATTGAGCTTCAGGAGCTGTGTGTGTGGGGGATGTATACACAGATACCGTCCACGATCGGTAGGAGGCGCCGTCCCCGACGGCTGCTGCCTGGCAGGGCGCCAGGCGCAAGTCCTCGGGACTGCGCACCTACATAATGAGCATGCAAATGGGGCCATAAATAGATGCAAATGCCCTGGCCTTGCATAAATTATGGCCCCATTTGCATGTCACCTTTGAATATTCTGAAATTTATGCGATGTATTAATGGTACTGGCGCCACCGCGAAGTTTAATGCTCAACTTGGCAACTTGCAGTGGCGAAGTTCCATCATGCGATGCAGTGGTTGTGGTTGGTGATATTCAAAGGAGTTGCTCAATAGCTAACCTTTGAATATCGGCTTTCGCTACACCCCTGCGCAACTATTTTGAGCAGCTCAGGGGCTTGCGCCTCAGAATGGCGCAGTTTGAATATCTGGGCCTATATGCCTAAGATCTTAAGCAGGCACTTTTTTATGCATTAGGACATTTTGAATATTGTACTAAGATGGTATAACAATTTTATTTTGTCAATTATTAGGTTGTTAAACTGCTTATTTTGGCATACTGTTTTCACTTTTCAGTATTGTTTATAGACTGACTTCTGGTGTCTAACATTGTGTGTCACTGTGAGAAATACAATCATGTATCACCATTAAATTGCAGGTTGACCTTGAACCTCTGATGGGCGGACCTAAAGGTACCCAAAATTTCAGTGAGCTTTAAAATAAATTAGTTTCTTGATATCATAGATGTGGATAATGTAATGGTGAACAGACACAAAAATTAAAACAAAAATCATACTTCCATTATTAAGTTAACCCTTTTTTCTGAGTCCCAGGAGGTTGTGTGATGGAACCCATTCATCTTACTCACATTCCAAGGTTCCTGGCTGTGCAATGTCATGCATATGCTAATGGACAGGATGTCATCATGACCAGATGTCTGGATCATTGGCAGCTTTAAGAGGCACAAACTGGGATTATTCAGGTAGATTAGAAAGTGTGGCTGCATGTTTGCCTGTGACACACAACGTTGTGTGTGATTAACAACAAATTTGATTACAACCTGTAAAGCCTTTGACAATTTCGTAATCTTGATATTTCAACATCTTTGCTTACTTTTGGAGAATATTTATATCACTCAGCCTAAAATGCACTCTAAGAAGTAATACAGTTTTTGTTATGTTTAGGGCTGCATAACATTTATACTGAAAATGTGCTTTATATATTTATAAATTACAGGGTCACTACCCCTTGATAAAGGTGGCAGGGCCAGTGAAAACATTTGAGGCAGAAGTTTGGTGGCCACAACAATTTAATAAAACATTTGATTAAATTTTATAATAAGATTGGTGTTTATTAGTGATTCATTCATCTGTTTGGAGTTACTGGTCCATTTTGAATGATCTCAGTTCACTTAAGCCACGTTTGGTACTGCTAATTGTTCTCACATTGTTTGGGTTGAATTTCAACTGCCAAACCATAGATCACCTTTCTAGCCTTTGTTGATCCCTCTGCATCTCCCTTTTCCCTTTGTCACTGTCAGCCCCACCACTGAGCTTTGTGTCATCTGCAAAGAGGCATAACTTGCCCTGGATACCCTCTCCAATGTTGCAGATGTACATATTAAAGGGGACAGAACCCAGGATGGATCCATGTGGCACCCCACTCATGACCACCCTCTCTTCAGATTTGACCATGTTGACCACCACCATCTGCTGTTTCTGCTGTTATGATGTTAAAGATGTTACACGATTTTTCTATCAGGAAATTCTCCTCTCAGGACTGAGATTCTCCTGTCAGGAAATTCTCCTCTCAGGAACATAATTCTCCTGTCAGGAATGAGATTGTCCTGTCCAGAACTTCCTGACATGGTTTGAACCTCTATAGGTAAAGAGCTGAGCTTCATTGCTGTGTCAGTTTTCTGGTGTAGTTGAAAGGTCTACTGCCTCATAAACAAGAGGTTGTGGGTTTGAATCTAGACAATGATTCCTCACCTTTCTTTTCTCACAATTTCACTTGAGTTGTGATCCATGGTGGTGTGGTGTTAGAATAGTAAGTCTATATGGGAAAAGGGACTTACAGTGCAGAAAAACTAAGACCAATAAGTTGGGTATCATAGGTGTCCTGACAGGACAATTTCCTGACAGGAAAATCTGGTGGAACCTTCACCATTATTGTATTTCTGCTTCAACAAGTTTCTTCCAATCGTCCTGTGTCCCTTGCTTTCACTAGGTCCTCCAGCTTCTTTAGCAGTCTTCTATCTGACACTGAGTCAAAAGTCTTGCCAAAATCAAATTAGAGTAAATCTATGGCATGGCTCTTATCTGCTACCTTTGTTACCTAGTCAAAGAAAACTATCCACTTCATCTGACAAGATCTTCCTGTTACAGACCCATGCTGTTTATTGTTCTATAGACCGTTGCTCTCTAGGTAGTCCACAAGGTCCTCTTTGATCAGTGACTCCATCAGTTTACCCACTACAGTGGAAAGGCTGATGGTTCTGAAATACCCCGTTTGCTTCTTGTGCCCCCCCTTGTTTAGCAGGCTTATTTCTGAAACCCTCCAGTCTTTTGGAACTACCCCTTTCTGAATTGAGTTATTGAACAGTCATAGAGGGGTTCAACCAGTTTTGCGGCCAGTTCCTAGAGAACCCTTGACTGCATCCTATCCAGCCCCTGGACTTTATCTACTTTTAGGGCTTCATGTCCCTTCAAAACCATTTCTCTGGTAAATACCGGTGCATCATTTCAGGAATGCTCCTGGCAGCCACTTTGATAACACTTTCTGGCAGGGGTCCACTGTCTTCCCTTGTGAAGACAGAGCAGAAGTAATCTTTAAGGATGATGCTTTTTATTCTCCTTCCTCTAGTACCCTTCCCCCTCTTGTAGCCTAACAATATCCCTCTCTGCTTCATTTTTTCCTTATTATATATGAAGAATTGTGTTTCCCCATCCATGATCCCCTACACATTACTCGGCTTCATGTAAGCTTTTGCCTCCCTGACTGTCCTCTTTGCCTTTCTTGTTTTTATTTGTACTCTCCCCATTCCTCCTCCTACTACTTTTCCTTATAAATGGTTAAAGCCATTTTCTCAATCGTCTTTGATTCCCTGACCCTTTCTGAGAACCATATTGGTCTCTTGTTCATGTTTCATTTTGCAACAGTTCTTGTGTATGAATGTGTTACCTTGGGAATGGTCCCCTTTATTGTGCCCCATCTTTCCTTTACACCTTCCATACTGCCACCTTGGTCAAGTTGGCTTGGACCAGCTCCCTCATTTGGGTGAATTCTCCTCTTCTAAAATCCAGGACTTCAATTTATGATAGGCTCATTGTAGTGCAGAGCGCCAGCCTGAACCAAATGGAGTTATGGATGCTGGACCCAAGTGGACTGCTTGTCTGCTGCTTCCTTAACCAGCAGCACCAGCAGGCAGTCCTGTAGTGTATCCAACAGGGCCTGACTTTTGGCACCCCTGATCACTGGAATGTCCAATTTGCTATTTACTAGGTTCAGATCACCCACCATTACCATCGGCACTTCCCTCTTCTTCACTCCTCCTGCCAGTTCTTCCTCAAGCTCCCTATGTCTCTCTTTCCTTTTTTTTTAGTCTATAGATCACTTCACATGTATTTTCTTGCTTCTGGGCTCTGCGAAGTGAACCAACTGCAACTCTATTTCCCCTTTGCTTCCCTTAATGTGTCTGTCCTGCACAGTATCTGTGCCCTCCCTGACACATAGGGCTTCTCTCCAACTTTGCCTTGCTCTCTGTCCTATATAAACATTGCATAACTTAGGGATGACAAGTCCCAGTCATTATTCTCTGTGGCCAAACTTTCTGTGATGCCTACAAGGTCCACCTCAGTGTTTGCCATGAATGCTTGAAGCACAATAATTTCTTTACTCAGACGCCTGACATTAAGGCAAATTCCCCATCCAACTAACTCCCGATTCTCATTTGCTATTTATTTGATTGTACGCTTGAATGCCTTCTCATTCTCCTTACCACTTATTTTCCTATTGCTTGCAGACCCTGAAAGCCTTCCCTCTTTTCCTCTTCTACTACTCCTTTTTGAACCTCAACCTTAATTTTACCTGTCTTATTGCTACTTGCCCCAAGTATAGAGGGAGCATTAACTAGGTTCTCCTCATTCTCCTCATGCTCTCCCTTTACCATGGTTCCTCTAACCTCAGTGCCTCCTGCAGTCAGCTTAACTATCTATTGTAGATGTCAAACTTCTGCCCAGTGCACTCGTCCCATCTCTTGTCAGGTGAAGGCCATCACCTTTTAAAAGCTTCTAGTCCCAAAAGTCCCCCACAAAGTGATACCCTTTCTCATAACCACATACCTTTAACCACCCATTTAATTGTTCTGTGACTTCCCTCCTTAGTCTATCTTTCCCTTCCCTCACTCAGTATCAAACGTTTTATTTGTTCAACAAAAATTTGTCATCACAAAAATGCAAAGACATAATTGCAATCTATTAATAGTATACATGATAAAACCAGTGTTAGTTCAGGAAAGCTTTGTCACATTAAAAGGTTTTACTTCCACCCCCTCACTCAACACAGGGAGGCCAAGTGTGCCTTCAATTTGTCCTGCAGCCTCTGAAGGTTCTGCTTCACTTGGTCCACAGGGTGGTTTGAAAGATCGTTGCTACCCACATGCACCAGCACCCCCCCAGCTCCCTCTCTGATATTATCCCTATGTTGTCTATGTCCTGGATGGATGATGTCCCAGAAAGGTACCTGATCATCCCCATCCCTCCTCTCCCCCAATCACCACTCTCTCCACTACCTTTGTCATAGAATTATTGACCACCAGGAATCTCCTAGCTCCCTTCTTCAAACTCTCACCCCTGGGTGCCACAAGGTCTTCGCTCCCATTTCCCCAGAGTGATCCAGAGTCTCCCCCAGTGGAATCTCTCCAACCCAGCAAAAAGCATCATGGGTATGCAAATCTGTGTGTATATGTGTGTGTGTGTGGGGGGGGGGACTGTCTATAAAATGCCTTAGCTGGTACTATATTCTGCTTGCCCTTTACCTATTCAGACCTCACCAGAGCCATCACATGCACACACACACACACACACACACACACACACACACACACACACCACAACAGTAATCTTTAAAATCTGCATAAAAGGACCAGCCTATTGGGGCAACAGTAGGGTTACCACTCGCAATGCTAGTAACATGATTTGGGGAAAGAGTCAATTTCATTGATGACTGGCATTGAGTCATTGGCTCAGATGTCTCAGAGGATGCCCTTATCTCGGAAGGGAGTGCAGCTGACTGTGCTATGATACTGCCACCTAGGTGACCACAGGCAGCAGTGCAATCAGAGGAGCTTCATCATGATGGGGGAGCCAGCTGGAGTCATGCTCTGCTCTGTGGTGTGCCTGTGCATGTGCATTCTCAATGTCAGGATCTTGAGACCATGCAGACCAGAAAGCATGGAAAACCACTAACCAAAGCAGAATGAATCCTGTCCTACTAAATGCCCTATACAGGGAACTTGGTACTCACTCAGACCGGAACTTGACTGCAGTGGAAGTTGGGTTTCCCTGCAGTCCCACTATTGGGGGCAAGGTATGGTGGAACAGAGTGATGGTAAGCCCATGAGAAGCTGGGTTATGGGGCTGAGGATACCAGCATGACAGGGCATGGTCAGAGATGGGGGCATATGAATAAGTAAAAATAAATCTACATAAAGGATACACAAGACTACAAGAGGTTCTGCAAGCTGTCTTAAAAAACATACTTCAACAAAACTCTTAGGAGGGGGTTTACCAGGTGATACATGAAATTCATCAGGTTCATTGTAATCATGGGCTGGCAATATAGCCTAGTGGTTAAAGCAACAAGCGGTGAATGAGCTTGTTACACCAGCAGACCGGGAATTAATTACCACAACCTCTGTTTCATACTGTGTGACCCTGAGCATTTCACTTAATCTCCCTTTGCTCCTAGGTTGCCCCTAAAAATGGACCTTCCCCATATGGGTCTTACCAGGTTACCAATGAATAAAAAAGGTATATAGTTCCACAACTAAGGACAAACATAATGTGTGCAATGAAATGAAACTATGGTTAAATTATGTTATGTTGTGAGAACGTACTAATCTTTTCCTTTTTGTATATTGCATGTAATGCTCAATCTGTTCTGTGATGCCCTTACTCAAAATGATTTCCGGTATAAGGAGAATATGTGTCAAGAATTGATACAAAATCAAACCAGAAAATGAAGTTATGAAAAACAATCAGCAGCTTCAATACCTGCTCACATTTTATGGACTTTTTATATAAAACATTGCAAGATGAATGTACCTTTTGTATCTTATAAGCAGATCTCAGTGTAATATGAATTCTAATGGCACCACCAAGTAATCAAGCTTACCAGACTTTCCATTCTGAATTAATATTTTTTTGCTATAAAGACATAGTGTGAATGAATAAGCTTTGAATTAGTTTTGCACAATTAGAACTTTAAACATAGCACTTTTATATATACTCACTGTGATTTAATATTATTGCACTTTATTATGTTTTCATGATGTCAGTATATAGTCAGTATAAAAAGGTTGTGACTAAAATTGATCCATGGCTCTTGAGAAAGTACAGGTCACTGTACAAAATGCATTGGGAGGTTCTTTGTAGCTTTGGGGGAATCACATCCTTCTCCAAACCACAGCTCCTCTATACACAAGGCCACAATTTTTCTGTGGCAATTTGGGTCTAAAGACTGTGGCAAATCCACCTGTTGCTGCAGAACTTCTGTTGCATTAGTTTCCTATTTCTATTGAAATTTTGCAGTGGCAGTTGGGGGCTACCTCTTTCAAGCATCCAGGTAGGGGGGAAATGCTAGTTTTGGGGCTGGGACCTACAAACCAGAGAAGGCTGTCAATAAACTCCAAAGCTCTTAGTATTAGAAAGTAAAAAAATCGACCCCATCTATCTCAGCCCCATCACCCTCCCCACCCCAACCTGAGAGTCCCCAGGGCCTCCTAATTGAATGAGTAATATGTTTAGTGGCTACCACACTGCACATTCATCCTCATTCTTCTAGTTTTACCACTAGGCCAGAATGCCAGTTTGCATTCCAATAGTGCTCAAAGCACTTCTGGGACAAGAAACTGGAATTGAGCCTGTCAGTAAAATTAGAAGGATGAGGAATGCTGCACAGTATGGGACCTGATAAACATATTCTGCTTTAAATAAAAGGACTCATGGAGGTTCTCAGGTAGGGGTAAGGAGGATAGTGGGGCTGAGCTGGATGGTGGGGGGGGGGGGTTACCTGTTTTGATTGTTAACTTAAAGACCTAGCAGACAAACGAATGGGCAGGGGCTGTTCCAAAATGCTTTTCAGATTTTTGGTTTTAAATTCCACAGAACTCCAAAAATCATTCTGCAGAATTTAATATAAACCGTGGAATAGTTTTCTGGGGTTCATATGATCCATGGAATAAACACAGTTTATGTGTTCCATGGAATAATTTTCCTTGGTCAGAGTCAATGTAAACTGCAGAATTGTTTTACTCACAGTTTATACTGACTATTCATTTTTTTATTTATTGTGCATTACCTCCTCATCCACTGGCCCCATCAATCTGCTCTACACATGCTCAGCCCCGCCAGACACCCCGGTACTTACCTCACTCCCGAACATCCCCGGCTTATACCCCAGAGGTGGGGCCACCAGGGGGGCCCCCTTCCCCTGATGGATACTAAATGTTAGAATGGGAGACAGATAGCCTGGTCAGTGGTGTGGGGTCTGCAAAGTGGGCATGGCCATTATTGTGCAGCAGTGGAACCTCTATTTTCTCCCAAGGAGGTGTGTCATGTAACGACATTAGAGTGCATGCTGAATGTCTGACATGTCTCCCAAACATAGTCAGTCCCAGCTGTAGTACCCCAGGCTACTATGAGGGGTTACCTGAATGCTGGTGACTCCCCCCAGTCCATAGGACCCTCAATCCTCCTCCCCCAGCCCCGGCTCACCCTCCAACTTCCCAGGCTTGTTCCCCAACCTGGGTCATCAGCATCGTAAGTGGTAGCAGTACCACTGCACCGGGGGCAGCTAATTACTAACTCTTCAGTATAAACTGCGGAATAATATTCTGCATTTCATGTAAACTATGCAATAATATTCCACAGTTCATGTAAACAGCAGAATAGTATTCTTCAGTTCAAGTAAACCATGGAATAATATTCCGCAGTTCATGTAAACTGGAATAATATTCCATTTTTTTACAGTTTACTTAAAATTCCACAATAATCTCCATGGTCGTGGAACTGCAGAAAAATTGAGGCATTGGCTATACATTGTGGCATAGCACCAAGTGCTAAAAAGCAAACTAGCAAAAACTTTTTTTTTGTAAAACTGAACAGTAGTAGTCAAACTCGACCATTGAACACAACTGCCAAAACCGGATGTACTACATCAATATCTTGCAGCTTTCACTCATGCTCTGCATTAGTTTAAATTGGAATAATGCACTGCAGCTGATGGAGGCTGGCTGTGAGCTGAGTAGTCAGTAAATATTTCAGTTCTTCAGTCACAGTCACTAGTTGAGCAAGAGCATCTGGAAAACTACCACTGAACCTGGACATAACTCCCACACAGATGCTGCCAGATGGTCATTCTTTCTGGAGCGATGTATTCAGACACACATCTGCTCCTCAAGTGCCATTCAACAAGTCCCCACTTTTAACTTAAAAGTGCCACTAAATAATGTTACAAAGATGGGGGGATACTGTTCAAGTAATATACAAAGTAAAGAAAACTGTACCCTCTTTTGGTACTCACTGCTGACTACAGTGGTACTGTAAGTAATGCAGCACAGTCCTATTAATGAATGCATAATACTGTAAATTAACTACTTGTTTTTACAAATACCACATTTTAACATGTGTTGCAAAATTTTAATCATATTTTTAATTTGTTCAATTTCCAATTTCTTAACTTGACGAACCCATTTTATAAGAGTAATAAGACACTTCAGGGATGAGGTCTGTTGCCTGATAAGAGCACTTCCCAAGTGCTGAAGGCATTTGGAGCATGTGCCTGATGCCTCACTATGCACCTGGGGAGTGCTCATATTAGGCAAAAACTCACACCCCGTCATGTCTTATTGTTTCCTATATTGTAGGAAACATGTCTGGGAATATCTAAGATTTCCTAGTAGCCATTAGTAAGCAAATATACTGTAATTGCATCACTCTGACATGGTTCAACCATTCCTAGGTTAGCTGTTTCAGACAAAACATTTTGTAATCTAATATATATTCAATTTATTTTTCCTTCTTATTTCTTCAGCTTTCTTATTAAAGCCACTTTAACAAGATGGTCTGTATCCTCACTGTTCAGAAATTTACCTGACATGCTTTCATTTTGTATATACAAAACCTTTCTCTCAAAATTGGCTCTAACAATTTCTCCCTGATATTTTTATGAATAAGGGAATAAGTGTAAATGATGGAGATCTTCTACAGTACAACCTCAAAGATACGAACACCATGGGAATCGATGGTGTTCATATCTCTGAAATTTTCGTATCATTGAAAGATCACTAAATAAAGCAAAAATGGCAAATATATTGCATTTTAGACTCTGAAATCAATTTTATTTTTCAAGAGTAGGAAAAGATCAGTTCTGCACTAAGACTGAGCAGTTGAAAAAAAAATTAGTCATTGCGCTCTGCTTCAGTCCATTCAAGCACTTTTTAGCAGCCAGATTCCTTAACTCCTGAAGCAGCATCAGGTTCATGGGGGTTGCATCAGGCTGCTGCTCTATCCATTGAACGCACAGGGCAAAACAGTCCACGGCACGGCTATGTGTAATTTTTACTGAAACTTTGTCCCCCTCATTGTCACTACAGCTCTCCGGTTTTGTACTCACTCTAGCCAGATCTATTATATCACTGTCTGATAGAATCTCATGTCCTGTTTCTTTGGAATCTGCTTGCAGCCATTCCTCTTGTTCTTCTTTTGTAAGCTGAAGTGCTGCTCTCGCTCTTCAACGAAGTGCACCTGGCTATCAGCTAATACGACGTCATCACGCTCCCAATCCTCCTGAACTGGCCACAGCTTATTCCATGAACGGTGAAGGGACTCAGAGCTGATCTCTCCCCAAGCCTTTGCACTGAGGTAAACAGCATATTTCACTGGAAGTTGTTAGCAAAAATCAATGTAGCACTCGAACTCATTGACACCTAACAGCAGGCGATGAAGCAAATCACGCTTATAGTGTCGTTTCAGGTTTTCCAGGACTCCCTGATCCATAGATTGTAAAATGCTGGTTACATTCAGGGGCATAAACATGCACTGTACATTTCCATCAGTGGAGACCAGATTTTCAAGAGAGGGATGTGAGGGGGGCATTGTCCAAGAGGAGGATGGCTTTAGCAGGCAATGATTTTGATTATAGAAATTCTTTCACAAGTGGAGTAAAGTGCTTAAAGAACCAGTCAGTAAAAATATTGCGGTCCATCCAAGCACTTCTCTGGCTGTAATAGTGAACTGGAAGTGCTGTCATGGTCACATTGGCAAAACACCCCGGCTTTGAGCTTTTGTGGATAAAAACAAGTGGTAAACGAAAGTCACCACTCGCATTTGCGGTAGCCATCAGTGTCACTCTGTCCTTGCTTAACTTAAAGTTTTTAACCTGCTTCTCTGTGCCATCTGCAAGGGTCCTGTTGGGCAGCAGCCTCCAGTAGAGACCAGTTTCATCACAATTAAAAACTTGATATCTTGTTAGCTGGTGGTGGGATATTAAATTGAGTAGGGTCTCTTTGAAAGCATTGGCGGCAACACAATCAGTGGACAATGATTCACCCTGCCTGCTCAACTGGCGTATGCGGTGGCGGTTTTTGAACCTGTGTAGCCAACCTGAATTAGCCTTGAAACTGCCCTCCTCCCTCTCAGGAAACATCTGCTTAAACAGCAGTTTGGCTTTCTCAGTGACTAGAATGCCACTTATCAGGATGCCCTTACGGCGTTCCTGTGTAAACCATAAGTGCATGGCTCTGTCAAAATCTTCATTGGCGGCTTTTCAGACAATGCAGTGGGTCTGTCAAGCACCAATGCCCTTCACTTCTCTGGCAAATTGTTTTATTTTTTTCTTGACCTTTTGTGATGTCAAATACAGTTGATTTACTGATACCGTATTCATCAGCAACACTACTGAGGCTCAGCCCGCGTTCAAGCTTTGTTATTATTTCGAGTTTTGTGTCAATAGATAGCGTAATTTGTTTTCTTTTGCCTGCCATGCTTGTAACACACCAGTTAGCGCTACTGATTCAGGAATGCTTTAACGTGATTTATAGTGCGAATGTATAAAAGGTGATAGTGATTTGCTAATTAGCTAATCAAGATGAATTTTGATGTAGGTGGGGAGGTAGGGGGAATGCCCGTTCAGCTGACCGAACAGTTTGGATTACTGAGGTTCGTATCTGTGGGGATGTACTGTATATTATTTTCACATGTACATAGCCTTTACTACTTGGTAATTCCCAAGAACTGCATTTTTTCCCTCAGCTGCAGCTGTGTCCCCAGTTTTCATCAATAGTATCACCTGTATTTAAACCTCTAGGCTGAATTCCTGAGGGACTGGGTGACAACAAGAAAACAAACAAAACAAAAGACTTATTTTTATTGTCCTCAGTGCACTGCCAGTGATTTGTGCCTAAAAATATACATAGCTGCATGTCGCTGGAGAGAACTGCCCCCTTGCAACAGCAGTTCAGTGCAACTCACTGATCCAAACATTAGAAGGTAAAAAGAGATTTAGCTATCACTAGCGTGCTGTAAGTAGGGTGGTGCAAGCCCCAAGTATTAATTCTTGAATACAGTGACTAATAGGGTAATTGGTATTTGAATCCAAGTACTAGGTATATTGAGGATGCCGGTGTGTATCAGGAAGGGGTTTGATATCAGGAGAAGCAAACTGATACAGCCCCTATACAGATCTCTTGTTAGGCTTTACCAAGAATACTGTACCCTGTACCAGAGCCTTCATTTGAGAAAGGACATAGAGACGAAGGAGTCAGTACAGAGGAGGACACCATCATGATCCATCGATAAGGCAGATCCTACAAGGAACAGCTGGTGGCCCTGAACAAGTACTCTATGGAGGTCAGATGTGACAGGGGGACATGACGGTGATGTATAAGTTTCTGAGGGGTATAAACAAGGTGAAAAGTGAAGACCAGTTTGCTACAGATATGCAGGCAGTAACAAGAGGCTACAATTGGAGGTTAGTCAGGAGTAAATTCAGGAAGGAAACAAAAAAGTTCTGCTTCACTGAAAGGGTGGGGAGCCACGGAACAGATTGCTAGTGGGATTGGGTGGCAGGCACCCTAAATGGGTTCATATGCAACTGGGACAGTATAAGAGGTCTCATAGTCCCACTGCAGGACTTGGGGGGAAGGTTGTTGGTGGAGTAGAGAGGGAGACAACCCCTCAGAACACTAGCTAAGGGCATGAGGTAGTATAATATAGTCAGACTCGTGGACCATTGGTCTCTTTCTGAAATCATGTTTTATGTTTCTGTGTAAATAATTGCCATTCTAGGGATTGAGGTCACCTTGGGGTGATTATGGGGTAAGCTCCTAACACAGAGTCAGGAGTGTGCAGACTTTTTATTTTTTAAATTATAGACTGGGAGAACAAGGGAGGGTGTAGAAGAGATAATGGAGTAGATAAGGGGTGGCCACGGGACAAGCCCTGGCCACCTGGGTAGAAAATATAGATTTTTTAAAATATTTTCTTTAAATTTGCCAAGTACCAGCTGTTACTGAAAAATACAATGATGTATCTAGAGGTGCCAATTATGAACATTTGCCAATATTTCAAAAAGGCACCTGCACAACTCTACTGGTTAACAACTGTGACTGGGTAACTGCATAACATTGCATCAGGTGTGTGGCACAGTGTCATGCTGTGGCCTGGTTGCAAACATGTGTTCTACCCAGATTTCACTTTCCCACCTACCCCACCCCTCCTTGCACATAACCAACTGTCAGGTCAGTGGTCTTCTCATCCAAAATGACCTTCTGCAGGAGTTGCCAACGATCTGCTCCCAACTATAGTTGGCGGTACTTAAGAGTCCTTTTGAACCCACTTCCTTGCCCCAGCAAGTCCCTGTCACCCATAGCCATTGCTGTCCTTCACCCACACTGGTGCTGCCTTTCCCTTTAACATTAGTATGACCCCTTGCCACCTGCTGCTAATAGCTCCTAAGGCAGTTGGGTCACAGGGTACTGTAAACAGAATTGTAATTTGTGACCATGAGGGGAGGGGTTTTGCCCCATGTTGAGCATACTGTATATTGACAGGGTCATACAGTCACAGGTGGTGCTAAATTATCACAATAACAAATTGGCACCATCGGGTGGGACTGAAATTTCGACTCTGAATGTTTAATATCACTTTTCTTGTGACTATGATGAACCACAGTAGCATGCGACAGAAACTGTTACTAATCTTATAAGTCACTGGGGATATTATGATTAACTCCAGGTCACAATAGCTAGAAGAGTATAAAATGACAAGTGGCACCATATACTGTAAATGACACTGGACACACAAATGTAAAGCTGGAAATAATATCAGGTAATGAAAAAGCATGTATAATTAAGTACATAAAAATGTATAATATGAAATAGTTTTAAGAATACCAAAGAGCCACATGTTCTGTGCTTGTACAGTCAGGCACAAAGCCCCACATCACTCTGGAACACTCTAGACTAATTTTATGTCTTCCTTGCAGATCCTGCTAGCTATTACATAGCTAGTGGTTGGTAAAATGTGTGTATGTTACACACTCAAGTTTCTGTTTTCTCCAAATAAATACAGTTTGAATAAGTTTCTTTTAGTCCCAATGTTTCTAACCAATATTTTTTTTCCCTGTGGAAATGTTTTCTAATCAATGATATAAACTGCTGCAGTTGGTAGATGCAAAAAAAAAAACATCTATTGTCTAAAATTCCAATGCTGGGGTGATATATATTTGGGGCAATACAATTCAGCAGTTACACAAAACTGGACCATTCAATAAAGCCCTAATATCTCTTCAAGATTTTCCAGACTGCACATATACAGTACATTTCTGAAAGCAAAAGTATTTTACTTGATTTTTATGCTTGCTTGCATGCATGTGCAAGAAACATTTTATGGCAGCTTAGCAGAGAAGTGGGTTATGGAGGTGTGGCACTGTGATGGCCAATGCCGGCACTGCATTTTTGGGCTTGGCAGTGCTCAACCAATGTGGGCCCAGTGTCCTGATGACACTGGTTCTGCAGAAGTGCCACCAACTTGTAACACTTTCGCCGCTGCAATCAGGGGTCACCTCATCATTGCAGCATCAGCCATTCCGCTGCAATGAGGGAGTGACCCGTCATTGCAGGGCTGTACCTTGCCTGGTGTAACATTTCCAGAAACATGGCAACTCTATGCCACTGCCTCAGAGCCCCATGAAAGCCAACGGGGGTGCCCAATCCCCCTGTCAGCATGCCCCCGACCCAGTTCATTTGCTGATGGGGGAGCCTACTCCCCATCTGCATAATGCCTCCCCCAATTTCAGTTGTGTGCGAGAGGGTCCCATTCCCCTCAGCATCATGCACCCCCCCACACATGTTTCTGTACTGACGGGGGGCTCAATCACAGTCAGCTTCAGTTCCCCCTTCCCAGTTCCATTTGCTGGCAGGGGAGCCCACTCCCTTTCAGCATAATGGCCCCTAAATGATTGCATGCTTATGCTGAGTGGGTGCCCAATCCCCCTCAGCACCATGCACTCCCCACTTGTTTCTGTGCTGATGGGGGGCCCAATCCCCATTGGCTTTGGTCCCTCTCCACACAAATGCTGGTGGTATACTGGGAGCCCACCCCCCTGTATCAAACACACCTGCAAAAGTAGAAAACCAACCCATGTTGTCTGTATTTTTTTTAAACCTGTAAAATGAGAAAATGGTCCCTCAAAGTGTCCGGTGCCCCTTCCCCAACCTGCGCCCATGCTCTGTGTACCCCACCTCTCCACACCCCCCTCATCCCATACTTACCTCTGGAGCTCAGCGTGATGATTTTTGGTGAACCGGGAACACATCTGCACTCTTCAGAGCTGAATGCAAACTGAAGAAATGCAGGTAAGCTGTATAATTGCATAAATAGAGTTTTTTCAACTTTGGTGCATATCTTGGGCATTTTTGTGAATTTTGGCACCAAATTTTCAACATGGGGTTATTGAGACCCCTCCTCATGAGTTCAGTCACTGTCATTGTGTTATTCAGTCCTGAAAGGTGATTTGCAGTCACTGTGTGAAATCACCTTTCGGGACTGATTACTGAAACGACAGTCCCACTGCTCATGAGGATGGTTCTCAAAAAAGCCTATGTTGCAAATTTGGTGAAAAAATGCAAAAAATTACTGTTTTACGAGCATGCATTGTACAGTTTCCATGCACGCTTGTAACTTCAGGAATTTGTAATATTTTCACCCCAGATTTTCAACACTGGCATTTTCCACACCTCCTTATTTTATTTATTTATTTATGTATTTATTTATTTATTTATTTCAGGGAATCAGAAATACCTTTGAGTCAAAAGACTCCTTTACAAAGGTTCCACGTCACGTATAATAGTTACAGAGAATACAAAAAACAGTTTGAGCAGAATAAAGCAGTGCAGGAAATGTTACAGACTTATTCACATGGAACCATGCCATATACAATTTGGACAGAGTTCATCATGTAGGTAGTGCATACTAACAATACAATAGGAGTTACAGGATAAGGTAGTAAGTAATTTACAGTCCCAAAGTCTAGCTTTCCAAGCTGGTGCAGAGGCAGCAGTTAGCAGGTGTCAGGGGGGTTAACACCCTGAGAAGACGACTTTAGGAAATGTAGGGTGAGGCCAGCCAGAGGCCATTGTCAAGGTTGTTAAGGGAAGGGCATTGGTTCATTTACAGCTACAGATACTTGTGGCTTGAAGATGTGCACCCAGGAACGATTTGAACTGAGAGATTCTCTGATCAAGCCGCAAGGCGCTGGGTAGGGAATTAAGCCAAAAGGGTGCCCGGTAACAAAAGGATCTTTGGAATTGTGTTGTATGACAGGAGGGGATGGAGAGACACAGAGAATCAGAGCTAAGGGTGTGCTGGGCTTTTTGGTCCATGGTGATTAAGGGGGTAAGGGCTGCCGGGGAGAGGCCCAATAAGATTTTTTTTGCTAGAACACAAGTGTGGAATTTGATTCTATTGTCAAGATCAAACCAGTTGGTATCCTGATATAGCACACAGGTATGGGTAAGTCTATCACACCCTAGTTAAAGCCGGCAGGCCTTATTTAAGACAAGTCTGAGACTATCAAGGGCTGAGAAGCTTGCCCCTACAAAGGTAGGAAGTCCATAGTCAAGCAGGGAGAGAACTGAGGAGGAGATAGCGAGCTTAAGGGCCTCGTGGGTTAGACAGTGCTTAAAGCAGTGCAGAAGCCCTAGTCTAATGTTTAGAGCCTTCGATAAATGACGAATATGCTCATGATAGGTAAGGCCAGTATCCAAAGTTATGCCCAGGTATTTGAAGGAATGGACAAATTCCAAGAGGATCTGAGACCCAGATAGTATTTGAGGGAAACTCCTTGTCTTGGAATTTAACTGATGCGTGAAAAGCATACATTTGTTTTTTTTATAATTAATGATGAGGCGTTGGGAGATGAATCAGTTTTCGACGGCTATGAAAGAGGACTGGAGGGAAAGGTGGAGTTGAGAGGGATCTGGGCTGGAGGTGAAGATGACAGCATCATCCGCGTAAAGTAATAGGTTGGAAGTGCAGGTTGTAGGGAGGGAGTTAAGGAATAGGCTGAATAGGAGGGGGCCCAATATCGACCCTTGAGGGACACCTGAGAAGACAGAAGATTTGGAGGAAAGAGTATTGCCAATTTTTACTTGAAGAGTTCGATTGGAAAGATAGTCGGCAAACCAACCTACTGCCTGCTTTGAGAGACCTAGATTGAGAAGGGAGGTGAGGAGTAATGTATGTTGGACAGTATCGAAGGCCTTGGTGAGGTCGATGAAGATAGCACTGGTGATGTGGCCTTTATCTAGTGCTGTGTGGATGTGTGATGTTAGTTGAAGCAAGGCCGTAGTAGTGCTGTGACCTTTGTGGAACCCATGTTGTTGGGTGCAGAGAAGGTCATATTTGCTGAGATGGTCAGTGAGTTGATCAGAAACTATTCGTTCTAAGGCCTTGGAGAGGGGAGGGAGTATGGAGATTGGTCGGTAGTAGTTAGGGGTAGAGCATTCACCACTTTTAAATACAGGGGTGATAGAGGCCAATTTCCAAATGGCAGGGAATTTACCTAGTGAGAGGTTTAGTATGTGGGTGAGAGGAGCTAGTACTTCTTTAAGGGAGATCCTGAGGATTCTGAGATCAAGGGAGTCAGAATTGGAGGTGGCATGGCTAAGGGCAGCAGAAAGGTATGATTCGGCAGATGTGGTCGAGATGCGGCGAAAGTAGAAGGGGGGCACGTGGGTGCGGGGGAAGCGCTTGGTGCTGGGGGGTCATGGAAGTTTGGGGGAGGACATGGCTGAGATTGGAGAAGGTGTCACTGAAGGCAGCAGCGATGGTAGAGGGGTCCGAGGTCAGGGCCCCATTTGACAAGACCTGGGAGGGGACAAAACTGGGGACCTTCCAGCAAATTTCCTTAATGTTGTTCCAGAACTTACGGCTGCAGCCCCATGATGAAGTTAAGGCAGTTTTATAGTATTCAGCTTTTGCCCTTCGAATGGCCCAGGTGCACTTGTTACGGGCCGTTCTGTAATTCTGTCTATCATGGGGGAGGCCAGACTCTAAGGAGAGATGCCATAGTGAGTCTCTAGTTCTCATTAGAGACTTGAGCCTTTCAGTGAGCAAGGGTATGTGATTGCCTTTGACCATTCTTTGTGTGAAGGGTGCATAGAGGTCACATATGTGATTAAAGGTCAAGGGAAAATAGATCCAAGGCAGTGTCAATGTTTCCAGAGATCGAGATGAGAGACCAATCCATGGTCCTGAGATGCGCTTTTAGTTGTGCCAATTTACCAGGACCCAGTTTACGTTGTATAATTATTTTGGGCAGAGATTTGGGGATTTTGCAGGACCATGAGCAGAGCACAGGGGAGCGGTCGCTGAGGGCATCTGGGAGGATGGACACATTGGTGATCTTGGACGGGCGATTGGAGAAGATGAGGTCCAGTAAGGAAGATGATCCGGTACGCATATCCCGACGTGTGGGGGAGGTGACCAGCTGAGTAAGATCTTGGGCTGTAGCGAGATCTATAAATGGTATGGCATCTTTACTTAGCCAATTAATGTTGAAGTCGCCAAGTACTAATATTTCCGACTGGGATGGTAATGTGTCCAGATATGACAGAAGTGCTTGGAAGGTATAATTTTGGTCCTTTGGGGGGATGTATACTGTTGTTAGGTATAAAGGATTTTGGGCTCTTCCCATAGTCAGCTTGACGGTAAGTGCCTGGGAACCAGCCCCCATCTGGGGGGTTGGGAGTAGGTGACCCTGTAATGTGTCCCTAGTATAGAGGGCACAACCACCCCCTCTCTTCCCAAGTCTATCTGCACAGTAGAGGGTAAACCCAGGCAGAGAGATGGTGGAGTCCGGGGTCTGAGGTATGAGCCAGGTTTCTGTTAGAGCTATAATATCTGGTTGGTGCATCTGCACCCAACCCTGGAAGGAATCCCGTGTTTTTAGGATGCTACAAATGTTGAGAGATGTGATGCGCAGCTGACCCTGAATACGTTGGGGAGGTATTGTGCTCTTTTGTAGTCCTGGGTTAGGGTGTATGTTGCCAGACAGTAGGAGGAGGAGAAGCAGGAATCTAAAGGGGGGGTGCCTAAAATACTTTCTCCTACTAAGAAGGGTTGTATGGGTATGGGGTTTGGCGGAAGGGACAATAGGAATGGGTAGCGCGTGGGAGTTTAGGTATGCATGTAGTAGGTGTTGACGGTCAAAGGTGTTTGATGGAGTAACCAGTTCATGCGGCTGAGACAGGACACCCCCTAGGGTGGTGGTAAGGGTAAACAGGCTAGATTGACAAGTATGGTGAGTGTGAGGAGAGTAGTCTAAAACCCAAGCTCCAATAATGGGGTCATGGGAGAGGCTCTTGCTAGCCCAGAGAGTCACAAGTTGCCAGGCATTCATACAGTAGGCTGATGTAGGGGAGGTGAATATGGGAGTAATTGGATGTGGCAGGGTGGGTGGCTGGGCAGGGGGGAGCAGCTGGCAAAAGAGCAGAATGATAGAAGTAATCATGTCAGATTGTAAAATGTAGGCTTTACTCGTGGCAGGGAAACTGGGGAGAAATTCTGGAAACAGCCTCTAGTGGTTGAAAATTATAAGCTGCAAATGGAGAACTTGGCTGATTGGTTAAGCAGCCTTACAGCAGACCATAAAAGGGAGAGTTCACCAAGGTCGGTGGTGGGGGTGGTGGGCGAGCTGCCCCCTCGTCAGTGGGGCCAGACTCCACCTGCTGAGATGCCTGTAGGGAGAAAGCAATCAAGTCTCTGCACTCCAACCCTGGACCGCTTGAATTTGGGGGTGGGGGAGGTGCCGTGGTCTCCGGCCCTCACGACCTCCTGTGGAGCTCTCCTTGCAGCTGTGGGGAGAGAAAAGGACAGGTAAGGGACTTTATATATTGGCTGAAGTGGGAGACAGGCTGAGGGAAGGACTACAAGCGCTGCAGTAATCTAATCTCAAACAACAGGCTAGCTAATCGGGAACTGGAAAACAGGCATGTAGAAACCTGCACAAATTAAATCTTGTCTGGCCCGGGAAATAAAGCATACAGTAACATCAACAAAAATAAAAGTAGTAACTGCAGAGATGCTTTTCGAACAGGTCTTAAGGCCCCCTCGATCCACTCGATCCGGTATCACGCTGGTGTAGCAGGTGAACGAGCCGATATGAACAGTACAGCTGTCATTTTTCACCTCCTGGCCAAAATGTGTTTTCACACTTCCGGCACACAATAGCGTGGTCACCATGGGAAGTCAGGGTTCAGGACAGATTAAGAAAATCACAGTGACACTGTCCATGAGCAGAGGTGCTAAAATGCGTATGTTGAAATTTAGTGACAAAAGTCCATAAAATGACTGTGTATTGAGCACACATTGTGCAGTTTCCATGCATCCTCGTAATTTCGAGCATTTGTAATATTTTCACTCTTTCCACGCATCCTTGTAATTTAGAGCATTTGTAATATTTTCACTTCAGATTTTCAACATTGCCATTTTTTGACACCTCCTTATGAACAGTACAGCTGTCATTTTTCATATCCTGCCCGAAATATGCATTTGCACATCTGGTGCAGAATAGCACAGTTGATGTGGGAAATCAATGTTCGGGATAGATTAAGAAAATCATAGTGATAGTGTTCATGAGCAGAGGTCACAAAATGCCTATGTTGAAAATTTGGTAAAATAATTCCACTAAATGACTGTGTTACATGCACAGTTTCTATGTATACTCAGAAGTTCGAGCATTTTTTATATTTTCACTATAGAGATTCAACATTGCCATCTCTTCACACCTCCCTATGAATGGTACTGTCATTCTTCACATCCTGCCTGATCTGTGTTTTCATACATCTGGTACACAATGCCACAGTCACTGTGGGAACTCAAAGTTTGGGACACATTAACAAAATCACAGTGCTGCTGTTCATGAGAAGAGGTCCTAAATGCTTTCATGAGGTGGGGTCAGGAAAAGGCCATGTTGAAAATTTGAAGTGCAAATACCAACAAACTCCCTGGGCGTTAGGATTTCTAACCATAACATCCCACCCTGTACAGATTGACAGGCATCAGGGATGTGCCTTTGGATTGCCGACTGTAATGCTCATGCCATTCCACCCCCATGCTCCCACCCTGTAGCCAGTGACAGGCATCGAGGTATACCTTGGACTCTTTGGCCCCAGAGTTCACTCCATTCTCCTATATTGCACCCATTTCAGCCTATGTCCTTATGGAGTGATTGTAAAGTCGAACACCCCAAGGCACACCTCAACACTTGTTGGTGTCTGCAGGATAGGGTGAGGTGAAATGGCATGACCATTATAGGCGACAACCCAAACCCATACCCCGATGCCTGTCTGTCTCTGCAGGGTGGAGGTGGGGTTGGAGTGAAGTTCAATACTTCACTGCCATTGTATTCTGCATCTGTCTAACTCCTGCATTTCCAATGCTAATACCAGCAAGCAAACATTCGGCATTGACCTGTTTTTTCTTGATGTGAGCTTATTAACAGTAATAATCTTTTGTTACTTGGAGAAAACAGGAAAGCCACTCCACTCAAAACACATGTGCCAGGTAGATGAGAAATGAGCAAGCAGAATATCAGAAATCACCGGCACCTGGCAACAGTACAAACACGTATGTTTGATTATAACAATTATTTTAAAAGCAAGTACAAAAGCACAATATCTTGGTGGTGCAGCAAAAACAAGCATTTGTCAATGCCGAATGTTGCTTGCTTGTATGTGCTGTTTAGGTATTTGGAAGTGATAGTTCCATGCCTTCCTCCCAAGACATGCACTGTGTCTTTCCGTTCAGTATTCACAGAAGAGTGGGAGGGGCAAGGGCTACAGCAGTACAACAGTTGCCAAGGGGGGGTGAATAGGTGTACAATAGTCCATTCAAAGGCAAAAGGGTCCTGCAGGAGCTCACTAAATTGAAGGTGGACAAAGCGATGGAACCAGATGGCATACACCCAAGGATATTAAGAGAACTGCGAAGGGAGATAGCAGTACCTCTGGCAGCCATGTTCACTGAGTCATTCAACATGAGTGAATTGGAGGAGGGCACATGTGGTCCCTTTATACAAGTCTGGCAGCAGGGAGGAGGCGGGGAACAATAGGCCGTTCAGCCTCACCTGAGTAGTGGGGAAGATCATGGAGACATTGCTTAAAGAAAGGATAGTGGGGCATCTAGAAGCCATTGGAGCCCAGGACCATAGGCAACATGGATTCACAGTGGCGATGTCAGACAAATCTGGTTGATTTTTTTGACTGGGTGACAAAGGAAGTGAATCGGGGTAGGGCAGTGGACAACGCTTACCTTGATTTCAGCAAAGCCTTTGACACCATCCCACATAGGTGGCCGATAAACTAGCTGGGTAGGCTGGGCATGGGGGAAAGGTGGTAAACTGGGTTAGAAATTGGCTAACAGACAGGAGGCAGAGAGTGGTGGTAAATAGAGTGCAGTCTAGGGAGAGGGATTGACCAGTGGGGTGCTGCAGGGATCAGTCCTGGGGCCAGTCCTGTTCAATGTCTTCATTAGTAACATTGCAGAATGGCTGAAGGGAATTTTTCCCCAAATTTTCAACATAGCCATTTTAAGACCTCTGTTCATGAACAGTGTCACTGTGATTTTCTTAATCTGTCCCAAACATTGATTGCGCACACCGACTGTGCCATTGTGCGCTACATGCATGGAAACACATTTTGGGTGATATGTGAAGAATGACAGCTGTACTGCTCATAAGGAGGTGTGGTAAAATGGCAATGTTGAAAATATGGAATGCAAATATTAAAAATTTGTGAAATTACGAGTGTGCGTAGGAACTGAGCAATGCACGCTCGTAAAACAGTAATTTTTAGGAATTTTTTCACCAAATTTTCAACATAGCCATTTTAAGACCTCTGCTCATGAATGGTGTCACTGTGATTTTCTTAATGTGTCCCATACATTGAGTTCACACACCGACTGCACCATTGTGCGCTACATGCACGGAAACACATTTTGGGCAAGATGTCAGAAATGACAGCTGTATTGCTCATAAGGAGGTGTTGTGAAATGGCAATGTTGAAAATTTGGAGTGAAAATATTGAAAATTCGTGAACTTACTAGCGTGCGTAGGAACAGCACAATGCATGCTCGTAAAACAGTAATTTTGGGGAATTATCTCACCAAATTTTTAACACAGCCATTTTAACACCTCTGCTCATGAACGGTGTCACTGTGATTTTCTTAATCTGTCCCAAACATTGATTTTGCACACCGACTGTGCCCTTGTGTACTACATGCGTGGAAACACATTTTGGGCGAGATGTGAGAAATGACAGCTGTACTGCTCATAAAGAGGTGTGGTAAAATGGTAATGTTTAAAATCTGGAATGAACATATTGAAAATTTGAGAACTTACGAGCGTGCATAGCAACAGCATAATGCATGCTTGTAAAACAGTCATTTTTAGGAATTTTTTTAACATAGGGTTTTTGGGGGCCTACCTCATGAACTGTGACACTGTCGTTTCACAAATCAGTCCCAAAAGATGGTTTCTGTGTAGTGACCGAGAAATCACCTTTTTGGGTGAATTAATGCCATGACAGTGACAGAATTCATGAGGTGGTGTCCCAAAAACCCCATGTTGAAAATTTGGTGAAAAAATTCCCCAAAATGCCTGAGATATGCAGTAAAGTTGAAAAACCCTATTTATTCCATTATACAGCTTACTGGCATTTCCTCAGTTCGTGGTCGGCTTTGAAGAGTGTAGTTGTGTTCCGGTCCACTGAAGATCATCCGCCAGACTCCGGAAGAAAGTATTGGGTGAGGTGGGGTGTGGGGAGGTAGCTGCACAGAGGGTGGGTGTGGAGGGGAGGGTCAGACAGTCTGAGGGAAGGTTTTTTCTTTTGGGGTGTTTTTTTTACTTGGACGACGCTGGACTTGTGACACACTGAGGTGGGCTCCCAGCGTGGCAGCTGGAAGGCTGTTTGGGGATGGGGCAGTGGAGCCGATGGGGGATTGGGCACCCCTGTCAGCCATAGGACCTGTTGCCACGCTGGGGTGGGCTCCCAGCATGGCACCCGATAGTCTCAGGGGGGAACAGTAGAGCTGATGGGGGATTGGGCACCCCCATTGGCCATACAGACTGCTGCCATGCTGGGGTGGGCTCCCAGCGTGGCACCTGGAACTCTGTTGGGGGGGAGCGCAGCATAGCTGATGGGGATTGGGCCGCCCCGTCAGCTATACAGTGCGTCTTGTGGGAGGCTCGAGCACACAGTATGCATGCGTGTCTGTGTGGGCGCACATGAACACGCAATCTTATCGCTGCTCACTGAAGCGTAGCTCTCCCTTTCAACTGTACGGCCACTACATTTTCAACTGACTTCATAGACAGCTGCAGCGTTGATTGGAGAACTGTGGCTGTGCCTGCAAACACACTGACTGAATTGGAAGAGGGCTGCCACACCTCCGAAAACTCGGATGATGGCACTATGTTTCTTGCACATGCGTGCAAGCAACATAAAAAACAACTGACTGACCCTGATCAGTTTCACCTGCAATAGACTTTCTCAAGGGCTGTAGACCCATGTTAGAAGTAGGATTCTAAAGTGCCTATGACAAATCATGAAAAACCACATCACACTCAAGGTGCAGTGTATTTAAAAAGGCTGTGTGATGAGTATATAAATAACGCTGGGGTAAAACAAATAAATAATCCTACAGTTAAAACCTCATGCTCAGCATGAGTAGGTAGATTTTCTAAGGAAGTTAGTTTTTTTTTTATCTTGATGTGAGCTTATTAACAGTAATAATCTTTTGTTACTAGGAGTACAAGAATAAAGTGAATATACATGTAACTGAAACAAGGAAGTGGGTCAGTATATAAAATCTGCATGCCTTAGACTTCCCGGCTCCCTACAGTGTTTGTCCATTGAGCTCCAACCACAGATCACCATGGTACTGTGACAAACAGAGGCAGTTAAAGACTAATGATTTGAGGTGAGAGCATTCTTGTTAGAGGTCTCAGCCAGTGAAGGACAGGTTGGCACTGATGACTCATTATAATTAGTACCAACAAGCAATCATCCAGAAGAGATAGAGTTCCTGTACACAGTGATTGCTGCAGGGAAGAGTTGACTGTCAAATCCAAAAAAGGGCAGCACCAGCATCCATCTCAGTTTATGAAAACAACATTTATTGTATTACATGCCTGTAAAGAAGCAGTGGCAATAAAGGCAGACTCACAAGCCCCTAAGAGTTTGACTTTCTCAACTTTTTTATACAGTGGACAGGGTATTTAATCCATGCTGCCTCTGGTCTGTAATAGCATTTCATACAGAACAATCATTTGTCAATGCTGAATGTCTGCTTGCATGTATTTGGAAAGGCACATGTCTCAAAAGTAACACAGATGGAAGCTGGTGAGAGACACATGGATCTATCCATCTATCTATCTATTGTATCTATCTATCTGTCTGTCTGCCTGTCTGTCTGTCTGTCTATCTATCACACTTATAAAATGGGTTATGTTGAAAACACTGGAAAACTCAGAAAAATGGGTGTTTAAAGACCAAAAAAGATACTGTATCCTGCCGCCCTGCAAAAATAGTCCCAAACAAGAAATGCATATCTGATCTCTTTTATACACATACAAATGTCACAAATACACTACTCACAGGATTTGTGACATTTGCAGTGCATAACATGCTGTTTGACATGTCAAATGACCCTTACTATGCCCTCCCCACCACCACAACACAGGCAGAGGGTCACACTTAAATAATGCATAGCACACTAATGTGATGAAGACACACATGGCAGAAATGTACTATTAGATTTATTTCTGCCATTTGTTGTTCATAACATAACTTTGACTATCATATAGGACTCTGCAGACTTGCAGGTGCTGTGTTTCATTGTGTGCTGCTTGTCTGTCCCTTGCAGGTGCTGTTTCATTGTGTGCTGCCTGTCTATCCCTAGCAGGTGCTGTGTTTCATTGTGTGCTGCCTGTCTGTCCCTTGCAGGTGTTGTGTTTCATTGTGTGCTGCCTGTCTGTCCCTGTTCCTCTCTGTCTCTTGCTGCACAGGGATGAGTAACACTGCTCGCTCCACAGAGGAGAACATTCACTGCACTGCTTGCTGTGGGGAACACGGGTTGCGGTTTACTGCCCATCACAATAATTAATGTAACTAACAACTGGCATCTTCAAGTAAATAACAAAGACAATGTGTCACATTGCATCACACCAACACAAAACCCAGAAGTGACACCGGCAGCTGACTGGCTGCAAAACAAAGCCTTTTTTTTTTTACCCCTACAACATAAGCACAACATGCATGCACACCTCTCTACAATATCCCGGACACTGTACACCCACACCCAGCATTCACCGCTGACAGTGCTCACTGGGACATATTCAGACTTCCACTCCCAGCATGGAGAGACACACACACACCCTCACGCTGACCAGGGATGCAGCAGCTCAGTCTCTTTCTGTCAGTGTCACTGCTCTCACTCTCTCTGTCACTGTCACTCACTCTGTCACTGCACTGTGCCAGACAACTACATCTCACTCCCATCAAACAGGGAGCTGTACACTGTACCAGGATCATCATGGACACAGTTGAAGTGCTACTGTAGCACGTCTCTGCTATGCCATCTTGGGGACTGATGGGGGGCAGATATTTCTTTGTTTGTTTATTTGCTTAACTGGTTAGCACTCTAGAACAAAAAAGTTCTATTTATAGGTGTGACTCACAGATAGGGGGGAGCTGCAGTATTGCTTGCTCACTCTCTCTCTCTCTCCCCTTGGCTGCAGTGGAATGACTCCTCAGTGCTGATGCAGGGGGTGGCTCAGCAAGGATCCCCACATGGGACCTGCTCTGTTGCCCACCCCGCTTCTCCATAGTGTACCTGTTGACTGATGCTGGGGTGATTGGCAATGGTGAGACAGTAGGAACATGGGACAGTATTACCGGTCATCGCACAGTCAATGACACACTACACTATTGCCAGTGGTGGCATAGAAGCAGTGCTGTATGAGTATCACACAGCATTTCAGTGGCTGCAATTCACTTGCTTACAGACATACTGTCATGGTGCCCATTATGTTTTTCCTTTACCAACTCAGTAACAACAACCGACACCTCCTCCCTCGAGTTCCTCCATGAAACCATGCATTAAAAAGGAAATTTAATGCATGGCTATGCAGTCAAGTCAAGTCAAGTCAAACTTTATTTATAAAAAACGCCTTTCCAAAACCTAGGCACCTGTACATGACATAATAAAAACAATATAGCTAAAAACATTAAAATTAATCCAGTCCTACAACATTTAAAAATCATTATATGCATGTTTAAAAAGATAAGTTTTTAATGCCCCCTTAAAAGTTTGGACAGCCGGGCAATCTCGTACCTGACAAGGTAGAGAATTCCACAGGGTCGGGGCCATAAAACTAAAAGATCTGGTCCCAGAGGTCTTCAAACAAACCCTGGAAATCTCTAGCAATCCCTCGTCAGTGGATCAGAGAGAGCGGGAGGGACAGTAGGGATGAAGGAGATCTTTCAGGTGGCCAGGTTCCTGATCGTGTAGGGCCTTATAGGTCAGCAAACTGACCTTGAAGGTGATTCGCCAGCACATTGGAAGCCAATGCAGTCCACGCAGCGCAAGCGTTAGATGACTGGACCTAGAGGAACCAGTCAATAGCCTAGCTGCCACATTCTGCACTAGCTGCAAGCAGCGACTATCAACCCCAGATAGCCCAAGATAAAAGGCATTGCAGTAGTCAAGACAGGAGGTAACAAAGGCGTGGACCAAAGTAGGAAGATCGTAAGGAGGAACCAGGTGCTTCACCCGGGCGATGTTCCTCAGGTGGTAAACAGATGCTTTGACAACTGCCGACACCAGGGATTTAAGTGTCAAACAGTCATCAAACACAACATCCAGGTTCCGCACCCGGTCTGAGGTAGTTAGTTGAACACCCCCAAGCCATAAGCCCAAGGGAGATCCTGCCAACAAACCCGCCTTCCGGCGACCTGGGTCCATGACCAACACCTCAGTTTTTTCTGGATTCAACCGCAGCCAACTCACATTCATCCAGTCCTGGATTCTGGCCAGACAGTTGTTAAAGACTGAAAAGGCAGCATCTTGGCTGGGCACAAAGAACATGTACAGTTGAATGTCATCTGCATAGCAGTGAAAACTCAAACCGTATCGCCTAATGATCGCTCCCAATGGCAGCATGTACACCGCAAACAACATGGTTGCCAAAATGGAGCCCTGTGGCACTCCACAGGATAGGGGGAATGATGCAGAGGAAATAATCCCAGACACCACTATCTGAGTCCTACCCTTGAGGAAAGATCGAAACCAACTGAGGACTGTACCAGACAGCCCACAAATAAACCGCAGGTGCTCCAGTAGCACACCATGGTCCACAGTGTCAAATGCTGCAAAGAGATCAAGAAGGACTAAGATGGAGAGGGACTCCACCAATCAACTGGCACATTTACAGGTACCCATGTTATAAGTAAGCAATAACCTATGACAGTGAGTGGATTTATAGGCATTTAATGCACACCTGGGATGCGTTGTGAGGCACGATGCCTATAAACCCACACCTTGGAGGGGGTCATTGCACTTATAATGTGGGTTTCCAAAAATATCCAATTTGGCTCCTGAAAATGATTTTTCCCATATTTAAAGACAGAAAATGGGAGTGTATCCTGCCACATAGAAAGTAGTCCCTAAAAATGAAAACACACTGCATTGGTGTTCTCCACACAGAAATGTGACTCATTGACCACTGATTTCACCTGTCACATTTCCTGTGTATCACAGAGCTGCTTAGTGGTTGAACGACATCTCTCTCACCCCTTCCCCATACTCTGCAGCTCAGAGAAGGACTGAGACAGAGGAAAGGGAAACCGAGAAAGGGACAGAGAAGTCCACTCACCAAAGTTACTCACTGACACAGCAAGTAGAAGATAGAGGTAATGAAAGATCCGGTCTCTGTCTCAAGGTCGCTGTGTCTCTTGTTGTCCTCAGAGCACTCTGGGCTGCCATCTTTGTGTGTCTTTCTCTCTCTGTGCAGCAGGCTATCTGATCACAGTTCAGCACATCACACTGCAAGGTGTGCTGCTAGGAAGGTGTGGCTTGTATACAGCAAGGATGTAACAACGTGTCAAACTGCAATGCTTCCTACCTTTACCTGTGCTGCGCTTGTGTTGCCCCTGTCTGCTGCTACTTGTTGCATTCTCTCTAGCTCCAGTGTGCTAGTTTACCCTGATAGAGAGAGAGAGAGGGAACACGAGCTGTATCTTCCTGTCTGCCATCTCTCACTCTCTCTGTCTGGACTCGGGGGCACTGAACAGGAACAGATGTGTGTCAACAGCAGGGTGCACTAATCCTTTCCTGTCTGTTGCTGTCTGTGCAGGTTATCTCCTTCCTGGCACTTTTCTGCAGCTGTGATATCCAGGGCAGGACGGGCGCCACAAAAACTTAGTGTCACCTCTCTCTCACTCTCACTGCTGTCTCACTCTCTCCACCACCTCACTCACTGTCTCAGCCCATGACTCTAAAGTCAATTTGTTGCTGAGCATCGGTAGGCAATGTAGAGCAGCCAGAGTGGGGGCAATATTGTTGGACTTGCTAGTTCCACTCCTCAAATGGGCAAAAGCATTTTGTGTTTCTTTTATCAGAGAGGTGACTGAGCTGCCATCGGTGTCTCTTTGTATTGTGACAACAGAATTACTCAGCAGTGGCAATGGGGGAAGGGTAATCAGGCATGGATCTTAGACCCACACTCTGTGTCTCTCTCTTTTTGTCTTTGTCATCTGAACTGCACCACTCACTGTCGCAGCTATGGCTCTGCTTAGAACAGCAACCACTCACAGCCTTCTCTTGTTCCTGAGACAGAGATGAGAAGGATGACAGGAAATGGCAAGGCTCTACGGGACTGCATTGACTCTTGGTGGGGGGGTAGACAGGAAACTAGGGGCACACATAGAAGAACATGGGTTGCACAATACAGTGCCTGAGAAGCCACTATTTCAGAGGGTACTGCCACCGTTATGGACAACAGCAGCAATGGAGAAGCTCACTTGCTTCCCCATAACTCCAAATAGCTGCCTAACAGCGTGAAAAAGCAATTATTTTCAGCCAGTCTAACAGAGAAGGGTGACGTCAATACGCTAAATACACATACATTACCACCACTGATTGCAGTGGTGGTTTTCCTTGAACTGAAGACCACTGCAGGCAAACTGCTGTCATAGACAGCTCGCACATCCATTGGTGCTGTACGGTCATGCCTGCTACACAGAGCACTGCATTGGACAGGAGGTTCACACACCTCCAAAAAGTTGTACTGTCCCAAAACATTCCTTGCGCATGCACGCAAGTGAACGTAAAAATGTGGCAAAGTTAACTGGTTCTTCCGTGACAAGACATCCACTGTTTTGGCTGGGATTTATACAAGGGGCCTATTGTGGGTCGGCAATGTCTTGCTGAGGAAAGCACTAGGGGGTCTTCCAACTTGGGGGGAGGTTTGGCCAGTTTTTGTGGATGAGATTTTCCAGGTGCTCTCATGGCTCCTCCCCATTTAATGTTCTGTACATTGGACATGTTGATTACTGGGCTGCTCTTGGGCTGCCAGGAGACGTTAGGACTGATTATCACTAAGATGGTCAGATGTTCATTAAAGGAGGGAGTACTTCCAACTGTGTTGCAGGGGAAGGCGTAAGACCCCTCCTAAAGAAGTTCTTTGGCCCAATATCCTAGTTAATTACAGGCCTGTTTTGAACCTTCCCTGTCTAGGGAAGGTAGTCAAGAAGGTAGTTGCAATGTAGCATGAGAATCAATTGGAAAAATATGACATCTGCAAGTCTCTCCAGATGGGATTTCTACCATGCCACTGAACAGAAACCACCATCATTAAGGTGTTCAGTGATCTTCCCATTGTGAGGGACTTAGAGTTCCATCAGCCTGGGTCTTTCTTGATCTCTCTTTGCTGCTTGGTGCAGTGGTCCACAGGGTATTGTTGGATCACCTAAGCACTATGTACAGTAGGACTCACTTGTACAGTGTTGTGGTGGTTTGAGTTCTACCTCATGGATAGGGCACAGCGGGTTGTTCTTGCTAATTCCATCTCGGGACAGCTGTGCTTGACTGTAGAGTGCCATAGGGCATGATTGTTGCCCCAGGTTTTTCTCTGTGAGCAGTATAAAATATGCTGCAGTTAGGTGAGATCATTAGATGACATGGGCTGGAGTTTCATTAATACAAACATATGAACATACGAAATTTGCCAGCAGATAAAGGCCTAGAGGTCTATCAAGTCTGCTCGAATGTGCAGCTAGCACCCCTTATTCTGCAGCTGCCCCTCCCTTCCACCCTTTCCCTTCATTAACCCTCCCCCTGTCCTGTCCCATCCCCTTTTGAAGCAGTCCACTGTTCTACTGGATACCACTTCTGCAGGTAAGGCATTCCACCCAGCCACCACCCTCTCTATATAAAAGTGTCTCCTCATCTCCCTCCTGAACCTTCCTCCCTCCAGTCTCATATCATGGCCCCTGGTGGCCCTCCCCTCCCTTACTTTGAACAGCCCCTCTGTACCTGTCTTGTTTATTCCTTTCATGTAGTTAAAGGTTTCAATCATGTCCCCCCGTCCCTCCTCTCCTCCAGTGAGTACATGTTCAACTCCCTCAGCCTTCTCTCGTATGATAAGTCCCCCAGCCCATTGATAATCTTTGTTGCCCTGCGCTGCACCCACTCCAGTAACTTAATGTCCCTCTTCAGATACGGGTGCCAGTACTGCACGCAATACTCCAGGTGCAGTCTAACTAATGACCTATAAAGTGGCAGAATCACCTCCTCCCTCCTCGAGGATATACCCCTTGCAATACAACCCAGCATTTTGTTGGCCTTTGCAGCTGCCTTCCTACATTGTGCTGAGTTGTTCATTGACCCTGTAATGAGCTCACCCAGATCCTTCTCCTCCTCTGTCTGGGCTAGCTGCACTCCCGCCAGCTGGTAACTCCTCCTTGGGTTCTTCATCCCAAAATGCAGCACCTTGCACTTTTTTGGCATTAAACCCCAGTTGCCAGGTGTCTGACCAGGTTTCAAGCTTTGCCAGATCATCCTGCAACCCCTGCCATCCCACTAGGTCATCCACCACCGCTCCTACCTTGGTATCATCAGCAAACAGACTGATCTTGCTCTTGATGTCCAATGATATGTCTGCAATGAATATCCCAAACAACACTGGTCCCAACACCGAGCCCTGTGGAACACCCGCTCGTCACTACCCTTGGGTGTGAGAGCTCTCCACCCACCACTACCCTCTATTGCCTTCCCTGAAGCCAGATTCCTACCCATCTCACCAGCTTTGCACCCACCTCTGTGCCTACTAATTTGCTTCCTAGCCCTCCATGTGGCACTGAGTCGAATGCCTTACTGAAGTCCAGATACAGGACATCCACTGCATGGCCCCTGTCCAGTTGCCTATTTACCTAGTCATAGAACTCCACCAGGTTGGTTTGGCAGGATTTGCCCCATATGAAGCCATGCTGTCTGCTGTCCTGTAGTCCTCTGGTCTCTAGGAGGGCCACCAGCCTCTCTTTCAGGATAGTCTCCATTAGCTTACCCATGATGGATGTGAGGCTCACTGGTCTATAGTCTCCCGGTTCATCCTTGGGGCCATTCTTGTGGAGGGGCACCACAGGAGCCATCCTCCAGTCCTGAGGTACACACCCTGAATGTAGTGAGGCATTAAATAGGTCTGCCAAAGGTCCTGCAAGGACCTCTGCCAGCTCCTTCAGTACCCTGGGGTGGATGCCATCTGGGTCTGGCGCCTGATGATACCCTGTTTTACCAGCCTTGTGCACCTAGTTGGGATGATGTGGTCATATTGCTGAATCATTCTCTTCATGAACTCAGTAACTGCATTTCCTCCAACTGGGTAAGACTTAAATTAGGGAAGACAGAGGTGCTGCTTGGCAGACCAGATTTTTATGGTCAGCAATAATGTATGATTACAACATAGTGTCATCTTTAAATGGCATTGCTTTCAGAGCTGTGAGTAATGTTAGACATATGTGAACTTTATCAACTGTAGATTAACACTAGAACATCAGGGGCCCAATATTGAAATGCGGGCAAAAGTGGAGTGCAAAGGTCTGTGCTGTGCTTGCCCTTACACCAGACCCTGAGGATGCTAGGCCCAATTCTCAAACAGGTCTCCATTCAGTGCAAGCTGCGGCAAACAGCAGCCGCATCAAAGACCCATACACCAGGGACCCTGCACCGGATTCAGGTACAGGAGGGGTCCCGGCGTTTAAGTCCCCACACTTGCTCTATTCTGTCCCTTGCGGTGAACACCTGGCACATGGGAGGTGTCCGTCGCAAGCACAGTGTGGCATGGGAAACGGTGCCTACTGTACATATGTGCAAAGTGACTGCCACCAGTCTCAGACACTGTGCCCATATGTACAGTATGGTGCCGATGCAGACCACAGTCGGCGGCTGGCCAAGCACCAAGCGGTGGGTTCCACTAGACCACCAGGTAGTGGGCACTGCAGTGATCAGGCACATGCCCATGCCGCACACAGGTGACTGGACAGCATCGGGCATGGGGTGGTGGCATTGAGGATGGGTGACAGGACCTGGTAGGATGGGGCACCATCAGCGAACCGGGGAGCAACTACAGCATACAATGGCACATAGGCAGACTGCCCCAGTGGAACATATTCTAATTCCCACTACGCCAGCCATGGCTGGCCTAAGGGCACTTAGAATATCTCCCACTGGGTGCTGTCTATGAATAGCAAGCTGCAGCTTCTGTTGGCGCAGTCCACCTAGCGCCGTGTTGCAGCACTGTGTAGGGCACAGGGCTGGTGCAGGACCCTGTTTGGGGCAGGAAGCCTGCGCTCAATGCAGACCACCTTCGTGAATTGTGTGGCGGCAGCTCTGGATGCAAGGTGCACCTTGCACCATCACTGTTTGGTTCAAACACCTTACGTCAGACGCAGGGCTTTGAGATTCAGGCCCGCTATATTCAGTAGGATAGTGCATTGGCACTACGCAACTGAATATAGGGCCATGTTGGTGCAATGCTAAGTTGAGTCGTGCTGCCCCAACATGAATCTGCACTGTATTTAACCCATTAGGAAGTACAGGGAACTCCACCCCCAGACCTGATAGTGCCAGGAGCCACAGTGCGATATTCAGTTGGCAACATGAAAATGAGCCCATTAGGTATGCAAGGCACTAAAGAGCCACATGTATGCCCATTATGGGCTAATTTACATGGGAAGAAGTCACACATTTGCACCCTTCTGTGGCCAGCCACCACATCAGGCATGGTGTTAAATAGCACCCCAACCACAGTCACCTGCCCCTGGAATATTCATGCTTCCCTGGTGTCTACTGGCACCCCCCCCAATCACACATCCCCATCATGCTGAGATAGTCCTTGGTGTTTAGTGGCACCCCCACCCTCTGAGTACCCATCCCTGTAATGTGAAGATATTCACTGGTGTCTAGTAGCATCCCTCACTCTTCAATCACCTGTCCCCATCAGTGGCCAGATAGTCCCTGGTAACTAGTGGCATCCCTGCCCACCAATTGCCTGCCACTGCATTCAAAAGGATGTCCCTGGTGTTCAGGGGCACCCTCTGCTCCTGAGCACTAGTTCCTGTGGACATACTGTAGTCCCTGGTGTCTGGTAGCACCCTACACACCACCTGCAACGAGCACACCACCCTGCCATCCACCTGTACCTCAATCACTGGTGCTGCACAGGGAATCTTATATTGCAGCTGGCACAGCCCTCCTCTCAGCACCTTGGCTGGCCACCTTATGGAATGACAGAGAGAGCCCGTATAGTCTACAGTGTTGTAGACTATATAAGCACTCCCTGCCATTCTATTTGGTAGCTAGCTAGGGTGGTGAGAGGAGGGCTGTGATGGTCCCCATATCAGATCCCCCAGTTGGCATTAGCAACTGAAGTATGGGGGGTGGTAGGAAGGTGTGCTCAGTACAGGTAGTGTGGTGGGGCTGTTAGACACCAGGGACTATGGGATGTCAACAGAGGTGGGTGCTCAAGGGCAAGTGGTGCCACGGGACACCAGGGCCATCCTTTGTGATGTGGTGGCAGGCAATCAGAGGTTGGGAGGTGCCATTGGCCAATAAGGACATCCTTCTAATTGTGGTGGCATGTGATCAGAGGGTGGGAGGTGCCACTAGCCACTAGAGACATTGCACCACTTAGTGGGATGGGTGGAGGTGTCACTGGAAACCAAGGCAGCCAATGTTTACATGGACTGGGTTTTTTTTGGGGGGGTGGTGGCTGCAGTACTGCTACCCATCACCAGGACCTTGTGCCCTGTTAAGTTAGGGTTTGCAACATCAGCAACATGTGCCCAATGAGGTGGCATTTACCTCATGTGAAAATCTCTGTTTCCCACTGTGCCCATATATTGTGGAGGACCCCATCATTTGTATGAGCACAGTGTAACTTAGCACTCGATTGCTAATGGGTTTTACATTTGCTGTGGGTGGGTGGGGGTCTGAACATACACCCCACCCACAAATCAGGCACAAAATCTAGTTAGCATGGACAAACAACGCTTAGTGCGCCAGCTATGTTTTGAATATCTGGCCCCAGGTGTCAGCTTTTTTTTTTCTGGATAACAATGCCTTGATAAAACTATGTCTTGCACCCAGAACTGATCACAAAAGCCTTTGCACCATCTAGGTGGGTTACTATAATGCTCTTTGCCTATTTGGAGGTTTGTTGTGCTCCATCCAGCTGCTCATCCAATTGCCTCAAACCACTAGGGTTGTGCATGTGACGCTCGGCTTAACAACTAACAAGGCCCTATATGGTTTGAGCCAGTCAACTGCATGTTCCAGGAGCCAGTTGATCCTGAACACAGTCCAGGACTGATTCCTGGTTCCAGGGGTAACTGAACTAATTGACACAAGAAGGAGCCATCCTGGACCTGGTACTAGCAAATGGAGACCTCATCAGGGATATCAAAATAGAAATGCCCCCGGGGAGCAGGGACCACCATACAGTATGGTTCTGAGTTCATATGGGAAGGGAAACATCAGGCATAAGGATGAGCATGCTGTATTTCAGGAAGGTCAACAACAGTAGGATGGTTGAGAAATTGAGGGTGCACCTACAGTTGCAACCATAGATAAAGTCAAATATTTCCACATATTTCCTGGTATTTCTAAAAAGATTATCTCTGGTGGCCCACAGTGGTACTGCAGGCAGGCAAGGATTTTTTCTAAAGAAGAATCATAGAAATTTCAGGAAATATCTGACCATGTCTTTGGCTACAACTGTTTTTGGTCTTGAGGATGATATGGGAAAGGATCAAATGTTGTCAATGATCAGAGAAGGGATTGAGGTAGCCAGCAACACATGTTTTATGCATTTTTCTATGATTCTGTGTAAACCTCCAAAGCCAAGAGACCTAGTTGGTTCAGTAGGGAGGTGAGCCAGGCCGTGAGTGACAAGGGGACTCCTTACAGAAAGTGTAGGAAGTTCTGAATGGATAACGATGAGTGGGTCTATATGAAGAAATCTAGGGAAGCTTGTAGGGTGGTCAGACAGGCCAAGGCTGAGAAGGTGCTCTAAACTTCAGAAAGGATTAAGAAGGCAGAGAAAACCACATTCCGATACATTGGTGACGAGCACTACAAAGGTAGGCATAGTGAAGTTATAAAGGGAGAGAATATGGGTGGAAGGCAACAAAGAGAAGGCCGAGGTGTTGAAGAAATACTTCTGTTCAGCCTTTACTAAGACAAAGGAATGACCAGTGCTGCAAGGTGGGGTGATAGTGGCAGGAGGGAGGAATGGCTTAGGATAACAGGAGACGGTTAGGGAGGCACTCATGTCCTTAAAGGTGCACAAGTCCCCGAGACTGGATGGTATGTACCCCAGAATGTTGAGGTAAATGGTGGCAGAAATGGCGGGTCCTCTGGTGGACCTGTTCAACAGTTCATTAGATACGGGGGGGACTGCATGAGTTACCGTTGCACAACAGCAGGCCTAGGGATGACCCTGGGAACTACAGGTTAATCAGTATGACTTCCATTGCGGGAGACACTTCTGAAAGAATGGTTAGTTGGATTCCATGAAGTAAGCAAGCTCCAAAATGAGAGTTTCCACGATGAGAGGCAGCATGGGTTCATGACAGGGAGAGCCTATCAGCCTAACCTGATACACTTTTTGACTAGGTAATGAAAGCAGATGACATTCTGTTCTCAGACTTCAGCAAAGCCTTCAAGTTGGTGCCTGACTCAGTGCACCACAAGAGCTTGATCAGGACGTTGGAGGACCTAGGAGCAGGAAGCAAATTAAGTAGGTAGGTGACAAATTGGCTCAGAGGTAGGACCTGTAGTGTGGTGGTAGTGGGGAAACTGAGGAGAGAATACCAGGGCAGTAATGGAAGGTGACAAGACAGCTTTTATGTACTGTATGTAAGTGAAAAGAGGAAGACAAGGGGAAGGATTGTAAGGTTAAGAAGGAAAGGGGACAACTATGAAGAGGAGGACCAGGAAAAGGCTGCTATTCTGAACAAATATTTTTGGTCAGTGTTCACAGAGGAAGAAGAAAGGGAAGGGCCCCAAAAACGTATCAGGAGCTTTGGAGGGAGGGAAGGAGGTGGACACTAGTTCTTTTTTGGAGGACAGAGCCCTGAAGGGACTCACAAATCTGAAACTGGACAAAGCAATGAGGCCAGATGGGGTGCATCCAAGGGTACTGAGGGAGCTCAAGGAAGTGTTAGCTGCACGTCTGATAGTACTATTTAACAACTCACTGGCAACAGTAGTGATTCCGGAGAACTGGAGGAGGGCAGATGTAGTCTCAGTTCACAAACATGGTAGCAGGAGGAGGCTGGCAACTATAGATGAGTCAGCCTGACATCAGTGGTGGGAAATGTAATGGAATAACTGTTGAAGGAAAGGATTATGGAGTATCTTGAATCCAGTGGGTTACAAAACCTGTGGCAGCATGAATTCATGGGTGGGAGGTCATATCAAATTAATCTGATTTCGTTAACTTGGTGACCAGGGAATTAGATTATGGTGGAACAGTGATCACGGCCTACCTAGATTTCAGTAAGGGTTTTGACACCATTCCATGTAGGAGACTCAAAAGGAAGCCTGGCAGGTATGGGGTAGGTCGAATGGTGGTAAATTGGCTAAGAAATTGTTTGTGAGACAGGCAAAAGTGGGTGGTGGTAAGCGGAGTTCACTCTGGAGAAGGGGGGGGGGGCGGTGACCAGCAGGGTGTCACAGGGAACAGTACTGGACTGGTTCTCTTTACTGTCTTTATAAGTGACATTTTAGAGGAGCTTGAAGGGCAGGTCTGCCATTTTGCAGATGACACCAAAAGCTGCAATAAGGTTGACACTCTGGGGGAAGGTTGAATGTATGTGCAGAGGCCTAAGAAAACTCAAAGAGTGGTCAAGGGTATGGTAATTGAGTTTCAATGTGAAAACGTGCAAAATTGTGCACTTACAGGGCACAGAAGCCTAGAGGCAGAGTACAAAATGGGTGGAGAGGTAGAGGCGACTATCAAACAGGAAAGAGATCCTGGGAGTTATTATACCTGATGACCAAAAGTTGCCAGGCAGTGTGACAAGGCAGTTGAGAGGCCTAGTGGAATGCTGGGGTTTATAGGGAGATATATCACCAGCAGAAAGAGGTAGATGGTGTTGCCCCTGTGTAGAGCACTGATGAGACCCCACCTAGAGTACTGTGTCCATTTCCGGAGAACACAGCTCTGGAAGGACATAGACAGAGTAGAGACTGTCCAGAGGAGGGCAACTAAAATGGTGCAGGGTATACATCAGAAGCCCTTTGAGGATAAAATAAAGAACATCAATATGTACACCCTGGAAGAGAGGAGGGAGGTGGATGATAAGATACAGTCCTTTAAATGCCTCACAGGATTAGATAAGGTTCAGCAGGGGATTATTTTTTTAGAAAAAAATATGCTTAAGAACAAGGGAACATGCAATGAAACTGGAGAAGGATAGATTAAGGAGAGATGTCTGGAAGTACTTCTTCACAGCAAGAGTGGTGGATGCCTGGAATAGGCTTCCAGCAGAGTTGGTTGGGGTGAAGACAGTGGTGGGATTCAAGAATGGATGGGATAGGCATAAGGGAATCTTAGTGGCAAGGAGTGGGGAGAAAGAGCCGGAGAGCAAGTAGGGTCTGCAGTGACACTGCAGATAGGGATAAATGGGCTGAATTGGTGGGCCAAGCAGTCCTTATCTGACATCATATTCTATGTTTCTATATTTCAGATACGAGAGAGGCTACAAGTGGGGTTGTGCAGAGGTCAGTGCTGGGTCCAGTGTTGTTTGGTGTATTCATTAGCAACACTGGGAAGGCATTAATGGCAACATATGCTTCTTTGCAGACAACACCAAGCTCTTTCAGAGGGTGCACACAAATGGGGGGGGGGGGGGTAGAAGACCTAAAATAGGATCAAGCAAAGCTGAGAGGTGGTCTGGTATTTGGCAGCAGAGGTTCAATGTAAAGAAGTGCAAGGACATGAACACAGGAAGAAAGAACCAGAGGGTGAAGTACAGTCTATGAGGAGTCAAGACACTGTATCAAATGAAGAAAAAAAAGACTTGGGGATAGCCAACACCAGTAGCCTAAAGCAGGCTACACAGTGTAGAAAAGCAGCAGCCAAGGCTAACAGAATGCTAGGATGTATTGCTAGACAGTTAATGAGCAGAAGGGAGGAGGTGATCCATCCTCAGTACAGATCCTTGGTGCGACTGCACCTGGAGCATGGTGTGCAATGCTGAAGTCCCTACATGATGAAGGATATCAACACGCTTGAGGTAGTATAGAGGAGGCTGACTAAGATGGTTCAGGACAGCAAAATAGGACATATGAGTAGAGACTTAAAGAACTCAAAATGTACTCACCCGAGGACAGGAGAGAGGGGGAAATGACTGAATCCTTCAATTACCTGACAGATATAAACTGGATGCACATCAGGGGTCTTTTGAGTCTTAGTTAAAACAAGACAAATGGGCACTGTTACAAGCTGCTGGGGGGGGGGGTTTCAAGAAGGCGGTCAGGAGACACTTCATTACAGAACGGGTGATGCCAGAGTGAAATGAGCTCCCATCTGAGATTGTCAGTAAGAAGACAGTGATGGGGGGTACAAAAGTGAGTGCAATAGGGTGAAGACGAGGTCAGGGTTTGCAGGGAGAGTAGGTGGGGCCCATTATATATTCTAGATCGGGGCATCACAATGTAACAGGCTTGATATACCAAACAGCCTCTGCTTGCTAATTTGTGTGTTCATATGGTTACATTAATGAGTTATTGTCTTTTTACATCCCCCATTAGTGCTCTTGAGTCCACCAAGTTGGGCTTCTTGGTTGAACCTCACCAAATGGTCAAGGGGTCAAGTTATCAGGGGATAGGGGGATTACAGTGGCTGTGCCATAATTTTGGAACTCTTTACCACCCCATGTTCATGCTGTCCCCTTGGCGGCGATCATTAAAAAAATCCTCTTTATTTGAACTGCATAGAGTTAGTGGTGTATGGAATCTTAAAATTCAAGTGGAACAGAATTTCTTGGATTTTTCGATCTTACAATGAAATTCTGCCAAATTTAATCAAAAGTGGAATGGTGGAATTCTGTAGCAGAATAATACAGAATGGATTTTCTGCTACATCTCTGCCAAATTAAATTCCACAGAATTCAACATTTTCCATGGAAATGGTTGCAGAATAATTTCCCATGAGAAAAATGCTGTTCCATGGAATATTATTCTGCAGATCACAGCAGGTGGAATTCTGCAGAAGGTCCAGTAAAATTCAAATGGAAATTCCACCAGAGGAATGGTCATTCCACACTTATTCTGTTGGCAGAAGTCCACATTCCACATCTACCTAGAATTAATTTTTATGAACACCTACTGTATTTACAGTAATGTTATTTAACATTTTTAATTTTACTGAACATTTTTAATGCTGATCCACATATCAGACCAGTTCCTAATGAAATCAGAGTAAGGAAAGGCATGTTTTGCTGCTGTCCTATTCAAATCCACTAGGGGACAGGAGTGTTTTTCTGCTATTGCTCCTTGAAACTGTGTAATGCTTTGTTAACTCTCTGTTTGCTGCAATGGTGAAAGAGCATGAGAACCTATTGAGCAAGTGGTGCAAAACTTGTTAACATGCAGCTAGCCTAGGAGACTGGGTTGTTTAGCCTACCTCTCCCTCCCCACCACTGCGATGACAAGAATGAAAATGAATAAGCTGACAGAGGAAGTATTATTAAACTCTATTGTATGTCTGCACAACTTTGAGAATAGAAAGCTAACCTTTATTTTTTTTTTCTGAAAAAAAAAGGGAAACCACATATAGAAAACAGTTTTCATGCTACTGAGTTATTGCAATCCAAAACGACTGAGAATAGTACAACTACGGCATCATTTGATGCTTGTAGGAACTAGAAAGTATCTCTTTCCGTCATAGAAACATAGAAAGATAGAATTTGACAGCAGATAAGGACCACTTGGCCCACCCAGTCTGCCCATGTCCCTACCTAATGGATAAGCTGCAGATCCTAGTTAACCAGCAGCCTATTTCTTTCTACCCCCACCCCCTAGAATTGCCTTATGGCTGTCCCATGCATGCTTGAATTCAACCACTGTTTTTGACTCCACAACCTCCTCCAGAAGGCCGTTCCATGCATCCACAACCCTGTCTGTGAAAAAATATTTCCTTAAATTACCTCTAAGCTGCCCCCCCATCTTAAAATTGTGCCCTCTTGTTCTTGCACACCTCTTTTTTTGAAAGATGCTACCCTCTAGGACTTTGTTGATTCCCTTGAGGTACTTGAAAGTTTCTATCATGTCCCCCCTCTCCCTCCTTTCCTCGAGGCTATACATATTAAGCTCCTGTAGTCTCTCTTCATACGTCTTCCGGTGCAGACCCTGCACCATTTTAGTTGCCCTCCTCTGGACAGCTTCCATCTTGTCTATGTCCTTGCAAAGACTGTGTCTCCAGAACTGCACACAGTACTCCAGATGGGGTCTCACCCAGCTGTCTGTACAGAGGGATAACAACTTCCTGTTTTCTACTGGTGATGCCTCTCCCTATGCATCCCAGTATCCCCCCAGTCCTCCTTGCTGCCCTCTCACATTGCTTGCCCACCTTTAGGTCATCTGATATGACTACCCCCAGGTCCCTTTCCATTTTTGTTGTTGTTAGAATCTCACTCGCCATTGTGTACTCTTCCCCTGTGTTTTTGTTTCCCAGGTGCATTACCTTGCACTTCTTAGCATTAAATCTAAGCTGCCATACATTTGACCATTCCTCTAACCTTGCCAAGTCCCTTCTCATCCTTTCCACCCCACCTTGTGCATCAACTCTGTTGCAGATCTTTGTGTCATCTGCAAAGAGACATACATTTCCTTCCAGTCCTTCTGCAATGTTGCTTATAAAGACATTGAAGAGGACTACTGAACCCTGTGGCACCCCACTAGTAACCCCTCTTTCTTCAGAGTGGACTCCATTTACTATTACCCTCTGTGTCCTATTCTCCAGCCAATTCTTTACCCAGGCTATCATCTTGGGACCCACTCCCAGGCTGGCTAACCTGTATATTAATCTTTTGTGTGGGACTGAGTCAAATGCCTTGCTAAAGTCTAGGTAGGCCATGTCCACAGCCCCTCCCTGATCTACTACTTTGGTCACCCAGTCAAAGAAATCTATTAGATTCGTCTGGCATGACCTTCCTGCTGTGAATCCATGCTGCCTTGGGTCCTGTGCCCCACTGGCCTCTAGGTACTCAACAATTCTTTCCTTCAGAAGTGATTCCATCCTCCAGAAGTGATTCCATCTCTCTCTCTACTCTCTCTCTCTCTCTATGGTGAAAAAACAGCTGAATTTCAGGTCAGGCCGACTAGCCTGAACATGGACTGGGAAAACAAAGGGGGAGGCAGTTGCTGGAGCAAGAAGGGAACCTGGTGAGGCAATTTGCAAAGCAACACTTAACCAACATCATTTTCATACACAGTGTGTCACAAACTATTTTAAGACAAAAATCTATAGGACTCACCCTTGCTACCTTAAACATCTGCAGTCTGCTGTCCAAACTGGACAACCTAAAGGTATGGATTACAAAAAATAACCCCAATATCCTCTCGATTGTGGAAACGTGACTATTGCCCAAGGTACCGGAATTTGCCATTGTGCTGCCTGGATACACTCTTTTTAGGCAGGACTGTACTTCAAAGAAAGGAAGTGGTTGCATAGTCTATGGTAAGGACACACTTCAGGGGCATATCCTTCCCCAACCCAACAGAAGCACAAATCTGCAAATCCTCCTCTTCAAAATCCTACTGGGGGCTCACAACAAGGTGCTTACAATCCTCTCTGTCTATATCCCACCTAAAACAACAATTCCTGGTGCTAGCAACTTCATGGAGTTTATTACCACCCTGCACCTTAACTCTGAGATCATTCTTCTTGGGGATTTTAACATCAGTTGGTAATTCCGGCAGCTGACACAGTGACAGACACCCTAGCGACTATCCCAGATGCTGGAAACCCCAACTAGGGTCAACTACAAAACTGGTACTAGTACACTGCTGCACTGGATCCTCTCAAACCAACCAGCCCACATCACCAACACCATTGTCCTCCCTGACCCACTGAGTGATTATTCACCCATTACCTGCACCTGGCAAAGCAACTTCAGTAAGCCCACACCCAGAACCATAACCAGCCGTGTACTCCTCAAAGGGCACCTACCACAACTTAAGGAAGCCCTTCAAGGCCTAGATTGGTCTGACCTACATGAAACAAACAACGATGTAGACATTGCACATGGGTGCTTTATCACAAATTTTAATGCCACTTGCGATAAACATGCCCCCATGAAAATAAGAAAATCTAAAGCTCCTTGCAACCCCTGGATAATGCTAGAACTCCTGCTACAACTCAGTGCTCGGGACCAACTCTGGATAAAGGCATGCACACATGGTACAGCTGCCAATATCCAACTATATAAAAAAAGCTAGAAACAAGTGCACAAAAGCTATCCGCCTAGCAAAATGCTCCTACTATAAGGAAGCTCTCTCCAACTCCTAGAACTGCAGCAAATCCTTCTGGGTCAATCACAATGATATTATTGGCAAGGATCACAAAACAGCCCCCCTTCATGCACCTGGTCAACGATGTCCCAACAGAGGATCCACTCCAAATAGCAAATGCCCTAAATACTGCCTTCATGGACCTAAGTGGAGTGCTCCCAGCAGACTACTTTGACCATCCAGTCCAGAAGCACCCAGTGGGTGATCAATCCCCTATGGCAAACCATCTGCTTTTTTTACTTTAAAGAAGTCAGCATGACTGAGGCTAGAAAGTACCTTGAGAAGGTGTTTGGCAAGTCGAGGCACAATGGAGACACCTTGGACCTTAAGTACTAAGCCCCCTGACCACCATCATCAATCTATCCCTCCACCACTCTCAGTTCCCCCAGCTCTGGAAGTTGGCTTCCATAACACCAGTTCACAGAAGTGGAGACTGGGCACTACAGAACAACTACAGACCAATCTCTATATTCCCACCACTCTCCAAAGCACTTGAATGGATAGTGGTGGATCAGCTTGTGGAATACCTAAACATGCACCAACTCCTATGCCCAGAACAACATGGGTTCTGAGCGGGACACAGCACTATCATAGCCCTGTTGGAATTCACTGGTTATATCCACCAAGCCCTGGATCAAGGGCAGCTAGTGGGGGCTACCTTCATCGACCTATTGAAAGCTTTTGATATGGTTTACCACACACTCCTCTTTGAACAGCTAGCCAACACCAGTCTCTCTTCTGATACAGTTCTATGGTTTAAAAACTATCTCAGCAATCACTCACAGTGTGTCAAGTTTGGGGACATTGTCTCAGATAGCAAACCTGTTCACTCAGGGGTCCCCAGAGATCAACACTGGGACCCCTTCCCTTCAGTATCTTCTTAAATAAACTTCCAGGCTCTTGCAACAGTCACATGCATTGTATGCTGATGATGCTGTCATTTTTACCTGCAACCCCAATCCTAAACTACTTCAAAACAACCTCCAACTAGGATTTACTGCTGCCGAAACATGGTTTAAGGAGCACAGACTAATCCTTAACTACAAGAAAACTAAGATTATGATCTACTCCAGCACCCACAGCAAACACAAGACCTTCTCACTATCCATCCTGAACAACAGTGGTGATAAGCTGGACCTCATGCAGTACTTTAAGTACCAGGATATCACCCTTGACTTCACCCTGTCCTATGCACAGCATATAGACAACACAGCCAAGGCCATCAGTTCCAGAATCGGGATACTCCACTGCCACAATCACAGCCTTACATATGAAGCACTTAACATGGCCATCACCAGCTCAGTTGTTACCCTCGTTGAATATGGCCTAGTAGTTTATGGTTTTGCACCAGACTCAGCCCTCCATTGCATCTATCTGGCCCTTAATAAGACCTGCCGACTGCTCACAGGTGCTGCAAGGCTTACTCACACCTGTGAGCTCTATTCAGAGGCAGGGTGGCTTCAGCTAAAGAGCAGAGTTAAGTACCATACCTATCTACTGGCCAAAAACATCGCACTAAATCTGATGCCACCAGGAGTCCAGAATCTGTTCATATGCCATGTAAGTGCCAGGCTGACCAGAAACACACACAACCAAATTTTCAGTGAACCTAGATGCCGCACTGCACAGGGTCAATGTGCATTCTACTACCATGCACCACACTGGACTAATGCTCTTCCTTCAGACATCTCTGCTACCACAACCATTGGTGCTTTCAAGTGAAAGCTCAGGCAGCACCTTGCCACAGATGACAACTGTGACTTCGTTGGCCATTCATGATGACCAAAACGACTCTCCTACATCTGGACCACCATAATGCAGTAGCACTTAGTGTTCCACCTAATCCTAGGGGCACCTACCTCTACAGCACTTCATTGTCCCACCTCCCCCCATCTACCCCCTCCCCTCCCCACTGGGCACCCATTCCCCTCTTTGTCCCCACCTTCATGCCCCCCCATCTGCTGCTTTCCTAGCCTCACTCTCTCCAACCTTCCTTAAATCTGTTCTGAACCCCGTACGCTAGCATACTCTTCACAATGCCACAGCTGTGCCTGTTCTTCACTCTGTTTCTCCCCCCACAAGTAGGCTTAACTCTCTGATGCAGGCACCTTCTCACCAATGCCAAAGCAATGTCTAAATGTTATGCCTTAAGCAAAATGCTATCACAATCTTGTAATCCACATCAATTTATTGTCTGCCTAGCTTGTAATGTATTGTTTTGTACCAATGCAATGTTGTACTTACTTGTTATATAATGCCTTGTATGTAATGCTATGCACTTGTTCACTTTCTTCTTGTAACTGACACAGAACCTACAAATGAGCATCTTCTCACAGGTGTTCTCCAAGATAGCATTGAATAAATAAATAAAATAAAAGCAGTTCTATAGTGGTAGTGCAGAGAATGTAGAACAGAACAGAATTTCCAGTGCCAGATGTGTACCGATAGAAAATAAAAAAAAAATCTGTCCCCCTCTCCCAACTTCTTGGTGGGTCTGGTGAGCATTCAGGTCCATCAGCGAATTGAAAAATTCTGTCCCCCCTTCACCCAACAACCTGATGGGTCCACTGCCCAGCCCATCCATTCAGGGAATATAACAAACGTGTCTCCTCCCCCAGCAATCTGACAGATCCATTTTCTAACATGTCCATCAGGAAATAGAAAGCACATCTGGCCATCCCCCCTCCAACTATATGACTGGTCCAATAAGTGATACACTGAAGAAGTTATTGGGCTGTTTAGCCTAGCCCACCCCCACTGTGATGACAAGAATGATGATGATTGAGCTCAGAGATGAAGTAATTATAAACTCTCAGTCTGAACAACTTTATAAATGGAAAGCTAACCATTATGTTTTCTGAAAAAAAAAACAAACTCTCCTACATAAAACAGAGAGTTTTCATGCTATTAAATTAATGCAATGCAAAAGGACAAAACTAGCATAACTGTATGGCCATTTGACCATTTGATGCTTGTAGGAACTAGAAAGTATCTCTACAACCTCTCTGTATAATGAAAAAAAAAAAACAGTTGAGTTTTCAGGTAGTCTGAGTAGCATGGCAAAGGACATGGAAAACTAAGGAGGGTGAAATCAGTTGCTGGAGCAAGATGAGGGCCTGGGAGAGGCAATTTGCAAAACAACGCTTAACCAATATGACTTTCAGAAACTCTGTAGCCTAAAGTGTATTACAAGGCACAGGAGTTCCATACTGGAAGTGCAGGGAAGCTGGAGATCAAGTAGAATCTGTGGTATTAAAGTAGGTAGGGAAAATGGGTAGACTAGATGGGCCAAGTGGTCCTTATCTGCCATCAATTTCTATGTAGAATGGAATAGAATTTCTGGTGCCCAGTGTGGCCCAACTGTGAATAAAAATAAATCTGGACCCGTCTCCCAGCTACCTAGTGGGACACCTAATGGGTCCAGTGCCTAACCCAACCCATCAGGGAATAAAACAAATCTGCCTCCTCCACCAACAACCTGACAAATCCATTGCTCAATCTGATCTATCAGGAATAAAAAACAAATCTGCCCCCCCCCAACTACCCAAATGGTCCAATACCCAATACAGCCCATCAGGGAATAAAAGAAAATGTCCCTGCTTCCCAGACTACTTGATGGGTCTGGTATGCAACACAGTCTGTCAGGGAATAAAAGAATATATCCACCTCTCACCAACAATGTTTCAGATCCAGTACACAATGCAGACCATCATGGAATAAAAACATCTGTCCCCCTTCCCAGACTACCTGACAGGTGTAGTGTTCAACCTTGCCCATAGGAGAATTAAAACAAAACTTGTCCCCCTCCCTCAACAACCTAAGAAATTCAATGCCTAGCCAGGAAAAAAGAATAAAAATAAACTTCATCCAACAACCTAACAGGTCACATATTCAAAATGGCCTATCAGGAATTAAATAAAATATCTGACATTCCCCCAACAACCTGACAGGTCCAGTGCACAACCCTGCCCCCCAAATCTAGCCATTGCCATCCCCCTAATATCTCACCAGTCCAGTGCCCAACTTGGCCCAACAGGTAATAAAAAAATTCTGACCCCCTCCCTTTAATTAATTGATAGGTGCCACACCCATCCTGGCCCAGGTACTGTATTAAGCCAAACTGAGATACTGAGGAGCAGTAGTAAAGAGGAGTGGAAGGCAGAATAGACAGGGTAGTGAAACAATGCTTTCCCCATGCCCATCCACTCAGGTCACAGAAAGGGGCGCTGACGCTGCACAGGAGGGTAGGGACTGCTGCTGCACTGCTGCTGTCACCAGCCTGTTCAGTCATCTCCACCTCATCCAGCATGCAGCACACTAGCATGGAAGACTGGACTGAGGAGGACTGATGGTGCACACTTCCATGGCTGTAATCTCAAGTGCCAGTGATCCAGGCTTCACTTCCTAACTCTCCTTCTCTCACTCTTTGCTTCTCACAGATCTCAGTTTCAACTCTGCACTCTTCCCAATATGCTCATAGGGATAATCCTAAAATGCATACTCCAATCCATCCTGCTGTATAGCAGAATGGTCCAGTGTCCAACCTGCCCCATCGGGGAGAGAAACAAAGTCTGATAACTTCCCACAAACTATCTGATTGGTACAGTGCCCAACACAGCAGGGAGTAAAAAAAAATCTGGCCCCCTTCCCCAACTACCTAATGGATCCAGTGCCCAACATGATCTGTTAGTGAATAAAAAATAAATCTGTCCCTCCTCTACCTCCTCCTCCATCTAACTACCTGATGAGCCCAGGGCCAAACCAGAACCATCAGGAAATAAATCAAGATGCATACCCCTCCCCTCAACAACCTGCTGAATCCCAAGTCCATCCCGGCCTGTCAGGGAATAAAAAAATCTGTCTGCCTCCCCCAAACTACCTGATGAGTCTGATGCCCAAGATGGCTCATCAGGGAATAAAAGAACCTGGACCTATCCCTCAACTAACTGTTGGGTCTGGTGTACAACCCAAACACCAGAGAATGAAAAAAAATGGTGATATGGAGACGGGTGTCATAAGTGAGTTTTGTACTGGGGGATGAAACTAATTGCCTGGTGTTGGGTAGACTTGAACCATTGTGTGCAGTGTAGGGAGCAATACTGAAAAGAAGTGCCACTGAATCAAAGTCTCCCTGTGGGCAATATGTACAAAAAATATATAAAACTGATGTTGTATGTGGTCATTATATACTATAACTATAACTCTAACAGTGAAACTGGTGAGAAAGTAAGGCTTCCTACAAAAATAAACATAGCTAGCAACATAAAAAGCAAGACCAGCCTTGTTGAAACCAGCCAAGTCTTGTTTGTTCTATATGCATCACACCCTAATTCTTTAGGATAGAATGCTGTAGAAAAAAATTACATTTCCTAAAATGTAAATGCTTAAATATATAAAGGGCAGTATTTTCAGAGGGGCAGATATTGATACAATCACTTGAGTCAGCCTCTGCCTAATCATGCCCAAACCCAAGAGTCTTATCTTGAAGGATCCCAAGTTTCTGTGACATTTTCCACAATTTGTAGCAAATTGGTTCCAAAAAATGATGGATGCATCATTTTGATTATGCAAGCTCCATTTTCTTTTGCCTCAAATTCACACAACAGCATCCACAGTTTGAAAAGTATCTGATCACTTATAGTATTAGGTGGACTAGCAAGGTCAAAATTGCGGGTAGTTCCTTAAAAATTCAAATAAAATGGGTGGACTTCATGGAAAATCCTGCTTAACATGTTTAAAGCACTACAATGAATATTGTAGTTAGGGATGTCCTTTTGCCCTAGAATATTTTGAAGAAAAGCACAATACTGTCACAGAGAAAAGCATGGTACTGTCATGGTCAGTATGACAAAAATTATGGAAATCAGATTAAAAGTTTAAAAAAGTCATATGTCCGTTGTGTGTTAAACATTTACTTTATTCATTTATTTATTAATTTAAACATCCTTTAGCAGTTTAGCAATCAGAACCCTGAACGGTTACTTTCTTGATGCTGGAAAGGGGGGGCATAGGAATGTACTGGGACACATGCAACCAGCAATTATTACAACATTGGAAACGTAGCAAATAAAAAAAAAAATACAAGTATAAACAACACTGTACAAGAACCACAGTAATGGAATTTGCAAGATTTACAAGTTACAATAATATTTCCAGACATCAAATTCAACAGAAGGAAAATAAAATCTATGAGCAAAGTCAACAGCATGAGGAATCTGCTTGACATAGACAACCAGAGAATAAGTGGCAAACAGTATGTTCAAGTAGCAGGTGGGAGAGGTAATTTTGTGGCTGAACTGAGGGATCCAATATTAATGTATTCCTTGAGCCAAGGCTTGGCAGATCAAAAGCTTGTTTAAGTACACAGGGTAATGGGTAGGCCATTCCACAGACAGGAATTGAGGCTTGGTCTTCATTAAGTTTGCTTAGAGGAGTTTGGAACCTACTTCTCAATTCTGATCTGAGGGAATAGGAGGTATTAGAGACAGTTGTCAGTATTCCATTTAAGTACCTGAGGAGTTCTCTTTCCCAGAACTAAACTCTTATGGGTGTAATGTGAAGACAATGCCTCAAATCAGGAAGCTCCTATCCCAATCTGTTGTACATGACACAGTGACCTGTTTTGACATATGTTTTACATGACCACATCAGCAAAGTAAGGATGGATGAACCGGCTCTGCCCCACTTCCGACCCCCCCCACCCCGAACCAGGCCAACTCGGCTCTGACCGGGAAAGCCGAGTACTTCATGGCTTGATCCAAATCGCCAAGTTGACCCAATTTGGAAGTATGGTCCAGTCAGGGATTAACACTCTCAACATCAGTACTGCATGGAAAAGGCAGGGCATGGCACAGAAATGAAAAAAAAGTGCCACCCCCAGAATTTCTGACGAATGCTCCCAAGTCCTTGAATTGTTACATGACCAACAAAGGCAAACACTCATGATACTGGGGCACTGAAGGGAGCCAACAAATGAGGGTCTCTGTTCTGTGATTCACTGATGTTCTAACCAATCCTGTATGTCAGACACCACAAGACATCCCTGGGAAACAGTGTGCTGAGCACATTTGGGGCTTCGCATTCAAAAGAAGACAGTTGTATGTGTGTGTGTGTGTGTGTGTGTGTGCAGAGAGATAAAAAAACTGGTGAAAATGAAAGTGTTTTTCATTTTGTTAGAGAAGAAGACTAGAGAGACCAACTAATTAAACAGCAGGCAACAGCAGAGTGCAGACATTGCAGCAGAGTACTCTATAAAACAAAACAAAATGAAATTTGTCTTTTTAATTAGAAAGAGAAAAAAGAGAGAGAGAGACCAAATAATTCAACAGCAGAGTGCAGAATAGACAACAGCAGGGTGTAGACATTGCAGACTCCACTGTAAAAAATGAAAAAAATAACACCAAATTTTCTTTAGTCAGAGAGAGAAAGAGGGGAGAGAGAGAGAGAGAGAGAGGGGCCAACACATTCAACAGCAGACAACAGCAGAGTGCAAAAAACAAACAAAAAATTATGAAGAGGAGCAGCAGAGACAGACATGACAGGAGGAGTGTGTCTGAAGATCATAGTGCCTCCATATTTTTTTTTGGGGGGGTGGCTTAGTGCCGTACAGATTTTGAAGGGGTGTCACCCATGTCTTAGACTCTGTTTTGCCCAGCTCCTTGCTGCCCTGAAAGGTCATGCTGCAGTGAACTCTGTGTTGCTCATCTCTGTGCCTGAACTACTACTAGGTGATAGTGCCATACAGATTGTGAATTGGGGGTCACGTCTCAGACTCCGATTCACCCATCTCTGTGCCTGCACTACTACTAGTAGGTCATAATGCCATACAGATGATGAAGTGGGGTGGGGTTGCATCTCAGACTCTTTGTTGTTCAACTGTATTCCTGCCAGGAACTATTACTACTAGGTCATAGTGCCATACAGATAGTGAAGGGGGGGGTCAAGTCTCAGATTCTGTGTTGCCCATCTCTGTGCCTGAACTACTACTATGTCATTTGCCATAGCGTATGTGTGTCTTCCACATCTCTGTGCCTGAACTACTGGTATGTCATACAGTGCCTCACATATTTTGAGAGGGGGATGTCAGGTCTCACATTCTGTGTTGCCCATCTTTGTGCCTGAACTACTACTAGGTCATAGTGCCATACAGGTGGTGAAGGGGAGTGGGTCACATCTCAAAATCTTTGTTGCTCATCTTTATGCCTGCCCTAAACTGTTACTAGGTCATAGTGCCATACAGGTAGTGAGGGGGGGGCACATCTCAGACTCTGAGGTGCCCATCTCTCTGCCTGAACTACTACTAGGCCATATTGCTGTAGTATAGACTTGATGTTCCCCATCTCTGTGCCTGAACTACTACTAGGTCATACAGTGCCTCATGTATTTTGAGATGGGGGTGTCAGGTCTCACACCCTGTGTTGACCATCTCTGTGCCTGAGCTACTGCTAGGTCATATTGCCATAGCGTAGACACTGTGTTGCCCATCTCTGTGCCTGAACTACTACTAAGCCATAGTGTCATACAGATTGTGAAAAGGGGGTGGTGTCATGTCTCAGACTCTGTGGTGGCCATCTCTGTGCCTGAACTACCACTAGGTCATACAGGGCCTCAAGTATTTTGAGAGGGGACTGCCATGTCTCAGACTTTGTGTTCCCCATTTCTGCATCCGAACTAATACTGCTAAGTAAGCAATTAAGTTGGACCCAAAAAATGGATTCGAAATCAGAGTCTGTTATACAAATGAAACAGCACTACAGTTCAAGAGGGCAGCATCTTTTAGAGAATGAGATGTGCAAGAACAAGGGGTCACAATATGAGACTGGAAAGGGGAAGACTCAGTGGCAATGTGAGGAAGTATTTTTTTCACAGGAAGGGTGGTGGGTGCATGGAACAGCCTCCATGAGGAGGTTGTGGGGCAACAATGGTAAGCAACTTCAAGAATGCATGAGACAGTCAGAAGGCAACACTGGGGTGGGAAGGAGGAGGTAGGCCGCAGATCAAATAGAATCTGGAGTGTGTACAGTAGGTAGGGAAATGGGCAGACTAGGTGGGCCAGGCAGTTCTTATCAGCCATCACATTCTATGTTTCTATGTGGCCTACACCAGCAGTATGGCAGAAATTGTTACACATAACAATAAAAATATTTCCCAAAAACAAATTCAGAAAAAAAAGGGAAATTCACTGCTGAAGATATCATTAATACAACTGATGAAAATGAAGGAGCGCAACCAGAAAAAAATGAAGAAATACAACCAGAAAAAGAAAAGAATGCTGTTGAATCCTCTGATCAAAGTACTGCAGCACTCTTGGCCTTACCAGAAAAAATCAGATAAAAGTAAAACACAAAAACATCTATGCAAAACACTTAGACCTAGAAAGTTAATGATTAAGGACCAGGCTCTGTCTAGCAACCCAAGATGTGGCACTCCATGATATGCCACTCATGCATATCAGGCTCCTTCATCAGAAAGCAGTGCCTGTGATGAAGCAGAGGTTGTAAATGTTCACTAACAAGATTACAATCATGATGTATCAGTTACATTCTTCCAAAGGTTATGAATCAGAATATGATACTGATGAAGTAGAGGATGCCACCTGGGTTCCCCCACTCAAAAAGGAAAAAAACAAATACAGTAAGCACCACCACCAGTAGCAACAGCCAGTAATGGAAAAACAATCAATAATCATTGCAGCTCCTCTGGGGACTGCCACAGTGTGCATGAATCAGGGTCAGAAACAACTGTCACTAAAATTGCTGCAGCTCCTGGCATGATGACAAAATGTTCCACCTCAGATGTGTGAAGTTATTTTCATAGAAGTCCCAAAAATGAATGTTTTGCTGTCTGCACCTTTTGTCATCGAGAATTTATCAGAGGGAAAGTGAGGAGCCAGTTTGGGACAACATAACTGAAAAGGCATTTTCAAAGCGCACATCCAACTATTTGGCTGGGCAGCAGTCCTGAGCAAGTGACAAATATCTGTGATGAAAATAATCCTACAGACAATAGTGATGATGAAGAGACTGAGAGACAGAGCAGAAAAAAAACACATGTTCAACCTCACTGACAAAAGTATTTGGATAAGCTACAGTTTTGCCACTTCAATTTCATGTTTTTTTCCCCTGCACGAACTAAACAGCAGACCATTACTGGAATGCTTGAATAAAAAACTGCTTATAGTACATTTCATCAAGTCACATTAAAAGTTAATCAGTTAATAGCAGAATTTATCGCCAAGGACCAGCAACCATTTTCTGTGGCAGAGAATGATGGTTTTAGAGCCTTTTTAAAATAGTTAGCTCCACGTTACAACATACCAAGATGTAAATAATTTGCGACTATGGCCATTCCCAAAATGTATGAATGTATGCAAAGTAAAGTAAAACTGGCTCTTCAATAGAGTGAATGTGGTTCTGTGTACCTGACCACAGACATGTGGATGAGTTCTCAAATCACTGATATGTGCATCACAGCACATTGGGTGTCACAATCTTCTTCAAACACCACCACAAGTAGCAGTGTACAGAAAGGAAGACAAAGAATGGTAGCTCTTTGCATTGACATGTTTGGAAAGCATCACACCACAGACTATATTTTGATAGAGTTGCATGCCAACATTTCTGCATGTTTAGAGCCCCAGGAACTCATTACTGAATTTGTAGTGTCAGACAATGGTGCCAATAATTGCATTGAAACATGGGGATTTTACTCACATTGCATTCTTTGCACACTTTCTAGTGACAACAGTATAGTAACACTAGTAGGAGCTGCAAAGAAAATCTGTGGCCATTTTGGTCACTCTGTAAAATCATGTAGTATCTTGGCTGACCTCCAGAAAGAAAAAGGCTTCATTTTACATGTGTGAGAGATTTCCCACAAAAAGAGAAGTCAGTCCATGAATATACCATGGAGCATAACGTAGCAGATGGTATTGTGCTGAATTCATTCCAGTGGTGCCTCACGGAGCATTTTACATTGCTCTTGACTCCCTTTGAGGAAGCAACTCGACAGATTATCAGAGAGAATGCCACTCTAAACCAGGTTATTCCCATCATAAATTTATTGAACAAGGAACTCAGGAGGCTGTGTAGAGGTTTTGACCAAAAAGGAGACCAATCGGGTGTCTCTCTTAAGGACTGACTGATACAGCAATTCCAAAATTGCAGAAGACTTCACATTCTCATTACAAACAAAAATTTTCTTCTTTCAATTGTTCTTGACCCTCAGTTTAAGTTGCAACAGCTGCCTCCTTCAGATCTTGGTGACTCTTATCTTGAATATAAAAACATGCTGATTTCAGCAATTGCACAGGAAAAGGAAGGAACTGTATTTGAGAATACAAGTGAATCATGTGATGTGAATGCTGCATCTTATTATGCAACATCTTATTTATTATTTATTTAGCTTTTGTTAACCAGGTAAGTACACTAGACAAGACAATTGCCTATTTTCAGGTATGATCCGGTAGAGTACAAGAATAAGAGATTTAAATACATAAGACGACATGGTACAGATTAGAACAGATTACAAGTCATGTGAGGACAACATGATTATAGATTAAAAACAGCATACAAATCTTCGTAAGTCATAGTTTTATACAGTATGTAGACAACAAAATATCACATGTAGCAACTAAGAGCAGTACCGGAGGTACAGTTAGAGATGAAGCAGATACAACACTATTTACAGCTTAGAAACCTTGTCCAGGGAAACCTCCAGGGCAGAGGAGTGCTATGATGGATCAGTTCACGGGGGTTTGGGACATACACAGGCCAAAGAAAGTTTAAGGTGGTTCCATAGGGTGGAGCGAAGGCACACCTGAGAGTGTGAGGAACAGACCTGGGCAGGGAAAGTGTTCCACAGTCTGGGAGCGCATGCAGCAAAATTCCGACCTCCCATTTGAGTCCGTGTAGCCGGTATCTTAAGGAAGGTATGCCCCTGGGACCTGAGAGAGTAAGATGAGGAGGCAGCCGGAACGAGGAATTTCTCCAACCCTGGAGAGGTGCCAGTGCCAAGGACCTTTCCGGTGAAGCACCCTAGGACAAAGTCTATGTGATTTGAGGGTGAGAGCTAGTTTAGCCTGCTATAGAGGTCATAATGGTGGGTGACACAGGGGTGGCAGCCAGAGTGAAGCGGCAGACATTGTTATAGGCAGTAGACCACCTAGAGAGGTGGACTTTGGAGGAGCGGGCAAATAAGAGAAGCCCATAGCTGAGCAAAGGGAGGAGAACCCCTCTGGCAAGAGCAATATGAGCTGCAGGAGTAAGATTGCTTTTGGCACTGTAAGCCAGACCCAATTTGCAGTTGACAGTCTTACAAGTATTCTGAATATGGCGGCCAAGGTCAAGCTACGGGTCCTGTGTCACCCAAGGTATTTAAAGTTGTCAGCAACAGGGATCGGGACCCCGTCGACACCAGAAACACATAACGGAGCAGGGGCAGCTTTAATCTTGGTCTGAGACCCAAACAGCATGGCCTGGGTTTTTTTAAGATTGAGGACCAACTTGTGGGACAATATCCAGGCTTGGATGTTCCCCAAGTCCTCACTCAGGTGGCGATTTATGACCCCTATCTCTGGGGAATGGGTCAGGATGACCAGGTCATCTGCATAGAGGATTGACTTACAGTGGACAGCGGCAGCCGGGAGATTGTTCACAAAGATGGAGAAAAGCAGGGGCCCCAGAACTGAGCCTTGGGGGACACCCATGGTAACAGGGATAGTGCCCGAGAGCACCTTCCCATACTTAACAAGTTGCTTTCTGCCGTGTAGATAGTTGGAGAATTAACTGAGAACCTCAGGTGATAGACCATAGGATCTGAGCTGAGTGGAGAGCATTGTATGATCAACAAGATCGAAGGCCTTGGAGAGATCTATAAAGATAGCTCCAGAGAGTTTGCCTTGTTCCATAGCTGCCCTGATCCAGGATGAGACAGTGACAAGGGCGGAGGATGTGCTGTGCCCTTTCCTAAAGCCATGCTGCACAGGTGACAACAGGCCATGTGACTGCAAATACTCCGATAGTTGCCCTGCCACAACCTTCTTGAGAAGTTTGCTGACCGTTGAAAAGATGGATATTGGACGGTAGTTTTCTATGAGTTTGGGGTTCCCCTGTTTAAGTATCGGGACCACCCTGGTGACATTTTCCATATTTCCGGAATGACACCCGAAGACAGGTGGTGATAGCAATAATTTCCACTTAGTGCTACCATGTACTCCATCAACATTGGGTAGTCCTGCACAAAGTCCTCTTCCACAACACTTGAAAAAGGTATGTCATTCTGAACAGCACACAGATGACTCTCACACTTTTTGGTCAAAACTCATGGAAACTGATAATTCAGAAGTCTCTGTCATGGAGCTGCCTTCTTTGTCTTTGTCTATGAGAACCACTCATTAATATTACTGATGAACCTTTTGAGTACTGGCTGGAAAAGAAAAAATATCTGGCCTGCACTATCTGCCTTTGCTATTAAGCTTCTTGGTTGCCTTCCCACTAGTGTTTATTGTGAGCATATATTTAGAACAGGAAATGTTATCTCTGATGGCTGCACAAGGCTTACTCCTGAAAATGTACAGTCCCTTATCTTCCTAAATGTCAAGCTTAACAAATTCTTTTATCAGTTCAGTGAAGAGTGGCAGAAACATAAAAGTGATGATGATGAACATCTGCAACAGGTGTTACCTAATAAGGGTGCTTCCTTGGTGGTGTTTGAAGACGATGGGGATATTATTTAATATAATGATTCATTTCTTTGTATTTAGAGGACAAAGGTCAGGAACCACAAAAGAAAGATCAAGTAAAAACAAATTTCTTCTTCTGAGGTCACAGTGTATATGCCATCATACGTATTGCTGTATGTGTTTTTCACATTCAATTGGGATCCCAGGTGGAGTGTAGTTTGTTTATTCAGTAAGTTAAAAATACAAACAGGGCACAGGCAGTGAATTGCTGGACATCTGGGGTGCAGGGTGGGACAAAGGGGGCAACACAAAGGAAAAATATCTATGCGCATGCACAGTCATCGTGAGTGGTGGCTACAGTGGTCCTTATGTCCCCACACCATGCAGATCCCTGCAAGCCTGATGACTGGGGGAGTGGCAAAATGGCTGGAGACTGGCAGGTAAGCTTTATGACAGGAGAAGATGGCAGTCAGAGCCAAAGAGCTCTCTAAATAAAAATTAACTGCAATTATTAGTTGTGTAATCTTGTATGATATATCCAAAAACAGCAATGCCAGGTGTTTGTGTGTGTGTGTGTGTGTGTGTGTGTGTGTGTGTGTGTTTGGGAGTTGGGGGGCAAGGCCAACCAGATAAGTTACAAAAGACAAGTGATGCAAAATAATTTGCCAATCTGGCAGGAGTGTGTGGGATGGTTTGGGGCCCATTATGCTTGCTATAGCATCAAGTAGGCGAGCAAAATAATTAGAAATAAAGAAAAATAACATCTCAAGTCAAAAGGGCAGAAGGGATGTCTGGAGCCCCATCACAAATCCTGCTCATGCTGCCTGTCTGCCACCAAAATGAATGCCAGACTCAGTGAAGATCTACACTCTGCTATTGCCTTTCTACTTTTGAATTCACTAAATTTGTTGGTCTCCCTCTCTCTCTTTCTCACTAACATTTGACACACTGCCTCCTTTCACTGCAAAACCCCAATTGACCTGTATACACTAGGCTGGATTCACAAATATTCTTGGGACTAATTCCCACACTACAACTCCAGTTGTGGAACGGAATCTCTGCAGCTGCAGAGATTGCTATTCACATCCACAGCAGCTGCAGAAGATGTTACGGCTGGTCCCACCGGCCGTAACTTTTTTCCGCAGCTGTGGGGATTTCCTTGGCAACACTACCTATAAGCTGCCATAAATCGAGGAGCCAGTCATAAACTGGCTCCACTTTTGAGAATACCATAACTGTGGGAGAAATTGTGGTTCTGCAAGTGGCAACCCACTTATGCTGAGGTTTTCCCACAGCTGTGGGTATTTCAAGAGTTTTGTGAATCCAGCCTACTGTTTTCTATGAATGTCACATGGTGGCTGACACACAGGATTAACAAGAGCAACAGTAAATTTATTTTATTGCTGGTGGCAGCTTGCTGACCTTGAAAAATGACATGAAAATTCAGACTCAAATAGTTTTTTTTTTTAAAATAGGTTATTTTTATTTATTTTTAACAGCGGGATCTAAAACAATGATACTGATGTAATTCTCATACTCAAATAGACTGAAATAGGTCTAGAATTCTTCAGAGTAAATCAGAACCTTTTGGAAAAAAAAAATCGGAGTCGGAATCAGAACTGGGTCACAGTCAACCCGCCTATCCCTATAGCAAAGATTTAAATGTTTTAAAATAAGATTTTTAGGCTGGATTAATGGCAGGCTGCTACTTTTTGTGTTTCCATCTTGAAGATCATGACTCAAGTACGAGACCCAGAATTACACAATTGATTTGATCAGAGACCAAGAGCGCTGCAGTGGTGAGGCACAACATTTTTGGTGTGGGATTTGCAGATATAAAAAAATGATGGTGTGTTCAAACATGGAAAATGCCAAAAAATCATAGCATCATGTAAAATTCCAGATATCATAGGGTTATCTTGGAAAATACAAAAAAGTCAGATTTTTTTTTATTCAGATAGGGAAAAAATAATGGTATCTTTAACTTTTTAGGTATGACTATAACAAGGTACTGCCAAATTACTGTGAATGTCAAACATCTGGAGATTAAAGGGATCTTTTTTACTTTAGTGTGATTTTTTTTAATTTTTTGTATGTTTTGTTATTTTATTTGTCTACTGTCATTATGGTTTAGTATCAAGATGAAAGGATGGCACATTCAACCAACTTTGACTTCATGGTAAAACAGTTTTACAAAGATCATGTTTTTTATTTATTTATTTATTTCATATAGGTTTTAGCTCTTGTCAGGAGCATGGGGTAGGTTCTGCTCAGGTCCTCTCTTCTAGAGGATTCATTCTGCCTCCAAGCTCAATCAACCTGCCTGCCCTGGTGCTCCCTTTTTCCTTTTTTCTCCCCGTTAACCCAAGACCCCTGTATATGGATGAGAATGCACTCCAAGACTCTGCCGATGGCCTCTTCCTCCCACCCAGCATAGCACCCAGTCCTTCCTTTGGCTTGGGGATGCCATCAAGCCTCCATCTGGTGGCATCCAAGAGATGGGGAAACCCCAAATCCCTCCCTGGGAAAGGACAGCTGCCTGGTGGCAGCTCAGTCCAACTCCTTGCCCTCCTCCCCAGCCAACCCCTGATGACCCATGCTTCTTCCCAAACACAGATCTCTGGCGAGGAAAGAGGTAAGGCGCCAGTGCCTCAGCCCTCTCCGACACTGTCTCAGCAAAGTTGTTTTATTTATTGAAATATTTTACAGATACAGTAGCTTGAATCAGGCATCTCTGCACAAGGGCACTCTCCCTGAATTATTTATAAAGTATTTGTAAATGCTACTCACATTACCAGTAAGCATACAGCAACTGCACAGCAAAATAACTGCCATTAAAAATAATAATTTTGAAAAGTTGAAGTAGTAGTCTCCAGCAGATTGAAACATTTGTGTGGGGTTTCCCCATCAAGAGAGAAATAAAGACTGCCACAGATCAATGTGCCAGATGGGTAAGCAAAGCAAAAAGAAAAATAAATCCTCTATGGTTTTCCAAGGAAGTGACTACCACAGTCAAAGAAAAAAAGGAAAGTGTACAGCACATACCAGGAAACCAAAACTGAGAAAGACTGGGAGTCATACAAGGAAAAAAGGAGAGAGTCTAACAAACATATTAGAAAGGCAAAAGCCCAGACAGAGGGAAAAATAGCAGAAGGGGCCAAGAGAGGAGACAAATAATTTTTTAGATTCATTAGGGAATGTAGGAAGGCAAAAGTGGAGATAGTAAAGATTGCTACTGAAGAAGGGAAATGCATCAAACATGACCCAGAGAAAGCCGAAATCCTCAACAAATACTTCTGCTCGGTGTTTAACAAAGAGGACCCAGGGGATGGCCCAGTCCTAAAAAACTCAACACCCCAGGACCAGTGGTAGACACAAGTCCCTTTACAGAAGCCGAAGTACAGGAGGCACTAAATAAACTAAAAGCAAACAAAGCCATGGGACCAGACGAGATGCACCCTAGAATCTTTAAGGAACTGGCAGCAGAAATAGCAACCCCTCTGGCACTTCAATTCATGAAATCCTTGAAGTGCAGTGTGGTACCCGAAGACTGGAAAAAGGCAATAGTGGTTCCACTTCACAAATCAGGCAGTTGCAAAGATGATAGTAATTACAGACCAGTGAGCCTCATGTCTATACTTTGGAAATTAATGCAAACACTACTCAAACAGAGGATCATACTGTAGCATTCCTCAAAACTAGCATTCAACAAGACCCTAAACAGCATGGTTTCACAGCAGGTAGGTCATGCCAGACAAATCAGCTTGAGTTTTTTGACTACGCTACAAAAATAGCAGACGACGGTGTGGCAGTAGATGTGGTCCACCTAGACTTTAACTCGATTCCACACAGAAGGCTGGTAAAGAAGCTTGACCACACGGGGGTTGGCCCAGAAGTAGTCAGATGGGTACAAAACAGGTTACAAGGCAGAACCCAGAGGGTACATGTTAATGGAACACAATCGATGGAAGGCAGGGTAACCATTGGGGTGCTACAGGGCTCAGTGCTGGGGCCTCTGCTCTTCAATGTTTTCATAGCAGACATCGCTGATGGACTAGAAGGGAAGGTGTGTCTGTTCGCAGATGACACCAAGATATGTAACAGGGTGGACACCTCAGAAGGAGTGAGCAAGATGAAAGCTGGCCTCAAGAAACTAGAAGAACGGTCTGGAGTGTGGCAGCTGAGAATTAATGCCAAAAAGTGCAAGGTCATGTACATAGGAAAGAAAAATCCAAGAAAAGAGTATTACCTAGGAGGCAAAAGACTGGCAGCCTCAAACTGGGAATGAGATCTGGGAATCATAATCTCAGATGACTTGAAGGTTAGTAAGCAGTGTGAGAATGTAACATTGAAGGCCAGCAGAATGCTGGCCTGCATTGGGAGGGGAATCATGAGCAGGGGGACAGAGGTGGTATTATCACTGTATAGATCACTGGTCTGGCCTCACCTGGAATAAGGAGTCCAGTTCTGGAGGCGTCACCTCATGAAGGACACTGACAGTGTAGAAACAATACAGAGAAAGGTGACAAAAATGATTCAGGGTCTGCAGCACATGTCCTATGAGGAAATACTTTGGTAACTGAATATGTACTCCCTGGAGCAGAGAAGAAAAAGAGGGGACATGATTGAAATATTCAAATACATAAAAGGCATTAACAAGGTACAGGCACAGGAACTTTTTCAATTCAAGAAGGGCTCCAGGACCATGAGACATGACCTCAGGCTGCAGGGAAGGAGGTTCTCTACCATTACCAGGAATTTTTTCTTCACAGAAAGAGTGGTGGATGCTTGGAAAAGCCTGCCCCAAGAGGTTGTGGGTGTTAACACTGTAGGGGGATTCAAGAATGCATGGGATAGACACAAGGGAGCCCTGACTACAAAGAGCAACTAGAGTTTCAAAATAGATCTAAAACAAATGAGCTGACTAGATGGACATAGCGGTCTCCTTCTGCCGTCAACTTCTATGTTTCTAAAACCTGCAATTGACTTTTAGCTCTCTATCGGACATATGAAAAGGCATTTCTGTAAATGCTCATGGTAAATGCTTACTGCACTGAAAATGCTTAGCATGCCTTTTAGACAGGAAAAAGATATGCATGTCTGAATATGGATAGAGACAAAAGAACAAAGGGGAATTTTAAAAATGGATCTCATGACTTGTACTACTGCTTTCCTAATAACATCTCCATACATCTTTGTATTGGACACCTCAAGGTTAACATTAAAGAAGTATAAAGAGCTCTAAGAAAGTTTTACAGTGCTTGACCTTTAAGAGTACAGTGTACATTATAGATAGCAAGGCACTTCCACATGGTGGTGTTCTGTTTTTAGTTTCAGTTAGTGTGAGCCTTTTGTCAGTATGCACAACTTGGATTCCACTTCAGAAAATGTGTATACCTTTGAACAATGTGAATCACTTGAACTACAGTACTTAAATTGCAGGGTGCCCTTCAACTGCTCATTGTACTGTCTTTGATTAAAAACATTAAATGTCTGAATAATCTGTCCTATAAAAAAAGAAGTTATCCAAATGACTGTTTTCCTTTGTCCTTGCTCACAAACAATAGCCCCTTCAAATAACATTCTTGAACTGACTTCCATGTGTGCTTGAAATTTACAGTGATTGCCCACAACAATGAACAAGATAGCAGGTCTGTGCTGTTTAAATCCCAATTAACGTAAATGTCTTTGTGGTACAGAGATTAATTGACTTTCCAGAGCATCAAAGTAGCAGGCACCTGCCAAAGCTATACAAGATAGGTTAATGGATGTTGCCTATAATTAGCAGGCAAGTGTCAGTTTGCCTGTGGGAAGTAAAACCTGGCAGTATACATGACTTGCTATAAATGTTTGCTCCAAATATAACAAAAATATTCATTAAAATCCCCAACATTTTCCTCCTAGCAAAACATCTCTAAATTGCATGCACATAGATAACCTTGTGGACAAACAGAGGTGACTCATGGACACATCACACCTTAAAAGGATGCCAAAAGATTTAAAATGTACAGGAATTCAGAACAGGCATAGAAGTCTATGGCACTGCAAGGTCAAAAAGTAAGGCTAGGGAAGCATGCAGACCTAATTTCTGAGAGCTACATTTCACATCCTTGCCTACACTTCCTACATTTAACAAGCATTTGTCAATGCCGAATGTGCGTCATGTGCACTGGTGTGATGGGGGGGGGGTTGAAAATTGCTACAGTGAAGATATTCATGAGGTGGGGTCCCAGAAAACATATGTTGAACATTTTTGGAAAAAATATTTAAAAATTGACAAGTTATCCCACTAAGTTGAAAACCCCACTGAAATACATTGATGCTGAAAAGTCAATTGAAATACATTGAAGCGCTTACCTCAGTTCGTGGTTGGGCTTTGCAGAGCAAAGACATGTCTGCAGTCCAAGTAAGATTACGGAAACAGACCCTGGTAGATAAGTAGGGGTGGGGTGTGTGTGGGTGTGTGTGGTGTGTGAGTGGTAGGAGGGGGTTGACTAACTGTGAAACAGACAACGATGGACAGTTTTCTTTTTTCAGGGAGTTTGCTGAACATATGAGGACACTGGGGGATTGGGCACCCTCAGTGCCTGTATACTGTTTGGGGGGGTTACACAGTGGACAACAATGGAAGGACAGATGAGGACACTGGGGGATTGGGCACCCTCAGTGCCTGTATACTGTTTGGTGGAGTTACACAGTGGACAACAAGTCACAGACAGATGAGGACACTGGAGGATTGGGCATCCCCAGTGTATGTATACTGTTTGGGGGTGGGGGGGTTACACAGTGGACAATGATGGACGTTTTTCTGTTTTTCAGGACAAAAACAACGTATTTGTCAATGCCAAACATTTGATGCTTTGGAAGATGTCTGCCTCTGCACCTTGTTTATGCCATTGAGGTACTTGAACATGTCTATCATGTTCCCCCACTCCCTCCTTTCCTCCAATAAGAACACATCGAGGTCCATTTTATCTTTCTTGATATGTTCTGTATTGCAAGCCATGTACCATCTTGGTTGCCTTTCTGTGGACTGCCCACACCCTGTCAATGTCCTTGCACATTTGCGGCTTCTGGAATTTCACTCAGTACTGTAGGTGAGGCCTCACTAGTGCATTATACAATGGCATCACCACCTCATGCCTTCTGCTAGTGATACCTTTTCCTATGCACCTCAGCATTCCATTGGCCATCCTTGCAACATTTGTGCTCTGTTTTGACACCTTTAAGTCATCAGAACTAATAACTCCTAGGTCTCTTTCTTCCTTGGTGATGGTCAGCACCTCCCTCCCATCCTGTAACTCTCCCCAGGTTAACCTCTTCTCAGGTGCATTATTTGCACTTCTTTGCATTGAACCTCAGTTGACACTACTCAGACCATTTTTCAAGGCTCTCCATGTCCCTGCTCATTTTTTCCATCCCTTCTGGAGTATTCACTTCACTCTGTTACAGATGTTGATGTCATCTGCAATCAGGCAGATAGACCTTTCCTTCTAGGCCTTCTGCAATGGTTGTAATGAAGACATTGAACAGGACTGGTCCCAGGACTGATCCCTGAGGTACCCTGCTGGTCACCCCCCTCTCCCTGGATTGGATCCCATTACCACCACCCTTTGGCTCTTGTCCATCAGCCAGCTTCTAACCCAGTTTTTCAGCTTGTGCCCTGTGGCCAGACTACCCATCTTGTTAATCAGCCTTCTATGTCAGACGTTGTCAAAGGCTTTGCTGAAATCAAGGTAGGTGATGTCAACCATCCCTCCCTGATTTACTTCCTTAATGAGGCATTAGGGTTTCCAATCCTAATGCCCCACTTCCACTCTGTAGAGATTGACAGGCATTGGTGGTGTCCCTTTGGGTCATCAGCCATAATGCACATGCCATTCCACCCCCACCCTGCATGCCTTGCAGTGTGTTTTAGGGTCTTTAGCCATAACGCTCATCCCATTCCGTAAGGAAATAAGCTGAGATGGATGCAGTAAAGGAGAATGGGGCTAACGTTAGGGCCAAAGACTCCAAGGCACACCCCGATGCCTGTCACTGGCTGTGGGGTGGGGGTAGGGGTGGAATGGTGTGAGCATTATGGTCAACAACCCAATGCAAATGCACTAGATGCCTCTCAATCTCTACAGGGTGGGGAGGCTGGGGCATTATGGTTGGAAACCTAATGCCCCAGTTGTTTGTTGGCATTTTCATTCCACATTTTCAACATCAGCTTTTTGGGACCCTACCTCATGAACAATGGCACAATCATTTCATTACTCAGTCCCAAAAAGTGATTTCACACAGCAACTGCATCATTTGGTGCCACAAGTGTGAAACAGCTGTATTGTTCATGAGAAGGTGTGAAAAAATGGCAATGTTGAAAATCTGCAGTGAAAATATGAAAAATTAACAAAGTTACAAGCGTGCATAGAAACTGAGCAACACACACCTGTAACACGGCTATTTTTTTGAATTTTTTCACCACATTTTTAACATGGGCTTTATGGGATTCCTCCTCATGAACAGTGACACTATCATTTCATTACTTGGTCCTGAAAGGTGATTCCACCCAGTGACCGTGAAATCACCTGTCAGGACCGTGTAATGAAATGACTGTGACATGTTCATGAGGTGGGGTCCGAAGAATCCCATATTGAAAATGTGGTGTCAAAATTCCTACAAATGGCTGAGATATCACCATAAGTTGAAACCTCATTGACTACCATTATACAGCACTTACCTTCATTCCTTAGTTTGCGGTTCGGCATTGAAGAGTGCAGACGTATTCCGAGCCACAGCAGATGACAGTGCCTGACCTCTGGAGGTAAGTATGGGGTAATGGAGGGTGCAAGGAGGTGGATGCACAGTGGGAGGGTGGGATGGGGAGGGGGATGAGGGAGACAATGAAGACCATTTCCTTTTTTTAAAGGTAAAAAAGAAAAGCCGGCGGGGCACGGGGACAGTTTTCTTCATTAACAGGGCAGCTAAGCACACTGGAGTGGGCTCCCAGTGTGCCACAATAGTTGGGAGGATGCCAACTCAAGGATTGGGCACCTTGATGTCGGCAAGAGATATGCAAGTTTGGGGGGTGCATCCGACACTGGGAGTGGGCATCCCGGTGTCAGAAAATCGAAAAAAAAGTTATCTTGGCACAATGGGGTGGACTCCCAGTGTGCCACATGAGTTGGTGCTGGAGGGGATACATGATGCTGACAGGGGGATTGGGCACCCCCATCGGCAATGAAAGTGGGATGGGGGGCATCTGATACCGGCAGTGGGCATCCTAGTGTTGGAAATTGCTATTTTTTCAGCACACTGGGGTGGGCTCCCAGTGTGCCACTTTGCTGGGTGTGGGGTGGGAAGATAACAGCGCTTGTTATTCTGAATCACACTTCAAGGGACAGAGCCACACTGCTACAGTGTCGGTTCTGTCCTTTGAAATGTTCGCCAAGACCAGCCTTCTCAGCAAACCAGTGTCATCAGGACACTGCCTGCTGATTCGTCTGCCACATACCGGCCCCTAGATCACCACTCTCCATTGGACTGTCACCCCTCACACCCCTCTCTAGTAACTCTCATATCAACATGTTCATTTGCACTTGCGCGCACGACAAACATAACAAGCATTTGTCAATGCCGAATGTTGTCTCACTGGCATTGGTAGTGCAGGAGTTAGAGCTGCATAATAAGAATGGCAGTGAAGTATTGAACTGATGCCAACCCCACCCTGCAGAGACTGACAGGTGTTGGGGCATGCCTTTGGGTCATCAGCTATAAAGCTCATGCCATTTTACCTCACCCTACCATGTAGACACTGACAAGTGTCGTAGTGTGATTTGGGGTCTTTGGACCTTCTACGTACCCCACTCCTTAAGAAAATATGCTGAGATGGGTGCAGTATTGGAGAATGGGGTGAACTTTAGGGCCAAACAGTCCAAGACACACCTCAATACCTGTCAGTGGCTGCAAGGTGGGGGGGTTTGGGAGTGGAATGGCATTAGCATTACAACCAATGATCCCAAGTCACACCCCTGATGCCTGTCAGTCTCTACAGGGTGGGATGTTACAGTTGGAAACCCTAACGCCATAGGCGTTTGTTGGTATTTTCACTGCAAATTTTCAACATGGACTTTTTGTGAACCCAGCTCATGAAGAGTGGCACTATCAGTTTGTTAGCTGAAAGGTGGTTTTGCACAGCGAGTATGCCATTTGGTGACACAGGCATGAAAACACATTTTGGGCAGGATGTGAAAAATGACGACTGTATTGTTCATGAGGAGGTATAAAAAAAAGGCAATGCTGAAAATCTGGAGTGAACATATGAAAAATTGGTGAAGTCATGAGCAGGCATAGAAACTGTGCAACACACGTCCATGACCCAATTACTTTTGGGAATTTTTAAACCACATTTTTAACATAGGCATTTTGGGATCTCCCCTCATGAACAGTGGCACTGTAATTTTGTTAATCTGTCCCAAAAGTTGATTTTCCACAGTGACCATGCCATTGTGTGCCACAGGTGCAAAACACATTTTGGGTAGGATGTGAAAAATGACAGCTGTGCTGTTCATACGGAGATGTGAAAAAATGCCAGTGTTGAAAATCTGGCATGAAAATATTGCAAATTTGCGAAGCTACGAGGGTGCGTGGAAACTGCACAATGCACACTTGTAACAGAGTCATTTTATGTACTTTCGTCACCAAACTTTCAACATAGGCATTTTAGGACCTTTGCTCTTGAACAGCATCACTGTCATTTTCTCAAACTGTCCTGAAAATGGATTTGGCACAGCGGCTGCGCTATTCTGCGCCGGATGTGTGAAAACACATTTCAGCCAGGATATGTAAAATGACAGCTGTACTGTTCATAAGGAGGTGTGGAAAAATGTAAATTTTGAAAATCTGGAGTGAAAATATTATAAGTTCATGAAGTTACAAGCGTGCATGGAAACTCCGCAGTGCACGCTCGTAAAACAGCCATTTTTTGGATTTATTCCACCAAATTTGCAAATTAGGCTTTTTGAGAGCCTCCTTCATGAACAATGGAGCTGTTGTTTCGTTAATCGGTCCCAAAAGGTGATTTCACGCAGTGACTGCGAAATCACCTTTCAGGGCTGAATAACACCATGACAGTGATTGAATTCATGAGGAGGGGTCCCAATAATGCCATGTTGAAAATTTGTTGCCAAAATTCTCAAAAATGGCTGAGATATGCACCAAAGTTGAAAAAACCCTATTTATGCCATTATACAGCTTACCAGTATTTCTTCAGTTCATGGTCGGCTTTGAAGAGTGCAGACGTGTTTCTGGTCCACCGAAGATCATTGTGCCATGCTTCAGAGGTAAGTATGGGGTGGGGAGGCAGGGTGCACAGAGGGTGGGCGCGGGTTGGGAGTGGGGCTACTGGAGTAGACAAGGGACCGTTTTCTGCTTTGCAGGTTTAAAAAAAAAAACATTGCAGTATCGTTTTTCTTTTACATGGGCATTTGGTACACTGGGGTGGGCTCCCAGCATGCCACTTGAGTGTCCTTTTGGGGGGGGTTCTGTAGCTGACAGGGGATTGGGTGCCCCCATCAGCACACAACAAATGGGGGGGCATTATGCTGATGGGGAGAGGGCTCCCCCATCGGCAAATGAAACTGGGAAGGGAGGTTGCATTATGCCGATGGGGTGTATGCTCCCCTGTCAGCAAATGAAGTGGGTCGGGCACTCTGTGGTGGCATGCCACAATGTTTTGTAAACTGGTTCACTAGGAAATACATGCTGCTGCATAAGAAGCTTGGCTGTCATTGCAGTGGACCTTTTCTCTGATCTGGTGGCCTGTTTACATGTTGCTGGTGTCAGCACCTGCAGCTGCCTTATTGGGGAATGAGGAACACACCTACTGATCCGTGCCCTGCATTCGCCCACGATGACTGCACCTCTAAATCTTCTACTAATGCAATATGTCGGCTGCACAAGTGCGAGCCAACATAAAAATGAATCACATGTGATTGTGAAGTATTCCCCATCAGCTGCATGTTAATGCAAATTGCTGTAGCCCCTCAGAAGCATTCATTTTATGGGAGCAGAGCTGAACTAAATTAAAGAAAATAACATCATTAAGAATTTTGTCTTTCAAATTCTGTTTATTTTCTTAGCATAATAGCACACTATTTTGATAATGGAATTGACAAAGGGTCTGTCTTGTCTAAACCCCCTGCTTTATGGCAGTGACTATACCCAATTTGAGTACAGACACACATACTCGCTTAACAACTGGAATGTTGCTACTACTAATACTTTGCAAACTCAATGCCATTCTTCTGCATGAATCTTTGTAGTCCTGTTTTGAAAGCTTGAACTGTACAAGCCTCAGTAGTAATAGTAGTAAGTTTTATTGTTCAGCTTTAAAGCCATTACAATATGCTAATAACAAGTACATCTCAACATACAGAAAGACGGTATAGGTTGAACATCACTAAAATTTCCAAAAAACAATTGTTAAAACATTTTCATTAATCTGAGTCCATCATATAAAAAACAAATGACAATAAAGAACCTCTATCAACTTTCAGACTATGAATAGTCTAAAGGACATATTTGACAGTTTCTATAAATTCAATAATTCTTCCCCCATTAGCTCTGATATATTACCATGGTTAATTTCAATCAGAGGTTAGAGGGGGCACAGGTCAGCATAGCATAATGTTTAAAAACAGGATTCAGATCTAGTTTATCCAGAGAGCCATTCCAAGCTTGGGCTACAATCACTCCATTTCAATAAGTCACCACAACCGGTATTTTCTTTTTGTTTTTTTAGTTGTTTAACCAGGAGTAGCACACTAAGCTGAAAGCTTTTTTGCAGGAGTGTCCTGGAGCACAGGGAAGTTAAGTGACTTGCTCAGGGTCACACAGTATGTAAGTGGAAGCTGTGGCATTCAAACCCAAGTCTGGTCTGCTGGATGTCACCAGATTTGCAGTTCAAAGCCTTAAACCACTACATTATACTGCCTCCTAAAGTATACAAGAGACCAGTCTGAATCATGTAAATCTGGCCATACACTGAATACCATTAAATGGCACCGAACCTACTCTGTCCCTTGTATCCCATTAACAGGCCCAAGCCCCCTATTTGGATTAAGCCACCAGTAAGCCCCATCCCTGGGTCCTAACGGAAATACCTCACAGTGCATGCTGTCCCATATTCCTCTTATATAAGTCCCTGGGTCAGGTGCATTCTACCAGCCCACACTCAGTCTTGCTACTACCATTTCAGGAGCTCTTGGCCCATAATTGGATACTGGGTCATTTCATTTCTGGCATCATTCATAGTTTCATGCCTAGGCACTATCACTTGACTCAGTTCAGTCAACACTATTTGATTGATAATGGCTAATCAGGAGGATCAGTCACCATCTGGGAAAGTTTTCCCTGGATTTTAATTGTCTACATCCATCTTACATTCAATAACCTGGTTACTCTCTACAAATTCCTACATATGCCAGACCCTAGCTTCTTCTCATATTAATATAAGTGATGAAAATGATATTTCCCTAATACATGAAGAACATCCAGACATTTAGATACTGTATTTCCCACATAAGCACAAAATCACTCAGGGATTCCTAGCTTGATATTTGAGAAAGAAGCTCTAATTACATTCATTAATCCAAACTAATAAAATAACAAACATTCAAAAAGTGATATAAAATGTTTAGAACACCAAACACAATGCAATAACACCTTTTAAAGGTACGTTTTGCTCCAGCTAAAAGGAGCTCTAGTTAATATACAAAACTTAATATTCAACTTCAGTTGTCCAGTAGAGGCAAGTACCACACAAACAGCTCCAACTCCTAGAGCCCTTTACCCTTAGAGTTCCATATTGTTTATCGCTGTATTAAAATGAAAGCAAAATCAGTACCTTAGATGGGGGGGTGGGGGGAATTCCCCACAAGCATGTTTCCAATGGTCACAAAAAAAAAGCGTCTCTTGCCATAAGAAGCCATCAGCAAAGTCTCACATATGGCTACTCCCCAAAATTTGTATTCTGCTGACCAGAAACAGAACATCATTTCATTATCAAGTTTCAGGACACAGTCTCAACCATAAGCTGTCTATCTTCCTCCTTTGTTTGTCCAGCTCCAAGAGTGTAGAAACCCTGTCAAAAGAGAAAAAGAGATAGCACTCCCCCTAAGCACAATAATGCAGACCTTTAAATAATAAATGTAACCAGTCCAGTCCCCTCAGGCAACCATGGCGTACCTGTTGAAGGCTTGGAAAATGCCCAGAATCAGAATGTGCCCTATGTTTCTTCCTTTTCCTCCTTCGGTATGTTTCGACAATTTATCCTGCTATTAAGTCAAGTGAAGTCTTCAGTCTATACATAAATCTATGTATGCCTCAAATCAACTTAGGTCCATTTATTTTACCAGTAAAAACCAAGCGTCTCTCTGAGAATCTCTCAGAGTCCAGCTAATTATGGGACACCATGCATCTGGGAGTATCAATGGACCTCCTCAGACTACAGAAAAAAGTTCTTGGTTTAAGAGAAACAGACTAAAATGGACCATAATAAGCCCATTACCAAAAGCACATTAGCTCTAATACTCATGGTTGTCACGCAGTGCCATGGTCTGATTGTTCATAGAGAACTCTTCTTCTATTGGTTGATTAAACACAGCCAAACCATTACACCTTGCTTTTTTTCAGTCATATTTCTAAAACGCCATACACAAACGACCGACGACCAGCTGCAACTGCATTCTATATAACACAGGCGCTACCCAGATTACAGAATATGTCAAAAATAATGGCTGTTAATCTGGCAGAAAAATATTGCAAAGGTTTAAAACCATTAGCTTAAATGAAGAGCAATCTTCTAGCATGGTGTGAGGCGAGGTGGCAGCACAGCCATCTTTCAAGCCTCAGTAATCTCACAGAGTAGACTATTCCAAATGTTAACCAACCTCTATGTAAAATAATGTTTTCTAATGGTCCTTGTTTTCTGAAGAATATCTATATCTTTGTATTTCTGCCACCCTGTGGAGTTCTGTTCACAGTCCAGTGCTTCTCTGCAGTACACACAGCTCCCCTCAAAAAGGAGAAGTTAAATGTGCCACGTCTCTGAAATTCTGAAAATCCCTGAAATTATCTTTCATTTGAGATATAGTGTTTACCTGCAGGTGTCACCTTCCTAGATATTTAAATATAAATATCTAATTCATCCATAAATTAAGTCACGGGTCAGCCATTTCATGGGACATTGAAACAGAAATTGATGTACAGTAACTGAGAGGCAAATTATATGTTGTTAAGCATGGCTTGACCTCAGGGTACCACTTTAAGTTTCAAGACTCCATGAAATAGTTGCTCCCTTGATTTATTTTTTAAGATAATTTTTGATATTTATTTCTTTTGGCCGCTGACCTATTGGTAAGACCAACATCTTGTTTGAATAATATTTGTAATGGGCTTTATTAATTTAGGGACCTTGCACACTTTCATTCTTCTTAAACCCTAAGGCCTGTCCCCATACAGTGGGATCCCTCTGCCCTCAATGTAGGAAGCCAAAATACAGGACTGAGAGAAGAGGTGAGGTCAGAATATTTGGCTACTCCTGTTGTGGGCAAGTTCAAACATGGAGATTCCAGAACCACATCGTTTATTTCCATTTCCATTGTTGTTCCCCACCACTCCCTTCCTGGGCAGAGATACGCTCTCAACTTACAGTATACTACCTGAAACCTTATAAACAGCTCATTACACCTAATACTACTGGAGTGTGAATGTAACCCACCCCCACAGGTGGGGCTTACCTGGTTTGCCTCCCAGCTATCTGGTCTCGTCAGTCCTGGTCCAGTGGTGCCTCCCTTTATTGCTCTTACCAGCCCCTGTGTGCCTGCTTTGAATGTGGGACAGGAGGAGCATAGTGCTAAATGTTCAGAACTGCCAGCTCAATGGTACTGTGCAGTTGGCACTAAGAAGACTAGTAAAGCACCGTACAGCTCTGTGCGTGCACATTTGTTCAAACAGGGGACCTGGTGGCTCTTCTTGTTCTATTCAGTTAGTGCTATGCCACTTAATGTTAAAGCCACCCTGGTGGCTTAGCTGATATCTCCGTCATGTGTTTCAAACCCTGGTACCCAAAAAAACACGTGTTAGGGGGAGGGGTCTGGAGTCACACAGGAAGGGGAGAGAGAAAAAAAACTAAAAACTCTGCCAAAGCTCTCCTAAGCGCACTGTCACTTTAATAAAAACCAATGCTACATGGTAAATAAAGCTCTGCCTGATGCTTCGGGCGACAGTGCTACAGTGCTAGCGACAGGCAGGCAGAATTCATGTCATGCCCAACTCTGCCACTGGATAATAGGACAGAGAAGCAGCTAATAAACTATGGGGATAGTTAATGTTAATACTTTACAGATTGTCTGCAAAAAATATTTTAATGTTGGGACTTTGTTTGAAACTGGACTGCCAGATTATTTAGCAACCATCTTTGTTGCTTTTGACATGCTCTGCAGTCAGTGGGAATGCAAGGATCTGGAAAGACCCTACTGGATCAATATGTTGCAGAAAGATCTGCACATGGAATACCACACAGAACATATAGGGCAGTGTACTAGTGCGACAGGGTACAAAACCCCACATGTCACATATGTTGTACATGGTTTTGTACTCAGTTGTGCATGTGTGGGAAGGAGGAGTGATGCAGAGGTCAAGACTTCTGTTGGGGAAGTGGTCTGCTGAGCTGCCACTGTGGCTCAGTGGGATGAGCTGCGGAAGTGCAGGGGTGCTATGCGTTTGTGGACTGGGGCTCGAATCCTGGTGCCAGACTTTTGTGAAACTGCATTGTGTGGTTTCATTTTTTTCTTCCCCAGCAACGTTTCTCCCCATTTCTGTGTTGAACCTCCTCCCCTCCGGAGTTGATTATATCAATATGGGGGTTCGGGGGTACAGCCCCCTGTAATAGGGGGTGCAGGGATGGAGCCCCCATAGAAAACAAAGAAACTGCTACCTTTTTTAGCTGAAATGTGTTTTGGCAGTTTATCTGAGCAGCAGCAAAGTATCCACTGTATTTACAGCATGGTACCCTGCTGCACGGTTATATCATATGACATAATGATCCCATGCCCAGAAAGACTATAGAAAGGGCGTTCTCAGGAAATTGTGAGAGCTGTGTATTGATGTATTTTCCCCTAACCAATCAGGCATTAAATGAACATTCTGCATGTTAATTTGATAGACTGAAAGCCTGATTGACAAATTGGGACTCTGACATGATCTCCTGAGACCGGGGCAGATCCAGCTGGGACCAGTCATCTGAGAGCTTCCAGAGTGTGAGGAGGTTCAGACTTGAGTGCCAAAGAATGTCTGGAGGCCGGCCTGGGGCTTCCACAGTCAACAACCCAGGAGGTACCTTTTTGCTGTCTCCAATATCTTAAAGAAGCTGCCAGTGTTTAAAGTGTGTTTGCTGAACTTTGTTGTGGATTCAGCTGGATCAGAGACTTGCCAGCAGAGACTTTGACTCCAGCTTGGGCCTTTTGTCCACAGCTGCCAGCCTGCAGCATGGCTGAACCAGTGTTTCTAGGGGACTGCTGTGCCAGAACTGCAAGTCTGCAGTGTGGTTGAATAGAAACAAGCTTGTGTTCCTGAGAAACAGGAGGTGTCAACCAGTGGAAAGTCCAGTGATCAGCCAGGCAGTGTCACAGTCAGGCACTGCCTATCACTTCATTCTGAGGACTGGATGCCTGGATGGCTGGGTGAAGTGTGTGGCCCTGGCCCTGAGACTGGTCCATCTAGACAACTTCAGGGACAGAGAGACACACCAAACTTCAACCCAGCCAGACAGCCCTAGAGCTGCAGACAGAGAGGTTCAACCTTCGGCCTGAACAGCCTGCAGTGACTGGTATCTCCAGGACCTTAAGTAAAATTCAGGATTTGCCCTGTGCCTGGGGATTTGTATATAGTTTCCACCACAGTGTTTTGTTTTAAAAAGGGCATCAATGCTGGCCAACCAGCTACAGCTCTTCAGGCCTGCACTGACTCATCAGCTAGGTACCCAGACAGGACAATGGTGGGCACTGGTACCAGTGGGGAGGTGGACCTTTTTGTTTGTTTGCTGTTGGGAGGTGGGCACTGTCACTGTTTATGGTTGTTGTTAAATGTTTATACTTTTGCCAGTTAAGTCAAATTGTGAGAACATATATTTATTTTTGCACCCCTATTCCCCTACCCTGCTTAATAAATTGTTTACTGTTAATGCTACTCTATCTCATGAGCATAACTTACATAAGCATATTATTAGCCAAAGCCAATAATTGCGTGCACACTGCAATTGCTAAACATTTTTTGATTTTCCATGTGTGAGGTGACTGCACGGGGAGGTTGGGAGGTACAGCATCCCAGGGGGTTGTATTAGCCTGACACCTGGCCAACTGTAATTTATTTCTACATGGAGGCACCATGCTAAATAATCTCTATTGGGAAAGAACCCTCCTTTCATGTAAGAACAGAGTCCTGGCCTCTCAACTTTACTTGAGCCCGCAAGGCAGGGGTTCTAGCTGTTGTATAAGTGGTGATCTGGTTACATCTTTGGAGGCACTGCTGGGATCTTCTGTTTACCAGTTGTGCTCCACAAGGAGGCCATTACTCACAAGGACAGTGTTCAAGCCCAAAACCTCAAATCATTCTTGATACAATTGTTTCTCATAGACTGATTTACTGGTGTGAGGGTGAGGAGCTGGACCATCAAAAAAACATTCTGCTCCTGGAAGTCCCACCCAGGATAGACAGGGAAAGATAGAAGAGATCTAGTCAGTAGTTAAATTAATTGTTGAAATTGCTGTCCAAGGGTGGGTGAAGGACTTCCACAAAACCCTTAACTGTGCTAACTGAGTGCTGAAATGTTGTTGGTGCCACTAGAGTGCCTGATTTGCTGAGCCCAGAAGGTTCCAGTGCTGCATGGACTGTAGTGACACAAGCTAGTGTGACACTCAAAGAGGAAGTCTTGCCCAAGTCTGAAGATTTCAAATAAAACCTAAGCAAGTGGTTGCAGACCCAGGAGAAGTGTATGGAAGAGGTTCAAAAAGTGTTTCATGTTCCATGGGGTGTCCTGCCTCAGACTCCATGGAGAGGGCCCACCTGTGTACCATCAGTTATTCAGGACTCTTACTGCAAATTACAAATGTGCTCAGGAGTAAAGCCCACTCCATCAGGTGAAGATAACCTAGAGATCTGGATGGACTGTGGTGCTCCTTTAGTACATGACTGGTAGTGCTCAGAAGCAGAAAAATGGAAATGGCTGTGAGAAAGCATCAGAGAGCCCACTTTAAACACTATTCATTCCCTTAGAGCTACATATCCAGATGCTACTGCACAAGAGTATCAGACTGCTTTAGAAAATTTGTTTGGGAGCACTGAATCTAGTGAGGACATTATGTGGAAGTTCAAAGCAACCAAACAATGGGCCCTATGCTGGAAAGTGCAGAACACCTCCCTGCCACCTAAGTGAGGAACAGAGACACTCCTTACCCATTGCGTCCCCCAAGTGGGATACACAAAGGGTGGTGCACAGCCCCCATGCACCTGATCCCCCACCTGTGCAGAGTGCAAAGCACAGGGGTGAGTGGGGGTGGACCAGCACTACACGGCATGCACAAAGCCACATAATGCTGCACACTAGGGTGTGTACGGGGGCAGCCAGTATGCCAGGTAAACCCTGCCATAAGTCCCCTATATGCCCTGCTCCCACTCACACTAGATGAGGGAACAGCCCTGAGGCAGGTGGGCATTCCCTACAGAGTGAGTCAGCTCCATCCCTGTACCCCAGAGGCTGACCTCCAACACATACAGTGGTACCCCATTCCCTGTTGCTGCACATCCACCCCAGGGCAGCACCACTGTGCCCATGCTGCCCATGGCCTAGCACTGTGCCGATAAGGCACCCCCCCTTCAGGCTGCACCTATATCCAGACCACAGCCCCCCACCAATGTGGGCACCTGCCCCTGGTGGTACAACCCCCCTCACCCACACACATGGTCACAGGGGTGACCTGGGTCCTGTCCCACACACCGCTATCAATCGATATCCCCCCCACACACACACCATCAGCACTGACACCACCCCATCTCCCACATGGTCCATCAGTGCCATGTCTCAGGATGACCAGTGGTACTGCCCACCACATACCACCACAGCTGCTGGTAGTCCATCCACACGGGTGCTCAGCTCACATGTGCCCAACTGCTTAAGAGATCCACCGTTAGACCCGGGAAAGGCATCCAATTGGATGCCAGCCCTGGTTCATGACTCTGCCCCTGGCCGCCCTGCAGAGTGCTGAGTGCCAGGAGGCATGCCCACAGACAGGTCAAAGCCATTGGGAAATACCGGCAATGTGCACCTGTCTGCGGGTGTGGAGCTCCACAGGTGGGATATGCTCCTCATTTGTGTATTTCCCACCTGGTGGAGCATAGGTCCCAATGGAAGGGAGAACCATTGTCAGTGTATTTGACTGATCTGGAGTGGGCACTGCAGAAAGTTTTCAGGAAAGAAGGTGTGACTTCAAATGAACTGAACTGAATCAGACTGTATTAGGTACTCAATTCTGCATGTCACTCCAGTTTATAGTTGCTCAAATTGTGGCTTCAAGAATGAAAGGGTGATCTTCCCTCATAGTATGTTGAAGAAAGTAATGCAAGAAGCCAAAGATGAAGTGAAATCTTGGGACCCCTATGCTGGCATGGCAACTGTAACTCCCATTAGTGAGAGAGGACCTGCCAGTGATAGTCATGAAATACAAGACCTTATTATGGAAACCAGAGCGCTGAGAGCCAGCTCAACTAGTATTTTGGCTTCAAGTAAAAGAATTGACGCTCACCGAGGCCAGTATGGTGTAGTCTCTGACCAGAACCTGACTGTGATGGGTACTGTAGTACAAATACCAAGCTCTACAGCCACTAGTGAACTACAAAATCAAGTTAGGGAGCTAAAGGCATTGGTGAATGAGTTGAAGAAGTGTAACCCTCAGCAAGTTGTGAGCAAGAAGGAGGGAAATAGTGAGTGAGGATATATACCTATCATAGAATCCAAAGGGGACTTTCAAAAGGACAATAGTCCAGAATAGAAATTGTCTGATGGGCCACCCCACCCACATCCTAACTGGCCAGGCATATTTTGGTACCACTGTAGTGAGGACAGCCACACAAAGCGACAGTGCCGATCCCCAGAGGATGTACATAAAGTGAATGCAAATTTACTCAATGAGATGAAGCAGCAAGGGAACTTCAGTGGGTCCACAGCTAAACTGAGCCCTACTTAGTCTGTAGCCAAGTCTTCAGTCAAAGCACCTGAAACTGCACCAGTTCACCTTAACAAACGTGTTGTACCTTCCACTGAAACTACAGTCACTATTGACAGAGTGCATGTTCGAGCTGTCCTGGACAGTGGCTCCCAAGTGACAATTTTCAAAAACTGGTACAACTAGCACCTGTCTCATCACAAGCTACTGGCCTTGGAAGATTTGAATGTATGGGGATTAAATGATAAATTTTACCTGTACCTCGGCTACCTTAAAGTATGGATTGCTTTTCTCTACAATGTAACCAGTGGGAGACCCTGTGGAAAGTTTGATATTACTGTGTCCAGAGTCTGGAATGTATGACAGAGTGTCTGTTCTTAGTACCACTAATGCTCACATGTTTGGTCACCTGGCTCAGCTTTGTCAAGTGAGGGAAGCCAAGAAAAAGGGAAAAGTGTTGCATGTGTATGCCCTGGTGCAGAAAGCTAATCAGAGACAGACACACATAACAGCTGAAGCTCAAGATGACCCTGTGGGTATAGTTTGGCGTAGTAATGCTGAAGAAATTATATTGCCACTTAATTCTGAGTGCAGTATCAGTGATGTGGTACGCCCAAAGAAAGATGTCAAAAACCAAATACTGATGCTAGATGCTGCAGAGAAACATGGCCTGCCAGAAGGTCTGTTACATAGATATGAACATACAAAAATACCAGCAGATACAGGCCTCACAGTCTATTGCATTTGCTCTGTTTGCAGCTCACAGTTCAGACAACTGCTACTGCCTCCCTTCCTTGCCCCTACACCTCTGTTACTCCAAACTGAGTTTCCCTCTCCGGTCAACTGCTCTTGACTTGTATTCTTCCTTGGACCCTATCCTGTCCTCTTTCAAAATTCTCCACTGATTTGAGAGAGAGAGAGATCACCTCCTCTGGCAGTGCAATCCATGCTGTCAGTACCCTCTGTGTGAAGTAGTATCTCCTCATTTCCCTGCTGTACCTACCTCCCTCTGAATTCAGACTATGCCCTCTCATGATTCTCTCCCTCTTAAGCTTAAATATACCTCAGTACTAACTCTATTTATGCCCTTCATATACTTAAAAGGTTTCAAGCATATCACCTCTGTCCCTTCTATCCTATAAGGAGTACATGTTGAGCTCCCTAAACCATTCCGCATAGGGTTTTTCTACCATCCCCATGATCATCTTGGTAGCCCGCCTCTGGGCCCCCTCCAAAAACTCGATTTCCTTCATTAAATAGGGGCACTAGAATTGTACACAGTACTCTAAGTGAGGCCTCACTAGTGATTTGTACAGTAAAATGATTACTTTCTCCCTCCTAGAGGTGATCCCCCTTGCAATGCACCCCAGCATTTTCTTGGTCTTGGCAGCCGCTTTCCTGCACTGTGCTGAGTGATTTACATTCTCTGTGACCACCACTCTCAGATCCTTTTCCTCCACAGAGATGGATAACCTCTCCCCACCCAAATGGTTTTTGGCTCCAAAGTGTGTGACCCTGCACTTCCTAGCTTTGAAACCCAGCTGCCTTATGTTTGATCAGTGCTCAAGTCTTTCCAAATCTTCCTGAAGTACCCTCTCTCCTTCCATGCTATCCACCACTGCACCTATTTTGGTGTCTTCAGTGAACAGGCTCCTCTTGCGCTTAACCCCTTCAGCTATATCAGCTATGAAGATGTTAAATAGCATTGGCCCTAGAACTGAGCCTTGTGGGACCCCACTGATGACTGCTCTTGGTGTCAAGAGTTCCCCTTACCACAACCCTCTGCTGTCTTTTCCTCAACCAGTTCCTTATCCACCTGACCAGCTTCTCCCCTGCTCACAGGTACTTCAGCTTGCTAGTCAGTCTCCCATGCTGTACCGAGTCAAAGGCCTTGTTGAAATCCAGATACAGGACATCAACTGCCTGACTGCCATCCAATGGCTTAGTCACCCAGTCAAAAAAGTCCACCAGGTTTGTTTGGCGGGACCTCCAGGCTGCGAACCCATGCTGCTGGTCATCATGAAGATCATTCTCTTCCAAGAATGCCACCGTTCTCTCTTTCAGGATAGTCTCCATTAGTTTCCCAACTCTGGATATAAGACTTACTGGCTAGCCTGTAATTACCCGGCTCATGCAACAGTCCGCTGTTATGGAGAGGCACCACATGTGCCATCCTCCAGTCTAGAGGCACACATCCAGACTGTAGGGAGGTACTGAACAAGTCAGTCAGAGGTGCTGCCAGGACTTCTGCCAGTTCCTTCAGAACTCTTGAATGTATCCCATCTGGTCCTGACACCTTGTCTCTTCATAAGGCCTCAAGGCCCTCCAACACTCTTTTCATAGGGATCTCTCCATCTGTTATCCCCTTTCCTCCACCACCACATACCCTGTCCATTTCCTGAGGTATGCACCCAGCTATTGGTAAAGCCTAGTGTGTTGCTGGTGAGAGCTCATGCTTATGCCAAATGAGTAACTGTCCCGATAAAAATGTTGCAGATTACTAGGTTTACTACGTGTTTCTAGGGCATAAGTAGGCGTAAACCCATCGAGAATGTCCCCCACAATTGTGTGGAACATTAGAAGATCAGTTGGTGATCAAGCATGTATCTAGACCCTTTTTGACTGTATCAGATGATTTGCTGTCAACTAAATCTTGTGGGAGTTTGTTCCACAGTCCTGGTGCCCTTATTGAGAAATAATTTAGCCTCTTGTTAGATTTTGCTTTTCCTACCTCAAGCTGCTTTCAGTGGAGTCTTAGTACTAATTTTCTGTCAGAGTAACGTATGCCACATTTTTTCATTAGAGACGGTGTTTGTAGTATTTTGCAGAGAAATAAGAGGTCTCTTGTATGGTGCCTTAATTCCAGGGAGTGTAGGCTAAATTTCAACAGTCAGTCATGATAGTCCAAGTGTGATAAGTGGTGGACCATTTTAGTGGCTCTTCTCTGTATTTGCTCCACCCTGTCTATGTCTTTTGTTAGGTATGGGTTCCAAAAAGGCGACCCATAATCGGTAAATGGCCTAATGTAGGTTCTGTAAAGTGGGATTATACTCTCTTCTGTTTTATGATAAATGCATGGTCTATCCTTCTGAGAAGTGCATTTGAGTTTTTTGCTAATTTGCTACAATGATCAGTAGAGGTCAGTTTATTGTTAACCATGATCCTGAGGCATTTTTCACTGTTTGCTACTTTTAATGTTATATTGTTAAGTTGATAAACCTGCATTGGATTATTTTTTCTGAGATGGAGTACAGTGCATTTCTCAGTGTTAAAGTCCATCTCAATTATGTTGGCCCAATTATCGATGTTAGTAAGGTCACTGGTTAGCTGGCATGTGTGGTTTACAGAGTGAACCCTCCCACCCAGTTTTGTGTCGTCAGCAAACTTAGTATGTTATCTGAACTAATTTGCATGTCAGATATGTATAAACTAAACAGTGTTGGTCCAAGGACAGAGCTCTGAGGGACTCTGGTAATCACATCTCCACTAACTGATAGAGCTCCATTGATTTTTACCCACTGGGTTCAACCTGCCAACTAATGGTTGACCCAGGTAACTAGGTTGTGGGGAGTCCGAAATACAGAAGTTTGTTGATTAACTTGATATATGACACTGTGTCAAAGGCCTTACTGTAATCCAAAATGATAACATCCATTGGAATATTGAAATTTAACCCATGATTTATGATTTTATAGATAGAGACATTGTTGTCAGAAAAGGATGAACATTGGCTTGAGTGTACTGTGCAGATGCTGCAGTGCAGCCAACCCCTACCAGAGGTGGTGCCTAGCCTAGCACTGACCCAGAACTGTTTGATTATGGAGGGTCCCCTATACCGGAGAAGTGGAAGACCCATGTCAGGAGAAAATTATCTGAAAGGACCAAAGTGTTTTTCACTTCATGAGTGAGATGTGTGATGTGTTGTTAGAGAGGGGCACCATATCAGACTTCATGATGAATGTCCTTTCAATGAGAGGTCCCATTGATTGGCACCAGCAGATATTGATGATCTGAGAAGGCACTTGCAGGAACTGTTGGCTGCAGGAATTATTTAAGAGTCATGAAGTCCATATGCTTTGCCCATTGTAGTAATGTACAAGAAAAATGGAGCTGTGCACATCTGCATAGACTATCGAACTCTTAACAAATGGATTATACCAGATCAATATACTATGCCCAGAATTCAAGGTTCCTTGGATAGTCTTAGTGGAAGAAAATGGTTTTCCATGCTCGACCTAAAAAGTGGCTACTACCAGATACCAATGACTCTACAAGACAGAGAGAAACTGCCTTCGTGTGCCCGCTCAGCCTTTATGAATTTCTCAGAATGCTTCAAGGTATATCTGGCACCCCAGCAACCTTCCAGCACCTAATGTAAAGAGCTGCTGGAGATATGAATCTCTTGGAATGTTTGATCTAGCTTAATGATGTCATAGTATTTGGGAAGACCCTGGAGCAATGTGAGGCAAAACTGTTAAATGTTCTGGTTCGACCAGAAGAGTTCGGCTCAAACTCTCCATTGACAAGTTCCAGTTCTTTCAAAGCTCAGTTAAGTAAGTGAGGCATATTGTATCAGCTTAAAGCATCCAAATTGATCCAAGCAAAGTTGAAGCCTTAACTATTTGGCTCAAACCCCAAAACCTGAAAGAACTGTAGTGCTTCCTAGGTTTCTGTGGATATTAGAGATGATTTGTCAAAGACTATACGTGAGTGGTGAGACCACTACTGAACTTGACACAAGGTAATACACCCATAACAAAAGCAAAAGTCAAAAAATCCTCAGCCACTACTGTTGAAAACAAGCCATATTTTAAACTTTCTGAACCTTTCGGACAGAGATGGAAGGCTGAATGTGACAAGGCCTTTGAAGAAATAATTTATGGCCTGAATCATGCCCCAGAGTTGACAAATGTAGACCCCCAGAAGTCTTATCTTCTGTATACAGACACTAGTTTCAGTGGCCTTGAGGCAGTCCTTTACCAAAGTTATCCAGAAGGACTGCCCATTTGCCTTTGCAAGTAGAAATTTGAACAGTGCTATCGAAAGTATCCAGTACACTTGCTCTCAAGTGGGCTATTGTGGACCAATTCCGTGAATACCTTTATGGGGTGCATATTACAGTCAAAACTGAGAACAATCTGCTGGCATAGGTAGAGACATCTGCAAAGCTTGACACAGCTGGACACAGGTGGCTTTCAGCTGTGTCCACCTATGATTATTGTGTGGAATACAGGCCTGGACTGAATCATACAGACGCTGATGCACTCTCTCAATGCCCAATAACACCCAGCACATACAAACAAGCTTGGATATGCATTCCAGAAAAGACTGTAAAAGCCAAACACAAAATGTTTGATACAAAGGAGTTGCCTTCTATAGACACTGACATCTGCCTGTGGACAGTCTTGGTGTCTCTGGTGATTGTCTACCAACTGCCTATAGCAACTTAGTTGCTTTGGAGTGAAATACAGTGCCACAACTGACTCCCCAAGATTTGCGAAAAGAGCAATAACTGGACCCCACTATTAGAGACAGTGTCACCACCCTGCAAAACCAGAGTGATACCTCCCAAGCAGCCAAAAATGGCTGAGATCTGAAGCTGCTGAAAGAGGTGCCAAAACTCAAAATAAAGGACAATTTGTTGTGCAGAGAAATCCAAAGTTCACAAAGATTCCCTCATTTACAACTGGTCCTACCAGCAAAGTTTTAAGTAAGCGGTATTCCGTGCATTGCAGGATGACATGGGAAATTTGGGGATCAAGCACATGTTGAACTTAGCTCATGTTCATTTCTATCGGCCACGTATGGGGAGTGACGTCGAACAATACTGCAAAGCCTGCAGAAGATGTGTTCAGTGGAATGCCTTACAATGGGGTGCTTCCCCTCTGGTCAATATTGTGACAACTACACCAACGGAATTAATATGCATAGATATTCTCAGTTTGTAGCCTGACTCAAAGAACATTTTAAATATTCTAGTATTCACTGACCATTTTTCCAGATATGCCCAGGCGTACCCAACAAAGAATCAACTAGCCTCATTGGTTGACAAAGTCCTTGTTGAGAAATTGCACATTACAGAGCCCCCAATGGATACACTCTGATCAAGGGCAGAACATTGAAAGCTGTCTGGTGAAAGAACTGTAGTCATTATGGAGGATAAGCAAGTCTTGCACAGCCCCCTATCACCTCCAAAAGGTTCAACAAGACACTTCTTGATATACTGGGCGCCTTAGACCCTAAGAACAAAAGCAAATGGAGTCAGCCAGTAAGTGCATTATTTCATGCTTACAACTGCACCAAAAAAGATGCTACAGGATTCTCTCCTTACAGTCTAATGTTTGGCCAGGAAGCCAGACTCCCTGTAGATCTATGTTTTGGTGTCTCTGACAATGGAGCTAGTCCAGAAACCTACCTGCAATATGTTCAAAAGTTAAAAGACCAGTTGAATTCTGCATACAAGTTGTCCACAGATTTCGTAGCCAGCAGGAACAAAGCTAAAAAAGAAAGGTATGACAGGCCGGTAAAGGGATACCAACTGTTGCCAGGAGACCGTGTGTTCATAAGGAATTTACGAATGCCTGGGAAGCACAAATTTGCTAACATATTGGGCAGCAACCCCTATGTTGTGATTGAGAAAGTGCATGATGTGGCACTATATAAAATTCATCCAGAAGGAGAGACAAGTGGATACTGAACCATCCACCGCAACCACTTGCTGCAAATTAGAGGATAGTCACTAGTAATGGACAAGAAATTTCAGAACCTCCTAAATCTCATGTAACAAGATCTGCTATGCTTATATATCACATTAAGTAAAGGGCAAAGCAATCTGAAGTTATTCCGGCAATCTTCAATGAGCAAGCAGTTCAAGAGAATTCAGATTCTCAATCAAAGGGAGAAGTTATATATTCCACAGCATACTATCCCACACCTGACCTTTCCTGACTGTTTCAAGGAACAACTGAGGCAACAAATAGTGTAACAGACATGACTACTGCAGAGCCCCCAGCACCAACAGTGGAGTCTGAGCCAGTTGTAGATGTACCCTTGGATGACAGGCCTGAATCTGAGGAAGTGCCAGAGGAAGACAGTGGAGACTCTGTAGAGCCTACACCTGGAGAGGTAGAGGAAACAAATGAAATGCCAGAGGAAGTAGTGGCACTCACTTTCCCTGAGTATGCTTCATCACTGGTCGATGAACAGGGAGTAGCTCACCCTGTTGCTGAAGAAGTGAAATTTCCATTGGGCCACTTTGAATGAACCATCAGACCACTGCTAAAGCTCACTTACAAATCTCCAGGAGCTCCAACTGACTTGCCCATGCACATGGTACACAAGGGTATATATATGTCACCCCAAGATCTTTGCTCAGAATTGCTGCGTGCCCATCCAAAGCCAAACCACCTAGAGTGGATAATGCATTAAAAAAGTAAAAGGGAAGGTTGAAAAAGTGCCAATATGTATTGTTTAATGCTGCACCTTCTATAGTCATAAAAAGTACTGCTCTCTTATGGTATACCATTTACTGTCATGACAGCTGTCTATAAATGTGAAAGCCCGTTCAGTGATTTTTTTTTTTGTTTTGCTTTTTTGTCACTATCAAGAAAGTTGAAAGTGTCTAGACTAGGATATGTTGATTGACTATGCTAACTAGGAATCAACTGTCTAGTTAGACTGTGTATGCTAAAATACTGGCTAATGTTTGTTTGTGCCAGGTATGGCACAGATAACAACAGTTTAGGTGGGGAAGAGTGTAACCCCACGATGGGTGAGGCTTACCTGATTTGCCTCCCAGCCATCTGTCTTACCAGTCCCGGTCCAGTGGTGCCCCCCTTTATTGTTCCTGCTGGCCCCTGTGTGCCTGCTTTGTGTAGGGGTCCAGAGGAGCATGGTGTTAAATGCTCAGAACTGCCAGCTTGGTGGTACAGTGCAGTTGGCCTTGGGCAAACCAGTAAAACACTATGCAGCTCTGTGTGCGCATGTTCCAGCTGGCAGCTGCTTGAACATGCAAGCTGGCAGCTCTGCTCACACCATCCAGTTAGTGCTACCGCACTTAATGTTAATGCCACCCTGGCAGTTCATCCAATGTCTCCTTCATGTGTTCCAACCCCTGGTACCCAAAAAGATACCTGTGGGGTCTGGAGTCACACAGGAGGGGGAGAGAAAAAGAAAACAAACTCTGCAAAACCACTCTTAAATGCAATGTCACTTTACGAGCAACTGAGGCTGCATTGTAAAAAAAATCTCTGCCTGCTGCTTAGGAGAACTGCCCTACAGCATTAGCAAAAAGGCAGGTGGAGTTTCTGTCATGCCCAACTCTGCTATTAGGTAATATGCAGAGAAACACCTATTGAACTAAGGAGATGATTAATGTTAATTCCTTACAGTTTGTCTATAAAAAGGTTTTAAAGTTGGGACTGTATTTAAAACTGGAATGCCAGATTATTTAACAGCCTTCTTTGCTGCCAATGGGAATGCAAGGTGCCCAAAAGACTATAGAAAAGGGAATCTTGGGAAAGGTAAGGACTGTATATTAGCACTTTCCCTCTAGCCAATCAGGTGTTATATGAACATTCTACATGTTAATTTGATGGACAGAAAACCTGATTGACAAATTGGGACAATGATCTGATCTCCCGAGACCTGGGAAGCAGATTCAGCTGGAAGCAGTCTTTTGAGAGCTTCCAGAGTGTGAGGAGGGTTAGACAGGAGTGCTGAAAAAAGTTTGGAGGCCTGCCTGAAGCATCCACAGCCAACAAACTAGGAGGTACCTTTTCACTGTCTCCAATATTTAGAAGATGCTGCCAGTGTTTAAAGTGAGTTTACTGAACTTTGTTGCAGATCCATCCACATCAGAAACTTGCCAGCAGAGAATTTGACTTCAGCTTGGGCCTTTAGTGCTACAGCTGCCAACCTGCAGTGTGGCTGAAACTGTGTTTCTGGGGAACTGTTGTGCCAAAACTGCAAGCCTGCAGTGTGATTGAATAGAAACAAGCTTGTGTCCCTGAGACCCAGGAGGTGTCAGCAACAGACAGTCTGGGAATTGGCCAGGTAGTGTCATAGCTAGGAATTGCCTATCATTTCACCCTCAGGGCTGGATGTTTGGATGAGTGGGTGAAGTGTATGGCCATGGCCCTGAGACTGGTCCCCCTATTCCTCTACATTGGTTAATAAATTGTTTACTGCTAATGCTAATCTGTCTTGTGAGGATAACTTACAGGAGCATATTATTAGCTGAACTCAATAATTACACGCACATTGAAATACAGTACCTAAACAGTTTTTTTTTTATGTGTGGGATGGTACAGCATCCTAGGGAGTTGTAAGAGTCAGACATCTTGTCACTGTATTTTATCTCTGGGTAGAGGCACTGTGCTAATTAGTCTCTGTTGGGGAAGAACCCCCCCTTTCAAGTAAGAACAGAGCCAAGTCCCTTAACCTTGCTTTATGAGCAGCATTAGGACTAAATAAATCTGTCCTGGGCTGCTTTGTTAGAGCTGCACTGGACTTAAGCAATTTGCAGACCCATGCATATGCTAGGATTATTAACTTCTGTAGCAGATTCTGCCAGTTAGAGAAAGATAGGCTCCGCAGCCAGTGCTTTCAAGAAATACCAATTTGGAAGTGCCGGGGCTGTAGTGGCATAACTTGGTTGGAACATGTGACAAAACTGCTCACTAAATATGATTTGGATGACTTTCTAACCTACATCAAGAAGAACATTAGTATAAGTGCCAAATATAACACCTATGTTCTTAACAAAATGTCTTATCATTTTGTGTGCAAAGATCTAGAATCTATAAGTCAAGCTAGATTTGCAAAATGCTATAGCAGTAATGATTGTTCACATAAATTAAGATATTATTTGGATTATTTGAAAGATCCAGTGTGCAAGAAAATATACACTAGATTTAAATTTGAACTTTATGAATCTAATGTACTTATGGCGCTATTTGGAAAGTCTTCTACTGTTACTGACACTCTCTGTTTTTGTAACAACAGAGATAAAGAGGATTTATGTCATGTGATTCTGCACTGTTATTGGTATAACAAAATGAGAAAGTGATGGCTTTCTCTTGTTATAGACTCTATGCAAAATATTGAAGAAGATATTATTCTGAATATTCTGTTTACAGCTGAAGATAACTACATCATCATGAAAGCTGCACAATTCCCAATTGCCATACAAAAGATCAAATGCACAATAATGAAGAAGTCTTTGTAAAGGTCACTTTCAGAAATTTCAAATGCAGAATAATGAGAAAATCTCTGTAAAGGTTGCTGATGGAAATTTCTTTTTAACTTCTGTGCAGTGGAGTGCCTGTTGCTTGAGGAAATGTCATATACTGCATGTAACTCAGTTTGTATAGTATGTTTTGTATATATTTTTTTTATTTATAGTATGTCCATTGTATTTTGTGTTTTAAAATTTTTGCATTGTCCTGTAATGATTATTTATAAAAGATGGAACAATGAACTTGTACCTACCCACCTACCATCATTCTTGCTTGAGTCCACAAGGCAGGGGTTGTAACCTTTGTATACTTGGTGACCCAGTTACACGAGGGTCAGCATCCAAAGGCAAATTTCAGGCTTCTAATCCAAACTGAGATGGTCTACATGACAAATTACCATATAGTCAGTGTTCTCTTCCACAAGCTTATGGCTGTACTATGTTTAATAATCCTTTTATCATATTCTTCTTAAATTCTTATTCATTCTCATCATGAGGGACTTGGAGGGTCAGAAGGGTTGAAAGATTGTGTTATACTGTGTGTCAAAAAAGGGATTACAGTAATTAAGAAACAGTAAGTGTGGAAGGAAAGTCTATGACTAAAATAAGGATCCACTTTAGGAAGAAGTATAATACTGGGAGTATTTATATTACAGATATCTACATATTATAGTAGAGCATGACATAGAATCAACAAATTCAATGAAGAAAGCAAAAGTTCCAGGCCCATTGCTTGTCATGTCTCTCAAATTATCTGACACTGACTTGGAGCTGAATAGTGCCTATGGCAAGGCTGGGAAGGATTTCTTGTCAGTTATGAAGGACCATTTCCCTCTTTCCATAGAAATATAGATATTGTCAGCAGAGAAAGACCATTGGTTCATACAGTCTGCCCTATTTTGTTACTCTACTATACCCTCTGACCTATTGCCTAGACAAGTTTATGCCCTCAACTCCTCCTCCCTGGTTCTCTACCTTCTGTGAAACTATCAGACCCCTTACTCTGACTCAGACATACTTAACCCATTAATGCTTTTGCTTCCGCAGCCTCAGCTGGTAGACTTAGTCACTCTATTTGTGAAGAAAACTTTTCTCACATTCCTCCTGAATCTCCCTGCCTACCAACTTCCAATCCTGTCCCATTGTTCTTCTTTAGTATGTTTTGCATAAAGATAGAGGCATTGGCCCAGATATTCAAACTGCGCCAGGCTGTGGCGCAAGCTTGAGCTCAGCTCAACTTGGCTGTGCAGGGGTGTGGACTGCGCGATATTCAACGGAGCTGCGCCATGGCTCAGCAGCATTGAATATCACACCCTGACCACCCGCAGTGTGCATGGCACAGTGGAACTGCACCAGAGCAAGTTGCCAGAGTGGAGCATGGGGATGTGCTAGTGCAAGTTCCATTGTGCTATGCACAGCAACCGCGATATTCAAAACTTGACATGCAAATGGGGCCATAATGTATGCAAGGCACAAATGGGGCCATTTGCATGTCATTATGGCCCCATTTGCAAGCAGGTGCACGGATCCCCGATGACTTGCGCCTGGCGCCCTGCCAGGCAGCAGCCGTCGGGGACCGATGCCCCCTGCAGCCAGCAATGTGCTCCACAGCCTGATCATGGGCATTTGTATAAATAAATAAGAAATATGTGCAATATCCCTGGTGGTCCAGTGGACCGCCATGTGCTCGATTGTGGGCATCTGTATAAATACATAAATAAGTCCAATATCCCTGGTGGTCCAGTGGACCGCTCGCTAACTGCCTGATCGTGGGCATTTGTATTACAAAAAATAACTATGTCCAATATCCCTGGTGGTCCAGTGGACTGCTGCCCACCTGATCGAGGGCTAAATAAAATAATTCTATCCCCAAAATCCCTGGTGGTCCAGTGGACCTGCCCGCCCAATCGCAGGCTAAGTAAAATAATTCTATCCCCAAACTCCCTGGTGGTCCAGTAGACTGCTGACTGCCAGATCGTGGGCATTTGTAATGAACAAAATAAATAAGTCCAATATCCCTGGTGGTCCAGTGGACCACTGTCTGCCCGATCGCGGGCATCTGTAATGAAAAAAGTAAATGGTGGTCTAGGTACCCCCCTCTCCACCCAACCACTTAGCCCCACTGCCCCGCTCCCCCCGGTCAGCCGGAGGGTGGCAGCACCCCACCCGCCTGCCGCCCCGCTGCCCACTGAATGACTCTGCTAGTAGGAATGTATGCCCATTGGTTCTGGCGTGAGTCAATGGGCGTGCAGCCATGCCGTACACTACACATTCCAGATCTGGAAATGTGGCAATGCTGACTGAACTATTAACTCTACTTTGTGAACCAATGAGCATACAGCCCTCCTGACAGTGTCAGTCGGTGGGAGGCAGGGCAACAGGCAGGTAGGGTGCTGCGCCCACTGGCTGACCGGGGAGAGCGGAGCAGTGGGGCTTAGTGGGCGGGTGGGGAGGGGTACCTAGACCTCCAGGGATATGGACTTATTTATTTTTTTCATTACAGATGCCTGTGATCTGGCAGACAGTGGTCCACTGGACCACCAGGGATATTGGACTTATTTATTTTGTTCATTACAAATGCCCACGATCAGGCAGTCAGCGGTCCACTGGACCACCAGGGAGTTTGGGGATATAATTATTTTACTTAGCCCGCGAATGGGCGGGCAGCAGTCCACTGGACCAGAAGGGAGTTTCGGGATAGTATTTTATTACTTAGCCCGTGATCGGGTGGGCAGGTCCACTGGACCACCAGGGAGTTTGGGGATATATTTCTTTATATATTACAAATACCCGTGATCGGGCAGACAGTGGTCCACTGGACCACCAGGGATATTTGACAGAATTCTTATTTTATTTTTATAAATGCCTGCTATCGGCATGGGGGGGGTGTCACCAGGTGCAGCTGGAGCTCAGGTGGCCACCCACAGGTGGCAGCTGCCGTGTTGCGCCCTGCAATGTGGCAGCTCACCTGTGGGTGGCCATAAGTTGTTCCTTTTTTTTTGGATCATCTTTGTGCTGGCACAGGTAGGGGTTGCGCATGCATAGCTCTGCAAATCCCAGGCTGAATATCAGGCTGTGCAGGGTATGCATGGGCATGCCCCCCCTACCTGTGCCTGCATACATTACTGATGTGCTCCGGCACATCGGGATTTGTGCCATGCACTTTTCCCTTTTGAATATCGTGCTGGGGTGCATCAGTGGGTTGCACATGGCACAGCACTGTTGCGCCATGGACAACTCTTTTGAATATCTGGGCCCCTATATTTTCATAATAAAGATCCTCAGTGAGCCCCCACTTTCTATTAAATGTGCATTTGTGATCCCAAAGTCTGTGGAATTATATTGGTCTAACAGAGAGAGCTGAGTTCAGAATAAGCAATTTCCCTCATTTTGTGGCCCCTCACCAAGCCTGTGAAGGTTATACCACATATCACATAGTTCCATATTCATCAACATATGTATGGTCTAGTAGCCAGTTCCAGCGGAAGGGAGACACACCCTTGATTCATCAACCAGCATTCTTCCTGGCCTTCCTGCCTGCTTTTTCATTTTGATCACAGACAGACACCAAGAAAAATGCTGCAGAGACAAAAATGTAGTGAATTCTGCACTGTAGTTATTCATAATAAAACATGGGTAATGTATGATAACATGCAAGAAATGCCTATGGCCTATAGTGAGATACCTCTGCTGGTTCTGTCTGTTCCCTTCCATATGCATCCTTCACCATCATCATAAAGACGTAAGCCGATAACTTGCTGATGGAGCCCCCAGGATCCCTCCCAGGATCCCTCCCACCCTAGACTGGGACCTTTGCCTTCCCTTGTTATTTTACACTGAATGTTTTGATAATGTTTTTGGCACTGACATCTCTTTGAGTTGTTGTGCACTGTTACTTATTTTCTTCCTGTATATAATTCTGTTTAAATGCATTTCCAGTTGTAAATTGTTACATTACTACCCTGCAATTTCTGGCATGGTGGTTGCATTTTCCCTGCATACCTATTTCCTATCCTTGAGTTTTTGCTTGCCATGCCAGATTTTCTATTTCTGTTATTCCAGTCTTAATCCTCTGGTTGGTGTGCTTGACTTTTTGCCTTGAACTCTCTAAAGTACTCCTGTATTTTTTTTGTTTGGTGTATTATAAACAAAAGCTTCAATAAAAAGATTAACTGCAATAAAGATGTAAGCCTACTTATTCAAGTAGAACAGTAACTGAGGTTCACCACTTGTCCTAGATGTGCCCCCACTCCCTACATCTGTGTAGACATGGTAAGGGCTATGAGACAGGCCACCTTTGTCTGCTGCACTGATCAGTACTGTACTGCCAGTTAAACTGTATGGGCTGTGACTAAGAAGCTGGACATACACTGATCTTTCACTCTTAGTTGTCAAGATATGGCATAAGTACCATGACCCCACAAACATAGTAGACTGATAGCATGGCAGAAGTGTGCCATAATCAGTCATGGCAATGTAATTTTATTTATTTATGTATTTAGTTTTTTTCTGTATTCAGAAAGTACCTTTGAGCTGAAAGCTCGTTTACAAAAGGTTGCACGTCAAGCACAGAACATTGGACATATGTACATAACATGAAGACAACGTACAGAGTAAGAGTATCAAGTCAGATCAAATTAGCATAAACAGTTAAACAATTCAGGGATTATAGGCAACCAATCACAGAGATTTATGTAAATAACAGGGTCACTATAGTGGCAGCAGTGTCACATCCTTGATCACCAGATCACTTCACCCTGCCCTACTGTGATGCACATGGGTGCTGGGTCTTCCAGGCTAACATCCCTTCTGATTAAAAGGCTGTGAGATATGCAAACAATAATACATGGCGAGGTCTGTGTTATCTCCTGATAAGAGCATGCCCAGGTGCATTGTTAGGCACAAAGCACTTGCACCAAGTGCCTTATTCACCTGGGCGTGCTCTTATCAGGAGATAACCCACACCTTGGAGTGTCTTATTGCGTTTCTGAAATGGGCCCCTCCAACTAATTATAAAAAGAAAAAAGAATAAAAAATGTAGAAATAATTAAAAATAAAGGTTTTAATACAAGAAATAGTAAAAAAAATAGTCCCCCTGTAAAAGTACTGTTATCATTTGCACTAGAGGGCTTTATATATATATATATATATATATATATATATATATATATATATTATGTATATTGGTCATGTTATGTGGATATGATTGCTACAAACACAGTTTATGCTCAGCTGTGAAACACAATTTATGGTTATTGTTTTATTTATTTATGTTTGGGAAGCTTCTGCCTTCCAAAGGCTGTTTGTGGGACGAGGAAGTAAGTGGCCTGAATTGTTTGTGAGGGCAGTGGAGCTGCTCCAGTCCCCACCCCTTCCCCACAGACATCTACACACAGACAGTAGAATCACGAACACACCCTATTTTATTTAATTATACTATTTTTGTACTTGCTGTGGAAAGACTAAGATCATACTGTCATTTTCTGCGTAACATCAGGTTTTCCAGTAGCGAGTGCGTCTCTTGGGGGCCGCCATAGCGAGGAGATTGCATTTTACAGCATTGTGGCAAACTGTAAAATAGCTTTCAATCAGATGGTTTACAATGAATGTTTGACTTGTAATCGAGTAGACAAGAGGTGATGGTAAAGATGGTGAAGCGTTTTTTTGGGGGGTATCATTTGAAACGGCGTCATGGCAGCATGTGCTCAGTGCTCACTGGATGATAGGTGACTTTATTAAGAGAAAGAGAAAAAAGGTGATAATTTTAATATTTTAAATGAGTGGCAAGTGATAGTAACAGCATGATGGTAAGGAGTTTTAAAAGGTGGCAACAGCGAGAGATATTTCTTGCGGGGGGGACTGCAGCTGGCACCGAGACCAGAGCTGGGTCAGAGCAATGGGATGTCACACTATGAGCTGTGCCAGTCTTTGCTTCTGCTTTTAGCTGGCACAGCTCATTGATTCTGTACTGTTGTTGGGCTGGGGAATGAAGGGTAGTGCCGGCTGGCACAATACATGCTGATAAGGACATGGCTGAAACTAAGTTTCAGCCTATAAACATTGTGGATTTTTAAGGTCCATTTTATAAACTACAAGTAGGAATACCTGTTATGCAACTCATTAGTTATGAGTAATGCTGTGGATGTGGTATCATTCACAGACCTTGACAGCCTACCCCTTATGCTTACAGGGAGAATATAGAGGGTTGCTGTTTGGGATAAGAGAGGTGTCAAGTTGGTGGCCATGGCATGGCCAAACAACACCACCCCATCCTGGAGGATTGAACACCTATTTTTCCCTACCTTCACTTCACCTTAGATGGGGAGGACTACTATGACACTATGATTAGCTGTGGCCCATCATAGGATTTTTTTGTAAGTTGATGACTACAGAGAAGTACATTACTGTTCAATGTCTTGCAATACAGGAACATCAGGTGCTGTGGCATTCAAGATGTTACACTTTCTCATTTGTATCTTGTAGATCAACAACAAAGGATGAAGTGTATGTGTATTCCCCCTGCAGAAAGATGTGGAGCAGTACTGACCCCCATTTGTTTGGAGAAAGAGCCCCTCTGACAAACCTGCTCATGGTGTGACATTCCACAACTATTGTTTAAAAAATACTTTACTTTTACTTATGTAAAGTTTGCTTGTCCTTTACTTGTATGAAGGTGTACCCAGTTTGCTGTAGTCTATGTCATGTGCTACAGAACATCAGTGAGTGGAAGTTAGAAAGGCCATTAATTTACATATTACGTACTGGCCATGTTGTCATGCCACACAGAGGTGCCTGCTATCTCTATTACCAAGATCATCATATATTCAGATACTGAACCGCTGCCTGCATGTTTCCCTTACAGTGTTCACACCAGACATGTGTCAGAGATGCCCTTATTATATCCTCAGCCAATACCCACATGGGCCTGGTAAATAGTGCCATATTGGAAATATGCAGAGGTCGTGACACTTGAGGTTGTTTGCAGTGATGGTTAGGGGAGTATTTCTGGGGGATGCTGGAGCTTGTGACAGTATCCAGCACATTTTCTGGTGTCCTACAACACCTGATTGTTTGCTGCAATAGTGATGTATTTATTTATAAGTTTAACCATATACATACTTAGCATATAACAGCTCATTTCCAGATGTGTCCTGGTGAAGATGGGAGAAGGAGAAAGCTAACCAATATGATTACGAAAAATACAAGACGTTAAATACAATGATGTAGAAATACAAGCAGAAACATAAATATTAGAGGTAAGTTAGTAATAATGCTATTAGAAAATATAACAATGTCTTATATGTAAAGAAGGTAAAAAGTAGTTAAACAGTATGAACAGGACAAAAATAGAAAGGGGAGTAAGACAACCGGTAACAAGTAATGAAGGAATAAAAGAGGAAAGGGTCATAGGAAGTTGCAGAAAGGATAACAAAAGTCAGAAAGAAGATACTTTATGTAGGAAGGAGAAGAGGCACAATGAATAGAAAGGGGATGAGAGGACAAAAGCTTAGGAAAGCAGTAAGAAAAAGCAGATTGAGCAACAGAAGATTTTCTAGGAGGAGAGAGAGAGAGAATGGGAAGTAATGTTGTGGAGAGGGTAGCAGTAAGAAGGTGAAGGGGATATGAGTGTTCTAAGATAAGATGGAAGGCTGCTGAACCAGAATTTCGATGGAAAAGAGACACAATGGGAAAGACACTTAGCATCCGGGGTGTGGGGGAGAAAGGGCTGAGTAAAGAGTGCAGCAATGAGTATGAGGTGAGCAATCTATGGCAAAATGATGGAATGAAAAATGGGGTCCAGTCTGGCAAGGGAGGATTTAGGTGCACTACTGTAGACTAAGTCACCATAGTCAAAGATTGGAATGATCATTTTTAATACAATTTCTCAGGGGGCAGGAAGTGGCATAATCACTTTATTCCTGTACAAAGCACCTAGCTTAGGGTGAAGCTTACAGTGAATTGCATCAATATGCACTGAGAAATTGAGATGCCAGTCAAGGCAGGCCACAAGGTACTTAAAGGAAGAGGCATCTTCAATCTTAGCACCATCAAGGGTATTAAATTATGGGAGAGAATTAAGTTTGAATAGCCTCTGATAAGTTTCAAAAGTAAACAAGACTGTTTTTTTGGACATTAAGGGACAATTGCTTAGAAACATAGACTTTGACAGCAGATAAGGGCTGCATGGCCCACCAAGTCTGCCAATTAAAGACTTGAACCAGCACTGAATGTTGTCAAAATCCAACTGTAACTGGGAGGTGAGGTCATAGGGAGAGGAACCAGATGTAAAAAGAACTGTGTCATTCACAGTAATACCCTTAATCACACAGTCTCTTATATGTTGCTGCTGGTGGTGCCGTATTCATGTCACCAAACACTGTCTTCTCAATGTTCAACCACAGCTGACACCTCCCACCTATTCCCGATTTGGATGCTGAGATCATGGGCTTGGCATTTTACTGTTCACACACTAGATGTTATGGGGACTCCACTCCTGCAGGCACAACCTGTTTAAAATTAATTGACATTTATGTGGAGCTCCACACAAGATGTTCCATATTCTTATGTGTTGGAGTCAAGTGTCATTAATTGGACATGAACGCTTTCCCACAGCTGTAGGCTCCCACCACTCTATGGCACCTACACATCCTGTTGATTCAACCCAGTCGCCTTATGAATCACATTATGTACATAGGAGTTACGCAGCACCAAACACAGTGGCTGATATATGCAGCTTTTTCTGGTTTTCTTTTGGTCTTTGTAGATCAGGCCCTCTGAGTTGTTAGTTGCCCTGATTTTAGTTACTCTTTGGTATTAGATTAAGTTTTTCTCTCTTATGGGTTATTCTGTTTGTCTTTTGCTCACACTATTTAACTTTTTATTCCCACTGATTTCTCCCTGTCGGAGTTTGCTCTGTTTTCCATACTGTATAGCCCCCATGTACTGTATTTGCTTAAACTGGTTACTGGATATGTGTTATATCCAGTTCTGCACTGTTTCTGTAGTCTACTGTATTTCCTCATTTGCTTTTACTCTCAATGAGGCCTATTCACAAATGGATGTGAAGAATGAACCAAAGGCACATATCCCGCCACATAGCTCTGCACCCACAGAAAGATGCATGATGACAGTATTCACAGATACTGGTCACTACATGGCTCCCATCTGCAGCCCAGCTCCCTACAGTGTGAAGGTGTGCAGGGGCAGTTTGACAGACAAAGGCAGGCATTCAATGGGATGTCAAAACCCTGTCTGCCACTGTATCCCTTGAGCCTGTGGGGTGCACATATGGCAGGTAGCATGCAGTGTGCCTGTAGCGGCATGGCAGGTGGGTGCCCAATAAGCTGTCCCAAGCCCTCCTTGTGGTCCTTGAGGGCTGTGGTGGCATGTTGTGGGGAGGTTGCTGTGGCATGACATCTCCGCTGCAGCCAGCAGCATCATCCTTGAGGGGCAAATATCCCTTATTGCTGGGGTCACCAAGCATAGCTTTCAGCCCCCCATGTCCAGCACTCTGCACCTTTGTGAATGGTGTTGAGTTCAGCCACAGCCCCCACTCTGCCCCCTGAACTGGCCCCACGCAGCTATCCATGGCCAATCGGGGGATCAGGTGCATATGGGACGTGCATCCCATAAGTGAATCCCGTGCAAGTGGCACAGTGGTTGTGGGCTGGTTACATGCCATAAATACATGATGCATAGGCACTCTACACCTTTGTGGACAGGACGCAATCTTTGCATTACTGCCTGTGTTAAGATTTAGCCTTTTTTAAATGGCATTATCAATTATTTGCTTGTAGTGGCTCTACTGAGATTAACATTTATGTTTCCTCATATCTGCCTTATCTTCCTCTGATTTTTAACCTCCCCATGCCACCTCATTTCTCTCTAGGTGCTGTACATTTTACCTTCTTCCCAATTCTACTTTCTGTCTCTGTTGATGCAGCGCTGACTCAGTGTGGTTCATATCAGAATTCAATTTCTGCATAACTTCTTTGGCTTTTTTGTTTTATTTCCTTAATTTCAATATGTGTACAGCTGTTGAATTCTGCAGTGTTTTTGCAACCTTCATTTCTGATGTTTTGCTTTTCTGTATGGTTATCTTTTTTTTTCTTTAAGCCTTCTCACATCTCTGGCTCCCAGTGCCTTCCAGACACCATAGTAGCATTCTTAGGGCTCTTGTTCTACCATACTGGTGCTCTGCCTCCTCCATATTGCCTCAATATTCCCATGGGTGGAGTTGGGATAGTGGATTTACCCCCAATCACACAGTGCCTCATGCATCTGGTTGGCAGAGTGCAGCCCTGAATGTACAGGGATCTTTCATTCATGGAGAGAGGAGCCATTTTCCCACGTTTTCTGTATCCGACCAGAACTCAGATATACACTGACAATGTGATACATGTGCTTGCACTGAGTACAGCAACATCCCAACATCTACGGAGTCTCACCCACCCTTGGCCTCCAGACAGACTGCCACCTGTGGCCACCCAGATAGTATTGCAGTGGAGGAATGGAACCAACCCTTCTTGGAGAATGAGACCATCCTGTGGGATGTTCAAGTCTTCTCTACCCTGATTTATTTTTTAGAATTTTGGTAACCGGATAAGTCCACTGAGACCATGTAGTCCTTTTTTCAGTGACGACCCGGGTGTCAATGGTGAACACAGTACAAGAGATAAATACAATAATAACATACAGGATGCAGAGAGATTTGACAATGTTGCACAAATTATTACAGTGGAAAGCCAGGTAAATAACTTAAAACAGATCTGGCTTTAAGCATATATAAATAAACAGGATAACTAATATTATATAATATATACATAGCAGGAACACGAGAGCAGGTGGATTACAAGATACATCTATCAGAGTAACATAGACTAGGCATTAACGATGCTATAAGGGTTATTTAAAGCAATTGCAGAGCAGGGGGGTTAGTAGTAAAGAGGTAAGCTCTTTTTTGAAGGAGGATAGGGTGGGGCAGGAGAGTAAGTTGGGGGGAGGGAATTCCAAGCAGAGGGAGCTGAGATGGCGAATAAGCACTTACCCAATAACCGTTGCATCTTCTGGATTGCTAATAAGGGTAAGAAAGTAGATCTAAGTGTGCGTGTGGGTGCTTTTTTGTAAGTGATTCCCCTTAAGCAAGGGGGGATTAAAGAGCTTGGTAAGTTTGAATATAAGGCACAAGGTGTGAAACTGTAACCTTGAGTCATAGGTAGGCCATTGAAGAGAATACAAGGTCTCACAGTGGTGTTTTCTGGAGTCCGCTCCAAGGACAAAGTGTCCAAACTTATAATAGAGTTGAAGAATATGCGCAAGGGAAGAGGATTGGGTGGAGAGTAGTAGAGGGGCACCTTAGAACAAAATAGGGAGAAGGAATGTTGACGCAATTTTTTTACAGGTGGCGTTGGATAAAAGAGGCAGAAGCGGTATAATAACCTGAGCTTCTGGTTTACAATTTTGTTAAGCTGAGTTGCATGATGCTCCATTGAGAAGGATGCATCTAAGTGAACCCTAAGGTATTTAAAAGTACTAACCAACTCTATGGGGTCTCCTAACTGTGCACTGATCTGGAGCTATTTGGTAGGTTTGGGGGACGGGTTATGGAAAAGTATAGCTTTTGTTTTTTTCATATTTAGAATTAGGTGATTGTCAGAGAACCAGGTCTCGAGCATAATGAAATCAGACTTAAGGCTTTGGTTAAGCCAGTCTATATTGTTAGATGAGCGGTATAAGATCACACCATCAGCATATAATTGCACAGATGCACCGTCACGGAAGTTGGGGAGCTCATTGATAAAAAGCGAAAATAGTATCGGGCCAAGAATAGAACCTTGGGGCACTCCATGTGAGATAGACCTTGTAGAGGAGAGTGATCCAGACCATTTTACCCTTTGCGATCTTCCAGTGAGGTAGTCATGGAACCATGTGAGTGCTAAGCGATCTATACCTAATTGATGCAGTTTACCAAGGAGAAGGTGGTGGTTGACTAGATCAAAGGCCTTAGTCAAGTCGATGGATACTCCACTGGTTAGAAGACCAGCATTGCTTGCATTAAGAATGTCAGTCGAGACTTTGACAAGGGTTGTGGTAGTACTATGGCCCTTCTTGAAGCCATGTTGGCAGTCTGTGAGAAGATGATGCAAGTCTAGGTATGATTGTAGCTGAATGTGCAGGATACACTCCAGGATCTTAGCCAGAGGGCAGAGAATTGAAATAGACCTATAATTTTCCACAGCATGGGTCTCCCCTTATGGGGGAGGCACCACAGCCACTTTCTAAAGACTTGGCATGTCACCAGACAGGATAGATCTATTTGGAAGATCACAGACAGGTGTGGTGAGTGCTGCTGCTCCTAGTTTGAGAAACCTGGGTTCTAATGTGTCATGGTCAGGGGAGCTCTTGGACTTGAGGTTTGATAACAGCCTGAGGACTTCTCTTCTAGTGGCAATTTTTGGTTGGAAAGGGGTCGGGATCCAAGAGCGGCTTGATGCTGAGTAGGGATAGAGATATCCGAGACTGGAGGCAGGTGAGCTATGTACCTATCAAGGTCAGTGAGGAACTGATTAATTCCTTCTGCAATGGATGGGAGATCTTGAAGGAGGTGGCCGGCGGATGATATGGAGCTTGGACATTGGATTGATTTACCTTTGATCAAAGAATTGATATGTTTCCAGAATTCTTTGGGCTTGCTGAGATTCTCAGTCTGAAGTGAACAGAGATAGGTATGTTTAGCAACCTGTATCCTATTTTTACACTTATTTCTCAGCTGTCGATAATATAGCCAATCAGAATGAAGGAGGCTGTTTATAGGTCTTTCAGGCTGCATCACGACTCTTCATGAGAGACCTGATTTCAGCAGAGAGCCAGGGTGCCTTAATACCCTTAGATCTATGTCTAGTAAGTGGAGCATGTCTGTTGATAATGTTTTTAAAAGTAAGGATAAAATAATCGACTTTCTGGTCTATTGAGGGGAGGCGAGTAACGGGTGTCCAATTAGCATTACTAATAGACATTGAGAAATGGTCTACGTTAAACTGAGACATTTTTATGGATCCATGTATTATGGGTGGTGGGGCATCAAAATTATTATGCCACACACAGTAGGTAGGAAAGTGGTCACTAATACAATTTGGTAAAACACTGACTGTTTCGATCCTATGTGGGCAATTAGATAGTAACCAATCCAACAGCGGTGCAGTACCTGTTTTGGAGTTATGTCTTGTGGGCAAGGAGATAAGTTGGGTGAACTTTGTGTCAGAGACTAGTGTATGGGCCTTGTTTTTGTGGAGAGACAGCCAATTAATGTTGAGATCACCACAGATTACTGTGTCATTAGGGGGTGAGATCTGACAGTGCCGACATAAGGGAAGGCAGTTCATTAGAGGCATCCCACGGGGGGTAGGTAAATACATCCAATAAGTAGTTTCTTAACATTGCCTAAAGTTAGTGAGATAAATAAAGATTCTGCATTGGGAGGCATGACAAGAGAGAAGAGATCAAAGTGACATGAAATTTAGACTTAACATATATTAAGACACCTCCCCCCTTCTGCCTAAACAGTCATGCCTGTGGCAGGAGTAGCCAGGGAGATCAATTTCATGTTGTTGTATACCGGGATTCAACCAAGTTGATGATCTGGGCTTGTTCCCCAAACCCAGTTTATCGGTGTTGTGATCAGTAATGCTACTGCTGTGCTGATGGACTGGCTTGTATGGATACCTTTTGATATCGATTTGACCTACTGTAGGTCTTCTAACTTCCGTTGCCCTCATAACATAGCCAATATTAGCTATTTTCATCCCAAATGTTCACCACCTCCTCCTCCTTCCAAACACATACATGTCACCTTCTAAATCTGATCCAAAATGCATATGGGGTTAACCCCCCAAAACACATTTTGGGTTACATATACAATGTTACACTTGCGTGTTAGGGATGGCAACTTAAAGAGCTAGTGGAGCCAAAACAGGCAGACAGGAAACTAATACAAATTTTTAGTAGTAGTTAGTTGTAACTTTTTATTTCTGAAGTATTTTCCTTTTTCCTCTTCAGAAAGTCTTCTATGTGATAATAGTGTGCTGGGTGTGTGGAACAGCTCTTAGCCTGGCAGCAGACATGTCTAACTCTACTGCCCCACACTACATCATCAGCATTATGATCTCACTGACAGTGACATCACAGATGAATGACCTGGCAGTCACTCACTCACTTGCTGTTCCTAAGAAGCAGTGATTTCACAGTGAGTAAGGTCACAATCTTGATGATGTAATGTGGAGCAGTGGAGCAAAATATGTCAGCTGCCAGGCTAGGAGCTATTTCGCACATGACACCTGCTAACATCAGGTAAACAATCTTCTAATTAAACAAAGGGGAAAAAAAGTACCTCAGATATAAAAGGTAATGGTTTGCTGCTTTTAAAATATAATATTAGTTTTAGTCAGTACTCTAGCTCTTTAAAGACCCTGAATATTGGGGGCAGTGGGGGCAATATGGAGTAAAAGCAAAAAAACTCCCAAAAAATGGATGTCCACATTATGCAAATTTTACATCTAAGGGGTTTTGTTGCATTTTTTTTATTTTCTTATAGGTTGAAACCTTTGGACATTTTCACCACAAATTTACCAGGGTGAACAAATTGCTACCCCACCTTTGAACGCAGAACTGTTACCTTGTAAATCAAACAACACATTTTGTGGCACATTGACAAGATGACTCTAATGTGTTCATGATGAGAGACAGAGACTTGATGACCCTGATAATTGGGTTTAAAATAGCTAAAAATGGCCAAGATATGAGTAAAAGGAAAAATGCAACACAATTGAATATGTCCACGTGCATGCACAGTACACGCATTTCAGGATTTAATTTTTTACATACAGAAGAAGAAAAAAAAGGTTGAGAAAACTATTTTAAGTCCAACATGAACAAAATGTTTCAAGCAGCAAAACAGTCATGAAAAATGTATTAAATCCCAAAGAAAGTTAGGAATCCTGGTTACAGAAGCACTCTTGATAGGGGGGTCGATCTCATCCCTTTCACAGAAGAAAGGGTTCTGCAAGAACTCCTAAACCTGAAGGTGGACAAAGCAATGGGGCCCAATGGAATTCACCCCAGAATTCTAAAAGAATTAAGGGGGAAACAGTGAAACCACTGACTAGTCTTTTTAATAAATCATGGGAGGATGGTGTGGTACCCAAGGACTTGAGGAAGGCAGATGTGATTCCCCTTCACAAAAGTGGGACCAAGACAGAGGCAAGAAACTATAGACCTGTCAGTTTGACCTCTGTGGTAGGGAAAGTGATGGAGCCACTTCTGAAGGAAAGAATAGTTGAGTACCTAGAGGCTAGTGGGGCACAGGACCCAAGACAGCATGGGTTCACAGTGGGAAGGTCATATCAGATGAATCAAATAGATTTCTTTGACTGGGTGACCAAAGTAGTAGACCAGGGAGGGGCTGTGGACATGGTTTACTTAGACTTTAGCAAGGCATTTGACCCAGTCCCACACAAAAGATTAATAGTCAAATTAACCAGCCTGGGAGTGGGTCCCAGGGTGGTAGCCTGGGTAAAACATTGGCTGGACAACAGGACACAGAAGGTAATTTTAAATGGAGTCCACTCTGAAGAAAGAGGGGTTACTGGTGGGGTACCTCAGGGTTCAGTACTGGGTCCAGTCCTTTTTAATATCTTTATAAGTGACATTGCAGAGGGACTGGAAGGAAAAGTATGCCTCCTTGCAGATGACACAAAGATCTGCAACACGGTTGATACACAAGGAGGCGTGGAAAGGATGAGAAGGGACTTGGCAAGGTTGGAGGAATGGTCAGAAGTATGGCAGCTAGGATTCAATGCAAAGAAGTGCAAAATAATGCACCTGGGAAACAAGAACCATGGGGAAGATTACACAATGGGGGGGGAGGTAGTAACAACAACAAAAAAGGAAAGTGACCTGGGGGTAATCATATCAGATGACCTTAAGGTTAGCAAGCAAGGTGAGAAGTCAGTAGGGAGGGCTGGGGGTATACTGGGATTCATAGGGAGAGGCATCACCAGCAGAAAACAGGAAGTTGTTATCCCTCTGTACAGACAGTTGGTGAGACCCCATCTGGAGTACTGTGTCCAGTTCTGGAGACCATATCTCCACAAGGACATAGACAGGATAGAGGCAGTCCAGAGGAGGGAAATTAAAATGGTGCAGGGTCTGCAAGAGAAGCCGTACGAGGACAGACTAAAGGAGCTTAATATGTATACCCTTGAGGAAAGAAGGGAGAGGGGAGACTTGATAGAAACTTTTAAGTACCTCAGTGGAATCAACAAAGTCCAAGAGGGTAGCATCTTTCTGAAAAAGAGGCGTCCAAGAACAAGGGGACACAATTTAAAGATAGAAGGGGGGCCGTTCCGGGGCAATGTGAGGAAGTATTTTTTCACAGAGAGGGTAGTGGATGCATTGAACAGCCTTCCTGAGGAGGTTGTGGGGTCTAAAACTGTGGGAGAATTCAAGAATGCATGGGACAGACATAAGGCAATTCTTGTGGGGTGTAGGAAGAAATAGGCTGTTGGTTAACTAGGATCTGCAGCTTATCCTGTAGGTAGGGAAATGGGCAGACTAGGTGGGCCAAGCGGTCCTTATCTGCCATCAAAGTCTATGTTTCTATGTTTCATTTTTTTGCTATGCTAAGCAAATTAGGACTCAGGTCCTGTTTTGAGCTGGCTCTGCCCTGCTTGCTCTGCCTAGCGTAAAGCAAGTTAGGAATTAGCTCTGGTTTAATGCTGGACCTGCCTGAAACATCCTGCTTTCTGCATGGCCCAAACGCCACTGCATGAAGCAAAAAAAGACTCATCCCCTTTTGACTCTGTGTGTCCTGTTTCATGATGGGCCCAAAGAGCTCTGCAGAAATTAACTTAGGAATAAACTCCTGTTTTATGCAAGTGCCAAACGGTCTTGCATGTCCTGCTTCTTGTGGGGGCCCTTTGAGTTCTGCATGAGGAAAGTTAGTATTTAGTTCCTGTTTGGTGCAGGGCCTTTTGGGCACTTTGTGAAGCAAGTTAGTACTCAACTCCTTTTTCACACAGTGTCCTTTAGACCCAGCATTAAGCAGGCTAGAACTCAGCTTCTGTTTCTTGATAGGCCTTGGGCAAAGCAAGGTATTACTTAATGTTCTCAAAAACTGGGAACATTAATTGGAAACAGCTGTGATGATGCAGCTATTAGGGTTGAAAAACACAAATCAGACATAGTAAGAAAATTAAAACTTAGGTTTAAAGTCTCATGAGTTTTGAAAAATGAGTGGTGTGGTGTTCTTCAGGGTTTTTAATTCTAATTCCCACCCATCCCCAGCACCATGCCTTATGACCCAAATTCAAGCTACATCTCTGGTGCTCTAAACTGATCTCTTCTGCAGCACCTCCAGAAAGTCATAAATCATCTTTTGCTTCACACAGAGCCTGCTCGATCCCATGTGAAGAAAGTTATGACTGATACTTCAGGGCCTATGTGGAGCAACACAGTTTTAGGCACTGTTCCAGAGCTATACCCTGATATAACAGACCCATATGGCATGTATCCTGATTTGTAGCTTGGGTTTGGGTCACTGGTCATGTGCTGAGGGAGAGAGGTGCGTATTAGAGTTAAAAAAAAAAAACAACGAACACCACATTGCTGATCTGCTAAGACTCATGAGACTTTAAGCCCTCATTTTTAATACCTGAATTTTCATTTTTCAACCTCAATAGATGCATAATCATAGTTACTTTGTAATGAATATATAAAGTGGAGTCCACTTATAAGAACACCAAATATAAGAACATCCTATATATAAAAACACTGTTTTGATGTCCTTGATTTTTTCTCATACCTTTCAGTGGCAGTAGAATCCATGTATTTATTTATTTATTTATTTATGTATGTATGTTTGTATGTATTTATTTATTTAAAAGTTGTTAATCAGGAAAGGCATGCTGAGCCAAAGCTTGTTTCTAGGTGGGACCTTGTTGACAGGGATGAGGAACAATATACAAATATTTACAATCTAACAATGGTAACATCAGATAAAAAACTAGATCCAGGATTCATCAGCAAATCTTGTAAAATAAGGAAAGCAGGCATTTACATTCCAAAAACAGTGTCAACTGGAGGCCTGGGTGGGGAAACAGGGACAGGAGGGCTGGGAAGAAAGTTTCAACTAGTGTTTAAGGTAGGAAAGGAAGGAGGTAGGACCAGTCAGCCCAATTTTATAGGGTCAACATTCTTCTATATGTAGTGGTAGGTGTTCATTGCCACATCTGAGTGTACTAGGTTTTGTCTGAATCATGATCCAGTTTCCTCATTAATGGTCACTTAAAGGAAAACTGTAACATCATACCTTCTAAATTTTGTTTCCAGGTCAACAGACATTTCTTTTTCCTGTAGCTGTTGGGGATATATGTGTTTGTTTTAGTTTGTTTCCACTGTTCATGCCAGTTCCCTATAACTATCCTGGGGTCTCCATGTTGTAGTTGTGAAATGTTAGGTCCATCTTGTAAATGAGCTACGCTCAATGATGTTCGCCTGAATAAATAAAGATTTTGATTGATTGATTGAAATGTCATTGTCAATGACAGTTGCATTACCATATGAGAACATGATGTCACAGCACCCATTTATACCATATATCTCTATGCTGAAAGTACAAATATCTTGAACAAACTCTCGCGGGAACACACAAATTGAATGCAATTTAAAGGAAAAACACTTGCCTTACAACTCAGACAGTTTGCAAAACTAACTGAAGGTAAATGTGGTATTTCACATATTGCTGCAACTTGTTTTGGTGAATCTAATTAAGCAGACAGGCATACTGTAGAGTCTAAAGGGTGTTGGCACGTCATGTTCTCATATGCTAATGCAGCTGTCATGGACAAAGACATTTTAGCAACAAGACAATGGAGACCCCTAGGATAATTACAGGGACTAGTACAAACAGTAAATATAAATGAAAGCAATCACATATATCCCTAACAGCTACATGAAAAGAGTTGTCTGTTGAAATGGAAACAAATAAAATTTATAAGATTACAAGGTGTAGTTTTCCTTTCAGTAATGAATGGGTATGTGAAAGATGGCCAGTGAGGCAACACATGTTCCTTCCTGCATAGTTGTCACAGTAAATGAACATTACAACAATACTTTGATTGTTTTGGCAAGTGACTTTCTAAAAAGCTGTATTACACGTCTTTTAATAATGGGTTCCATAAACACTAGTCTGAACCCAGTTCCATTATGGAAAACATAGATTTCAAATGGATTTTCACTGTTGTCAGTGAAGCCCTCTTATAAGAATATGTCAATTATGAGAATATTTGTGCTTGGCATTTAGGGTTTGCATATAAAAGGACTCCAGTGTATTGGCAAAATTGAATCAGTGGTACAAATGTCAATAACTCCTGTTTTATTGCTGTATTGCTGTATTGCAAACTTTTACTGTACATGGCTTGAGTTAGTACTTGTTTTAGTTAGTACTAATAGAACTGTATTTTGTATCTGTATTTGACAACAAAGTCAAATGTATTTGACAACAAAATCTATTGTATTTGTTTGTTGATATGCTGGCCTCAGGTTGTAGCTGAAAAAGGAACATATTTTCCTGTGTGCCTACCTGATACCAAAATAAATAAAATGAAATACTGAAATCACATAAAAATCTCTACATTTAGCCTTTTTTGCACTTAATTAGTGAAATAAAAAGAAAACACTAAATAGTATTAAATTATAAAACTCACAGGTTTGTTAGAGCTTGATATAGAATATTTCCAGTTTTGTGGTTCCAGCATAAAATGTTTCTTTGTTTTTAAGTTAAAAGGTTTCAAACTTTGTATACATTTGTGCAATTTGTTTCTGTTTTGAAAAATAGCTGAAAAATGCAAAGCCTTCTTCCTAGCTAATTAAACATGAAAAAAAATTAAAACTGAAAACACAAAAATGTACTTAACCCTGAAAGTTGACAGCTGTGTGTTATTACAGAAGCACTCTAATGAGACACCTGAGCTGACTTTCAAACATAAGATTAACTCGTTAGTATTTTAATATGAAAAATAGTGATTTCCTCAAAAAACATCAAGATGGATTTAAACTCTGTGTACAGTATCTTTAACAAATAGCACATGAGCTTGGTAAGACACAAAAATAAAAAAATAAAAACTACTGAGATAAAACAAAAAGTTGAGAACATGACCAAAAAAATAGAACATACCATAGTTTCATCTACAGTTCAGTGCTCACTTTGGGAACTTCAAAAACTGTTGCAAAAAAATTACAAACTACTACACAAAGGGCTAGATATTCAAAACTTTGCACTGGGCACAAACCATTTGTGCAGGATTAGTGCCAGGTTTGCACAGGTCCACTATATTCAAAAGGTCAAATAACACGGGCAAGCTGCATTAGCGCAAGGCAAAAGTATAATGTATGCAAGTGGCAAACTGAGGGGGCATGTATATAAATACAGCCACAATGCTATATTCAGTGCATTAGCGATGTGGCAAGTGTGTCTGCATGACTTAGTGTGATACTTTGTGTAAGCGTGTGGGTTCAATAACAGACACCAGTCCTTAAATCAAGTGCATAAAAAATGCTTGGGTAGCATTTATCATTTTATTTTCCAAAAAATGATAAAAATTAACTGTTCAAAAAAATATTTACAGTAAATAAATGGGTGTTTAAACTTTCACACCAAAACAACAACAAATAAAACAAAACAAAATAATCAGGCTAGTCTTTCCTCAGACTCCCTGCTCGTTTCTGTATATTCAGTATTTCTTCCCACTCTGGTGTGTGAGCACTCACACCTCCTCTCCCTGCTTGGTCAGAAGAAACTGACCAGCACACCTTGAATTAGCCTCCTGGTGGGGAGGTTAATATAGCACAAATATCATGACATCATTGACATGTGACTATCAATTATACCCAAAAACCTTATTTCTCTTCTCTGGAACTTAAGATAGGCTTCAGTTTCTCTAAATCTAAAGCTTATGGTGTCTTTTTTTTTCAACATAATATTAGCAATACTCTGTAGGTACTCATTTTAACTTAGAGGAACCTTAATTGGTGGTGAAAGCATCATCAAGGACCTTTTTAGCCCCTCCCCTTTTAATGACATCATCACACCACTTCTATATTAGCAGCCATTTTCTAGGCTACCAGCTCTATAGAAGCCATCTTTTGCTACCTGCCACCATTTCAGGTAAAGTAACCAAGAAAAGCAAACTTGTTTATAGAGGACTGTATTTAAACACATTTTTATGTTTTACATTTCTCCACCCCATGGCAGCTCTGCCATTTCAGCAGTCAAGCAAACATTGCACTATTTCACTCCCCATACTGTACTTCACTTCTTGATAGCTTTGAACAACACAATAACAAGTCAAACACCCCTTATCATGACTTTATACACAGGAACAGTCTGCACTAATGCTGCAGTACTTATTTTAACTTTTTATTTACTCTTTGTTTTTTTTTAGGCAGCAAAGTGAGATTTACAGCAAGCAGCTGCAGGGAGAGTTTTCTTTTTCCCTTGCAACAGCTTGCTTGCTCATCTTCCAGTCTTGCAGAGACTTGCTTTAAAATGGGGCTGTCTGGCAATCTGCTCTGGTATTGGAAACACTCTTGATTCTTGGGGGATTCAAAATCTTCCACAGAATCTACATAGCTGGAGGCTTTAAAGGGGATCTGCTTTTAACTTCATGTGACAGTTTTGATAGTTAGAATGACAACAGATTAAAGGTACAGCACAGATAGAACAGAATTGTCAGGTTGGCCACCCTGACAAGAAATTAAGGATAGACAGAAAAGTTTAAGAGAATAGGACAGAGTGAAAAGAATAAATGTTTTATTTTAATTTTATGTTGACATTCTCATCCTGCCACACTTTGTGCAGTGCAAATTACTGTCCAGGAAAAGGTAGTCTTAACACCCGGCAAACCAGCTTTGTGTGACTTTGTGGCTTTGCGCAACTTTTGTGCAGCTTTGTGTGATCCTAACCAGTAAATATTAAACATAGAAAGAAACCAGACATGGAAGAAACATTCTGCACATGGATGGCACCTCCTATGATGCTAACATCTGTCACCAGTCCCAGCCATGACAGGCAGTAAGTTGTGACCTGGTGCCCAGTGGACACCACCGCATTGTGTCCATGCAGCACACACCTGCTGACCACCCTTTGGTGGACACCAACAGAAGCCAGCACACACATTCAGCACTGGGGGCATGGAAGGTGTCGAGGGGAGGGTGTACAGATGGTCAGACTGCACCACATACTCAGTGCTGCCACAAGGCTGAGACAATCCATGCAGTGCAAATGGTCCAGTGTAGGGAATACCCCAACACCAGTGTGCCTATCTGATGGTATGTGCCCCCCCAGCCACATGCTACACATCTGTACAGACACCACAGCACACACAGTCAGCCATGTATATGTCACTGTGAGTATCCCATGCCAGTGGTGCAGCATCTGTGGGTCACATAACAGCATAACAGTAATGTCTACTGTCAGTACACACGTGCTAGATTGGCCTGCCACTGTGTAAAGTGCAGCAGTCATTGATGCCCTATGCACCATAAGCATTGCTGTGTCCCTCACATTATTGGCCACCTTGTTACTCTAGTATCTGCTGTGCACTGTAGCAGCAACTCCAGTTTGACTATTGCATGCAGCACCACCACCACCTGTGCCTGTTCTGTGTAGTCCCCTGGGACACAATATTCTATGTGGTTTTGTACAAATGTAGCCTGCAGCTACCACTGTGCACTTCCAGACTGACCTACAGGTGGAGCTATGGGCAGATCCAGCCAGCCCCTATACTTCCAGACTGATCTACAGCTGGAGCTGTGGGACCCTGCAATAGTGCTGGGCAAACTACAGGCAAATTAGGACATAATACGATGCTAATCTGGATGTTTGTCCACAGACTGCCTAAGTAGGCTAATTTGCATGTCACTTGTGAATATAGCAAATTATTTCCACGGGCAAACGTGATAACATTGAGCAAAGGACTTAGCTCTGTATAAAACCTGTGCAAATGTGTTTGTGCTGTGCAAACATTTAGAAAACATGGTACATTTCTGCAGAATTTCACATGTGCTGATGCTTGCAACTTTAATGAATCCACTCCTTTGCTACCACACACATTGGCAACATAGTTCATCTCTACCTTCCTTCATGTCGCTGTGCACTGAGCTGCTGTTGTGGTTTGTACTTCCTGGTTGCTATATTCAGAGCTGTCTTATTTCCCGGGCTATTTTTGCGCTGCACTCCCAGCCCACATTGCCCAGCTTCCTTAGCATGTTATATTCAGCTGGTTTAGCACTGGGACTATCCCTTTTGAATATAGCAGGCTATTGGTTCCGGGTTAATTTAGCATGCCAGGCAGTGCTAATTTAGCCCCGGGGCAAAGTTTTGAATATCTGGCCCAAAATGCTTATAACTAGAATAACACAAAAAAATGGTTGAGAACTTGGCAAGAAAACCCAATGTATGCATTTTGTACTGCTATTAAAGTTATACTGTACAGAAAAATAATATTAAGAAAATTATGTTTCATGTCTTGCTTTGTGCAGTTAGGACTCCTATCCTGTTTCACACTATTGCCCTTTGCAAAGCAAGTCATAGCTTTACTTTCTCAAAAACTAAGGGAATTATTTTCAAAAATTACATTAATGCATGTATTAAGGTTACAAAGCCACAAAAGGATGGAAGTATAATGTCAGAGGGAGTTTAGCCTTAGCAACCACTTCCTCTACCAGCCCCTACTCCTTTGACCAAAGGCCAAGCTACCTGTTTAGAGGTACCATATGTCCCACTGGTCTTCTGCTTCAAGCAATAGATCTGGAGCCCTATGCAAAGAAACTTATAACACATCTACTTTGGTGCAATGAAAGTTTTAATTTAACTAATGTCATGCTTCTTGCAAGGCTCACAGGGCCCTGTGCAAAGAAAGTTATGAGGAGGGCCACTGAAGAACTATGGAAAAAATTCCCCCAAGTGTGGTTATTTTTTTGCAAATCTTGTAGGGAAATTGCAGGAGTTGTACTATACATCTCCAATGCTCAACAATATACCATTTGTTTCCTCAAAGCTCTTATGGATAAGTCCCCAGGGCTGGATGACATGCATCCCAGGTTGCTTAGAAGGTGGTGAGAGTTGTTGTAGTGGCACTGGTTGGTCTGTTAAACTTCTCTTTGAACACAGATGTAGTGCTGTGCAAATGGAGGACAGATGCTTCCCCTGCACAAAGCAGACAAGGGATGAGCCAAGAATTACAGACCAGTCAGCTTGATATCAATTGTTAACAAGTTTTCTTTATATAGCATGTTTTTATTGAGTTTTTATGACAACTTTCACAACTACAAATTGTACAGATTCAGACACAACCTAGCAAGGGTTTCTCTCATAGAAATGCACTTTAATATATAGAAACACATCAGTCAGTGCAGATGTAATAGTGAGAAATAAAAGCTTAATTAATATAACCTATAGAAAACAGATAAGCATAGATCTACACATACTGTATTTAAAAACAAGGATACCCTAAGTGCCCACAGCTTTTTCATGCAGAACACACACATGCAAAGAGCATCCCTTCTTTCCAACATGTTGTGAGTCTATGAAACATGCAAAATTCATTCCAGTATTAATGCTAAGTAATACAAAAAACTAAATTCTACTTATGGAAACAACAAAATATACTGTACATGATCATTGTTATTGTATTCGCCTCTGCTACTGTTTTTCTTTTCTTTCAAATGTACTAATTTTGTATTTGACTGCCCATCCTTTCAAAACTATTCAAAAAAGTAATAAACACCCAGCTAAGAGAATACTTAGACTCGGCTATAATTTTTAATCCCATCCAATCACAGTTCAGAAAAAAACATACAGTAGTACGATCTCTGCTTTAGCCAAGGTAACTAATGATTGGCATCAGACACAAGATTCCAAGCACTACGTCAGTGCCTTATTTCTGGACCTGAGTAAGGCCTTTGATTCATTTGACCATGATCTGCTATTGACCACTCTCCAAGACACTGGCAGAGATGCCATTGTTTTTAAGTGGTTTACATGCTATCTAAAGGGTAGAAAACAACACATTAAAGCACAAGGAGATCTATCACCTCTCAGGATCCTGCCCAGAGGTGTCCCCCAAGGATCAGTCCCTGAACCTTTACTCTTCACTATCTACATTAACAGTATCAACACAGTCATCAGTTGAACAAGTGTACATTTTTTTTCACAGACAATACCATTATTTATGTAGCCAAACCCACTCTGGAGTTTGCCTGTAATACATTGCAAGGTGAATTTAATTTACTTCAGCATAATCTCTTGGGTCTTAAACTCTTACTGAATGCAAAAAAAAAAAAAACACAGGCCATGACTGTATCACCCATCCTCTCCCATGATAAATCCCCTGCATTGTGTGTTTAGCCCCAAATAACATCCCTACTAGGTGAGTCCATTGAAGCTCTAGCAAAGTTCAAGTTTCTTGGCTTCTGGTTAGATCATAAACTTTCTTACATGGTCCATATAGAACAACTGTGCAAGAAACTAAAACAACACCTAGGTCTGTTCTTCAGAATCAAGCATCTCCTAACACAGGAAGCCAGGCTAAGACTAGTACAATCAACATTCCTCCCCCTATTGGATTATGCAGACATCCTATACAAGCACTGCCCCCGCTCATCTCTTTTAAATCTTGACACACTGTACAAAAGGTCCCTAAGATTTATCACCCCTTCAGAATGCACTATTGCATCCTGTCTGCCATGTTAGGCTGGCAGTCTTTAGCAACCAGAAGACTCAAAAATGTGGCCACCTGGACCTTCAGAGCCCTATCTGGCATACTAGCATCATATATCTCTAGCCTTCTAACATACTCCTATGGAAACTATTCACTTAGGAGATATTCTTACCTGTATCTAGACATCCCCCACAACAGAACGCGATATGGGGCCACCTCTATAAGCTACCACCTACCCACTCTATGGAACAATCTACAGACATACCTCAAACTCTTTTCCCTAATTAAAATGTCTTCCTTCAAATCACTCCTAAGACGACATCCTACTGACCCCTGCAATTGCTACGCCTAGCCCCGTCCATCCTGTCAGGTCAGCTAGGGTGCCGAGCCCTATCCACTAATAGGAGAAGTGTCAGTCAGCATTTGGTATGACTCCTCAATTCTCTTCAGACACCCACCTTCCTCTTTCTTGTGCCTTCCTTTTTACCGCCACCTCTCTAAGTCGCTTCCCTCATCCATCAAGTTGCCCCATTCTCCACCTCTTTCTAATTATGTTGTTCAATAACCCTATCCAGCTGACTGTAAACAACTTAGGTATGTTTTCATTACTATTGCTCTATGGTCATTGTTACCACTTTGGCCTAAAACTCTGTATCCCCATGCTTGATAACCAGCAGGTACTTCCATCAGCATCCTGGATTCTTGCAATCATGTAGACACTGTATATATTGCACATTGCATATACTGTTTGGATGTATTTAATGATTTTACAATCTTGGTTTCTGGTAGTCTCTGTATATATTGCACAATATTTCTATTGTTGGATGTATTTAATGTTTCCTTATTCCCTAAGGTGTATTTATGTTGCTATTGCCTCTTTCTTTTTTTATTTTCTTGCCTTGTATTACCCAGGCCCACTATGTAAATGAGTCCTCCTCAATGGTGTTCAACCTGGTTAAATAAAGATGACTGATTGATTGATTGATTTAATTACTTGCTAACTGCTAGTGAACTAAAGGAAAAAAAGAATGCAAAAACCTACAGATTGTTCCCTCTATTTTTGCTTTGCAAACTCGTTGTATGTATACATGTTCCCTATCTTTTCTTCTACAATGTTTACTTTTAACCTCTGGTCCCCTTATCTATGCCAGCAGGAACAGGAGCACGAGATGTGGTTTGGGCCTGAGGGGGGATCTAGGTACTTAAGCCAAGGTCCCCAGATGTCTTCAAACCATAAAACTGTTCCCATGGCTTTGTACATAACCCTTATGTATGAGGCAACTCTTGATACTCCTGCCAGCTAATCAGTGATCTAGGGAGTTTGCAGTTGGCACCACTTAAGTAAAATCTGCCTTTTAGCTTCTACTGCTAATTGGAATATAATTTGCAAAGCTGTTTTATCCCCCTTACTCTGGTATAAAGGAGATCCCAGTGTCCAGAGGCCAGAGGTGTGTGGCACTGTGATCCCAATTACAGTCTCTCTCCTTATAATGACAACTTCCCAAAATGGTTGTATGTGGGGACACTCCCATAATATGTGAGCAATATCGGCTGGAGAGTGATGACATCACCAGCATTGATTTAGTATTGGAAGATCCATTCTGACTAGTTTAGCAAGGGTCCAGTGCCATGTACCAAAGACTTTCTTTTGGATTACAGTAGTTGAGATTTAGGGTCCAGCAGTCTAATATTAGCACATCTCTAACAGTGCTCCCATTGTTCTGTAGTGATCGACAGTGAGAAGTCTATGATCCACATTTCCATCTGCAGGCTTCAACTAGGAAAGTACTGCCCTTGCATAGTTTTATAGAATAATCTTCCCTATTTTAGAATGGATAAGAGAGGTCTGTATCACATTAGTTATTTTATAATTCCTTAGCCAACGCTGTGAGTCCAGCTAGCATTTCAAAAAATGTCTAATCTGCAGAAATCTCCAGTGATCTGACGCTGGTAACCCACAGTCTTGTTTAAGCTGTATAAGGGATTTTAAGGCTAAATCCCTTTCCTCTAGGAGGTGGTTAAGGGTCTGAATACCTTTGGACCACCATTCCTTCCAGTGTAATGGTTTCCCACCTACCTACAGCTTGGGATTACGCCACAGGTGCTCTAGTTTGCTTAAATGAGTATATTGCCAGAAATGTAGTCTCCTTAGTGCTTTCCATGCTCCTTGTTAGTATTGTATGGTAGACCCTATATAACTGCATAATGGTAGGTGATCCAGAAGGGCCAACCAAATAGGTGCAGTACCAAAGAATTCCTGTTCAGCATGGGTCCAAAGAGAGGCATGAGGAGGGCTTGTTTCCAGCCAGTGCTTGCTGTACCCCATGCGCTGTGTAGTAGGCACATAACTATGGTCAATTCCAACCCACTTTAAGAAGTGATGCTCGGAGGATGCTTTTGCTAAAATTGTGGGAGGGGGTTATCCTCCCTACAAAAGGTAGAAATTAACTTGTCTGTTTTACTCTGTATTTTAGGTGAGAAAGGGACGGGGAGGCTATTTAAACAGTAAATTACCTTAGGAAGTGGCATAATTTTAAATGCCGCTATTTTCCCAGGGAGTGAGGGACAATTTCCTCCATCTATTTAGCTCCTGGAATAATTCTGATACCAGAGGTGTACGATTTGCTATTTTGGAGTTATGTTCATGCCAAGGTATCAAATCCCCTGAGGTGCTCATGCCAGAGATTGATCTCTCACTTGTCATCTATCTGGTGTACACCACTTAAGGGGGAGAAGTTCTGTCTTGGACCAATTAACATCAAGTCCTGAGGCAGAACCAAACTGCATTAGAAGTTGCAGTACCTGGGGTAGTGACTACTTTGGGTGTGATATTATAAGCAGAGGATCATATGCATACAACATTACCTTGGATGCCAGGTTTCCTAAATCAATACCTGTTACACCAGGGTCCCTGGTCTTGCCGAATTCTATTTTATAGGGGTTTCATACAAATCAGAAAGAAAAGGGGGAGAGGGGGATCCCTTGTCTTGTGTCTTGGTGAAGTGGAAAGGATGAAGATAAGAGACCATCAGTAAGAACCATTGCCTTTGGAGACGAGTACATGAAATTTCTTTGCCTCTGTAAGTTAGTCCCACTCTACCAAGTCAAAGGCTTTCTCAATATTAATATCAACCAGAGTTGCTGAGACAGAGCACTCGATTCTCAAAGGGTGATGCTGAGATTGCACAAGCCCTACATCAAACCATGCACTGTACCAGACACATTGGCCCACCTTGAACCCAGTTCTAAAAGGTCATGTGTATTTGTGACACTTCGTCCTTTTTACAGCAAATTGCACCAAATATTTGGCCCAAACCTCATACAAAGGTTGGCAAAGTTAGACCAGAAAAAGCTGGTCTAACTTTGGGCAAGTGCTGCATGGGATCGAGAATCCCGATTGCTTGCCGGGGAATGGTATAAGCCCCATGCACCATGTGTTCGTTGCACCTGGGACTTGCAGCATTCTACAGCTTTTGAGAATTGAGCCCAGAGTGTTGTTGCACATGATGCAATATAGTCATGAGCAGACCTGCCTTCCCTTCATGAACTCCATTTGTGATGCATGAAATGGCATAAGTCAGGGCCTTTTCCAGTCTTGTAGCAATCAGTTTTGTGAGGATCTTAACATCCACTTTCAAAAGCAATGTGGAATGATAGTTTGAACATATTGCCCTGTCCTTTTTGGGTCTTGGAAGGACAGTAATAACAGCCTTCTGCACTGTGGGAGAAAGGGTACCCCTTTGGTATGTTCCTTTAAATAAATCAACATGGGAGGAACCAAGATGGGCTCAAAGGTTTGGTAAGAGTCAGAACTGAGGCTGTGTGGCACAGGAGCTTTCCCTTTGGCAAAAGCCTTTATGTCTTGCCCAGTCTTGTTCACAGAAACAGGATTTTCCATCTGATGGGTCACATCTGGTGGAAACTGGAACAAATTTGTCGCTCAAAGAAACTGTTTTATTGTGCCCTCTGGCAGAGCCCCTTCAGAGGCATAAAAACGTTCATAGAATGCCTGAAATGTTTTGTTGATATCCACAATGTTCTTAAATAGCGAACCATCTGACTTCTTTAGATGTGGGATTTGAATATCACTTTGCCTTTTTCTAAGCTGATATGCTAAGAGAATTCCTGCATTATCTCCCTATTCCCAGTAATGCTGGTGCAGAAAGAAAAAAGCTGGCTCAGCTTGTTGGGTTTGGACAGTGTTCATCTTCTATTTAAGCATGGTTAGAGATTGGAGATTCTGATCTGAACGATTTGCTTGGACATAATATTTTTCTTCAGCTACCTGAAGTTCAGAAGTGAGGGTGTCTATCTCTGCTCACCTCTGCTTGTTTACATGGACTGCATAGTCAGCTATATAGCCTCTAATATAGGCCTTAAAAGTATTACAGTTCACCCTGTCATCCATGTCCAGGGTGACATTGATTTCAAAATAAGCTTGGATTTCAGAAGTCAGTGACTTAGTGGAATCCATGTTTCTTAGCGCCATGTGAATTTGGCCACTGTATTCTATATAAGCAGTGTCAGAGTCACTGGAGCATGGTCAGAGAGTACTATAGGCCAGATAGCAGTATCTATCACTTCGTATGATGCTTGAGAGCTGACAAGAAAGTAGTCTAGTCTACTACATGTGGAGAATTAAGGGTATCTACAGGTAAAATCATTGGCAGTAGAGTGCTACAGACACCATACATCCATCAACCCATGCTCCTGGCTCAGTTGTCTAAGTGCAAGCCATGCTGTCTTATGCATTGTCTCCCCCCCAATTTGTGGAGGACCTATCTAGTATTGGATCCAGGAATAAGCTGAAGTCCCCCCAACAACCATAGTAGGGTTCTGTGTGGCCACCTCCTAAAGTTGTTGATTCAGTGTCAGGAAGAATTGAGGATCATCTGAGTTTGGAGCGGAGATATTGGCCACTACCATGCGCCTAGACTGTACTCACCCTCTAAGCATCACCCATCTATGCTCCTCGTCTATCACTTGTGTCTCTACTAAAAAAGGTAAGTCTTTCTATACCAAAATAACAACTCCCCTTTTTCAGTATTATATGAACTGGTATACTTGGTTACTACCAACTCCTGAGCTAGTTTAGTATCATCCTTTCAGAGCCATATCACACTGAGCAGTATTGTGATAGGACAGAATTTATTTCCTTTTGATGGAATGGTTAATACCCTGGACATTCCAGGTTTACAGTTTAGCTATGCCATAGGAGATCCATCTTCCAAAAACTGAATCATACATACCCAAAAGAAATAGAAAGATATTGTCAGCAATGTCTGTAGCATCCCTCCATCCCCCTCGGTGATTACCATTTCATAGATTCCACGTGGCACCTCCTCCCAAGGCCCCTCTACCATAACAGATTTGGTGAGAAGGGAAGAGAACAAGGTAGATACATTTGCAAGAAGCAAAGTAAAGAGTTAACATAAAAGGTAAGTTTGCATGGCAGTAGCAGCTGAGGTTTTTAGCAGGATAACCACTGTTCCATAGCCATCCATATCAATCAAGAGATCAATATATCTAATACAAAAATCAAGTTAAACTATAAACAATACAGCAATATATTCCATACTTAGTTATCAGTAGGGAGAGTGGTCCACTCTGGAGTGGCAAGAAAGTCCTTGTCCAGCTCCCACAGCTCTCCCTCTGCAGCACTATACTGTACATCTCTTGCAGCATCTGGAATTGTGATGTCTGTGTATCCAAGTGCTGTGATTGCTCCTACCCAATTTAGATTGCTATCTACCTATCTTTCCAGAGTCTCCATACCTATAAATCCTCAGTAATCAGAGGGATAGCAGAGGGACAAGGAAGGCACTTACACTCTGAAAGTCTTGCTGGTATTTACTTTGGAATTACTAGATCCTTAAGCAAGCCATGCTCTGGTTAGTAAGGTTCATCCATGCCTCAGCGACAACAAAGCTGGTGATGTAAACTTCAGATCCAGCAATTCATGGACTCCAACCACCACACTCTGACAATCTGCCGTGCAGCAGTAGAAGTGACCTATTTTGTAACAAACTCTGGGTATCACCCCAATGGACAGTAGGGGAAACAGTGGAATGGCAACTTTGCCCAAAGGCAAAAAATCAAAGTCGCAGCAGAAGCATGTGACATGATTCTGTCAGCAACATCGCAGCAGCAATAATCAGTAGGCACATTAATGGGCTACCGGTTACTAAGGACATAAACTATAAGGTTGATCAGAGGGGTGAATTTGTAAGTGTTACATTCCTATATTTGTCCTTTTGGGAGTGGTTTAATGGTAAAGGGGAATCCATTCGGGCTCATGCCTCCCTTAACAGGATGTATTATGAGGGCCACCTACAGCTTAACATAGTGCTACCTGGTTACCTTACCTCTATCTTATAATCCTTTTTCAGTTCACTAACATAGGTACCACAGCATAGAAGGGAGCAAGTGAGGCATACAAGTTACTAGCAGATTAATTTTGCTGTTATCAAGGGTAATCATCGGTGCAGTGACAATGTCCTGAAATTAAGGATAACATTATGCACTGCCCATGATATGAAATCAAATTACTGTCTAGGTCCAGTCCAGAAACAAAGGTTTCTACTACCATATGGGTGGGGGAGCACCTTCGTGGGTCTGCCCTCCAGACGTCTATGTGTTTCACCTCTTCCATCATTGTTTTTGAACCGAACATCTATGAACACACGTATCCCATGGGACCAGTAAGGCTCACTAATTAGCATCTTAATACATTCTTGTCTCCCCAGCTTAATCCAACTGTCTTGAACTATGCAGTCTGCATCATTATTGAATGCACCTTTCTAATTCTTTAAAATGATCAATGTCTGAGAATGGCATTCAGCCACCCTCAGCCTGTTGAATAAAAGATAACCCCCCCCCAAAAAAAAACTGATATTAGTCTAAGGCCCTCAGTTGATCAGGTAAACAGAATCCAAAAATAAGCATGTCCTGTTGGGGGTAGAATTTGTCTCTTCCCCACACCCCCCCAAGTATTGTATAAAAGTTAATGGGAGGAGGGCAGTCCACAACCTTTGATCCTCCATCACTTAAAGCTGTTCCCTTTTTACCCATGCTCAGGTTACAAAAGGGGATGGCAGTCAAATTGGACAAAAGGGGGAGAGAATCCACCAATGGCATTTGGGAAGCATGAATCTGAGGCCACATGCCACTTGCCCACACGTTTACATATGTATCATGGGACACCAACACTACTACAGATTAACCCAGAAAATACTAAACTGTCAAGTCTCTAGATGTAAACCCAACACTACAGTACCAAATCCCCCCACCCCACCCCCAACCAACGGTCTTTGTTGTGAAATAGATAGTAAAAATTGCAATTCACTAAAAATACTACCAACAGCTTAATCTGGTTCAATTTCAGTTGCTTACCATCTGTATCCCCCCCCCGCCCCGGTCGCCTCTGAAAAAGGGACTTTCTAGGCCCAGTGGGCTTACCGGGTCAACAAAATTCAACAAACAAAACAAACAAACAATCAGGACAGCTATATCAGGTTATGGGAATATACATGTTGGCAGGTTGATGAAAACCATTCTAAAGGAATGATTGGATGAGTTCCTTGAGGCAAATGGGCTACTGGATGATAGGCAGCATGGGTTTATAGAACGGAGGTCTTGCCAAACAAATTTGATCAGCTTCTTTGATTGAGTTACTAGAGCTGTGGGAAGAGGCCAGGTGGTAGGAATATTGTACCTGGATTTCACTAAGGCCTTTGACTCAGCCCACAATAAGAGGTTGATCAAAAAACTGGCAGACATGGAAACAGAAGAGAATTTGACCAGGTGGGCTACAAACTGGCTAGGAGGGAGAACTCAGTGGGTGGTGGGGGAGGGGGTGAGCACTGGTGATGAGAGAAGTTACCAGTGGGGTTCCACAGGGGTCAGTATGTGGTCCAGTCCTACAGTATTTGATGTTTTCATTAACAACACTGTGAGCATGCCTATTCATGGATGACACCAAGCTCTGTGGAAGGCTGACACAGAGGAAGCCATCAGAGATCTGAGACAGGATCTGTGAGGTTGGAGACTTGTTCTAGAATCTGACAACTGGAGCTCAGTGCAAAAAAGTGTATGATAATGTACATAGGTTGCAGGAACCCCAGAGCCAAGTGCAGAATTTGAGGTGTGGCAGTTACAGCCTCAGAGGAGGAAAGGGATCTGGGGATAGGGATAACAAGCAACCTGAAACCCTTAACAAAATGCAAAAATGAGGCAGTGAAGTCAAACAGTATGCTAGGCTGCAGTTCCATGGGGTTCACCAGTATGAGGAGGGAGAACATTCTGCCCCGATTCAGGTCCATGATGTGGCAGGATCTGGAGTACCATGTGCAGTACTGGAGCCCCTACATCAGAAAGAATATAATTCAACTTGAGGTGGTGCAGAGAAGGACTACAAAGATGACTGAAGGGCAAAAGTGCATCCTGTATGAACAGAGACTAGAGAACCCTCACATGTACTCACTTGACGAGTGGAGAGAGAGAAAAGGACATGACTGAAACATTTAAACAACTCACAGGTATGAAAAAGGTTGATCTTGGAGATCTATCATCAATAAAAACAGGAACACCAGAGGGGACAACTACCAGCCAGCTAGGGGGTAGATACAAGAAGGAGGAGGAGAGGAAAAACATATTTAGAAATAGAGTGGTGACGGGGCATTGCCCTGCCAGTGGCGGTAGTCAATCACAAAACAGTTGGACATTTAAAAGGAAGTGGGAGAAATTCAAGGGAAAGGTTAGAATAATAGGGGAGGGGAAGGGGCCGCATGTAACCAGAATGGATGTGCTGCATAATGAGCAGATTTGATAGGCCATTTGAGCCGTTTTCTCTTGACATTTTGTATGTTCATCTAAGCACATTGGAAGCTGCTTAAATTGCTATATAAATATATAGTCAATTGTATATGCCTAAAACTATAAGAGAGGTTTGTGTTATTGAAAGTATCAATATGCAGCTTGTTGTCTAAAATCTAAAAATGTCAAACCTCATGCACTGCTAAATAGATATATTTAGTGATCTACAACTCTTCAGTATTAAATTCAGAAGCAACATTATTTTGTAAGTGCCTAGATGTAAAGTGTTTATTACAACATAAATACAAATACATATTTTTACTGCATTGTACAGTAGTCTGTAATGCACTTTTGTTTTACTCTGGCTGCAATGATTTTTTTATCTATTTGAAGGAACATATAGAAATGTATTTCACTTGTTTTAACAGATTATTCATAATAAAGGTTTGAATTGCAGTTGTTGCAAGTGAACACGTATGGTAAGTGGCAGATTGTCAAGAGAGGGACCAGGGCCACTAACTCTTTCAAGTTTGGAATTGGCAGGGTCATCCTAAATTCTGAGCAGTTTAAACCAAGATCCATTCAGAATGAAGTATACACAAAGAAAAACCTGCCCTTTAACTTGCAAAATGATTTGTAGTTAGCACCTCATTAAAGTAAGTGGCACCGTTTACACCTTTACTGTTACCCATTGTTTCATATGCTGTCTCTCTCTCTCTCTCTCACTATATATATATATATATCTCACACCATTGCATATATCAGATGGCCATTGGCCATGGAGGTGTGTGGAGGGTTGTGCTGATGACTGTCTCTGACCAAGGCACCGGTAAGATGGTACGGGGGTTGCCAGTGATGTGGATGGGTGAGGGACCACTGGCAAATGGGGGTTGGTTTGGGATCGGGGTACATTTGTGTGTGTGGGGAGAGGGGATGTCTTGTGCCATCCAGGACTGGTGCCCTAATGTGTGTGTGTGTGTGGGGGGCTCCACTGTACAGATGATGATGGTCGCCTGTGCTGTTGGGGGATCACCAGTGCAGTGTACGCCACCGCAGAGGCCAATTAAGGGCATGCTGGTCCACTGGTGCTGATGGTATTGTGGTGGGGGGCTGTGCACCAGTGGGTGCTATTCACACACCCAGACCCGTGCCTGCCCGCCTAATGTATTCATCATGAGACCCAGGACAGGCTTCCTATTAGATACCTGCCCCAGTCTGCTACTCCACCCCTGGCAGCTCTGCATGGTGCTGTATTCTGGGGGAGCAGTGCCACAGACAGGTGGCAGCTGTTAGAGCATACTGACCTGTGCACAACTGTCCACAGGCACAGAACTACACAGGCAGGATATGCGCCTCTGGCATGTACTTCCTGCCCATTCATGCATAGGCCTCAATATGCAGATACAATATGAGAAGAAAAAAAATCATCACCAACAATATAAAATTGAGTTAGGAGCTCAGACAGTGGGAGAGAAAGTAAACAGGCAACAGGTGGGACTCCCCCATGACTGCACTGCGACAGATAATAATGCATAAAGTGGTCCCCACCTGTCCCAGAAACTCTCTAACTGATGATGTAGGGAAGCAAGCTATTTTTCTACCATTAAGGCCTGTAGGATTTCCTGTTGCCATGCTTTATAGGAGGGTATGACATCATGTAGCCAATGAAGCAATATTATTAATTTAGCTGTTATTGAAATCATTGCCATATAGGATATCTATCTATCTATCTATCTATCTATCTATCTATCTATCTATCTATCTATCTAATAGATAGATTTAATCCAAGAGTCTAGAGCAGGGAGAACTAACATTCTCCTCCGCTCCTTGTTTGACATCTGCCACCAGCCAACCTGTCACTTCCCAGCCAGAAGGACTCCAAAGGACCTCTGCTGACACCCACCACCTCACTGGCGGCTTTTGCACTGTGTTCTTTGGAACCTATCCTAAGAAGATCGGAGTGTCTGATGTTACAAGGTGACCTTCCCTCACCACCTGTCCAACTTGCACCATAGCTGACCACCCAAACCATTGAATATCAGTGGTTAGATCAGAAGATAGCACCAGATCAAAACCTTGCTGCATAGTGCGGTTGGAGTGAATGAGTGCTCACCACAGGCAGCATTTCAGTACATTGTGAAAGTGACAAGCAGGCTTGCACTTGCGTGTAACTTGCTTTTACACTTTTTTTCCTTTTGTAGCTTGTGTGAAACTTATGATTAAACACAGTTTTTCCTCTTGCCCTACAGTCCACTCTACTGATTACTTTCACCACCACCTGCGGGGATACAGTGAAATACCCACCTTCCCTCCTGCAAACTCACCCACCCTGGGGTCATCTCAATTTATATCAGGTCGGGACCTCCCACCACCAGCTAGGGCTCAGGAACCAAACAGGGAATAAATACAATATAAAAGAAATCTTTTTAAATTTGTTTTTCTGTTTTACTAATCACCTTCTCTCTTTGTCCACATTTCTCCCAAAAAGCGGAGGGGGGGGTGCAATATAGCAACTGTACACTAGTCATCTCCTATTAACTTAACCTAGGATCCCTTCATCTATACTTCCTACCAGGCAACAGAAGAAAGCAATATGCCCCCATACACACAACAAAACCTATGCTTCACTTTGTCCACACTTCCTGCCTAAGAGCAGGATAAGGAGTTAAAAAGTAAAAAGAAACAAAAAAAAAAACAAACTTAGACAGTAAAATGGACATCATCAGCTGTGAAAGCTGTGGGGCACTGTACTTAAGAGCTTATCACTGGCAGCTTGGACCCTGCCATTCTTGCTGGGTCATCGCAGACCTCAGAGTCCAGTTACAGGATGCATAGACCACAATCTATGATCTGCAGTACAAGGAACTCCAAAACCAGTGACAACATCCCCCAACCACCATGGCCATAGTATCAGTCCTGGACCTAGGCGCAGTCCCAGGACTGGCAGGTGATATGGAGGAAAATACATCACAAAGGGTACAGGAAGGAAGTCCCTACCCAGGAGAACACCTCAGCCATTTCAATCAAAAACAGATTCACACCACTGGAACCAGCCTCCGACAAGGTAAAACATGACGAAAATAACAAATACTCTGAGACTTCACAAAATTAAAATAAATCCAATAACAATAAGGACAATAACAAAACAGAAACTTCTTATTATCGGGGATTCCATGATCCGTGGAGTGGAATCCCACCTAAAGCACTATGAACCTAGCAAGGTTGTGGTGCAGTGTCTCCCAGAAGTCTCTGCAAAAAGACGCACAGACCGTATAAAAAGAATTGTGCAGGAAGCAGATGATATAACACACATCACAATACATCTTGGAACAAACGATGTGGCAAATCACACAGTGGAGGAGGCCAAAAAACACTCTGAGGAACTAGCCACAATATTTTCTCCTCTTTCATCCAAACTAGCCTTCTCGGAAGTTCTGCTAGTGTGGAAGAAAGGGGCAGGCACCGAATGAGTCAGGGTGGTTAAAGTTGATGAGTTCAACACATGGTTGTACAAATGGTGTCATGAAAAAGGATACCACTACATAGGAAACTGGCACAAACTATGGGAAAGAGGGTTTTTTAAATATGACAGCCTACATCTAAATAGGGAAGGTGTCTGAGCATGTGGGCAAAAATTCGATGTTTATGCCGGGCATTTAATCTAGGTAAAGGGGAGATGGTGGCAGCTCACACCCTGACAATCGGTGGGCAAATCATTACTCCTAAACAGCTACAAACATACATGCAACCACAGGAAGGGGAACGAGGACAGTATACACCTCAACTGCAGGAGTATCAGTCACCCCTCCCCAAAAAATCAAAGACACCCAAAATCTCTTGGGTGGAGTCAGGAAGGAGGTGGACCCACATACAAAAGGGGAGGCACATTCCTGGAAGAAAATGGTAGCAAATACTAGGAGTCTGGTGAATAAACTACTCAATCTAATGGCCATCCTAGAAGTGGAAAGGCTAGATTGGGTGGCTGTTACTGAAACCTGGTTCATGGAAACCACAGTTGGGACACAGCAATACCAGGATACAGCCTTTTCAGGAGAGACAGGAAAGGAAAAAAGGGGGGTAGCTATTTACACTCGAGAACAAATAAAAGCCACAGAGGTACAGATATCCCATGGAGAGACCGAGTCTTTGTGGTTAACAGCTGATGCATATAAAAGACAACCATCAAAACTGGCTTCACCTACTGGCCCCCAAATCAAGGGGGAAAAGAGGACAAAGGCTTAATAAAAGAAATATGCAAAATGACTGATAGAGGAGTAGTGATTCTGGTGGGTGACTTCATCTTCCCATATATAAACTGGACCACACATACTGCGACATCGACAAGAAGCAGGGACTTCCTCTTGACCATGCAGGGTGCAGGTCGAGATCAGCTGATCAAAGCCCCAAGAAGGGGAGAGGCCTTCCTAGACCTGGTTCTCACAAACAGTGAAAAGGTAAAAGTAATTGAGGTGGGTTATAATATGGGACACAGCGACCACTGTATGATCAGTTTCCAAGTAAACATTAAGGAGGACACCTATCACTCAAAAATCAAGGTGCTGTATTTCAGGAAGGCTGACTTCCAAAAAATGAGAACCAACATAAAAAATGACAATCAAAGCAGAGCAGGAAGAAGAGGTCGAAGTCATGTGGGAAAGACTTAAGACAGCAATCAAGATAGCCATGGACCAATGCTCCAGAAGGGTCAACAAGGTGAAGAAAAGAAGAAATCCTCTATGGTTCTCCAGAGAAGTGGCAACCATAGTAAAAGAAAAAAAGAAGGCTTACAAAGATATACCAGGAAACAAAGAATGAAAAAAGACTGGGACTCGTACAAAGACAAAATGAGAGAAGCAACCAAGATGATAAGACAGGACAAAGCCCAGAAGGAGGTAAAGATTGCAGCAGGAGCAACGAAAGGTGACAAATGCTTCTTTAGGTGTACAAGGGAAAAGAAGAAGATGAAAGGAGAAATAGTGAAGATTTTGACAGGGGAAGGTGGGATAGAAGAAGAAGAAGACCCAGAAAAAGCAGAAATCCTAAACAGGTATTTCTGCTCAATATTCACAGAAGAAGATCCAAGAAATGGCCCAGCACTCACAAACCATGGCACCCCAGGACCAGGGTCAACACTAGCTCTTTCACAGAGGCCCAGGTACTGGAGGCACTGAACCAATTGAAGGTGGACATGGCCATGGGGCAGGACGAAATACATCCCAGACTCTTAAAGGAACTATAGAATGAGCTGGCAGCACCATTGGAAAAATTATTCACCAAATCCTTGGAGAGCAGAGTGGTACCCAAGGATTGTAAACAGGCAACAGTAGTCCCAGTTCACAAATCGGACAGCAGGGAAGAATGAGGGAATTACTGACCGCTAAGTCTCACATCTATAGTGGGAAAAGTGATGGGGTCACTGCTCAAACAGAGAATTATAGCATTCCTCAAAGCCAGCAGGCAACAGGACCCCAAACAGCAAGGATTCACAGCAGGGAGATTGTGCCAGACAAATCTGGTTGATTTTTTTGACAGAGTTACCCAGGCAGTGAATGACAGAGGGATGATGGATGTGGACTACCTGGACTTTAACAAGGCTTTCAACTCGGTTCCACACAAAAGGCTAGTAAAGAAGCTGGACCACATAGGGGTTGGTCAAAAAGTGGTAAAATGGGTACAAAACTGGCAACAGGGCAGAACCCAGAGGGTGCAGGTAAATGGAGCATTATCATCAGAGGGCAGGGTGACCAACAGAGTGCCCCAGGGACTGGTGCTGGGGCCTTTACTCTTCAACATCTTATTGCAGACATCACTAAAAGACTAGAGGGGAAGGTGTGTCTATTCACAGATGACACCAAGATATGCAGTGGGGCTGACACCAATGAAGGAGTAGCAGAATGGAATCATATCTAAAGAAATTCTAGGAGCAGTCTGGAACATGGTAGCTGAGATTCAATGCCAAAAAGTTCAAGATCATGCACATAGGAAAAATAAATCCCAAGAAGTCATATTACTTGGGAGGGGAGAAGCTAGCCATCACCAACCAGGAGCATGATCTGGGAATCATGATCTCAGATAACTTAAAAGTGGGAAAACAGTGTGAGAAGTCATCCCTGAAGGTCAGTGGAATGCTGGGATGCATTGGGAGGGGAATCACGAGCAGGAAGAGGGAGGTGGTCCTACCACTGTATAGAGCACTGGTCAGGCCACACCTGGAGTATGGTGTCCAGTTTTGGAGGCCTCACCTCAAAAAGGACATCGACCAGATAGAGACAGTCCAAAAGAAGTGGACAAAAATGATACAAGGTTTGTGCCAGATGTCTTATGATAAAAGGTTACGTGAACTGAACATTTAATCCCTGGAACAGAGAAGAGAGAGGGGAGAGATGATTTAAACATTCAAGTACATAAAAGGCATGAACAAGGTGCAGACACAGGAATGGTTTCACTTCAAGGAAGGCAACAGGACTAGGGGGCATGACCTGAGGCTAAAAGGAGGAGATTCAAAACCAACGTCAGGAAGTTCTCCTTCACAGAGGGGGTAGTGGAAGAATGAAATGGTCTGCCCCCAGAGGTTGTGGGGGCCACCACAACTGGGGGATCCAAAAATGCATGAGATAGATACAAGGGAGCCCTCGCACTAAAAAGCAGATAGGGAAGTAAGAAAATATTCAATAAGGGCAGTCTAGATGGACCTAGAGGTCTCCTTCTACTGTCACCTTCTATGATCCTATATATGTGTCTGTCTGTCTGTCTGTCTGTCAATCTATCTGTCTTACTGAGTAAAGGACTATTTTTTCTTATTTTAGTTTAAATATTGAATACAAGATTTCTGAGATTTCCCTATTGCTCAAAACTGTTATATGCTTAAAAAGGGAGATGTGAAACTGTTGTACTTGGATAGTCAGTAGGGGGCACCAGTACATAGAAAGAAATTTCTGTTAGTGTATGCTCTGAAAGCTCTTTACAGCTAGTGGAAGCTAACAAAGGGAAAGCTACAAGATTAGACATGGATGTCAGCTGAGTAACTGTTATACAGTATTTGTATAGTAAAGATTTTTAATCAGTTATCTTGTCTAATTAAAGATGTTTAAGGGCATAGTGTGGGCAAGCCCTGTTGGCAAAACTGTCAGCATGGATCATGGACTCAATAAGTCATTTAGCACCCCTAATAGTTTTCAACTGTACTATTTTGCACCACCCATCATTTTTTTAATGTTATTACATAGATTCATAGATGGCTGAGGATGGCTTAAAAGAGGCAAGGGAAGGCAATTTTATTTGCTTGCTACTCTATCTAAAGACTCAAAGGACTTACAGCAATTAAAACAAGAGAGCATTTGATGAAACATATAAATATAATACATAAAACAGAAAATGACTTTAATAAAATAATGAGTTAGTCTAGAAATTCCATCTGGTTTACCTGTTTATTCCTAACTAAGATTATGTGATCATTTTATAGCTCCAAGACCTCTTTTGGAACCCTCTTGTTTTTAAATACCTCCATAAAGATTCCACATTGGGTTTTAAACCTCGAGATAATGCTAGCATTAATAAATTAATCTGTGTACTGAAGTCTTAAAATTTTTTAATGACTACTGAATAAATATTTTCTAGCCCAGTTTTAGTCTCTTTTATTACTGAACTTAGTAGATTTTGTGCATATAACTATATGTATATACTTCCCAAAAAAAAAAAACTTCATTAATGCACCAATTGAGGTTCAAGTTAATGCCACAAAAGTAGAGAAATGTGGTATTAGGGTTTCCAACCCTAACTCCCCACTCACAACCACTAAGCAGCAAAAGGAAAACAAATAGGGTTTTGGGTCTCTGGAGTCTTGGCAAATCAGTGGTGGGGGTCTTCCTTGGGGTTGCCAACCCTAATGCCCAGACCCTTCCCCCACCAGCACATAGCCTCCTGTCCAAAGCACAATGTATACCTGCAAGACAGTGCCTCATAGTGATACAGACTTCAAAGTTGAAGAAGTACTGTATGTCTCGCTACATGTTACCAACACAATCTGTTGTAGCTTGCAGGCTCTTCATGAAGACAAGAAATTATGTCTGATGTTGTTTACTCAGGGAACAGGGTGGACATTAGGGCTGACAACCCCTAGGAAGAACCCACCACTGATTTGCTAAGACTCCAGAGACCCAAAGACCCTAATGCTTTTCCTTTTGCTGCTTGGGGGATGTGGGATTTAGGGTTGGAAACCTTATCGACACATTTCCCTACTTTGTGACATTAACTTGAACTATAACTGGTGCTTTAACAAAGTCTTTTTTGTGCAAAGAATTTTCTTTCTTTTTGGGATAGTGGAATAATATCCTCATTCATGCAGGTCCCTTTGATTTGGGCTCTACACCAAGAGAAGACTTTGCCTATGGAAATGCAGTGACAGATGTCAAAAATCCATGGGGCTGTCTGGTGAGCTGTGGAAGCCAGGACCCTCTGGTCCCAGTGCTTCTGTGTGGCCGCAGATACAGACACACAGGATAAAGAAACTTGTCAGCCAATGCATAGGGCCCTTTGCCACTCACAGGATGCAGAGGTGCAAGGCCCTATACCAAGAGAAGAGTTGTCTTCACTACATGGTACCCGGGGCCATGTGGGCAACCCTGCAGTTTTCATTCCCCGGCTGGGGGGGCTGTCACATAGTAGCACCATCCCCCCCACCGTTTCCCATGCAACTTGCTCACAGAGCTTGCCCTGAACTCAGCTTACCAGAAGGGGACCACAAAGCAAACCCGCAGGGGTGAAAAGTGGCACTACACAGAAAGTTTTTATTGTTTTTTATTTTTACATCAAATTTTCATTTCAATATAGTCATTTTATGACTCCCCTTATAAACATCACATGTGACATATGCAGTATAGTATATTATCTGAAACATCATTTCATATTAGAAGTGCAAAAACACATTTTGTCCAGGATTTAAAAAATTACACCTATCATGTTTATGAGTTGATGTGGAAAAATTACTATGCTGAAAGTTTGGAGTTAAAATATTGAAAATTAGTAATGTTGTTAGTGAACATTGAAATATTGCAATGTTCACTTGTAACCTAAGAATTTTACCATATGCGTACACCAAAATTTCAGCATAACCTTCTTATGAACCCTGCTCATGAACCAAGTAGGTGAACATTTTCAATTCCTCACCAAAATGTCATTTTGTGCCACAGGTGTAAAAACACATTTTGGCCAGGACTTGAAAAATGACAGATGTCACATTCATGATGGTGTGAAAAAATGGATATGTTGAAAATGTGGGTCAAAATATGTAAAATGACAAAATTATGAGCATACTGGTCATAATTTTCTTATTTTTACACATGCTGACCATACATTTTCAACATAGCCTTCTTATGCCCCACCTCATGAACAAGAGCAGTGAAAATATTTAAATCCCACCCAAAAGGTGATTTTGCAAATGGATCAGAAAATCATCTTTCAGGCCAGATTTGCATAATTCTACCATGACTGGTTATGAGATGAGGTCCCAAAAACACCATGTTGAAAATGTGGTGAAAATATATTCAAAACTGACAAAGTCATAAATAAAATTTCAAGCACCTTTGGAATACATTAACCTGCACTTACCTGATTTTCTCATATTGCAGTTACCAGTTCCAGCAGCAAGACATGTCTTCGATTGTAGAGTGGATATACACCATGGGACATGTTCAAGTGAGTGAGGGGATGTGGGGTGGTGGGTACTGACTTGGAGGTCAGGGTAGGGTGGGCAGGATATATATATGGAGATCAGATCGGTGAGGGACCTTTTTAATTTTTACATGGTTAAAAAAAAATGATCAAGGGATGGTTTTCTTTATTTCAGGGGATATTCCGACACTGGGGATTGGGCACCCCGTTTCAGGTTACTGTTTGGTGGCACAGGGGATGGGCAGCCTAGTGCCAGTATGTACTTAGTGGGAATGGGGGGTGGGCAACCTGGTGGGGGGGAGAAAGAAGTGGTACTGGGAATAATCCACAGGATAAAACATTCCAGTATAAAATTAGGGATTTGTAGTTTCAGATTAATGTGCTGAACATCCAGTAAGCTGAATTTGGTCTTTATAGGACTAAACAGGCCTATTGGGAAGGTGGGGGGGCAGGCTGCCTTCTAGCTTATAGTCTGAAGAAAATGGAGCCATCCAGGACCACACCTGGGGTTAAGGAGAATGGATCTTTGGTGTTAGATCCTAAGGGCATTTATAAAGCATGCTATAATATTACTGCCATTTGTATTTTACCAGGTTAGAGGGGAAAGGGGGAGATTTAGATATTGATAATTTTTTGAGTTCAGTCACGCTCCCTAAGCTCTCGGCAAATCAGCAGGCTACTTTAGATGTACCTATTACAAGGGGTGAACTGCAGACAGCCTTGGGGCAGCTGCGAGGGGGAAAGTGTCTGGGTACTGATGGGTTCCCTGTTGAGTTTTACAGGATAGTGGATGATTTTGTTAACCCGTTACTGGTTGAAGTCATAATGGCTGCCTGGAATCAGGGACCGCTTCCTCCCTCCATGTATGATGCGGCCATTTCAGTTCTTCTTAAGAAGAATAAAAACTGATTTTATTGTTTGAGCTACCTCCCAGTCTCACTTTTATATGTAGATTACAAGCTCTTGGCCAAGGTTTTGGCCAACGAATTGTCTTTGGTGTCATCTACATTGATACATCCTGACCAGGCTTGTTTTGTTTGGGGAAGAGATGGTGCAGACCACATCCGTCATCTCATAGATCTTCTCTGCATCATCAAAGTTTCTGTTGGTGTGTCGGGATTGGTGGCCCTTGAAACAGTGAAGGACTTTGACTCTGCTGAATGACCATATTTGGTGGCCACCTTGGAGAAATTTGGCTTTGGGCCTATTTTTATTCAATGGATTAAGGTTATTTATGCATCCCCCTGGGCATCTGTATTAAGCAACGGGCAACTTTTCCCCTTACTTTTGGATTATTAGGTGGACTTGTCAGGGATGTCCCTTATCCCCGGCACACTTTTTATTGGCTATAGAACCGCTAGCAGAGAAAGGGTATCCAGGTGGGTTTGAACTCCTACGAAACAATAAATTTTGCAGGTGATGTGCTGCTTTCTTTACAGAACATTGACACCTTCCTTCCTAATTTGATTCAACTGCTGAATGATTTTGCTTCACTTTCAGGTCTTTGAAACAATTAGGATAAAACCGAAATTCTCCCTATGGGTGATACAGATGCGTTACCGCCTCTTCCTGTTTCTGGCCTGCATTGGTTTAAATGGCCCATTAGGTACTTGGGAATTCTTATTTCTCCCAAGGTATCGGATTGGCCTGCACTAAACTTCTCTACACTCCTTTCAAGGTTGAAGGAGGATATTCTCAGATGGAAACCTCTTCATTTGTCTTTATGGGGAAAAGTTCATGCCATTCGCATGCATTTTCTCCCTAAAATTTTGTATACGATTAGATATCTTCACCTCAAAATTCTCGATGCTTGGTGGTGGCAACTTAATGACTCCCTGGGTTCTTTTTACTTGGAAAGCCAGAAGCTGTGACTAGCTATGGATCACTTGATGGCCCCATATTTGAAGGGAGGTTTTGCCTTGCCTCAGTTCCAAGGTTACTATATTGGGGCTGGGCTTTGTCAAATTTGGCTGTTGTTTCATTCAGACCAATGGGCTTCTACAGTCAGATGGGATGAGCTGGAGAGAGACTGGGGTGCACCATGCTGCCCCAAACACATCTTATGGGGTCTGTTTGCTGGGCACACATACCTGCCTATGCAGGAATATGCTCTACATGCTTTGCAGTTGGCTAAATGGGTGTGGGGTAATAGATTGACAGTCCCTATGGTCCAATGGCTGATATGGCACAATTCACAATTACCCAGGGAGTCATGTGATGAGGTGGACTGAGTGACAGCCTTCTTACTGAGCTCCTGCCTAGCCTGATAAAAACTACCTTTTCTGAACCTTTTAAACCACTTTCTCACATTTTCAAAGATCACTGTTTAATTATCTGCAACCGGACAGCTGATCTTGATACTTCCAGGAGTGGCAATGGAAGCTGAGATGTGCTCAGCACTTCCTAAACGTGCGCCCCCTCCTATGCCTGAAAAACAAAGCAAAAAATCCAGTCCGCAATCATCGGCCTCAAGCAAAACATCTAGTGCTTTGACTGAATCCAATCTCCTTACCCTGGAGTGCTTCTTTGAAGAATTTCACCCTTTTCGAGAGGAAGTTAAGTCTCTTACCTCTGAGATGAAAACCATGGCAGGCACATTGGAGACAGCGAGGTGTGCATCAAACTGCTGGAGACCAAGGCAGACCACGTGGAGCCTGAATTTGCCATCACCAGGCAATGGATTGCATGTCTGGAGGCAAAGGAAGAAGACCTTGAGGACAGAAGTAGGTGTAACAATGCCATCCTGATCGGTTTGCCCAAAAAGGAGTGGAAAGCATTGGTATTTGTTCAGAAGCTCATATTAAAGTTGGCTAGTCCTTCTCCTTTTGGCCCTGTCTACTATATCGAAAGGGCCCACAGAAGGCTACGGCCAATGCCCCCACCCAAAGCACCACCGTGTCCCCTAATAAATAAATTTCCAGGAGTGGCAGCATTTCCTGCTGAAACTAAAGGAGCTACACAAAGTGAAGTGGGGGGATCATAAAATCCATGTAGCCCAGGACCTCCCTGCCACAATCCGCCAGCGACGTACAGCACTTTATCCGATCATTTCTAAATTAATACCAGCTGGAGTGAAATTCCGGATGATGTACCCTGCCAAACTACAAATTCATCTGCAAGGCCAATGGAGGAGTTTTGAGGACCCCATTGTGGCAGAGGATGATCTCATACTAGCCCTCACTGATCTCTACAAACCCCAGTGAGCACCTTCAGGATAATACTTGGGATACAGCTGATCTGTGTGCTAAAGTACTGTGTGCTGTTTTATGCTCTGTTATTGTGCCCCTGAGTTTACTGACAGCATGGAGTTTTGGGACTGCAGAATCTGTTTTGATTTAGTCACTAAATGCCTCTTCTTTTATGTGCCACAATATGGACTGGGGAGTCTTTTATTTTCCTTTTCTTTTGCTCTGCAGGCAGCCTCCTCACAATTGAGCTGAGCCATTCATTTCAAGCTGTTACATCTCGTGGGGGGGGGGGCGCCATTTCTATTGCGAGTGGGCACTGGTAATTTGGAATGCTCAATGACTCTCTTGCAGATCTCCTCGGACTATCTCCCCATATTCGTCTTCAAGGTCATGGTGCAGCTCCGGCAAGAAACCAATTTAGTTGGACTGTTTTGACTTTATTTTGCCGTGCCATGCAGGAAAAGCATCTCGCCATTGCTTTGGAAAAATTGGAAAACATTTAACTTCATTTTGAATGAGGTACTTCTCTTTTGCTACAGGTGCCCTGTGACTGTTGGCTCTTTTGGTCTCCCCCATGAAGCAGGGAAGATGCTAATAAAATGTTATACATCCTCGTATCAGTCAGAGAGATTATCCCTGTTAGTATTTTCTTTACAGGTCAATAACCGACAAGCAGCACTGCAGTATACAAAATGGACAGTAGGGGGGGAGTAGCTCTCCTTTCCTTTTTTTGGGGAGGCTATTACAAGAGTACTATGTTAGTCTGCAGCTCTGAATTTATTATACATGTAATTTTTATTTTATTTTATTTTATGCTATTAGGTAGTTTGGTAGATTTCTTCAGCTAAGTCTGGGTAGTCATAGGGCAGGAGACAGTAATTTGGTAAGCTTATTCATCATGGTTGGAATACTTTTTGTGGGATTATGGGGTTGGGGGGTCATCTCTATTAATGCATTATCCAGTTACCTTTTTGTCGGATCCTTATGTGAGATTAGGGAGGGTGGGGGAGGTTTTACAAATCTTTTGGTCTTGTGATGGGCTATGTCCGGGAGCAGGGTGGGGGCAAAGATGTGTGGGTCTGCTACAGCAGTGGGGGGTCAATGGCTTCACTCATACTGAGATGTACCGCTTATCACCAAGGTCTAACACCAGCTGTTTACATGTGTCCTAAAACCTATATGACTGTATGGCGGGTCAGGTAAAACTTTTCTCTTGGAATGTGAGGGGTGTCAGAAACAAGACAAAACAATACCAAATCCTGAAGTATTTAGGTCATCTCAATGCTGATATCATCTGTCTGCAGAGGCACACTTATTAGACTCTGAGTCAGGAGTCCTTCGGAGACAGAATATAGGCCAGGCATTTACAGCTGGCTTTTTCCTGCTTGCAGATACTTTGGGATCCTAATGGCTGACATCTGGTACTCAGAGGGACTCTAGACTGAGTAGAATTGATTATTGGGTATTTTTATGGACCCAACGTAAACTCACCACACTTTTTCTCAGAGCTTTTTTAGCTCCTATCCCCCTTCTCCAACCTACCACTTTTCTTGGGAGGGGATTGGAATCTCCCCTTTACTCCTGACCTAGACAAAACATACCACAGATCCCAAGGATTGTCCTTGGCTCAAAGGGCCTTAAGAGACTTGGTGGACCATTTTGGATTGTGTGACCTCTTGAGGACCTTCAACCCGTCTTCCAGGGAATACACTTTCCACTCTCCAGTACATGGTTCTTCCTCTAGAATTGATTACATTTTAATGAGCCACACGTGTTTACCAGAGGTCAGTGACTGTGGGATAGAAGCTGAGGTCATTTCTGACACTTCCCTGTCTGGTGCATGGTGTCTCTTGCCCTCACCAGCAGAAAGACACTAGGTGTAATCTCAACAATCAGCTCCTAAAATATCCAGATGTAGATAAACAGATAACTCAATCCATTGAACGTTACACAGTAGATAATGTGCATTCCACAGGAAAGCCGGATATAGAGTGGGGAGTTCTAAAGTGTTACCTCAGAGGGGAGCTTATTAAGATAGCCTCACACAGAAAGAAGCAGAGAGAATTCCAACTTTCCAATTTATTGACACAAATACGACAACTGGAAAGAACTCTCCCCCTAGCCAGAGATGAGAACACTAAAACTGCTGTCTTGAAATTGCAGGAGTCCTATAATGAACTACTGAGAGAAAAGGCGGAATATGCCATACTCAACTCCCGCTCACTCTACGTAGATCAGGGATAACGGGCCAGACACTTACTGGCCCTGAGGATTAAACAGCAGGAGTCTGATAGATTAGTGCAAGCCATCAAATCAGCTGCCGATGGCTCAATTAAAATCACCCCGAGGGACATATTTCCTGAATTTGAACAATGCTACATAGATCTATACAGTGCTAGGTCAAACCCCCTCTCCCCCCAAGAGATAGAGGTCTACCTGGACTCTCTACCCATACCCATCCTGGGAGAAGCAGAAAAGAGCATTCTGCTGGTCCCTATTACAGATTCAGAAGTAAGAGCAATGATCTGTGACCTCCAACTGGACAAGGCCACAGGCCAGGATGGATTCTCCCCAAATTTCTATAAGAAGTTCCAGGACCAGTTAACCCCATGGTTATGAAGGTTTTATTCCTCGATCCTGTATGAATGCCCCATGGATCCCCATATATTAGAAGCCCTTATAATTGTACTTCACAAGCCAAGTAAATCTGAAGACAAAGTCACGAGTTACAGACCCATCTCACTTATTAATAATGATATCAAGATACTAGCTAAATTATTAGTGAATAGACTTAGTAGAGTGCTCCCCATTTTAATAGGACCTGAACAAGTAGGCTTTATGGTAGGCAGAATGTCCCAAGATCACCTGTGAAAACTGGCACACATTTTCTCCGCATCCAGGGATTCCGATCACCCTGCAGTCCTGGTCTCCCTGGATGTGGGGAAGGCATTTGACAGGGTGGACTGGGAGTTTATGTTTTGAGCCTTGGCAAAGTTCGGCATCCCAGACCAGTATATTCACTGGATCAGAACCATGAATATGAATCCCACTGCCACAATATACTGCAACGGGGTGTTCTCCCCTTCCTTCCACTTAAAATCGGGTACCCAGCAAGGATGTCCTGTCACCTCTCCTATTCACTCTATACTTGGAGCCCCTATTGTTGAAACTTAGGAACAATCCCAGCATCCACGGTATTAAGGTAGGTGCACATGTTTTGAAAGTGTCTGCCTATGCAGACAATATTTTGCTACACCTCACCCAACCCTCTTCTATTGTAGCTGTCATGGAGACTATCTCGGCCTTCAGCGTAGTTTCAAACTACAAAGTTAAGATGGATAAGACGGTGGTCTTCCCTCTGAATAATAAAGCTCACAGTGCCCTCACATCCCACAGCAGTCTAAAATGATCCCAAAATACCCTCAAATACTTAGGCATAACCCTGGTGAGAAGTGACGCTAAGCTGAAATCACTTAACCTAGGCTCCCTGATGTCCAAACTACAACAGGATTTAGCCCGTTGGAAGGATTTGCCTCTGTATCTTTGGGTGAGGATTAGTCTGATTAAAATGAACCTTTTGCCCTGGTTATCTTCCCCGAGTATGCTGAACCCTTACATGGTTTAAGAAGCTACATGGGGTGATATCTGATTTTCTCTGGCGCAGCAAACCTTCTCGGTGGGCATATCATAAACTGGCTGCCCCAAAAGAGAAAGGGGGACTACAGCTCCCTCACTTTGGCTTATATTACTGGTCAGGTCCTTTAAGCAAATACCTTATTTGGCTGTGCCCAGTGGAAACCCTTCACTCATTCCCATATGTCCCATCCTGGCTCTCCATTGAACAGGAGCTAATTGATTCCAGTGGTATTTCTCAAGAGGCTATTCTACACACACGAATGAGGAACCTTTCTACCTCTTTGCTTGGCTCCCCCATTGCTACCTCATTGAGGGTCCATTTTCAGATAGGTGCTGCCTTAAGATATAACCCCCTGAAAGACCCGGTGCAACCTATATTGCGGAATGTTAATTTCTGCATTGGGGGTACCCCTCTCTCAGAAGTCTGGCTCCCCTCCCTTATGGGACAGAGTCCCCAGGATCTAGTTTCTGGTGACTCCTATCTCTCGGATAATGATATGATGCTAAAGTTCCCATCAGGTCCAGGAGGCTTCTTCAAATTCTTCCAGATCCAACATTTCTTGCTCACTAACCAGATGTTACTGGGAGAAACTAGAGGGATAGCAGATATTTTTTTCCCTTTTACTGGCTTGGCTCTGCAGACTCATTCAGTTTCCCATATATATGCCTCTCTTTATGACATGGTTTTCCCTCTTATTGACAGTTCCTCTCCTTACTGGGTGGATACATTTTCCCAGACCCCCTTCAGATGGGATCAGACATGGAGGTCCTGTCACTCACACATTACACAAGACAGGTTATGATTCATACAATTTTCAATCCTGCAGAATATGTACCTGACGCTGGTGAAATTACACAAGATCGGGAAACTTTCTTCCCCAGCCTGTAGTCACTGTAACCAGACAGAGGGCAACCTCTATCATATTTTTGGGGACTGTCCCCCAATTGCAGCACTTTGGGAGACTATTAAACAATGGGTTGACCCCCTTTTGGGTTTGGACAACCTATTTACCCTGAAAATTTGCCTCCTGGGGGATTTCACTGGAGTTAGGGTCAAACAGAGCAGATTTCATATGTCAATGATTGTGCTTTCTCTAAAGGCCTTGGTTCTCCAACACTGGAAGGATGCCGATATCATCCCTTACACAGAACGGCTTCAAGAATTGTTAGTCAACCTACATATGTAAAAAAATGATATAGAGTTTATGTAACTGTAGCAAAAGATACAAAAATAGGTGGGAGTCTATGTACACCTTATACAATCTATGACACCCCATTGTAATTACAGGGGGGGGTTCTGGTAGGTTTAAGTTGTATGTCCTTTTTACTGTACTTTATTACATTATTACATTATTGTCCTGTATCTTTGATTCATCTGTATGTAACTCTTGGAAAATGCTTAATAAAGTTAAATAAAAAAAAATCACAATTACCCTTTGGAGTTCCCCTTTTTTTCTGGGAATCTTGGTTCAAAGTAGGTGTCCAGGCAAACTGGGGACTTGTTCAGCCCTTCCCAGGGGTATTTTAAATCATTTGCAGAGCTTCAGAATCAAGTCTCTCTTCCATCATTGCACCATTGGAAATATCTTCAGCTTCATCATCTATTACACACCAAGATGGGGGTCATTTTTCCTGCTTCCTATGGAGATGTGGGATTAGGTTTCTGGGATACGTAGAAAAGAGTTGTTTGCTATGTCTACTCCCAAGCTGGGTGTTATATATAAGGCATTTTAATAGACAGCAAGGTGCCAAATACGATTCATCATCTGGGCCAGTAGGAGGGACTCTTAGATTTTTCATTAGAACCAGAGGAGTGGAAAGCTATCTGGGCCAATGGGCATGGCACCATCAAATATACTGCTGGGAGGCTGATGCATTGGAAAACTTTTTAATTGTGGTATCGTACTCTGGCTGTTTTATTTCATATGAAGCTTGTACCACATCCCCGGTGCTGGCGGTGTGATAAGGAGGAGGGCAATTTGCTCCACATATTGTGGGGCTGTTCTAAACTTGCCAGCTGGTGGCAGAAACATAGAAACATAGACTTGATGGCAGATAAGGACCGCTTGGCCCACCATATCTGCCCATTTCCCTACCTATTGGATAAGCTACAGATTCCACTTAACCAACAGCCTGCTTATTCCTAACCCCCACAAAATTGTCTTATGCCTGTCCCATGCATTCTTGAATTCCCCCACTGTTTTTGACCCCATGACCTCCTCAGGAAGGATGTTTCATGTATCCACCACCCTCTTTGTGAAGAAATACTTCCTCATATTGCCCCTGAATTGTCTCCCCCTCTATCTTCAAATTGTGTCCCCTTATTCTTGCACATCTCTTTTTCTGAAAGATGCTACCCTCTTGGACTTTGTTGATTCCCTTTTAGTACTTTAAAGTTTCTATCATGTCCCCCCTCCTTCCTTTCCACAAGGGTATACATATTAAGTTCCTTTAGTCTCTCTTTGTATCACTTCTGCTGCAGATCCCGTACCATTTTAGTTGCCCTCCTCTGGACTGCCTCCATCCTGTCTATGTCCTTGCAGAGATGGGGTCTCCAGAACTGCACACAGTACTCCAGATAGGGGCAGGAAGTGGTTCAGATCTTGACAGATGTTTTGAGTACTGATGTGGAATTCAAACCCTCTCTTTTAGTTCTAGCCAATACCCTATGGCTGGGTAGGGTAACTGCCTCTCATCGTATATGGTTTCTCACCACCATCACGGAGGCCAAATGTTTGCTTTACGTTGTTGGCACGCCACTGCTGTTCCTGCTTGAGGAGAGTGGATAGATAGCTTGTTCAGAGTAGTTGGTTTTGAGCATTTATCATACATTGCCATAGGGAAGCATGATGCATTTATTCTTGTCTGGCAGCCTTTCCTACATTACTTGGGGATAGTTATTCCACCAGGGAATGTGTGGTCCCTCCCCCCCAGCTCTAGATATGGTTCCAGTACCTGGTATTACATAGGTTGAATGCCGATCCCCTCCTTCCCACCTTTTCTTTCCCCCTGCTTTACCTCATCGAGGAGTTACATTCTGAGTTAGGTTGGTGAACAGATTGGTAGAGGTGGGGGTATCTTCTGTTAGCAGCAGCAGGCTCCTCTTTCCCTGTTTGATAACAGCTCTATTGAATATGGTTCATTGGTTCAGTGTATTTCTTTAGGAGTTGGGATATTATGGTGTTTATTAGAAATATGTAGAAGACATAGTATAGAGTTTATTGTTATTATAGTTTGATTTATTAGTTTCCAATCACTCGTTGAATGTTTCTGAGTGTTTGATTTGTTAATGTTGTAAGGATCTTCCTGGACTAAGTCTCCATCACTCATTCACACTAGTGGGATAGTGCCGGGGGCGCTAGGACCAAGCGGCAGCCAAAAATTTTCTGAAGATCCGGCACTGGGGTAGGATTATGCATGCCGCGGCACCCGAGACTGACTCGTGCCTGTGCAAGCTATCTTGGCGTCGACCCTCCAACCGCCTCAGTTCCTTTTCTCCCGCCGTCAAGCGCGCTTGGATGTCGACATCGCTCGTCTGCCGGAGTCAAAGTTTTCGTCTATACGACAGCAGCTTTTAGTGTTTAATTTAAACATTTTAATTTAACTATTTAGTAGTAATTTTTTATTTTATTTTACGAACAAGAAGATTATGAAGAAAAAATTCTTTCCTGCCATCACGGAGTTGTCCTTAGGCAGTAGCGGTGATGGTAGAAACTTTCGTTGAAAGTTGTTATGGCAGAGGGCTGTGCCGGTCCGCCACCAACAAGTAATGGGGAGGGTCTGACTACGGACAGTCCTGTGCTCAGTGGGGAGACAGTCCACTGAAGCCTGATCTGGCGGTGCAGGGATCGGCTCCACTTAGCCTGAGCTCTTCTTCTTCGTTTGGGGAAGAAGAATCGGTGCCTTCGAGGTTGCCTGTTGTGTTATGTCTGCGCGAGGACTGTTCGTTGAGTGGGCGATAGGCCTGAACCGACTTTCGGGGGTTCCCCTTGGCCCCACTTCTAAAGGCTGCATACTCGACTCGGTACTCCATCTCTGTCCTCGTTGGAGTTCCGGTGAGCAGTTTCACCTCTGGGCTGCTCCTGTGGAGCAGGGGGTTTGACTTTCCTTTTTTCCTGGTTGTGTTCCCGGTTTCGGGGCCTCCGGGCCTCAGAGCAGTTGGACCGGAGCTGGGTCAATTGGATTAGAATGAGTGCGGTGCCCTCTTGGTGCCTTCGCCATCGTGTCAGCCCCTCGTGCCTACCCCCCTCTTCCTTTTCCATGCTGGGGCTGGCACAGGCACCACCTTTCTCCATCTTTTCCATTGGATTTTTCACGGTGTTTTTCCTGACGCTGTGCCCGACACCTTGGTGGCACCGCAGGTCCGGAGCCGTGCCACTGGTTTGGCATTGGTGCTATAGGTGGCACCACTGGTGTTTGGGTCGGAGCCTGGACTCAACGCCATGGATTGGCATCATGGCTCTGCACTCGGCGGCATGCTCAGTGCCGCACTCAGCGCTGTGGGTGCTTTCATTGTTGCCTTCATTGCCGGCACTGCTAGCGGTGCTGTGGGTGTCTCATAGTGCCACGGATGCCCGTGGGCACCCACAGGTGGCACCGTCGGTGGTGCTGGGCACCCGCGGGTGCTGCGGGTGGTGCTGGGCACCCACAGGTGGTGCCTGGCACCCGCGGGTGGCATGGGTGTCATGGTTTCTTGGGTGCCATGGGTTTCTTGGGTGCCATGGTATACCATGGGTGCCATGGGTGTCGGGGGTGCCCTTGCATGCCATTGCTGCTGTTGGTGCCAAGGATACCTGTGGGTTCCATCGTGGGTGCCCTCTGGTGTCTCCCAGGTTGGCATAGGTACTGCTTGGTGCCCTCCTGTGCCATGAGTGACGCTGGTGCCGCGGGGTGCCAGTTGGTGCTGTCTGACAGAACTAGGGAAAGATCTCCGTTTGCAGACCTCTCTTCCGCAGGACTTGTGGTAGGATGTTTCTGTGGAATGAATCCTTTTCTGTGGATTATTAGTGAGTGGCGGTCTGGATCGGGTCTCATCATCCAGCGGTTTTCCGCTGCTGGGACTCTTCTGTTCTGTTCTGTCAGCAGAATCTCTCATTCTGCTCAGCACTTTCTCAGCTCCCTATGTGGTGCCAAGCTCCTTGACACCCTTCCTGGTGGTGGAGTCTCTAGTGGCTCTAACCTAGACCTCTTTTTGGGGTCCTTCTGTGGTAGAAAGGCATCTAGATGAGTCTCTCCCTGTCCTTCTGGTCAGTGACACAGCGGATGACTCATTTTATATACTGAAAGATACGCCCTCTCTATCATCAGAGTCTGTGATGGAAGCTCTTTTAGTAGTTTCTCATTTATGGGGTCCACCATAGTGTTCAGACTGGATCTGTGGACCATATACCTCTGCGCCTAGACTCTTTCAGTGGTCAAGACAATTACACTCTGTGGAACATTCTAATTCAATGGTCGGGAGCCACACAGACTGTTCCACTCCTTTGATAGGGGTATACAGCCCTCTTTTGATGCTGCCCCTCTGGTGGCTGCTTCGGCACAGGTGGTTAACATCTGTCTAGCTATTATTAGTCCAGTTAAGGGTTCAATTATGGATCCTCAGGCTCCTCCTGCTCCTCAGAGGGATGACATCCTTGTCATTTCTGTATCAGGCAATCCTTGCCAAATAGCAGCCAGCAACCTTGTCAGGCTCGGACTAATGATAATTAATTAAAAAAAAAAAAAAGGGGATCAGAATTATCACAGCACAGGGCCTAGTTGGAATTTCCTGATACCAAACTTTGGATCTGGTCAGGTTCCGCCTCAACCCTGAGGTGATCATCTCTAAACCTCAGTAAAGAGTACCTGATTTCTTCTACCCCTAGGGGCAGTCCGATCCAGCAGTGGTATAGCTCACCTCTTTTCTCTAGAGAATTTTCTCTTATTCTGAAATATTTCCAAAACCTAGGCATCTAACCAGTCTGTTAATCCCTTTTTGTTTTTTAATCAGGCTTTCTTCTCTTGATCAGAGCCTTGCAGCAACAGAAGTGACTCTTCAGTGAGTCAGAACTTAGATTCCTACTTCCGTGCTTGCTTCAACTTAACAGATGACATGCTCCTTTCTTGACCATTGGTCAAGTAGGTCTTTTCTGAGGTAGCTTCTCAAATATTCACACCTTCAGTTCTTGTGCACTGGTTCCGTGCCAGTAGCACTCGAAGCTATCCTCTCCAACTGTGTGATGGAGCGGTGATGTTTTTTTTTTTTTTTTCAACAAAGCAAACTAGAGTCTCACCACATTGAGCCACTTCTGCCACAATTCAGTCACTTTAATGAATGGGCTAGCCCTAACTTGGTCCTGCTGTGTCCCACCTCCTGTACACTTTTTCCTTTCTTCCCTGAGGTCAGAGACTGCTTCTACAGTCATACACACAGGGGCAGGATGATTCCCTTTTGGAATATGCAGTGACTAGGATTTGATTCTATAAGATCACCACAAGAGTCTTCTAAGTTGTGCTTCACCTTCCATCATGAAGTCTTCAGTGACTTAGTACAAACCTTTTTCCTTGATGAGCTAACCCCATCTGGACCTTCTTTTGCTCACCAGGTAAGGGGTTCAAGTGTTATTGGACCTGTTGTTTGCAGGTCAGCCATACTTGGTAGTGGGGGTTCCGTCTCCGCTTTTCGGTCTACCCTGAACCTGTACACTTTACCTCCGGCTCTTGCAGTTCCTGAGGTCCTTTACATTAGATTAGTGCATGTCTTTGACACTATTAATTTTGGTCCTAGATCAAATTGTGAGGCCAGGTTCTTATCGCTCTCCTAGAGTGGTTGCGGCTGCCTGGCAGACTTTCATTTTGTGCCCATTGTAGTCATCGGCAAGGTGACGAGTTACAACTCGAGCGTTTATCTTGTAGGCACTATGTTATAGATGCTCTTACAAGACAGCTCTTTGTATTAACAGGACAGTCCTTGGCTGTCCTTTCTGAGTGAACCCTATCTCCTACCACCCTACTCAGGGTTGTTGATTTTAACGGTACTCTCACTAGTGTAAATGAGTGATGGAGACTTAGTCAGGAAGATGCCGATGCGTACTTACCATAATTCTGATCTTCTTGGACAGTCTCCATCACTCATTCACACTCCCACCCACCATCCCCTGGGTTCACTAATTTTTCTTTCCTGGTCTCCATGGCCTATGGTTCGGACTGTGAAGACATTGTTCTTTGACCTTTCTTACAAAGGCCATCTGGGCCCTCTCAGGCCCAGAAACTCAGAATGAGTTATTCTCATTAGTTATGCTGCACATCCTTGGTCGAAAAGATACTCAGGCGGATGGAGGGTCAATGCCGAGATAGCCTACACAGGCGTAAGTCAGTCTCGTGGTGCCACACATGCACGGTCCTACCTCGGCGCCAGCCCTTCAGAAAATTGTTGGCTCCCGCTTGGTCCTAGCACCTCCGGCGCTATCCCACTAGTATGAATGAGTGATGGAGACCATCCAAGAAGATCGGAATTACGGTAAGTATGTAATTTCCATTTCTGATGCTCCAGGATTATATTTCCATGGAGAATTATGCTCCAGCCAGGCATTATATTTGGCATCTGCATTGCTCTGTCAATCTTTTTCCTTGTATAATTTGTTAAACTTGAGTAAATTATTAAAAAAAAAATAAAAAAAAAGGTACAGGGGGATGGGCACCCCAGTCTGCTTAACACAAATAATAGATAGATAGATAGATAGATAGATAGACAGAGAGACAGACAAAATGTTAACAGACAGAGACAGACAGACAGTGGGAGAGAGAAAAGTGGATCACCAAGTCACTGCTTGAACTGAAACTGACAGCATGACTCCAGCTGCGGCTTCAGAATTTAAGAAAGTCCCACTCTTCTAAAACAGGAAACATGGGTGAAAGGTTCCTTTCGCTAAGTTGAATGCCCTAGATTTTGGGATGCAGAGAAAAGTTATTTCTGGGCATTTGTTTTGAAAAACAAACACTAGAATGTTGGTAAAGGGATCCCATTTAGCTATGTTCAGGTGTTTGTTTTTTAAAATGACTTTATTTCAGGTTTTTTAGTTCAGGGGGAACAAGACGACACCTCTCATGACATGATTTTTGTTTTGCTCTGTAAGAAGCAAGTGGTGAGAAATCAAAAACAGTCAGTAACAACAAATTTTTTGTGTCGTATCAGAACATTATGCAAAAAAACCTACTGAGCATACTCAGAACGGGGAAAAAACTTTAAATCCTGTGATTTCAGCACTTTTCCCTCTACTGGTAGTATCGCTGCTAGGCACCCGACTGATGGTTGACTATTGTGCCTTGGTGTTGGCTCATGAACAATTGAAATTATCATTTTTCTCTGTTACCCAACATCCATTGGACTCCCCCACTGGACTAATTAGATGGGAGTGTATCCCACTTGGTCCCCTTAAACTCATTTTTCTCTCCAACATAGAGTGCTGCCTATTAGGCTATTTCCTGTGCTCCCTCTCTCTTTCATCCTACTGGCCACCTTGCCCTTATATCCTCCAGCTCTCCCTGCTATTACTGGTAGGAGATGTTAAGAGTAACCCATGTCCAGTAAATTCTCCCATCACCTCATCTAATATGTAATATCATCTGGGTCATTCCTCTGGATTAACAATTGCACATATGAACATTTGCAGCCTCCCATCCAAATACACTGGTCTTGAAGCATGGGTATCCCTACACAAATCCCATGTCCTCAGTCTCTCCAAAACTTGATTAAAGCGGCACCTCCCTGATGCCATGTACCAACTAGCTGGCTACTTCCTGCTATGCTGTGACAGGCCCGGGAAGAAAAAGGGTGGCGTTTTCACCATATTCTTCAGATAACCCCCTCTCTGCAACTATCACCCTCTGCTATGATCCTGCATCCCCCAGTGAATGGCTCATCTCAGAGATGATCCTTGGCTCCTCTAAAAAACTCTTCCTGGGGTGCTGCTACAACCCTCCATCTGGGGGCACTGATGGCATACAAAGCATCCTGTCAGGGTCCAGTTCACTATCTACACCCAGGGATATCATTCTCCTTAGTGCTTATAACCTCAACTGGATAAGCGCCCAGGAACCTTACTATGCTAACCTACTGAAACAGCATAATCTGGTGCAAACCATCACTATCACCACCACACTCAACCCACATACCTCTACCCATACCCTGCTGGATTGACAGAGTACATCAGGCCAGGATGCTGTCTAACTCATTAAGTGATCTCTCCCCCACGTGCATCATCTGGTCCTCTGATACTATGCACCCCCCAATTACCAATCTTTTCATAATTTTAACTGTTCCGATGCTTCTTTCCTCCTGGATGACGTCAGATCTGTGAACTGTTATGGCCTCTACACTTTAACCGACACAACATTGGCTGTGACTTTTTTCACTAATATGAACATACAAAACTGCCAGCAGACACAGGCCAAATGGTGTATCGTGTCTGCTCAATTGTGCAGGACAGAGGTTAGACTCCTGCTGCCCCCAAACCCTTGCCCACCTCTCTTCCCCCCTCATCTTCCCACTGACTAGTATCTTGCCCACAACACTACCCCCCCTTTTAAAGCTCTCCACTGTTTTAAGAGATAACACTTCTTCAGGGAGTGAATTCCATCCCCCTACCACCCTCTCCATGAAGTATTGCTTCCTCGCCTCCCTTCCGACTTTACCCACCACCAACTTCAGGCTGTGCCCCTCTAGTAATCCCTTCTCCCTTTAATCGAAACATGCCCTCCGTACTAACCCTGTTGATGCCCTTTAAATACTTGCTTACTTACCAGCAGATACAGGCCACATGATCTATCAAATAGGGATGTGCAAAATTGGAAAATTTCACCCAGCAAAATATGTTGCGTAATTAGCGCATTCCGTGAAATATTTCACTGGGCAAAATGTGAAATTTCACCCACAGTTAGAAGTGAAATTTTGCCCTCAAGCCGATGAAATTTTGCTCGTGGGAAAAATTTCACACCCGCAGGTGAAATTTTGCCACCTGTGGGAGTGATTTCACCTACCGTTGCAAAATGTTGTGGCCACTGCCCACTGGCCAGAATTCTCCCTGGTGTCCAGTGGTCCCCCGGCCATCACTGGCCATAATATTATTAAATAAGAACCCCCCCAAAGTTACCCTGCACACCTCAATTTTTTTATTAAAAAAAAAAATATCCTCCACTCCTGGTGTCTAGTGGTCCCCCCTCTGGATGTCACTGGCCGTTATAATATTAAATAAGCCCCCCAAGTTACCCTGCTGTCTCCATCTGTTTTATAAAAAAATTAAAAGTCACTCACCACTCCCTGGTGTCTAGTGGACCCCCCACCCCATAAATAGATATCAGTACCCACCCAGACCCCCTCCGTAACGCAATCAGGCCACCGGCACAACCCTCCACTCACATCCATGGCCAGCAGCCCGACTAAGCACCACTGAGCACTTGAATGAATGAGAATGAATGAGCGCACATACCCACTCATTCATTGTCATTCATTCAAACACTCAGTGGTGCTCAGTCGGGCTGCTGGGCATGGAGGTTATAAAACAGACAGAGATGCAGGGTAACTGGGGGTGTTTATTTAATATTTTAAAGGCCAGTGACAGCCGGGGTGGGGACCACTAGACACCAGGGTGTGGAGAGTATTTTTTTTTTAATAAAACAAATCAGGGCTGCAGGGTAACTTGTGTGTTTAGGGGCTGAGGGGGTTCACTGGATTTGTGGTGGTTTAGTATTACAGGCAAAATTAAGTGTAGGGCTTTGGCCACTCGCCAAGCAAAATTGCTGATTTCAAGACAACTACACCAACGACATTTAATTTCACTGCATCTCTACTATCAATTCTGCTTGAGTGTGTGCAGCTAACACCCCACTTTGCAGCTGCCCCTCCCCCCTTCACAATCCCACACAGAAGAATGTCAAGTGAGGTTGAACCAGATTAAGCTGTTTGTGGTATTTCCAATGAATGGATGAAATCTGGTCTGGGAGGTGGGTAAAAACCGATGGAAAAATATGTTTCTTATACCGCCATCTTTAGAATTATTGTTCTATGACGATCATGAGGTTTCTTGTCTAAAGATAGTCTTAGTACCTTAAGAGTGATTCATGCCCATTTTTTGTATTGGTTGTGGATCAGCAGATGTAGATTGTTATTACAACAACAACTGATTTCTACTGAAGAGTTATTTTTTATGTTATGTTCAGAGTTACGCCATTTGAAGCAAACAAAACATGTTTTTTGGACTTCTTTATGGGGAATGTATGGGTCCATTTAATGTTATTTAGGAATGAACGGTTATTTCTCTTTATGAATTTGCATTTAACTTGTTTTAAAAAAACCTTTTTACTTTTGTATAATGAAATACTGTTTTGTATATTTTCTTTTAAGTAGATTATTGTATGGGGGGATTTAGTTAGAAGTTATTTTTTTATGATTTGAGGTTTTTGTATAATTTTAGATTTATTGATGTTTTGTCTTTTTCTTTTCTATGTTTCTGTGTAATGTAGAATTGATTTGTACATATTTTGTTATGTTCTTGTTTGGATTTCAATAAAAAATTCCCCTACTGTTGTCAATAGGGAGCCCTGAGGTTGCGTGGTGTGTCATTCTATGGCTGACAATGGAAGAGAGAGGTCGGTGGATGACTCGCTAGGAGATGTGGAAGGAATGGAATTACAAGCAAGGGAAACGAGAAATGCAGCAGCGGCAGCTGGGAAGCGCCTGTGGGGTGGCTAGCATATCGCCCGCGATAGCATTTCCGTTCCCGAGTCAGGAGCTGTTCTGAGGCTAGCTCAGAAGAAACAGTGTCTTGAAGAAGAATTGCACAAAATTAACACTCAGCTGGATGATGTGGTCTCCCAATGAGATGAGGACCAAAAACGAAAGCGATCTATAGCTTCCCTGATTTCGGAAGGATCCTTGGATCCTGTGAAAGTCCTAGCAACCATAGACAGCTCAGCTCCACTTCCTGGTCAGGTTGATAGACCCCCAAATTGCAACTGGAGCAAGGGAGATGACATGGAGTGGTCACCAGAGAATGCTCTATCCTTGGCGGGTTGGACATCCCCATCCCAAGGATTATGGTAGCCAGACCCTGCATTTCCATGAACTGTTGTGCCTGATTCAGTAGCTCCACCTGTTCAGAATAAGGGAATGGACTCTAGAGGGTTTTCTGTCTTTCCAGGTAATTATTTTTCTTCAGGGGAAACAGAATTACTGCTTGGGGAAGGGATGGGGCCCAGGCCTCAACAATCTCGACAGGGGGATGGTGCAACGTCTTCTGGTGCACCGGACCCCCCTGACCTATGCAAGTCATTTTCATAAGACAGTGGATTTAGCAAAAAGATGAAATGCTGTATGGTTACAATATGTGGCACATAGAGATACAGCCCCGGATCGTTTTCATGTGGGCAATGTTTCACTTAACAAATCTCTGGGTTTCTCCCCTTCAGAAGTATATGCCCTAATTCATGCGCCGGGAGAATGTACTTTTGATATAAGTTTCAGGACTCCAGCCATGTTGGAAGGATTTTGGTGCATATTTTCTAACTTGAAAACAAACCCACTTTGGGTGGACTTTTTTGTGATACCCTTGACTAAACAACCCTTTCGAGTTATTACTATACTTTTTCGAAATGAGGGGGTGAATGTTACAGATATTGTTTATTGGCTGGAAAAAAAGTTGTACCATTCAGGGGAACCCAGCTCCTGTACTGGACAATGAGGGGTTCTGGACTGGGGGTTGGAAATTTAAAATTAAGTTGCAACAGTCTGAACAAGATATTATTAATTTGACAAATTGCTTTTTTATAGGTTGAGATAAGGGCTTTTTGTTCTACCCTGGCCAGCTCAGGATGTGTTTTAAATGTGGATCTTACCAACACATTAGTACGGTTTGTGAAGTGCTTAAATGTACTCACTGTGGGGACCTGGGACATGTCAGCCCACATTGTTTTCAGGAACCCAAGTGCAATCTTTGTGACAATATCGGACATGTGTTAACAGATTGCCCTTGGGTGGCTAAAAACACTGAGAATGCTGACCTTGGGGTTCAAGATTATTATATTAAGGAAGCAACTGCACCCTCGGTATTTACTGGTCCTTGACCTCCCTCGGACAGGAGGACATCAAAGGTGCCTGATAAAAGACCCCCCCATGGTTCAGTTGACTACTACCTCTGTTACTGAACCAGGCCAGACTGTCTTACAAGAGGTGATGGAACCCCTCCTCTCGATCAATCAACTATTTCCCAGGACTTTTCTGTGGTCCATAATAAGAGAGTGCGAGGCCCAAAGCCCAAGGCCTCTAAATGGTTGATAGAACCCTTGGAGGATAAGAATCCTTATGCAATTCTTCAGGATATCCCCACTGATATGGAAGAAGAGACTTCCACACCTATGGAGAGTCAACATCAAGTTGGGGATCTTTCGGACTCAGGTGGGGTGGTTGATTGCAATCCAGCTACTAAAGCTACTTTACACTCCTTTAGGAATAAGAATAAGAATAAGAATGTGTCCCCTTTCTCATCTCTCTGCATGGTCAGAAGCACTCCCTGGAATCTCCTTTAATCCACTGTCCCTCCCCTAGAAGTTCCTAGAGTCTCTACCAACATTGGGAGGGAAAGCCTTGTCAGTTGCAGCCCCCTCCCTATTGAATGGTATTCCTGCACCTCTCCATTCATCTGACATTCATCTCATCTTCAAATCTCACTTCATATCCTGGCTTCTGGCAGGAACTAGTTGCAACTCCTTGCTGGGGTAGCCCCTGACCTTGGTGTCCTTCCTTCCCAACTATCACCCCACTATTCAGGAAAATATCCTGCTACCTCTTACCTCTTGCTTTTATTTTAGCTAGTATTTAATGGCAACCCTGCCTGTATGGGAGGGGTCTGTTAAGTCATGATTGTTAAAAATGTGTATCTGTATCTTTGTATGCTTGCAATTCTCAGCTGTAACTGTGTCTGATCTTGTGTCTACTAATTCACTGTAACTGTTGTTTATGCATGTTTGTATTGAATTTTCTGTGCCATTTCTATGGCCCAGGTCATACCTGAAAATGGTCCCTTGGAACAGTGCACTAACCTGGTAATCAAATAAATAAATAAATAACTCTGGAACCATTTAACATTTTTTCACAAAACTTTCCAAGGGCACTACCCTGTCACAGCACAGTTTTACCCTGAAAATTTCAGAAAAAAAATCCATCCCATGTCAGCTGTATGCAAGAGCAAAACCAAAAACCTGTGTTAAGTATGGGAAAAAAATTAGATGTCTAAAGGAAAATGACTTGATCTCATAAACCTCACAAGCTACCATCACAGTACATTCCATATGTTTAGACCTTGCCTACTAGACGATGTATGCAAAATTTCAACTAATTTCATCACACTACTATACAGTACCTGCTCCCCAGTGGATAAATGTTACTTTTATTTATTTATTTTAAATGTGTTTCATGAGACAGGCAAACATCTGAAACTCATTTCTGGGTGTGACACAAGTGAGTGGGATACAAAGAGAAAAATGCTAACACTAACAGTGCAGAATGAAAATACTTCAATTACAAATCAGTGCAGAGAAATAGAAACATTAAAGCAGTGAATCATAATGGTCATGGAGTCAGAGTTACAAGATGCAAATAACATAAAGTAAAAATATAGAATAAATATAGTTATTACCTGCAACCACACACCTTTGAATCCTGTCAGATCTCAGAAGCTAAGCAGGGTAGGGCCTGGCTAAATATAGGATGGGGGACCACCAACAAACACAAGGTGCAAGAGTATGTGATGTTGGTACAGTAGATCTGCAGGGGGCACTCTCCCCCTGGTTTAAAATAACCATACTGATGCCGCAGCATGGTGTTTGGGGGACACTGATTTCGGAAGTGTTGTCTTTCTAATGAGATGTTAAACAAAGATCCAATCCAACTGTTCTGGTGGTTGTGCAGGTGAACATTAAAGATCTCATGACAATTGTCAAAATGAGTGTAATAATTTTTTTATTACTAGAAAGCTCATACAGTCAAAAATGTTTACTTAGTATATATGGAAATGGAAAGGGAAAGGAAAAAAAATCACTTACACACACACACACACACATATTCTCTGCAAAAAACGTCATTAATGCACCATTAGGGTTACCTACAATTACACTGTCTCGAAACATAAGGACATTCTCAGCATAAAATGTTGTTAAAGGACATTAGGGTTCTGGTGTCAAAAGTAGGGAAATGCCATCTCAGGGTTCCCAACCATAAGCCTCCACCGCCACCCTTGGTTTCCAACAATAAGACACTACCCCCACCCTGCATGCAGGAACAGGCATGACTGGTGTGCCTAGTGGTTGTGAAGCCTAATGCTCACCCCATTCCATAAGTAACTAAGCTAAGATGGGTACAGTACAAGAGAATGGGGTAAGCATTAGACTTCGCAACAACAAAGCTCACTGGTTATGCCTGTTTCTGCATGCAGGCTGGGGGTGGTGTCCTATGTTTGGAAACCATAGGTGGGGGTGGGGTTTTAGGACAGGGAACCCTACTATAGCATTTCCCTATTTCTGATGAATGAGCTCTAATGGTCCTTTAATGAGGTTTTTGCAGTTCATTTCCTTATTTTTTGCGAAAGAATAATTGTGGGGAATCCTAATGGTGCATTAATGAAGTTTTATGCAGAGAATTTCCTTACTTTTTGAGAAAGTATAATCAAGGGCTTATTTGCTTGTGGGAGTGCAGTGCCCTCTCAGACCTGTGCTCCCAGCATCCATATTTTTTTTTTGGTAAATAAGTTTATTTTATAAGAAACAACATTACAGTTCACAAACCCAACTAAAAAAAAGAACATACAATAACCCCTTAACAATAGCTTCTGAGAAGTGAAGTAACATGTAGCATATCACAAAGAGGTTCCCTTTAAAACACCCTATCCCCTCCCTACCCCCACCCAGGGCAGCAATCCTGTATGTAAAGCAAATATCAGTTTGATATAAGCCTGAATATTGGACTGAATACGTTAACAACCCCAGCATTAATAACTATGACCATTCTAAGTTAATACCTTCCTAAAAATCAATCATCTTAATTACGCCCCACGGGGAATAAGGGAACCAAGCTTTGTCAAGCATGGCTACAAAGGGAAGGAGAGCCCCACCAGCCCCAAAGGGTATAAACCCTAAAAGATGAAAGGGGAAGAAAAGCTCCCAACTCCACTAATAGCCGTACCAGCTTTCAAACATCGTGAAAACTATCCAATAGTAATTGAACTTCTCAACTGAGTTATAAAAACAGCAGCGGACCTTTCCGCATTTAGAGAATTAAGAAACTCATCCCACCATTCCTTATAAGAGGGAAATTGGTCACTATGCCAATAACGAAGGAGAAGCAACTTTGTCACCAGAGCCACTAAGGCCATTTGGTACTTATGAGACTTCACCATACTTTGTGCAAACATACCAAAGAAGCAAATTTTAGCATCAAAGTATGCAGAAATCTTGGAGTAAGGGCCTAACCACTTTTTCACCAAATCCCAAAGTTTAACTGCCTTAGGACATTCCCATAATATATGGTAAGTAGTGGCAACAGGGCAGCCACAGGTTATACACCCTGACGAACTAGAGTTGTATAGCCGAGAAAGCTTGGCGAGAGAGTAGAGATTATGTAGGAGATTAAACTGTAAACCCCTTAATCTGTCTTGCTTGACATAGGCATATAAATCCAACCATATCTTACCCCACATCTCTTCCGGCCAACCCAAGGATAAGTTTGCCTCCCAATAAAAGGGGACTGAAGAAATACTTGAATCTCTCCTAGTTAAAATTAGTTTATACAATTTTGAAACTGGATTACCAGATATTGTCAAATCCCTCATCTTCTTCAACAGTTCCCCAGCTTTGACCGTTCCTTTGCAACCCCTAAGGAGGGAACCAATACAGCCTTGGATCTGGTACAGCCACAACTGATCACTAGGTTGAATTTTAAATTTCTCTATCAGAAGCGGAGGGCGGGATAACTGGGCCTTGTGAAAAAAATCCACTACCCTAAGGTTAATAGAGATTGCCAATGTGTTTCTTTATCAACTGATTCCCCACCAAAGATTAGGATTCCTTAAAAGGGGCTACGATATATCTTTTACATAGGGAATTCTCAGCAACGAATATAATTGGCGAAGGGCCTTTATGTCCCACCCCATCGGAGTGTCCCTCAGCTTAACAGGAACCTTTGACCATGGAATATATAAACAAGATTCTAAATCTACATTGACGCTCTTAGCCATCAACCGGTCCATGGCAAGTCCAGCCGAGGTCCCTTCCAAGTCTGATAGCCATAAAACCGCTCTAGCGGCATGACTAGCCAAATAATATATGTAAAAATCCGGAAGCTGAAGGCCTCCCACCTTCCTTGAATAAGTAAGCTTCCTATAAGCTCTACGAGGGGGTTTCCTTCCATAAAAGTCAGAACAGTGTTTGGAAATCAAATTAAAGAAAGACCTGGGAAGGTATACATTGAGGTTATAAAGGGGTAAAAGATTTTTGGCAAAATCATCATTTTGATTATATTGGCTCTCCCCAAAAGATAACGGAAGCTTAGACCACCTCTCTAAGGCTTTCATAAGAGATTTGACCAATGGTCTAAAGTTTAAATCTATCAAATCATCCAAGTCCTTGGAGATCGAATACCTAGATAAAGCAAAGATTTAGGTTGCCATTGTAAACCTAAAGAAATACACCAACTTTGTTGAAGATACGGAGATAACGGATGAACCATTGTTTTACTCTTATTCAAATGATAGCCGAAAATTTACTAAAATCAGAGATAATTTGGAATAAACGAGAAGTGATTCTCGGCTATGGCGAACATGCAATAGTAAGTCATCTCATAAAAGCTGATAGCTTGTAATCCGACTTCCTATACAGATCCCAAGAACTTGCTTGTCATTATTAATAGCCCTAATTAGGGGTTCTAAATATAAATTAAATAAATACGGGGAGAGGGGGCAACCTTGGCGGGTACCTCGCCTTAAAGGGAAAGCAGCTGAGATCAGGTTGTTGTACTGGATCCTTGCTGAGGGGCAAGTGTAAAGGACCTGGATATATCTCACAAATTTTGCAGGAAACCCAAATTCGGATAGGACCTGGAACAGAAAGTTCCATTCCACCCTATTGAAAGCTTTCTCTGCGTCTAGAGAAACCAGAGATGCTTCCAAATCTGGACACGTAGACGCAGAGATTAAATAAAATATTTTCCTGAAGTGATCACTTGATGAACGACCAGCTACGAAACCAACCTGATCCAAGCTCACTAGGTCCAGCCATATATTTTTCATTCGAGTGGCCAAAATCTTAGCGTAAATTTTAATATCTACGTTGAGTAGTGAAATTGACCTATAATTACCAACCAAGTCAGGTGGTCTCTCGGCTTTAGGTAGGAGAATAATTTTTGCTTCAAAAGGGATGGGTCCTGTATTTCACAGTCGTGCAAAAGGTGTAAAGTTGTTGCAATAGCATTGAGAAGATCTTTAAACAGCTTAAAAACTGGGTGGTGAACCCATCAGGTCCAGAGCCTTGTCTACCTTAAGGTCGTCAATAGCTTCAATAATCTCCTTATGAGTAAAGGGGGCCTCTAACTTCTAGCAACTCACCTCTGGAAGTACAGGGAGAGGCATATTTGCCAAAAACTCCTTCATCCCTACACACCCATCGGAGGGAGGCAGCGCACTGGAATATAAGTCTTTATAAAAGTCGAAGAAAATAGCTAATATCCCTTCCGGATCCGAGACTAAATCATTAGTACATGGATGTCTCAACCCAGCTACACTCTTAGCTGCGATCTTTGCTTTAGCCTGCCATGCCAAAATTTTACCAGCTTTGCTGCCCTGCCCTAAAAATGTGGCCTTCAATCTAGAAGCCCGATTCTCAACTCCTTCTCTCACTGTCCCCGCGTACCAAGCCCTAAGCGTAGCCAATTCTTGATCTTGGTCTGGGGATCTCGAATCATCTCCCATGATCTCCAAGGCTTTAATCCTCTCTGAACAATTAGCCAGGAGGCTCCTTGTTTTCTTTTTACGAGTTGATGCTTGCCTGATCAACTCACCTCTCCATGTGGCCTTCAAGGCCGACCAGACTTTGTCCACCGCTCTAACCGAACCCCAATTAAATGTAATTGTTTGGGACATAAAGAACGAAAATGTTCTAACAGTTTGGGGTCCTTAAACAGGCAATTGTTCAAAGACCAAGAATAAGATCTGGGTGGAGCTGACAAGGGACGCAACGGAAGCCAATAGGAGAGTGATCCGAAGTACCGACTTGAGATAGTAACCTCGTAAATAAAGGAAAAGACTTGGTAGCTAACCAGAAAAAAATATATAGTGAATAACTTTTATGAACAGGAGAATAAAGAGTAAATTCTTTGAAGTGGGTTAATCGTCCTCCATGGGTCAAGAAGGCCCAAGGAAGAAGTAAACTCCGCTAACGCCTTTGAGAAGGAGACAAGCGGTCAACTCTGGACCATGAACGTCTAAACAGTTTGACTGCACCAGATTCCAATCTCCTCCTAAAATTACAGGTCTATCTGCTAAAGGGGCCATGAGCACAGCTAACTCCGTGAAGAAGGAAGGTGACTCTTGATTAGGGCCGTAAATGGATCCCAATACCAAGTCAACTCCCCTAGTTTCCTGTGGCTACTCACATATCTTCCGTTAGGATCCGAAAAAGATCTGTACAGGAAAAAGGAATCCCTTTGCTACTAAGATGGCCACCCCCTTTTACTTGGGGAAGCCCTGCCCCATAAACCTGACCTACCCACCTTTTCTTTAGATGGTGAAGCTGGCCTGGAGGCATGTGAGTTTCTTGGAGAAAGACTATTGATGGATCGAAATGCGCCAAATGGTTTAATATAACATATTTTTTCGTATTATCCTTCCCCCCTTTTATGTTCCAGGAGATGATGTTCAGGTGCTAACCATAGAAAGCTAAAAGAAAGGATCTAAGACTGATTGGAAAGCTGCATAGCCCCCACCACAAAACTCCCTAAACTCCCCAAAATAATGAACCCCCACAAACACTCCAGTAACATCCAGCTGAAAACAACCCCCCTGGCCTGAAGCCCACTCCAGAAATTCAGGTCCATGTACGCTCTAGAGGCGGGCCGCCCCCCCTCCACAACCAAGATGGCTTAATTAACTCTTACTGTCCAATATTATCTTAAGGCCCCGATAAGATGGAGCCCTCTTAACCCCAAAAAATACAACAATTGAAACTGTTCTCACTCATTAATGGGCCTCTTATATTAATTTTGGCTCTAGCAACGTCGTTGAGGTAAAAAAAATCAGACAATAGTATAATATCGTTTCACAAAAGGGAACTCAAGTTCCTTAATAGGAGCATAGAGGCCGAATCGGAAAAACTTAAATTATATAGTCCCACCTGGACTACCTCTTTCCCTAATCTATTCGATAATTAACTTTAATCCCAGTGAAAGGAAGCCTCTACCATACCTAAAAACCAGAAGCTCCCTAGTAATACCTTAGACAACACTTGAAGATGTATATACGGGAGAATAAAGCCCCCCCTTCCTTCAAACTAGAAAGGAAGCTGATAGGAAGGGAACTTAACTTAGCAAATCAGTAGGAGGGTTCCCCAAAATCTTGTAGGCTCAAAAACAAAGGGTGGCTAGTTATTCCCTTATACATTTCAAAGGGCTGACCAAACCATGAACGGATAGATAGAAGTAATATACAGGTGCACAAAAGATACAATTGGTCCAAAACCCCTCTAGTGGTTAGTTAATATGCAGCACATACCAATGGGCTTCTATAGTAGCCCCATAAAATAAAAGACATATAAGCAAAATCATCTTATTGCCCAAGAACAGACAACCTGTAAATAAGAAACATGAGCCTAATACTTCCAGAAAACTAAAAAAAATATATGTCCTTAGCAGTCCATAGATAACTCACGTTTAAGTCCTGAGTAGCCCGTAGCTGCATGAATCTGCCCACCAATACTATAGAAGTATTCAATAAATGTTAGTCCCCAACAGTCACCCTTTAGGAAATAGATCTGGCAAAGCGACCTTAAGTGTTTTCAGAGTCTCTTCCACAGAATCAAAGCGCTTTGTCCCATCTTTTAGGGTGATTTCCAGCTTAGCAGGATATAACATACGATGTTTGATCCCGGCAACCCAAAGCTTCGATGTAACCGGGCGAAGGCTAGCTCTGGCCAAGCGTGACCTCAGGGTCAAATCCGGAACGATACCGAGTTTCTTTCCTTCCCATAGAATGGCAGATATTTTCCTAGCTTCCTTTAAAATAAATTCACGATCAAGGAAGTTCAAAAGCTTGAATATCACAGGTCTCGGAGGCTCCGATGGTGGCGGCCTAGCCCTGAGAGCTCGATGGGCTCTCCGATAATGTATTCAGGCCCATTGGTGAAAGGCCCCACGAACTTTAGGAACTTTTGGAGGAATAAGATGGTGTTGGGGCCCTCTTCTCCCTCAGGAGCCCAACAAAACCAAGTTATTGCATCTGCTTCTTCTCTCTAGATCGTCTAGGCGATCCTCCAATCTCGATATTGTCTTCTTACATCTCACGCTACGCCTAGGCCGCTTTTCTCCATGTTCCTCTCTAGATGGAGATCCTTGCCTCAGCGTCCATGACCGAGCAGGCTAGCTGTGTTAACGCCAGCTTGAAATCAGCAACCTCCTCAATCAACTTGAAAAGTGCCTCCTTAATAGTCGTAAGATCGTTGTAGATTTTAGCTGGGGTTATTTCCTCCCGCTGGGCTGCCGGTGATGAACTCCGCCGTGGTCGTCTAGCTTCCAGCTCCTGGTCCGAGCTCTCCATTCCGTGTAGCGCTCCAAAAGCGGAAAAGCACAAACAAGCAGAGTCTCAGTATTTCTGTAAATAAGGCTGGCAAAGTATACTGCCAAATTATACGTTTTTTATGTGCGATGTTGCAGCAGGGAGGGGAGACCCAAAATTCAGCTGCTAAGCCTCCAGGCGCATCACGTGACTGTCACAGAGTGCCTCTGTGATAAAAAGGGGGCTTTAGAATTTGTGTTAGATATTTTCTTTTGGGTATTTGATTGTTGGAAGTTTCCCTTTAAGAGAGAAGATCATATTTGAAGGGTAATCAGGCAGAACCCCCAGGTAAGTTTGGAATTGATAGAATTGATTTCTTTTATTCCCTTGGTGGGGTCCTTAGGGTTGTCAGGAGAATTTATGTTGTTTGGACCTTGTGGTAGATGCTCATGTTCATGGTTTGAACGATGGTAAAACGGCACGTCCGCGTAATCGATGCGCCGCGTTACGTGCAGTTTAAAATAACATTCGGTTTTCGGTTTTGAAACAGTAGCTTGTCATTTGGATTATAAAGTAAATATCCCCTAAAATGCATGAGTTTGGATGGACTGAATGTTCTTGGTGAGGGGCTATGTGGGCCAGCGCAGGAGCGCTGTGTGCACCTTAGTGAGGGATTTCTGTTCTGGCTTTGTTGTTCCTGGTTGCTGAGGAAGGTTCTCCCCATGTTGTTGAGTAGTACTGTAGAGTCTGGAGCCTCAGGTAAAATGTATGTGTTTGTTTCCTTTCTGTGTTCCTTGAATTATTTAATTAGCTTTTGTGTTAACCCCCAAAGGATTGGAGAGTGGATTTTGTTTATTCAGGACAGGACCGAGGGTTCGTTTGCGCTTAAATAAAGGTTTTATTTTATTTAGAAACCCCTCGGTCTGTGTTTCTGTTTGTAGGGCTCAGATACAATTCTAAACTTTTGCTTGCTAATAATCCAGCCGTTTAGTACAAGGGCTGGTGTGTTGCAAAGTGGCATTTCTCAGGTAGACAATTTTCTTTAGTTTACAATGTAGTGCTGTTAACCCATTTTCCAATTGGATAAGCTCACTGTTGCGAGGGTATTTAGCTTGTTAATTTACTTTAGATGTAAAGATTTAGATGGAATTTTATACCCTCCTTAGTTGAGGTGAGGCATTTTCTTGTTTTGGGGAGTGAGGATAGTTTTTGTAGTTGGTGTTTTGGGAGTTCCTGGTGTCCAAACTCTTTGGCATTTGGTGCTGTTTTGGGAGTTGGCCGGCTCTCCGAATTCCTTTATACTATTGTTAAAGGGTGGTTCCTTTTCATGCTAGAAAATGAATACAAAAACATCTAAAACTATTATAATTCATTCTGGTGATAGCATGAAAGTAGTTAGAGTAACAAAGGTGTGTTCAGGTTATGTAAACTAAATAATGATGCAGTGTTTAATGAAATTAATTTGAAAATGTTTTGCTGAGGTGAGTTAAATAATCACATGACTCCTTTGGGGTATAAATTTAGATTGTGTGGGATGAGAGATTAGATTCTGTTTTGCTGTGGGACTGGAGGTATACTCTGGAAACTGCTGAAAAGTGCTCTGTGGAGTTATGATGAACTGTGGTACTTACTGCTTTGAAGTGAAGATTTAGAATTGTCAGAAGATTTTGTCTACTCTGGTATCTACTGTTTAAATGGAAGTGTGAGCTGGAAAATATTTAGAGAACAAAACACTGCCAATCTGAAATTCTCCTGTTGTAATAACATCTGAAAAAGAATAAATTGAATTCAAAATATCTACAAGGACTGGTGAGACATTTCTTTTCTATCTAACTGCCCACATAAACCTAAGCCCTACCACATTTGGTGTCAGAGTGGATGATGATGCTGTGTAAGCGGGTCTGACCAAAGACCAAGTGGGCAGTGCCATCTGTGACACAGTGAGGTCAAGAGTTGGAGTTAGAGTATTCTGACTGGAGAAGTTATGTTTTTGTGTGCTGTCCAATGATGGATCCAGAGGCATCAAAGTTGATGGATGAAGAAAGGGCCTGGTGTATTTATGGACTGCTTCCAGGTGCAGTTATTTCGTGGATGTTTTCCCGTTGGAAGGATATGGAAGACAGGTGGAGAACTGTTGAACAACGATATCTGGAAATATTGAGAAGCTTGGCAGTCTTTGAAGTAATTAACCCTGAAGGACTATAAAACTGGAGGAAGAAAAGCCTGGTACAACTGGCGATGAGCTCCCTGTGTTACCTGTATTTGATGGACTGTATTGGACAGAGGGATGGAAAGAGCTGTGGATAAGTCCCCAGGTGAGACTATTTTGAACTTTGGGGTGAAGACAGAGAAACATACTGTTGCATGTGTGGAATTGCCTGTTTTACCTCTATTTGATGGGATGTATTGGATAGAGGATGAAGGACAACAGGATATATATAAGTCCCAGGTGAGACTGGTTTGAATTATGGGGTGAAATTATCTATCAAGTCGGAAGAGGCAATAATTGCTGAAGGGACTCATGTTAAAACTGATGAAGGGACTCATGTTAAAATTGCTGAAGGACTCATGTTAAAACTGATGAAGGGACTCGTGTTAAAAAATTGCTGAAGGGACTTATGTTAAAACTGATGAAGATAAAAGGTGATTTTTGAAAGGTTGATTGGGGCTTCCTACAAAGGGATCCTGAAATTACTCAGTTGAGCAAATATGCTGTTCAGAATCATGGGATCACAAGGGATAAACTCTTATGGTGGTATGAGGTTAAGGAGGTACCCTCTACCATGTCAAACCAAACCCTCGTACTAAAAAGGTACAGGTAAGGGTGGTATACCTTATAAGTATAGAAGGGTTTTAAATGACATTTGTAAGAAGTAAGCAGTTAGAACATGGGAAACTTTTGAACAACTTGTCCCTTACTACCACTGGCCGGGTATGTATGGCAGGTGGCGATGTATGCACTGGAACACGGGGTTTATAAAAAGTATGGAAAGACAATATACAGAGGGATGACCATTTAAAATAAATGGTTACCATGGAGAAAAGGAAGTTGCCAGGTAGTATGGGTAGTAGATGGTAATTGCTCTAGGCTGATCGACTTTGTGAGGCCCTGTTCAAACTATAACCCACTAGTCTTCCCTCCCATCCAGTATGTCATTCTCAAAGGTAGATTAATAGTGGGAAGGTGAGAGTCGGAGCTGAAATTCTCCTGTTCTGAAATATCATGCACTCCTTCTGGAATGTAATAGTAGTTAACAGAAGGAAGGATAGAACCCAGGGCTGACTATAGTGTTGCGGTCGTTTGGGGCTGTTAAGTAGATTTGTTGTTCAGGGTGATCTAGAGCTCCATAGAATATCCCCCTTGAGTTTAAATGGGTTTGAGAGGTAGGTCAACCAAAGGAATGGTTGCCCTCTTAGGTGGGGAGGAGTGTCACAGAGTGCCTCTGTGATAAAGAGGCTTTAGAATTTGTGTTAGATATTTTCTTTGGGTATTTGATTGTTGGAAGTTTCCCTTTAAGAGAGAAAATCATATTTGAAGGGTAATCAGGCAGAACCCCCCAGGTAAGTTTGGAATTGATAGAATTGATTTCTTTTATTCCCTTGGTGGGTCCTTAGGGTTGTCAGGAAAAGAATTTATGTTGTTTGGACCTTGTGAGTAGATGCTCATGTTCATGGTTTGAACGATCGGTAAAACGCACGTCCATTGATAATCGCGCTGCGTTAGTACAGTTTAAAATAACATTCCGGTTTTTGGTTTGCAAGCAGTAGCTTGTCATTTGGATTATAAAAGTAAATATCCCCTAAAATCGCAGGTTTGGATGGACTGAATGTTGTTCTTGGTGATCGGCTATGTGGGGCCAGCGCAGGACGCTGTGAGACCTTAGTGAGGGATTTCTGTTCTGGCTTTGTTGTTCCTGGTTGCTGAGGAAGGTTCTCCCCCATGTTGTTGAGTAGTACTGTAGAGTCTGGAGCCTCAGGTAAAATGTATGTGTTTTGTTTCCTTTCTGTGTTCCTGAATTATTTAGTTAGCTTTTGTGTTAACCCCCCCCCCCAAAGGGATTGGAGAGTGGATTTTTGTTTATTCAGGACAGGACCGGGGGTTCGTTTTGTGCTTAAATAAAAGGTTTTATTTTATTTAGAAACCCCCTCGGTCTGTGTTTCTGTTTGTGGGCCCTGCGCCCTACCACAGTGACTCCCCAGCATCCATAATTTTTGAGAGATTATAATTATATCCTTATTTTTTTTTTTTTTTTTAATTTTATTTTGTTACAACTAGGATTACAAGTACCTTTGAGCCAGGCTCTTTTACAAAGGTTCCGCATCAGAGAACAAATACAATACAAGTCACAGAAATAGGAACAAAACAATAAATAGGTCAGCATATTAGGTTACAATGGTAGATCAATACAATAGCTAGAATAAGTAGAATGTATATCTGGGAACACAGAGTAACAGAGGGACAAGTAGGAGGGATGGTAGAAGATGAAGATAAACGTGAGGAGCAAAGTTGGAGATTGCAGGAATTGCAGCCAAAGGGCATAGTCATCAACTGGGAGCTTGCTGAAACTAGTCAACAAAAAGGAAAAGATCATTGAGGGCTTAGAAGAGGTGGGGAGTAAAGGGGGGAGAGTCAGGAGTGGTGAAAAGAAAGAAGAATTAAAAAAGTAACAGAGGAAAAGGAGGCAGTGGAGATATGGTAGGTGATAGTTGGAGGGAACAAAAACAAGAGGGCTGAGGAGATTATAGGTAGCATTCACAGGAGCTAGAGTTAGTAAGGTGGAGGTGGAATTTATGTTTGAATGAGCCAAGGGTGGTAGTGGAGGAGATGTCAGAATTGAGTGCATTTAACAAGCTAGGCGCTCTAAAGGCAAAGGATCTTTGGCCCTGAGAGGTGCGACAGCAGGGAACCTGAAGGAGGTAGTATTCAGAGCCCCTGGTGTTACTTGGCTTTAGTCTAGAACTAAGCAGTGCTTGGACTCCAGGTGGAGCGAGGCCCATGGTTACTTTCTTTGCCATAATGCAGGTTTGGTATTTTATGTGATTTGAAAGTTGAAGCCAGCCAGATCAGTCATACAGGTCACATATATGAGTGAGATGATGAGCACCAGAGATAAGCCTGCAGGCCTTGTTAAGTGATGTAGAAATTCATCTCAGGGCAGTGGCAGAGGCAGAGCCATAGATTATAAGACCATAATCAATGATGGAGACCACCGAGCTTTGGATGGCAATCTTCAGTGCTGCTGTAGTAAGGTGTTGTCTGTGTTGATAAAGTAGGCCTAGGCGCATATTTGCTGATTTGTCAATATTGTCTATGTGTGCCCCATAAGAGAGATTTGAGTCCAGGGATAACCCTCGGTATTTGAATGACTGCACTTGCTCAAGGGTGTTGCCATTGCTGGTAGAGATAGCTAGGGGGTGAGATATATCCCTGTTATGAGAGCTGTTAAAGAGCATTACTTTGTTTTTCTCATGATTGAGGACAAGCTTATGATGAATGAACCAGCTTTTCAATGCGGCAAAGCCTTGCTGAAGATTGGTCTGCAGGAGCACAGGGTCCTTGTGGGAGGAGAAGATAACAGTATCATCAGCAAAGAGGATAATCTGTTCAGTGCAAGAATTCAGGAGCGTGTTAAGAAAAAGGCTGAAGAGTAACGGACCTAGGATGGATCCCTGAGGGACTTCAGATCGCACCAGTCAGAGGTCCGAGAGTGTCCAGCAATTTTGATTTGTTGAGATCTGTTTTGCAGATAGCTGTTGAACCATGAGGCAGTGTCAGAAGAGAAAGTCCTAAATGCTGGAGTTGTTGGATCAGCAGACGATGGAGGACTGTGTCAAAGGCCTTGGTCAGATCTACAAATACTGCCCCAGTTAAGTGACCTATATTCAATGTGCCGTGCAGTGCTCCAGTGAATTCCAGTATTGCAGAGGAGGTGCTATGACCTTTTCTGAAGCCATGTTGTTGTGGGCATAAGAGATTGTTCTTGTCAGGTAGTCTGTGAGTTGGTTGGATACTATGCATTTGAGTGCCTTGGAGAGAGGTGGTAGTATCGAAATCAGTTGATAGTTCGCATGGCAGATCTTATCCCTGCTTTTGTGGACTGGAGTAACTGTAGCCACCTTCCATTTGTCGGGGAACTGACCAGTTCTAAGGGAGAGATTGAGAATGTGAGTTAATGGGACTAGAACCTCATCCATAGTAAGGGTTAGGAGTTTGAGATCCGGCAAGCATCCACTTGATCTTGACTTTGAAATTGCTTTGGTGATGTGTGTCCTGGCATCGTGCAGGTTAATTTCTTTGAAGTGGAAGGACAGAAGAGTGGTAGGAGGATAATCGGGGATAGCATGGGTAGTGTCAATGAAAAAATCCGGGGGAAGGATGCTGCTGAGATCAGTAAATGCATCATTAAAGGTGTTCGCATTGACCACAGGATCCAAGGTGATGGCCTCTTCAACCTTTAGCATGGTTGGGGAGGATTTAATTTGTTTCCCTGTAACTTCTTTGATATTCTTCCAGAAATCCGACCCCTTTCCCCAGGAGTTTGAGAGAGCTTCTTTTTAATAGGCATTTTTCAGTAGTAGTATGGATTTAGTGCAGTTATTGTGGGCACATTTGTAGTTCTGTATGTCATGCTGGGTGCCAGAGTCTCTAGCCAGGGCCCAAAGGTGGTCCCGCGCCTTTATCTGGGCAAGTAGCTCTTCAGTTAGCCATGGGTTGCAGACTGTTTTGACTTTTCATTTTTTAAGTGGGGCGTAGGTGTTACAGGCTGTGTTGAAAGAGGAGATAAAGAGGTCAAGAGCTGTGTTAACATCTGCTGAGAGGAAAGTGGGAGACCAATCAAACCGACTGAGGTAGGATTTAAGGTGTCTTAGTTGTCCACGTGGGAGCACTCTGCTAGTGATGACTTTGGGTGGGGGTTTATGCAATTTATTTGACCATTCACATATAATGGGTGAGTGGTCACTTAGTGAGTCAGGATGGAAAGAGGTGCTGGCGATATGAGAGGGATGACTGGTAAGGACCCAATCCAGTAAGGTACTAGTGTCTGTTTTATAGTTCTTTCTGGTGGCGGAGAGAACGATTTGTGAGTGATTTGCTGATGATATGGCATCCCGAGATATAGCAGCATCTGATGAGAGCCAATTAATATTGAAATCACCTAGTGTAATTGTCTCCACACCTACTGGTTGGGATTTGATGAAGTCCAGAACAGTTGTGAGGCTCTTCCCTTGGTCTTTGGAGGGGATGTAGACTGTGATTACTGTGAGAGTTTTGTTGTGTGCTCCTAAAAGTAGCTTAATAGGTAAGATCTGTGCAGTGGAGTCATGGAGAGGAGTAGTGATGGGGCAACCTATGAGATAGTCTTTGTTGTAGATTGCACAACCTCCACCTCTTTTGGACACGCGGTCCAGTCTGTAGACGTTATATCCTAGCAGTGCAATCGCTGAGTCTAGGATTTTTGGCGACAGCCATGTTTCAACAATTGCTAGAATATCAGGTCTGTGCTGGTTTGCAAAGACTTGGATGGCGTCAAGCTTAGGGATCTGGCTACAGATGTTAATAGTGGCAATTGTCAGGCCCCCAGTAGATTTTGTACAGCTGGCATTGGTGGTAGTAGAAGGACCTGGGTTAGGGTGCACATCTCCTGATATCAGAAGTAGAAGGAGAAGGAGGAAGATCTTCAGCGCGCACAGATGGAGTTTCTTGCAGGTAAAATTACGTATTAGCGGTTACATATTACGTATTTCCCTGTGGGAGTGCAGGACCATCAGACCCTGTGCTTCCATCACAAACATGCAAACATATGAAATGCCAGAAGAATCAGGCCTCATGGTCTATCGAGTCTGCTCGATTGTGCAGCTAGCCACTCAACATGCAGCTGCTCCACCCTCCCCTCCCCTCCCCTCCTCATAACCACTCCCCCACCTGTCCCACCCTCTCTTAAATCCTCCTACCATTCTAGTCAATACCACCTCCTTGGGAAGAGTGTTCCACTTACCTACCACCTTTTCCATGAAAAAGTGTCTTCTGATTTCCCTCCAGAATCTCCCCCCAATCTCAGCTGATGCCCTCTTATGTCCCTTCCCCTTCTTATCTGAAGAATCCCTTCTGTATTAATCCTGTTAATACCCTTTAGGCACTTAAAGGTTTCAATCATATCCCACCTATCTGTCCTCTCTTCCAGGGAATGCATTTGCAGCTCTCCCAGCCTCTCCTCTTAGGATTTTCCCTCAAATCCTTGTATCATTTTCGTTGCCCTACACTGCACCCCTTCCAGCAATCTGATCTCCCTCTTCAGGAATGAATGCCAGTACTGCATGCAGTATTCCAGATGCAGCCTGACCAGTGACCTGTACAGGGTAACATCACTTCTCTGTGTCTGGAGGAAATTTCTGTCACTCTGCAATGAGCTGAGTGGTTCATACTCCCCTTTATTAGTACCTTTAGGACCTTTTCCTCCACTGTGCATACCAACTGTATCCCTCCCAACTGATATTTCCTCCCCTGGTTCCTTGCTCTGAAGTGCAGTACCTTGCACTTCTTGGCACTGAATCCCAACTACCATGCCTCTGACCATTCCTGTAGTTTGGTCAGGTCTTCCTGCAGCCCCCTCCACCCCTCCATGTCATATATCACTGCACCAATCTTAGTATCATCTCTGAACAGACTGATTCTACTCCAGATCCCATTTGAGATATCAGTTATGAATATCCTGAACAGCACCAGTCCCAGTATTGAACCCTGGGCACCCCACTCGTAATGTCCCTTGGGAATGAGAGACCCCACCACCACCCTTTGCTTCCTACCCCTCAGCCAGTCGTTGATCCAGTTGATCATTTTTGTCCCTACTCCAATGTATTCCAGTCCCCCCCCAGTCTCCCATGCTACACCGAGTCAAAGGCCTCAGTAAAGTCCAAATATTGGATGTCCACTGCATGGCCCCGGTCCAGTTCCCTGGTAACCCAGTTATGGTACTCGACTAGGTTTGTCTGGCAGAATCTGCCAGATACAAAACCATGCTAATGGCTATCTTGGAGACCATTGCCTTCCAGAAAGGTCACAAGTCTCTCTTTTAGGATTGACTCCATGAGTTTACCCATGATTTAAGTGAGACTCACCAGTCTGTAGTTGCCTGGATCATCCTTCGGGCCACTTTTATTAATGGGCATCACATGGACCATTCTCCAGTCCTGTGGTGTGCATCCTATGTCCAGTGATGTACTGAACATGTCTGCCAGTGGTCCCACCAGGATCACCACTCACTGCCTAAGTACCCTAGGGTGAATGCTATCCAGCCTCAGTGCCTTGTCCACCCTCAGTGCCCTTCGTCCATCCAGCACCCTGTCCTCCATAATTCTGATATTCATCACCCCTGCCCTCCCTCCTTCTGCCCACTCCACTCTTCCCCTGAGGTATCTGCCCCCTCTTTCCTCCATGAACACAGAGCAGAAGTACTCATTTTGTGGCAGTACAGTAGGGCCCTGCACTGCCATGTATGGATAAGACCTGCAGTCCCAGAGCTCTATAATGGCATTCATATGTACATCTAGGAATGCACAGTGCCATCCATCCATAATCTCTTGCGATACTGTAATCACATCCCTATTTCTGTGCGGAAGTGCAGGGCCCACTGGGTCCTGCACTTCCATCAGTCCTTAATATTATTCGTATTTGCATGTGAAAGAACAGGGCCTTCATGGCCCTGCTCTCCCATCCATGCATCATTTTTGACATACTGTAGGGTCCTGCACGTCAATGCCATAGTGTGCATACAGAAAGAAACACCTGACATTCTGGGGTGATTTGCATATGCAGCCCATGATGCTTTGCATTGTGTGGGCATGTGTGATTTTGTATTTTCTTGAAACTTGGCTTCCCAGCCAAATGCCCTTTGGGGTAACCCTTTCCTCAGTGTTTGCGCACAGAGGTTCTTTGTCTTTTAAATAGTTTTTTACTTTAATGGGTTCACCACAACATATCCAAGGCACACTGCCTTAGGGTAGCTGGTCCATTCCACTGGGGTGTCAAACAGACGAGGCATACTGATGAGTCCTAGTAGGATGAAACACATGTCTATGTATTATGTTAGCACCCTTTGTAAACTGTGTGAGAGGCCTTTCGGCACCATGCAATTCTGCTTAAAGTTGGACCAGCATAACATTCTGTGGTGATTTGCATATGCAGCCCATGATGCTTTGCATTGTGTGGGCATGTGTGATTTTGTATTTTCTTGACATTGCAATGTTCTCCTAAAGAAAACACAGGAAATGTGAAACCTGCATAACTTGACACCAAAGAAATATATTCTCACAGAACTAGCAAAAGGCACATTGATGGGGAAAGCCATCTGTACCTGGAAAATTTCAGAAGAAAATTACAAACTGTTTCTTCACAGCAGAGTGTCAAAGAAACAAATCTATACACCTCCCATTACAATGTCATCCTATAGGAAATGAAGCAAATTGTTACCCTGCAGAATTCCACACCAAATTAATATATGTTCATGAAACCATCAAATGGTAATTGGTGGCACAAGGCCTTTGTACCGTGAAAATTTCAGAGCAAAATTGAAAACTGTTTCTTCAGAGCGGAGTGACAAAAAAAAGAACTGTATACACCTCACATTACAATGTTATCCTGTGTGAAAAGAAGCAAAATATTACCCCCCCCACAACTCCAGAGCAATGTAATATTTCTTTACCAAACAAACAAAAGGCACATCTATAGAGCAAACCTTTTGTACCTGGAAAATTTCAGTCCAAAATCAGAAACCATTTAGGAACAGTGGAGTGACAAAGAAACAGGTATGACCATTGTAGTCAATGGTAGAGCATGATAAAGGATCCTTTATCACAAAAAAGGATTCTAATTCATGCTAATCTCATTGTAGTCAATGGTAAAGAATGATAAAGGATAATTCTTAGTGAAACAGTAATCTATTTTATTTTATTTTTTCTTGACCAGGTAGGTGCACTAGATAGCAAAGCTGCCTATTTTCAGGCATGGCCCAGAAGGTTACATACAATAGGGTGGGAAACAATAGTGAATACAAAGAATAAATCAGGTGGAAATCATGCTAATCCTATTGTAGTCAATGGGAAAGCATGATAGAGGATCCTTTTTCTCAAAACAGGAACCTATATCATGCTAATACCATTATAGTAAATGGTAACATATTCCCTGGTAGTCTAGTGGTCCCTCACCCCTCCCCAGATATCAGATCGCCATCCCTATATAAAAGAAAATAGTTCCGGTAGTCTACTCGTCCCTCCCTCATCCTCTGATATCTGATCCCTTTCCCAGGATCATAGGTAGCAGCAATGGTGGGGGTGGAGAATGATTGATTTTACACTCACTGTCATATCCATTTGCTAGAATACAGACTCAGTGCGGTATGGAAAAGAAATTAAATGATGGCAATCGCTAAATTAGAATCTTAGTTAAAATAGAAATCTAAACTGTATCCAAATGTGTACTTTCCTTTTTTGTAAGACTGAGGTAAAATTACATATGTTCTTTCTGTCCTAGTTCTTATCCCGCCATGGCTCCTGTCTTTCTTTGGCTGTTATATGGACTAAGTTGAGATTTGGAAGTGAAGACATCCATGGCTATTGATATGTAAGTGTGGATGACTTGTGCAAATAATAGTGTGGGCACCTGTCGGGGACGTGGTCAAAGTAAGAATGGCAGTATCTTTGACTGGTTACTTAAAATTTATTGGATAACTCACTATGAAAGATCCATTACAGAGTCTGTCAATTCTTCTACTTGTGACTGTGGCTTACTATGAATAAGTCAAAGGTGGGGCCCTATTAAAAATGTGTAACTTTAACACTACAAATTCACAAAGAAAGTGTCACAAAGGGGGCTTAAATGATGTGTGAAAGAAAGAGGAGGAAAGTGACTCATGGCAATGAACAACAAATGGCTGCCGAACAGATGCAGGGAAGTAGTAGTTGGTTGACAGCTTCATGAGCTTGAAATTTACAAGCCTGGTGGGAATTAGCAAACTGACAATCTTGCTATATGACAGGGCAGTTCTTTGCCAACAGCCAGTTAAGCCAGTTAACACCAGATCATGCCCACAGTTGCACATTTAGCACCTACAAATGTACATGCCATAACCCCATGAATGTCTAATGTGCAAAAGTATACTAGAAGCACCTGGACCCACAGCAGCAGTAAATCTCTGTATGACCACACAGTGGTACTCTATTTCTTGATCACAATCCTGGCTCAGTATGCTTGTGCTGAATGGTTATAGCCCACCACTTTCTATTAAATACCATCCCAGTATTAAAACAAATTCCCTGGTAGTTTAGTGATCCCTCCCCGATCCCCCTCCTGTGAAATTTCACTCAGATACCTGGTGGTCTAGAGGACCACCCACACCCCCACCCTGTGAGTTTCCCAATATCCCGCTCCCTCCCATCCCATTCCCAGTCACCAACCATCACAGCCCTCCTCTCACCTCCATGACACACCTCAACTGAGCTATGAATGAGTACATACTTGTCTAGAACACATTCATTCATAGTTCTGTCAACAGCCAGCAGGGAAGATGAGAACAGGACTGTGTTGGTCACCGACCAGGAGTGTGATGGGTGTACTGGGGTAGTGGGTGACTACCTGACAGGGTGGGGGGGGTCCACTTGACCACCAGGGATCTAAGTGGGATTTCATGGGAGGGAAATCAGGGAGGGGGGAGGGACCACTAGGCTACCAGGGAATTTCTTGAAATAGGGGAAAGGTGATCGGACATTGAGGGAGGGTAGAAGAACCACTAGACAACAGGGACATTTTTTTTAAATAGGGATGGTGAACAGAGATCGGAGGGGTGGGAGGGATCACTAGAGTACTAGGGAATTTCTTTTAGTATGGGGACATTGATCGGACATCATGAAAGGGGGACATGGACCACTAGACTTCAAGGGGCATTGTTTTGTATATGGGGCAGTGACTGGACATTTGGAAGGGGGGTCACACATCAGGGGAGGGACCACTAGACTATTGGGGACTTTTTTTTTTATACTGAGACAGCAATTCAAAATTGGGGGAGTGGGAGGGACCACTAGACAACCAGGGACATTTTTCTTGTATAAAGGATGACAATTGGACGTCAAGCGAGGTGGGAGAGACCACTAGACTACCAATAATTTTTTTTTTGTACTGAGATGATGACTGGACATTGGGGAATGGGTGATGAACCACTACACTGCCAGGGAAATCCTTCTTCGCAAATTGTGACAAAGGATTCTATTCTACGATTCCTTCATCACAATTCATGGAAAAGGATTTCAGTATACTAAAAAAACACATTTCCAAATAACAGGACAAAACACTAATCCAAGAATAGAATTCTACAGGTACCAATTAGGTAAAGACAAGTGTTGTTGTCTACCAGTACCATCTATTTTTTTTAAATATGTAATTTAAGATCAGCCCAGTGGCACTGAAGGTTGAGGTGCTGGACGCCACACCTCACGCCTCACTGACGACTAGGGTTCAGGAGCAGATTTGGGTCGTGGGGGGTCAGCCAGGGGGGTAGAAGGATTGAGCATCCCTGGGAGTGCTCTCGTTGTCTGGGGAGTGTGGGGAGGGATTTCGGTGATGGTGCTGGCTCCTTTCATTGGCTGGGGGTAGTGCTGGTCATGGAAGCAATGATGGGAATGGCGCTGGTGGACATCTGACATACGCCACATGGAAGCATGTACCACAGTGTCCTTGGCGTCCCTGCATGCCTGCACCATGGGGAGAAACTATGTGAAATATCTTGGCCGAATCTTCCAGCGCTTGTGAGGATCCACCTGCGGCACTGCACTGGATGCTCCAAGAGCTCCCTGTGGCTCTGACCTCTTGGCCTTTCTCAATAGGGTCTACAATGTGGCCTTAGAGAGGGAGATGGGAGGAGGTTGAGTCTCGGGCACAGTGCCTGGTGCAGGAGCTGCCGGTGGATCTGAAAGGGGAACCATCAAGACCACCCCTGTTGAGGAGTAAAGTACATAAACAATTACTCAAAAAAAAAAAAAAATAATAATTTAGTTGGCTCTGCTAACTATAAAACTAAATGGTGGCAGCACGAAAAAGGATTCCTCTTTTGTGGAAAAGGGTTTGTTGTTTGAGAAAAAGGATTCCACATTAACAATAAAGGATCCTTTTTTGCTAGGGGCACCTAACTGTTCGCATTGAAAATAATTGGAAACATTCAATTTTATACCCAAATAAAGATCCAAAAGAAGGAAAGGGGAGAAGAAAGAGAGAGAAAGAGAAAAAAAAAAGATAAATCAAACAAAATGCACAATCAGAAATAAATCCATGAACATGACCAGAAAAGAAAACAGCAAATACAAAACAACAATAGTAATGATCCAGCTAAGCTTTGCTCTGGGTATGTGAACCAGGCATACAATCCAAAAATTGCAAGAAAAGATTTTTAGGCAGTTTCTTGTCTTTGTACAAGTTAAAGGAAACATTCATGTCCCACCGGGCCCCACCTCCATGTGAAGCGGGGCCTGATTAGCAAATGCATAAATAGTAGTAAATGTGCCACTTACTATTTAGTATTTTACTTAAATTCATATCTGGTTGATCATGTGCCCTCTCTGCAGCAATTTAAGTTCAAATTCCCTCCCCATCATGCCCACAAGCAGCTGCTGCTGTTCCTGTGATGATGTGGCATGTGGGAGCAGCCAGGGTGTGTCCATAGGCTTGTCATAGTACAGTACTGCAAAACAGCTCTGGTTTGGAGCCTGTGTACCGCTGTGATATACGGAGATCAGGTAAAGACAGATAGTGTGCCTGTTAGTCTGTATCTGGTCTCAGTATTGAAATGACACCAACAGACTCCAAACCACAGCTATTTGAAGCTACTGCAATACAGATTATATGTATTGCAGTAGCTTCAGATAGCTCCAATTTGGAGTCTGTTGGTGTGCTTGCAATAGTGAGATGAGGTACAAACTAACAGGCACACCAGCTGTCTGTACCTGGTCTCTATATGTCACGGTGGTACACAGGCTCCAAACCAGAGCTGTTTAGCAATCCTGTACTATGACAAGCCTATGGAGACACCCCCCGACTGCTCACCACCTGCCACCTCATCATGGGGATAGCCGAGGGTGCTTGTGGGCATGACAGGGAGGGTGTTTGAACTTAAAATGCCAGTTGGAAGGGTGCAGGATCAGCCAGATATGAATTTAAACAAAATACTAAACATTAAGTGGCACATTTACTACTATTTATACATTTGCTAATCAGGCCTTGCTTCACTAGGAGGTGGGGCCCGATGGGACATGGATGTTTCCCTTTAATGCCCAGTTGTTTGCATTTTACTTTGTGAAGGAAGTTGTCCTGTGAACAAGTTTTCTGTTGGAAAAACAAAACAACAACTGGCTTCTGTTTTGTCAGATAAAGCAACTGAAGCAAGAAAATAGGACAAAGTACCAATGTCTGATTGGGAGTATGTTAAAAAGACTGAAAGGCAAAAGACCAAGTGTCAGAAGCCCAAGACTGATTGCCCAAAACTCATTATCCTGATATTCAGTAATTGCACACAGCAGAGTTCATCTAAAGTAAGTGGGGCGTTGGGGGAAAAGCCCCATGAAACATGAAAAAAAAAACCTCTGCCGTGGGCATTTACCAGATGTCAGGATACTGAGTATTGGGCAATCAATCTCAGGCTCCTGACACTCGATCTTTTGAATTTCAGTCTCTCGTCATATGTCTGTTCTCTTGATGCCACTAAATGTCAAAACACAGTAATGTAAAACATTTGAAATATAAATGTTTTATACTATCTACTTGATGGGTGCAATCTTGAGTAAGGCAGAAACAATCCTCTAGGCATTTATGTATCTGATTACGGTTACCTTCACATTTTTGAATGGACTTTTTTGTAATTTAATTGATGCAACATAAATGGTTTCAAGGCCACTGGGCTGTTATCAAAGACTTGGTCTATCGGGAAACTGCTGGCAAGAACACAATTGTATAGTTGTTTCCTGTTGCCCAATCTAATATGATCAAAAGTGATGTGCCATGTACAAAGATTAACAAATACCTCACGTATATAAGCAGGGGTAGTGGAAGATCTTTACTCTGTTCCCATTTCAATAGCAATAGGGAAGAATGACCCCTAAACCAAGTAATCCATTGCTTTTGTACCTGGATCATAAGTGGTTTAAAATTACAATGGTAAAAATACTAAAAAAGAAGACCACTGGATTACTCATGGACAAACATTCCTTTTGAATAGGTTAGTAGGTGACATTCGCCTTTATGCGGTTCAAGTAGCTGCCACACAATAGTTGGTAGAGTAAGTTAAGGAGAGTTACTGTGAGTTCTGTTAGGAGTAGGAAATGTGGCTTTTATATAGGAAACCTGGTATTAAAATATATGCTTGCTCCCCCCCCCCCCGGCCAATGTTTCCATTCTGCCCAATACTATTCTGGTCATTACCATTTAAAAGGGGCAAAACACCATTCCCGAATTTCAAGCCTAATATGGTTATAGGATCAGAAGAAAGTTGTACCCCAGTGACCTCCATTTTAATATAATCATGGTTGTAGCCTAGAGGATGACCTATGTTTTTTCTTAAATTGAGATTGAGTCCTGATGGAGGTGTGGTCTGCAAGGTAATAAGATGGCAACTTAACATTTAGCTCCAATACCTCTGTCCTGATCCTGCTGCATTTGACGTCCTTTAAACCCAACTCTGAGTTTTAAATGCCAAAACTGTCTCCTCAAGACCAACAGCTACTCACCAGTAGTAACTTTTGTGTGCTCACTCTCGATAAGAAAGGACACTGGTATTGGTATGTGTGCGGCCTACCCACTCATGGCCTTTATGTTCTTACATACTTATTTATGTAATCTTTTGTATATTATGTGTATATACAGTACAGTTCTGAAAACAGGCTTTGCATGTTGCCTTATCCTGTTTAAATACTGTATAAATAATCTTCAACTTCAACTTCTGGTCTAGGCATAACAACTTCCATGGTGGCAGTGACTGACCTGAATCAGGTTACAGCTCCGCTCACACAGATCTTAAATAATACTGAAGACTTCACAAGACATTGTTTCAGTTGGGCAGAGACTGGACTCGGATGGGTCAAGGGTCATAGCTGTGTATGCCTGGACCAATGACCTAGAGGGACACTTGAGACATCATGATGGAAAAATAAATACCTTCTGGAGAAAATCAACAACATGGAAAACAGAGCCAGGTGCAATGGTATTTATTTTAGTCTTTGGTAACCAGGTGAGGCTCACTAGGCACAAGTGCCTGTTTTCAGGGGCTTGTGGTTTCATGGGATGTATTGAGGGTATAAACATGATCAATTTTCTCAATGGTGGAATCCTAGAAATCCTCACTGCACTAAACTGTCCTACTCTGGAGCTTGATAGGGCTCACCATTTCCTCGCAGCCAAACTGAAGCCTGGAGAGCAATTGTGTTCGATACTGGATCAATTCCTAGGGTTTCCTATCAAACAAAATATCCTCAGTTTGGCTCAGAAATAGGAGCCCTCTCTCATGTGCAGACACACAGTCCACTTTTATCAATACTACTCCTATGAGCTGTCCAGTTGTTGAAAGGAGTATACCAGAGCCAGGAAACATCATGTGCTCTGATACCCTGCCCAGCTTTGTATCATCCATAATGGAGTTCCTGTCACATTCTCAATTATGGCTGAACACTTCATTTTTGTGTTCACTTGTGCTTGCGCAAGGAACTTCTTGATACTAATTGCATTTTAGAGGTGTGTTACTACTGAGCCAATTACAGCTGAAACTGCAATGGGCTTAGCAGTGTATTCCAATGACCAGGCACTCTGCTCATGACAGTAGTTCTGCTTGCTGATGTGGCATGTTCTGTAGCTGAAAGAAATGAACCAATCCAATGAGACAGCACTTCATTTCTTTCTGTAATCATGACTCCGGGCATGTGCATTACAGTTGACACTAATGCCCATAACCAAAGTTACCGAAGCTGCCCTTTACAAGACAAATCACTCCCATCACAACCCCGTGAACCAAATCATCCACCTGCTCAGTGGATCGTGGACAACTGAGCTAATAGTAGCATAGGGGAAAAAAGGCTCAGTTGTTCAGCATTCAGTCTCCATGTGTTGGGACAGTAGGCCACCCACCCACCCACATTGTGAATTGGAAAGAACACAACGCACAACAGGACAGTACTGTGTGGTCCTTCCCAACAGACCCACCTCATTTTTTTTTCCTTAATTCCTAACATTGAGGGCCAATCCCAGTGTCCACACTGCAAGACCCCCCAAATAACTGTGGAACTCTGGGGACTCCACTTCCAGTGTCCCCAAATGTCTGTCTCTCTCTCAGTACTGTGGGACACTGTGGATTCCACTCTCAGTGTCCCTAGTGATGTCCCCCATCCCACTTCTACTGTCAGAAACTGGGAAGGCCACTCCCAGTGTCCCCAAATCTGTATCCCCCCTCCTGGTAGTCCAGGACACTGGGGAGCCCACTCCCAGTGTCCCCAGTGATATCCCTCATTCACTTCCAGTGTTGTACAATGGGGAGCCCACTCCCAGGGTTCACAAAATAGTATCCCCCCTCCCAGTAGTCGGAACACTGAGGAACACACTCCTAGTGTCCCCAGATGTATTCTGTGAAACCTGTAAAAAAAGAAAACAGTCCCATGATGTCTTTTCCCCCTGAAAAAAAGAAAATAGCCCCTTGTTGTCCCTGCCTTACCCCTCCCCATCCTGACCCTCCCACTGTGCACCCTCCACCCTACACACCTCTTGCCCCATACTTACCACCCGAAGTTGTCAGCTGTCTTCTTCTGTGGACCGGGACATGACTGCACTCTTCAAAGCTGAATTGGAAACTGAAGAATAAAGGTAAGTGCCATATAATGGTTACAAATGGCAATTTTTCTGTATTTTTGCACCAAATGTTCAATATGGGCTTTTTGGGACCCCACCTCATGAACACTGACTCTGTCATTTCTTTACTCAGTCCCAGAAGGTAATTTTGTGGTTGCTGTCCAAAATCACCATTCGGGACTGATTAATGAAATGTCAGTGCCAGTGTTCATGAAGTGGGATCCCAAAAAGCCCATGTTGAAAATCTGGTGGAAAAATTTCTAAAAATGGGCAAGTTTCATATGCTTGTTGAAATTTTTCTAGCCATTTTTTCATACCACATCATGAACAGTAAAGCTGTCATTTTTCACATCCTGCCCAAAACGTATTTTTGCTACTCTTACACCAAATGGCACGGTCCTTGCATGAAATCACCTTTCAGGACCAGTTAACAAAATCACAGTGCCACTGATCATGACATGGGGTTCGAAAAAGCCTATATTGAAAATCTGATAAAAAAATTCCTATAAATGTATGAGTCACGAGCGTTCATTGAAATGTTTCTATGCACGTGCTTAACTTTGTTAATTTTTGATATTTTGACTCCAAATTTTCAACATAACCATTCCTAGAAGGAAAAGAGTATCTCTCCATCCCCCCCCCCCAGCTGCTGGAGGTCTGACTCAGAGCAAGTAAGAAGGAGATTACTGAGGAATATAGGAACTTCTTGTTCAAGAACAGGAAGATCAGGAGCTTAAAGGGCACAGACGCAGTAGAAAAGTAGGGAGAAAAAAGAATTATATAAAATAAAAAAATAAACAGAGAGAGGAGAAAGAGTAAGTAAACAAAATAGTTAAGGGACCACAAATAAGACATGATGGGAGTGGTGCAATGCAGTAGCTGTGGAGCAGCAGTCTTCCTGGAGATGTTCTGGATGATGTGGTGTTGTCCCATCTACTGGCACCTCTCTGGGCTGAGGGAGGAGGTTGCTCATCTCCAGATTGAGTTTGCCAGGATTCAGGGGACCTTTTCTCCCACCCAGGGACCACTAGGGCCACCACTGCTGCCTCAGAGATTGCCAAGAAAGAGGAGCAGTTGGACCATAGTGGGCTCGGGGAGGGTGAGAGTGGTGAAACGGAGGTGCATCCCTCCAACTATACCTCTCCACAATTCATATGCTATTCTGGCAAAGTGTGGTTCCTATATGGAGGCACCCATAGTGGAGACCAAGGGGGATGCTAGGAACCCCCACATAGGAGACCCACAGGAGGGTGGCATGTGACCCCACAGGGGAAGGAAACAACTCCTGGTGGCAAACCCCATTGTTAGGAGGGTAGAACTGGGGGGAGATGGGGAGAGGAAGATAAGGTGCCTGCCTGGTGCTATGGTTTGGAGGGACAGGGAGTGATTCCTCAGGATTGTGGGAGCAACTACAAGGGGGAGGGAGCTGGATGTCACTGTCCACCTAGGAACAAATGACCTGGCTGGGAAAGGGATCAGAGCAGTGCAGGAGAAGTTTGTGGCATTGGGGAGGGGCCTTAGACAAATAGCACAAACAGTATCCTTCTCAGAGGTGCTGCCTGTCTATGGCATGGATGAGGCTAGGATACTCCATACCATGTGATTCAATCAATGATTGAAAAACTGGTACAGAGCTCAGGGTTGTGGCTTCACTGGGGATTGGGGGTCCACCTAGATGGATGCAAGCCTATACTGGTGTGATGGTCTGCATCTGTCTGGGAGGAGAACCAGGATCCTAGGTGATAGATTTAAATGCTTCATTGGCAAGCATTTAAACTACCCGGGGGGGTGGGAGGCACTGAAAAGGAGCAGGAAAATCCTGGCTCCTCCCTCAAAAAAACAACTTAGTTAGTGAGATGACACCAAGAGAGAGTAGTCAATAGGGAGAAGGGCATGAGTAAATGCAGAAAAAGGCAAAGGCATAAGGCCATCAAAAAATGAAGGGTAATGAGCACCAATGCCTGTAGTGTTGGTAACAAGCTTCCTGAACCGGTGGCCTTGATGGAAGAGGGATGCCTGGATATCATAGCAATCACAGAAACATGGTACACAGAGAACCATGACTGGGATGTTAACATACCATGGTACACAGTCTACAGGAGGGACAGGGAGAGCAGAAGAGGAGGAGGAGGAGGAGGAGGAGCTCTCTATGTAAGGGAAGGTATCAAAGCAAAGGAACAAAAGGGTAAACAGGTATCAGAGGAGGTATTGTGGGTTACCATGGAAACTGTAAATTGCACCATAATCCACACAGGGGTTGTATACAGACCCCTGTCTCAGGGGGAGGAAAAGGACAAGGAAATGATAGAAAGCATCCTTAGGATGGCACAGAAAGGGGAGATATTGTTGTTGGGGGACCTGAATATGCCAGATGTTAACTGGAGCACCTTTGCTGCAGCCACATCCAAGAGGAGGGTCATACTTGATGCCCGACAGGAGGCATAACTCAGACAGCTAGTGCTGGAATCCACTCAGAAGGGAGCAATCCTAGACCAGGTACTCTCAAATGGGGATGGAGAGAGGTTCTCAGATCTAGAAGTGGGTAGCCATCTGGGAACAAGTGACCACCAAACAGTGTGGTTCATGTTAACTCAGCTGCAGAGTCAAGCCACATAAAAGTAAGTGTACCGGACTTCAGGAGGGCTGACTGTTAAAAGGGGAGAGTGCCTCAGAAAAGCACTAGCAAACATGCAAGAAGGAGGGATGCAGCAACATTCGGGAAACATCAGAATTGCTATCACAGAGCTAACAAGCCTTTGTGTGAAGCAAATAAATAAATCAAAATGAAAGAAAAAAACACTATAGTTCTCAAAAGTGGTGGTGGGAAAGGTTAGGGAGAAAAAGATAGCATTCAGGAAGTATAAGGAAACACAGAAGGAGCAGGACAGAGAACTGTACCAGATAAAGCAGAAAGAAGCAGGGAAGGCAGTCAGGATAGCAAAGGCCCAAACTGAGGAAAAGCTAGCCAACCCAGTTAAGAAGGGTGATAAAACCTTTTATAGGTACATTAGGTAGTGAAGAAAGACAAGGGAGGAATAGTGAGGCTGAATAAAGGGGAGGGTGGTTGGTCAGAGAGGGACAGTGAAAAAGCAGGGATACTGAATGAATACTTCTGCTTAGTATTCACAAAAGAAGAGGAGGGGGAGGTACCTATTACAATTGTTACATGAGGTCCCTGCACCCTAATTGGTACCCTCAGAGGTACACCGTAGACAGCTAATGCTTAGGCTTATGTTATACTAACATATAGGGCTAAGGGCATCTATCATACAAGAGTAGATGTCAGAATATGTATGCATATTGTTGTAATACACTTTGCTTGCTAATGCATATATTCTTCTATGTATTTTCTGTGTATTTCTTACTTGTAAGATGCCAAGGCACCTGTGTCCTTGGAATAATTATGATATATAAGTCGGCATTGCCACCTTTCGGTGATTTGTACTACTACACTGAATTATGTAAGACTCTGTATAAGAACTCTATTGTTTACAAACTGATGACTACTACAAAATTTTGTAATGTTATCTTGGACCATGGAGCCACCTCTAATTTAGCCAATAGGGCTCATCTCTGTAACAAGAAATGTTTCTATCTTACAGTAACCATAGTAATTATCATAGGTATATAATGTGATACCCTAGTCTTGTACCTCAGAGATCCCAAGAGACACAAAGACACCTCGAGGTATAGGGAACGCTTAGTGCTGGATCCCAGTTCGTATTGGTAAGAACTGCTTAGGGCAACTGTGATTCTATCCTTTTTGGTAGTAATAAATAAGTTTATTACTCTTATGCAACGTGTCTGTGATTACTTGCATTCCCAATATTGCCAAGAACCTGAAAGTGAGGTTTAGACCTCCTGACACAATCAATAGAAGCACTCTGGATAGGGGGGTCGATACCAGGCCTTTTACAGAAGAAAGGGTTCTGAAAGAACTCCTAAAATAGAAGGTGGACAAAGCAATGGGACCTGATGGGATTCACCCCAGAATTCTAAAAGAACTAAGGGAAGAACTAGTGACACCACTATCTATCCTTTTAACAAATCATGGGAGGATGGTGTGGTACCTGAGGACTGGAGGAGTGCAGATGTGATTCCCCTTCTCAAAAGTGGGAGCAAGAGAGAGAGGCAGTAAACTACAGACCTGTCAGTTTGACCACAGTGGTAGGGAAAATGTTGGAATCACTTCTAAAGAAAATAATTGTTGAGTACCCAGAGATCAGTGGGACACAGGACCCAAGGCAGCATGGATTCACAGCAGGAAGGTCATGTCAGACAAATCTAATTGATTTCTTTGTCTGGGTCATCAAAGTAGTAGACCAGGGAGGGGCTGTGGACATGGCCTACCTAGACTTTAGCAAGGCATTTGACACAGTCCCACACAAAAGATTAATAAACAAATTAGCCAGCCTGGGAGTGGGTCCCAGGGTGGTAGCCTGGGTTAAACATTGGCTGGACGACAGGACACAGAAGTTAATAGTAAACAGAGTCCACACCAAAGAAAGGGGGGTTGCTAGTGGGATACCGCAGGGTTCAGTACTGGATCTGGTCCTTTTTAATGTCTTTATAAGTGACATTGCAGAGGGACTGGAAGGAAAAGAATGCCTCTTTGCAGATGACACAAAGATCTGCAACAGGGTTGATACACAAGGGGGGATGGAAAGGATGAGAAGTGACTTGGCAAGGATGGAGGAATGGTCAGAAGTATGGCAGCTTAGATTCAGTGCAAAGAAGTAAAAAGTAATGCACCAGGGAAACAAAAACTCAGGAGAAGAGTACACAATGAGCGGGGAGGTAGTAACAACAAAAATGGAAAGGAACCAGGGGTGGTGATATCAGATGACCTAAAGATTAGCAATCAATGTGAGAAGGCAGTAGGGATAACTGAGGGGATACTGGGATATATAGGGAGAGGCATCACCAGTAGAAAACAAGAATTTGCTATCCCTCTGTACAGACAGTTGGTGAGACCCCATCTGGAGTACTGCATGCAGTTCGGGAGACCCCATCTCCACAAGGACATAGACAGGATAGAGGCAGTCCAGAGGAGGGCAACTAAAATGGTGCAGGGTCTGCAAGAAAAGCTGTATGAGGAGAGACTAAAGGAGCTTAATATGTATACCCTTGAGGAAAGAAGGGAGAGGGGACATGATAGAAACTTTTGGCACCTCAGTGGAATCACAAGTCCAAGAGGGTAGCATCTTTCAGAAAAGAGACTTGCAAGAGCAAGGGGACACAATTTAAAGATAGAAGGAGGGCGGTTCAGGGCAATGTGAGGAAGATATTTCACAGAGAGGGTAGTGGATGCCTGGAACAGCTTTCCTGAGGAGGTTGTGGGGTCTAAAACTGTGGGAGAATTCAAGAATGCATGGGACAGACATAAGGCAATTCTTGTGGGGGGTAGAAAGAAATAGGCTGTTGGTTAACTAGGATCTGCGGCCTATCCTGTAGGTAGGGAAATGGGCAGACTAGATGGGCCTAGCGGTCCTTATCTGCCATCAAAGTTTATGTTTCTATGTTTCTATGTATGGTGCCCACACCTGTGCTCCATACTCCAGATGTGGTCGTACCAGTGCCTGGTACAAGGGGATGATAACCCTCTTATCCCTGCTTTTTATGTGCTGTTAAATACAATTGACATTTTGATTAGCTTTTTTGGTGACATTACTACAGTGTGAACTGAACTGTAGGTATGAAGATATTGTTATCCCTAAATCTCATTCCTCCATTGTAGTAGGTAATATTTTGTCTCTTATCTTGTAAACTATATTTGGGTTCTGCCTTCCCAAGTGCATAATTGTGCACTTATTCTCATTTAGTTCTAGTCAGTACTTCTTAGTCCAGTTCAATATATCAAAGATGGCATCTTGCATGATATTATCATCCTCATTGGTGTTAACTATTGCCCCTACTCTACAGTCATCGGCGAACTTGGTTGACCAGATGTTGCTATGTTTGTATCTCAATGAAGATACATATATGTTGAAGAGACAGGGACCCAATACAGAGCCCTGTGGGACCCCACTTGACACATTCGCCCATTCTGACAGAGCTCCATTTACAGTCACTCTCTGCCTCCTCCCTCCCAACCATGAGGTAATCCAACTAATCAAATTCCCATCTAACCCTGTTTGTTTGAGTATGATCAACATTTAATTATGGGCAGTTTGTGGAATGCCTTTAAAAAGTCCAGGAAGACCACATTCACTGCATTACCGTCATCCAAAGCTTTGCAGACTTTTTTTATAAAATACCAACAAATTTGTCTGGCATGAATGAAATTTCATAAATCCATGTTGGGTTGGGTCTAATAAATGAGTTGCCACAAGATGTCATAGTATTTTGACTTTTATCATACCCTCTAAGATTTTACATATCATGGATGTTAGACTACCAGGACAGAAATTTTCAGGGTTAGTCCTAGGGCCTTTTTTCAAAATTGGTATGACAACAGCATCTCTCCACTCTTGTGCTACCTCACCCAAATCAATACATTTCTGGAAAATATGTGTTAATGGAGTTGCTAAGCTTTCTGAGAGTTCTGCCAGAATTCTAGGGTGTATATTGTTTATACTGAGTTTTTTGTAATGTTTCCAACATATTTTTTACTTCAATTTTTATTTTGTCGGGTGTTGTTTTGAAGCAACTAGAGGAATATCAGTCTTATTTTTGTTAAATACCAAACAGAAATAATCATTTTGGATGTCTGCTGTTTTCCTTATCATTTGAAGTGATCCCATCAGAATTCGTATGTGGGCCAATTGTATGTACAGGTTGCTTATTGCTGTTAATATATGTATAGAACATTTTATAATATCCTTGGTTTTGGAGGCAAGTGCTAACTCATAGTTAGCTTTAGCCTTTTTTATAGTCATTGGCCCCGATTTTAGAAAGGCTACACCTGATGTAACAGCACTTGTGCCAAGTAGAATGCCGCAAGTAGCAACTTACGCCAGCAGTTGCGACTTGTGCTAATTCTAAGTGGCCCCTCTTCGACATGTCGCGGGTCACTAGCCGAACAGCTGTTACACGGGCAGTTGCGCCATAAACCCCCTGCGACATGGCACTAGGGGGTTTATGGCAGCAGTTGTGCCCATTCCAGAAGGGTTGCAACAAAGTCCCCATTGTCAGGATTCTACAAGAACCCCAGGAGGAGAACCGGCCATGTAAGTTACACCTGCAGTTAGCTGGTGTAACTTACATCCATCCTCCGAGAGTCCTGTAGAACCTGATCCATGTCCCTCCCATGCCCAGACCACTCTTGTTGCTGCCCCACTGGGCATCTCAGAATGATCCCACCTGATCCCAGTACTGCACATGCCCCCCCATACTGTAATGGTCTTACAGGGCTGCCCACACAACTGCCCCCTCATGCCTAAGTTACAAGTTCCACAGGGCTGCCCACACCCCCAGCCCTCCGAATCCCATGTTGTAAAATGCCCCACAGGGTGGTGCTGTCATCCTCCCCACCTGTGCGTGCCCCGAAGCCCGAGTCACCGGCCTCAAATGCTGCAAATAACCCAATATGCCTTTGGTAGTTTAGTGGACCCCACCCAGCTGTGCCAGCTCACTTTGGTTATCCCGCTGAAGAGGACTAGCCCACTACTTCATGGCCAGTTGACTGAGTGCTGGTAGGAGTTGCAAAGATGCACCCAGAAATAATTTCTTAGCGCATCTTTACAGGAGCGCCCACAGCACTCAGTCAGTGGCTGGCCATGGAGGTAAGAGGTGGGCTGTGCCAATCGCCTGCTGGGGATGGGTGGGGGGTGCTGGGTGGGCTGGCATGGCTTGGTGGGGGGCTGGGGGGCCACTAGACTACCAGGGCATATCCGGTTATTTGCCATATTTGGGGCCAGTGACTCGGGGGTTGTGGCACGCACGGGTGGAGAAATGACAGCGCCACCCTGCAGGGCATTCTACAATGGGATATTCAGGGGGGCTGGGTGTGTGGGCAGCCCCATGGGGCATGTAACATAGGTGATGAGGAGCCAGTTGGTGTGGCCAGCCCTGTGGGGCAATTACTGGGGGTTTCAGGGCCAGTTAGTGGCCAGTCCTCAGCGGGTAATTGCTGGGGGTTGTGGGGGTCAATTGGTGTAGCCAGCCCTGTGGGGCAATTGCTGGAAGCTTGGGGGCAGGTGATGATGCAGCCTGCGGGTGGCTATTATTGCTTGCTGGGCGGGAGGTGCACTTGCAACCTGAGGCTGCGAGTTGCAACATGCTGGCCAGGTAAGTCCTCTGTGCGGCGTACCTGGTCACATGTTGCAAGTTGCAGGACTTTGCTGCGGAGACCCTTCCCCTTCTTGAATAGGGTGCAGAGTCAATGTCGCAGTTGCAGGTGGCTCAAGTTGCATTCGGTGGCAACTTCCACCACCCTTCTAGAATCGGGCACATTGTTACTTCTTTTACTAAAGCCTTGCATTTTATCTTACCCTCAAGATCATTAGATTTTAATAGTGTCCTGTACATTATATATATTTTTTCTTATTAGTTTCTTTATTTTTGCATTGAACTACCCATTTGCATCTTTTTATTTCTGTTATGTTTTATTCTACTTGGTATATGTCTACTTATTTTTGTTCTCAGTTTCTCCAATAATATCTCCCACATTTCCTCTACTGTTTTATTACTGAAGTTGATTTGTCATTCCTATCTATCCATAGTCGATTTAAAAGAATGAAAATCAGCCCTACCAAAATGTGATTTGCATGTATTCCTGTATTTTACCTCCATAATGGAGTCTTCCTTTATTTGAAAAAAGGACCATCTGATGATCATTATTGCCAAGGAGACTTGTGACCTCAATTGTTTCCACATTTTCCGTATGTGTCATAATGATGTCTTTATCCAAAGCATTTCTATGCTGTAATGTTCCAGAATTACCTCTTTGCTATTTATTATATTATTAATATAAATATCTATTCCTCCCCCTCTCCTGTGAGTTCTGGATTTCGCATACAGTGAGTAGCCATCAATATTTGTATGATATGGATCAGTATTCTCCCACCAAGACTCTGTCACTAAAGCAAGATGTATGTTCTGAGAATTTAGAAACTGTTTAAATTCATCAGATTTGTTGAGCAGACTTCTTACATTTGCAAGTACCCCATTCCAGTCACAGACATATTTGCTAGTGTATTTTGTTCTGTTCTTTATTGTTATATCTGGTGTACCATCCCCCCGGAACTAGTTTAAATGTAACTTAATAACCTTATTTATCCTCTTCCCTAGCATTCTTGTCCCAGCTCTATTTAAGTGCTGTCCATCCCCTTTGTAAACTGCCTTATTCTAGAATGTTATGGAGTTATCCATAAATGATAAATTCAAGTTTGTTTAATTTGCAAAAGTGCTGTAGCCATGTATTTATTTCATCTATGGTTTCATTTTTGTAAGCCTGAAATCCATGTGTAGGTAGTATACCTGAGATGATTGCTTCACCCCCTCTATCCTTCATCCTTTTTGTAAATTTTTTATAGTTGCTCTGAATTGTTATTTTGTCACTTTTTTCCTATGTTATTGACTCCTACATGAAGTATGACCAAGGGTTTGTGGGTTCTCTCCATTAAATAATTTAATAATGTATCTATGTTGGTCAACCTGACCCCTGGGAGGGTGCTTACCACTGCATTTATTTTTCTCCCTTTACATATGAGTGTATCCATACCTCTTGCAATAGAATCCCCTACAATAAGAATATCCCTGATTTATTCATTGTGGGTTTTTAGGTTATGGTCTGTTTCTAAATCTTGAGGGCTACCCCTTCCATCTACGTTTTCTATCTACAATTGTCAACTCAATGGCAATCTTCTTTTCTTTTGAAGAGTTTTAATTTTCCTCTAACACTTCCTGGGGGTTAGTATGCAGCTCTGTTCTGGGATATTTGTTAATATTGTGCTATCTGTTTTTACAACTTGGGACATTGTATATAGTTCAGGATTTAGGATGTCATACTTATTTTGTAGTAATAACTGCTCACCTTTTGGCAGAGTTCTTCTTTTGTTCTGATGTGTTTTTTGTTTTATATGCTTAGTTTAATTCAACTTTACTGTTTCCCAGTCCTCCACTTTCTTAGACTTGAGGCATTGACCCAAATTATTAGGTGTACTAGTTATCATATCTTGCCCTTATAGAGATAGATTCTCAACCATAGCATTGAGAAAGGTTTCCATCTCCTCTATTTCTTTGTGGACTTCCACCCTTTTTTGTAATTGTCTAATTTCTTCCCTTAGTGTTTCAATCAGTAAGCAGTTATCACATATGAAGTTGTTACATTTGGTGCCTTCTGTGTACATCAAATGATGTTTACATTGCTTCTGAGTTCTCCTTCCCCTTCCTTTACCCTGAGACATTATTAACTGTAAAAGTACTTTACCAATCTTGTAGTACCTAATGTATATCAGTGTCCATTTATTTGCTTTTAGTGCTTCTGGGCTTGGTCCCTGGGTGTCCTGAGTGTGTCACCTCACATGCAACGTGTTCCCCACTCCACTCGCCTTGCTCACAACAGTGTTTTTTAAATAACCAACTCGACCCGTAAGTTCTCGCTCGAGGTCAGATGCCTGAAGCGAGTAATAAATATAAAATTATTATTTCTGCCCTTTTTCTGCACAATATGAGCCCCTCTTGCATTACTCTACTGAGCAAGGTTGCAGAATGTAGTTAAAAGTGCAAAATGAACAGGCTAGATGTTTTTGTAGTTTAGGATGTTTCCCTGTCTGAACTACTGTCTCTCTCTTCCTGGTGCTGCTAGAGTGTTACTAGGGCTCCCAAAGAGTGTATACTCCTAGACACTGTTAAAATACAGAACAATTACATAAATCACTAGGTATCAGTCTCCCTGCAATGTTTAAGCACTTTTACACAATTTTAGTGTTGCATGCAGTCTCCATACTATTCTCTGTTTTCATGAATGACCTGTCAGGCATTCTTATGAGAACAGAGTGCATTTTATATGCTGTGGAATATGGCCTTGTGGTGCTCACACTTGTGCCAAAGGGAGCTGAGCCTCCACACCCCTCCTGTCATTTTTGCATCAATGGGGTGACATAGAAATTTGCATATCACCTACCTGAGGAGGGACATTCCCCCTCCATTCCTGATATCTTGTGAAGGATGCTGCTGATGGCTGTGTATTACCATTTGTTGTCAGGTGAGGGATGCCAAGGCTTCTCAGTACTAACTGCAGTCCCTCCAGTAACACCCTGTAATGCAGTTTCCTCTCTTTCTTTCAAGGGGTCCACCCCCCCCCCCACGGATATGCATTTGGAGTGGTCATGATCTCTGTGCCTGCTGAAAGTCTGCCTGCTGTTGTTTGGTAGCTTAGCCTGCAAATGTACTGTCCCTTTGTATAACTGTGGAGGATCCAGTTTCGTGTTGGGGAATTGTTTTACTCACAGATACCATGGGCCCTTCTTTCTCCTCTGTCTCCTCCCAGAGTCCATTTCAAGGGATGGCTGGTGGGAACAGGGATCTGGGGTTCTTCTAGGAAACTGTTTTGGTACCATTTTGGTAGATACAGTATCTGCACTACGCAGAGCAGTACATTCCCCCACATCAGGCATCTCAAGGCATGGCTTCTCATCTATGATGGCAGTTGACTGATGCACAGGAACTATCAGCACAGCCATCAGCATAACAGACTGCACAAAATGACACCCTGCCAATCTCCCCTTGCTTACTTGTCTACATAATTACCCACTGGGCTGTGGAGCACTCCCACTGAGGTTTTTAGCCTCTGGTCACTTTCTGTGTGCATAACCAATATGCTGAGTCCCCACTGATTTAAGAATGCCATCCTTCCCCACAGGGAAGCAGAGGCTCCTAGGCCAGAATACAGGAAATGAAAGTACCTTGGTTGCCTTTAGTAATAGATATGACTGCACCCTGTAACCCTGTGCAGGCTGTTGATTGTGTAGTTGATTGTTTCCCCTTATCCCCTCCTAGTTACTCCCTCCTTCCTCTCCCTTCCCCTCTCCCCCTTGTACAATGCATACGACTATCAAGACATCCATTGCATCCTTTTATGTACTTTTTATAAAGCTGAAAATGATAAAAATTGTGCTTAAAAAACATACAAAAAAAAAGAATCCTTTCCCCCCTTATTGGTTATGGAGAATCCTGAAATGGGTGTATGAATTAGAAGCAGAATTTGACGGCAACTAAGGACCACTTGGCCCACCCAATCTGACCATTTTCTTATGCCTATCCTATAGTAATGTGTGAAGTCGCCTAAATTCAATTCACAAATGATTTCATAAATTGCACTCAATTCACAAAGAGCAATTCATGCAATTCACCAATTTGTGGAGCACAAAATTGAATGAGAAGTGTGGAGTTTTGCAGGTGAAATTCCACACTTCACAGACAAACCTCCCTGGTGTAGTAGTGGGTGCCCCCCCCCGGCCACAATATAAAAAAAAAACATAAATCCCTGGTGTTTAGTGGTCCCCCATCCCCCAAGAGATCACTGGCCACAAAGTAAAAATATATATTTTTAATTAAATTCCTGGCGTCTAGAGGCCCCCTACCTCGCTAGTGAGTGTCCCCCACCCCAACCCTGAGCAGGTGACCAGCACAGCCCTCCACTCCCCACCATGGCTGGCTGCCCAACTTTCCTCTAATGAATGAGTGTGTACTTGTACAACTAAGCATTCTTTCATTCTAGGTCAGTTGGGTGGCCAGCCATGGTGGTGAGGAGGGCTGTGCTGGTCACCACTTGGGGTTGGGGTGGGCAGCAGGTGGGGTACTCCTGACAGGGTGGGGGTGTCACTAGACACCAGGGATTTAATAATAAAAAATATATATATATATATATATATATAGAGAGAGAGAGAGAGAGAGAGAGAGAGAGAGAGAGAGGAGATTGTGATTTCCCTCGTGGCAGGTGATCGGGGGAGTGGAACCACTAGATGCCAGGGATTTAATTTTTACACTGTGGCCAGCAATCAGCTAGGGAAGGGGCACTAGACACCAAGGAATAAATTAAAAATATATATACTTTTTTATGTTGTGGCCAGCAATCAGTGTGGGGGGGGAGCCACTAGACACCATGGGTTTAATTAAAAATATATATACTTTTTTACGCTGTGGTCGGTGATCGGCAGGGAGGGGGGACCACTAGACACCATGGATTTTGGCGATTCAACATTTGTAACTTCTCCTTGCTTTGGTTTTTTTTTTTAGTGCAATTTGCACATAAAAACTCTAAAGCAAGGCGAAGCTACAAGTAGCCAATTCTCAATAAACCAGGTAACTTCAGGAACTGAGTCATGGGGCAGAATTTGATGACTTTGCTGAAAAATCACCATCAAAGTAAAACTTTGTTGCATCTATCCTATCCTATCCTATCCTATCCTATCCTATCTTACACTAGCCTAGCCTAGCCTATCAGATCGTATCCTATCCTGTCTCATAAACATAAGAAATTGCCAGCAGATATAGGCCATTCGGTCTATCTAGTCTGCTGGAGTGTGCAGCATGCCATCTATTAGACTGCAGCTGCCCCCCCTCCCCTTGCACCCTTTTTCAGCTTAGTGTTCCCCATTTCTGACTTCGCTTCTCCCACCCTCCCCCCAGGTTTGACCCTCCCTTTGACCCTATCCCACCCTGTCTTGAAGCTGCCCACAGTCTGCAATGCTACCACTTCCTCTTGCAGTGCATTCCAAGCAGCCACCACCCTCTCCGTGAAATAATGCCTCCTCATCTCTCTCTTGAACCTTCCTTCCTCTAACTTCCGACTGTGATCCCTGGTGTCCCTACCTGCTTTTAACTTAAATAAGCCCCCTGAATTAACTTTCTTTATGCCCTTTATGGTACTTGAAGGTCTCACTCCTGTCCCCTTTCTCCCTTCTGTCTTCTAGGGTGTACATGTTGAACTCCTTCAATCTCTCCTCATGTGCCCTGTCCCCCAGCTCCAGGATCATTTTCATCTTGTCCCGTACTGTCCTGTCACCGCAGACCCTACTTGACTCTGGATTCCTCTCCCCCATGCTTCCTGACTAAGATTCCCTTGTGCCTATCCAGTGCATGCTTAAACCCCACCATTGTTTTCACCCCACCACTTCTGCTGGAAGACTGTTTCAGGCATCCAGCACTCTTTCAGCGAAGAAATAATTTCTGACATCTTTCCTAAATTCCCCCCATCTGACTTTATTGCATATTCCCTTGTTTTCATATATCTTTTTCTCTGGAAAATACTCCTCACCTGTTCTTTATTTAACCCCATGAGGTATTTACAGGTCTCTATCATGTACAGTCTTGCTGTTCTCTCTTCCAGTGTGCACATATTCTGGTCCTTTAGTCTCTCTTCATAGAGCTTCTGATCAGACCAAGCATTATTTTAGTTACCCTCCTCTGGACTGCCTCCACCTTGTATATGTCCCTCCTGAGATGTGATCTCCAGAACTAGACACAGGACACCAGGTGGAGTTTCACCAGCAATCTATGCAACAGCAACACCACCTCTCTTTTTCTGGTGGTGATACCCGTCCCTTTGCACCACAACATCCCACTGGCCCTAATTGATGTAATTTGTAGGATTAGACATGGGTACCCTCCCCCTGGTTAGTTTTTACTGTTGGATCAATATTTGGATCACCCAGGTGGTTGCTAGCCATGCCATGGCTTCCATCAATAGCCTGGCTGTGGTGCTACTTCCACTCATCTGTGTCGTTGTGCCATTCCTTAACTATCTTATCTGTGGCATTGTTTTATACACTTTTGCATATCGTTTTATGTCATTGTACTACAGACACTATGGGAGTTACAGAAAGTGATATATTCAATGAATTGTGTAAGGGAGTTTTCTTCTTGCCCTGGGATTTTTATGTATGTCTATGGAGAGTGAAAGTCTGACCTGGTCAGGCTCTCAATGGTGCTTGGGTATTTTTCTGGCCCCTTTTGGCTGTTTCATGAATGACATACATAACCTGCATCACCTGGAATGTCAGGTGACTAAAGTTGCCTATAAAACATAAGCGTGTCCTGGCCCAGCTCAAGGCCCTTCACAAACTGGAACCTCTGAAACATAGAAGCATAGAATTTGTAAGCAGATAAGGACCACTTGGTCCACCCTGTCGGCCCATTTTGTCACTGTCTGTACTGTCACCGCAGACCCTAGCTGTTCTCTAGCTATACCTTGTTATCATAGAAACATAGAAATCTGTCAGCAGAAAGGGACCCATTGGCCCATCTTGTCTGCCCTATTCCCTCTCATAGCCACCTTTGTCCTACCCGCTTATTCCCCTCTCTTTTGTCCCCCTCCTTCCCAGTGCTGTTTCCAGTCCCCTTGATCCTTATTGTTTGACTACAAAGGTTTTGTTGTTTAGATCCCATACATGCTTGAAGCCTACCACTGTTTTTGCCCCCACCACTTCCACTGGAAGAGTGTTCCAGGCCTAAACCACTCTTTCAGTGAAGAAGTACTTCCTCTTATCATTTCTAAGTTTTCCCCCTTCCAGGTTTGTTGCATGCTTTTTTGTTCTTGTGCATCTTCTCTTCTGAAAAATATTCCCTTCCTGTACCTTATTCACCCCTGTGAGGTATTTATAGGTCTGCATCATGTCCCCATCTCTCCCTCTTCTCTTCCATGGTGTACATACTAAGATCCCTCAGTCTCTCCTCATAGGGCTTATGATGCAGTCCCTGCACCATTTCAGTTGCCCTGCTCTGCACAGCCTCTACCATGTCTATGTCTTTTCTGAGATGTGGTCTCTATAACTAGACTGTCACACCACATCATCTCTTCTTCTGATGCTACTCCTCCCTATGCATCCTACCGGCCTTGCCTGCTGTCTTGTCTCACTGCCTTGCCAACTTGAGGTCATCAGATATGAAATCCTCAAGGTCCCTTTCTAGTTTAGTGGCCATCAATACCTCTCCCTCCATTTTATACACTGACTCTGGGTGTCTGTGCCTTAGGTGCATGGTTTTGCATTGAAACCCAGCTGTCATAACCTTGACCACTGCTCAAATTTTCTCAGATCTCTGCTCATTCTCCCCACTACCTCTGGAGTGTCTACCCTATTGCAGATTTTGGTGTCATCTGCAAAGATGCTCACTTTCCCTTCCAGCTCTTCTGCAATGTTACTTATAAAGACATTAAAGAGGACTGGTCCCAGTACTGAGCCCTGCGGTACCCAGCTGATCAATCTTCCCTCCTCAGAGTGAGTGCTGTTTATCACACCCTCTGTTATCTATCCATCAACCAACTTTGTAGAGGGTTGATCACCTTGGGTCCCACCCCCAAACTGTCTGATTTCCTTATGAGCCTTATATGTGGTACAGTGCTGAAAGCCTTGATAGAACATCCTTTCAAAGGTAAAGGCAAATGGAGAGAGACAAAAGGGAAACTTAAAACCCTATCAAGGGTCAGGTGACAAAGGTATAGCCTAAACAAAAAAGGGGAATGCTAGCAAAGTCTTATTAAAATCATAAGGGGAAAGCTAACTAGAATCCTATCTAGGATATAACAACAAAGGGTAAACAAAAATGAAAAGGGACCTCTAGAAACATCTTTTTGGGTAATAGAATGAGTTCTTTTTTCAGGTCATAGAGAGAGTAATATTGGGAATGATGGGAGTGGTGCAGTGCAGTGAATATAGAGTTGCAGTCTTCAAGGAGACCTTTTGGAGACTGAGATGCTGCCTCATCTTCCTGCATGTCTCTGTGCTGTAGGAGGAGGAGGTCACTAGACTCCAAGCTGAATTGGGTAGGATTCAGAGTACCTCTTCCCCTACCCAGGAGCCACCATGTCCACCACCACTGCCTCAGATAGTGCCAAGAAAGAGGGCCGGCTTTACCAAGGTGGGCTTTGGGAGAGTGCGGATGTGGTGTTGGGAATATATTCCTCAGTCAGTGACACTATGGTACTCTTTCACCACTCTTGCAAGATAGGACTGTCATGAGGAGTCACCCATGATAGTGGCCAGGGAGAATGTGAGGGTCCTCCCAGGGAGAATGTGAGGGTTCTCCAGTGGGGAAGTTATGAGGTGGGAGGCTTAGGACCCTAGCAGAAGAGAAGCAACTTCTGGTGGGGGACTCAGTCATGAGGTGGATAGTTTTGGGAACTGGATGGGAGGGAAAAGGGGAGGTGAGGTGTGTACCTGGCACCTCAGCATGGAGGGATGGAGACCGGATCCTTAGGATCGCTAGGGCAGCTGAATGTCATTATCTATATAGGGACTAATGGCCAGCAAGGGACACGTGGGGGGGAATATAGGTTTATGGAGCAGGGGAAGGGCTCAAAGCTGATCGCTCACAAGGTGGCCTTCACTGAGGTGCAACTTGTATACAGTCTGGCAGAGGTTAGAGAACAGCACACCAGGTCTTCAATGACTGGTTGAAGGCATGGTGCATGGATAAGGGACTTGGCTACATTGGGTTCTGGGGATCTACCTGGGGAAATGAAAGCCTGTACAAAGGAGATAACCTCCATCCATTCAGGAGGAGCTACGGTAGTCCTGACTGGAAGGTCTAAATGCTACTCTGACAGACATTTAAACTAGCCAAGGGAGAGGCAGAAAAAAATTAGGGAGCCTGTAAATTAATCCAGTACAGAAAACTGAGCAGCAGAGAGGAGAAGCCTGTGTGAAACTTAATTCACCTAGGGGTAGAGGGGCATATGGAAAATGGAGAGGAAGGGACAGGAGGGTTGGAAAGTGCTTCTAAGGCTGAGAGAAAAGTCAAGGAGGGTGGACCAAGGGAGAATGAAAAAGGGGAGGTCAGTACCAGGGACAGGGGAATGATGAAGGATGGAATCAGGAAGGGGGGGCAAAATAGGGGCAGGGAGGACAAAAGAAGTAGTGAGCCATGTGTGCAAATGCAAGGAGCCAAGGAAATAAAATTTCTGATTTTGAGGCAAACATTTTGGAGGTGAACCTGGATCTGGTGGCCACAATAGAATCATGGTACTCAGACAACCACAGCAAGGATATAGCCATTCCAGATTACACCATGTTCCTGAAGGATAAGGCAGGGAGGAAAGTGGTAGGGGTTATTTGATATGTGAGGGAAGGTATAAACACTATAGAGATAGAGGGATACAACAAGGGCAAGGAAGGCTGGAGGTTCTTTGGGTTGGCTTAGAGACAGGTTCCAGGGCCTTTATCTGTGAGGGGGTGGTGTATAGACCACCAACACAGGAAAATGAGTTAGACAGGGTTTTGGGGGGAGACCACTGGTAGAATGGCAAACAATGGGATGGTACTGATTATGCGAGACTGTAATCTGCCAGATGTAGACTGGAGCATTCTGGCTGCAGCCACAAAAAGAAGTAGGGCCATCCAAGACTCCTTACAAGGGGGCATATCCCAGGCAGCTGGTTACAGAAGCCACTAGAGATGGTGCAGAGGAACCTGGTACTTATAAACAGGGATTTTTATTTATTTATTTTTTGTTAACCGGGTAAGTGCACTAGACAAATCCTGCCTATTTTCAGGCACGGCCCGGGGGAAGGGGATACAGATGAATGCCAACTGACCTTGAACCAGATTAAGCTGTTGGTGGTATTTTTTTAGTGAATGAGGGAAATTTGGCCAGGACACCAGGGAAATTCCCCTACTTTTTTCGATAAGTGCCATGGGATCTTTAACATCCACCTGAACTACCACCAATCCAGGTAGATAGGACCTCGGTTTAACGTCTCATCCGAAAGACGGCACCTCAGAAGTGCAGCACCCCTCTCATGCTGCACTACAGTGTCAGTACTGGGATATTAACCCAAGTGCCAGATGTGGGAACTGAACCCACAGCCCTCTGATCTCCCGGCTTCAGAGGCAAATGTGCTACCTACTGAGCCACTGACACTCACAGACATTGCAGACATCAAAGTGGGTAGCCCCTTGAATACAAGTGAATATCATACTGTGTGGTTTGGTATCTGTATTGTGCAGGAGAAAAAAATACACTAAGAAGAGGGTCCTGGACTTCATGAGAGCAGATTTTATAGAAATGGAACACTGGCTTAGTAAATAACTTAAAGGGGGGATGGCCAGGAGGAGGTAGAATGGAGACACAGTGGAAAAGGATAAAGGAGGGATTAACTAAAACAATGGAAAGCTATTTGAAGGAAATAAGTAAGGGTAATAGGAGAAAAGGGCCACTGTAATTCTCAATGGAGGTGATTAACATGGTAAGGGAGAAAAAAAACGCTTTTAGGAAGTACAAGGAGACCCCGATGAAGGTGGACAGGGAAGGATACCTTGACAAACAAAGGGAGGCAGGAAGGAGGGTGAGGACAACAAAGGCAAAAACAGAGGAAAGGATCATCAAGGAGTTCAGAAAATGGGAAAGGACTTTCTTCTGGTATGTGAGTGAAAACAGGAAAGCAAGGGGTTTGCTAGTGGAAATCAGGAGAGCGGGAGGGTACTGTGAAGAGGAAGTTTGAGAAAAAGCTGAGATTTTAAATGAGTACATCTGCTCAGTCTTCATGTGGAGGAGGGACCAACACATTTCAGCAAGTACTGGGCACAAGTCAATTTTTGGAGAAGACAGTCCAAATGGGGATTGGAAGCCCTAAAGGAAAACAAGTCAATTATGCCAGATGGAATCCACCCAAAAGACCTAAATGAACCAAGCACAGTGCTAGCTGCCCCTCTGGCAACACTATTCTGCACCTCATTGGAGACAGGGGTTGTTTCAGAGGACTGGAGGATGGTTAATGTGGTCCCACTGCACAAAAGTGGAAGCAGGGAAGAGGCTAGCAATTACAGGCCAATCAGTCTGATACAGAGATATGTGAAGTGGGCAAAACTGGCTCCATGTAATAATTTTGAAAATTCACTGCATTTTCTGAATTACTCTACCAGGTGAAGTCTGCACTTCGTTGAGAAAACCAGCTTTGCCATCAAGTGCGAAGCGAAAATTCTCTGCAGCTCAGGCCACATATGTGAAGTGCGAGATCATGGTGAAAGCGAAACTTTGCTGGCGAAGTTTGCCACTACAGGTGAAGTTTGTAGTGTATTGTGGGATTAAGGCCACATGTTGTGAAACAGAAGTCACTTGTTGCTGAACAGCGTACAGAAAGCTGAGAGGGGTAGTTCCTCAGTGCAGTGTTAAGAGAGTGAGCAGACAGGACACAGCAGGGTATGTAATTCTATGCTTGATCCTGAAAACAAGCCTTTATATTCATTTAGAAACCTTTATAAACCTTTAACAAACTTATATACCCTTACTTTAGAGTTAATTTAGAGTGCAGTTTTGTAGTCTTGCGTTTTGTTTAGTACTCTTTTAGATTTACTTTTGTTTGAATCAGTGTGTGGAGGAAGAGACTTTTTAGGAGTGAGTCTTTGTTTGTAATCTCCCCCACCACCCCCCAACCACCATTCCTAAATATGTTCTGGTGTGTTATATTGTAAATACCCTTGTTATTCCTGTGTTGGTGCAGTAGGGATCTGTGCTTGTTTTGTAGTTCAAATCAAACCTGTAATCTTCCCATACATCCCTAATCAGTGTGTGGAGGGAGAGACTGTTTGGGAGTGAGTCTTTGTAATCCACCCTCCTCCGTGTGTTTAGCAAGCAATTCCCCCCCCCATTCATTATTGTAATCCCAATGCTGTTAAAGAAAGCGAAAAAAGTTTGTGTTATCCTTGACTGTGTGTTTTAGTAAATATCCCTATCAGTGTTAGTGCAGTAGTGATCTGTGCTTGTCTTGTAGCTCAAATCAAACCTGTAATCCCCACCTCCCATGTATTCCTGTGTTCTTGATTGATATTGAGGTGTGGTATAGTAAATACCCCTGGTATCCCAACCTGTGTTGTTGTAGTACTACTTGGTGTGCAAAAGAAACCTTTATAAAGCTTCATAAACTACCCCTCCTAGCCTAGCCAGCCTGTCATTATAATCCCTGTTCTGTTAAGTACAGCCAAAAAAATAACTCTGTTCTTGATTGATCTTGAAGTGTGGTATAGTAAATACTCTTGGTATCCCACCCTGTGCTGTAGTTCTGCTTTGTGTGCAAAAATAACTTTTATAAACCCTTATAAAAATTATAAGGGAAGAAGAAAGCCTGGGAAGAGACTCAATAAAGGGAAATGTGTGAGTGAGGCAGGAAAGAGTTCAAAATCTCAGGGGAAAAGTAGTGCTAAGAAAATTGTTAAAGAAGCAATGTCTTCAGATGTGGTGGCAGAAGCACCAAGTACTATGGTCTCCGGGACCATCGCTAGCAATATTAGCACTGTATTAGTTTCCACTGGCTTTCCTGCAGCAATCTTTTCTCAGCAACTTCTGTGGCAGCCATGGTGGTGAGTGATGTAGTGGGAGGTGGCAAGGGTGGAAGCAGATACACCAGCAAACCAGTTACAGTGTTCCAGGAACAGAAGGTGGACCATGTTGCTGTCTCCATTGCTGCTTGTGGTGGTGGTGGTGTTCATCCTGATACTGTGGAGTCATTTGTTGAGGGCAATGATGGAAAGCTACAAAACATGGGTCAAACCCCCTACTGTTGTTGATGAGGAGATGGCTACAGAGCCTGTTGACATGAAGATTCAGGAGACTGAGGAGCAGGAGGAGGGCTTCAGTGGCTGGCATGAGGAGGATGGTGATAATGATGATGTGTTGGTTCCTATATGGGAGCCAGAAAAGAAGAAGCAGAAAGGTGGTGACAGTGCATGTGGTGTTGTATGCAGTATTGATTTAACAACCGAAGCTCACCCCCAAGCTTCCCCCATAATATTCTTGACATCATGAGACAATCTCAAAAAAAATACCCCCCCGGACACTTCCCCTCTGCTGTCCAAGTCCAGGTAGCATGACAAAAAAAGGCCTTTGAAATCCCTAGTTTGAGACTTCTATGCACTGGACCCAGCTGATGAAATGGTGCTTACATGCGAGCTCTGTCAAGCAAGGGTCAGTACGGAGAAGAAGGGCAGCCATCTAGGCACTGGTGGGCAACACATGCACCTAAAGAACAGACACCTTCTCCGCTGGCTTAAACGCCAGAAGGAAATCGGTGCAGGGGGTCTTGGTCCCTCATCCTCATCATTAGGAGGGGCTAATGAGGGGAGTACATAGCAGAGTAGAATGTGGAGCTGGTGGCTAGTAGTGGGCATAATAGCAGTGGCGGAATGAGTAGTACCGACAGGACCATTGTAATGCTAATACAGAAAACCCCTACAATGAGTGGTATCACTCGATCAGCACCACATGTGTTGATGGAGTCAAAGACCCTCCAAACTGGGCTGCCATGATGATGCCATCTATTTGCCAGCCCAACCTCCTGAAAAGTACAGCCAATGCTGCAGAGAATGTTCAAACATCACAGCAAATACCCTCTGAATCATGCCACTGCACATGAGCTTAGTGCAGCTGCTGTGGAAATGCTTGCAATAGATTTGCTGCCATTCTTTTATGTTGAGAACAAAGGCTTTCAGAGGTTCGCTGCCCATGCCTGTCCAAAATAGAATGTACCATCAAAGGACATACTTTGTAAAACATGCCATTCCTGAACTGCATGGATCAGTAAAAGAGGCGGTGGCCCATGCACTTCAACAGTCATCATCACCGTTCATTCATATGCACATGGATATGTGGATCAGTGAGAAAATAGCTGGTAGCTCCTACATGTGCATTACAGCAACTGGGCACAGGTACCTGAGGTGATATTTGACTCTGGGCATGGTGGGATACAGTGCAGTAAGCCAAACTGTGGTGGTAGCAACATTACAGGTATTCGGTAGCATTTAACATTTACAATGAAAAGCATACCTGGATCCCACCCAGGCAAGAAAGTGCTTGAAGTGCTCCTTAATGAGATTTATGAGTGGCTTCACTCACACTTCATGAAAGCCAGATTCATTGTGAGCAATAACGGCCCCAATGTGGTCAAATGTATAGGTGATCGGGGGGGGTTAAAGTGCTATAGCTGGCACACTGCCTCAATCTCATTGTCCAGTATTTTCTGAGCCATCCTAATGTGAAGGATGTTTTGACCATGGCCTGCTGCATCTGTGCCCACTTTGTCCATCCCAGAAAAGGCCCGTGACCAGCTCCGCCAGATTCAGATAAAAAAACAACTGCCTCAGCACCATATGAAGTTGGATGTGGTCACCAGGTTGAACTACACACTGTACATGATGGAGTGGTTGTATGAGCAGTACAATGCTGCATCAGACTATTTGTTGCTACACGCAAATTGTGACAGTGCTGGAGTGTCTATGTCTCTGACTACAGAGCAGTGGAGGCTAACGGATGTACTGATGATGATTCTATGGCCTTTTGAACATGCAACACAGGAAGTGAGTGGGGACACTGCCTGTATCAGTCAGTCCATTCCTTTGCTATATGTGTTGAGGCAGTCACTGCTTAATGTGCAGCTGTGGCTGGAGGCAGGTGGGGACAGTACAAGTTGTGCCTTGATGGAGCACAGGCTCCATGTGTTGGACTCCAACATGCATATTTGTCAAATTCTGCAGTCTGAGGACTTTGGCATTGCCACCATGCTTGACCCACACTATAAGCCTGGGCTAGAGTCAATAATAAAAGATGGTCGTCAGAAGGTACAAAACTTACCCATGCTACTTGTCAATAGGGTACAAGGGGAAAAGATGCTGAAGACCCATGTATCTAGGGCACCGGGTGCTGTTGCAATCACCACCACCACCACATCAGTGACATCAAAAGGCAAAAGTGAGAAAACATGCAGCCAAAACCAAAAAAATGGCCAATCCCATTTGGAATGTGTTAAGGAAGGTTGGAGTTGCTTCCATGGATGAATAGGAGGAGGAGAAGCACGATGATGCAGCAGGACTGTGAGCAGCATAATGCATGGTCGACTGTTATTTGTCGGACCAAAAACACCTTGTAATTGCTGACGAGCCATTGTTGTACTGGGCAAGCAAAGTCACTGAGTGGCCAGTACTGACCTCGGCTGCTATAAAATATCTTAGCTACCCACCCTCAAGTGTCAATGTTGAACATGTGTTCAGTTCTGCTGGTGCCATTGTGCGTAACAGGCGCACTGATCTGTCACCAAAAAATGCTGAAATGGAAATGGAAAGATAAAAAAAAATACTTACCTGTGGTAGTCTGAGATTAGAGCCACACCAGGCACCAGTTAGCAGTCACCGCAGCAGTATGTAGCAGCCGCTGCAGCAGCACAGCAACTTCTTTTGACATCACATTTCCAAGAGACAAAAATGATAGCCAACTTCTCTTTCTTGACCACTATTTCCCAGAATTAATTTAACAACAGCAGCAGCACCACCACCACCAGTATCAGAGCACCTTCTCATTGAGATTTCTCATTTATAGACATCATGAGAATTTTAACACAACATAGCAAAGTTTTCCTTCGCGCCCACTTCTTTCCCAGATTTACTCAACAGCAGTTCCATGTCATAGGAGCGACTGCAAAACAGCGACTACCTTTACAGCGAGTATACTTCGCTGAAAACAAAAAATGGTGATGTACAGTCCGCCTACTGCAAAGAACAGCTACAAAACCTAAGGTTCCATATGGGGGTAATATTTACTTACTTTCTATGTGGGGGACTGCCTCCCCGTACCCTCTATATTTATATAATCAACTCTAGGGGGACACATGTCAGAGAAGGGGAGAGACTTAAGGGATGTTACAACTCTGTAAGGGAGATACTTACCAACCTGGGAGGGTCAGGGGGAATGTGGTAAGCTGGGTATTGAACTGGTTGAAAGATAGGAGGAAAAGCAAGTTGGTAAATGGCAGCCACTCCAGGGGATGGGAACATGACCACTGGAATATCATTGGGATCAACAGAGGGACCAGTCTTCTCCAATGTCTTCATTAGTGACATTGCTGAGGAACTGAAGGGAAAGGTGTGTCTGTTTTGTGGATGACACAACAATCTGCAACAAGGTGGATACCCAGGAATGGGTGGAAAGAATGCAAAGGGATTTGGAGAAACTATAGGGGTGTTGTAGAGTGTGGAAGCTGGGATTCTTTTTTTTTTTTGTACTTTCTGTTTTTGTCCACATGTTTGCCTTGCCAGCTGCTGGGGCCTCTTTCCACCTGCCCAAACCCATCATTCACCACGTGATGTCCCAGATGATCCAGCCCAACAACAGCCTTTGCTTGACAACCTTCCAGGTACCCAGACTGTAACCCATGGCTTATACCCCATGAGCAGATTCCACCCGGTTCCCCTCAAACCGGCAGAAACATACTGTACTCAACAGTCAGGCCCCGTGGGGTGGAGCCGGTGAAGTGTGGGAGGAGTCAAGAAGACCCTGCTGTGGTGTGAGGGATGATGCAGCTTCATTTGCCTGCATCTGCAGGGCATTTTATTCCCTTTTTCCTCCCCTCACCCCAGGGTGTGATACTGAGAGGTGGCCTTGGCAAGATATCAAAGGGGCCATTGGAAGGGTGGGGGAGCCCCACCCCACCTTTGGTGCTCCTCTTCTGGCCACACTCTGGGCATGTGACGCCTCCGCCTCAACTGCCAGATGAGTGGGTACATGCTGACATATGATCACCCCAAAGGGACCACTTGTTCCTTCCAGCACAACAACCCCCTTCCCCTCGGTCACCAGGGGGCAGTCGTGCAGTGGAAGGATGTTCCCTACCTCCCTGATGCGGGAGGATTCCAATGGATGCCTGAACCCTGCCTCACCAGCTGGCACCAGATGTTGTGGGCTCTGGGTGGGGGCGAACCTGGGTCGTCTGGATGGCAAGTGGCAAATCTACCTCTGCACTATCTGGCTGGCTCATGGCAGCTGGGTTTCAATACCAAAAAGTGAAAAGTCATACATCTGGGGCAGGGAAACCCAGGGGCTGGGTACAAGATGGGGGGTTGATACTTATAGTCACCAAGCAAGAGAGGGACCTTGAGATCATCATATATGATGAGCTGAAGGCAGCAGGACAGTGAAACAGGGCAAGCCAGATGCTGGTGTGCAGAGGGAAGGGATTTCCAGCAGGAGAAGGGAGGTGGTGCTGCCAGTCTATCGCTCAATAGTGAGACCCCAACTGGAGCACTGTCTCTAGTTCTGGAGGCCATACCACCACAAGGACATTGACAGAGTGGAAGCAGTTCAGAGGATGGCTACCAAAATGGTATGGGGGGTTGTACAAATAACCACATGACAAGAGGCTATGGGAGCTCAAAGTAATGCACCGGGGAAACAAAAACCCAGGGGAAGAGTACACAATAGGGGGAAGTACTAACAACAACAAAAATGGAAAGGGACCTGGGGGTAGTCATATCAGATGATCTAAAGGTAAGGAAGCAATTTGAGATGGCAGTAAGGAGGGCTGGGGGGGATACTGGGATGTACAGGAAGAGGCATCACCAGTCAAAAACAGGAAGTTGTTATCCCTCAGTAGACAGCTGGTGAGACCCCATCTGGAGTACTGCGTGCAGTTCTGGAGTCCCCATCTCCACAAGGACATAGACAGAATGGAGGCAGTCCAGAGGCAGGCAACTAAAATGGTGCAGGGTCTGCACCAGAAGCGATACAAAGAGAGACTAAAGAAGCTTAATATGTATACCCTCGAGGAAAGGAGGGAGAAGGGGGACTTGATAGAAACTTTCAAGTACCTCAAGGGAATCAACAAAGTCCAGGATGGTACATCTTTCAGAAAAAGAGAAGTGCAAGAACAAGAGGACACAATTTGTAGATAGAGAGGGATGGCTCAGGGGCAACGTGAGGAAGTATTTTTTCACAGAGAGGGTGGTGGACACATAGGACAGCCTTCCTAAGGAGGTTGTGGGGTGAAAAACAGTGAGGGAATTCAAGAATGCATGGGACAGACATAAGGAAGTTCTGGTGGGGGGTAGAAAGAAGTAGGCTGTTGGTTAACTAGGATCTGCAGCATATCCAATAGGTAGAGAAATGGGCAGACTGTGTGGGCCAAGCGGTCCTTATCTGCCTTCAAAGTCTATGTTTCTATGTTTTTATGAACTACCTGGAGGAGAAGAATGTGAGAGGGGACATGATGGGGAGTTTCATTCAGAGAAGGAGGAACACCAGAACACATGGGCATGTTAGGATGCTTTGGGGGAGGGGGGTTCAAGAGGGATATGAGGAAATTCTTCTTCACAGAATGGGTGGTGGACCTAGCTGGAATGGCCTGCCAGAAGAGATGGTGGGGGTTGAAGAAAGTGGGATGGTTGAAGCATGCATGAAATACTGTAGGCACAAGGGTATAATAAGTAGAGGAAAAGGAGGAGGAAGGGACATCTGTGACCCAATGGGGTCCAGGGTGTAGTAATAGGCAGAGAAAATAAGGATGACTAGATGGGCAGGTCCTTTTCTGCTGGCAGTTCTGTTTCTATGTTCCTATATTGCTTTGCTGAAATCTAAGTAGGCCATGTCCACCACCCTACTCTGTTACATTTCCCTGGTCACTCAGTCAAAGAAACTGATCAGGTTCATCTGACATGATCTCTCCCATGAATCTGTGCTGCCTCAGGTCTTGTAACTTGATGGATTCAAGGTACTCCACAAGCCTTTCCTTTGAAAGTGTCTCCATAAACCTCCTCACTATTAAAGTCAAACTGACCAGCCTGTAATTGCTAGTCTCCTCCCTACTTCCACATTTGTGAAGTGGGACTACATCTGCCCTCTTCCAGACCTCTGTAACTACTCCTGTTTCCAGTGAGTTGTTCAATAGGCCTATCAGAGGTTCAGCCAGTATCTCCTGGAGTTCCCTCAGCACCTTTGGGCAAACCCTATCTGGTCCCTACACAATTCCTATCAGGACTCATTTCTCTGTGAATTAAATTGTGCCTACACCCCCCCCCCCCATGTTCCTGCTGCCTTTAAAAGGTCCATCCACCTCTCCTTTCACTGTGAAGTCTGAACAGAAGTTTACATTCAGGATATCTGCTTTTTTCTGATCCTTCTCTGCACATTCTCCGCCAGCCCTTCTTAACCTCACAGTCCTGCCACTTGTCTTCCTCTTTTCACTTACGTACCTAAAAATGGTCTTGTCCCTCTCAATTATCCCTTTGGCTATCCTTTCCTCAGTTTGTGCTTTTGCCCTCCTACCCCCTTCCCTGCTTCCGTCTGCTTTTTCTGTAACACATCCCTATCCTGTTCCCTCTGCATCTCCTTGTATCTCCTGTATGCTACCTTTCTGGGCTTTATCTTCACAGTCACTTCCCTTGAGAACCACTTTTTCCTCCAGTTTTTGCTCACTGTTTTTGTGCAGAGGTTTTTTGCCTTCACTGTGCCATTCCTTAATTTGGCTTACTGTTTCTTCACCCCACCAAGGTCATCTCCCACTGCTCAGTCATCTTGAGGAATTCACCCATTTTCCCAAAATCTGCTTCCCCTAAAGTCCAGGACTCTCATCCTCATGTGGTTCTCCTTTGCTGCTGTCCTTATGTTAAGCCACACTTTACAGTGATCGCTGATCCCCTGGTGGCAGGGAGTCTAAGATTTCCTTGCTTCTTGCCAAGGCCGTGGCTGGGAGGCTCCAGTATACATCAAATCTACATCTGACAGACTGTAGTCCCTCACCAGCAGCACCTCCCTGTTATGCGAGGTCCCTACGTCCTAATTGGCATTCTAATGTACACCTTAGACAAAATTTATGTTACACATAATATGCACATGCTGTGCTACTATATAGGGCACAGACACCTACTTTATAAGAGTAAGTGTCAGGATAGATATATGTGTAATGATTGTAATACATTTTACTTTCTCTATGCATAGAAACTGCACCTAGTAATCCAATACATTTATGTCTTTGTCATCTTCTGATACTTTGTAGTCTGCACCACCACTATTTGAATTTATGTATAATTACACTACGTCTTGTGTTTTCACACACTATGTATACTCTTATTTTTCTAAGAGACAGCTAACTTAGTGAAACTGTATAATGTTATCTACACTGTGGAGTCACCTTACTTTTAGCCGATAGGGCTCACTGACTGTAACTCAGAATGTTTCTATCTTTTGGTAGTCATGACAGTTATCATAGTATATAATGTAATGTATGACATTTTCTCCTCAGAGACCATCTTCACTCCTTGAGGTATGGGGAATGCTAAGCTCTAGATCCCAGAGTCTTATGGTAAGAACTGCTTAGGGCAACTGTGATATACTCTTATAGTAATAAACACATTTATTACTGATATGCAACTTGCCTGTGATTCTTTTGCATCTCTAATTATCACCAGAAACCACTTCACAATTTGGCAACCATGAGCAGGTGATTTAGAAGGGTGCAAAGCTTCACTTGTTGCTTGAAAACTTCTCTTTCCGGCAGGAACAATAGGTGTGCACACCCACATCACCTTTCTCATTACTTTTACCTCCGTAGCAATTTGTAAAGTCTGGCTGCTCACTGGGCATGGTCGATGCTGACTCACTGCACACAATGGCAGTTTTGAATTACAAGACTACAAGAGTACAGTAGCCAGCCCTTCTGCTGGTTGTGCCTGTTGTGAATCAATACATGACATAGCAGCCTCTTACGGCTTCTGATTGTGAGCTTCCCCCATTGATTCATACCAGTATTCTAATGGCCACAACATCAAACATATGTGCAGATCTAAGACTTGATGTCTCTAACTTTCTTGTCTCCCATGGAGGATGGACTGTCTTCCTGCTGGATGCAAGTCAATGTGACAACCCCATTCTGGAGTTTTCAACCCAATACAGAGTGATGAGACAAACAGCCAAAAAGCATGAGACTAAAAGGCTGTTGGTAGCAGTTCTCTACACTGCTTTAGAAGCCTCCAAATTGAGGTTTTGCTCCCTCAAACTACAGCGTTTGTCCGAAAGCAAAAGAGATTGGATTGGAGGCAGCCAGAAGTTTGAGAAAAGAACAAGAACTGGAGACTGAACTTCAGTCCTTGCACAATAAGAAAGAGGCTATTTTGCAATGTTCTGTTGATGGTAATCACCAAGAAATATGTATATTGAGAGATGAATGTGAAAGTTTGAAGCAGGATAAGAGACAGGTGTTACAAATTAATGATTTAAGTAAAAGTAACGATCAACTTCGAGATGACTTGGACAGACTTCAAGATGACTTGAATCAGGTACGTGATGAGTTGGATAGGGAACATAGGGACAACTGTGAATTGAGCACCACATTTAGAGTGATTCAGAAACAGGTAACAAAAGGTGTAGAACAGAACATTGCAAACGTTAGTCATGAAAGTTGCAAAGACAAGATGGCCAAACTGCACCATCAGCGAGAGGTTCTGACTGGTCCTGTTAAGGCTATGGGTGGCTACACCCCCATTGACCTCACATCATCAGGGGAGGATGTGTCAGAGGATGACATCTCCCAATACAACATCCAGTCACACCCCTACTGTGGTGCAGTAACCCCACCCTGCCATTCACAAGATGTCGGGTACCCACACTATGACAGCATGTCCCTACATCATTAACGTGAAGGCGACTAACCTGTGCGCTGCCAATATAGCAACCCCCATGATAGTGGGGAGGCTTAGGCCTATCACCGCCATCTCAAGGCCTATCAACAACTGCCCCTGTTGCCATTATTTCTGTGGATGACAGGGAGGAAATTGAGGAAATGATTGAAAATGCTTAAAGCCATACAGATTTACCTGAGAGAAGCAAGTGTACTCTCCAGACACAGATAAAATAAATGCTGAAAGAGTCCTCTACTCAGGAATCTGTGGTCTGGACTGTGGCCAACACAGCAGTAGATGCCGCTATTCACGGTGCACAAGATATCCTTCCTCCTGCAGACCATCTGACTAATCCCCTTCAGATGGCCCACTCTATTCAGCAGATCACTGACAGCATAGGCTGCATGACGCCCACTGACAACCTCAGTTGTCATTTGGAGAAGGTATGCTCCAAATGTGAAATGCTTAGCTTATCAGCAAATTACCAAGGACAGATCCTCTGACAGATGATCGATCCTGGTCTATGGGCCAAACTCCTGGAAGTAGCCTGCCAGGATAACTGAGCTACCTTCAACCAAATTGCAGCTGAGCTCATTGCAACACACAGTCTAGGTGTGGGTGGGGTAATGCTAGCGTACCCTGTAAAACAAAATGCAAAGGAAAACCCCATGGCTATGGATGGCCTACCGTGCAGGCAAAAACCTTGCAGAAGATGCCACAGATACTGACCTCATAGAATACAAGAATTTGTTTCTTCAGAACATGCTCCCAGCTGTCCATGAAAAGGTGAAACCAACCATTTTCTCCACCATGGACAATTTTGCCCACATCACTTGGAAAACAGAGTGGGTTTACAAGCTCTACCACCGAGACTCAGCTTCAGTCTGAAAAAGGTGGCCACGGTAAAATCTACTGACGAATCGGTAACCCACTATACTGTGGAGGGTAAGGCCTATGAAAAGAAGCACGCACCTCCGGACAGCCGACAGCATAGCCAGACTGGAGGTGGAAACTATAACAAAAACAAGCACAACTGGAATTCTGATTCCAATTGGGGCAATCAGAACAACTGAACAGGCCCCTCATACAGAGAGATCACCGAGGATAACAAAAATCTCTAAAACCTCCTTGGACAGATCTGCTATATAGTAGATGAGGTGCCAGCATGGACTCTTGCAGCTATAGACCCAGGACAGCAGGCCTCAACAGGCCACCGGGATTCTGGAACCACAGGGCACCAGGACACAGCAGGCCTGAACCCGGGAGCTACTCCTTACATAGAAGCAATCCAGCACAGGGATGAGGTCCACAAAGACCAGGCTCAACCACTCTTCCAGGACCACCCTGCTGCCAGCACTACAGATGGACAACTACAGGCCCCAGTCTGTATTGTGAACAAGTTGGCAATGGACACAAACGGAAAGTCTTGCACTAAAGGTGTGGTCGGGGGCTACACACTGGCTATGTTATTGGATACAGGTGCGGCTATGTCTGTATTACATGACAACTATCCAGCAAACTCTCCTTGGTCTACTGGATGGCGAACCAATAGTTCTGGTGTGGATGGCACAAGGCTATCTACATATCATTCAGTAGTCTTATCAGTGACTATAGGTAACCTGAAGGCACTCCACACCTTCCAGTTTATGGTACTGAAAGATCACCCAAGCATCATGGGAATTGATTTTCTCACACCAAAAGGCTGTGTGGTGGATCTGGCTAACATGCTGCTGATCCAAATCAGAGGACAATACCATACTGTCATGATTTCAGATTCACACGTGGTTGCAGCTATAACCACTAATGACAAAGAATATGACATCATAGGGCTATTCTAGAACCATGAGTTCTTCTGCAGACTTCTTCCCATTCTGCAGAATCATCTGGACACATTCAGCACAAACAAGCATGATTGTGGGAGAATGCACACAGTAGTCGATATTTCAGGCCCAACCCAAGAGAGGCAAAGGCAATACCCTTTTTCTGCTGAGGCCTTACCATCACTCAGAGAAGCTGTTCAGTCACTCCTCAAACAAGGTGTGATCAGGACCTGTGTCTCTACTGTCAATTCACCCATCTCATCTGGGAAGAAACCCACGGGTACTTTGAGACTCACAATTGATTACAGGAGACTTAACTAAGCCACTGCTAGTTGCTCACCTACAGTAGAACTACCACCTGATGTGCTTAAATTGCTGATCCCTAACTATAAGTGATTTAGCACCCTTGACATATCCAATGGTTTCTGGTCACTGCCATTGGCACTAAAGAGCCAGTACAAATTTGCCTTCACCTTTGAAGGAAGACAGCACACTTGGACCTGTTTGCCCCAGGGGTTTCAAAATAGCCCCTTCCTCTTCCATCAGCACATGATGGACACCCTGGATGGTTTCTCTGCCCAATAGACTATTATGCAGTATGTGGATTACCTATTGCTGGCAACAGCCACCAAAGAACAACACTTTGACCTCTTGGATGAACTACTGACCCTCCTACAGAGGGCAGGCCTCAAATGAAATCCTGCAAAGGTACAACTCTGCCAAACAGAAGTCATCTTTCCTTGGCTTGGACACAACAGACAAAGGCAGAAGTGCATCCTGGAAAAGGATCTAAGATCTACAAGATTTGCCGCTCCCTACTAGTGTGGCAACATACAGACATTTCCTGGGAATGGTCAACTATTCCAGGGACTTTTTTTGTGACTTTGCCCAGAAGGCCACCTCTCTATATGAGCTTTTGGAAAAGGGCATCCCCTGGACTTAGGGTTCCATGCATACTCAGGCTGTGACATCACTGAAACAGGCCTTGGCCTCTGCTCCAGCCTTAGTAAACCCAAATCCAGCATTGCCTTTCCATCTGGAATCAGCCACCTCAGAAATAGCCATGTCTGCAGTCCTTGCTCAGAAAGTCAATGGAACCTTGAGGCCTGATGCCTATGCATCCCAAATGCTGACACCAGTAGAACAGAAACATAGCCTTTGTGAAAGGAACCTTCTGCCCACCTACTGGGCTGTCAGACATTTCTTGTATATCATCGTGTGCTCACCTATCATTATCAACACCAACCATACCCGCACAACTTTCTTGCTATCAGACAGAGTGAAGGATGGATCAATATCCAACACCAGACTGACTCACTGGTCACTTCTTCTCCAGGACCATGACATACAGGTCCACCCTGCCAAAATACCATCCATTCTGGCACATGGTCTTCTTTACCAAGGAGAACCACATGACTGTACACTGCAACCACCTGACCTGCCTGAACAAGGCCCATTTCTTCTTGCCATTCCCATACTCCTCAAGGACACTTCCTTTTGTCACATCTTCACAGATGGCTCAGCCTCCTACTACCAAGGAGAACAGGTAGCTGTACTTGGAGTGCTTATCATATATCCCAATGGCAACACCGCTGGAATATCTAAACATTACAGTGTAGCATCATCACAGTATTCAGAACTGGCAGCCGTGGCCTGTGTCCTCAAGTCCAGAGGATACCATCATCTTTGCAGACTCCAACTGGGTCTGCTGCTCACTGACAGAAGTTCTACCATTCTGGCAGAAGAATTCCTTTGCATCCTCTAATGGCACCCCAGTGAAATATAAAGCACTTGTGATTTATATTCACGAATTGTCCCAACTCTTTCTGCATAAGCTTTATATCGACAAGGTTAACGCACACTCCAAATCAGACCCTTATCATTCCTTTAATGATAAAGCTGATACTCTCACAAAAGAGGGTGCTCGAGGGGAGGACACATGGATGATAGACCACCCAGATGACCTAGTAGCTGTTCAAGTGACAGCCATCAGTAAGAAACCTGAACCATATGACCTGTTAGATCTGTCAGCTGCATAGCACAAAGATCCCCAACTCAAAGATGTTTTCCATCTCCTAGACAAAGAAAACGAACACTACTTACCCACCCATAATCCCTATGAGAGACACACAAGTTGGTTACATTTGTCATCAGATGACAAACTGATCTGGTATCAACCAGAGGACTCATCTTGCAAATTATGGGTAGTCCCTCAAGCACTGAGGTTGAATTTCTCCACCAGGTACATGACACCCCTACTGGTGGACATAAGGGAGTTGTGAATACACTCCAAAGACTTAAAACTATTGATTGGTGGCCTAGCATCACCAAGGATGTCTGATACTACATTGACAACTGTCTAATCTGTACTCAGAGCAACCCAATACCAACCAAATGTAACACCAAATTACTGCACACAGACACTCTGGCCCTTGGCATGCTATACAGATTGACTTTATTGGTCCCTTGAACAATACCAGCAGGAACAACAGGTATGCACTTGTGTTTACTGATCATTTCTCCAAGTGGATTGAAGCGTTTCCCACTAAGACCTTCACTGCAAAAGCTACTGGAAAAACCCTGGTGGAACAGATTTTCTCCAGATTTTCTCCAGGTGGGGCCTACAGTACCTCTGAAGGTAGACTCTGATAAAGGAACCAGTTTTACAGGTGAGTTAATTAGAGAAGGACCTGAACTTCTAGGGGTACACCAGAAGTTCCGCATACCTTACCACCCCCAATCTTCAGGTCAAGTAGAGATAGCCAACAGACGGATTAAGCAAATGCTTTCCAGATTCATTGAAGACAATCCCAAGGATTGGGATTCCCTGCTGCCTTTACTCCTTATGGCACTTAGGGGTACTCCTTCAACCACCATTCTTAGGGGTACTGCTTCAACCACCACCCAACTAACACCCTTTGAGGTGATGACTGGTAGAACTATAAGATTACCTGAACATCTGTTGTTTGATCTGAACACCCCCACTGCAGACTGAGTGTCTGTAGACAAGTATGTGGCCAAATTCAAAGAAGATATTGTTAAGACCCATCTGTATGCTGCACACCACATGGGCAAGGCCCAACAACAATACAAAATCCAGTTTGATAAACATGCACAAGAAGAGGATTGACAACTCGGAGATCAGGTAATGGTACTCAGATTTGCTCACCCTACACACTCCTTCTCCAATAAATGGAAAGGACCCTACCCCATTCTCAACAAGCTCAGTCCCACAGTCTATCAAGTTAGACTTCTACAAAACAAGAAACTCACTGACAAATGGTTGCATGCAAACCAACTAAAGTTACACAAAGGAGTATAATTACTTTTCCTAACCCCATCGGGTGGAACTGTACCAATTGACCTTTTCCTTTTCCTTACAGGTATCCCTGCAAGATGGCTATCTTGCAACTGTTACTCCTCCTCTTAGCAGCTGTCCCCTGCATCAAAGACATGGTAGATCACATCCTTCCACATCTAGACCATCCACCTGCTGCTACCCCAGAAGGAGTATCAATCACAGTCCCAAAGAAATTGATTACTGTTCAGGAAGGTAAAGACACCTACCTCACTGCCTTAGTTGTAGCCTCTGACAAATCTACCCTACAAATTGAATGGCAAACAGATTTTAATGGACAAACTCTCCCAGTGGCCCACCTGTGCAAAGGAACCTTCCATGGTTGGTTCAATGCCAAAATTGCCCCAAATGGTATGTTGTCTATTCAACAAACCAGTCATCAGCATTTAAGTTTATACAATCTTACTGCACTAATTAATCCTATATATTGCGAGAGGTTCTCCAAAGACTCGACAAAGCAATATTGTGCACTCAATCCTATGGCCTTAGCTGCCATGTATTTGGTTGTTATCCCCGCAACAGAAGCAGAACTACTTGAATGTCCTCCACAGTGTTCTGACCCACTTAGTGTCCTAACTGCCAATTCAGCACCTGGTACCCTTATTAATAATTTACAATATATGCATGTTCCTGTACTTTTTAATCTCACACATTGGAATATGGCAGAATTTGGTATGTGTTTTGCTAATAACACATCAAAGTTTTTCTGTACTGTTATTAGTCTGGCAGCCTACCAGACATGCACGCAAGATCCCATAGCTGGTGTTAATACTGTAGAACATCTAGGTTTGTTAGTCATGAAGAAAGGTACACTGTTCATAACATGAAGGAAATTGCTAAATATTTTACTGACACTAAGGATAAATTAAATCAACTCATTGCACAAAACAACAAGGAGGCAGACAAGCAGTATATTGCCAGGGAACTCCTCTGCTCAGCTTATGACTCATATGTCATAACCACCATCAATAACCTCTTCTATGATCTGGAATCTGGACATATTGCAGATATCATTCACGACAGAAGAATATCTAAGTGGTATTGCCCACATTGTAAATTTGCTTCATGTATTGCAATGTGTATGTTTCAGTCAAACTCAATACCAATATCTACTGCTAGAAACTTAGGCTTTGTTACCAGGCATCCTAACAAAGGACTCTGCTTTATTGCTAAGAAATGTACTATTCTAGACACCATGTTTGTTACCTTTACTGTTTTGTTACCATGTGTTGATCCAAATACAGCTGTATTTGATAAAGTTGCTACAGTTCACTTCATTGGGCGCCTTGAAGATGACATCTACAGAGAACGCATTGAATTGCCAACTCTCCTTGTCTAACATCTGACCCTGGATGCATGGGTCTCATCTCACATGGATTGCTGTGCAAGAAGGGCTATCATTATTTGTGTCATTGTGATGTTTTTGATATTATAAAACCTGTATGTGGCTACTCGCTGAACAGCATTGATTGGTCCTGTACATTGTACCAGGACATTACTGCTAATGACACAAATACCCCTGAAGCACCATCAGCACCACCATCCATGGCAAATAATGAAGAACTCTGCAAGGCTTATAAGGAGGAGGTTCATCGGCTAACTACAAGACTATCGCATCAATCTTACACGTGCCCAGTCCAACTGCAAAAATGGAGGTTGCCTTCTGTTAAAATGACTTATAATTCTGATGGACAGTACTACATTGTAACTAATCATAAAACTTTCTCCTATGGTAACTGGGTTTGTGAAATACAACACCCTAAATTTTGTTTTGTTCCTCATCAGACTACTGTTATAGGACACATGGTGATTACTCCTGTTCTCATCATGGAACCAGATGTTATTGATGGTGACCCTGAATATTTGCTTGCTCTATCTCAATATCTCACATACTTTAATGTACACATAGACCCTCTGACACTGACACTTAAATTACTTTTAGAAAGAAACGACGCACACATCATCCACTTCAGTGACAACCTTACCACTGCTAGTAATGCAATTAATGCACTCATCAATGATGGTGATCTAAATGATGCACTTTCTAATACTTGGTTAGAAATCACTTTTAAAGATTTTATCATACAGGCATTTCTGATTTTTGCTTTGATGATAATGCTTTGCTGCCTAAGGTGTATGCTCAAACAACATCAAGAGCAGCTTGAATTCCTTTACATGGATAGAAAGTCAGGTCTGTAAATGACAGTTTTTACTCACCACTTTACCATAGTGTTGTTGCCTTTCTGGTAAGGCAATGGGGGGAAGGATTGTTATGCGAGGTCCCTACACCCTAATTGGCATTCTAATGTACACCTTAGACAAACCTTATGTTACACATAATATGCACATGCTGTACTAATATAGAGGGCGTAGACACCTACCATATACGAGTAAATGTAAGGAGATATATATATATATATATATATATATATATATATATATATATAAATATATATAAAATGGGTAGGAAAAGTTATGTCTGCTGATTTATTGGAACACATCACATGACTGTGCATATATCAGAGTGCAACCACACACCTGCACTTTTACCCTCCTCCAAAACAATTTTTGACATTTTATAAGATAGATAAACCACTCTGAGGTGTGTGGTCATGCTCTGATATACCCAAGCCTTGAGTGGTTGAAGCACGAAGCCGCACACACACCAAGGTGTACGTATATAAGAGCATGACCACACTCATCAGAGTGGTTTATCTATTACATATAGATATATATTATAGGGGTGCAGTCACGCCCCTATAGCTAGGGTTGAGTAGGTACTTTAATGTTAAACCTCAAATTTTGCACGTTAATAACTTTGCAACCATTCAACGGATTTGCACGAAATTTGGAATGCTTGGTCTGGTATGCTAGATCTCTTGAATTACAAAGTTGCATTTCAGTCAGACTTATGGTTTCTGCACAGCAAAACAACAAAAAATGCACTTTTCACCAGTTTTGATGTGTTTATTTGCCTGTGGGGCTGGTCTTTTGGTCTAAAACTTGGAACGTAGAAAGAGGTTAGGTCAAGGAGCAAGCCAGCATTGGTTTGGTAAAAAAATATTAATCCATTCCAAAGTTATTAAATTTTAAATTTATGAGTTCTGAGCATGCTCAGTTTACTCAAAATTGTATATGTATATTTTGCAAAAGATAAATGGTCTCACGGTCAAAGATTTTGTCAGCTGATGAAAGAAAAATCCTAATCCATCAGAAAAATTCTTTGTTCGTGAAACGACATCTTGTTTTTAGTTTTCTAGTAAAACAAAATGTTGTAACTTTCTAAATGGGTAACTTTTGGCCCAAATTAGGCATGGGTTTTGTTGAGAGGTGACCCCCTCTACAAAGCCATGCCTTTGGTTTGCTTCATTTCTGACAAAAATGATTTTTTAAAAAATTTTAAATTCTTCTTTTGTGACTTGCTAATGATCTTCTTTCGCGAGCCTACAAAATCCTGGTCTGAGATATTATCCTAGTCTGTGAGCTTTGTTCATGAGGGGAAGACTAGATAGTCAGAATTTCACGACCAGATGTCCCTGGGGACAACCAGATGGTCCAGAGGATGACCAGATGGCTCAGATTGGCGTAACCAGATGTCCGCTCGTGGACTTGAATTTTGTTGTGTCACCGACTACGATTTATCTCGCGGCCGAGGATTTTTCTATCTCATGACTGAAAAATTTTTTAAAGTGTCAAAACTTTAGAATTTCATAGCTCATTAACGGTTTGATCTTTTTACTTGAAATTTACAGGATGTTGAGGGATGCCCCACAGGTATGAATTATGCTGTTTAGGTGTTGGGGAATTAAGTGGTTGCATAGATATGCCATGATGAAGTTGGCATTTTCCCCATAGAATTACATTGCAGTGTTTGTCACATCTTTCGGAGCCGTTATCTTGAAAATGTAGCAAGATATAGAGTTTTCGCTACTGGTGGCATAGATCACCTAAAGTATACCACTGGAACAAGATTTTAAACCATAGAATAAGCCTGCAGTGGAATATTTTTCGTAGGTTGCATGATTAATGAGATATTGTCCAATTTGTGTTACAAGGGTTCCTTGCTGTATAGGGCTGCTGTATAGCTATGCATATGTGGGGCCCATGCTTAACTTGGTGGGCCCTGCACTCCCACCAATACATGTTTTTTACTAGTTATAGTACACTTTTTCAAAAGTAAGGAAATTCATGGCAAAAAAATGCATTTAATGCATCATTTAGGGTTAAAGAGACAAAAGTGAGGAAATGAAATGTTAAGATTGAGCAACTAACACCCCTCCCACAACCCACACACCCATCCTCCACAGACTGAGAGATGCCAGGGTGTGCCATGGGGTAGTGAGTCCTAACTATCACCCCATTCTCCTTTACTGTAGCAAGTAAATCTGCTTACACATGGAAGGGGGTGAGAGTTGAACCTGATGACTCCATGGCACATCTTGGCATCTGTCAGTCTGTGGAGGATGAATGTGTGGGTAGTGATGGGGTTAGGTGTTCAACCCTAATGTTTAATTTCATCACTTTTGTCACTTTAACCCTAATTCATGCACTAAATGCCATGAATATATATATATACACATATATATATATATATATATATATATTATGGTAGCACGGTAGTGCTACCATAGTTAGGGTGAGCCATTTCTATGTTAAACCCCAAAACTTTGCACCTTAATAACTTTGCAACCGTTTGATGGATTTGCCTGAAATTTGGAATACATGATCAAGAACCATAGGCCTTGGGATCTACCAAGTTTTGTACTGATCAGATATACAGCTATGGAGTTATTAAGTGTGATCTGTGCACAAGTTTATGCTTTTTCTGGAATTCTATGGTCGCACCTACAGGTTGTACAGTTTGCGCGACCAGCCCGAAATCTTCAGGGAACATGTGGCTTGGGTCCCCGATGTGCCTTTTGAAGATTTGGTGAAAAAATATTAAACGGTTCAAAAGTTATTCAAAAAACAGTTTCCCATTATAAGTCAATGGGAAAAGTTAACAAAAAGTTCGACAGTGTCGCAAATGCATTTTTACTTTCGCAAATGGGCCTGTTACTTTCGCAAATCTGCCATTTTTTTTCAGTTGGTGATCAGAAAAATGATTGGCATTTAAATTTGAGACCCTCTAGCAACCTAATTCTTTTTGTATTCACCTAGTCGGGCCCTGAGGATGCTTGCCATGTCTTTATTTTGTGTTAAAACACCACATAAATATGTTTTTCAAATTTCTGGAAAAAGTACTTTCGCAAATTACTTTCATGCTCACGAAAGTGTCGAACTTTCGTGCGAAAGCTTTCGCAAATTTCGACAGTAGTTTTCCATCTGTGGGAAAGTGACAGTGATTCTTTGGCACTATGTTGCAAAAGAACCGTTGGGAGTTTTGGCCTGAAATTTGGAGGGAACGGAGCTAACATCTCACAGATGTGCCTTTCAGTGGTTTGGTGAAAAAATATTACACGGCGGCAAAGTTACAGTACTCCAAATTTGACTTTTTTCCCCATAGGATAACATTACGGCGCCCGATGCATTACAGAAATCCTTTTGATCCGTGCTGCAAAATAACGGTTTTGTCTTTTTTGCTGAAATTTGGAGGGAAGACAGCCAAGAGCCCACAGATGTGCCTTTCAGTGGTTTGGTGAAAAAATATTACAGGAAGGCAAAGTTATGGTGCTCTGAACTTCTCTTTTTTTCCCATAGGATAACATTACGGCATTCGCCGTGCCTTTCAGGGCCCGTATTTCGGAAACGGTGCGAGATACAGATTTTTCATCGGAAAAATTCTTAGCTAAGTACCAAATTAGCCAGGACAGTTGTAAATAATATGACTTTAACATTTTTTTCTACGTCGTACAGTTCCTGAGATATAACATATTTAGTATTCCAAGTTCTCATTTTGTGCACCGATACTCATTATTATGCATACATTATTTGTACTCACTGTCTTTCTCTATGCAGGTTTTGGGGAAAACCAGCCTGTGCACTTACATTAATGTTACTGTTGCCCTTTCTGCTTGCAGTTCTGTACCCGTTTAACTTTCCGTTGATGTCTGTGCCACCATGTGTATTATCCTTTGCGTTTTCATTTGCGATTGTGTTTCTGTAACTTTCTTGCCATTTGTTTCTACCGTACTGTTTCTCTTTCTGTTTCACTTTTCGTCACCATGCTCATTGATATTTCCATTTACAGGCACCATGTTACTATGTGACAAGACATCACATGGTACAACGTTCCCGTCTACTCCATCGTGTTCGTTACCCTTTCTGTTCTCATTCGTGGTTGCGTTACCTTGTGCACTACTGTTAGTGCTTCTGTTTCATGCTAGTTGTTCCTGTTAGTATGCCATAAGACATCATGTGGTGGGAGTGCGGGGCTCCTGCCACTGCATCACATTCACTATTTCTCGTTATCATTCTCAAAAGAAGGAAATTAGAGGCAAAACTCTGTTTAATGCATTAGTTAGAGTTGTTCCACAGTGACAAAAGTGAGGAATCGCTGTTATGGTTGAAAACCACCCTTGACCCCGGTGCCCACCCCCCCAACTGGCATTGGGGTGCGCAATGGGATCGTGGGTTCTAACTCTCACCTCATTCTCCTATACTTTTGTTGCTTTACACACGTGATGGGGTGAGAGTTACGTCTAATGACAACCAATGTGCATCCCGGTCTTAAACCTTGTTCAGTAAATGGTTTACCTCATCATGTATGTCAATAAAAGATTAACATAAGGCTGTTAGGGTGTTTGGAGGAATTACAAACCTCCATTTAACACATCACATGGCAGATCGTTGTTATCTGTGTCATTGTGTGTGTTTGCCGTTTATGCTCTCATTTTCACTTCTGTTACCATATGTGCCACTGTTAGTGCTTCTGTTTGCATTGCTGTTGGTGTTACTATGACACAAGACATCACCAGCAGGGTCAGGTAGGCAGTGGAGCAGCCAATGTCAGACAAATTTAGGTAGTGTATTGTAATTGTAGGTGTAGATGACCACACAGATGTATTTGTAAACTGAAGCATACTGTATACCCTCAGCTTGTATATGTATAATTGTGTTCTATTTGATCTACTGTTTGCTTTCTGGGTCACCCCTGAAAAAAGGATGTCCGGGGGCTTGTGGGCTATACGGTTATTTAAAATTCAATTAAGCAATAATGCATGATGCAGGGTTATGTTAATGGTCTGTTAATCACCTTTAAGGGGTGTACTGTGGCACGAGGTGTAGCCGAGTGGCATATGTACAATAGGGTGATTAACTGACTATTATCATTGCCATTAGTAATGCCTTATTGCTATTATAATAAAAATGTTTTTAAACTGTTTAAAAGCTTGTTCAGGAAATGGTTAACCTCTGTATGTATGTATGTAAATAAAAGATTTATAGAAGTCTGTTAGAATGTTTGCAGCCGGTCAGAAAGCTCAGTTTCTGAGACCTTTTTTATAATTTATTAATAAGGCATGACAAGGGGTTTTGTTAATGGTCTGTTAATCACGTTCTAGGGGTGTGCTGTGGCACGAGGTGTGGCTGAGTGGCACATGTCTCTATAGGGTGATTGACTGACCATTAACACAATTCTTGGGAGTGACTTATTGCTATAATAATGAAACATGTTTTTAAATAGTTTTAAACCTTGTTCAGTATATCGTTAACCTCTTCATGTATGGTAATAAAAGATTAACATAAGGTTGTTGGGATGTTTGCAGCCAATGAGAAATGTCCATTTTGTCAGACTCTGAAGCACACATAGTAGTGACTGAATGGTACATTTATAGTCACAGCTGTGACCTGTTGGGTGCTGATGTGTGGCACTTTGGTATAGTAATATTGACTGCATAGACACAGGAAAAGTAAGTACATTGCTGAGTTTTTTACACTGTTAGGAATTCTGTCAAATGTGACATGCAATGTCCCACATCGTTGCATATGCTGTGATACTGACTGTATGTCATAGGTACCAAACAAATTGATGGAGGTATAGTTGTAGCAGTATTAGTTAACATTGATTTGTATGCTTAAGTCATAGACACTTATTTTTATGTCATAATGGTATTTAAAGTAAGGAGTCGACACAGGTGGTTATGGTTTGAAAACATTTATTGCCAATTTGTCAAATGGAGAAAAGGTCCAATCAAGAGTGAAATTTAGTTAACAGAAGCAGTCTCAATACAATCTTTGTATGTGTGCAATCATTGTTGTCATATATGTAAATGTGTAAGAATAATAAGAACTGTATAATATGGATTGGAGTAAGTGTGTGATATTTTAGGAAACTAATCAGGTGTTGTGTGTTTCTAGTTATGTTTCAGTACTCACTACTCTTTATGTGAGGAAGTAGTTTCTGACATTCGACCTGGAATTCTAATAGTCAGGCTGAAGCTGTAGCTTCATTATATATTTACTATTGAATGTGAATGCAGTTTGTAAAAAAATGTAACTTTTTTAAAAATGGTTGTATGTTGTAATTATGTGTAGTGCATTACTTGCGTGGTATGTTCATAAGGCAATGTCAGTAGGTTGTGAAGTGTGATTACACACATGATAGACAAGTGTTTTGTTGTAATTGTGTGACTGCTAATGTGGATGTTCCTGGGGTGGGCGAAAAACCATATGCTGACTGTTTAAGTAGTACAATATACAAAAAATTTAGTTTTGTGACATTTGATTGGTATTATTTAATAATATGTCACTGACTAGGCGCAAATGGAAAATTCCCACCCGAACCCTCAATTGAGGCGATCATAAATATTGTCAGGAACAGGTATGCAGTTTGTTGTGATCAGTAACAGTGTCTGATTTACAATTGTCAATATTTTTTACATATGGTAGAATTACTTATGTGACAAGTTTAAAAAATATAATATTTTTACATGAACAAATGACATATTATCAATTCTTACATTGGCTTCTATGTAAATTCTTAACTTGTAAGTACTAAAACTGTGCATGGAATGCATTTTTTAACAAACTTATGGTTAATTAAATGTAGTTACTATAGTGCTGAGTATGTAAAACATTCACTTGTACTTTAGTGCTACACTAGTATTTTTAGTACAGGTATCAAACTAGTTATTAACAATGTACACCTGAATACAAATGTTTATATTATGTACAAGTAATTGCAAACACATGTACAAGTCAGTAAATGAGATTCTGCAATTGGTTCTTATTTACAGTTGTGTAATTCAGCTCTTGCATTATCAATAAAGGTAGTTATTTTACATATGTACAATACTAGTATTACGCATGAAAGCATGATAGTTCTACACTGTTGCATGGTGACCGAATGATGTTCTCTATATGTCAAGAGTCAATAGACAAATTGAAGTGTTGATAGACAACTTGTGACAGAGTGGAATGTTTGCTGAATGTTAGAGTGTAGCTCAGTTATTTACGATAATAACTGAGAAGTTCTCTTGTTTTGCAAAGAGTAAGAGGTTATAAGTCATATCAATTTGTTGTTATATATGAGTTGATACATGGATGCTTAAAGATATGTACAGAGGAGGAGAGTAGTAAGTCCTCAGTTTTTAGATGTACAATCTTTGATACATATGTAATCATGGTTTCTCTAGTGACTGTGAATATTGTTGGCGCTGATTGAAGCCACTACAACAACTTTCATGTAGTCACTGATCCACACAAGATCTTAGATGTTACACTGTATGGAATGTCTCTGTCAGAATTGCATTTTGTTGAAATTGAATGATTTGTTTAGAGTCATACATTATACAACATTGTAATGAGGTATGAATGTTTTTGGGACAAAGTAGTCATGTTTTAAATGGAACATGTTTTGTCCTGTTCTTCTGAAATATGAAGGTTATCATAATTGTTCAATATTAGAAGATCAAATGGAAGTGTTGGTAGACAACTTGAGACAGAGTGGAATGTTTGTTGAATGTTAGTAGTTGCTTAGTTATTTACGATGATAACTGAGAACTTCTCTTTGTTTGCAAAGAGTAACAGTTTATAACTCATATAAATTTGTTGTTATGCATGAGTTGATACATGGATAATTAAAGATATGTACAGAGGAGGAGAGCAGTAAGGCTTCAGTTTTTAGATGTACAATCTTTGATAGACATGTAATCATGGTTTCCCTAGTGACTGTGAATATTGTTGGCGCCGATTGAAGCCACTACAACAATTTTCATGTAGTCACTGATCCACACAAGATCTTACATGTTACAGTGTATGTAATGTCCTGTTAGAATACCATTTTGTTGCAATTGTATGGTTTATTTAGAGTCGTACATTATACAACATTGTAATGAGGCATGAATGTTTTTTGGACAAAGTAGTCATTTTTAAATGCAACATGTTTTGTCTATTCTTCTGAAATATGAAGGTTGTCATAATTCTTCAATATTAGAAGATATGCATTTTTCAAGTGTCGAGGCAGTCTCTGTTTAAAACTGCTTGTAGAGTCGTCACACTCTAACCATCCAGTTCTGCACCTTAGTAATGAGGTGTAATGCCCAGAATGCATGGATTGACCATGGTGATAGATTATACTGTGAGTTTCAAACACTGATTTGTTGAAGACTATTCTACTAGCTGTGTAATCTGTGATAGGAGTATCAACTCTGAGCCCGTTGGGGTCAAATCTGTGCAACATAAGCAACAGATATTGAGATGAACTCCTGAGATGTATGGACTGAGTGCATCTGCCCACCTTCCACAGGCATGACTACATTCAGCATTGGTGAATAGCTGTTGAAATTTGACACTTTTGGTTTCAGGGACAAAGAGAGTAATCCACAGCATGTCTTGTGTGGTTTCATGCTGTGAATTGCCACATGAAACACATACATATTTTGTAACATATGTTACTGTGAAGTACTGCCTCATTGGGGTGCCGTCTTCATCCAAGTTGTTTATGACAGCCATCATAAACTCAGTAGTGTCTTGCTGTATGTCTGCAGCAAACGTACTACATCCAGCATATGTAGCTAACACCTTTCATAGTGGTGTTAGTGACTGTACATTGTTAGAGTAGTCAGAAGTCATGTTGATAATCTGCTTCAAAGCGTTTGATAGGGATTGTCTTGTGAAGCAGATATTGCCTGCACAAACTCGCAATGTGTGAAAAACTTGCATAGCTGAGTTAGCATAGCAGTTTACTCTACTGCTGTTGTCAAAGACTGGTACAGCAGCTACACCAACTGATTTCTGATGAATTGCTGGTTGTGAATGTTTACTTGAAGTTGTGGCCTTTGCTGAACTCTTTTTTGTTGAATCACTTTTGGAAGCTTGCTGCTGTTTGTTGCTACCTCTAGCTGTGACTGAATTGTGTGAGACAGACAGATATGTAGGCAGTGGTATTAAAGACATTTGTGGCTGATGTAGAGTACGTAACCTGTTGTACTCAAGAATACATCGCTTGTCAGCTCGTATTTCTGAGGTGCTATACTAATGATGTGCAATCCAGAAAGGCTAAGTACACGTGAAAGTCGACATAGCTCATGCCATCCTTGAAAATGTCTGTACCTATGTCTACCATTGCTGAATCCAAACTCAATCCCTGAGATTTGTGAATGGAGACAGCATATGCAACACATAATGGGAACTGTTTTCTGTTTACATAGACATCCTTGAAAACCTGGAATTTAACGCAGGTACTATCTATGTGTACAGACTGCTGCATGTTGTCAAAGTGCACTACAAGTGTCTCAATATATGTCTTCTGGACATTGTAGACAAAGTCAATGATGTTTCCCATGGCACCGTTTACCATACCTTGTTCTACATCTAGATTACGGTGCAGCATGATACGTGCATTCGTACAAACTGTGAGAACAGCTTCTAGGCCAGCTGTTCGTGAAACATCTGACTTCAGTTCACATAGAGTCAGTCATCTTTGCTACTAGCTTTCGACTAAGAATAATGCCATCAACTGTATCAACTGCATGCAGAGTTAGAATCTCTTGGTTTTCTCTCTGCAGCATTAGATTGTTGAATTCAGTGCATTTCTTTAGTCATGGCATAAGACACACTATGTGTCTGCCAGTAGAATATATATTGCTGAAGACATTACATGCTGTTTCTATGCATGTACTATGTACTGTGATTTTTCGATCATTTAACATACAAACATGTTCTGGTGATAGAGAACCTGTACGAGCTTCATCTAAAAGTGATTTGTATGCTAGATCACCACTTTGGCGCATGTTCTCAGACAACTCAACATAGGTAAATAATTCCCATATTTTATAGCCTGCAATGCAACCGAGGATATTCTTAGCTTGCTTGGCAGTCAGAGTTGTAAATACATGCTCTGCATTGACTGGTGCAAGTTGTAAAAGGTCTCCCAACACAAGTATACTTTTGCCACCAAATGGGACTCCATCGTCAGTACCTAAGATCTGCTGTAGACGTAGATGAATACAGGCAAGCTTGACATTGGAGACCATGCTGATTTCATCAACGATTAGTAACTGCATCTTTGTGAACATGGAACAGAGCTGAGATGCAACCTCAAATGACAGTTTATGATACTCTCCAGTTCTCCCATGTTCGACTGGCAACATAAAGAGATGGTGTAATGTTACTCCACCAATGTTGTATGCTGCTAGTCCTGTGGGAGCAGTTACAGCAACAGACATTGAAGAGCCTGTCACACTCCGTACTTCTGCAGTGATGGCTTCAATCAGGAAACTCTTTCCTGTGCCAGCTGAACCGCTAACAAACATTAGTAGTGGCTTGTAGTGAGTGCAGTCACATTGTTTTGTTTCATGTAGTATGCCATGTTGGACAGCTTCAACTACTTGAGAGTGAACTGTATGCTGCAGCTGATTTAGTCTTTCTCTTAAGTCAGCTGGGTTGACCATAGAGTGTGTGCCATGTTGCATGGCTGTCTCAATTTCTGACATTAACACTTCTGGGGCATTTAAGGGCAGAGGGTCACCTAGAACACCTTATCCTTCTGGATCAAGGTTGTCTTGTGAACTAACTGGAGTGTCTTCCTGAAGTTGCTTCTCTGCCTTCTCAAGCTGTTCTTTCTCAGCTTTTAGTCTTTGTATATATGTCTGTGAGTACTCAGTTTGGAAATTCTCGTAAGTGAGATTGAACTGGTCTTCGAATGTGTCAGAGTCACCTTTTAATTCAGACTCACTCCTCCAGGGTCTAAATAGGAATAGGAGAGCAAAGTAGTAATGTTTGTGCTCTCTGATGTGCCTAGATGCACTTTGCAGTGATCTATAAGCCATGGCTTGTGTCTCTTCATGAGACACCCATCTAGTCCATTGACCTTGTAAATTTGGTGTGTTGAGTCAGGTGCTGCACCTGTCTTGTAGTCATACCACTTAGCCACCTCAAACAGACACATATCATTCATGTCGTTGTGTCTACGTGGGTAGTATGTGTCTATCAGGTTATTCTTCAAGATATGTTTTGAAGAAGGTGTATTGACAGCGAGCTCCTCAATTTCGGCATGAGGAATCAGTTCACGCTTCTGTTCCTCTTTGTAGTTTACACTGAGGAAACGTACAGCGTCAGACTTCCCGTACAGATGTGTAGCCATTAACAGGTCACTGGCTTTGTAAGCTCCACATTCTCTGTGTGAAAGAGTCTTCAAACCCAATGACCACAGCTGAGATGTCAGGCTTTTGCTTGAAGTGGCAATATCTTCCCAAAGATCTTGCAAGCTAGTCTGTTCATGTTTGGTTATGTACAAAGTGATGTACCGAACCAGGGCCAGTGAGTTATCAGCCACAAACTGAACATCTATGTTTGCTTGCCACATTAGGAGAAGAGTTGGGTTGTAGTCATTGATGTACACCTCTTTTTCATCTCTGGGTAACTCGTATACCCTCTTGGTTGATTTTGCCTTCAAGTGGTGTCGCATTGCTGAGAAAAGGTCATTCATGGCACCATTCTGACAAACTCGTCTAGGAAATCCAAAGCGACATCGTGTGTACCAATTAGATTTGTTCCTTTACTACGCCAGCAATATTTTAGCAAATATGTCACTGAACTTTTGTACCAACTTCCATAGTGTAGACTGTCATACTTGTCTGAATGTGACAAGTGATATATTTTTGATGAATGATAGCACTTCTGCTGCTTCTATGTTCACCAATGCGTGACGCATCCTTGATCCACAATAACATATGGATATGAGGGCACCTCTTGATATTCTGTCCTCCAAAAGTAATGTTCCACAATACCTAAAGGAGGATTTTCCTGACAAGATGAGAAAGTGAGAATGTCATGGAACTGCTTGTCAGAAAATGTCTTCAGACAGACACAGGATCAATGAACACATTTCTCTGACAGTCACGATGAGATGCTCGGCATCAGAATTTTCCCACTTCAACAGTTCAATGAGTTCGGCCCAGGCATATTCAGCACAACTAAGTGTGACAAACCATGGCTGCACCATACCTCGTAGCATTGTCATCACTTCTGAGTGTCTGCGATACCAATATTCTTTGGTGCCACGGAGACTTGAAAGTACAAGACAGATTCACTTGCACATTTTCATCTTTCTGCTTTCATTTTCTAGAAATTGAGCAGCTGTTATTCCATCTAGTGGACTTGTTAGACAAATGGTATGTGCTATAGACGCAGACAGAATGCTAAGTTCACTCCCAGAGCAGATGGAACAGGTACTGTATGTTATGTCTGAATTTGCTATCTTAAGGAGGACACGACTAGTGGTACTCAGCACCCACGCTACCCGCATTTTCTTCATCTGGCGCCCACCTGACCTTGGAAATAGGTCTGGAAAACAGCGTGTTTCTAGTGTTGCCTCCCAAATGCTGACAGGCTCACCTTCCACCTGCTTCATTTGATAGAGATCAATGTTGTCTCCTAATAGATCTCTGCCATGTAGTGGGTGAATTGTACTGTCTATACACATTGTCACTTGTCTGTGTACTGACCTTCTCAATGATTGGCTTACTTTTCTAATAGATCATGTTGCACAGAGAGAGGCCATCTGATCTATGTCAAGGTATCTATATAAAAGGAATTGTTACTTTAAATAAGCAAACAAGCTTTACCTTTTGCACATTGACAACATCTTGCCAGATGACCTTGGCCTTTGTAGGCACATCATTTACAAGAATTACCAAGCTATTTTCAGTTGAGTTTGCTTGAACATTTTCCTGTAGAGAAAGTGGTAGATACATCACAGAACCCTTTAGAGATCTAACAAGCTCTTTCTGTGGAATGTTCCGTGTCTTGTGTTCCAGACGAGAATACGTTTGGAATCGTTCATTGTCTGAATAGAATACTGCTCAAACATATTCAATGTTGAAATCTCACTTGGTGTAACATCTGTTTCCATGTTGTTTAGCATTGACCTTGCAAAGTGTTACACTTCAGTTTTGAAAACAGTGTTTACATAGCACAATGGTGTCTTGTAAGTGAAAGTCAGATTTCAGCAGCAAGAATGCTGCCAGGTGGAACCACATGTCATTGTATGGGCGACAAGGTTTTCTAGGTTGACTGTGACTGTTTGTTTCTATGTAGCACAAACGGTTGCATGACACACATACAGAATCAAACTTGAGACTTTGCAACCTCAAACTTAGAATTTCCTTCCCGTACTGTTTCAGAATGTCATTTTCAACACTAAAACAGATTTTTCTACAGAAGTGTTACACTGAAAATTTGTTGTTTCTGGTACAGAAGTAATGTGTTGCAGTTTTTTTAGGAAAGTGATGGCACCCTGCATGTCACCTGACTGCAATAAGTCATTTAAACAAGTGTATGGATGTACAGCTCGCTGTACTTCATATACTCTGTAGACAAAGTTTCGCATGCCTGTTTGATGCACTGCAAGCATCCGCATGTTGTGAAAAATACTATCACAAACACTCACTTTCGAGACATGCAAGTGAGTGACCCATGAGTCCAGTATGTGGCCAGATTTCAATGGTCAATTTTGTAAACAGTTTATACCTCTTTGTGATCTGTTATTACAAATAGGTTAACAAAGTGTTCTAGTTTTTGAAATGACGATTGCTCTACGGTTGCAGGTATCATCACGACCAACCGTCAGGCAGTGCCGTGTATTGAAGAGTGTGGTTGGATCACAGTCATCATCAGTATCCAATTGATTGTCATCAGAGATACTGAGGACATTTTTTAGTTTGCCGGACTCATCAATACTGAACGTCTGTTCTTTTGTTAAGCAATGATAAGACTCTTCCCAGAAATATGTTTCTGAGTGCTGTGTGTGCAGCCACTGTCCTGTGAAAACATGACAGAAGTTGTCAACAGTCAAACAAGGATACTGTTGAAGCCTTTTTTTAATGGCATATACAAGTTTCCTGAATTGTTCAAACAAATGACACATCTTACACCACAATCATTGTAGCAAACAGTGCTCTGTTGACAAAAAGTTCATAATTCAGACGTAAATTCATCAGAGAAAGGTGACTCTTGCTCTTTTAGGTGTGTGACGAATTTAGCAGCAATAAGTCTTTCGATCTTAGCTTTACTTGCTAGTGATCGGAAATACTTTCTGTCTGAGTTGTAAATCACTATTTTTGAGTTTCTGGTGTGTTTGAGCATTTTTGATGGTTACTCAAAATAGTTGTGTTTCATCTCAGAGATCGACACAACATTTGTGATGGTATACATTTTTCTTTTCTGTTAAGGAATTTCATTTCGATTGTGCAGTGACTTGATGAAATACTGTAGCAGTAAAGCTCTACATGTTCATTTTTGGTGTGCTCTTACTGTTTTATTTGTTGCCCTTATACAACAGTGTAGTACTATTATACCGCCTCGCTTTGAGAACACATCTAACGCCTGTATTTAGCTGGCATATTTTGCTATTATGGTTGACAGTGACAGTAAGCAATCTTGCAGAAGTATCAGGCACCTGTATGAGAGAGAAAAAAAAAGTTTTAGAATAGGCTTCAGTAAATTTCTTATAACAGTGTGTATTGATAGAATTGTACGTTAAGTATGTTAACAATTTGGTAAAAACATAACTAAACAATAGTTTTTATGAATGTGCATTGTGCAGCTGCTACGTAATATCAGAAGTTTGTGCATTCTCAATATTTCTAGTCCACATATAAAAGATTTTTTTTCACATGTGTACTTATGATTAGGATAGGTGTAATTTTTTACATGTGGACGAAAATGTGTTTTCTACCATGTAGTGTGTCATGGCATAGTCAGTATGCTAATTTACTATATGGTAGACCCAAAACTTGAGAGTGATAGTGTTCATTACCAAATCTGTAACAATTAGTATGTTTACAATTAGAGAGAGAACATGTCACTATTACTGTTGTGTGACTGCATCTACCACAGTTGCTAAGTATGCTTGCATGTTAACGAAATTTCAATATCGTTGCTGCATATTATCAACATTGTGTTTTTAGTACCTGTGTATCACTATTGAGCTGTTATTTTAACTTAACATGGAAAAATGTTTTTCTGCATATACTGTGCAATGCTGCAGTCGATTGACGAAATAACTGTATGGGGCACAGTTACAAAATTACAGTGCCTGTGTTTATGAGCAGACAACTTAAATGAATATGTCGAAAAATTGGTGGAGAATTTGAAACATTTCTGATTTAAGTTATGCATGAGTGCAGTTCAAATGTACACTTGTAAGTTTGTGTATTGTCATACTTTTCAGTTGAGAATTTACACATTTCCTTTTAACACACAACCTTATGAATAGTATACAGATTGCATTAACATCTTGACAAAATTGTGTTTCTGGTTTTGTGCTGCATTTTGGGTCAGTTGATGTGAGAAATGACTATATGGTACACGGTATAACAATCAGAGTGCACGGTTAGAGGAGAGGTCTTAAATAGCTATGTTTAGATTTGGTGAAATTAGCAACAAACAACTGTTTCACAAGTCTGCATCTGCACAAGGCATATGCACGCTTGAATATTGTAAAATGTTACATATCTGAAGTGTACTGAGTTCAAGCAGCTATACATAATGTGTTTATAAATGAAAATTTAGCTATTTTCCTATTAAATCTGAAATTGTGGCAATAAATGGACAGTCTTGGAAAATTGCTTGTGAGTAAACGTAAACTTGCGAAAAATATCATTTCATGCATCTCGAAGTGTCGAAATCTTACTGCATTCGACAATATGGTCAAAAGCACTGTCAACTTCGACACTTTTAAAATTTTACTGTTGTGTTATCGAAAGTGTTGCAATGTATTTCCTCGCAGCATTCGACAGTAAAATTAATGTAACACTTGGGAGTGCTAAACATCATATCGAATCAGAAACAATCTGTGTGACTGACAGCTACGCTCATCAATGTAATTTAAGATTTGTCAGGCCATTTCTGAGAACCAATCAGAGACGGACAACACTGAAGAAGAAGTAAACAGGAGCCATTTGCAATATTGCTGAGAGAGCAGTTTGAAACTGTAAGTACAGTCTATCTTCAAATGATTATTTCTAGTATTAAAAAAACTTATAACAACATGTAAATACTATTAATAAAAACGTTTCTTGATGTTGAATCTCATGGTGTTATTTGTTATTGTTTAGCAGGCTATATTCTTAACAAAAAATAGTTTAAACTGAGAAATCATTTTTGTACTAACTTGTACAGATACAGCTGCAAATGGAGGTAGATAGGAAGGTGCACGTGGAGTTCTATGAGAAAATGGAACCAATCAGACTTTTTTCTGATGTTGTCATTGTTTAAAACTGCCTATGAAAATGATGCATTTTCAAAATTGTCAGTGGTTGCAGATTTTTGCAGGAACATTGGTCTAGTAATACTGAATGCATCAGTTAGATTGGATAATGAAGCCAGAGTAGCAGGGAATGTTTTTTATTTGATTTGTGTGTTTTGTCTGAACCCACTAAAGCTAGCTTGAAATAAGGAGGGAAAATATCAGTTTGATTTTCAGTGCTGTCTGGTCACTGCAGGGTGAACACTGACTTTCTTTGTAGCTCTCTATACAGTTCTGAATTTAAAAACTTAGAATGGCAGAAAATAGCAAAAGGATTTTGTGGATAGTTGGAAGCAGTTACATAAGACGAGCAGCTGAGTTTGCCGTTCATAGTAATTTTGGGAGGGACCTGCAGCTCCCCAATTGCTATGTAAGATGTTTTGGTCATGGTGGAATGAGATGGGAACATCTTATGCCAACCATGGACAGACTTTTGATAACTCACTCTCCTGACATACTGCTAATACATCTTGGAGGCAATGATTTGGGCTCAAAACGCTGGGTAGATTTAGCTGCAGAAGCAAAATGGACCTTGCTTCTATTATGTCTATGTTGCCTGCCTGTATTATCATTTTTTCAGATATTACAGAGCGTGAGAGTCTGGCAAGCAGAACATCATATGTATCTGATTCATGAGCTCGCATGAAAAGCAAATGTACAGATAACTGCTTTTCACGCATGCATGGAATGTATACTATATCAATTCCGAAATAAAATACTGTAATGATTGGCCATTCCTACCAGATGGTGTACATTTCTGCACGCTGGCAATTGCCATTTCTGGAGACCTTCGAGATGGAACTTCTAAAGTCCTTTAAGATTGTCAGATCATTTTAGGAAATATTACAGTATACAAAGGTTCTTTCTCAGAACCATATTAATGTGGTAAAAATAGATCAACTGCATGCATCACTCACATACATGCCATATATGGGCTTGCTATAATAGGATAGTGGGAAACACCAATACTAATTTACTCTAAGGTTGACAGTTCACAATTGTATGATGTTATGTCTCATTTAAGCACAGACAGCATCAGGTTTAGATTAACTGTTCGTTAACTCCCCAGGGGTGAATGTGGCACAAAGGTGCAGCTGAGTGCTACACTGCCCTGGGGGTGATTAACTGACTGTTTATGTAACTCATGGGACTGCCTTATTGCTATTATAAAAAATGTTGAAAGAAAAGTGTTAAAAGTTATCCGTTATGAATGTTTTCCTGATTTACAGGGAGATTTTAATAAAATAGTTCATACACCAGCAGTTTAAGAATGCTGGTTCAAATCAGAATGCATCATTACACACATTCAGCTAAAGCTAGAGGATGAATGCTGACAGAGCAATCCGTACCATGGTGATCAGGCTATACACATGACAGTATAACATGGATTAATATAAGGTTGTTGGAATCCTAACGCCAATAAGATTGCAGCATTTCTGAGAAGCTTTTAATAATTGTATAGTTTGAGTATGTTAATGACTGAAGCATTGGTGTGGTCTACAGCATTGTAGCTAGTTACAGTATAGGATGTGTACAACAACAATAAAACACAGTGGTGCTGTTCAATGTATATGTTTTTACTGGTATGTCAGGAAATAGAGTTATTTTGAATGTGAATATGGGTGTAATTAGTATATAGCTACCATGAATGTACAATGGAATTATCATACTATTTAACTTTCAATCTGGTCGTTAGCGGTTCACATTTATTAAGTATATTTCTTTAGTGTGTCTGCTCAGTTGTAAAAATGGTTCATCTGTGTTCAACATCGCTATGGTGGTGTGTGAACAGTTCAGTGTAGTAGACATGGATATGTGATGGTGTCCAATGTCATGTTCGATGCAGTAGGCCTCACCCCTGAGACTACTGGATTGTATGCTGGTGGGACACCATAGTACAGCAGTTGTTGTTAACTGTTGAGGTGGCTGAATCCTTTCAGGGCCCCTGCATAATGCTATTGAGGTGTGTTTCTGCTATGTTGAAGGACATGTGCTTTTAACTTAATTAGTATTATATGGAATTCATTTAAGACATGATTGATATTAAGACATGATACTAATGTAGATATTTGTTTCTGTTTGTATTTCAGAACCAAACAAATCCAAACTGACAGAAATGAGGCAGTGGACCTTATGAGGTGTGCGCACTGCTTGAGGCAGTCCAGGCTGAGGGAACCAAGGTTTTGATGAGAAGTACAAATCGAAACCGGATTCGATGTGGAGGCGCATAAACAGCTATTTGTACTAGCGCTTAAAAGTAAAAATAAGACTGTTGCATAAAGAAGAGGAAGTGGAAGCTGCTGCGCCAACGCTTTTATCAAGCGGAAACAACGTGGAGGGGATACCGCATAATGATACATGCTGGTACTACCGCACACGGAAGCTTTAGGAAGCTGTTGGCAAGCCACTGCGAAGTGCCGACTTACTCCCACAGTAGATCAGCACAGCTTTCATAATAGTTGTGCATGTATTCAGAATTTGTAAAAAATAATTGTATACCGTATGATTGCTGTACAAGAAAATGAGGAGGGATTACAGCAATGCAAGCAAAATCAGTGTTTATTGGTGTAATGTGGCATGAGGCTGACCAACACTACATGCCCCACACAGTGATTAAGTGACCATTGGTTGATAAACACCAGAGTGCCTTATTAGCACATTATACCAATATTTTGTAAATAGTGTTGAACATTGTTTTGTATGTGTGCTAGTCTTCTACATGTTAATCAAAGATTGACATACAGCTAATAAAATGTTTGCTACTAATCAGAAACACGTATTTCACAAACGTTTAAAAATACTTAATACTATATGTAAGGATGTACTATGAAAACATGTAACCTAATTCTTCCATTTATTTACTGTGCTGTTGTTCAGTCACAAACCAGAGCTTGCTAAGATAGCCATGCCAGAAAATAAGCACATTTATACATATACGCACTTACTACTATGGTATGTGGAAGAACAATGTTACTGTTTAGTTATTGTGATGTAGTATAAAACCCACAAGTCTGTATTAGTGTGTAATAAACCATCCCTCTCCTCATGAATTTTGTCCCTGTGTCCAGTGAAGAAATGGTCGATCACGGTAGTAAGTGTAATAAACCCACCACCCTCCGAACGCATACCTGGTGGTTCAGTGGACTGAAATGCTCAATACACCAGACAGACACGTACAAATGTACATATCAATAGTGTTACATGCCACGAGTTACAGTAGACTATGTAGATAATGGTGATGCTGGGCCCTGCACAGAAATATAGAATTGTTATTATAATATGACCATAATACTTGTGGTCTGTATAATTAGAACAATATTATGTATGCTGTGTGATTTACTGTTGTTAAGTCTTTCAAAAACTGTACTGTGATTCACATCTAACATTACATATTTTTTTTTTTGGTTCATGGTAGAACATCGAGGCATCCCCAGCTTCACACGAGTGAACAGCACAGAGTCAAGCTGTGGAGGGTGGTCAGTCAGAGAACAAATTAATGATTGACTTCGACGGTAAAGACTTTATTATCACAAATTTGTTATGCTGTTTACAAATAAAAACGAGGGTTTCCATGACACAAAGGGTGGAATATTCAAATTGTGCCATTCATACGAGAAGCCATTGCATGCAGCAAAATAGTTGGCACTAGTTAGTCGAGGACAACATTCAAAGGAGTTACGCTAATGAGCAACCCTTGAATATCACCCCAGCTACGCCACTGTGCATGGTGTGCAACCAGCACTGGAAGCCACAGAGTGAGCATTCAATCCTGCTATGCGATGCAGTACCATTGCATACATGCGCAAAATTCTGATATTCAAACGTGACATAAGCAAATGCATAATTCATGTGTCACAGGTGGGGGCATTTACATGATTATGGCATGATTTGCATGGCATTACCATGTAGGGTCTGAACCGAGGAACGTGCACCTGGTGCCCTGACAGGCTGCAGCCATCAGGAACAATGCCCCCGCACCCCGATCAGAGACAAAACAGTGTAGAATACCCCACAGCACCCCTCACTGGGCCGATCATGGGCATGGTTCAATTCCCCAACGAAAGCAGTGAGCAGGCAATGTGGCCCTCCCTGAACGTATCCCTGCTGATCCAGTGGACTGAAAGGTCAATCGCAGGTAGTAAGTTTAATAACCCCTCCTGAACATAGCCCTGGTGGGTGTGCATCACCACACCACCCACTCTCGCTCCACCACCACGCCCCCCTGGCGAGCTGGTGGGGCCAGCATCCCATGCCAACGCCACCCTGCCCTGCTGACTGACTGCCCGGTAGGGCTGCATGGCCATTGGTGTAGAGTACAGCCAATGGGTATGCAGCCCATACCATACATGACAGTTCAGATTTTTGAATGAATGAATTGATTCACAAATCTGGACTGTGATATACAGTATGGGATGCACACCCATTGGCTCTTGGTCTGCACCAATGGGTGTGCAGCCCTAATGGGCAGTCAGTCGACGGGTGGCAGGTGGGTGGGATGATGCTGCCCGCTGCCCGTGAGGGGTGGTGGGGTAGTGGTGCCGAGGGTGGAGTGGGTTGAGGACACTAGCCACCAGGGCTATCTTTAGGGGGTTAATTAAACTTACTGCCCACGATCAGGCATTTCAGTCCACTGGACCACCGGGATATGTTCAGGAGGAGGGGTGGGTTATTTTACATACTGCCTGCAATCGGGCATTTTGGTCCACTGGACCACAAGGGATATTTGGGAGGGATGGCCCCAACCTACTGCCCGTGATCGGGCATTTCGGTCCCACTGGACCACCAGGGATACGTTCCGGGGAGCCACATTGCTGCCCGCGATCAGCCTGGTGTTGGGGGGGAGTACACAATCTGCACACGGTCAGGCCACTGGGAGGGTGGGAGGATTTACAGTCAGGTGCTGCAATCGAGGGCTGCAGGGGGCACAGGGACTGGGTTGGGAGCCAGCACAGGTGGCAGCTGTGTTTCACCCTTACAATCCAGCAGCTCACCTGTGGGTGGCCCTCGACTTAGGCCTTTTTTTTGCCTCCAAGTCATGCAGGCTTGGTTGGGGTTGGCTACACCAACTCTGCACAGCCCAGCTGAATATCGGCTCTGAGTTCATGCATGGTTCCCCTCCCTCCACTTGAGCATGCATTCATTTGCATTGCGCTGTTGCTCAGCCTGTTTTTCAGTGGCGCAACTGTCTTCTACTGAATATCGCAGAGATGGCAGAATTTCGTACTGCGCATGTGCAACCCTATTGCGTATGGTGCAACCATTTTGAATATCCCACCCAAAATACTTCAAGAAGGTGTTAACCCAAGTCTAGTGAATGTGCAGTACCACCATGGCAGAAGATCCTGTACTACCAACAACTGGTATTTACTACATGTGAGTGGGATACTATTGTTCATGAATCTGAGAATGGATGTATGTCATAGCGGTACATGTGGTGTTGTGGGGGAGGTCTTCTCCTCTGCTACTTTTTTGGTGGAGTTTAATGTACAATGAGTAATCGAGCAACCAATTGTAATCGTTGTAGGTGTCTCAGTAGTATTCAATGGTGTCTGCTTAATTATCTGTTGCTAATTACACATGTCCTAGATCTTATTCACTTACTATTTCTATATTGCCTGCCAATGTTTCATTTTATTATTGCAATAGTTATTAATGGACAGCATAGAATAACTCTATGTTTGTTAATGTGTTTTAAAAACCCTGTAGGGGTAATATGTAATAACACATAAACGGCTGCCATATTCAGCTAGAGGGTCATTGAGTGAACAGTAACATTATCAGCTATATTTGTGTTCTTCTTATTATAATAACTCACATTTAAAACCGTTTAAGAACAGATCATCATATAATTAGGTATGCATGTATGTAAATTGAAGGTACATGTAATGTTTTTAGGATGTTTCGGTGTAACAAATATGCATTATGATAATGTTATGACTATTGTGATTGATGGGCAGGCACTGCTTGTTCTGCACTGCATACTACCAATAATATATTTCTGAGTTTTCTTCGGAAAACATAATTGAAGAAACAGTGTTAGGGGAATCACCAGGAAAAAATGAATTTCTTATATTAAACTGTTCTGGATTGGATGGACATTTGTCTTGGAAAAGATATATACATGGTGTCATAATTTCAACTTTGTGTGGCTTTTGCAGATGAGAAGACTTAATTATATACATGTAATACTGACTTAACAACACATCTAGTTGGAGACAGCTGTTTCCGTAAAGAGATATGTGATATCATGATAGTTGTATGAATAATGTGGTAATTAGAAATTGATGTTTTAAAGAAAAACACTTTACCTTGATATTTCATCTATTGATGTGATCATTTTACTTGTTTGTATGCAGCCAGGAGATTGCTGCTCTTGAACATGTGGGTGAAGCAGGAAGCGGCGCCCAGCCACCACGTAAGTGAAATCTGTTGTTGCTATAATCTGCATGGTTGAGAAGTACCATCGGTTGTCAACATGTGGTGATCTATTCTCCTGGTAGTAACTACATCTTGCGCTGTCTTACTGCGTGACGGGGGAGTACACTGTCTGTTGGCATACTCACTGTAAATGTTCAGTGTCTGGGGAATTATTGAGCAATATACCCTTCGTTGCCGAACCAGTACCACTTTCACTTTTTGTTGTTGTGGGGGACGAATCACTGTTGACATTATTTACTATTATCTCTGCTGTGACCTTAAAAAAGGTGGCAATGCGTTGATGACTGCAGATACCCAACCACCTAAAAACACAACATGGTGGAGAGGATATTAGTGACTATAAATGGTGTGCAATGCAGAAAGTGTCCAATTATGATTTTTTGTTTTTTTCAATGTACAAGTTCAAAATGTGCCTTGTAGTCTTCATGACCCCCTTTTCCCAGTTAAACTGAATAGCTGTGCAGTGTGTCTGTCTAGCCTGCCAGCCTCATGCCTCTACAATCCAGTGCGATGCTGTTCATGCACTGTCATATATGTGCTTGCAAAGAGTGATCGTGAAACTGAGGGAATGTTGATAAAGTAAAACACAGTGAATAATAGGACTGTTTACGTGTCACTATGAATATCGCTCATTTCTATATAACACTATGGAAGTTGTCTCTACGTGTAAAATGCAGTATATGACTACTTGCAGTGGTGCAAATTCCACTACATCATCGCTGCGTAACACTGGGTTGGGTGCTATTAAAAACGAGTTCTTGAGTAGTAAAACTGTGTTAAATATTGGGCACAGACCATCACATTGCTACATTATTCAATACTGCATGGCCTGCGACACACAGTGTCATACTTTGAATAGAACACCTATACTGTCAAACTGTGTTTTTATACTACTATATGATGCTGTAGTTGCTGTAAAATAACTTTTTGGCACAGTGTGAGGAATATAACAGCGAGACTGTATGTGAGTAAAGATGGTAATATGTCTATTAAAACATTTGTTGTGAGATGAGCATCACATACTATCATTACAATCAGGTAGATATTTTCCATACACTGTAGTAGGTTTGAAAATGCTGTGTATTTATATACTAAATGTTTAACACTGTAATTTATTTTCACCTGCTAATGTACTGCACAGTTGTTTTTTCTCACAGCACTATAAAAACATCTTTTCTGCTCTGCAAGCATATCTAACAGCCAGAGGTACATGCTATGCATCTATGCAGGGTCACAGGTCCTTTGTCATCAGTAGAAAGTTTGTTACTATTACACACTATCAATGTTAATGATACCAAATCAATAATTATTATTGATAATTATTAATTTCATATATACCATCGCGACAAGCCTGGGCTCCCATTGGTGACTATGGGACTATAAGCATCATGTTATCGCAGCACAACATCACAGCTCTAATCCCAGCACCAGGAGTGACAGATAAGTTTAAAAAAGAAGTCACTACATGTAGCTGCTTGACAGTGCAATCACATTCTCATTCACACTCAACCGCCTTTAACCTACCTTGGTAGCCTGACTCTGCTAGTGATCGTTGGCCATGACAGTGCAAATTGTCCCTATGTTGCTCATTTTCCCAGCAGATGGTGGAATATCCTGTCCCCCACTGACACAGTGTGTCCATTTTTGTAAAAAAAAGACAAGCGTCATTATAGACCGCATTTAAATATATGTGTCGCTGGTCCATCAGCACAGTAATTGTGTACAACTTGCCAGGCAAAACACCTAAAGAAATATTCACCAACATTATCCCTGACTATAAACAGATGTTTAACTAAAAAAAAATATGTCATTTTAGACATCATTTCAATTTCCACGTCAGCAGGAGCACTAGGCCTTCAGATTGCCACAGTCCTGTGATTACCGTCACTTTATCAAAGTCGTACATGCACCATGAACATTGTAAACTAAACAAATTATTGATAAAATGACAGTCACAGTTCAAAAGGCAGTGCACAAAACTGTACTGCATTCCTGGAAATCGATAAGCAGCTCAAACAACCCGTAACTGCTTCCGGTTCCTTAACCCTTTCTGATTCAATTTAACTCAAATTCAAAAAAAAAATACTAATTAAAAATATTACCCAGTTCCATATTGGGATCTTAGTGTGTGGACTGCTGTACTTTCCTGGGAGGTGGGTGCAGCAGGAGATAGAACACACAATAACATTACAGTGGGACTGTTTCTCTATTCATTGTGCCTAACCATTGAAAATGAAATTATAAAATACTTTTAAGAATTTTGTAAAAAATGTTTTGTTTTATTAGACCAAAAAGCTATTGTATAATAGAATAATGTCCTTTGGGATGTGTGTTGTGCTGGGATAATGTTACTTTTGAGGTGATTAGTTCACTTCCACCTGTGGCCTCTTGTCTAATGACGACAGGTGCGACGTTATCACACCACAACACTTACGTGGAGTGCATTATTGTTTTTAATGTCAGATAGTACATTGAAGAACCTTATCACTGCAATGCACATTGTTTTGAAGAATTTTCCGTGTGGCAGTACAAAAGCACAGTGATGTGACACGATGGGCATCCAGCGATACTGTAATGAATTAAATGTCTTTATTTTGAGTAGATTTTACCATACTGCAGTTTAAATTTTAGGTTACTTGTCTGAATGTCTTATTGTTATGCTCACCTGAAATCTGTCATTTATGTTCTTTATGTACCGAAGATGTCTGGTATGGAGCTTTATGTCATATCAGTGACTTAATTATTTAAAGTAGTGACGCAGTTGAGGGCCTGAAATACAGGTAAAAAAGCTGTTTGCTTTCAAACTAACATTAAAGTGATCATGATTGTAAACATGAAAGAGTATATTATGATAGTGTTAATGTCAAGGACATTGTTTTTTAGTGCAGAGATGACTACACATTATAGGCAGACATGGTGAAGTAAAATTACTCACATTGATGAGGATGTGTTTCAATTGTATGGTATAATAGTGTCGATATGCAAAGTATGTACATACTGAATATTTATAGTACTGAAACAAAATATAAGAGTAGCATTCTAAGCCACAGCTAACTATAAGTGTTTTATGTTGTCAGCTTATTAGATTATATGAATAATCAAGTATGACGAGACGAAATAAGATAGCTAGTTTAGCATCATATTTAAAACTATTATCATAACTTTGGAAATGAATGCATTTCTGATATTGCAGTAGATAAGAAATATTTGAAGTAAAACATTTGAAAGTCAAAAGTGTTTAATTTGTGTTGTATATTCATCATTACTTTTTAAATCTTTGTAGGGCGCGGCGACTGCGAGAATACGGCCACTGCAGCTCTACAGATGGCTCGTGCTGTGAGGTTGGCAGTCTGCTTGAGCAAAGCTGCTATCATCCTTGAGGCTGGACGAGATCGGTCTCTCTTGGATGCCAGCAACAGACTGTCAACCTCGTGCTAGAGCCAGTCGTAGCAGTGGGTGATAGTGCTGTGCCGGTGGCAGTGCTTCACCTCCAGAACTATCTGTTCCTGCAGCTTCCTGGGTGAAACTAGCCACCCTTCATAGCAGTCCGGTATCTCCTCAAGAGGCGCAACAGCTCCACTTCCTTTGCACCCACATCGAATCCAGTTTCTAGCCTGGATTGCCTCAAGCAGTGCATACACCTCTCGCAAGTGTTGCACAAAAGTTACAAAACAAATGAAAACTTTATATGTTTTTATTTATGTAATAAAAATGTATTTCAATTAAATTTATTTTTGTGTATGATGTAATACACTTTATAACTTTTTTGGCCTGTATGAATATTATTTGTGTGAATATATATTTTGTATTGTTTAAAAAAATAAAATATTTTGTTATAATTTTTATATAAAATATTTTTATAGTAAAAAATAATTTATACTCTTGCATTTGGTATGTTGTGTGTAGTCGAGATGTTTCTTGAAATAGTTTAACAAGATTTATACAACTGTGATTTTCTCATTTGGTAAAAGCTCATACCACACTATTGTGGTATTAGGTTGATTCTCACAGAAAAAGCTAGATGTGAACAATGTTACGTTACACTATTTGCTAGGCCATTGTTGTTGTTTCATACACCTACTGCCACAGAATGTGTGTATGTGTATCATGATGAAGATAAGTATGTACCTGCTAGTACAATAGTGAAATGTCTGTGTTGGCATACCTATAACAAACTTATGTATTCAGTGCCAGCAAACCTCTTCCACTGCTGTTCACCCACATTGGTGGTACCACCTCAGTTGGTAGTACAAGCACTCTATCAAATCTCAAGTTACTACAGTAACATATACATTTGTTCAGTAGATGAACTAATGGTGTCCATGTCATGTCATATTGTCTTTTGAATTATGTACATCTTTTATTTACATATGTGCTCACAAAGAAAAGGAGTAAGACACTTTACATAAAAATATTACATGGAATAATGACAGAATTACAATTAATAAAGTTATAAAAACAATATGATTCACAGTTAACTACTGTTACTGTTAATAACAGTAAATGCAACTACAACAGTTGAAGTATTTCTGATAGTGGAACTTTTTTATGTATGTGCACTATTCTTACAACTATAAATCATGTACTATACTGAGTAATAGTTCTGAAAAAGACAGGATATTCATGGCGAAAGCCAGTTTAAATACGTGGTTATAGGTTGTTCCTGGCGACAAGTGAGGAAATTCGCTGTTAGGGTTGAAAACCCTAACTCAGTCACCCCAACACCACACACACACAGACACACACACATTCAAGTATGGGGAGGACCAAGTCAACACAAACCAATGACAGACATCCAGCAGCAGGTGACAGAAATAACAAAACAATTGTCTAAATGTACTACGAGACATCCCCACCCACCTGACCAGGTACTGCATACTCAGTGGAGATCAACAGCAAAACCGAGGCCATGTACACCGAAACGTACACATCCCTGATTGCAGCTGCACAATGTACCACACTTAGTAGTTGCATGGCCACCTACCATGACACCAGACCACACCACTTAGTGGTGGGCCACCTGAGCAATAGAGTTCAGCAAAACCAAGGAGTTGTACAGGTATAATATCTCTGATTATAACAAGGGTTTGAGAAATCAGTTTTCTAATTGACTGTAAACATTGTAATTATGTTTAGTTTTTTATTAACATACATGTAGAGCCTAACCATATGATGAATATGGTTTAATGTTGTTAAAAACTGTTTTATTATGATAGCAATAAGCACTCTCAGGTATTATGTTAATAGTCAAGTTTATCACTGTCTAGCGACCATGTGGCACTCGGCTATGCCTCATTCAACATTAAACCTCTACAGGGTGATTAACAGACCATTTAACATAACTGTTGGTCATGCCTTATTGTAAATTGTCTTTATGAGTAGATACTCTCCTCTGACTAGGCACTGCTGCAGCTTTGCAACACAGTGTCCCACCCAGTTACACCATACACTGTCTAGTTACTGGAGAATGGCTAGAATATAAACTCATGAAGATGAACAGTGTAACTTGATCACTACAGTCATCGAAACCCTAGTGAGATTATAACTGACAGAGTCAGTGATGAGAGATAACCCTGCTGTCCTAGTACCTTACCCCATTGTGAGTTAAATCAATACTAAAGACATTCTGTTTATATCTCGCCATACCTGCTTGATTCCTGTTGTACCACAATTGCATGAGTTATCACTTTGATAGCATCAGTGACAAGTGTGGAAACCCAACATAGGCATGCAGCCTGAGGATGAAACAACTGTTAAAAAAATCACATCTGTGTCCATAGGCATAGATCACTCATTGCAACAATAGTAAATGTATTACTATTTGAATAAGTTAGTCATCACAGATGCAATGAGATTGTCTTATCGGGTACAACATACTCAGTAAGTGCCTAGGAAAAATCTATCCTATATCATCCTCCGATACAGGTACATCATTGTTGGTTCAGTAGTGCTATGATATTAGAAGTTGCTTAGCCTGATCCATGCAATTACAATGTTTCTTACAAAAGATACTTACTGCATCTTTAGTATTGAACACACTGAAGGTCTATGTATACATCAGCAGTACACCTTCATCAGTAGAGATGCATGTGATACTGCGTGCAATTTCTGGCGTTGAACAGGCAATGCTTTTCCATACAGTTTACATCAGCCTCTCTATGTTGAGTAAACCATTGCAGTAAATGTACTACTATGTAAATCACCTACTAAATGTATCACTACTTTTATCTTGAGTATGCTAGTGTCTTGTAGTTAATTAACGTGCTTCTGTAATTAATGTATACTCACTAGTGTTAAAACCTTTCTACAACGAGCTCTCATGACCTTCAGCATTTATATTGAATAATGGCACAGTACCAGTTGTGGTGTGGTGTGGGCATCGGTAGATGAGCCATGCAACTACTAAGTGTGGTAGAAGTTGTGCAGCTGCAATCCAGGGGATGTGCACGTTTGGTGTACGTGGCCTCAGTTTTGCTGTTGATCTCCACTGAGCATGCAGTACCTGGTCAGGTGGGTGGGGATGTCTCATAGTACATTTAGAACAATTGTTTGTTATTTCATGTCACCTGCTGCTGGATGTCTGTCATTGGTTGTGTTGACTTGTCCTCCCCATACTTGAATGTGTGTGTGTGTCTGTTATGTGGTGCTGGGGGGGTAGTAGTCGTAGTTAGGATTTTCAACCCAACAGCTAATTTTCTCACTTTCGCTGTGGAACAACTAACTAATGCATTAAAAGGATTTTTTGCCGAATATGTATATATATATATATATATATATATATATTATGGTAACATAGTAGTGCTACCATAGTTAGAATTGAGAGCGATTACATGTTAAACCTGAAATTTTAATAACGTCAACTGTAACTATTTGCCTGAAATTGCGATACACATTAAGACCCATACGTTAGGATCTGTGATTTTGTACCAATCAGATACACAGCTGTGGAGTTATTAAGCGTGATCTGCGCATGCGTTTATGCCTTTTCTGGAATTCTACGGTCACGCCTACAGGTCACATAGTTTGCGTGACCAGTCCAAAATCTTCAGGGAATGTGCAGCCAGGGTCCCAGATGTTCCTTTTGAAGATTTCATGAAAAAATATTAAACGGTTCAAAAGTTATTCAAAAAACAATTTCCCATTATAAGTCAATGGGAAAAGTTAACAAAAGGATTCGACAGATATGCATAAATGCACTTTTACTGTAGCAAATGGCCCTTTTACTGTAGCAAATCTGCCATTTTGTTTCAGTTAGTGATCAGAAAAATGCTTGGCATTTAAAATTGAGACGCTCTAGCAACCTAATTCTTTTGTATTCACCTAGTTAGCGCCTGAGGATGCTAGCCATGTCTTTATTTTGAGATAAAACACCCCAGAAATATGTTTTCAAATTTCTGGAAAAAGTACTTTCACAAAGTACTGTTGCACCGCGACACTGCTCGAATGCATTTCGCTTTCATAAATACGACAGAGTACCTTTCTAGGCTGTGTGGGAAAATGAGCAATTCTTTGGCACCTTGCTGCAAAGAACGGTTTGTGTTTGGCCTGAAATTTGGAGGAATGCAGCCAACATCTCACAGATGTGCCTTTCAGTGTTGCATTGAAAAAATATTACATGGCAGCAAAGTTACAGCACTCCAAAATTGACACTTTTTCCCATAGGATAACATTACGGCATCCGACGCATGGCAGCAATCATTTGGTGCCCTACTGGAAAATAACGGCTCAGTCTTTTGGGCTGAAATTTGGAGGGAAGACAGCCAACATCCCATTGATGTGTCTTTTAGTGGTTTGGTGAAAAAATATTACAGGTAGCCAAAGTTATGGCACTCCAAACTTATCTTTTTCCCCATAGGATAACACTACGGCGTTCGACGCGCCTTTCAGGGCCCGTATCTAGGAAGCGGTGCGAGGATACGGACTTTTCATCAGAAAAAAGCTTAGCCCCCTAAAATTAGGCAGGAAAGTCATAAATCATATGACTTTTAAATTTTTTTCCTACGTCGTACGGTTTCTGAGATATAAGCAATTTAGTATTCCAACTCCACATTTTCTGCTCCGAGACCCATTATTATGCATACATTCTTTGTACTCACTGTCTTTCTCTATGCAGCTTTTAGGGAAAACCAGCCTGTGTGCTTACATTACTGTTACCGTTGCCCTTTCTGCTTGCGGTTCCGTACCCGTTTCACTTACCGTTCATGTCTATGCCACCATGTGCGTTATCCTTTGCTTTTCAATTTGTGCTTGCGTTTCTGTTATTTTTTGCCATTTGTTTCTCTTTCTGTTTTTCTTTGCGTCACCATGCCCATTGCCATTTCCATTTGAGGGCACCATGTTACTATGTGACAAGACATCAAGTGGCGTACCGTTCCCATCTACGCCACCGTGTGCGTTACCCTTTCTGTTCTCATTCGCGCTTGCGTTACCATGTGTGCCACTGTTAGTGCTTCTGTTTGTGTTGCTGTTCCTGTTACTATGTCACAAGACATCACGTGGCGGGAGTGCGGGGCCGCCGCCGCATTACATTCACTATTTCTCATTATCATTCTCAAAAAGAAGGGAAATTAGAGGCAAAATACTCCATTTAATGCATCAGTTAGGGTTGTTCCACAGTGACAAAAGTGAGGAAATTCGGCATTAGGGTTGAAAACCCCCCTTGGACGCCCCACCCCACCCCCAACCGGCATTGGGGTGCACATTGGGGTGTTCGGTCCTAACTCTCACCCCATTCTCCTATACCTCTGCTTCTTTACACATGTGATGGGGTGAGTTAGGGCTGACAGCTCAATCGCGCCCCAATACCCCATTAAAGCTGAGCAGGGTCAACCCTAACCTAATTTTCCTCAGCTTATCGCTAAAACTGTCGTCGCTGATTTTGCCTATATATATATATATATATATATATATATATATATATATATATATATATTATAGTAGCGCAGTGTGCTACTATAGTTAGAGTTCAGGGGCCATTTACATGTTAAACCCAAATTTTGCACCTTAATAACTTTACAATCATTTGACAGATTTGCCTGAAATTTGGAATATGTGATAAAAACCAAATGCCTTGGGATGTGCCAAGTTTTGTAGCAGTTGGATATATGTCTGCGGAGTTATTAAGCGTGATCTGCATGTGTTTACACTTTTTTGGAATTCTACGGTCACGCCTACAGGTCTCACGGTTTCTGCGACCCGTCCAAAATCTTCAGGGAACGTGCAGCCAGGGTCTCTGATGTGCCTTTTGAAGATTTCATGCAAACCGTAACGCACACACTCATGGAACCACAGCTGTAAATGCAAATGGTAATGGTAACAGCAACAATAAAGCCAATAAAAACAGAAATGCAAGTGCATACAAAAACGCAAACTGTTACACATAAGGTCATGGTACTGCAATAGTAAACATAAATGGTAACAGTAACAGCAACAGTAAAGACAACAGAAACAAAAATGCAAGCGCATATGAAAACGCAAACCGTTATGCACACGGTGGCTTAGACGGGAACGGTGATTCAAATGGTAACAGAAGTGCAACTGGAAACACTAGCTGTCACAGTAACAAAAGGGCACACCCTTCTTTTCACAAAAAACTGCATAGAAAAAACGAATTGAAAACAAAGGATGTATGCATTATAATTGACTTCAGCGCAGAAAAGTACGACTTGGAATACTAAATTGCTTATATCTCAGGAACTGTATGACGTAGGAAAAAAATGAAAACTTTGTATGAATTATTACTTCCCTGGCTAGTTTATTGCTGGGGGGTAAGCATTTTTTTGACAAAAAGTCTGTATCTTGCACTGTTTCTGAGATACGGGCCCTGAAAGACGCGACAGATGCCATGATGTTATCCTATTGGACAAATTGTCAACTTCAGAGTGCTGTCACTTTATCACCCTGTAATATTTTCTCTCCAAACCACCAAAAGGCACATTTCTGGGATGTTGGCTTTCTTCCCTCCAAATTTCAGCCCAAAAGACTAAACCGTTATTTTCCAGCAGAGCGGCAAAGAATTCCTATAATATGACAGATGCCGTAATGTTATCCTATGGGAAAAAGTGCCAACTTCCTAGTGCTGTAACTTTTCCACCCTGTAATATTTTTTGACTATTCCACTAACAGGCACATCTGTGGCATGTTGCCTTTCCTCCCTCCAAATTTCAAGTAAAAAGATCAAACCATTTCTGAGATATTCAATGTCAAAGACTGGGAAAATTTCCCTATCTATTCCATTATAAGAAATCTGGCCATCTAGTCCCTATTTTGCGATCAAAGATCATGATCAAAGAATCTCACGATCAAAGAATTTGCAGGCTCATGAACAAAGAATAAAAAATTTAATAATTCAAAAAATAGAAGCAATTGCAGTAAAGCACCGCCATGGTTCAACAGAATGAAGCCCCCTGAGTAAAACCCATCCTCATTTGACTTCCTAGGACATCACTGGGCTAAGAAAATTGAATTTTAAATTGGACCAACTTGTCCCTCGCTCGCAATTCAAGATCACGGTCAAAGAATCTAGTGATCAAAGAATTTGCAGCCTTACGAACAAAGAATTTGCAAGCTCATGAACAAAGAATAAAAAATTTAATAAATCAAAAAATTGGAGGAATTGCAGTAAACCACCACCATGATTTGACAGAACGAAGCCCCCTGAGTAAAACCCACCCTCATTTGACTTCCTAGGGCACCCATAGGCTGAGAATGCTTTTGTTAAACCATTCCTGTAGCAGGTTGAAGTTGCACTCTAGGTTCCTGGTCAGCGTGTCTTGGCAAGAGCCTCAAAGGAATTGCACCATGACATCTGCATAGAGAAGGACTTTGGCAGAGGGACAGGCAGCTGGGAGGTCATTTACAAAGAGGTTAAACAGGAGGGGGCCCTAGTATGGACCCTTGTGGGACCCCAACTGTGACTTTCTTGGCCTCTGAGATGGTACCATTAATTGTTACCTTCTGTGAGTTCTCAGACAGGTAGTTAGAGAACCACCCAACCATGTCCGAGGACAAGCCAATGCAGGTTAACCTGTGGAGCAGCAGCTTGTGATCCTCAATGTCAAATGCCTTGGATAGGTTGATATAGATTGCTCCAGCTAGTTGTCTCTGCTCTAGTGCCTCATGGACATAGCCTGTGAATTCAATGAGAGCCTTGTTGGTACTGTGTCACTTGCAGAACCCATGTTGCTGCAGGTTGAGGAGGTTGTATTTGTGTAGGTGGGCAGAAAGCAGGTCAGCAATTATTTTTTCCAGAGCTTTGTAGAGAGGAGACAGGATGGAGATGGGCCTGTAATTGGATACAAGCGAACAATCCTGTCCTTTTAGAACCGGAGTGACCAGGGCAGTTTTCCAGGTAGATGGGAAAGCTGATATCTGAAGTGACATATTAAAAAGCTTAGTGATAGGTACAACCACTTCAGGGAGGGTGATTGAGATAAGTTTCATATCAATCCCATCCCCACCTATCCTTGTTTTAACCAGCACTCTTGCAAGGTATTTAGCAGCCTCCTTGGTGGTCACCTGCCAAAAGTAGAATTTTGGGCTGGTGCTAGGAAGGGGTGGGCAGGTGTTCACAGCTCAGTGTTTTGTCCTTGTGAGCAGTTGTTTTAGGTGGCATGACTGTAGTGTAGTCAGTAAATGCCTCATTGAAAATATTGGCAATTGTAGTCAGTAAATGCCTTATTGAAAATATCTTATTTCTTTCTTTTAATATATTAAATGGAATGTTTTTCACTTTATTTCATAGGTTTCCATGTCATTGAGCTTTCCTAAACATTTCTCTTGATAATCTGTATAATTTTGTATAACTATGTCTCCACCGTTGTCCGTTGATTTAATTATGATATTATTGTCCTTTGCTAAAGATTCCAGGGCTTCCCTTTCATCTTTCCATAAATTATGATGTATTTTCTGTATATTGTTGTTCTTCACTATCTGTTCAACCTCTCTGTTAACTTTCTCAATATAAGAAATTGCATTTGGTGTTGTAAAACCTATAAGGTCAAAAGTTAAAGTCGTGCCTAATACCTGTTTCAGTCTGTATCTGTCCTTTGCTTTTTCAGGATCTTCAGTGCTAGTGTCTTTTAATGAAAATAAATGCTTAGTTCTCCATTTCCTGAAGAACGTCTCTAAATCTAAGTTCAAAAGGGTTAATTTTCTCTGTCAAACTATAAGATAGACATCTGTCCAATACATTAAGTTCTGTTTGTGTTAAAATCCTGTTGGACAGATTATATACCACTAACTTGGTTCAGTTTTGGGTCTTGTTTCATGTATTACTTGTTCCCCCTCTTGTGTTTCATCCTCCTGTTACTTTTTCTTTTTGTATTATCCCTGGTGTAGAGGGATCTTGGTCATCTGAATGTCTGGGAAAATCCCATTCATATGGCCAATCTCTTATGGTCCAATTATGGCGATATGGTTCGAAGTATTCTTCTCTATAGTAACCATGGTTGTAACAATTCCTATAGGGTCTGCATTGTCTGGGGTAAGATCTGAAGCCCTGGTATCATCTAAAGTTTCTGGAATAATATATTTTTGGTCTGTTTCCTCTAGTATATCTATTTTCTTAAGTATCTGAATCTGATGTATGTGTCGATGTGTCAGTGTCTTCTAAATTACATATGGTGGTTTAGTATTCAGATTTTTTTCCTGGAGTAGATCCTTCCTTCTTTACAATCAATAATGCCACAATGAAATTTCTGAAATTTAATGCTTTTGGTATGATTATCGTATTCTTGTAGCAATTTATCTATGTGTTCCATTAAAGTTTTCAGTTGTGCTGTTTCTAGTATTTTTCATTTGAGTCTCTAATGTTTGTATTTCATCCAGTACTTTTGTTTGTCCTGTAGTTAGTGTCTCAATCAGCAACAACATAAAATCAAATGAACATTTTATTCTTATTCTGTCCCACTTTGGTTGGAAGCCTTTGGGTGAGAAGCCTAGATAGGAATATAATAAAACCCTTAGGCCCACAGGAATTCTTTTCTGTTTAATGTACTCAAGAAATGTAACAGCATGCCAGTCTAAACAGACTTCTCTTTCTTTAAGAGATTCTAATTTATTCACTGAAGCTTTGGGGATTTCTACCTTTTCAATCTGGTGCTTACTTTTAACAAGACCCATAATCCAGTCTTATTCATCTTGATTGATACTTAGTGCTGTATATCTTAAATTTGTCGTATCTTTCAACTCCAAAAACTTCACCGTAATTTTACTTAATTTGTATATTCAACTTTATAAATGATCTTTTATTTTGTGTGTCCTGTTTTCACTTTCAGGGAAATAAAATAAACCTCATCCATGAGGAAATATCAAAAGCCTGCTTTGTTGAATGTTCCCCTCAGTTCCCTTATTACTTAAATATTAATTTGGGGAGTATACCATGGTTGGATATCTCTGAAATAAAGTTAAAAAGTGGTGTGGTCCTCAACCCAGAAAAAAGAGAAGTCAGAGTTTAAATAATTCGTTTCATGGCTTTTATTTATTCACTTCCATCTTCCAATTAAGTTTTTTTGAATTATGTTATGGAATTTAATATTTGAAGTAATCTTGATATTGATAATTAAAATGGTCTGAGAAAATAAGTAAGAAATACAAAGTTAGTAAATATCTTAGAAAAAGAAATTATCTGTGAACGTAAGTTATATGACCAAATGGATATATTGCAATGACTCTAAAGAGATATTTTAGATGCATGTGTTAGAGATTTAACATGCCTTAGTACAAAATAATATGACTGGATATATTAAAATATAATGAATATAAAAAAATGGTTATTCAGAATGAGAATATAAACTTGTAAAAATGTTTCCCTCAATGTCACTATAGGGATAACATTGTCCCACTGGTGCTTAACATGAGTCATAACTCTATTCCTGTAAGAGGATCCAAATTGATGCAAATAAATGTTAAAATAAAAGTAGAAGGGGGACTGCTGAAACAAAATCCGAATGGAGTTACCAGACATTTCCATTGTGATTAGGCTCCAAATGGTGAACATCACACTTTGTGACGTCATCACGCCTTCGGCGTGTATACCTAGGAGCCTGGCCCCTTCTACACCTTCAAGTAAAACAGGTTTGGCATCTCCAGTAATGATGCAGATAACGTTCTGTGATGTCCTGTGAAAGTGGAAGCCATGCTTTTCTTCAGGTTGGATGAACAAAACAAAGTAAGTAAAGGAGATTGTTGAGACATGAACACATAAGCATTGGGAAAGTCTTTTGATGGAAATTCAGAACCTACTAGTGATTTAAATCTACTTTGCATTTCTCTAAATTCTTCCTGATGGGAAATAAATAGGACAGATGTCCACAATATTTAAAACCTTTGTTATTATAAAAGAAACTCCAGGACAGGTATATATTAAACATAAAAAATACTTTATCAAAGGGAAAAGTAAAACTTAATAGTAAGAGAAGCATGAATAAAAATCTGAATCATTAATTTTTCCACAGATTCAGAGAAAAACATGACTCCAAAGTCACAAGAGAAGTAGAAATGATGCATTAAGTCTAAAATGTAAAAAATGTTTACCTCACAACCAGGATTCAATTAAGCAAACCAGAAGGAAACAGTTAATTGGAACATCCTTCTAGAGAGACAGTTTATGGCCCTCATCACCTGCTGCTGCCTTTGAAGTTAGAACTTAAATACAAATTTTATTACATCAGGAAAGGATGTAATTTAGCTGATTCCTGTTGGCTATCTCACACCTGGGTGACAGACTGCAGGGTTGCAAACCTCAAAGGAACTGGATGATCAAAGATTCATAATTTGGGAACTGGGTTTTTGCTGATGGTCACATTATTTAAAATACCTCCTAGTAGGAAATCATATTTGTAATTTTATATTCAAAAAGGAGGAGCTAGATGACTCACAGAAGGGGTGTAGAGACACAGAGTTTAAACTGATACTTGTTTCTGAAATGTAGATCATGTCTTTTTGGGCTCTTAAGAAACAAGGAGCTCTCTAATTTAAAGGCATTTACAGAGGTAATACATTAGATAGGAAAGATCTAAATGTATTGTGGTACGAGTTTATTCTGTAGTTTTTCTTTTTTTTTTCTTTTATGTGATTGTGATGCTCTTTGATACTTGTTCTGTATTTTATCTTACGTTTTTTATCCATTTTTAGTAAACGTTTTCTTAAGATACTGCCTGGGTCTCCTCAGTCATTTTTTGTATGTTATTGCTGAATGGATATTAAGTTTGACAACTGTTCAAGGGCTTAATGGTATTACTCAGTTTGGTAAAAGGTAAGAATATACCTAAGGTCTCTTATAGAGTTTTAAGGGTTCATTTTGGATACCTGGTTAGGTGCCCTTAGGCGAAAGATATACTGCATCCCCGGAAGAGAACAATATCTGAGCCTGTAAATTTGAGTACACTAGCACAAGGTTCACAGTTTGAATCTCCACCAGAACTTGAGACTAAAGGTGATTTGGACCAAAAAGCAAACAGGAGGGTTATCCTGTCTGTTACCTGTTCACTTTCTTGTGCTCTGAGGTTGGCACTGTAGGAGCAGAGGGCCTGACCTGCGGAGTGCATTTGTGACACAAACCACCATATATAATTTAGAAGACACTGACACATCAGCACATACATTAGAATCAGATGCTCAAGAAAATAGATACGCTAGAGGAAACAGACCAAAAATATATTATTCCAGAAACTTTAGAAGATACCAGGGCTTCAGATCTTACCCCAGACAATATACACCCTATAGGAATTGTTACAACCATGGTAACTATAGAGAAGAATACTTTGAACCATTCACCAAAATTGGACCACAAGAGATAGGTTATATGAATGGGATTTTCCCAGACATTCAGATGGCCAAGATCCCTCTACATCAGGGATATGACAAAAAGAGAATGTTACAGGAGGACGAAACACAAGAGGGGGGACAAAAATACATGAAACAACCCGAGTTTGTGGTATATAATCTGTCCAACAGGATTTCAACTCAAACAGAACTTAATGTATTGGACAGATGCCTATCTTACAGTTTGACAGAGAAAATAAACCATTTTGAACTTAAATTAGATTTAGAGAAGTTCTTCAGAAAATTGAGACTTAAACGTTTCTTTTCACTAAAAGACACTAGCACTGAAGATCCTGAAAAAGCAAAGGACAGATACAGACTGAAACAGGCATTAGTCATGACTTTAACTTTTGACCCTATAGGTATTATACCACCAAATATAATTTCTTATATTGAGAAAGTTAACAGAGTGGTTGAACAGATAGGAAAGAACAATAATATACAGAAAATACATAATAATTTATGGAAAGATGAAAGGGAAACACTGGAATCTTTAGCAAAGGACGATAATATCCAATTAAATCAGCGGACAAAGGTGGAGCCATAGTTATACAAAATTATGCATATTATCAAGAGGAATGTTTAAGACAGCTCAATGAAATGGAAACTTAAGAAACAGTGAAAAATATTACATTTAACACTTTAAAAGATAAAATAAGAGACTTCATCATAGAAGACACAGACAGGAAAATGATAGAAGAATCGGTAAAACCAGAACTAATAAATGAACATCCAAAAACTCCGCTCTTCTATTGCCTGCCCAAAATACTCAAAGATAACAAGAAACCTCCCGGGAGACCCATAATCTCAGGAATTGAATCTATTACTGAACTACTATCCATTTTTGTAGATCACTATTGTAAAGAGTTGGTGCCCCAAATATCCTCGTATATCCAAGATAGTAAACACTGCATCCAAATAATAGAAAAGCGATGAATCAGGAACTTAATAGGGAAAGATACATACTAGTAATCCTGGACGTAACAAACTTATAAACCACTATGCCACATCAAGGGGATTGATTGCACTGAGATGTGCACTAGAAAGAATGGAATTGAATAAACCAGACTTGGAATTTCTATTGACCTTAACTGAATTTGTATTAAAAAAAACGTATTTCAAATTTGAAGAGAACAGCTTCAGGCAGTTAATAGGGACTGTAATGGGTGCAACATTGGCATCAACATATGCTAGTCTATTCATGTCAGAATTTGAGAATAAATATGTCACCTAAAACTATATAAGAGTTTTTTAGATGACATACTGATCTTTTTGGTTGACACAATGGAACCATTAATAGAATTCCATGATTACCTAAATAATGTGACACCATATTTAGAATTCACCATGAATTATCATAATGTTGAAATTCCATATCTAGACCTGCTACTAGTAAAAGAAGGAAGCAAAATTGTGACAGATTTATATTGTAAAGATTCAGATAAAAATACACTTCTGCATGCAAATAGTTTTCATCATAAGCAATTAAAAGACAGTATACCATATAGTCAGATGCTGCGGGTGAAATGCAATAGTGGAACAGAAAGTAGATACAAGAAAAATATGGTGAACATGAAACAGAGGTTCAAACAGAGGCGTTACAGAAGTGAAATATTGGCACTAGCAGAAGAACGATGTAACAACAAGACAAGAAATATTGCAAGACATGGGAAATGATAGGACAACAGGAACACCAAAAATTACCATGTCAATGCAATATTCAGAATCATTTGGAAAAATAAAAAATGTGTTTTTAAAAAATGGGAGTGTGCTACAAACAATAAATCATGGTAATAACATATTCTGTGAGAAACCTTCAGTAATTTCTAAAAAAGGCAACTACAATAAAGAACAAATTAATAAAAACCCAACATTGGACACCACTCTCACCCACCTCTATGTGGCTACAAAGGAATGTAAAGGGATTTTTTTCCATGCTGGGATTGTATACACTGCAACAATGGACTGAAAACTAAATTCATTAAAGGTGCCTGCAAAGATAAAACATGTGAAATGACACCTTATCACCTGCAACACAGACTATGTGATTTATTGCATATGTCCATGTTTTTTATATTATATAGGGCAAACCACTGGAGCACTAAAATTAAGAATAACCAAACATAATAGTAATATAAGGAGAGAGGATGAAACGTCAACACTAGCATGACATTTCAAAGAATTCAAACATCAAGTTTCAACTTTGAAACTTTTTGGAATAGAAAATGTCATGGAACCTATAAGAGGTGGCAACAGGGACATAGAAACATAGACGTTGATGGCAGATAAGGACCGCAAGGCCCATCCAGTCTGCCCATTTCTTTTTCTACCTTATAAATGTGCCATTGGCCTTTGCTCTGTCAGTGGCCTATCTATTCATAGTCATTTGTATTGCTCCCTTATGCCTATCCCATGCCTGTTTGAAGCCCTGCACTGTATTCATAGCCACCACTTCTTTGGTAAGCCATTCCATGCATCCACCACCCTTTCTGTGAAAAAGTTTCCTCATTCCCCCTTAATGGCCCCCCTCTAATCTCATGCTGTGTCCTCTTGTCCTGCTATTTTCTTATATTTAAACATGTTAGACTCTTTCACCTTGTTAATGCCCTTAAGGTGTTTGAATGCCTCGATCATATCACCTCTCTCCTCTTTGCTCAAGGGTATACATATTGAGCTCTGTTAATCTGTCTTCATATGTCTTCTGATGCAGTCCCGCACCATTTTGGTTGCCCTTCTCTGAACTGCCTCAATTTGGTTAATGTCCTTGTGAAGGTGTGGCCTCCAATACTGCAAAAGTACTCCAGATGGGGCCTAACCAGTGTCTTGTAAAGAGGTTATTACCTCCCTCTTACGACTTGTGATACCCCTACTAATACACCTAACACCTCCTAGCCTTACCTACTGCTTTAGAGGTCTGCTTGGATGATTTCAGGTCATCAGTGATGATGATGCCAAGTCTCTTTCTTCCTTTGTGACTGCTAGCAACTCCCCTCCCAGCCTGTAGGTGGCTTCAGGGTTTCTCTTCCCTATGTGCATGATTTTGCACTTCTTTGCATTAAATCCCAGTTGCCACTCTTCTGACCATTTTGCTAGCTTATCCAGATCTCTTCTCATTCTGCCCACCCCATCTGGATCATCTACTCTGTTGCAGATCTTGGTGTCATCTGCAAACAGACAAGCCTTACCCTCTAGTCCATCTGCAAGGTCACTAATGAAGATGTTGAAGAGGACTGGCCCCAAGACTGATCCCTGAGGTGCCCCACTTGTGACTTGCATCTCTTCTGACTGTATACCATTTACCACCACTCTCTGTTTTCTGCCCGTCAACCAGTTTGCCACCCAGTTGACCAACTTCTGACCCACAAAGCGCACCAGCTTATTTATCAATCTTCTATGTGGAACAGTGTCAAAAGCTTTGCTGAAGTCAAGGTAGGTGACATCAACTGCTCCCCCTTGGTCCACCACTCTGGTTACCCAGTCAAAGAAATCTATGAGATTAGTTTGACAGAACCTTCCTTTAGTAAACCCATGCTGTCTTGGATCCTGTGCCCCTATGGATTCCAGGTGTTGCACTATCCTTTCCTTAAGGAGTGCTTCCATAATCTTGCCCACTACTGAGGTAAGACTGACTGGTCTGTAGTTCCCCACCTCCTCCCTGCTACCACTCTTGTGGAGCGGGATCACATGAGCCCTTCTCCAGTCTTTTGGGACCTCTCCTGTGCTCAGAGACTTACTAAACAGTTCTGCTAATGGCTATGCTAGTTCCACCTTTAGCTCCATAAGTACCTTGGGATGTATGCCATCAGGTCCCATTGCCTTATCCACCCTAAGCTTAGCAAGCTCTTGTAGGACCCTTTCTTTTGTGAAGGGAGTAGTGCTCACCTCCCTCCCCCCTGTGTCCACGATGCTGAGCTGTGGGCCCTGCCCTACCTTCTCTTCAGTAAATACTGAGCAAAAGTATCTATTTAGAATAGATGCCTTTACAGGGTCCTCCTCCTCACATGCTCCCTTTTCTCCATTAAGCTTAGCAATACCCCCTCTGGACTTTCTCCTTTCACTAATGTATGTATAGAAAGTCTTGTCACCTTCTTTTACTGTTCGTGCTAGTGTTTCCTCAGTTTGGGACTTTGCCTGCCATACTGCCTTCCCTGCTTCCCTTAGGGCAGTTTGGTATGCCTCCCTATCTTCATCCTGCTGTGTTCCCTTATATTTCCTGAAGGCCAGCCTTTTGGCTCTGACCTTTTCTGCTACTGTATTTGAGAACCAAAGTGGTTTTCTTCTTCTTTTGCACTTCCTTTTCTGTCTAACACAATGGGATGTTGCTTCAAGTATTGCATCCTTAACACTTGCCCACTTTGCCTGTACCCCCTCACCTGTATTTCTTTTTGCCAGGGCTAGCTTAACTCTGTTGGCCATCTTATCAAAGTCGGCTCCTCTGAAGTCCCATATTTTGCCTTGGAATGGGATGATTTAGATGTAGTAGCAAATTGAACCATACCATGTGATGGTCACTGGCCCCCAGGTGACCTTCTACCTGGAGATCTGTGATCCCTTCCTTGTTAGTCAGTACTAGATCTAGGATAGCCCTGTCTCTTGTGGGTTGCTGTACCAGTTGTTTGAGACCCTCCCCCTGCAGGGAATCCACTATGTGTCTACTTCTGGCAGATGTTCCTGCTGGTATTGACCAATCTGTATCCAGTATGCTGAAGTCTCCCATTATCAGAACCTCCCCTTTAGCTGTCATGTTTTGTATATCTTCTAACAGTAATGTGTCTATGTCCTTCCCCTGGTCTGGGGGCCTGTAGACAACCCCAGTTCTTATGGCTGTCCTATTTCCTGTTTCCAAGGTGACCCACAGTTCTTCTGGCTCCTTATGTGTATTCTGAATTTCTGTAGCTTTGATATTTTCATTGACATACAGGGCCACTCCTCCCCCCCTTTTTGCACCTCGGTCTCTTCTGAACAATACATAGCCAGGTACTGAAGTCTCCCAAGTGTGGTTACTGGTAAACCACGTCTCACTAATGCTACTATGTCCAGTTTAGCCTCTGACATTATTGCCTGCAGGTCTGGGATCTTATTTCCCAGGCTGTGAGCATTGTGTACATGATTTTCCATTGGCCAGATTTTGGTGTGTTAGTTGTTGGGTGAGGTTTGGCATTACCCCTGTGCATCGTATGGGGAGACAAACCTTTTTTCTTATCTGGTGATGCAAATGAACTGCAAACATGCTGAATCCCTGTTTGACCACTAGCTGAGGGGGGACATGATTTTGGCCAGAAGAGAAGCGTGGTGGATCTATACTTTACAGACATATAAGAAATGATATGGATTAAATGAGAGTCTGGTTTGGTTGACATTTAAATGAAGCAACTGTGGACAGAAGCACTAAGGCTGAAATGAATAAGTATTATAATATGACTAAATGGCCTTATGCAGCTATGTTTGACCACCCGCTAGAGATCAGTTTGAAGCAGAATAAGAGAAGGGGGATGCATAGAAATAATTGTGGACAGAAGTACTAAGACTGAAATGAATAAGCATTATAATATAACCAAATGACCTTGTGCAAATATGCTTGACCTTCCACCAGAGAAAGGACTGAAGTAGAATAAGAGAAGGGGCACCCACAGAAATTATGTTACAGAAATTAATATGGGAAGTAATCTCGACATTGATAATTAAAGTGGTCTGAGAAAATAAGTAAGAAATGGTAAGTTAGTAAATACCTTAGAAATAGAAATTATCTATGAATGTAAGCTATATGACCAAATGGATGTATTGCAGTGACTCTAAAGATATATTTTAGACATACGTGTTAGAGATCTAACATGCCTTAGCACAAAAAAATATGACTGTCTGGATATATTAAAATATAGCAAAAATAAAAAATTGGTTATTCAGAATGAGAATATAAATATTGGAAACATTTTTCCCTCAAGGTCAATATAGGGATAAAATTGTTCCTCTGGGGCTTAACTTGAGTCATAAGTCTTCTCCTCTAAGAGGAGCCAAATTGATGCAAATAAGTGATAAAAGTAGAAGGGGGATTGCTGAAATAAACTCTGAATGGAGTTACTGGCAGTTTCCATAGTGACCGGCCTCCAAAAAGTGACTGTCACACTTTGTGACGTAATCACATCTTCGGCGTTTACACCTAGGAGCCCATCCCCTTCTTCACCTTCAGAAAGAAGATTCACAAAGTAGAACAGCTTTGACATCTCCAGTAATGGCACAGAAAACATTCTGTGATGTTCTGTGAAGGTGGAAGCCATGCTTTTCATCAGGTTGGATGAACAAAACAAAGTAAGTAAAAGAGATTTTTGAGACATGAATGCATAAGCATTGGGAAAATCTTTTGATGGAAATTCAGAATCTATTAGTAATTTAAATCTTCTTTATGTTTCTCTAGATTGTTCCTGAAGGGAAATAAGGACAGACATGCACAGTATTTAAAACCCTTGATATTAAAAAAAAAAAAAAAAAAAAAAGAAAGAAAAAACACCAGGACAGGTATATATTAAACATAAAAAAATACTTTATCAGAGGGAAAAGTAAAACTTAACAGTAAGAGAAGCAAGAATAAAAATCTGAATCATCAATATTTCCATAGATTCAGAGAAAGCATGGCTCCAAAGTCAAATGAGAAATAGAAATGATGCATTGTCTAAAATATGAACAGATTTTTTCCCACCATTAGATAAATTAATCTCATGAGGTTTTTCAATAGAAAAGAGAACCAGTTTAAGACAAATGTTTTATTATGTATGTTTATGTTGTTATAGTAACACACAAGAATAAGGAGCAACTCATCTTGTCTGATGAAGGGATGAGAGGGTCCTGAAATGTAACATTGTTTTGAAAAATTAAAAAAGCGCCTCAAAAAAACATAAAAGGAAGATGGAAGTGAATAAATAAGAAGCTATGAAATGAAGGATTTACACTCTGGCTTCTCTTTTTTCTGGGTTGAGGACCACAACTCTTTTTAACTTTATTTCAGAGATATCCAACTGTGGTATACTCCCCAAATTAATATTTAAGTAATAAGGGGACAGAGGAAAACATTCAACAAATCAGGCAAAATGAAAAAGCCCAGGTGTCTATTGTTCCTTCCCCCCACTTGATCACCTGCCTGAGGCCTAAATGAAAAAGCCCTGGTGGCTAGCGGTCACTTTCACCACCCAATCACCTGCCCGACATGTCTAGTCCCCCAATCCATATCCCCATATAGTATTGTTTTATAAATAAACATTTTACCCCGGTGATCTAGTGAACCCCCATCCCTATCCCCAATCCCCATATCTCAAGTTATTCCCTGGTGGTCTAGTGGACTCCCCACCCATCCCACCCTGGCAGGTAGTGTCCCACCACTCTGCTCCTTCCATCCCAAAACAGAACAGGCTACTGGCACAGTCCTCCACTCTCCTCCACAGCCAGCCACTCACTGGGATGCCAATGAATGAACACATGCTTGTACAAGAACCTGCTCATTCATTGGAAGCTCAGTGGGCTGTCATCCATGGAAGATAGAGGAGGGCTATGACAGTCAACTGTTCTGTTTCAGGATGGGAGGAATGGGTTGGTGAGACACTACCTGCCATAGTGGGAGGGTGGGTAACTCCCCCATCCACTAGACAACTAGGGAATAACTTGTAATATGTGGATTGAGGATGAGGAAGGGAGATCACTAGATCATGAGGGATAAAATGTTTATTTATAATACCATACTATGTGGGTGATATGGATGGGGGGGTGACTGGACATGTCAGTTGGGTGATCGGGGGAGAGGGACTGCAAGCCACCAGGGCTTTTGGATTTACACCTCGGGTGTGTGATTGGGTGGGGAGAGGGACCGTTAGCCACCAGGGCTTTTGGATTTACACCTCAGGTAGGTGAACGGGTTGGGGAAGAGACATCTAGTCACCAGAGCTTTTGGATTTACAACTCAGGTGTGTTATTGGGTGGGGGGAGGAACAGCTAGCAACCTGGACTTTCTTATTTTTATTTTGAGTTGGGTTGGGTGGGAGCACTTTATACCAGGTAACTTTGTTTTCCTTCAACCTATAGGTAAGTGGAAAAGGGCAACATTTCACCCAAAACCTTCAGAAGTTTTCCAATCTGCCACAAGTGGATGTTTGGAGATTTCCATGAAGGTTGCAAAATTTTGTCGATGTCCTGCTAAATAGAGAAAACTACTTTCACACACCCCTACCCCACTTCATGTGTGAAGCAGTCATCACTGTTCTTGTGAAGGAAAGGTAGGACCCTAACTCTCCAGCCAGCTATCACTCCATGTTCTTAGTTAACTCTGATACCAAGCTACTGGCCAGTATACTAGCTAAATGACTTGACTCCTTTCTTCCCATCTGATTTAGCCCTCACAGGTTGGTCTTGTGAAAGGCAGAGAGGGAGCTGACCATCTCTACTCTTTAATCACCCTGATGCACTTGGCCAGCTCTGCTCTCACCCTGGTATCCATGGCTGTGGTCAACTTTGAGAAAGCCTTCAATTCCACACCTAGTTTTAGATAATATGGCATTAAGGCCCAACTTTTGTCAGTAGATCTCGACTATGTATGTCTCTCCTGCCATGAGGCTCCTCACCAGAAACCTGCTTTTAACTTCCAACCCCCTTGCCATAGGCACCAGACAGGGATGCCCATGCACCCCCATATTATTCATGCTGACGATTGAGCCCCTTGAATAGCCATAAGATAGCATCTGAATATCTCTTGGATTTAGTTGGATTTCATGAGTACTGCACCAAGCATTATGCAGATGACCTTCTGGTCATCCTTTCAGATATTTCAGAAGGCTCTGCCCCCTTTTGCAACTACTGGAGGCCTTTGTAGGAATTTCAGGTATTAAGATTAACCCTACAAAAACCAAAATCATCCCACTGTTGGCCTCATGTACAAGCACCTTATAAAGAGTGCTGTTTTGAGATGGTCTAGTGACCCTATTAAGTGTCTGGGAATCCATGTTATAAGAAAACTGGGTCTCTTAAGTTCAGCCAACCTGTACCCCACCTTCTGAGGGAACTGCAGGCTGAATGCAGCCAGTGGAAGGTGCTGCAGCTTTGGATGACAAGCAAAATGACTGCCATCAAAGTTATGAGTGCTCCCAATCTTTTTGCCTCCTCTCTCACCTACTGGTTTTTACACGACCCCAGTGTGTTTCTCCAAGATTGATGCACTTATTGTGCACTTTCAATATCAGGGCAAACCATCCCAATACAGTAGTGTCAAACACTGTTCACATTGGTAAACCAGAGGTTGGTATCTCAATCAGTTTTATGGAAACCACCTTGCATATAGAGGGGCACATACCTGCAAATGATTTACCCCCCAATGATCCCCTCACCTCTCTTGGGTCTCAGTAGAACAGTCCCCTAGGAGATCATTGCCCCAATCAATCTATTTATACTCCGCATCCCCTGAAAGTATGGTAGACTATTGTAGGTTTGGTAATGACTTGGAAGAAATGCTAGGCTCTGTTGTGTACTCCATCATACCCCACCATTTCACACCCCATATGGAAAAACCCAGTTCTATGTATTGATAAATACCCTATATACTAGCATGTCTGAGACGTCACTATGATATGCTCCCTGGCAAACCTATTTCAACTGGGGTCCCTAACAAAAGAATCTTTTGATGGTTTAACATCTCATTTCAGTATTCCTTGGCCTGACTTCTGGAAATCTCTACAAATTCAAACTATGGTCCTGGATTGTTTTCAAAGGAGGCTCTCCCTCCAAGCCTCCCCCCTCCACTAAATGAATGGTTTAAATCTCTGGGTGGGGCAGGATGATTTAATATACATGGCAATCAGTGACAGCATTCCAGACCCCACAGATAAAGCTTGTCAAAAGTGGGATTCCTCTCTTAGGTGCACAATTTTGGAAGCAGCTTGGTTAAAATATAGGAAATTTGCCAATTTGACTTGCCCAGACAATAATGCTCTCCTTATGCAGAATAAGGTCTTGCACAACTGGTACTGCACACTATCACAGCTGAAATCCTTGGAGATACTCCCACATTATCAATGTTGATGATTCTGCATGTCTGGGGGTGACTTGAATCTTGTCTTGTGGTCTTGCTGCCAACTCCATCGATCCTGGTCTGCTATTCAAGATGCCTCCTTTACCATCCTGGGGTTACAGCTCCCTTTAATGCCCATGTTGTTTGTATTGTGCCTCCCCCCACAGACAGCCACATCCCCAAATAGAGAATGATCTAGCTGGTAGAAGTCAAAATGGAGGCCAATTGGCTTCTCCTTCAGCAGTGGTGTACAGCTGAACTGTTTTCCCTATCTGAATGACAGGTAACTGTCTCTCGCCTGGCCAAATTTATCAGGATGTCTCAGTGAGCTAAATGTTCTTTGCAATGGTTTTATATGGTGTGGAGCACCTACTTGTCTTCTCCACTTTGTACACTGGATTTAACCTGCCCCTTCCCCTTCCACGAGAGGGCCAGGTCTTACCAACCCTCCTGAGGCCTTAATAGCCACCCACTCCACAGAGTTCTTGTCTCTTCCTTCACAACCTCAACAGAAGCCTTGCCTTCTGAATTCTCTCCATCACTCCCACAATATAGCTGGTGAGATAAACAGCATTTTAAGCTTGGGCTACTCTCCAACCTCACAGACTCTTTGAAAAATGGGGGTCAGGTGTCTACCACTTCCCTCACCACCTTACAATGGTATCTGAGTGGTGAGTAAGTGGTGACTGTCTATCATCCCTCCCTCCCTCCCTCACTGACCTCCCCCTCCTACACATGGCCCTCCTCCCCCATTGGGCTGTCTGACACTGAAAGACACAGGATTCCTCCCTCTATCTCTTTCCCTTACACTGTAAAAGTAGGCTCTGCGGGTGGGGCTGGAGGCCACTGTCAGCTTTCCTCATTATTATTATGATTATTATTATGCTATCAGTGATATTTCTGAAAACCTATTCTACCCTCTCTTATCTTATGCTACAACACAGACACAGTTATACTGTGTACAGATGCCCTTGAGTAGGTACACACTTGGCTTTGTACAGTGGTATGCATGGTCCATAGGGGTTTCTCCATTTTTTCCTTATTATATGTTAGCACTGTTAGAAATACATGAATTTGAGCACTCACACCTATAAAGGTGCTTCTCGCCAACATATAAAGCAATACTTTCAGAAAAAATAACAAAAGTGGAGCACACACCGTTCGAGCGAGTAAGCTGCTATTTTATTGCCATGGAGACAGACTCATTACTAATTCCCCTACATAGTGCCCTACAGATGGAGCTTCATCTGGAGGGTGTATTTGCACATATGACAGTGCTTAAATATTGCAAGGATTTAAATATTCATGACCCTCATATATATCTATATCTATGTATATATTACAGTGGTGCAGCCATGCCGCTATATTTAGGATTGTACAGACACTTCAATGTTAAACCATAGTTTTTGTACTTTAATAACTTCACAACCATTCAATGGATTTGCACAGCAGTTTGCATGTGTGATCTTGCTGTGTAGATCTGTTGATGTGCCAAGCTTCATTCCAGTCAGATGTGTGGATTCAGATATACAAATAGTGCAAAAAGTTAATTTTTTTGGATTTTTTTCCCATTGGTTTGAATTAATTTTCTGTCAGCTTGGCTAGCATCCAGATGGTTTAGAATCTTTGGCAGAAATTTTCTGGGTAGAAAGTGACTAACCCACATATGTGCCTTTTGCTTGTTTGGTGAAAAAATATTAATCTGTTCCAAAGTTACTTAACTTTGAAATTTTGAATAACTGGTTATAAGCATGCACAGTAAGCACTTAAAATTAGCTGTATGAAATGAAACAAGAATTCTGTTTTCATGTGGGGGCCAATCCTTTTTTGTGAGGTGAAAATCATTGATTCGTTTGCCACCATCTAGTTGTCTGTTTTCCAATAAAAATTCAAATTTGAAAACCCACAAAAATGTAATTTAAGAGAGGGGGGACCAATACATGTAACTTGCTTATTTATTCATTGATTTAGAAGAGATTCACTAGGAAAGCAACATGAACTGTAAACGGCTCATTTCCAGAAGCGTCCAGGGGGGTGGGGTTACATAGGAGGAGCAAAATACAACATTTAGGAGAAAAAAAAAGAGTACAGAATCATACACATACAAGTAAAAACCAGGTAGTAGGTGATTAAGAACAGGTGCAGTGTATAGAATCATATACAATTCAGGTACAGACCAGGTAATAAAAGCATAAGCATAAGTTAAATCATAGACTTATGGTGATCAGATCAGCAATTGTTTACATATGTATTTCAATTACAGACCAAGTAAATGCGTGAACATAAGATAAATACATGCTTAAGGAAAGCAGAACAGCAAATGATTTTGGATCTAGCATTCAACTTATACCAGGTGATAAACCAGTTTTAGTACAATGGGGACAGACTGAATGTAAGATTTGCTACTGTAAGTGCCGTAGGTTGGGGGGATAGTAGCCACGTGCTAGCTGTCTGACTAAATGTAATTAAAGCTGGGGGGGAGTAGACAGAGGAGGTGGAAAGCCAGGGCCCCCCCCACTTGGGTGCTGACAACCCAAGAAGGGGATGAGGGAGCTGACAGTAGAAAGATAGAGAAGAAGGGGGAGAAGGATATAGGGACAAAAACTATGGGCAGTGTTACTTGTGAGAGTATGGGGCAGTTAAGGAGGAATTACATGTAGATTGGTGAAAGAAAGCCAGTGCTTTCTCCCCTTCAGGATGCAGAAAACCCTACAAGGGACTGTGGAGCCGTCAAAAGAAAGTGGAGTAGGTAAAGAGGAGAGGGATAGGGAAGCCAGTGCCATTGCCCCTTCAGAATTCAGGAACCCCTGCAAGGGGAAAGGGAGCTGCAGAAGAAAGAAGAAGTGGTCAAGGAAGGGAAAAGGAAGGGGGTAGGGTGGGAGGCATGTAGGTTAAGGAGAAGTTGAGGGAAGACAGAGGGAAAGGGAAGCCACAGCCTACTCCCCCTCAGCATGCAGGGAACCCTGCAAGGGAAAGAGGGCCTGGCAGAAGAAAGGGGATGAGGAGATGGCAAGGGACAGTGGGGTTGGACTAGAGGGAGAGAGAGAGAGAGAGGTGAAAGGGGGAAGGGAGGAAGAGTCAGGGGTAGTGTAAATTGAGGTAGGAGTGGTGGGAAGTTAGCTTGGTTGGGAGGTAGACTGTGATAGGGAAGAGTATGCAGGGAAAAAATGTTGCAGAGTAGGAGTTATGTATGGGAAGGCATGCAGGGGTTAGTTGCAGTTGCAGCAGTGTGCAGAGTGTTTCTGAAGGAGGAATGCAAGGGATTGGTGGGCATGGGCAGAGTGAAGTTCAAGGGTGAAAGCATTCCCGGAGCTGGGGAATAGGCATGATAAGGCATTGTGACCAGATGAGTTGCACAGCGGTGGGAGGGGAGCGTTCTGTGAGTTGAGGATTGAAGTGAGCAGCTGGAGAGTGTGGGGATTGGCATCAGGGAGGACAATTAAGATGATAGAGTGCCCAGCCATAACCTACCTAATAAGTTGGCTGTATGGGACAGGCACCTGGAAGTGAGGGATGAGAAGAAGAGTGAGATATAAAGATAGTGGTGGGTGAGAGGGGGACAGCCAAGGACAAAGTGGCAGAAGGAATGGAAGAGAGTATCCAGTCTGTTTAGGGTCATCTTAGGTGCAGAGTTGTAGACAATGGGCGGGATATTCAGACTGCGCCAGGCTATGGTGCAAGCCTGGCACAGCGCAACTGTGATGCCCCAGGGCATTGACAGGGTGATATTCAATGGTGCTCCACATTGGCTCAGCACCATTGAATATCACTCTGTGGCCACCCGCATTGCACGTGGTGCAGTGGCACTGCGCCAGCACAAATTGCCAGGGAGGAGCAGGGGGTTGTGCTAGCACAAGTGCCACTGCGCTAGGTGCAGCAACCATGATATTCAGTAGTGGACATGAAAATGGGGCCATAATGCATGCAAGGAGCAAATGGGGCCATTTGCATGTCATTATGGCCCCATTTGCATGCAGGTGCACTGATCCCCTGCAACTTATGCCTGGAGCTCTGCCAGGCTGCAGCCGTCAGGGACCGACACTCCCTGCACATTGCAGCACAGTGCCCCAATGCCCGTTCATGGGCATGAGTAATGTAATAACACATCCAATATCTCTGGTGGTCCAGTAGACCTCTGCCAGCCCGATTGCAGGCATATGTGGTCTAATGAATATTCAAAACCATCCCTGGTGGTCCAGTGGTACCCCCTCACCACCCACCCACTGCACCCCAACACCACACTCCCCCCCAGTCAGCAGCGGGTGGTAGCTCCCCACCTGAAAGCCACCCAGCCACCCATTGACTGACTGCATACAGTACGGCTGTACACCCATTGGTCCACAGTGTGGGCCAATGGGTATGCAGACTGTACCGTACTACACAGTCCAGATACGTGAATGGATCCATTCACATATCTGGACTGTGTGGTACAATTACAGATCTATGCCGATGGCCCACTCTGTGGACCAATGGGCATACAGATGTACTGTAGCAGTCAGTCAAGGGTGGCTGGTGGCTTTTGGGTGGGGAGCTGCCACCCGCTGCTGACCCAGGGGGAGTGGGGTGACGAGGTGCAGTGATCAGGGGGGAAGGGGTGTACTGCTTGACCATCAGGGATGGTTTTAAATGTTTATTAGACCACATATGCCTGTGATCAGGCTCGCAGCAGTCCACTGGACCACCAGGGATATTAGACATGTTACATTATTACATATGCCCATGATCTGGCTAGCAGCGGTCCACTGGACCACCAGGGATATTGGATGTGTTACATTAGTACATATGCCCAGGATCAGGCTGGCAATGGTCCACTGGACCACCAGGGATATTGGACATTTCATTTATATACCTACGTCCGTGATCGGGCATTGGGGGGGGCGCTACCACGACGGACGGTGCAGTTGGAGTTGGAGCTCGGTTGGCCACCCACAGCTGGCAGCTGCCATGTTGCGACCTGCCAAGTACAACCTTACCCCTGCAGCCAGGCTTGCCCTAGCGAGAGGTGTCCTGCTTCCCTCCCTTGGCTATGGACTGCATATCTTCACTTGCTCCATGAAGGCTCATCTCACCAGGTGGCATACTGCATACAATAATATTTGTCATTTTTCCCTAGTGGCTCCCCGTCTCACCCATCGCTGTGAGCTTTATAATAAACTCAGGTGGCTCTCTCCAGCCAGATACCTGGACTTTAGGATAGGATGCCTCACGGGCAAGGTGATCAGCATGGGTACTCCATCGGGACTGGCCCAGCTCCTTCCTCCAGCTGATTTTTCCCCCTACTTGCTTAGGTCTCAAGCCCAGAGGTTGCTAAAAGTCCCTGCCATGAGAACCCTCGTGGGAGCTAGGGATTTCACTGTGTATGTGTCCAAACTCTGGAACTCCCTTCCTGAGTCTGTTCGCCTGGCCTCCTCCCATCAGTGCCTCCGAAAATCCATGTGGGATTACTTGAAACAAGCCTCAGCCTGTGACTGTTCCAGCCTCCCTAGGGCCTCTTAGTCTCTAGCATGTGTTATTGACTCATCATGCTCTTAACCTAATGACTATAAGCTGTACCACTGCTTTCTACTTCTCTGTAATATGTGCCTATTATACCTTTGCTTCCTACCTCTCTGTAAAATTGTGCCAACTGTATTTCCTCTCCTTGCCTTGTTGTTATTATGCGCTTATGTCCTTAGTATTTTCCTCTTATATTGCTCATGATGTCAATTAGTACTTGATATGTTGTCTCTGTACCATTATGCCCAAGCTGACAGCTTGTACTTGATGTATTGTCTTTGTACCATTATGTTGTACTCTCCTGGGTAGTTCCTGAAAATAGGCATAATACTTGTCTAGTGTACTTACCCGGTAAACAAAAGCTAAATAAATAAATAAATAAATAAATATGGCAGCTTACCTGTGGGTCTCCAGCAGTTGCTCCTTTTTTTTGGCTCAACTGTGTGCGGTGCAAGTAGGGGTTGTGCCTGCATCTGCTCAGCACATCCCGGGCTGAATATCGGGATGTGCGGAGTATGCATGGGCATGCCCCCCTACTTGCACCGCTTACATTACTGATTCTCCCTGGCACATCAGGATTTGTGCTGCACACTTTCCCCTTTTGAATATCGTGCTGGGGCACATTAGTGGGTTGTGCATGGTGCATCTGTGTTGCACCATGTGCAACCCTTTTGAATATCCCGGCCAATGTCCCCAAAGTAGAAGACAGGGAGAATCATCTTTTGAACAGTTTCATGCCTGGCTTGCATGGGCAGGCAGCTGCAGTCTCTGTACAGGGCATTGAGCTTAGGGAGGAGTTTTTCATGGATGGCATCTTCGTGTACACTGTAGACTAGATTTTTGTCTAGTCAGCCCAAGGTACTTAAATGAGGGGACGTAGTCCAGTTTAATACCTGACAGTGTGGAAGTTGGAGGTGGGGGAGTCAATTTTGGGCAGTTTTTGTCTGATGTCAAAGTTCATAGAAACTGTTATTTTTTACATTCAGAGAGAGGGTTGGTACTAAACCAGCACTGGACATTGTTAAAGTCCAGCTGCAGACTGGTAGTTACTTTGCTTATTGGGACCCCCTTAGTCAGATTTGCACTTAACTGGTGCAGAAACACCCTTAAAACATTGTTTTTTTAAGACTATAACTCTTGTTTTGTGAAATGTGATATAAAACAAGATTTTTGTTTCATATGACAACTCACTAAAAAGGATCTTTTTCATATAGGGAATCAATATATTTCAATAGGTCTTTCAACTTTGGTGCATGACTATGCCATTTTTGTATATTTTTTTCACCACATTTTCTTCATGGCCTTTCTAAGAGTCCACCTCATGAATAATGTTGGTGAAATCATGCAAATCCAGCCAGAAAGGAAATTTTGCACTTGCTTGGTGAAATCACCTTTCAGGTGGGATTTGAGATTTTTCACTACACTTGTTTATCAGGTGGGGTCATAAGAAGGCTATGTTGAAATTGTGGGGTCAAAATATGAAACAAATTCTACAGTTATGCAAATACATAAAAAATTTTGCTATGCACCCTTATAACTTTGGCAATTTTAAATATTTATTTTTTTTAATTTTTATTTATTTTATTTATCAAGTCTAGGATTACAAATACCTTTGAGCCATGGCTCTTTTACAAAGGTTCCACGTCAGAGAAATACGAATTATGGGGAACATCAAGACAGGCATTACAACAATGTGGACATTGCAAACAGAGTACAGATTAATACAGTTCAAGAGTAGCATTGTAATAAGGCAGCCAGTGGCATTTGTCAGAGAAAATAGACAACAGATAAGAAATGCCAGAGTCATAGGGAGAGGGAAGAGGGTGGGGGAGAAGGAATGTAGGAAGGGTGGTAAGAGGGGGTGAAAAGTGCAGCATTGGGTATACCAAGATGTGAGGGTAGAATCCAGTGGGGGACAACTAGAGCAGAAAGGGAAGTGGAGAAACAAGGTTAAGTTGGGCAGTCACAGGAGCTGTTGGTAGTGAGATAGTCCTGGAGCCTAGTTTTAAACATACCAATAGTTGGGGCAGAGGAGATGGTTGGGCTGAGGCCATTTTGACTTAAAATATTCAATAAATTTTTTTTTTACACCTCCTCATGAAAATGACAGCTGTCATTTTTCCAAACTCTGGCCAAACTGTATTTCACAATTCTGGCACGCAATGGCATTGCAGTAATGTGGAATTAAGTTTCAGAGGGATTACAGCATTTTCATTAATGGGTTCATGAGGTAGGGTAATAAGACTATGCTGACAATTTTATCCCACAGAAAAATGAGGATACAATTATACTATTTCAAAAAGCAATGAAGTTCATTCACCCCATTGTCATATACTCTACACATCTCACCTTTGGGTGAGAGTTAGGCCTGATGACCCCAATGGACATGCCAATGCCTGTTGGTGTGTGGAGGATGGGGGGGGTAGGGACTGGCAACCCTAACACAGAATTTCCAAACTTTTGTCGGTGTACAATCAACCCTAACTGATGCATTAATGAAGTTTTTTTGCAATTAATTTTTCTTTGTTTTGAGAGACTTTAATGTAAATAGTAAGTGGTATGTTGTTGCGGGAGCAGAGACCCTTTCGGCTCTGTGCTCTCGTTACAAAAAAATTCAGGCATGTTGTAAAAAATTACATCTGTACTGTTCATGAGAAGGTGTGACAAAATGTCAATGTTGGAAGGAGTAAAAAATATTAAAAATGTGCGAATTTACCAGCGTGAGTTGAAGTTGTGCAATGCATGCTCTTAACGTGGTAATTTTTTAGATTTTTTTCACAAAATTTTCAACATGGTTGTTTTGGGACCTCCCCTCATGAACACTGATACTGAGATTCTGTTAATCCATTCTGAAAGTTGATTTTGCACAGATACAAAATTGCCAGCAGATACAAGCCATTCGATCTATCTAGTCTGCTCAAGTGTGCAGCACTTCAGTCCATTAGACTGCAGCTGCCTCCCCTCCCCAATATGCCCTCACCCATCTCCCACCCCCTCCCTATTTGTACCCTCCCCTTCAATCTGTCCCACCCCACTTGAAGCCACCAACACTCTGCAACAATATGAATTCCTCTAGCAGAGCATTCCACCCTGCCACCACCCCTTCTGTGAAATAGTGCCTCCTCAGTTCCCTCTTATAGCTGCCCCATTCCAGCTTCATAGAGTGTCCTCTGGTTTCCCTTCCACCCTTCAGATTGAACATACACCTGCTGTCTACTTTGTTCAAACCATTCAGGTACTTGAGGGTCTCAGTCATATCCCCTCTCTCTTCTTTCCTCCAGGGTATACATATTGGGCTTTCTCATTCTCTCCTCATTTGGTTTTTCCCCAACCCCAGGATCATTTTTGTTGCCCTGCACTGTACCCCCTCCAGTAGTTTGATATCCTTTTTCAAGTAGGGGCACCAGAACTGCATGCGGTACTCTAGGTGCAGTCTTGCCAGGGACCTATACAGGGGCAAGATGATCTCCCCACTCCTAGAAGTAATCCCTCTTGCTATGCACCCTAGCATCCTGTTTGCCTTCACTACTACCTTCCTGCACTGAGCAGAGTGCTTCATCTCCCTGGTTACCAGCACTCCCAGATCCTTCTCCTCCTCCTTGGATTTTAACAGGACACCCTCCAGCTAGTAATTGTGTCCTGGGTTCTTGCCTCCTAAATGCATCAATTTGCACTTCTTGGCATTGAAACCAAGCTGCCAAGTGTGAGACCATTCCTCCTGTTTTGCCAAATCCTCCTAATGTACTTCTGCTCCCTCCCCCCATCTACCTCGGCACAAATCATTGTGTCATCTGCAAAGAGACTGATCTTGCTCTTAATCTCTACTGAAATGTCGGCTATGAAAATGTTAAACAGAACCAGTTCCTGCACTGAGCCCTGTGGTACACCACTAGTTACTGCCCTGGGTTCAGAATCCCCCCCCCCACTATTACCTTCTGTGGTCTACCCTGCAGCCAGTTCTCGACCCATCTGACCAGTTTCCTCCCTGCTTCTAGACTCTTCAACTTGCAGGTCAGCCTACCATGTGACACTGAGTCAAAGGCCTTGCTGAAATCCAGGTAGAGGACATCTTCCATATGTCCCCTGTCTAGTGGCCTTGTAAACCAGTTGTAAAAATCAACCAAGTTAATCTGGCAGGATCTGCTTGAGACAAACCCATGCTACCTGCTGTTCTAGAGATTGTTATCCTCAAGAAATTGCACCAGTCTTTCCTTGAGGATTGTCTCCATCAGTTTTCCCACAATTGCAGTAAGGCTCACCAGTCTGTAATTCCCCGGTTCGTCCTTGGGCCCACTCTTATGGAGAGGTACCACATGTGCTTCCTTCCAGTCTCTGGTTCAGAGAGGTATTGAACAGGTCCACCAGTGGCCCTGCCGGGACCTCTGCCAAATCTCTCAGCACCCTAGGGTGGACTCCGTCTGGGCTAGGTGCCTTGTTCACCTTCTGGGACCTAAAGCCCCCCTCACCCTTTCCACCATGATTTCTCTATCCTTGGTTGCTTCTCCCCCACCTTGTCCTTCTTCTCAGGTATGGGCCCATCCCTCTCCCTGGTGAATACTGAACAGAAGTATTCATTAAATACTTCTGCCTGCTCAGCCCCCTTTTCTACCCACCCACTTCCCATCCTGATGCTAACAATTTGATCCTTGCCCTTTATCTTCTCTGATATATCTGAAGAAATCCTTTTCTCCTTCTTTGATCCCCTGTGCTAACCTCCATTCTCTAGCAGCCTTTGCTGCCCTTATCAGTCTGCTCACTTCTCTGGATTTCTTCACATATTCTTCTCTGTCTTCTGCCCTGTTGGATCTCTTGTAGATCCAAAATGCATTCCTCTTTTCCCTCACCTTCTCCATCACCTCTCTACTCATCCAGCTTGGTTTCTTGGTCCTGGCTTTCTTTCTCTGGGTCTTGACACAAGTTTTAGTGGCTTCAGACAGTCCTGCCTTGATGACTGCCCATTTTTGTTCTGTGTCAATTTTTGAGCTGATGCTTGCCATATGACTTTCCAGTATGTGTTCCATCCTGCCAAAATCTGCTCTTTTTAAGTCCAGGGCCCTAGTTTTTATAGTGGCTACTTCCCTACCCAGATTGAATGAGAACCACACTGTGCAGTGGTCACCGCTTGCTAGAGGGTCCTCCACCCTTACATCCCTGACCTGTACACCATCTTCCAGTACCAGGTCTAGTATATTCCCTCCCTCATTGGCTTCATTACCATCTGGGTAAATAAGCCATCCTGTAATGCTTCCAGGAGGATCTGCTCCCTGGCACAAGTGGTTGCTGGGATGCTCCAATCCACCAACAGTAGAATAAAATAACCAATCACCACTGTGCTCCCTTTGCCACTATGCCTCCTTATCTGCTACCCCAATTCCCTGTCAATGTCCTCCTTCTTGGTGAGAGGTCTATAAACAACCACCAAACAGATCTTGGTCCCTTTCTGGCTGTGTTGTTGTAGCCAAATTACTTCCGATCTGCCCTCCTCTCCTTCCTCCCTATTACATCTGATCCCTTCCCTTATGTAAATGGCAACCCCTAAGCCTTCCTTTTATCTCTATCCCTCTGGAATAGTTTGTACTCTGGGATGGTTAGTTCCCATTCATGGTGCCTGGTTGCCCACGTCTCAGTAATGGCAACTATGTCTACCTTCCCCTCTGCCAACAATGCCTGCAATTCTGCCAACTTGTTCCCCAGGCTCCTAGCATTTAATGAAACCATTCTCCATGATGGTCCTATCCTTCCTGCTTCCTTACCCTTCACTTCAACCCCTATTTTGCCTAAGGTTGTATCTATCCCTGTGGTGGGAGATCCATGGGATACGGCTTACCTTCAATTCTTCATTTTGCGGTTCAGCTTTGCAGAGTGCAGACATGTCTCCAGTCCTGAGAAGATTGCTGTTCCTGACCTTCAGAGAGTAAGTATGGCTGAGGGGGTGCAGAGGGTGGGTGCTCAGTGAGAGGGGGATGAGGAGGGGGACTGGGGAGATGTCGATGGACTATTTTCTTTTTGATAGGGAAAAAAGATGCTGATGGTCAGTTTTCTTATGTTACAGGGAAAAAAGACTTTGGGGCACACTGAGGTGGGCTCACAGTGTGCCACATGAGTTCTTTTGGGGAGGACATGCTGCTGACAGGGGGACTAGGCACCCCTATCAGTAAGTTCATAAAAAAAATAACTGGTACACTGCGGAGGGCTCCCAGTGTGACACATGATTTTGGGGCGGGGGGAAACTGCTTCTGACAGGGGGATTGGGCACCCCCATTGACAGGTGCTTTTAAAAAAAAAAACATTTTGGGCAAACTGGAATGGGTTTCCAGTGTGACACATGAGATTGGGGGGGGGAGCATGCTGCCGACAAGAGGATTGGGCAACCCTGTCTGTAAGTGTTTTTTTTTTTTAAACATTTTGGGCACACTGGGGTGAACTCCCAGTATGCCATGAGTTTTGAGGGTGAGGGGAGACATGATTCTGACATGGGGATTGGGCACCCCAATGTTGAGCAGTAAGTGTACTGTGCACAGAAAAGGAATTTGATGCAGAATTCTGTATGCAATATGAAAGACATCGGGTCCTCAGATGGTTTTCATTATTTTGTTAGGCAGACACTTGTGTTTACTTAATGGGGGACAGAGGAACATGGTGAGACCACTACTTTGGCCCAAAAGAGGCCACAAAAGGATTTAGTTTTTTTTTTCCTTTACAGGGTAGAATACTGCCAGCAGCTTGACACTTTCACAAATGAGAAAGTGCTGCATCCGTTTCCTTCGAAGGTTGTGACAGTGGGGCAGGGGTGAATCTGAAAAAAATCATTTTGGGGATCAGATTAAAAACCTGATGCCCTCAGTGTGTTCCTCTGCTCACGATTAGGTAAACACAACAACCTCTGTTAAACTAGGGCCATTATTTTTTAAATGGCAGCCATTTGTATCTGCCATTTACTGAAACAAGATGGTGGCCGTTGGTTTCGCAAATAGGGCTTTTGCAAAAGCTGGTGGCAGCTTTCAAGAGACACATATATTTTTTTCCCATAGACTATAATGGGAAAGTTGTTTTTTGAATAACTTTTGAATGGTTTAATATTCTTGTACCGAATCTTCAAACAGCACATCAGTGAACCAGATTGCATCTTTCCTGGAGATTTCAGACCAAATGGAAGAATCATGCATGCTGTAGCCATGCGCAAAGAAACACACAAAACCCCTATTTATTTGCATTTTTGGGCACTCTGTAGTTCTGCAACTGCTCATCCGATTGTAATGCAACTTGTGAGATTCAGAGATCTATAGTACCAAAGTAGTGGTCCCACCATGTTCCTCTGTCCCCCATGTAGAATTTCAGGCAAATCTGATATATGGTGCCAAAATTATTAAAGTGTGAAATTTGGGGTTTAACATAGAAGTGGCTGGGCAACCCTAACTATACTGTCACTACCGTGCCTGTATAATATATGTATATATATATATATATATTCGTTGCAAAAAAAATCCATTAATTATCAGTTAGGGTTGATTGTACACCGACAAAAGTTTGGAAATTCGGTGTCAGGGTTGCCAGCCCCTACCACCCTAGCTCCACCCCCAACCCCTACCTTCCACATGCCAACAGACATTGGCATGTGCATTGGGGTCGTCATCCTAACTCTTACCACATTTCATCTGTAAACAAGCTGAGGTGGTGCAGTATAGGATAATGGGGTGAGAGTTAGGCATGATGACCCCAACACACATGCCGATACCTCTTGGTGTGTGGAGGGTGGGGCGGTAGGGGCTGGCAACTCTAACATCAAATTTACAAACTTATGTCGGTGTAAAATCAGCTCTAACTGATGCATTAATGGAGTTTTTTGCAATGAATTTTCCTTCATGTTGAGAGAGTTTAATGTAAATAGTAAGTGGCATGCTGTTGCAGGAGGGCCCTGCACTCTCGTAATGCTGAAATTCAGGCATGCTGTAAAAAATGACAGCTGTACTGTTCATGTGAAGGTGTGACAAAATGTCAATGTTGAAAATCTGGAGTGAAAATGTAAAAAAATTTGTGAATTTATGAGCATGCACTGAAGTTGCACAATGCACGCTTGTAATGTGGTAATTTTTTGGATTTTTTTTACAAAAATTTTCTAAATGATTTTTTGGAAATCTCCCCTCATGAACACTGACACTGTGATTTTGTTAATCTATCCCAAAAGCTGATTTTGCACAGCGACCACACCATCCTGCTTCACAGGTGTGAAAGCATGTTCTGGGTATGATGTGTACAATGACAGCTGTACTGTTCATTAGGAGTTGTGAAAAAATGGCAATATTGAAAATGTGAAGTGAAAATATTGAACATTGGCGTAGTTACGAGTGTGCATAGAAACTGCACAATGCATTCTTGTAAGGCAGTCATTTTTTGGTATTTATTTTACCAAATTTGTAACATGAGCTTTTTGGGACACCATCTCATGAACAGTGGCACTATCGTTTCATGAATCATTCCTGAAAGGTGATTCCTGGCAGCGATTGCAAAATCACCTTCCGGGACTGAGAAATGAAATGACAGGGACAGTGTTCACAAGGTGGGATCCCAAGAACCCCATAATGAAAATTTGGGACAAAAATTCAAAACAATGCCTGAGATATCAACCTAAGTTGAAATCCCCTCCCTCATTGACTCCCATTATATGGCTTATCTTCTTTTCTTCATTTTGCAATTCAGCTTTGCAGAGTGCAGACATGTCTTCAGTCCTGAAAAGATCACTGTTCCTGACTTTCAGGGAGTAAGTATGGCTCGGGAGGTGTGGGGAGGTGGGTGCTCAATGGGAGGAGGGATGGAGAAGGGGGACTGAGGAGGCAACGATGGATTGTTTTCTTTTTGACAAGGAAAAAAGATGGCAATGGACAGTTTTCTTACATTACAGGGAAAAATTAAGTTTTGGGCACACTGGGGTGGTTTCCCATTGTGCCACATGAGCTCTTTTGGAGGGGGGACATGCTGCCGACAGGGGGATTGGGAACCCCCATTGGCAAGTTTGTAAAAAAATAACTGGTACACTGTGGTGGGCTCCCAGCGTGCCACATGATTTTGGGTTGGGGGGAACTGCTGCCAACAGGGAGGTTAGGCACCCCCATTGGCAAGTGTTTAAAAAAAAAACATGTTGGGCAAACTGGGGTGGGCTCCCCGTGTGCCACATGAGTTTGGAGGGGGACATGCTGCCAATATGGGGATTGGGCACCCCTGTTGGCAAGTGTTTTTTTTTTGTTTTTTTTTAACATTTTGGGCACACTGCAGTGGGCTACCGGTATGCCATGACTTTTGGGGGCGAGGGGAGACATGATTCCAACATGAAGATCGGGAACCCTGATGTTGGAGCAGTTAGTGTACTGTTCACAGAACAGGAATTCAATGCAGGATCCTGCATCAAAAATTTCACTGCAGGAATTCTGCATGGAAAATGAAAAACATCGGGTCCCCTGCCGGTTGTCCTCATTTTATTAGGTAAACACTTGTGTTTACTTAATGGGAGACAGAGGAACATGGTGGGACCATTACGTTGCCCCAGAAGAGACCAGAAAATGATTTATTTATTTTTATGGGGTAGAATACTGCCGGCAGCTTGACACTTTTGCAAATGCGAAAGTGCTGCATCCTTTTCTTTAAAATTATGACAGTAGGGGGGTAAATCTGAAAAAAGCGTTTTGGGGGCTCAGATTAAATCTCTGATGCCCTCAGTGTGTTCCTCTGCCCCTGATTAGGTAAACACAACAATCTCTGTTAACCTAGGGCCATTATTTTTTAAATGGCAGCCATTTTTAGCTGCTGTTAACTGAAACAAGATGGTGGCCGCTGCTTTCGCAAATAGGGCTTTTGCAAAAGCTGGTGGCAGCTTTCAAGAGACACATATATATTTTTTCCCATAGACTAAAATGGGAATTTTATTTTTAAATAACCTTTGAACGGTTAAATATGTTTTCACCATATCTTCAAAAGGCACATCAGTGATCTAGACTGCATCTTACCCGGAGATTCCTGACCAAATGAACAAATCATCAGGCTGTAGCCACAAGCAAAGAAATGTGCAAATCACCCATTTTGTTGTGTTTTTGGGCACTCTGCAGTTCTGCAACTGTTCATCTGACTGTAATGCAACTTGCCAGTACTAGAGATCTATGGTACCAGACTGAGCATACCAAAATTTCAGGCAAATTTATCATATGGTGCCAATGTTATTAAAGTGCAGGAGATGGGGTACCACATAGAAGTGGCCAGGCAGCCCTAACTATACTGACACTACTGTATATATACATTCATATATATATATATATATATATATATATATATTTATATATATATATATATATATATATATGTGTGTGCATACATACATACATTACAGTTGCAGGTGGATAAAATAAAGTCACAGGATCAATCAGATAATATATGTTTTTCAAAAATTAATTTGTTTAAAGATGCAGGCAGGATCAATCAGATCACAGAGATGTGTGTATGTCTATGTGTTTGGGGGCGGGCTTGCACGTAAAGGGACACAGCAAAGACAGACAGCTGGACAATGGAAAGTGAAAAACCTTCACTTTCATTTTGATGACGTATAGGAACGTGGAGATATCAGTGATATCTTCACATGTGAAAATAGCACTGATATCTCCATGACCTGGCTGAGATATTACTTTATATCCTGCTATTTATCCCAAAACATACATTGTATAAAGATATGTGTGTATATATATATATATATATATATATATATATATATATATATATATATATATATATCCATTAAAAAACTTTGTTAATGCATGAGTTAGGGTTGATAGCACAGTGACAGGACTCTGGAAATGTGATGTTAGGGTTACTCCCCACTCCCCCCAACCCCAAACTCCATACACCAACAGACATTGGGGTGTGCCATGTGGTCATCAGGCCTAACTCTCACCCCATTTTCCTAGTAGGGCAGGTATAGTTAGGGTTGCATGGCATTTCTATGTTAAATCCAAACTTTTGCACTTTAATAACTTTGGAACTGTTTTTCTGATTTGCCTGACATTTGGAAAGCCTAATCTCCAATCATATATCTCTGGATCTGGAAAGAGTCATGCCAGTCAGATGTACAGTTGCAGAACCGTAGGGCTTTCAAATGTGTAAAATGGTCAACTTTTGCGCAATTCTTTGGTCGGCCACAATGGACTGAGAAATGAGTTTCAGGTGGATTCAAATTTGTTTGTCTACACGTGGCCTGGGTTGAATTGATGTCTTTTGGAGATCTGGTGAAAAAATATTGCTCCATTCAAAAGTTATTCAGCTTTTTCATGTCCCTTTATAGCCTATGGGAAAATTTATGTGCACTGCGAAAACATTCGCAAACACATTTTTATTGTTGTGCTCCTTGAATTTGTTGTCGTGCTGCTGTTTTCTTGTTTTCAGTTAGCGACAGACAAAAAACATTGTAAGTTAAAAAATAATGCCCTTTGGTAAACAGCAACAGCTGTGTTTACCTAATTGGGCCCTGAGGAACACGACCCTGGCATTAGTTTTTCACCAGCTGATCTGGAAATATGTGTTTCAAATTTTTTCCACCATTCTGCTATTTTCTGATTGCGGCAACATTTTTTGTTGCAGCGAAAACAATTGTGATAAAAAAAAGTAACCTCAACAAAATTTTGCTGTGTGTGACAACATTCCCATTATAGAGATAGTAGTGGTGTGAAAACATTAAAGTAATCTTGATAAGTATTTTTTGTCAGGTGCCATGTTACAGAGAATGGCTTTTAGCCCATTCTCTGTATAAGAAGAGTGGCATTTTTCACTTCTGCAGCCACAGCTGGAACTCATGCTGCCGGTTGCAAAGTCAAGGAAGACTGGTTTTGTTCGCACCAACACTGGGTGCCCAATCCCCATGTTGGTATGTATCCCCGCCCCACATACACACACTTATGTGGCACACTTGGAGCCCAACCCAGTGTGCCCTACATTATTTTTAACCATGTAAAATAAAGAAAAACGTACGCCGATGTCTTTCCTTCGATGCAGAATCCTGCATTGAAATTTGTGATAATTTCAATGCAGAATCCTGCAGCAAACTGTTCTGCCACCCTCCAGTTCCTATTTCTCACACCAACATTGGGTTGCCCAATCCCCGTGTCAGTGTGTCTTACTTCCCCAGCATTGTGGCACACAGGGAGCCCACCCCACAGAGTTGAGATAAATGGTGTTTTTTTTTTTTTTACTTTCCGACACTGAGATGCCCACTTCTGGTGTTGGATGCCCCCAGCCCACTTTTATTGCAGATGGGGGTGCCCAATCCTCCTGTCAGCATCATGATTCCCCCCCAACTCATGTGGCACACTGGAAGCCCACCCCAGTATGCCCCAATTACATTTTTTACAGGTTTACCTAAAAAAAAAGAAAACCGTCCCCATACATCTTTTTTTTCATTTGCAGAAAAGAAAATGGTCCCTTGTCGTCTCCACACTCCCCTTCCCTCTGCACACCTACCTCCCCGCACCCCCACCTTACTCTGTACTTACCTCCAGTGGTTGGGAGCAGCAATCTTCTCTGGATTGGGGACATGTCTACACTCTTCAAAGCCAAACTGCGATCTGAGGAATCAAGGTAAGCTGCATAATGGGAGTCATGGGGGGGTCAACTTATGTTGATATCTTGGCTAATTTTAGGAATTTTGTCACCAGATATTCAACACAGGCTTCTTGGGAGCCCTCCTGGTGAACATTGACACTGTCATTTTGTTTCTTGGTCCCAAAGGGTGATTTTGCAGTTGCTGCATGTAATCACCTTTCAGGACTGATTAATGAAATGACAGTGCCGCTGTTCATGAGGTGGGGCCCCAAAAAGCCCATGTTGCAAATTTGGTGACAAAATTCCTAAGAATGACTGCATTATGAGTATGCATTGCTCAGTTTCTATGTGCACTCGTAACTTTGCCAACTTTTAATATTTTCACTCAGGATTTTCAACATTGCCATTTTTTACACCTTCTTACAAACAGTACAGCTGTCATTTTTCATATCCTGCCCCAAATGTGTTTTCACACCTGTGGTACAGAATGGCGTGGTTGCTGTGCGAAATCAATTTTTGGGATTGTGTAACAAAATCACAGTTGCACTGTTCATAAGGGGAGGTCCCAAGAAGCCCATGTTGAAAAATTGGTTAAAAAATTAAAAACAATTACCATGTTACGAGTGTGCATTGCATAGGTTTTATGCACGCTCGGTACTTCATTACTTTTTCATATTTTCATTCCAGATTTTTAGCATTACCATTTTCCGCACCACCTCATCAATACTACAGCTGTAATTTTTCAAATCCTGCCAAAAATGTTTTCCTGCACCTGTGGGGCAAAACAATGTTACAGTTGAGCGGAATTACATTTTGACAGGGATCTGAAACTTTTCTGTACTGGACACATGTGTTGAGGTGATAAGAAGGTTATGTTGAACATTTGGGGTGAAAATTATTTAAGATGGCACAGTTATGACTATTTGTTGCAATTTCACTATGCCTGCTCATAACTTTATGTGTGAAAACACAGGGGGCCACAGATCCCTATGTTTCCATATCTACATACATATGTGCATCTGTGGAGGGATTGGAGTGCAGGGTCCAAGGGACCCTGCGCTCCTACTGTGACATATGAATACTGCTGTACTATCTGGATGGAGGGATGGGGGCGCATGGTCCCACTGTGATATATGGATACTGTTGTGCTATCTCAATGGAGGCTGGGACTGTAGGGTTCAAAGGACCCTGCTCTCCCACTGTGACATATGGACACTGTTGTACTCTCTCAATGGAGGGATGAGACCCTGCACTTCCACCGTAACATATGGATACTATTATACTATCTGGATGGAGAGATGGAAGCATGAATACTATAGCAACAAAAGCAGGGAAATGAGGCATTAGGGATTTCAACCCTAACACCCCATCCCCAGAGTTTCCACTCCACCATCCCACCCCATCCCTCCACCCTCCACACACCAACTGGCATCGAGGTGTGCTATGGGGTTGTCAGGCCTAACTGTCACCCCATTGTCCTATACTATAGTCTGTAAGGTTGTTTACACATGGAATAGGGTGAGAGTTGGGCCTGATGATCCCATGGTACCCCCGATGCCTGTTGGTGTGTGGAAGGTGTGGTGATGTGTGTTGGATGGTGGAGTGGGAACCCCTGGGGGTGGGGCATTAAGGTTGGAAAACCTAATGCCTCATTTCCCTGCTTTGTTGCTATGGTACACACACTAACTGATGCATTAACAAAGTTTTTGCAGCTAATGTATATCTATATATTGATGTATCTATATATATCTATATATCTATATCTAAATCTATATCAATCAATCACTCTTTATCTAACCAGGTGAGCATCATTGAGAAGAACTCATTTACAAGATGAGCCTGGGCATTCACCTATATGAGTACAGGCAACAGTATATACAGTGTTACAACAATCGGGGGTACAACAACACAGTAATTCAAAAAAAAAAATGCTAGGTACAAGGCAGGGATATATACAGTGTTACAACAAATTGGAGTTCATACCATGCAGTAATGCAAGTGTAAACAAAGAGAAAGTGCGCAAGTCTTAGAAGAAAGTAGCATACATATTATAGTACAAGAACATATGCACATTAGCTTTGACAAGAACCTATGCAGCAAGAAAGGGTAGGGAGAAGGGGGAGTAGAAAGAGGAGGGGGCAAAGCCAGAGGGGGAGATAAGAGATGGGAGGGCATTATTTAGTTTAGGGAATAAGTCAGGGTAATGTTATGATGTGAAAGAGGCAGGGCATGGAAAAGACATAGGAGAGAGAAGCTTTAATAGAGAAGTCCTAATCCTAGGATAGGTGCAGTAAAAGTGCCATTAATGGAAGTAAGTACAGGTTTCTGAAAAAGAACATTGGTAAAGGGATTTTCCTTGCAAAAAACTATGTTAATGCATCAGTTAGGGTTGATTCCACAGCAACAAAAGTCTGAAAATTCGATGTTAGGGTTAACAACCCTAAGCCCCAGACATGGCAAAGTAAAGAGCCACACTAGAGTGACCTGGGGTGCTCTATGATAACAATTAATTCACAAACAAGGCAGTCAAGGCACTTACCCAGGGCATGTAACAGAAAAAGTCAGCAGATGTTGCTTGTGTTGCTTAGTGTTCATTTATTTTGCCAAATATAAATCACCATAGAGACCCCACTGAGTCAGGAGAATCACATTATACGCTCTAACATTTCAACTCCACAGAGTCTTTGTCTAAGATAACTCCCCCTATGCCTGAATTACTTAAATAGCTGAAAAATCAGTCACATGTGTCATTAATTTAAAGGTACAATCACCATATACTACATCATATTTTAACAATAATACCCTATATACATTTCATAAAAACACACGTGACCTTTTCATAGTCATTAAAGTGTAAATTATAAGTAAAGTGCAAGGGAAACTAGAAAGAAAGAGTTCTGGTATGGGGTGGGGGGTCATAGGAAACAAGAGTGGGAGGAAAAAGTGAAAATAAAGGCTGAGCCCAAACTGAAGGTTGGTGACAAAAGGAACCAAAGGAGAAAGATATTTTAAAAAGTGCAAAACAAAGACAAAGACATGTTACAAAAAAGTACTACTGTAGGCAGGGGAGGGGGGACTAAGAAAAAGGAAAAGCTCCTGCAACTTGGGGGGATTTAAAAAAAAAGAAAGTAAAGGCCTGTAACTAAAAGACATGGACTAACAAAAAGATTACTTTAATTTTAAAAGAAAGAAGTTAAGGGCCTGACAGGGGAGCTAGAAAAAAAAACCAGAAAGCATCTGCAGCTGGGTTGAAAAGAGTAAAGACTGGTGGTAAAAGAAAGGCAAAATACAGCTGGCTAACGAAAAAAACTACATAAAGAATTTGAAGTTTCATAGAGAGAAACTGTAGGGTGCTAGGAAAAAAATCATCTACAATGGGGGAATGCAGAAAAGAAGGATTGGGAGGATAAGTGAAAGTAAGTTGAACTGAAAAGGAGTAGCTTAAAAAAAACAGATTAATAAACATTTAAAAGGGAATAGTAACAAGCAAGTTAAGTACCATGGTGTGGGTAGTATCCTAAGCCAGTCAGTGATGACTTGTACTGTACCTCCATCTGTAGGGTGAGTTATTTTAGGCCTAAAAGGTGATAAGTTAAAGAAACACATGTGAGAGTGCCCAAGTCCACAAGTCAAGGGCAGGTTTTCTGCCAGTGAGGGGCAAGGGAGGCATTTTTTTAATTTAATTTCTACCAGCAGCTCTAAATAATAACTTCCCAGAATACGTAAGTGTCATGGTGTGGGCAGTAGATACAGTAGGATCTTCCAGTCAGTGACGATTGAAGTCTTCTTCTTTGGGGTAACTTTTTAAGCCCTAAAAGTTACAAGTTAAATATACTTAAGTTAAGGTGTCCTAGTCCAGGGGCCTTAGGACAGACTTTGAGTCAGTGAGGGAAAACAGAGGCATAGGCATTTTTACAGCTGCAACTGGCATAACCCTGCAGTTATCTTCCTTTGACAGAAGAAAAATGGAGCTCTGTAGAGTTTCCCAACAGACTAGTTAAAATTAGAGGTTTTGTGAAATTATTGCACTAATTAAAGCAAGCAGTCTGCTTTGTTCACTGTGCTGAGCAGTGTTGTAAGCAATATATTTTTGTTTTACTCAGTCCTGGCCTCTCAAACTTAAAAGTGTTATCTGATTAGTGTGAAACCACTCAAAGTTGAAAAGAAAGTTTAACTCTTAGGCTACCATTGCTAAGAGAATGAGATGGTATAGGAATGCTGGACTGTTATATCAGTCTGCAGCACAGCAAGGGTTAATACAGCTTCACGTTTCACATTGCAAAAGGAATGTGGGGGATCAACAGATAAAGGCTTCTGTTTTCACTCCTTGAGACATGGGAGGAATGTGGTTGTGGATCAGTTACAGGCTTCAGCTTAAACTTCTCAAGACATTTCTAAACTTAAGCTTTTTGTTTTGCAATGCTAAAGTACTGTGTTAATGTAACCAAAAGTTTGACTTTTGCAATAATTGATTAATATTCACATTCTGACTGTACAGTATTTGTGGCCAATGTGTCACTGCTAAATCATCACTTTTGCTGACTGTGCTCCAGATTTCTATATCAGGGTCTATTGTACTTCACACTGCAGGATTCTGCTGACAATGAGATGCTGCAACTCATTTCAAATGTCCTTAGTAACAAGAGTTCTGCATCAGAGTCCAGCAGGTAGATGGAGGATTCCACTGAAAACGAAGTGTTGCAATTCATTAGAGCTAACCTGAGTAAATAAATAGTAAACAATTTTAGGATTATCTCAGTGATGTCAGCACCTCACCAGCTCAATATTCCCATTTTGATGTCATAAATCTTCAACTTCCATTGAAATTACAAATTATGTAAATAACTACCTGCATTCACCATAAGCAAGATCCCTCTGAAAACAAGATACTGCATCTCAACTGGTTCCTTAAGGGAAGCATTTAACTGTTTTCAAACAAGGTTCCATCACACACTCCATCAATCAGGGGATGCTTCAGCAGTGCCTGGACTAAGACTCTTATAGTGATACAGTCTGTTTCAACTGCCAGATGGTGAAGTAATTACTACATAGTGTATGGTGGAACGCTATTGAGCATGGAAATCCATGCTCCCAACAGTGTTGTTGTGCTTGCCTCAGTGCATCACTATTTTGTGGTGCTGCACCGAGTACGTCACCGGTGCAGCACAACAAGATCGAACGCATTCGCGCATGCGCAATTGAGCAGCCCACAGTGATGCAGAAGTCGGCGCACTGCTATACATCCCAAAGTAAGCCTTATTTTAAGAGGTAGACTTGTTTGGGGGATCACGGAGTGCTGATTATGCTTGCCCATACACTATAAAATATTGTATATGAGCAAGCATAGACAAACAAGGCAGTTGTAAGATCTTGAGGTTTCCGTGGTAATGGACCTCTAGAGCTATGCTCTCGAGGTCTCTGGTTACCACGGAAACCTCTCGATCACAACTGCCTTGTTGTATATGCTTGCTCATACACAATCCTCTGTATTATTCTCATAAGAGTGGGTTCTGTTTTGTAAAACTAAATGTGTACAAAACACAAGTCTGACAGAAAGATAAACTTCCAGCTTGCTCAGTTCAAGTGATCTCATTTTCTAAATAAACTGCCATTGTATTTATGTGAATGAAGAGCCTTGTTAAATACATTGCAGATATTTTTTTTAATTATAAAAGAATTCATTGGCCAGTGAATAGCTGGTAAATTATGATCCATTACATGTGTTCTGAGTTAGACATAGTACTACTGTCAGTTGCTGTTTCATTGGTTTATGCACCAAAATGAAATGTTGCTGCCTTGTGTATTGTATAACTTTTTATGTTATGTATCCTGTGGTTTCTCATAAGTTTAATACCATATGGTGTTGTTTTATTATAACAATAATGCATTATACATGAAAAAAAATGGAATATTGTGTATTCTGTTCTGCTATGTCAACTAGAAAATAGGATCAGTCAGCAGGCATTTAATCACCTACTTCAATCTGAACGCTAAACTTATTTTCTCCTTGTCATGCAAGAGTCCATAATTATATTTCAAAGTAGGCAAGTTGATTTTTAAAAAGTTCAGTTGTTCAACTGTGTCATAGCTGAGGTTGGAGATACTATTTTACTAGTGGAACTGAATATGTTTTAGATGACATAGTGCTGGGTGAACAATCAAGGTAATACTGTAGGTAGACACTAGAGCAAGAGATCTCAAGTGGGATCTGTGACAGGGTAATGAACCGAGCAGCCTCTGGAGGCATTCTCAAACAGAACACTCCGGACATCAGTTTAAATTAAATTGAAATTTGCTTTACTTTCATTAACAGCAAAAATTAAAAAACAACTTATATTCAGCTTAATAGAAACTTCTTGCAGTTCAGTCTCTTGCTGTCTCCTCTCTCTCTCTCCTAAAGCAGAAACCTCCTTCTGCTTGCTCATCCTTCTCCCTTTATTGGGTTCAGGTGTTGCTTCTTAACACTCCCTGTCACATGGAGAGATAGCCAATAGGTTAAACATCCAGTGCAGTGAGACCTCAAAGGGCCATCATTAAAAAATGGATCTGGTACAAATCCCACCACAGCCCCTGTAAAAACCTGTATTGTCTGTGTTGCAAGATTGTGAAGTGATTCATGAATGAAATGAGCATGAAGGACATACACCCCATCACATGCCCTTCTACTCAGAGTTGTGCCCATGGCATGCTCGGTATGGGCCATCAGAGACATACCCTCTCAAAGCAAAATATCTGCATTAACATGCTGGGTACCTCCCCAGTGATGCAAATCAAATGAGAAAGGCTGACGCTCCAAATACCATCTAATGATAAGTGCATGGAGCATGTAACTACTGGAGGGTGGCTGTGGCTAGTGATGAGGGTGAATGTCCCTCCCAACAGGCAGTACCATAGGGTGATCACCACTCACTTTACTGCCAGACACTTTTTCCAGCATGGCATAGCACTGCTGTTGGGGAACACATTTTCAAAAGAGATATAGGATAAGATGAATCCCATCCTTAAAGTCTTGTAGTAACACTGCCTTGAGCCCTACCTCAGAGGCATCTGTGTACAAAATGAAGGGACGGTTGAAATTTGGGCTCTGTATGACAGGAGCCTCACACAGCACATTTTTAATAGCCTGAAATGCTGTCTTACACTCAGATGACCAACAGACCTTATTCAGGTCAGTTTACTTGGTCAGATCAGTCGGTGGGATAGCAAGGGTTGAACATTCTGGAATTAACTAGATGAAACACTCTGGAAGTCCAAGGAAGGACCAACTGCTTATTAGTAGTTGGGATGGGGCAGTTAACTAGAGCCTTTACTTTGTTGATAACTGGGTGTATGTGGCCATTCCCAACCATATCTATTTCATCTCCTACTGCCCTATGGTGCATTTCACATCAGTGGCTATGAGATCTGCCTCCCTGAGTGATTGAAACACCATGGCCATACCCTGCAGGTGGCTGTCCCAATGAGGGTTAAATATGGCAGCACTGTCCAGGTTTTCTGCTGCATTCAGTCTGTGGGGACAGAGGATGTGGTCCATCATTGGCTGGAATGTGACCAGGCCTCCATGCAATACAAAGGGATGCATGGTAAATTGATGTAGGCCAAATGGGGATGCAAAGGTAATTTTCTCAAGGGATTCAGGAGTTAGCGGGATTTGCCAATACCCCTTGGTCAGGTCCAGGGCACTAATGTAACAAGCCTTTCCCAGTCAATGCAAAAGTTTGTCTAACCTTGCCATAGGGTATGCATTGAACTTGGTTGCAGCATTAACTTTCCAGATGTCTATAAGAAACTGGATGGTTCCATCTATGGAATGACTGCACCCGGACTATCCGCTCTGCAAAAAGTAAACACTTTAGAGAAACATTACAAACATCATGGGGAAACAGCAAGTCTTTTTGGAATAACTTGAAAGATGTGACAGGGAAAGTCAAGAAAGAGGCTCCTCAAATGCTCAACATCAATGGTGCCCCTACCCTTGACCCCCTGACTATTGCCAACATGTTTAACAAAGCATTTACTGACCTGAACAGTGTACTTCCAACAAATTTATTTTGAAGAAACCAACCCAAGCTCAGACCAAAACCTAGGGCCCACTCAAACATCTCACCCTCCCTTCTGTTTCAAAACTGTCAACTGCAACCAAGCAAGAAAGTACATTCGTATGGTACTTGGAAAATCCAGGAAATGTGGTGACATACTCGACCTCAAACTTATTTCCCTTGCACTTGATGAAATCCTAGTTCCCATTACTAAGCTCCTGAACTTATCCCTGCAGCTGGCTCATTTCCCCAAGCTTGGAAATCAGCCCTGGTAACACTGGTGCACAAGAGCAGTGACCAGGCATTGCATGCCAATTACAGACCTATTTCTATCCTTCCACCACTATCAAAAGCGCTGGAGTGCATAGTCTCTGAACAGCTGGTTGAATACCTTAATAAATACAACATCCAGTGTCCGGAACAACATGGATTTTGGAAAGGGCATAGTACCTTCACAGCTCTTCTGGAGTTCACAAGATGCATACACAGTTCACTGGACCAGGGTAACCTTGGTGGCGTGGCCTTTATTGATCTAACAAAGGCTTTTGACACAGTCACTCACTCCCTACTAATTCAACAACTCACCTCAACAGGCCTCTCTAACCCCACTATTAACTGGTTCAAAAGTTACCTAGTTGATCATTACCAACAGGTAAAGATTGAAAACATCACATCTGGGCTCCTACCTGTTCATTGTGGGGTCCCCAGGGCTCAATCATAGCTCCCCTCCTTTTCAGCATCTTTCTAAATAGCCTACCTCGATCGTGTGACCAGCAGATACTTCTCTATGCAGGTGATGCTGTAATTTTTACTTCTCAACATGACACTCACACCATAAAATATCAGCTACAACATGCTTTCAAACAAACTGAACATTGGTTCTGAGCCCACAAGTTGGTTCTGAACTATAAAAAGACAAAAGTAATGCTTTTTAGCAGTGCTAGAAACAAACACAAAGCAGAATCCCTTAACATCACTAACTGCGCTGGGGTTTCTCTTGAAGAAGTGGAGCAATTCAAATACCTGGAGGTTACACTTGACTGTTCCCTCTCCTATGAAGAACACATTGAGAATGTGGTCAAAACAGTCAACATAAGAATTGGGCTTCTGCACAGGCACAAGAAATGACTGACACCCGAAGCCCTCCAAACCGCAATCCATATCACAATTGTCTCCATCTTCGACTATGGATTGGTCATATACAGCTCAGCCACTCCCAACCCACTATGTATGTTAGCAGTAGCCCTAAACAAAACCTGCAGACTGCTCAATAATTCCTCCTGACTAACGCACACATGCAACCTTTATGAGCAAGCCGGGTGGCTACAACTTGAAAACAGGATACAATACCAAACCTGCTTCTTAGCTAAAAAATCACTACTTGGATTTCAGCCTCCTGGAGTCACAAACCTATTAAGCATATTCACAGGCCCACACCACACCAGGAACTCTGACCATCAGGTTCTCACCGTTCCTCGCTGCAGAACCTCCCAAGGGCAGAGGTCATATGCCTACTGGGCACCACTTTGGCTCAATAACCTCGGCACTGAACTTAACGCCATGCAGAGATTGGGGCTTTTCAAGAACAAGCCAAGACAACACCTACTGAAGAAAAGCTCATGTGACTGTACTTCCTAATTACTCCACCCCTCCCCCCATTTCTGACCCTAGTCTATTTCATCTTTCAGGCCATTTACCATCCCCTCACTACTCTGACTTTGTCCCGAAGTGTCCCTGTTTTTGCCCTGCAATCCCCTGCACTCTTCTCTCCCATCTCCTCCTAAATATTCACCCTGTCCCCCTCTCAATGCCCCCTACCCTCCTTTCTGGATAGCTGCTTACTGTCTTTTACCTGACAATGCCACCTGGGCTGCTACTGTTACCTGAATTATCCTATTGTTAAAACCTCTCTGTTTCCAATTTACAATGTATTATGTCTATGTTTACTCCCCTAGCTAGATATTTCTAAACCCACATTGTATATATATCCACCTTCTATGACATGGAACCTTTATAAAAGAGCGGTCTCCTGCTCAAAGTTATTGTAATTCAAGATTGAATAAATAAATAAAATAAATAAAAAAATAAATAAATCTGATTTGTGACTTGCACAATGGGGCTTGTCCATTCACTTTGGGATTCCTCAATGTTTCCCAACTCCAACACAGATTTCCTCCCATACTATCATTTGGATTCTTTCTGGCAGTCTGTATGACTGTTGGCAGAGTCAAACATCTGCATTTGTGTCTACAGGGTGCTGTATCACATTGGTCTGTCTTGTTTTCAGGGAGACCACATCCCCAAAATTCTCTACCAGCCTTTGGGCTTCTTGCTTTTGGTTATAGTTGAACCCGTCATCCAGTGATGTACGGCTCAGTTCCTTTACAAGATTAGGTATTAAGTCCAGGGTTCCATCATTAATGTCCTCGTCCACCACCAAACCTAGGGCCCTTTTAGGATCATCGGGTCACTGAGCAATACCTATGTGTCTTTCCAGGGTTTCAATAAATTAACATGGTAAATTTGTTTTTTATTTTTTTTTTCTGTCTGGTTGTAAGACTTCATAATATCTGGCCCCACCTTTCTAAGGACCTTATGTGGTCACTGCCATTTAGATAAGAGTTTACTCTCAGAGCTAGGCAACAGAAGGAGTACTCTGTCTCTGGGCTTGAATTCCCATAGCCTGGCCTCTTGATAATAGTGTCCTGCCTGGGTTTGCTGTGTTCTCTCATTTGTAATATATACTGGAGCATGCCAGATGAACCCTGTGCCTGTTCTTACCATATCTCTTTTACGAATTCCAGCATCCCTCGAAGTTGTTACCCATGCAAAAATTCAAAGGGCAATGACCCAGTGGATAACTGTGGCTCCTCCCAAATGGCAAGCATTAGTTAGTGTAAAAATTAATCCCAGTTTTTACAGCTGCAGTGGGTGGAGCCCTGCAGATGTCTTGCTATCACAGTAGCAGAAGGGAGCTTATCAGATTCTGAACAGACTTCACAAAATTGAAGTTTGATTAGAATTACTCTGCTAGAGCAGTTTTGAGCAGTTTGGCTTGGATGTGTCTGCCCTGCAGTATTTTGGAGAGAGAGAGAGAGAGAGAGAGAGAGAGACAGAGACAGAGACAGAGAGAGAGAGAAACTGAAACTGATTCAATACATCTCTTCTACATGGCACATACTCGTGTCAGCTTAAATTATAGTCAGTGGAAGCACTCAGTGTAACTGCACTACTTAGAAAAGTAAAAGAAAACAAAGTACGCTCCTTCCCTCTCTCTGTCTTATTGCCTTCCATGTGGCATTTCAGTTATATGGGACGTCCAGATAAAACATGTTTCTAATCCTAACAGATGTGTTTTCCTGAGCCTGGAAGTAAATGAGTATTGCTATAAGTTTATGATATCGCTAACAGTTAATGTGTGTTTCTGTATAATTGTGCATGTGTGCCACTCTGTTAACCCTTTCCTGGTACATCAACCTTTTCCTAGTCAGCTTGCAAATGGATGTAATGCTATCTGTTAGCAGTGCACAGTTCAGAACATGAAGCAGTGCATGTGTGTTAGTGTGTGTGTATATCACTTTGTTCTAGTCCTGCTGGTTGTCATAGATACATACATAGATACATAGAAATTGATGGCAGATAAAGACCACTTGGCTCAACCAGCTGCCATATTAACCTAGAGTGAGGCCCTATGCCCAAACCAAACTCTGGAGCCACCCTTTGCCCTCCAGGATACAACTGTGTCTATACCACTCCTTCTTAAATTGTGTAACTGTTTCAGCTCCCAACACCCCCTCCGGTAGGCTATTACAGGTGTCCATCACCCTCTCCATGAAAAAAAAAATGTCTTACATTTTCCCTGAGTCTTCCTCCCTCTAACTTCATTTTGTGCCCCCTTGACTTGGGGCATCTCTTACTTTGGAAGATGCTTCCTTCCTGTATCTTTGTTTATATTGGTGATGCATTTGTATGTCTCATTCATGTCATCACCACTCTCCTTTCCTCCAGGGAATACATATTTAATTCCTTTAGTCTTTCTAATAGGTTTTATTCTGCAGGCCCTACACAATTTCAGATGCCCTCCACTGCACTGCCTCTACCCTGTCTATGTTCTTTTTCAGTTGGGGCTTCGAGAACTGGATACAATATTCCATATGTGGTCTCATGAGTGTCTTATACAGGGGCAAGATGACCTTCCATCTTTCCACTAGTGATACCCCTCCTTATACATCCAAGCATCTGGCTAGCCTTTCCAGCTGCCTTATCATACTGCCTAGTTTCTCTTAGGTCCTCCAAGATGATAACTCCTGGGTCCCTTTCCAGCTTTGTGACTGCCAGTACCTCCTCACCTAGTTTGTACTTTGACCATTGGTTCTTCTGCCCTATATGCATAATTCTGCACTTCTTTGCATTGAACCCCAGCTGCCATTCTTCAGACCATTTCTCCAGTTTTTTAAGGTCTTCCCTCATTCTTTCAACACTCCCTGGCATGTTCACCCTATTGCATATCTTTCTATTGTCTACAAAGAGGCATACCTTCCCCTCCAGTATCTCTTCAATGTCCCAGTAAAGACATTGAAAAGGACAGGCCCAACACTGACCCTTGTGGCACCCTGCACATCACCAGTTCTTCTCTGGAGTACTCCCTAATTACCACAACCCTCTGACTCCTGCCATCTAGCCAGTTCTCCACCCACAGAACTATTTGAGGACTCACCCATAGGCTGTGAAGCTTGTTAAACAGCCTTCCATGGGGGACAGTGTCAAAGGCCTTTCTGAATTCCAGATAGGCCACATCCAAAACCTCCCTAGTCCACTACCTTAGTTACCCAGTCATGCCATAGAGTAGTACAATGAGTTAGTGCAAAAGACAGTGCTTATACTAAATACAATAAAAGTTAAGATTAGATGTGTAAATAAATAAATGCCATATAAGGCAGTGTATGTGTGTTAGTGTGTGTGGCAATGCTCTCTGTATGTAAACAGTGCACTGCTATGTTTTAGTGGAATATATATGCATAAATGTGTATACAGTATGCATTAGTCACTGTGTGTGTATAACACAACAATTAGAAAGTGCAGTTAGGTGGCTCAGTGTTTAGTGCACAAATTGCTTGTCTACATTCTCCCACTATCTAGATCAGTTTCTGCCTTATGCATATCTTTGGTGCTTTAAATGAGGTGTCTTGTGGCACCCCCGTCCCACCCTCCAATGTTCCTCTTAGCATCAAAAAAAGAAAATGGTCACTTGATTTCTTTATTTTTAAATCCATAAAAATGTATGTAGGCTGTGCACTGCTATGTTATACTGGAATATATATGCATATATGTGTATATATTAGTCAGTTTGTGTGTATCACAACAATTAGAAAGTCCAGTTAGGTGTCTCTGTAGTTTGTGCAAACACTTGCAAGTCTACATTCCCTGCTATCCAGATAATTTTCAACCTTATGCATGCCATTGCTGATTTAAATGAGGTATCTACTGGCAACCCCACTACCATCTGATGTCCCTCAGAACCTAAAAAGAAGGACACATTCCCTCAATGTCTATTTTTAATCTAAAAAAGGGTCCATCGCTGATGCAACCCCACACCCCCAGACCAAACTCCTACTGAGCACCCACCACCCCACACCTCCCAGACTCCCATCATATGATAATAATAATAATAATTATAATAAAATAATAATAATAATAACACTTTATTGATTAAGCACCTTTCAGGTACCAAGGCACTGTATAATCTTAACAATACAATCCCAAACAAATACAGTTAAAATAAACCATTAAAATCATAATATCAATTCATAATATGCTTGTCTCCACACATCCTCACTCACCTGAACAAATCCCAGTGTGATGATCCACTCTCCGTTGGAAGACACATCTTGCTGCTGGAACCGACAACTACTATATGAGAAATAAGGCAAATGCAGTTGAAAACCCATGGAAATATAATGACACACACTTATTTCTCATACTGCAGTCACCAGTTCCAGCAGCAAGACGTGTCTTTGATTGGAGGGTGGATCTTCACACTGGGACATGTTCAGGTGAGTGAGAGTGTGGGAGGTCTGGGGCTGTGGGGTGGTGGGTGCTCAGTGGGGGGATGGGCTGGGGGTAGGAGTTGCATTATCACCCAGTTTGCCCTATTAATCCCTATATAGTGTGAGGACCCATACCCAAACTGAACTCTGGAACCCACCTTGTCTCCAGGATATGCTTGGGTCTATCCCACTCCTTCTTAAATTCTGTGACTGGTTTAGCCCATAACACTCCCTCTGGTAGGCTATTCCATGCATCCACCACCCTCTCCGTGAAAAAATATGTTCTCACATTTCTCCTGAGCTTTTCCCATCTAACTTTATTTTGTGCCTTCTTCTTTATTTATTTATTCATTTATTTATTTATTTCAAAAGTTTCACCAGGAAAGGCATACTGAGTCACAATAACTCGAGATGCATCATGGGGGAAAGGGGAGAAGGGGACACAATTTTAAAATAAGATCCAAAAATATACATAGAGCTAATCCAACATTGCATAAGATACAAATTTGAGACAAGAAGTGCATATCAATTCAAGTATCAAAATAATAAACCTTGACTTGGAGCATCTCTTACTTTTTAAGATGCTTCCTTCCTGTTCTCTGTTTATAATGGTAATGTATTTGCACGTGTCAATCATGTCCCTGAACTCCCTCTTTTCCTCAGTGGAATACATATTTAACTCCTTTAGCCTTGCCTAATAGCTTTTTCTTGCAAGCCCTGTGCCATTTCAGTTGCCTTCCACTGCACTGCCTCCACCTTGTCTATGTTCTTTTTCAGATGGGGCATCCATTGCTGGATGAAGTATTCTAAGTGCAGTCTCATGAGTGTCTTATACAGGGGCAAAATGACCTACATCTTTCTACTCATAATACCCCTCCCTATACATCCATGCATCTGGCTAGCATTTCCAGCCACCTTAGCGCACTGCCTAGTTTTTATTAGGCCCTCCAAGGTTGTAACGCCAAGGTCCTTTTCCTGCTTTGTGACTAGCAGTACCTCCCCTTGTAGTTCATACTTTGCCAGTAGGTTTTTGAGCCTTATGTGCATGATTCTACACTTCTTTGCATTGAATCTCATCTGCCATTCTTCAGATCATTTCTCCAGATTTGTAAGGTATTCTCTTATTCCTTCAACATCCCCTGACTTGTCCACCCTATTGTGTACCTTTGTATCATTTGTAAAAAGGAATACATTTCCCTCCAGTTCCTCTGCAATGTCCCCTGTAAAGACATTGAAGACGACTGGTCTCAACACTGACCCTTGTGGCACCCTGCTCATCACATCTTACTCTCCAGAGTACTCCCTGTTTACCACAATCCTCTGACTCCTGCCATCTAGCCAGTTCTCCACCCACAGAAATATCTGAATATCCACCACTAGGCTGCGCAGTTTGTTAATCAGCCTTCTATGGGGGTTGGTGTTGAAGGCCTTTCTGAAGTCCAGATAGGCCACATCCACTCTACATCCCTGATACACTACCTTAGTTACCCAGTGATGCCGCAGATTAGTACAATGAGTTAGTGCAAACATAGTGCTTATCCTAAATACAATAAAAGTTAGGGTTAGATGTGTAAGTAAATAAATGCCATATAAGGCAGTGCTTGTGTGTTAGTGTACGTCGCAATGCTGTGTGTGTGTGTGTGTGTGTGTGTGTGTGTGTGTGTGTGTGTGTGTGTGTAGACAGTGCACTGCTATGTTATACTGGAATATATATGCATATATGTGTATTTGTATTAGTCAGTGTCTGTGTATCACAACGGTTAGAAAGTGCAGTTAGGTGGCTCAGTGGTTAGTGCAAAAATTGCTAGTCTACATTCCCCCGCTATCTAGATCAGTTTCTGCTTTATGTATGTCATTACTGAATTAAATGAAGTGCCTAGTGACAACCTCCCCCACCCTCCAATGTCTTTCAGAGCCTGAAAAGAAGAAAACAGTCCCTCGATGTCTTGTTTTTTTTAATCTGCATAAATGTGTGTAGATAGTGCACTGCTATGTTACACTGGAATATATATGCACATTTGTGTATATGTATTAGTCTGTATATGTGTATCACAAAAATTAGAAATGGCAGTTAGGTAGTCCAGTGGTTAGTGTGAAAATTGTTAGTTTACACACTTCTCATTGCCCATAATACCATTATTTTGCAGCGGTATTGGCTTTTGCTAGAATTTGTTTACTCTTAGAGTAAATTGTAAGGCTCTACAACATACTCAGAGTTATATTAGAGATCTCCTTGCTTCTTCTCATATATATCATCTGAGAGTAAGTGACTTATGTTATTATGAACAGGGCATTGGGGGATTACAATAGGGATAGATATAGGCACAGGTACAGTAGTCATGACTGTGGTTGTAGTCACAGTGAAACATTGTCATAGTGGCTTGGATTGTCGCCATGACCACAGTGGCTTGAGTCCTGGCAATGATGGCCATAATGGTGATAGCTGATGCAGTCATAGTAGGTATATCTGTGGCTGCGGCTGTGGCAGTAGTGATGGTAGGTGCAATTATGGCAGTAGTGGCAGTTGCTAACGTCATGGAAATTTTGTTGATGATAATATTGGCTGCAATCATGGCAATAGTGGTAGTGACAGTGCTGCAGTCATGGAAGTGACCAGAGTCATGGCATTGGTAATGGTAGCTTAACTCAAGGCATGGCTGAGGTGGGTAACATTTGTGACAGTTGTGGTGGTTGTCAGAGTGTCAGCTGTAATGACAGCAGTGGCAGTTTCAATGCCTAGAGTAGTGGTAATGGTGGAGGTTAAAGTGGATACAGTAGTGTCTGGGGTTGTGATCTCAGGGCTACTGTCATGCCAACTGTGGATGTCACAGTGACTGAGACTGTGCTACTTATGGTGCTGGTGGCAGCTGCAATAATAAAATGATGGCTCTGGACAGAACAATCCCAAGTTCCTAAAGACTTCCTACTACTATTACAAAAAGGCTGGCCATTGAAAAGCCCTGGTGCTGTCACTAGTACTTTCAGTACTACTAGTACTTTCCAAACTACCTCTGGTACTAGAACCAGACTTGCTAGGGGACAAAAAGAATTTGCCAGAGTTTTTATACTATTTGCCACAGTTTACACACTCAGACCATCTCATCCTCTCCTTCAATAACTGGTTAGGCCAGCACTTACAGTACAGGTGCTGATTTGCTATGCCTGGATAAACATGCTTGTATGCTTTCTTGGACATTATAAAGGTGAGGCAAAGTATGCTGCTTGTATGTAGCACTTACAGTCCTAGCAAAGAAAATGGCAGGCAATAAATATACAACTGGAGTGGGGTCCAAATAGCTCTTCTTGGTCACACAGTAACTCAGTCCTGAATCAGACAACACAATATAAAGGCACAACTCAGTGATTCCAGCCTGGCCTAACTGTAGCACATTCAAAACTGTGACCACATAGAGGCACCTGCCTCACAATGACATGCACTCACTTACATGTTGTACACAGTGATCTATGTGGTGGTGGCAGCTTACTGACCACATTGGACACACATGGAACTGAGACTGGAAGAGGATTACAGACAATTTACAACTCAGTAGGTCATCCCTGACCTACATGAGAACTAAAGTATAAGAACTGAGTGCACAGAGCCATACACATACAGAAAACAGCCTCACAGCCACCCCCACCTCCAAAATCGACATTCATGGACAAGTACTGCATGGGGAGCTGCAGGAGTAGGAAGTCAACCTACTGCCCTCTTTGTCACACTTGGAACCCAACCCATAAACAGATGACAGAAAATACACAAATTGATCAGTAAAACCTGGCCCTCTGAGAATTACAACAGTTTCAAAACACACAGCTGCACACATGCTGGGAACAGCTTCACATAAAGCAAAAAGTCAGTCAGAAGAATGCCTTCTTTAATTGTTCCTGGAGCCACAGCTACAGCTAGATGACAAAACTAAAACTTTAAGCCCCAGTAGCGCAGCAGCCAGAATCCAACCCCCCACACACACACACACAAATAAAAGCACACACTGAAAGGCCTTGTGCAGTGAGCAGACAAACGAGAGACTCAGATGGCACACCAAATCGCAGAATGACCAATAAGAAGATACATGTTTGTAAGCCAAGACTGACTCACTAACATAGATTACACAATTATCTAACTAAAGTAAAACGATGTGTAGAAAAAGTATCTCACTGTTTGTCCATTTGGATCTCAAACTAAAAAAGGACAGCTCATACATATCTTTGCCCTCTGTCTTTTCTATCTTGAGAGAGGATCAAATGCTTTGGCTTCTGTGAGCCACAGAATAAACCTCTGGTTGACCAGGAAGTACCAAAAGATTTTGAAATCTCACTTAAGTATTTTTACTTGATAACTGCCCAAATGAAAAATGTTCATTACTCAGATTTGAGCACTGAGTACCCCATTATTTATGGTATTCAGGAAATAACGTTCATTAATCACTCACTACTAGTAAACAAAAACATGAAATGGTTATCACCATAAAATCAAATACTGCTCTTCACAGTATCCAAGAATAAGAGAACAAGCGGATACACAATGCCACCAGAAGAAGAAATGTTTAAAGGGAAATAACTAAAAGAATTACAGTACTTCACTATGTGTAGAGAAGATGCAGAATAGAATCCCAGGCTTGATGGTATGAGTTGATATACAGTACAATAAAGTATTACAAAGTCAGATTTGACAAGTGCTTTGAAGAACCTCTTCAAACAACAAACTAACCAAATATTAAATAATTTATCATCAGTTAGCTTGAGGATATGTTCAATAAACAGAAGGGAGTCTGCTGTTTAATGTCTGCACTGAGAGTCAGGGACACCTACATTTACAGGATGTGGAATATAAAAGATCACCTTTCCAAGGATTTATTTATCATCATAGACTGACAGGAAACTCCCACAAAGTAATAGAAATGATCTTGCATACTGTAGTTCATTTTGCATCTGCTTGCATATTGTTTTCAAACTGGAGACAACAATGTACACTACATTTACCACTACATAACTAGTATTGGAGCCCACTCGAGAGGGAGCAATATTAGACCTGATTCTCTCAAATGGAGATGGAGAGAGGGTCACAGATGTAGAAGTGGGTAGCCATCTGGGAACTAGCGACCATCGAACAGTATGGTTCACAATAAACACAGCAATAGAGTCAAGCCATACAAAGGCAAAAGTACTGGACTTTAGGAGGGCTGACTTTGCCAAAATGGATGAGTGCCTAAGGAATGCACTAGCAAATGGGCAGGAAGGAGGGGTGGAAGAATAATGGGGAATAATAAAAACTGCCATCACAGAGGTAACGAGCCTTTGTGTGAAGCAAATAAACAAAACAAAACGACATAAGAAACCACTATGGTTCTCAAAGGAAGTGGCAGTGAAGGTTCAAGAGAAAAAGAAAGCATTCAGGAAGTACAAGGAATCGCAGAAGGAGCAGGACAGAGAACTGTATCAGTTAAAACAAAAGGAGGCTGGGAAGGCAGTCAGAACAGCAAAGGTCCAAACCAAGGAAAAGATAGCCAACTCAGTTAAGAAGGGGGGTAAAACCTTTTAAAGGTACATCAGGGAGCGAAGGAAGACCAAGGAAGGGATAGTGAGGCTTAATAAAGGGGAGGTAGGGTGGGCAGAGGGAGACTGTGAAAAGGCAGAGATACTAAACAAATATTTTTGCTCAGTATTTACAAATGAAGAGGGGGAGGTACATAAAACAAACAGTAGAAACACTCTGGAAACAGAAGTTGATACCAGCCCATTTACAGAAGAAAGGGTTCTGAAAGAACTCTTAAAACTAAAGGTGGACAAAGCAATGGGGCCTGATGGGATTCATCCCAGAATTCTAAAAGAACTAAGGGTAGAACTAGTGACACCACTGACTACCCTTTTTAACAAATCATGGGAGGATGGGGTGGTACCTGAGGACTGGAGGAGGGCAGATGTGATTCCCCTTCACAAAAGTGGGAGCAAGGCAGAAGCAGGAAACTACAGACCTGTTAGTTTAACCTCAGTGATAGGGAAAATGATGGAATCACTTCTGAAGGAAAGAATTGTCGAGTATCTAGAGGCCAGAGGGGCACAGGACCCTAGGCAGCATGGATTCACAGTGGGAAGGTCATGCCAGACAGATCTGATAGATTTCTTTGACTGGGTGACAAAAGTAGTAGATCAGGGAGGGGCTGTGGACATGGCCTACCTAGACTTTAGCAAGGCATTTGACACAGTCCCACACAAAAGATTAATATACAAGTTAGCCAGCCTGGGAGTGGGTCCCAAGATGACAGCCTGGGTAAAGAATTGGCTGGAGAATAGGACCCAGACTGTAATAGTAAATGGAGTCCACTCAGAAGAAAGGAGGGTTACTAGTGGGGTACCGCAGGGTTCAGTATTAGGACCGGTCCTCTTCAATGTCTTTATAAGCAACATTGCAGAGGAACTGGAAAGAAAAGTATGTCTCTTTGCAGATGACACAAAGATCTGCAATAGAGTTGATGCACAGGGTGGGGTGGAAAGGATGAGAAGGGACTTGGCAAGGTTAGAGGAATGGTCAAATGTATGGCAGCTTAGATTTAATGCTAAGAAGTGCAAGGTAATGCACCTGGGAAACAAAAACCCAGGGGAAGAGTACACAATGGAGGGTGAGATACTAACAATAGTAAAAATGGAAAGGGACCTGGGGGTAGTCATATCAGATGACCTAAAGGTGGGCAAGCAATGTGAGAGGGCAGCAAGGAGGGCTGGGGGATACTGGGATGCATAGGGAAAGGCATCACCAGTAGAAAACAGGAAGTTATTATTCCTCCGTACAGACAGCTGGTGAGACCCCATCTGAGTACTGTGTGCAGTTCGGAGACCCAATCTCCGCAAAGACATAGACAGGATGGAAGCTGTCCAGAGAGGCAACTAAGATGGTGCAGGGTCTGCACCAGAAGACATATGAGAGAGATGAAAGGAGCTTAATATGTATAGCCTCGAGGAAAGGAGGGAGAGAGGGACATGATAGAAACGTTCAAGTACCTCAAGGGAATCAACAAAGTCCAAGAGGGTAGCATCTTTCAAAAAAAGAGGTGTGCAAGAACAAGAGGGCACAATTTGAAGATAGAGGGGAGGCGGCTCAGAGGTAATTTAAGGAAGTATTTTTTCACAGAGAGGGTTGTGGATGCATGGAACGGCCTTCCGGAGGAGGTTGTGGAGTCAAAATCAGTGGTGGAATTCAAACATACATGGGACAGTCAGACGGCCATTCTAGGGGGTGGGGGTAGGAAGAAATAGGCTGCTGGTTAACTAGATCTGCAGCTTAACCAGTAGGTAGGGAAATGGGCAGACTGGGTGGGCCAAGCGGTCCTTATCTGCCGTCAAATTCTATGTTTCTATGTTTCTATGTGGAAGATATCAGGTCAATAGCATGCAAAAAAGACAGCGTGGCATTAACCGCTCTGTGTAGAGTGCACCTGCATTCACAGTGACAGGGATATAACAGCGGTAGGGAATTACCGCTATCCCTGTCACTGTACACTCTAACTAAGGAGGGATCAAGTTGCCTTGTGCTGGGGTGCATGATTGAGCAGCTTCCATGGTGGAGTGGTTAGGGCACCAGCACACGCAGAACTGGAGACCTGGGATCATGGTTCGGTTCCCCCTAGATCTCCTGGTGCTACTACTTTTTCTGGAGTCTTTTTTTTAAATGAAGTCCCCCCCCCTGGGTTTCTTCCCATCTCTGATGTACACCCTCCAGGAGTTTGTTATTTAAATTCTGGGGGTTGGGGTGGAAGGTGAAGTTTCCCACATCAGGGGGTGCGGGGGCGAAACCCCCTTTCAAAAGCAAGAAATCCGATTGTTTTGTATGGCATGCTCTGTTTGTGTTGTGGTCAGTGTTATTTCCAACCTTATTTCAGTGCATGTCCTTTTGCTTGTGGCATTGATTGCCACACAGTTTTTGTTTTAGGTGACATGACCCCGTGCCCTTGTGGAAACACCTAGCTCAGCTGGTGGTACCACCACATCTCATCTCATATATTTGCAAAAGGAAAAAACTTTATTCAAGCAAAAAGGCCTTTAGTAATGGGCTCAGACTATACTGATGATGAAATCGCTGTTTCACAAAGGACTGATTATATCCCAGTTCTCCTGCCTAGCAAGCCAGAACATTAACTATGTAAGCAATGACACACAACAGAGTGTGGGTTTGTTGTGTGTTAAACACGTCAAAGGTGCTTAGTAAGGTATGAGGTGCTTGTGCCAAATGCCTTCTGAACCTGGGGAGTGAATTGATCATGCAACAATATAAATCCTCAAATATCTTAGTGTGCTTAAAAACTAAGTATCAGCAAGCAATAATGAAAAAAATAAATAACTAAAACGTTGGTACATACACGGAAAACAGGACTGACAAACACACCACACAGTGGAATATTTTAGTAGTACATTTATTTAAACATCATTATTTTGTTTTAAATACATCTTAACTATATTTTGAACACAGACACAGATAAAGCTGTATCTTACACTATGTTACACATGAACATACAAACATACAAACATACAATGAAGCCAGCAGAATAAGGCTATTAGGTCTATCGAGTCTGTTCATATTGCAGGCTCCTTAACATCAGCTACTTACTCTACCCCCCATAACCAGACCCTTTCCTCCTTCCTTTCCCCTCCCTTGACCCATATTTTTCTCTTTAACTCTATCCCAATTCCTCTTGAAACTGCCACTGTTTTCAACAAAACCACCTCTTCAGGACAGCCGATCCAGCCTACCACCCACATCTCTATGAAGAATTCCCTTCTAGCCTTTCTTCTAAACCTCCAGCCCCTCCAACTTAAGAGTCTGTTACTTTGTGTTTCGATTCCCACTGAGCTCAAAGAGACCCTCATTGATCACCCTATTTATTCAGTTCAAATACTTGATGTTCTCAATCTCTGCCTTCTCTTATCTACGTGGTACATGTTCAGGGCCTCCAACTTCTCTTTGTATTTCCTACCCTGTAGGCCCCCAATTACATTGGTAGCCCTACTCTGGCCCATCTCCCACAGGTTCATGTCCTTTTTAAGGTATAGACATAAGTAGTACATGCTGCAGTCCAAGTATGGCCTCATCAATGGCCTTTGCAAGGACAGAATCACCTCCTCCCACCTACAGTACTGCTGATCCCACTGGCAATGCAGCCCAAGATCTTACTTGCCTTAGCTGCCACTTTCCTACATTGCTTTGAGTGCTTCAGGTCACTTATGATCATCACCCCAAGGTCATTCTTCTGTCTGATGCAGCTACCCAGACCCCCCCCCCACAGGCTGCACTCAGTCCTTGGGTTCTTGCTCCAGTGTGCATACCCATGCACTTCTCTGAATTGAAGCCAAGGTGCCAAATCCCAGACCACCTCCTCAGCTTTTCCTGAGCTTCCCTTAGGTCCTGTATTCCTTCTGCTGTATCCACCTTCCCACAGAGCTTGGTGTTGTTTGTGGATAGACAAATTTTGCCCTTAACGGATGTTGTATGGGAATGTTGTAGATGACTGCTGCTCTACGATGCCGGTTCAACAACTATTTCATCGACCGGCATCACAGCAATGGGATTTATGTCAACTGCAAGTTGCGGTTGACATAAATCCTGATGGTCTCCCACTCCATTTTTCTATTGGGGGCTTCGCACCCCCAACCCCCCATGCAGAGGCTCTCCCCCAAATCCCCTGTACTAATTATAATCAACTCCAAGTCAGAGTTGATTCACCTTAACTATATTTTGAAGCACAAGTTGAAGTGCATTTCAAGTGTGTAATAGAAGTTTTCCATTAGCAGGTTATACAGACCCGCCACTAGAGGGATTCTTGGTCTTTCTACACAAATCACTGTACTCAATCGTGATCAATATGGCCTGCATTATCATTCTACTTCTAATCCTGGCAAAAAGTATGACTCATAAAGCACTGATCCATGCTAAGTCAGAAGTCATCCCAGCCAGGGAACCCACAATCATAGTTCCTGCTGCATCTTCATATTGCTTCCCTACTCTTAATCTGTTGGGTTTTCATTTTAATTCTCATCCCTCTCCTCTGGCCCTCCTCCCTTCGCCAATGTCTTTCCATGCACTTCCACTGCTAGCCTTGAACGGCCATGTCAGCATCTCCTGTGCCCTGGCTAGACGTACCTCAAAGACTGAACACCACACAAGAAGCCATATGAAAAGAGCCAACTTCTACCTGATAAATGCCCTCAAGAAAATGTTTCTAATTCTCCTTTTCTGCTTGGACAATGTCAAACTAAATCCAGGTCCCCAAACTCAAATCACTTCTCTGTCGGAGTTTGCAGCTGCTCCTGGGATGAAACTGATGATGGTCAATATTCTAAGCCTGCTCAAAAACTTAATCATCGTCAAGCCTGGGCAGCCCACACTGACCTAGATCTGATTATAATTACTGAGTTATGGCTAAAAAAGACCAACACTGATCCGCAAATTACTATACCGGGCTTCAAGCTCTTTAGGGCTGATAGGGATTCGGGGAGGGGGGTTCTATACACCAAATCAAAATTTGATTTTTGCAGCATTTCCTGTAAAACTAAGCCCAAGGAATATGAGATTGTCTCACTTAAATTTCAGCTTTCATCCTCAGAGTGCATCACAATCATTGGTAGCTATAGACCCCCGTCAGGAGGCACAGGAATTCTTACCGTGTTGAAATCCATAACTTTGGCTGCTAACACGGAAACAATAATCTTAGGGGACTTCAATATGGATTGGCTCACTGCTAAATCCCACTCCCTAAAAGCCATCTGCGATGAGTTGGGTCTTACACAGATAGTGACTGAACCCACAAGAATCAATGCTTCTAACTCTGCCAACAGCTCACTCTTAGATGTCATCTTAACTTCACATCCCCATAAAATCTCACATTCTGCAGTTTTCCATAACGACATGAGTGACCACAGTATCGTTGTATGTACAAGATTCCAATCTAAAACCCAACAGCACCCTAAATTCAGAATCAAATGCTCGTTCCATAAATTCAACTCAATTAACTTTCTAACCGATCTAGCTACAATCAGATGGCAAGACCTATATCTTGCCAAATCTGCTGATGCCACCATCTGTGTCCTAAATGACAACCTCACCACCCTAATTAACAAGCAAGCTCCTCTTATTAAAATGAGGGTGTGGAAAATCTTGCATCTGTGGTTCACCCAAAAGCTCAAATCTGCACTTACCAATAGAGACAAGCTATGGGCTAGGGCCAGGCACACAAAGAACCCGGCAGACTGGCAGGCATTTAGAACTGCCAGAAATGCCTGTGTTAAAAGTGTACTTGCTACTAAAGCAAACTTCTACATCTCCACTCTGGAGCAGGCCAAAGGGAACTCCAAAAAAATCTGGAAGACACTGAGATCCATTGAAGGCCATCATGCTGCTTCCTCCCTTCCCACCAAGATTCTGGCCAAGGACAGGATGGTTGAAAATAAACTGCGAATCCTCAAAGAACTTAACCTTCAATTTGCCACTGCTGGGTTGGCATTCGACTCCTCCCCATATGCTAGCCGAGTGAATAGCAACACTAGCCCAGATTCTGCACATGCTACTCCACCTCATCCCTTCCAGTTGTGCCTGTTTAGCTACAAAGAGATCGAAGACCTAATTCTTAGCCTTGACACCAAGAAAAGTGCAGGGGACGATGGGCTTGAATAATTTTTCTTGCGGTTAGGCTATGCCCAGCTCACAGCCCCCATCCTTCACATCTTCAACCTCTCTATTTACCACAGTCACTGTTCCATCCTGCTGGAAATTGGCCCATGTTCTTCCTCTCTTCAAATCAGGAGATCCTTTTGACTTAAACAACTACTGTCCTATCTCTATCTTGCCCGTTCTCTCCAAAGTGCTGGAAAAACTTGTATACAACCAACTAAAAAATCACCTTGAAGTGTACTCACTCCTAAACCCTGCCCAATCTGGCTTTGGATCGAAGCACAGTACCATCTCAGCCTTGGCTAGTCTCTAATGTCTGGATCCATGCTATGGGCACCAAGAAGGTTACCGGTGCAGTCTTTCTAGACCTCAGTAAGGCCTTCAACTCTGTAGACCACCACCTCCTAATCACCTGTTTTGCCTACATAGGTGCCACTCCACTTACCTTACAGTGGTTTAACAGTTATCTCACGGGAAGGATACAAAAAGTCAAAGCTGATGGCCTACTATCTGCCCCTTCCAATTGCCAGAGGTCCCTCAAGGCTCCATCCTAGGACCAATCTTTTTTTCCTGTACATCAACAACCTTGACTCCACATAAAGAACTCTAGCATACATTTCTTTGCGGACGATCACGGTTTAGCCATCAGGCTCGAATCCTTAACTGAAGTCAGGGAAGCACTCCAAGCTGACTTTATCCAGTTAGAAACCAACCTATATCAATGCAGCTTCTCTTAAATGCAAAAAAAAAACAAGACAGTGATTTTCTCGAGACTTGCCTTGTCTGGTGCCCTACCTACCCCACCTAAAAACTTCATAGTTACCTCCCTAGGTGAACCCTTGGAAGTCGTACCTAAATCTAAATATCTAGGTATGTGGATAGACAACAAGCTTTCCTTCAATGACATTGAGGATCTATCAAAGAGGCTTAAAGCACTCTTGGGTTTCTTCTTTAGAAATAGGACCCTCTTTTCTCTCACGACCCGAAAAAGACTTGTCCAAACAACATTCCTTCCCTAGCTTGACTACGGAGACATTATCTTTATCTCCTCCCAAACCTTGAGTCTATCTAAACTGGATGTACTCTATCACCGTGCTCTTCACTTCATTACTATCTCTGCGTACAGGACCCACCACTGTGATCTTTATGCAGCAGTTGGGTGGACCTCTCTTGCCACCAGAAGCCTCCTGCATGCTGGCATTTGGACCCTCAAATTACTACTCCACAAACTGCCTGTCTATTTAATGTCTCTCATACACATCTCGCATAGCGCCTACTCCCTAAGGAAATCCGAGCTTATCCTACTAGATGTTCCCAGGACACGTACCACAGCTGGCCAAAGAGCTGTCTCATACACCCTCCCTAACATTTGGAACCAACTACAAGCCATGCTGAAGCTAACTAGCATCGTATCAATTAACTCCTACAAAACACTAGCTATCTCTAAATTAAAAGACATTTGTAGGTGCTACTAGGCCTCCAACGCCAAGTCAATTTCCTAGGTACCAACTGGCCCTCTACTTATTAAGCTGAAATGTGTTGCATAATTTAGGGCAAGGTTAAAGCTGGAATGTACTGCATATATAGCATAAGGACTTCTATTGTGTATACATCTTGTATTATATATTTTTTCTTTGTTGTTCTACATTTTACTGTATATCTCCTGTCTATGTAATTGCGAACTGTATGTGGATGTGCCTCAGGAGCTCCTTGTGAATGAGCTTGCTCAACGGAGTCTTTCCTGCAATAAACTTGAATATAACTTGATTCAGAGAGGGGGGTACAGGACCAGCATACAATGTGCCCCTGTCTCAGGTGCACCAACACAAGCGACCTGTCGATGAACTGTCGATTTTGTCAACAGCAATGTAGGTCGCTGTGTTGGTGTCACTTTGGGGGGGTTATACTGATGATTGTTATGTAAATAAATTATTTTATTGTATTTCTATTTCCAGCCATAGCGAATGTGTATCCATTACTGCAACTTTTGTTATTACTGCTGTCCTTATTTTGTACACAATGCTTTTACTTGTTATTACTGACGGTGTTCATGTCCTATGATGTCTGATGTCAATCAGTTAACCTTTTTGCTATGTTTAATCTCTATACTTTATGCAATTAATTCAGGTCACTCCTGAACAAGGAATCTATGTCTCAGTGAATTTTATCCAGTCACCTCTGGGCTGGTAACAAAATCCAATACACAAAAAAGAAAAATATTAAAGACACTTCTTTCCTCTACAAATTAAGTCTGAGAGAGATGTTGGTGTAACATTTTATTCATTTTATCAACACACTGCATAACAAATCTGCACCTACTTGATTTTTTTTGCCCACATTTTGGTGGCCTTTAACAACCTGTAATGCAGGGTATGAGCCTTTTACTTAATAGCCCTATGTACATGTAGCAGTTTTTTTCTCTTAGTATTTTTACCTACATACAGTAAAGTACTTCTTTTAAATTCCATCCCTTGAGAAAATCTGTCAGTGGGTTGTGTGTTTCAAGTATGGCTTGCACAAGTTCCCACCTATAGTTCATCTTGAGCTGGAAATAGTCCTTAGATCCAAGGGCTGAATTTCAGAGGTGGTATTCTTTGACAAGTGAAGAAAATAACTTTGATATCTGTTTCTCTGGTGACCAAAGTTTTGCTGCAGATGTGCTGGACCCTGACAAAGAAATAGATGATTGGTGTGCAAAACATGTTGCGCTTCATATGCAAACTGATAAAAACATACAGTTCTATAAACTGCAGGGAATGTCTAGTCCTATTTTAAGGCTAAGTAGTTCATTATCTTTTTTTTAGCATAGGATAAAATGATCTCTAGTTAATTATATACATTAAAAAAGCATAGCATTAAGCGTTACTTACTTACTGGAACAAGATATTTAAAATGTTCCTTGCATTTCTTGATCTCCTGAATGCTGATATTTTCAAAATATCATGCTTTAGAAGGGATGCATAATATTTTGATATTGGTCCAGTTCTCAATAAGTACTATAGTGAACATGAAGGATAGGTATTGTAAACCTGGAGCTATAAATGTCATCTTCTAATTGGGTGGAACCCATGTGAATACTACATGGTATCCTTAGGGGTCATGTACTGTCTGCTGCTGCTTGTTGCAGTGGTATAAATGCAGAAAATGATCAGCACTTTGTAGTTTATTTATGTAGCATTTATAATTTCTGCATTACTTGTACTATGACTCCTGCAACTGTGATATAATGAGGAAACTCAACAAAGGTTGCATTATAAAAAAAAAAGAATTTCTGCACATCATAATATCCTCATTTAGGCTAAAAGCTTAGTTTTCAAGTGAGTCCTGGGGAACAACTGTAGTAGCAAATATGATTAACAAATGCCTACTGCAATGACTATATATACATGTTGAGATAATATAAATGACACACAGTGGTAAGTCAGTATAAGACAGGTCTATGTGCATGTGTTTATAGGGCAGTCGATGTATGAGACAAATAGATGGCCAGTTGTTGAATTACCAAAAGGTAATCTGTCCCTAGGTGCATCTTGAGGCATTAGAAGATACTGAACAGATTATGCCCTTATAGTTTGATTAACGAAGGTAGACCAACCCCTTGAGTGCTTTTTTGATAACACACTGTTCCATCTTCACAGTGAAATCTCTTGATACAACTATAGTGAAGTATTAATATTGCAACCAAGAGAAATAGATCACAGGTGGTCACTATAAGATGGATTCCTTACAGCAAAGTTTACTGTATTATCAAGGTGAGAACTTGTAGTAGAAACACAGAAACACAGCTTTTATTGCAGAAAAGTCCTTTAGACCGACCCCATCTGTCCCTTGTACCTATCTATTCTGTCACCATTGACCCTAGATAGTCATAGATGTCATTCCCTACCCCCTTCCTCTATCTAATATGCCCCTATGACTATATCATGCATGCTGGAAGCTTGCCACAGTCCTTGCCTCAGCTACCTCTTCTGGCAGGCTGTTCTAGTCATCCTTCACCCTTTCCATGAAGAAATATTTCCTCACATTTCTCCTAAACTTCCCCCTTTAGCTTCATTGCATGCCCTGTTGTTCTAGAGTCTTCCTTTCTCTGAAATAGGCCCTCCACTTGCACCTTGTTCATGCCTGAAAGATACTTGCAGGTTTCAATCATGTCCCCTCTCGCTCTTCTCCCTTCCAAGGAGTACATGTTAAGTTCCTGGAGCTTTTCCTCTTATGGCTTCTTGTGCAGCCTCCCTCACCTTTTGGTTTTCTTCCTCTGTACTGCCTCCACCCTTTCAATGTCCTTCCAGAGATGCATCCTGCAGAACTGCTCCCTCACCAGTGAGCAATACAATTGCTGCATCACTTCCCTCTTCTGCTAGACATCCCTCTCCGAATGCACCCCGGTAAACTAAACTGCTTTTTATAACATTAATTCTGATTGCTTTGTTGCAAAAGAAGGTTTCTAACTGCAAACTAACCATCTGTAAGGTATGTCAGCCAAACAAAATGTTCCTTTTCCCCCACTTTGCTCTCTGTCACACTTGAAACGGCTACAGCTCTTTCTCTCCATCTGAAACAAAGTCACATGAAAAGCAACATTATATATCATTGCAACAGCATCACATAGTGGTGCAAAACTGTAACAGAAAATATAGTTTAATATAGTTTAATCTTCCTTTAAACTGCTTTACAATTACATTGTTTGTGTCTCTTTATATGTATTTTTTTATTTTGTTTATTTTATTTTTTTAAAGAGGATGCATTTTAGGTTGATGTCTGTCAGGAATAAATGCCCTTCCAGGTTCTGAAGGCCACTGGCACAAGCACCTCAGGCCTTACTATACACCTGGGGTTCCTCATCAAGTCAGTGAACACAAAAATTGCGATGGGGAAAACAGCTGCCTGCAGTACAGCAAAGCGTGAATTCAGACGACAGTCCAAAATGGCAATAGTGTGTTTCTAGCAAGGGGTTTCTCACCCCGCACCCCACATACCCTTACTTTAAATAGTCAACTCCGGGGGAGCACAACATGGAGAGGGGGTGAAAGTAGTAGGTCGCTGTTTCAGTGTTTCCCTGTCACCCTTTGTGCTTCACTGTATTGTTGGCAGTCATTTTCCCCCATTGTGTTTTTATTTTCGCTAACTTGATGGGACACCACACCTGTTAGGTATTTATCCCAAGACAACCACATCCCAGGATTATATTTGTGCTTAATTATAAAAAATGGACGTAAGAAACCATGCTCTTTTATAGTCTGACACATTACTTAGTATTATTCACAAATTCCCCACATACAGTGTGGCTAGATGTCTTAACACATTTCTGTAGCTTACCAAGTCAAAAGGGAATAATCAGTAGAATTATGGGTAACAATGCAAACATATTTTGAAATGATAAATACACTTTTGCATCATACCAAAATAGGGGTATGAATTCAGCATTGTTTATTGCACTTCAAATTGCAACTGGCTTGGCCAAACACTGTTTAAAGTTCAATACAATCAAAGAGAAATAATTATGAATATATATATATATATATATATATATATATATATATAACATTTACAAGATTATATAATACACTCAATAACCATCAGCCATCCTAATGCATAAGTAAAAAAAAAAAACACCCAGCAAACTAACTATTTTGGGCACCACAATCAATTAAATGAGGCAAGTACACAAAGGACAAACATTAACATTTCTGTAAATACACTACATACAAACTGAATTTCCATTTACATATGTGTTACTTTTTTTCTTATTTCAATTCCTGACCAAAAGGTAATTGAATCATCCTTTCCAGTCTTAGATTTCATTGCCAAAGATGCCAAACAGAGACATTTGCCTTATCTGGAAACAACAGGAGGATGGGGTTGAAACCTACTGTACATGAAAAAGAGCATTTCACTGACCCAAACCCCTCACAAGGAAGGATGTCTTAAATCTGTAAGTCTGGTCCTAGGTCTTTGCCACTTTTACTGCCTTCTCAAGTAATATCCTGTATATTCTAAAGAGAGCTAACAGGGGAAACAGTTATGACTGGGGTCATAGATTTCTAAAAATTGTTTTGTCTTAACTCTCTCTCTCTCTCCCTATAACTTATTACCTCTAACTTACATGATATGATTGCATCTTCATAACCAATTTCCTTTCACAAGATTACTCTTTCTGCTCTTTTCTGGATTCTGTAAATGTTTAACACTTCTTTTTCGGTTACTCACCCATTCCAGACTGGACATCCATACTCCAGAACTTGTCTGATAGATGTGCAGTAATAATACAAAAGATCAACCTAACACCTGCTCCACATAACATAGTTAAAAAGTAAAGCCTACTGCTCACTTTTTTAATCAATTTCCAGCTAGAATCATGTTGAATAGTTATCCCTAGGAACTGGAACTTTTGCATAGTTTTCATATGTGCCCCCCCTGAAAACTAGAGAGGGGTATGTTTCATTTTCCTGGTCTCCCACACCTGATTTCTTTTTGTTTCTTTTTCAGGGTTGTTTGCATATGGCTAACTCTGGACCAGTCCTGGATACACAGCAGGTTAGCTTGCATGGTGCTGCCTACTGTTTCAAAAAACGTTTTGCAATTGTATTATCATCCACATAATTAATGCATCGACCTGAAGTCATCAAATTGCTTATCATAATCAAAAAGAGTATTGGGCCTAATCTGATCCCTTGAGGGACCACTCACAAATGATGTCATGTCCTGATTTGAAGCTTTCCAATTCTGCCCTCTGAACCTTCCCTCCCAAGAAAGTATCCCAAAATTCTGACATGTAAATTCATGACACACAACATCCTGTCTATGTTTTCCTGACACTGAACTGCCCAACAAGCATAACATCCTGACATGACACTGCTCAGCAATGAAACTGTGAGCACTGTAGAGGTGATTGTATTTTAGTTATTGGGTGCGGGGGGGGGAAAACCCCCACAATGGGGGATGCAGTGGGTGTAGTCCCCTTCCCCCCAGAACTAAAATACAATCACCTCCACAGAGGTCATGCTTTCATTGTTGTGCAGTGTCATGTCAGGATTTATGCTTGTCGGGCAGTTGAATTTTGGGAAAACGGAGTCAGGATGTTGTGTGTCAGGAACTAACATGTCTGGATTTTCTACTAGACCCCCAAGAAATCATATCCCCACCTACTTAGAAAAATATGAACATTGAAATTTTCCTGTGTTTGTAATACAATATTATGATCAGTTAGGTAAAATGCTTTCTTATAAGTGACAAGAACTGCCCTCACAAATTCTTTTTTCATTTATTTATTTTGATATTATTTTGTCCTTGGTAACCAGGTAAGGCCCACTAGGCACAAGTGCCTGTTTTCAGGGGTGACCTGGGAGCAATGGGTGGTTAAGTGACTTGCTCAGAGTCACACAGTATACAAGCAGAGGTTGTGAGAATCAAACCCAGGTCTGGTCTGCTAGATGTACCTAGCTCATTCACAACTCATTACTCTAACCTCTAGACTATACTGCTAGCCATCACATTCTTTTATTGTTAAACTTTTTATTGAAAAATCAAAGCATAACATAACATCCAACAGTTAGCAAGTAAGGCAGTGAAGAAGTGAGTAGTATATGCACTTGTACATAAAGCAATTTGTACCCATGAAAGGAAAGGTAATAAGGAAGAGTAAAAGAGAAATTAATCATTACAATGGGAATGCATTGATACAACAGAGATATAAAAAGATAAAACAGCATATAACATGAATAAGTAATTTAGAATAATTACTCAGAAGTGAAATGCTGAGCCATCTATAGATGTTGAGGTAACAGTCAAAAACAGAAAAACATAACAAACATCAGCCAGGTTGGGACGAATAGGAATAGGAACTCTAATTAGTGGGCAAACAGAGGGGGGATTACATATCCGGTCTATTTGTTTGGGACACTGACATGTCATTATGGTACCTCTGGGACTGCAGAAAGGGGAACCACCACTTGTAAAACTTATCCAGAGTATTAGATGCAAAGTATGACATTTTTTAAATGTGGCAAGTTGCCTGACTGCTAGCAGGCATGCAGAAACAGAGAGGCATTTGCCAGATCTCCAGTTATTTAACAGAAGTCTTGTGGTGGCCATCCCTACTGCAGTAATCAACAGAGCCCTGGGGTCATATTTGGATGTAGAGGAGAGGGCACAGACTAAAGCAACAGAGGCACATCCACTGGCACCTCTTTCTTCAGAACCTCATGACATACGTCTATAATTTGACGCCAGAAGGATTGAATGACCGGGCAAAGCCATAAGAAGTGATAACGCTGGGGTCTGGGTTGATCATTATGCCAACAGTGATAGTGACCCATATGTTCAACTGCTTGAAGGTGTAGGAGGTTCTGTACCATCTCCAAAAGGTCATATTTTTAATCCACTGACTCCAGTTATTTCTACATGCCTTATGTATTTTCAGCCAACAGTAAGCCCATTGCTCTTCAGAAAAGACACACTAGAGTTCCTGTTCCCATTTTTGTTTAGCCCATAAGAAAGGGTCAGGCAGGGTCATCCCTTGCTTTTAAACATAAATGCAAACACTTTATAGGAACCAAAGTAGCAGAGTTAACCCTCAGAAATACAAACTGGTTTATATCTAACAACCCAGTGATCCTCTCAAGGATGGATCAGGTAATAAACCCTATGTACATTTTTGAACTTACACGTTAAAGAAATCTGCCAAATATCTTTGCCAAGATCCTTAGGAGAAGGGACTTTTGGAATTGGTATCACCCTTGCCTGCTTTCATTGAGTAAGACATTTTCCAGTCATAAGTGATTTGGTTATAACAGTACAAACCCAGGTTGCAAGTATATCTGCACCTTACTTCCAGATCCAGTTGTGAACAAGTCTGGGCCCAAGGCCTTATTCAGTTTAAGTTTTTTTTTATTTCATTATAACCAAGTTTTTATTGTAAGTAAAAATTAATTTGAGACATCCAAAAATTCACCAGGCATGGTTTCAATAAGGACAAATTTCTTGCTCACTACACTTATTTGGAGCATCGCCAAATACTTGGGCATTGCTGACTCCGATGAACCCATTTCTCAGCCAATTTTCCTACTTCATCATTAGTGTCATTACCTTTTAGAAATTCTTGTTTCTTTTTCTACCACTTCATAGGGTATGAATGTTTCACATGTTTTTCTTTGTGTGTTTTTTTACAATTATTTCCTCCCAGTTTCTTAAATTCCCTATTTAAAGTTCTTCATGATTTATTATACACAACAGCATCCTTTTTCTTGAAGGCAATTTGTCTCTCATTTTCTTTTTTTTTTTTAATTTGTCAGTGACGCATAGTTTGTCACTATCAAACCTCTGAATCTGTTCCATTGGTGCAATGTATTCAACAGTTCATTGAATCAAACCATTACTTCTTTAAAAGCAGCATCTGCTGAATCATATTTCAAACACTCATCCTTTAGCTCCCCTGAAATACCATCCAATACTCTTTCTTTCTTTTTGCTTGCCCATTTCCTGCTGCACAGAACTTGCTTTTTTGTTTGTTACCTTTGCCTCTTTGCCTTTTGAAAACCAGGCTCCATAATAATGAGGGATGCAGCAAATTTAAATTTCACCAGTGAAGTGCCGTTGAAGTGGCCAAATTCACCTGGGGGAGCAATTCATGATATTTTTCTGCATCAGGAGGAATTTTGCCTAGGTGAAATTTTACCTTACATGGGTGAAATTCTGCCTTCCATGGGTGAAATGTCACCACAGAAGGCAGAATTTCAGTGGAATAGGTGAAATTTCAGAGCAGAATTATTGCCATTCAACCAGGCAAAATTCTGCCACTTCACCAGGAGAAACTAAGCAAATTTCGCTCACTTTACCCATGACTAATAATAACTATCTTGTGGTCAGAAGACCCTATAGGAGAGTTAATATTTCAGGTTTTCCTTACTATTCAGTTAAGTTAGTGAGGATGATGTCTAAGACATTCTCGCCCCTTGTACTCTTTTTAACAATCTGTTTCAAAGTGCCCTTTTGGACCATATAATTGATAGGCAACTTGTCTTCATCCTCAGTCACAATGATGCCCCACTCAGGATGATTTTCATGGATTTGATCAAGGCACCATTTCAAATGTTTTTCCATTGCATAACTATTGTTTTATAGGGGGATGTTATGACCCCCCAATAAAAAGGGGTCTACAATTCTTAGGTAGGTGTGGTGTGGTGTAATCACATCTGGCCATAAAAGTTCAAATTCTTCACTTTCCCATTCTGGTTTTCTCCTATATTCAAAAGAGTTATGAACATAACTCCCCACTTTTCCTTTCTTCCCTATCTCTTATGTCTACATAGTAGCCTGGAATGGTAATTACATGGGTGGACACATGTGCAACACACCAGGTTTCAGTGATTAGGGCTATTTTCTCTCCATTTAGCTTTCATACTCTTTCCAGTTTGTCTACCTTGGCAACCAAAGATCTAGCATATTTATTAAGAACACCTGTGGTGGGATATGCAGACTGCACCAGGCTGTTGTGCAAGCCTGGGCACAGCGCAACTGTGATGTGCCAGGGTGCTGACAGAGTGATATTCAATGGCGCTGTGCCATGGCTCAGCACTGTTGAATATAACTCCATGGCCACCCGCATCATGCATGGCACAGTGGCACTGCACCAGCGCAAGTGGCCAGAGAGGAGTAGGGGGATGCACTAGCACAAGTGCCGTTGCGCTAGGCGCATCAACTGCGATATTCAAAAGTGCACATGCAAATGGGGCCATAATGCATGCAAGGCATAAATGGGGCCATTTGCATGTCATTATGGCCCCATTTGCATGCAGGTGCACTGATCCCTGACCACTTGCTCCTGACGCCCTACCAAGCTGCAGCCGTCAGAGACCGGCACCCCCTGCGCAAGCGGCAAAGTGCCCCACCGCCTGATCACGGGCATATGTAAAATAATGAAAGGTCCAAAATCCCTGGTGGTCCAGTGGACTGCTCCCAGCCCGATTTCAGACAATGTAAAATGAAATCTAAAATCCCTGGTGGTCGAGTGGACCACTCGCAGCCCGATCGCGGGCATCAGTAATAAAACATGACAAACCAATCCATCCTTGGTGGTCCAGCAGTACTCCTCTCCCCACCTGCCCATTGAGCCCCACAATCCCACTCCCCCCAGTCAGTGGCTGGTGGCAGCTCCCCACCCGCTTGCCACCCCGCCACCAGCCAACTGACTCCGTATGGTAGGGCTGTACGCCCAATGGTCCACAGCATGAGCCAATGGGCATGCAGCCTGTACCATACTACACAGTCCAGAAATTTGAATGGATCCAGGGGGAGCGGAGTGGTGGGGCTCAGTGGGCAGGTGGGGATGGGGGTACAGCTGGACCACCAGGAATGGATTGGTTTGTCATATATTGTTACTGATGCCCGCAATCAGGCTGGAAGTGGTCCACTGTACCACCAGGGATATAGGAACTTTATTACAATACTAATGCCTGTGATCGGGCATGTGGGGGTGCTACCACAAAGCTGCAGCCGGAGCTCAGGTGTCCACCCACATCTGGCAGCTGCCGTATTGCACCCTGTTACACAGCAGCTCACCTGTGGGTGGCCAGCTGTTGCTCCTTTTTTGGGGGATCAACTGTGTGCAGTGCAAGTAGGGGATGCACCTGCATGGGCTCAGCACATCCCATGCTGAATATCAGGATATGTGGAGCATGCATGGACAGGCCCCCCCTACTTACGCCGCGTACATTGCTGATGCGCTCTGGTGCATCAGGATTTGTGCCAGGCACATTCCCCTTTTGAATATCGCAACAGGGCGCATCAGTGGGTTGCTCATGTAGCAACTGTGTTGCTCCATGAACAACCCTTCTGAATATCCCTCCCCTGGTGTCCATGTTTTGGAGACTTTAACTTGTTTTAATGTTCTATCTCTCTTACAAGCCTCAGGCCTATACTTAACATTGACTTTTTCAAATCTTCCAATTATTCTTAATTGCATTGAGTGAAATTCCTATATGGGATCAATTTCCACATTTACTTCACCATCCTCACTAGGATAATCTTTCTTTTTGTTTCTAGTACAGTTTATATAATTGAAATTGTTCAGATGTTCCTGTATCACAATCTCTTTAAACCTTAATGGCATAAAACTCTAATTGGAATGTCAGATATTTTGTTACTTACCCAAGTATATACTATGCTGATAGTATTACATGTTAAAAAACAGACTTATTACAGAATCATTAGAAATACCTTTCAGTATTGCTGAGACTATGATCACCAAAGTTGTAGTTCAGAAAATAAAAACGGTCCTAATAGAAATTACTTTGTGGTGCCCTCAGGTACTGAAAAAGTCCAAATAGCTTGTTTTTCAAAGTGCAAAGAGGGCTCAGAGCAGCTTACCTCTTTAAAGGGCAGGCCCCACCTCCAAGATGATATCAGCCCATGCCTCCCAAGCTGGTCCTGGCTGCTGCCAAAAGACTGGGTTAGCACTGTTCTTGGGGAGGGGGGACTCTGGAGGAGGACACAGCAGAAAAATTGGTGCTTTTGGGCACAGATAAAGTCCCAGGTGCTTATTTGCCAGGTACCAAAAAGGTTCAAAAACGGTGTTCCTCTTAGTGGGTTGGGCCCACCTCCCAGACAATGTCAACCCACTACTGCAAGACTGGCCCTGGTTGCTGCCACCAGACCAGACCAGTGCTGTTCTGGGGGGAAGGCTCTTGAGAAAAATTTGCAGAAGGCTTGATGGTGACCTCAGGCACTGACAAAGTCCAGGATTCTTGTTTTTCCAAATGAAACCAGTAATAACAACAGATCCCAAATCCAGCCTATTCCACAGGTTGGGTGGGACTGCAGCGATAAACTTGTTTTTTCAGAAAAAAAGGAAGAAACTAAACCCAGACATAACAAACAGATTCCAAAACCAGCCTCTGCCACAGGTTGGGTGGGTCTGCTGTAGCAAACTAGGTTTTCCAAGTTCAAAGAATATATGATGAAGTGACTCAGAATGGTACCCCGTCAAGTGAGCGCTACCAGAATAGTGCCACACTATACGGCACTAGTCTGGTAAGCGCTCACATGGACAGTGAGTGGAGTTTTACATTGCTTGCTGTAAATGCTCCCCTGGTTGCTGTCCATGATCCTGTAAAAGGACAAGGGCTGCAAGGAATGGGAGGCTGGCTGAACTGCTCCCGTGGCATGGAGGGCTGGGGAATGGAGTAGCTCAGCCAGTAGCAATGGAGACCAAGGTTCTAATCCTGGTCTTTGACATATTTTAACATATTGGGACTTTGTTTTTTTTTTTACATGGGGCTATCGCACGATACCCCGTTGAAAGTCTTTTCTGCATCTAAGGAGACCAGAGCTGCTGATGTGGGGTAATCCTTAGATGCAGAGAAGGGTGTACCATCACCGCAGTAAAACCCTGATGGTGAACACCACCACAGTGGCAGGAATCGGGCAAAATCCACCCATTGCTGTGGTGGGCAGTTTGCCTATTGGGACTGCCTCGCTGGGTGATTGCCTCCCCCCCATCCAACTTCAACTCATAGTTAGAATCCTAGAGACTGGGGGGTTCAGGGGGCATCCCCCCATATTGTGAGCTCTGACATCCTGTAGCTACAATGCTGATGGTCGACATTGTTGCTGTCGCTGTAGGGGATGTCAGCACTAGCACTGTCAAAGCACTATAAGTAAACCAGAGGGAAGAGATAGGCTAGTTTCCTAAGATGGTCTGATGAGAGTCGACATTAACAAACCCGACTTGTTCTTCACTTATGAATAGGTCCCAGACATGACTTAATCTAGAAGCTAATATTTTGGATTGAATTTTTAGATCTACCTTAATTAAGGGGATGGGTCTATAATTAGGGATAAATAAAGGGTCTTTGCCAGGTTTGGGAAGTATGACTATGGTGGCCAATGTTAGAGAATATCTGAGATATCTTATTTGAAGAGGTAATGGAAGGTATTCCAGAGGATAGGGGCTATAGTGTCTTTAAAAGATTTATAAAGGTTGGTAGACAAGCCTTCATGACCAGGTGATTTGTCCAAAGGGAGTGAATTGATAGCTTCAAGTACTTCTGTTAGGACAATAGGCACTTTTAAGCTGGCAGTCTGGAGATTTGATAACACCGGGAGGTTAATATCTTAAAGAAAGGTATCCAGCATCTGTGGTGAAGGTGGGGATGTGGAAGATGTATATAATTGACTATAATATTCTTTGAAGGCCTCAACAATTTCTTTGGGAGACGTGAGGAGACTACCTGAGGATGAATAGATAGAAGTAACAATTCTATCAGTAATCTGAGTGTGTAGGCGAAGAGCCAAGAGCTTTCCTCCTCTTTCACCCTGATCGAAATAAGATATTTTGGAGCAAAGAATAAGGAACTCAGCCTTTTCAGCTAGTAGTTGGTTGCATTGAGCACAGAGGGATTCGGTCTTTTCCCAAGTCTCTATGGGGGAGGATGGGGAAAGGTGTGACTCAGCCTCTGTGATTTGATCAAATAGAGATAAAAGAGCAGCAGTTCTTTGTTTTTTACATTTTAGTTGCCAGGCAAATTAATTCGCTCTGCAATGCACATTTCAGTGAGTTCCATAGTATGTCAATTTTGTGCGTAGATGGGGTATTATATCCCATGAAGTTTGTGATAAATGTTTGCAGGTGTTGTAGGTGCTCTTCTGATTTTAAAAGCTAGTTGTTAAATTTCCAGATTCTATCTTTCTGAATGTTGGGTGAACAATTCAAATATAGGTGAGCAATACGATAGTCTGAGAAACCCTTAGAAGAGTAGAAGGCTAGAGTGACTCCGGGGAGGTGATCTACACTCATAAGAAAGTAGTCTATGCAAGAGAAACAGTGGTGAGGGAGGGAGTGGAATGAGTATTCTCTTCTATCTTGGTGTAAAACATCCAGACATCCAGCTATGGTCTGCACTCAGCAGACAATGCCCCTGTCCACATCCCCAGACATAACTCCTCCAAAGGTGCAAGCGCTTTTTCCTGTCATGACCCTCAACCCTGGAACTCCCTCCTGCTAACCATACACTTAGCCTCATCCCATGCCTCCTTCAAAAAATTGCTACATGACCATCTTGTTGATTTCTGTTCTTGCTCCTATTTCAAACCTCCCTAGCCCCTATCCCTCTCATAACTCTGCCCTCCATAACCATCTCTCAGAACTGGCCCCAATTAATATGCTCTGCACTTTTCCACCTGATATTTGATTGTTCTATCATCATCACTTTTGATCCACTCCTCATACTTTTCCTCAATTTCTCTATTCCATCCTATCCTCCTTTATCTAGCATCCCTACTCCTATTCAATTCCTAACTCTCCTATATCTATCCTGTATGATTATTACAGTGTGTACAGTCATCACTGTATTCAACCTACCCTAAATGTTCTGGCATGTTGCAATTATGTTGCCTTCCTATATTCCTGTTTTGAAACTGTATTTTAATCTACCTTTTGTGCATTTCTCATGCTTGTACTGTATTTTGTTCCTTAAAAATTGTCTAATTATGTACTGTAATTATTGTACTGCTTTTTTTTCCCAATTGTTTAACCAAGTGAGACACACTAAGCTGAAAGCTTGTTTACAGGTGCAACCTAGGAGCACAGGGAAGTTAAGTGACTTGCTCAGGGTCACACAGTATGCAAGTGGGAGCTATGGGATTCAAACCCAGGTTTCCAGATTTGCAGCTCAGAGCCTTAAACCACTGCACTATACTGCCTCCTTGTTACTGCTTCCAATGTTTTGTTCTGTAACTTCCCAGGTCGAGCCTAAAAATAGTCATTACTATGGCTAGTGCACCTTACCCGGTCAACAAATACTAACTAAATAAATAAAAAAAGTCTCTAGGGGTCCATGAGACCTACAGAATGCATTAACTCATGTAAAGCTTTTTGTCCTGTCGATAAGGATTGCCTGGTCTGGCCCGATCTGTTGAGGTGATTGGATAAAACTTGATTCCAATCTCTCCCAGGATTATTGGGAGTGTGGTCCATGTGGCTAGTATAGCCATAAGGTTTGTGAAAAATTCAGGGTTCTCTGTGTTGGGTCCATAAATGGAACCTAGGATTCAGAATGACCTAAAAGGGCTCTCAGAATCACAAAGTGACCCCTGGATCAGAGATTTCTTGAATTAGACAAAATGGTATCCTACGTGCAATAAGGATGGCAACCCCCCTTTTACGAGAGTCAAGGCCTGAACCGAACACTTGACCTGCCCAATTTCTATGTAGATAGTGGGTTTGGCTGGGTTGAAGATACGTCTTATGTAAGAAGGCTATGTCTGATTAAAGGCTACGCAAATGAAGTAAAATCTTTGTTCGCTTAGCAAGAGTTTGGGCCCCCTTAATATACCAATAGCAAATTTTAAACCCTGTCATGTTAGGTAAGGAAATGAAGATGCATGGCCCTTGGCATGAGAGAATCCATCCAGTCCAAAATATATGAGATTGATGAGATGAACCCTTTACCTTTGGCAGTCCCCTCCCTAACTAGTCCCCATAGTTCCACCCCCAACCCCACCCTTCCATGAAATCCACAATCCAAAGAAAAGTCCCATAAACAGCCCAACCCTGATCTCCCCAATATAAATCTGATACAAATACTAAAGTAAATCCCATAAAGGGATAACAGTAATGGAGGTTCCAATCCCCATAACAAAGTCATAACTGCTTCCCAAACAGTAGCACAGCTCTGAACCCCCCCCCACCCTAGAGTTATGGTGTAACTCATGAACCATGTATTACTTTAATAAAGGTAGAGATTAGACCCAGTACTATAGATCACCCATTTCACAGCTGCATAGGAAAAAATCTCATAAACTAATATTATTAATCCTAATTCCAACAGCCTTTACCTGTTGACTATAGCTGTTAGAACAAACCATCCACTTATTAAATGCAATTATTTATAACTTTAAAGTGGATAATCCTGGCTCACCCCTGAAGCAACATGGTGAGTTGAGCATAGCTTCTGCGTAAGCACAAGAAAAAAAAAGGAGGGATGAGGGCATAGTGACTCATCCAGACTATATATCCAGAGCTATAAGTACATAGAGAAATCCTGGAAGGTAAAATACAACTTTAAAGTTAGAATATTTAGCTTTTTAGTGAAGCCAATTAAAGCTATAAGTCAGGCCAATGCATACCCGATTTATGCAGTTATGCAAAAATACGAGTAGAGTAATAACATATAGAAGGAGATAAATAAAAGAAAATCTGTTACTTTTATCCATTGAGTTGCTTGACTGTAGATCTTATTTATTTAGAGAGTTCTGGAATGCACTTTAATCCTAGAGCACTTATGCATTTAATCTTGTGCTGAAATATGACAGGGCGATTCACACATTCATGTAGTCTGATTTACGAACGTGCACAAGATCAAGCAGGTAGAAAGCTCACACGTTCAAGGAGACTTCAGGTTGCACATCGCTGACAAGCAGGTTAGAGTGGCTGTAGTCTCCCAACAACAGACAAATCACTGAAGGGAGTCCTTGAAACCAATAAAAGACCAAGGAAGAGGACAAAAAGTCTATTTATCTGAACAAACATCACAGACAGAAATATCAAACCAGATTCTTACTTGGGCTGGCTACAGATGGAGATAAACCCTCCTGGATCTGTTGTTGAGAAGTCAATGTTAAGATGTAAGGGAGAAACCAGGTGGCAGATTAAATTCTCAGATAGCAACCAGTCAATTTTATCTGATCTAAAGTCAGTGTAAGGTATTTAACCACAGCCACTAGCACATTCTTGAAGTAACCCAGGGAGTTCAGGAGACAAGATTTCAACTCTGGGTAAATAGGTCAGGGAACATAGTGGTTAATTCGGTCGGCGCTTGATCTGCATTTCAAAGTTTTTCCAGCCATCCTGACACTGTACAGAAAGGGTGGCTGGATAGAGCATTAGGAATTTTATTCTGGCTGCAATCAGCTTGTTAACCGATGGATGGTATTCAGCCCTTTCCTGGAGGGTGGTAGCAAGGAGGTTTTGTGTCATCCTTGGGTGTGAGTCTTCCCACTTGATTTGTTTCAACTCTTTGGACTTGGACAGGATCTGTTGCCAGTCAATGTAACTCAGGAGGTGCAGGATGAAAGGCCTGGGCTTGGCACTGGGTGGCGGCCTAGGCATCAAGGGTCTGTGGGTCCTTTCTACTATGTAGATCGTGGGATATGGAGGAGGGCCTTCTATTTTGGTGAGTAATTACTGCATGAACAAAACTGGAGAGGATCCTTCAGCTTCTTCAGGAAGGCCAAAAATAACCAGGTTGTTACGCCTGTTTCAACCTTCCAAGTCTTCCATCTTTAGTTCCATTCTTGTTAGTTTTTGCCACAAAGAGACAATTTCGGCTTCCGCTCTTGCTTGCCAGCCTTCTAAGGATCTAGTGCTGGCTGAGACGTCCAATATCTTTTTGATGGTATCCTTCAGGTCTGCTTGGATGGATTTTAGATCTGAGGCAAAGTCTAGAAAATCGGCCTTAAGTAGAGTGAGTTCAGCAAGAAATTTATCCTCCGATAGTGGTGCTGCTGTGGTAGATGGTTGTGAGTTCTTGCTGGCTGAGGCAGCATGAGTTTTAGGCCCCTTTGACTGTTTGTCCAGCATCTGAGATGGTGTGCAAGACGGGAAGGCCTGTCTCATTTCGGAATCCATTCTTCTGTTAAATTTAGCTTTTTGCAGAGAAAATGCACACCAGAGGAATCACCAAACTACAGGTAGACAAAAGGTTGGTTGGTAGATGCAATTCTATTGCTGGATCTGCAGTTTTAAAACATTTCTTTGATAGCTGAGGTGGGAGCAGAAGTGCTATGTGTATGATCAATAGGAAGGCAATTGGGGCAGGATGGCATCCACCCACACATACTGACCCCTATGCACTATAGAAGAAGAGTGGCTATGCATGCATATCTGGGGTGTGCAGCCACTATGCACACTATGTTCCCCCAGCATGGGATGCACCTGTTGGGACAGTTGAGGGGCATGCCAACACTATGTGTCATGCACCATGGTGCGTAGTGCTGGCCACAGTGGGTGCTAGTTACACCAGGGAGAACCCTGCTGTAAGTCCCATACGCACCCCTTGAACACAGTGAGAGTCATCCCACAACAGGGCGAGTAGCCCACCCACACACCTGGGCCACTGCATATGGCAGTCTGGTGCATTCCACTGATCCCAGCACACATCGGTCTCCCCCCCTCCCAGGACCCCCACACACAGGGGAGCATGACATGGATGCTGCCCCCACCCCCCCTGAAAGTCACTGCCTGCCCACTCCCCACTAATGGCGGGGCACAGTGCCTTCCCTGTACCTCCAACTGACATCCCCCCACCCCATCCCTGTGCACTTCTCCAGTGCCATCAGCAGGCCAGTGACATTGCCTCTAAACACCACCACCCCACCAGCCCATGGACATCCATGGGGTGTGTTGCCAATGCACACCCCACTGTGTATGAGATCCACTGTGGGTCTCAGTCCTGGCATCTGATTGGATAATTGGCCAGGTCTGTGACTCCACCCCCTGGCCACCATGTGGAGTCCTATGCACCGGTGGAATGGGGCAGCAGACAGGTGGCTGGCAGTCATGAGTGCCACCAGTGCACACCTGTCTGTGGGAAAAGCATGCCATGGTGTATGTGGGGACTCTTAAAATCCCCTGTCTCCATTAGTTAGGGGCCATTGAGAGAACTTAGGATGAATTGGCAGCACCCCTAGCGGGTATCTTTAGCAGATCCCTGAGAGAGGGAATTGTTCCACAAGATTGGAAAAGGGCAAAAGTGGTTCCCATACATAAAGGAGGGAGTAGGAAGATGGTGCGTAACTACCGCCCTATCAGTCTCACCTCAGTGGTAGGCAAGATGATGGAAACCCTGCTAAAGGAAATAATTTTAACTTTCCTGAAAGAGACTGGACTGCTTGACAGCAGGCAACATGGCTTCATGGCAGGAAGGACCTGTCAGACTAATCTGATTGAGTTTTTCGACTTGGTTACTAAGAGAGTGGACATGGGGGAGCCATGGATGTTATCTACCTTGACTTTGGCAAAACCTTCAACATGGTCCCACACAGAAGGCTTCTAAATAAGGTCAAACATACAGGAGTGGGACAGGAAGTGGTATCATGGGTTAGGAGCTGGCTTAGTCAGAGGAACCAGTTGGTGATGGCCAATGGGGCATCATTAGGGCATTAGGAGATGACCAGCGGGGTCTGTCCTGGGTCCTTTATTCTTCAATATTTTCATAAGTGGCATCACTGGGGGGCTATGTGGGAAGGTGAGTCTGTTTGCAGGTGATACAAAGATCTGGAATAGAGTGGACACTGCACAAGGAGTGGAACAAATGAAAAGTGACCTGCTCAAGCTAGAAAAATGGTCCAACGTGTGGCAATTAAAATTTAATGCAAAAAAATGCAAAGTGATGCATCTCGTCAGGAGCAACTCAGGGACAGTCTACTGTCTTGGAGCAGAGCAGCTAACAGCCACCAAACAGGAGCGGGATCTTGGAGTCATCATCTCTGATGACTTAAAAGTGGGCAGACAATGTGAAAAAGCAGTGCAAAAAGCCAGCAAAATGCTGGGATTCACAGGAAGGGGCATCACAAGTAGAAAAAGGGAAGTGATCATGCCACTATACAAGTCCCTGGTAAGGCTCCACCTTGAGTACTGCATACAGTTCTGGAGGCCTTATCTCAGGAAGGATGTGGACAGACTAGAAATGGTACAGAGGAGGACAACAAAAATGGTACAAGGGTTCCATGAATTGCCACATGAAAGCAGATTAAGGCATCTCAGTATGTAAACAATGGAGCAGCACAGAGATAGGGGTGACATGATAGAGACATTCAAGTTTCTGAAGGGCATAAACAGAGTCTCTACCCAGGAACTCTTTCCGATCAATAGCTCCACAAGGACAAGGGGTCATGAAATGAAATTAAGGGGAGGGAGGTTCTGGGGTAACATGTGTAAGTTCTTCTTTATGGAAAGGATGGTGGCTCCATGGAATAGGCTTCCTGCAGAAGTCATCGACTCCAGAACAGCAGGGCAATTCAAATCTGCTTGGGATAGACATAAGGGGAATGTCTCTAAGACATTCTATGGGGCGGGGTAGCGCTCAGGGCAGACTAGATGGATCTTTGGTCCCCATCTGCCATCACTTTCAATGTTTCTATGTTACTATGTATGAGATTTGTAGTATAGGAACAACCAGCTATAAAACCATGTTGCCCTATGTTTACATCATTTTAGACTTCATGTGGGTCTAAATCCTGTCCTTGATTATAGACTCTAATATCTTCCCTGGGACAGATATCAAACTGATCAGACAGTAATTACCAATGTCCTGCCTGCTTCCCTTCTTATGACTAGTAGCTATTTTTGCAGATCTCCAGTCATTTAGGGCCTCTCCCAAATGTAATGATTTTTTGAATAATATTGGTAGAGGAACACAGATACTATACTTCATTAATTATAGCATTTGAGCATTTATATTGTCCCAGCCAGGGGCCACAAATGTTTTGAGCTCATCTATTTTCTTTTTTATTTCCTCGAGTTTAATGTTGTTGTTATTGTGATTTATCATGATAAACTGATAGCAACCGGAGCTGGCCATTGAATAAATTGAACAAAAATAGTTATTAAAGGCGCTAGCCATCTCTCCTGGTTCTGATATAACAATATTGTTCTTTAGGATAGCTGTTAGTTTTGAGTTTGATCTTTTTAATGAATTAATGTAGCAGTAAAACTGCTTGCTGTTTTGTCTAGGAGCAGTTAATGTTAATTTGAACTCTAACCTTCATTTTGCTTTGTTCATTGCACTTTTGAAAGTTTTTTGAGCGTCTTTGAATTTTTCTCATGCTAATGGTGTGTTGGTTTATTTGTAGTGTGCATAATATTTGTTTTTTTGGTTTTATTAACTTTAGGATTTTTTAATCTAACCATTTTGGCTTAATACCTTTTCCATTATAGTTTTTAACATACTTTATGTGTTTGTTACTGACTTCCTCAATGATTTGTTTTAAACTATCTCAGCATTCTTCATTAGATTTATCATTGAATAATGTATGCCAGTCAATACTGGAGATATCTAAGTTAATGCCTATCTTGTTTGCCATTTCATAAATGTAAATTTCAGTGCATCCTCTTTGCCTGTGACAGGTACATTAATATTAAACTTATTACCTGAATGGCCACTGTTATCTTGTAGCTGGCTGATTACACTGACTTTACTTTTGATTGACTCACTACTTAGAACTAGGTAAGTATGTTATCTGCTCTAGCTGGTACTGTAACATGCTGTATTAGATTAAGTTCCATACATGTGTTTTGGAAAAAGGCACTTTGTTTTGCATTCGCTATTTGATTTGTCCAGTCAATGTTACTGTAATTAAAATCACCAACAAACACAGTCCTTCCCATGTCATATCCTCTCACTAATTCCTGAATTATTTCTTGATTAGAGTTATCATCAGGTGTCGGTGGTCTATAACAGAAGTCAATAATAATGTGTTCAGAGGAGTTTCTGTTAGTTTTTAGCCAAATAGTATCACTGTTAGGTGTTTGAGTCTTAACTTTGTGTGACATGTCAACAGCAGTACATAATATTATTGGAGATGTAAATTGCAACTCCACCACACTTCTTACTTTTTCTATCCAACCTCAGTAAAAGAAAAGTCTCAGTGAGTACTACAACACTACTACATAAAACCCTCCAAAATAATTCAGGGGCCATATAAAAACATAAAAATGCAAACATTTCAATTCCCATAGGATAACATTTCAACTTTAACAAGCTGTAGTTCCATAAGTCTTTTCAGTTATGGGACAATCTATATATATGGAAAGAAAGGTGTCAGTGAGTACTACAGGACTAATCCACCTAAAAAATATGAACTGAAAACTGACTATGTCACAATGGGGTGGGCATTGGGGTTGAGAACCCCAAGGAAGACCTCACCCCCTGATTCTCCAACACTCAGGACAATGAAAATTGTAATTTGTTTTCCTTTTGCTGCTTGGGGACTGTAAGTGGGGTGTTAGGTTTGGAAACCCTAATGCCACATTTCCCTACTTTTGTCACTTCTGATGAAGCCCTGCCCAGCTGAGGTGAAACATATGGCTTAGTCATTGGTTCATCTGATGTGACTGCTGCTGCAAGTATGGACTGCTTTTCTAATGTACCTCTTTCGCTGTTTCTTTCTATACCAGCAATTGAAAGTGATGATGTATATGGATTAGATTTTGCCACTAGAAGTATATATAATACATTTGATGTAAGAGTACTTTGAGACATTAGTGCTGGTTTATTCTTGTGATTTTTAGACATTGCAGGTAGTCCACACAGAGCATTGAGGAGGTGGGTGCACATTTTTATTTATTTTTTCTCATATTTATTCTGATTCAAGCACCATCAAATGTTCTAGTGGTGGAGCACTTTTTTTTTGAAAATATATATATATACATATTACTTGTCTTTCACCTTGGATTTGGTGAAACTCCTTTTGTCATTGATTTGCAGTTCAGCATAGCCACCTTATTATGTTTTGTTAGATAACCAGATCTTTAGTTATACAGTATATGCCTTACAAGAACCAAAACACAGCACATAAAAGTATGAGAACAACTTGACTGAACCAAACATAACTGCACACATTTAAGGACGGAAAGCTGCTTTGTGAAATAATAATTTCTAATATATCACTAGATTGTACTTATTTAATTTGGTGAAATCATCTGGCTTGGAGCCTGATGAAGTCAGATAAGAATCAGTGACTAGAGCTTTCCTCTCACCTGGTTTTGCATTTTATTTACAATTATCTAGGCACTTATAGAACCTATATGTGTTTATATTTTTGACATACTTTAAGAACTTTATGATACTGGCTTTAACATTATTCACTACTGTATGTTATTGCAATACTCATATTTATAGTTTTGATGAACAATCTCAGTCTCCCAGGATATAATACTGAACTCAGTTTAGTGTCTGGAATTTCACATTTTGAATGTCAGAAGCTGTATTACTTTTATACTGGTACTTTTTTCCCTATCAGATTGTCTGAATAGTTCCAGATATTTTGCAATTTGTCTAAAGGAACTCTCTCTCTCTTTTTCTCTTATGTCCCTATGTACTGCAAGCAGACAGAACAGTTCTCTAGATATATCACAAACACAGACATATCTAGACATACAGTACTGTATCAGTGGCTGAAATGGTGCATCATTGTTGCTAAGTCAATATTTCCTGTACTGGATAACATGAGTTGGTTTACCCTTGAAATGAGAGTGGGAGATGTTAATATTTGGGAAGCTTCAGGCTACTGGAGATTTACCAGTTTGTGGCTTCCTACTTATTGGTTCAATAATAGTCAAACTGCTTCATGTTAAAATCAAGGAGATTCTTACCTGCTGATTTGCAATGTTGCATCTGTTGTTGCATCTTTATTTATGTGATAACTGAGTTGTTAGTTGAGGCAAGATGATTAGTGAGCCACTTTAATATTAAGGAATTGTTTTGTCTCTGTTTAGCAATAATCACATTGTGGTATTGACAGGGTATGGCACAGAACAATTTAGGCATCATAGGAAGATGTAATGCAGACTTAATGTCACTGGCATTTTTTGACAGAGTTTACTGATGTCTGACTGTAGTATTCAGAGCTACAGTACAGCATCACTATATCCTTGAGAAGTTCAACAGTTCATATAAGGATAATTTGTAGCTACAGAAACATAAAAATTTCATAGCTGCCAAGACTTTATGAGCATGACAAGAATGCCTAATGCTCTGGGTATTGCACCCTTAATCTGTGATATTACTGTAGACAGAATTCCAAGATTTGCTACTTGACAAAACTTGCAATAAGCTTCAGATTTTCCTGCAAATCTTTAGAACTTATTTTCAACAATGGCTACCCATGTCAATTTGGTATCAAGTAGAGAAATTAAGTAGTAAAGCTAATAAATTAGAAATATGTTGAAAGAGTACAAATGATATGGTATCCCACTGATTTAGTGAAAGCATATTTGTTTAATATACAAAGAGACCCATTTCACACTCCAAACCCAGAACATCTACCTCAGAGATAAGGAAGCATCTGGTGGGGTGCCATCTGTCTCTGGGAGGCTGGGTGGTTCCTTTTGTACATGACAACCTTCTTATGGCCTAAAGCAAGAGAGTCATGCAAGAAAGAATAAGTGGTCCAACAACAACTCCTGCCTAAATCAATGTGAGAAGTGGAGGGTCACCACAACCAGATGATCATGTTGACCCAAGAAAGGTTGCAGCAGGTTATGTGACAAATCAGCCTGCAAGCTATGAATTTTCTTTTCTTTTCTTTTTTTGTTGTTGATTTGGAAAGGCGGCTAGGCAATTCTACTTATTTTCAGTGTCATGCCAAGGAGAGGGGATACAGATGCAAACTGGCATGCTGAATCAGTTTAATCTGTTGCTGATATTTTTAGTGAATGGGAGAAATTTGGCCAGGACACTGAGGACATTCCCCTACTATTTTTGGCTATGTACTCTGGTTGATTACAGCAGCAGAGCATGGTGAGTGAGTGGCAGTCCCCATCAGTGTTTGTTTCTGTTGTAACTTCAATGACTTCAAACTCCAGTCCAGTGGCACGATAGCCTGCCCCTACCTTTCCTTCATCAGCTATGGGGTTCTGCAACTATACAGCTTCTAAGACCTGCTTCCATGACCTGACTGCTGCATATTAAAAAATGGTGCCAATATTTGAAAGACGTGCTGCTGTTCTTCTGGTAGTCCAAGTTTAGAGGATGCAGAATTACAATGGGGCCCTGCCTGCCACTGGAAGAGCCAGGTTTAGAAGCATTTTGGAGCCGAGGGGGCCCTTCAGTCAATCATGGTCTCCACAATGGCACTAAACAGTGAATAAAGATGGTGGTGGGTCACCATTACTCACACTAGGGCAGCCAGGAGGGGCAACCATCCCCCCAACCCCCTCTCTAGCTCAGCCACTTCTGCCTACTGAACTGTGTACTTGTGAGTTGCCTTGTGCTATCCCCCGTGTTGCTGCTATTAGTTGTACTGTTTGTATCAGACTGTTACTACAGCCTCATGTTGCCTCATTTTGTTCTCCTGTGTTGCTGCTATCATTTGTACTGCTTGCAATATACTTGCTGCAGCATTTAAGAGACAGTGAGCCTTTTTTTCAGTATCTATTAATCATTTGACACTTTGTCTTGCAGTCCATTTAGCCCACCCAGTAATACTGGTTTGCTGTTCAATTTACTTTTATTTGCCTACTCCCCTTCCCCATCAGCTGCTGTGCCAGGGCTGCTGTGGGTGGGCTCAGCTGACCTATTTAAGATCAACATGTATAGATGGTACAGCATCTATGAAGTGGCAGTGACTCTGTATCTGGCTGAGTACATTGGCAGAATATAGAGTCTGCCAGTGACAGCCAGATCAGCCGGGGAGAAGGGTCAAGAACACTGACTGGTTAGCAGATTTTGTTTATTTTTTTTCTAGAAAGATTTAATTGTTGAAAATATTTATCATTGATCTCTAGGTCACACTGTTGATATGTGTATTGATTGGGGTAGATATGTTAATGTTTATTTGGAACAGATTATGATGGACTTTGCACTGAAAAGGGGATACCAACAAGTTCAATTGCTAATTAATCTGAAAAGGGGTTCCTTGATGAGAAAGCGGGGGGGGGGGTTGTATAATTTATCTTAAAATAATTATTTGCTGAAGTTATCTGATGGGGAAGTATTTCACCTAATATTAAGAAATGTAAAGTGTAAGCAGTTAAAAATTGGATACATGAATATATCTTATAAGGAAGAATACAAATTTAGATTGACTTCTGATTAACTTGCTACTGATAACATTTGGTAATGTGCATATCAACCCAGGCCTTGAAAATAGACATATGAACCAGAATGAACAAAAAATGGTTTGTATTTGGTTTTATTGTATCAAGTAGAGAAATTTGTATTACTAAAGTTAACATAATTTTGTGCCTGGATTCAGGTGCACAAATCAGATGGGTTGAGGTGCAGAAATCAAATGTTATCATGTTAACAAAAACATGGTTAACCAAAAAAGTAATAATGCAGCAGTGGCTTTGGAATGTTACTCTGCATTTCATAGGGACATGTGGAGTAGGAAGGGTGGTGGTTAATTAATTTATAGTAAATATTGTTTTAATAGTAGAGAAAGTAAGTATTAGGGCAAGAAAAACAGAAAGTCAGTTTTTGGTGGTTCCGCTTGCAGTTGGAGATATAAAAAAATATTTATTGGGGTTGTATGCATCCCATCAAACTTTAAAGAGGCTGGGATAGGTTGCTTTAGTGAGCATGTAGCACATTTAAACAGTAATCATCAAAAACTGTTTTTGGAAGTTTTTTTTAAACAACTGGTTAAATAAGGCTAATATTATGATTACGGATAAAATAGCAATAAATTTGATACAAATGGTGAGTGAATCAACCAGGACAAACTACAACACAAATTCAAGCACTTTATTGGATTGGGTACTAGCAACTAATTGTAAACAAGTTAAGAAAACTGTAATGCTTCTAGATGATCTGAGTGATCATTATCCTATGCTATGCCACTCAATGGTAAAAACTGATCTGCCAAAACCAGAAATAGTTAATACTAGGAAAATTCCTGTTGGTAAAATAACAGTTTTAGGCAAATGTTAAATAGTGTTAATTGATCATTTATTGACAATAGTCCATTAGTTAATTTGGCATTGGATTTATTCATTACTGAATTTAACCAAATCTGTGATAAATGTGCACAAATAAAGTAAGGAAATGGGGACGGTCTCTAAACAGGTTAACAGGGGAAAGTCAAACAATTAGGGAGAAGGACAGAGTGTGATTAACATATAAGTAGTTCAAATTCAGGTTTGTTGATTAACTTATCAAGTCATTACAAAATCATACATAAATAATTTATATAATTGAAAACCAGTGCACAAATAAAGCTCTGTAGAAAAACATAGTGCAAAATGCTTAATGCATACTGTCTCATTAATTGTATTGCATGTGTAATAAGAATTAAGTTCTCCTTTAGGGGAGTTACTTTAAATAACTCAGTAGGGGGAACGGAAAACATCTTTGAGTGTGAACAGGACATCTCAGATCCAAGAACTCATATAAGTATATTTTGCCTGTAATCTTCAATAACCTGGCTAACAGGCATAGAAAGTTCTGAAACACTACAACAGAAAGAAAAATAGGAGTGGGCTGGAAAGCAGACAACTATTGAGGGATAGAGATTATTTGATTTAAAAAAATTTAGATAACCATGCATATATACATCTAAGACATATTATTATATATCTTACTACAGAATCTACAGAGATGATTATGAATGCATTTAAATTAGTTTGGGCATTATTTTGGGTCAGATACCCAAGGATAAACATTCAGATCTTATTTTCTCATTTTTTTTTTGTAATGGAGAAAAACATGCTCAAAGGTTTTACATTCATTCATCCCACAACCACAATCCAAATCTAGAACATATAGTTTCTGTCTATCTCTATATCTGCATTACAGTAATTTGGAGGGATATCTTTCAAGTCTAAATTTTAAACATGTTCTCCTATCTTTGGTTTATTAAGAATAGGAGATATAGCTCAATCCTATGATAAATTTTGTGTTTGGAATACTATCTATAGAGTTTTGCACTGATTATATATTCCATATCTTACTTTTGGGACAAGTTCTGCAAGCTATCTTATTTTTTTTTTTATCATGTAACATTGTATTGATTTTCCAAGCTTAGCACAACATTGATAGGATACACATTACAGTGCCATCTATATCAACATTAACAGGTCCAATTTTTATTTATTTTTATTTTATTTTAGTCTTTGGTAACTGGGTAAGGCCCACTAGGCACAAGTGCCTGTTTTCAGGGGTGACCTGGGAGCACTGGGTGGTTAAGTGACTTGCTCAGAGTCACACAGTATGCAAGTGGAGGTTGTGAGAATCAAACTCAGGTCAGGTCTGCTGGATGTATCAAGCTTGTTCACACCTCATTCCTCTAACCTCTAAGCTATACTACCAGACTTTTGATCTCCATCAGACTATACATCATGTGTCAATATACCTGACCTAGGAAAGAAACAACTCATCTTAATATATCTTGAATTACATAATAGATTCCAAACCACCTGTACCTTACATTATCTCTCTACATCATACTGTAAGCAGTCATAGACGTACCTTTAGAATGGTAAGTAAAAAACAGCTAGTTAGAATGGACCAGACAGGCCTACTATAGGTACAATCTATCTTTGATTGTCACCATATATTTTGGAGAGATACTGATTCTTTTCAGCCAATACTGCCATAAATCATTCAATTGGGACTGACGTAAGCATGACTTCTATTTCCTTAAGCCAGGGAGATTGGATATCTACTGATAACAATTCCTTCTTCTCCAACAGGCATATTTTTGTAAGTTTAGATTCAGCTGTGTTTGAGCACTTTATCCAGTAAGCTAGCTTTCTTAGTTTGCTTAGCTCTTCTAACCTAAATCTCCCTGGCTCAGCTCTAACTATTTCTGCTGTAGTAGAGCAAGTAGTGTAAGTATAGTGTCCTGGAAAGTGATAAAATAGCATACAAGCAATTAAGTAATAGATGTAATCTAACTATTCAGAAAGCTAAGTCTAGAGGGGGCTTGGTTTAGCCACTGACATGATGGCAGCCAATTTGTGAGCCCTGTTCTGACTGTGGACCATCCGAGCTTGGACGCTGCAATCCCGTGGAGTTATGACCCCTCTACAATAATTTGATGCAAGGGGTAACATTCTATTTGCTGGGTGGTGCACTCATTAATGGAATTTGGTATGATTTATAGTGTTTTGCAGCACCGTTATTTGCGATACCTCTGGTCTTGCTAGGTTGCACAGGCCCCTCTAGATCACAGTAGCTACTGACCACAGACTGATCCCTACCTTCTGCAACTTAAACACCAATGACATCCAGGTTTCTACAGCTTTTTTTCCTCTTGCATCTCTGAACTCTGCTAGCCCTCCCACCTCTCAACATGAGTCTGTGAAGTAATCCTCCAGTATATTACAAAAATGCTAGAAACAGTCTTACTGCAGGTGGATGACATAAGCATCTTTTTAGTGGGCACAGTTACAGAGGTCAGACAAGTGCAGGATTGCATGAATGTTTCAGAGGAAAGGGTGGAAGCCTGCGAAGTACAGCAGCAACAACTCTGGCAATAGCTTCACCAGCATAAAGAGTGACTGGAGGACCTCCGGGACAGGGCCGAAGATCAGGAAAACTGAGGCCGCCACAATAATCTGTGGATCATCAGCCTCCCTGAAGGGGCTAAGGGACAGTCGATGGAAAGATCCCTTAATGACAACCTACCACAGATGTTACGGGAGTGCTGGAGAGTCCCTGTAGATGTCGAGAGGGCACATCGGGTTTCAACTCACCCCAACAAAGCTTTAGATGCTCCTAGACCCATTGTGGCATACCTACTTCGCTATTCCACAAAGGAATGAATCCTTCATGCTGCCAGGGACATAGGGGAGCTTTGCTGGCAAGAAGCCCAAATTTCCCTATACCGGGACTTTGCCCAGGAGGCTGTAGCAAGGAGGAAAGCCTTCGGCCACATAAAGCATTTTCTCTATCAACATGACTGTCGGTTCAAGTTCAAACACCTTACCAGGCTATGTGTATCCAAAGATGGACAAGAGATGATTGCTGAGCACCCCACCAACTTAGAATGCTGGATTACCAAGTTTTGGACTGCACTGCATTTTCCATCTACAAATCCCAGGAGTCTTTGGGAATCCTCCCAGGTGAGACTGCTCAATGGGAACGGTTTTACTTCAGCTGGGACTCCAAGAGACAGTTTAACAGCTGGACCAGTCCCACAACATCCAGGTCCCCCACTATCTATGGGTGTCTCCTCAGTCTCTTATGCTCCTGCTCTGGCATGAACATTAGATTCTCAGCACCCCTTGGCTTCACTCCACCAGTGCGCAACTAGCTCCTTTACAAAATCTCGCCAATGAGCTAGAAGTGGGCCCCGACACTCACCCAGCAAGCACTGCACAGCCCCACCTGCAAATATCTAGAGGGAAGATGTAACTCCTACCACAGACCCAGAAAATTCAGAACTGCCTGACTCCATTGACATGGACACTTCCCACCCAGTGGATTGGGCTGATTTCCCCGATGCCTCCTTGTTGAAGCTATGGACACTGTGTTTCCTGTGTGACCTGGCCTAATCAGCTATGCTGCAGCTGTCACGGAGACCATTGTGGATTCTGGAGCCCTTCCTTGGGTTTTACCCAAGAAGGCTGAAGGACTACCCACATGAACTGATTTCATGCCTTTTGTTGTTGCACTTGACTCTGTTATTTAACGATTCTTTCTTCTGGATAAGGCATCCTTGTAGCAACCTACCCCTTCCTTTCACTCTGGCAAAGTATTAGAACCCCCCTTTCATTTCCCCCTACCTCAAGCATATTGCCTGGTATTCTGCCTGGATGCCTCAGTCAGACATAATATGCCTTTAGGCTTTCCTTTTGTCTGCTAGCCTTTTCTCTGTTCCTCTTGGTTAGCCAAGGACTGCCTTCTTTGTATCTAACTTTTCTCCCCATATGGGGCCTGTTTGCCTTACCACTATTTATGGTATACTGGCAGGTGGGCGTACCCACCTCCCTTCCCCCTGTCCCATACTGCCCCTCTCCCCCCAGTCCCTCCCTTTCCCCCTGCAGTCAAGGAGCCTGACTTTGGGTGGATCCTTGGTCCAGGATGACTCCATTAGTTGGAATTCCACATTATACCCCAGATCGAGCATTGGCGAGACCATAGCTGTAGGGCAGACCTTCTACCCTCATTTGCTTTGACCTCCACACTCATAGCGTGTTCACGCTGTTATGTTTCTACTGATAATTAATCTACACTGTTTGGGATATGTGGCCTTATAAGTGTTGTTTAACTGTACGTTAATTGCTTTTTGTTTATTGCTTTATTGCAGCTCCTATACCTAAGACAGTGTACATCAGAATGTCAGTAATGCTTATACCTTCCTTTCCCTTGGGACTTAGATTTACATTATTGATTTGTTTCGGGTGGTGTCACACTCCGACGACTCCAGTCTTCTTGACTCCCTCTCCCCCTGGGTCACAGTAAGTACCTCTTCTATGTTTATTATACCAGGCCATGGCACCAGATTCTTTGGCATCCTATGCCCACTGTTGAGTGTCCTGGAATGTTAATGGGCTTAACCACCCAATCAAGTGCACAAAAGTTTTACAGCATCTAAGTTCTCTCCACACTGATGTTGCATGCTTACAAGAAACACATCTTTTGGCATGGACAACCTCATGGCTTAAAAAATCATGGGTGGGTGAGGTTTTAGCTAGCTCCTCCACAACCAAAATGAAGGGTGTGACCATCCTTCTCTGCAGTGCCTCCCCCCTGGAAGGTAGAGGCCATCAGGAATGATACTCAGGGCAGATGGCTGGTAGCCAAACTGTCCTCTCATGAAGGTCCACTTTTATTAGGAAATGTATGCGCCCCCAACTTGGATCATGCTGACTTCTTCCTAGAGGTCAGTCAAGCCCTTACTGCCTTACATTCAGATGGCCCGCCCATCCCAATCATGATAGGGGAAAACTTCAACATGGTAGGTGATTTATTTCTTGATAAGTCCTGTCCCACCCCACATACCACCCTCAAAGGCAGACAATCTCTGCAGGATCATATGGAGGAGTGGGCCCTTTTTGATATCTGGTGCAGAGAGCACCCTATGGGGTGTGACTACACATTCTATTCCACCCCACATTGTTCTCATAGTCATGTAGATTTTTGGTTAGCTAATGATTTGGCAGCACAGGGCATATCTGACATGACAATTGGTTTAAATCCTGATCTCTGCCCATACTACTGTTCAGCTCTCCTATACCCATCCTGGCAGTCAGGGTCCTTAGGTTCAGTGGCGATGTAACCCCCTCCTCTTTAAGGACTCTAACGTCTGCCCAATGCTAATCCAGGCCACAGAAGAGTACTTTGCTCTCAATTCAGATCACAGCGTCTCACATGGCACCATCTGGGAGATGTCCAAAGCGGTCATTCTGGATCGTATCATTGCCTTTTTGGCAGCTCAAGATAAGGGTCATAGAGCAAACCTAACCAGGCTACAAGTGGATTTATCCGCATTGGAAAAGCATTACAAAGCTACTGCACCTGCCTCCATAGTGGGCAATTTGCACCGTCAAATCATGGGACTTAAATATCAGATTAAAGTTATCTTACATTAGAAAGCTGAATGGCTTCTGCTCAGGTTCAAACATGCATATTGGGACAGTGGAGGAAAATCCAGCAAGCTTCTTGCCTTTCTGCTCTGTATGCAATGTGGAGCCACCCAGATTTATGCCCTCCGTGCCCAAACCGGCTCCATAGCCTCCAGCCCTAAAAATATCAATGCCATTATGAGACAATTCTATGAAACCCTCTACCAATCCCACTTCACTAATTCAAGACCCCAACTCTCTCAAGTTATTGTAGCCTTTAGCCAGCATGCCCCCCTCCCTTTTCTTACCCTTGAGCAGGTTGCTCAACTTAACTCCCCCCTCCCTTGCGAAGAACTTCTCATAGCCCTATCCAAGATGGCCCAAGACAAAGCCCCTGGACCAGATGGCATGTCTGTGGAATTGTATCAAGTCCTGGGTCTGGGCATATTACAGCTCCTTTAGCTTGCCCTACAATCCTCACATGAAGACTGCTCCCTCCCATCCACTTTGCGAGATGCACTCATCACCCTACTCCCCAAAAAGTCCTCTGATCCCTTGGATTGCACCTATTTTTGGCCCCTATTGCTTTTATCAGTAGACACTAAGATCCTAGCCAAAGCTTTGGCTTTCAGGATAATGTCTGTCCTCCCATCTATCATTCATCACACGTAAGCAGGCTTCATGCAAGGCAAAAATGGAGTGGATAATTAAGCAATAAGGCATGACAAGGTGTGTGTTATCATGTAATAACATCACTCCTGGGGTGGGTTGAAGCACGAGGCGGCAGTGCTTCCACCTACCCAGGGTGATGTCTGCGATGACACGCAGGCACTAGTGCTAATGGCTCATGTTATAGAAGACACAAAATAAAAATAAAAATGTTTTTACTAGATTTTTAGTGAGGCAGTGTATCTTTGTTTCTGAAAAAAAAAGTGGCTCAAAAGCATCATCAGGATCATCCAAAAAATCAATACAGTGATGTTATTGTGTAATAACATCACTGTCTTAGGCACACGTTGACTAATCAGAGTCCAGGAAATTTTCTTGCCATTGTATAATACTAGACACCTACTTAACCTTAAATAGTTTGCCTCCAAGTCATCCCTTCCCATGCAGGCTTAGCAAATGATTTCTCTAAGGCATTTGATTCTGTAGAATGGGACTGCCTTCATGAAATTGTCCACCTCTATGGCTTTGGCGTCTATTTTAGGCAGTGGGTGCACACACTCTAATGTTCCCCTATGGCCTGTATCCTTACTAATAGTGACATCTCCCCTCCCTTTCCCCTTAATAGGGGCAACAGACAGGGATGTCCCCTGCTCCATCTCCTTTTTCTGGAGCTCTTGACCCCATAATCTGAGTTTTTACTGCTTTCCCCCAGATTCATCGTATTGAGGTGGCCAATCGCACCTACATTGTGGCAGCATATGCGGATGACCTTCTTTTAACACGTTCTAGTCCCAGACGATCAATCTCAGCAATATTCCAGGTCCTTGAGGATTTTGCAGTACTCTCTGGCCTATGGGTCAATCAAAGGAAGACCACTCTGGCCCCCCTTAACTTGAGGTGTACAAGTGCTTGCCTCCAGGGCACTAATCTTTCTTGGGCCACTCAGGGCTTCACATACCTTGGTATACACGTCCCCACTGCATGGTCCACCCTGGAATTAGCCAATTTCTCCCCTCTAATAGCACAACTCAGCACAGAGATAGAGAGAGTGAGCAAACTGCAACTCTCCCTGCTGGGTAGAGTATCAGCAGTTTGCATGCTTCTTTTCACCCGGCTCTTGTATCTCTTTAACAACATACCCCTATCCCTATCTTCTAAAGTATTTCACTCTTTGGAGCATCTAGTCTCCACTTTCTTATGGGAAAACAAGTCTTCCAGGTGGAGTAAACAAAAGATACTGTACATACCCATTGGTCCCTGGGGGGTTTCAACATCCCGTGGTTTCTGGGTTACCACCTTGCCTGCAAGGCAGATCATGTGACCAAATGGTTTGTACTCAGTCCTCTTGACCCACCACCCTGGGTTCAACTAGAAATGGACTTAGCTAAAGGGACAGCCCTTTACTCGCTCCTCACATTTCGGTTCCCTCTGGTTCGATCTCTCTCCCCCATGGTTACTGACACGGTTCATGCCTGGAGAACCCTTATGCTTAAGTTGCATACACCAAAGCAGACCTGGCCTTCTCCCTTTCGATATGCCCCACTATGGCATAGCACCATTTTCTGAATCGATGGAACACCGTTACACTGGCCCTCCTGGCAGAGGTGTGTAATCCGAACAGTACAGGACCTCTGCTCCACTGATGCCAAATCCCTCTTGTCTTTTGCACAACTACAGACTAAATACTTCCTTCCACACAAGGACTTCTGGAGATATTTACAGATCCAGAGTCTTTTACAACCCCTCCTTGCTAGCCGCCCCTCCAATGCTTCTTGGCACTGGCTAGAGACCCTTCATAAACTTCCTACCTCTAAGGGTCTGCTTGGCCACTTCTACACTACCTGGAGGGAGGCCCAATCATATCCTACCTCCTCATGCAAATCAAAGTGGGTAGAGTTGCTCGCACCCCCTATTCCAGAGGGTCAATGGAATCTCTACCATAAGGATGAGCATCTTGTCTATAGAGACACTAAAAGCTGTTTCCTCCAACTCAAAATCCTACTGTTCTGGCATCACACCCCTGTGATCCTTCACGACCATGGATTGCTCAGTCATACCCAGCATTGGCAATGCTCACAGTCTGATGCCCATCTCCTGCATGTACAGTACTTTGGACATGCCCACAAATCACTGCATTTGGACTTTGGTTGCCTTGGAACTGTCTGAAGCACTCAAGTCCCCTACTGCTCTTTCAGACCCTAAGCTGCTCCTGGGTGACACCACCTCCCTGGGAGACCTACCCAAACCTCTCTGAGAATGGGTGCTTCTCACCCTCCTGGAAGCAAAGTGCCTCCTTCTTATGCACTGGTGCCAAGTAACCCTTCCTACTCAGAAAGCCTGACATGCAGCCCTTGCCAATCTTTCCATTTTTGAAAGGCTTTCACTTTCTCAGGGGTATGGCATGTGCTACTATTTATCCAAATGGGAACCATACCTACAGTCTGATCTCTGCAAACTTCCTACCCTACCTGCAAATCCCCTCCATCGAATATAGCACCAAAGAAGACCCCATTATCAATTGCTATTGTTCCTGCCAGCTGGTAGAAGGTGTAAGCATTCATTCCATTTTTGAATGATTGACACTACTGTTTTGACCCATGTTAGTCTATATACTCAATATTTCACTTCTACAGTGCTATAACAGTACTGTCTTTGGTATTATCTACCTGTTATACTTGGTCTGTAATGACACTTGAATTACTTGTATGTGTATGCTGTACACTGTAATAAAATGCAATAAAACTTTAAATGGTAAAAAAAGAAAGTTAAGTCTAATTACTTTTAACAAAAGTAAAAGGAGGAATCAGAAAAAGGGAAAGATAATAAAATTAGAATCCCAAGGCAATGCAGAGAGTGGGCGTTTACTAATAGAACCACTTGATGCAGCAAATGAACTTAACACTTTTCAGTTCATTTTCTAGACATGTAAATATTGCCTATGTGGAAGACCAAAAAAAAGGAAGGAAATAATACAGTTTAGAGGGAATTCCATTTTAAACAGATTACAGAGAATAACATAATAAAGTATCTAAACAAAATGAATATGAAAATGAATGTAGGGGAGTAATGGTTTGGATACTATAATCTTGAAAATAGCAATTAATAAGGCAGCAGTTCCTATCAGAAAAATTTTCAATTTACCATTGAGCATAACAAGAGATTACAGAGCTTTGGAAACTGGCAATGGTGGTTCCTCCAGCCACCAGCTTCCTCACTGTAACAAATTCCTCCAATCTCAATGTTCCCCACATCCTGTGGAGGAAAATTCTCCAACGGCATAATTTACCACCTACAACTGCTATCCGCAAGGGTGAATCAATCTCACTAAACAAAGGGCATCACCTGCTCTCTCCAGGACCCACATCACATCAACACTGGCATTTAAAAAAAAAAAACACTATGGCACTCACAAAACCACCATGCTGTCCGCTCGTAAATTTTCATACCTGATGGCTACAGTGAACTCGCGGTTATGGCAGAAGTGGGTGAGTCAAAACAAAGTCAGATGAAATGCCCATCAACAGCATTGCACATAAAACAAAACCGAACTCAAGTTCTCTGCTTCACACATCCCCCTGAAACAACATGCAGAGCAGCATTCCCATCTCTCACAGGCATCATGTGTGCACATTCAAAACGGCAGTGCTTGACACACTTAACAAACTACTCCTCCTCTCAATCCCGCTGCTTCTAAATTCTTTGATATTGCTCATCAGCTTAACTTTCTTTTAAGTTTCCAGTTACTGGGGGGGCTGGGAGAGACAGACAGAGACAAAGACACTTACGGAGAGAGTAGACACAGTGGCAGAGTCACAGCTTTGCAGACTGACTGATTAGTCAGCATTTAGCAGCAGCAACACCTGCTGGGGAAAGCAGAAATTGTTGAATTGTGGATTTTTTTTCTCAAAAGATATACTTCCACCATGAGAAATGTAATAAGAAAGTATTTTAAAAAAATATATATTTTTTTTAAATAAACAAACTAAAACTTTTTAAGCCAGTTCATAATAACAATAATGCACTCCAGGGTGTGGTATATCATGGAATATCATCACTTCGCGGGTCGTTGGACACACTCAGCCTTCAGTCTCATGCCCAACCACCCAAGGCGTGATGATATCCCGTGATATACCACACCCTGTCTTGCATTATTGCTTAATTATACAATGACTACTAAAATCTGACAATCTGATTGGTTGCCAATCAGGATTTACAATGTACAAATCCTGATAGTACCTCACGGGAAAAGGTGCTAGCTGAACGCCCATCCCATCCCCTGCGGGTTATCACTACGAGCCTAAAGATCAAACATGCTGACTGCCATCTTTTAAACCCTTGTTACATGAAACAACAAATTAAAACCATAAAAATAGAATTAAAAATGGCAATGGATGGAAAGCCCACCAAGCGGTGTAGCCCAAAAAGAGCTCTTTGCCTGTGAAGGCTAGAATTGTTAGCCATACGAATGAGGAATCCACTGACAGCCCGAGCCAGACCACTGCCATTCACTCACCTAACTGCAGTACACCACCTACATCCTTGCAGTAGTTCCGCAGTTGAAAACAAAACAAGCACCAAGTACTGAAGACTGTCCTGGCTCAAACAAGAAAAATGGAGCTGGAACACAGTGAGAAAACGCAACCTAGGCACATATTAAAACATTTCCTTGCCCCAACAAAAAAACCATACCAGGAAACACAAAGCAACACCGTGCATGCGCAGTATCGCCACAGACACAGTAATCGAGTAAACTACTTGTTCTGACTGAGCAACAAAAACACAAAATTTTAATTTAAAATGCAAAAAAAAAACCTTTTCATTTACTAATTTTTTCTGTAGAAAAAAAGGGACATTGTATAATTGCAATATCCCATTAGAGAGTGTGGGTGGTGCCAGGATGTATCCACTGCCAGTGTGTTTTTGGTCACTCGGCTGTACCTCTTGACCAAACAACACACCAGGCATGGGTAAATCCTGGCATCAACTACACCCTTTTGTGGTATATTACCTAACTGTAACATGCTGACTTAAGCTTAAAGAGCTGGTGACAGGTTGATGAGAAGTTTAACAAAACCTAATTTTTAGACACAGTCCAGCTTGTATTTCTCATTGGTGCTGTTTTCCTCCTCCCCATTATTTATTACTGAGGTCATCTGTATGAAAACAGGATCTTTTCTCCTGAAGAGTCTGTCTATTCCTGCTGCTTTCTCACTACCTGAAATCATAGAACTCTGCTTTTGAAACACAGTTATTCCCATGACAACAGACTACGATGTCACAACAGAAGATTATTACTTGAAGTTGGGAGTAATCTATATAGGCAGATGGACTCTAAATAAACTCTAAGTGATAAAGATCACATATTCCTGCACATTTTTTTTAGTAATAAATAATGGGGAGGAGAAATATATATAAAATATAAATGAAATACAGGCAGAATTGTACCTAATTATTTTTTTTTGTGGTTTTCTTTGAGGCATCAGTAGCCATTTAACAGGGCTTTTGAAAGAAATGCAGTATGAAATCTGCTTTATTGGAGTACATGGACTTTCTTGGTAGTGCCTTGGATGGCGGGAACATGGCCAGGATGGTCTATATTGATATTGCTAAAGCGTTTGACTTAGTGGAACACCAGTTGTTTGTAAACAGGTTATTTGAATTTGGATCGGTGAGTAATGTATGCAGCTGGTTTCAAAATTATTTGACCAACAGAAAACAGAAAACAAAATTAAACATTACATCTACATCCAAAAAAATTAATACTGATGTACCACAGGGGTCCATTTTTGAACCACCGCTTTTTAGCCTTTTTAAAATAATTTGCCTTCTGCTTGCCAGGACTGCAAAGACATACTACATGCTGACCATGCAATCTTGGCAATCAGTGGCAAGAATGTTGTAGCTCTCACTGAACATCTCCAAGATGACTTTGCAAGAGTATAGGACTGGTTCACTCGGAGCAAGCTAGTGCTGACTGATAAAATGCTAAGTCCATTGTGTTCAGCAGTTCTAAAAGAACGGGAAACTGTGAGCAACTGAGCCAAACAGCTACAGCTAAGGTCCTGGAACAAGTACAGTTTTTTTTTTAAATATGTGGGTGTTCACCTGGACAGCACACAGTCAGTTGCCATGCCTATAAACAACATAGTATAGAAAAAATAATGGAAGATTAGGCTTATTGCATGGAAATAAAAATAGTTTTCACCAAGAGACTTGCAAATTACTGTAGTTGCTCAGAGTCTAATTTTCTATTATAGACTAAGGACTGCCCATATATGCTATGGCCATGGACTGTGTGTTCTCCAGATTGAGAATAACATGTTATGTGCATGTAGGTTTGTATTAGGTTTGTACTGGGTGTAAAGCAGGCTGATCATCATGGAGTTCTCTATCAACATACAGCTTGGCTTCCTTTGGATGCTAGAATTAAGTATTTTGATAGTATTTGGTGCTGGAAAATAATGGTCAGAGTACCACTAATTTGAATATGTTAATGTTGAAATGTTCAGATGTGTATAATACTAGATCAACAAAGTATGAGTATCTTGAAATATCTAACTGCAAAACAGCATTAGGAAAAAGTCTTTTAAAACTAGAGCAGCAAAAATATTGGACTCTTTACCGCTATACTGTATGTAGTTTCTAGCCTTCAAATTGTGGAATTTAAGAGATATATGAGATTTTATTTGAGTGATTCGGTAGATTGTAAATGTTTTTAATAGATATGATTTTATTTGAATGATTTGATTGATTGTAAATGTTTTAAATAGATCTGTTTGTGTACTAAAACTGAAAGAGGTTATGAAGATACTGAGTGCCTTTGTATATGTGTCTTTTTGTATGTATCTGCTGTATACTAATTTTAGATATAGCTCAATATTATTACACTTTTTATGAAATTTTATAATTTTAAATGACATGATATTGTTATATTATATACCAAAAATTGTATGTTTTAATATATGTTATATTGTAACTTTGACTGTGTCACATGTGTGAGTACTGCTCTGGCAGGTCTAACCAGAGGTGGGACCTGTGCCCATTGGGGGCTTCCAGAATCCCACTTTAAGGGATGCTGCAGTGCCCTTGTGGTACAATCCCCATTCCACCAAGGCACATGCCCATTTCTGGTGCAGGGCCAGTCTGGCACAAGGACACCTGGTTTCTATACAGCTTGCACACTGAAATGTGGACTGCTGCATGTTTTGCTGCACGGTGCCCCTTGCACCACTTTGTTTGATGCAGGTGTTCTGCCAACTCAAACCAGGCAGCTATTTACCATTCACACTCACATGCACACAATAACAGCACAATAAGTGCAGCAAGCCAAAGCTTTATTATAATAAAATATAATACAAAAGGTTATACATCACCGATTCCAAAAGCTACATCCAAGCCTGTTCCAATGGCTGGGAAGCCCCCTTGTCAGCCTGGCTAGGAGTCTCATGAACCGGGAATTGGCCCTACAATGATGCGTCCATCCTGCAGGTGAGGCTTCTAACCACAAAACTTAATACATCACCGATTCAATAAAGCAACATCCAAGCCCTCTTCCAATGGCTGGGAAGCCCCCTTCAGCCTGGCTAGGAGTCTCAGGAATCGGGAACAGCTCCTGCAGCAATGCGTCCACTCTGCAGGCGAGGCTTCTAACCAGGCATCTGGAAAGTCCCATTTTATATGTTTTATCTGGTATTTAGAAATGCTAAACCACCATGTCCTAAGCACTGGCCAGGTGCCCAGAACATCACAGTTCAGCATGACAAACACCACTAATAAATATTTGGCATTCGTCAGATCATCATGCCCTAAACACTGGCCAGGTGTCCAGAACATCATGAGCCAAACAATGCCAGAGATTCCAAAGAAAAGTCTCATAACATCTTGTACAAAACATCTTATATAACTATAATAAAGCATTAAGCATTTCAAAATGGAATAATATCATAGAAAATGGAGTGACAATAATCAACACAATACATATATATATATATATATATATATATATATACACATCATTCGGTCCTTTGATTATTGTGAATACAATTTGTATGAAAATGGCATCATAAAAGGTCTATTGTCATATATTTTTCGTATGCGATATGACAAGTAACAATTCCATATTGTTAATTGAGAATGTTTTCCACACAACACCCCATCCATCGTCTGTGAGCATAAACTTAAATCGTGCGTCCTATTATTACTATCTATATAGTCCCCGTTAAAATGTGGTAACCAAAATTCGGGATCAAATATTGGGGGGCCAAATATTATGGGTAATACTACATATTTACACATTAATTGTGGGTCACTGACATTATAATGGACAATTTGTCCAGAACAATACATGTCAGTACATTTAACTTTATTAGAAGATGCCGATATCCAATTAGTGACTGATATCCATTGCTTAAACACGGTCCTCCATATAAATTCATTATTACTCATTAAATCAGTTTGTGCTTTGTTCTTTTGTGTTAATGCATATATTTTTTGCATAGTGCATCCTGTCCAATTAATAAACTGCGATATGTTCTAGAATGTGCTTAACTGCAAAGCTTGTGACATATTAAACAATTGCAAGAATTCTGCAACGTAATCTAACGTTAACTTCTGCGGATTAAAAACAGTAGGCATCCATTGCGCTTGTAAATTAACTAACTGTGATACATCTGTCCCTGCCACTTTTAACTTGTTCGCTAATGATTCTATATCTATGCTATTCAATATTCCCACACCATCACCTGTGCCACCTAGTAATGTATCATACCAAGCTCGTCTATTTCTACACTTATGACTAGAAGCAAAGGTTATATTAAAATTAACAACATTCTTTTGATACTGTTGCGCTACCGATATGCAAGTAGATGGCACTTTAATTAGGCTGTCATTACTAACGGTAGGATGATTCTTCAACATAGTTAAGTAATCAGCCCAAATAGTCCTGTTGGTTATCTCTGTAGCATTCGTGCAAAATAAAGTGTCTATTTCCATTAACGGAGAGTTTCATTAAAAATGTTTGTTTGATTTGCACAGCAATGTCGTGCCAAGGCCATTCTGCCATGCACCTATCGGGTAGGTTGCAGCATTTAATATCAGTCGTGTTGTGCAAAGAGACTTCATTAGTATCATTGGTATATTGTACATATAATCGTCCTGGGCCACCAGTTGTCGTCCAGAGATTGACCCCTGGTGAAAATGTCATGTTCAGTACCACACACTTCTGTCCGGATGGGCAGCTAAAGTTCCCCTGGGTTCTATCTTTGGTATCATTTTTCCAACTCCAGGTTCCTTTACAACCAGTGTCATTACAGTTAACCCTTTGAATCCTTCCTCCTGGGGTAACTAGCTCTGCCAAATGGACCATAAGACACACCAACATTCCTTTTAGGACCCATTGCAGGACCTAGAAATACACAAATTTTATTATTCTCGAAGATAACATTGGTATCAAAACATTATAACATACATACAACTCTACCCTCCAGCGTAACTGATTACTTGCTGGGGCAGAAGCCTGTATTAATAATAGGTGTGGGATTCAACTGTTTGCACTAGAGAAAACAGAAGGCTTGGGCTGGGTTATGCTGTTAAAATACCTTGGGTCTTTTCTAAAACCTGTAAATAAGAAACAATTATTGGCAAATACACTTTTTTTTTTATACCCCTTTGGGGGAACAGTGATGTACCTTGCAACCTTTGTGGGTATCACACTGGAAGGGATGGAGGAAGGGTAGCTACCCTCCCCCAAGCTCCTACTGGTGGAAGAGACAGCTCGAAGTGAAAGAGACAGCTCAAATACTGTAGCAATAAAAAGGTTAGCTGTGGATGGTGACATGATCCCCACCTACTACACTTTAAATTATAACAAGATAATATTACAATACTATAAAGATGGGGAACTTCTTTTTCTCTAGAAGAAGAGAAGAAACACAGACAAACAACAAAACAAACACACACCAGTTTAAAAATAAAACAAGATTATTTCCATAGGATAAAAGAAGCCAAGCGTCCCTGGGTTCCCTTATCCTAAGCATGACAAAATGTCCAGATTGATGGTAATACCAATGCGTATGTATCTCTTAGAATGCATTTCAAAAGACAAAAAAATGATTACACCATGGTCACACATAAAACAAAAGCCATTGTTTTTAACTGTAGATGGTAAACTCTCAAAACAGCTGTAATAGTTCTTTTTCAAAATCGTACTATATATATATATATAATAAAAATATGGGGAGATGATGAATAATTCTCCCCTTCCAGCTGGAGTATTGCCTGTGTTGGCTGCAAGTCAGAAGCAGTGAGACGAGAAGAAAAGTTTGTTCCTCTTCACTTAGAATACTAGTTTTGTAATAAAAAGTCAAATTACATGGTTCACTCTTGGTGTGCTTTCATGAAAACATACATTTTGTGTGAAAAGTTGTGCTTTAGGCATGAAATACACATCAAGTTTGAACTGGTAGTAACATAAAATGAAACACAAGAAGGTCAAATAACGTGCAAAAGGTCACAGTGTGCATGCAAGGGTCGTTCAAACCCAGCCATTCCTGTAGTGTCCTTGAACACCACCAATATTAAAATATCTTTAAATAACAACAGAGCACACAATAAAACTGCTGGCCAAGACAGTACACACACATACACAAAAAGAAATACTTAACACAAAATAAGACTGACATTGTTTCACACCAATTTGCTGAGGTAATGCCCATAGTTTCATCAGAAAACTGTACGTGTTTTAGATATATGTGCTGCCTCCTGCCTGTCTTGTAACACTGAAAAATTTTAAACCAACACATTTATACATATTGCCATGCCAAATCTTTCCAGAACAAAACACTTTTTAAACACATCATCTGTAAGTGAACACATCTTGTATAACATGGTTACACCTTTTGGCACATAACTAAAATATGGCACTCTGCCATTTTGCAAAAAGTTTCTGGTTTTAACTAGAAGTATGATAAAAGCCATTTATAGCTGTTAACACATTACATTTTCACCTAGCAGTGGCTTGGCACGTTGCTTACAAACTACAACTCTTTCTGCACATTGCAATCTATATGACGTCATAACTCTTCACCATCAACACTACCTGCTCCACTGAACAAAAGTTCTTCACTGACCCTATCTAGGCAGCACAAATGTTCCATTAAAAATAAAGCCAATTAAAACAGTCAGCTATGAGGCAAAGAAGCTTCTTCTTTCTTTTTTTTTTTTACTGTAACATGTTGTGCACTGAAGGCAGTCAATCCTATCTCGCAACCTTGACAACAGAACATAATTACAGAACACAGATATAAGCTAGAAAATATGCACGAGAAAGACGGAGCATTACCTTGTTTAGTATATGTATTAACAGACAGACATAAAACAACTTTAAATAAAAAATTCAGACTTACCCGGTGCCAAGGTATTTTTCTTCTTCTTTTCCGATACACTAGTCTGAGTAAGAAAACTGACTGCAGGACCTTCATGATAATTTCCAAACACTGCAGCTATTAACCCTTTCAAAGGTTTTAACCCTTTCAAAGGTTTTCTTTTGGCCATTTAGTAACCTGCCAAACCAAGTCTTTTCCAGAGCTCTGGTTTGCAGTTTAAAAACAAAACAAACAAAATCTCTAGCAGTACTAGGTTGAGATCCATCTGGTAGAGGTCCCCAGTACTTGGGTTTGGGATCAAATATTTCAGCCTCTATAGGAGGCAAGGAACTGAAATTGATACAGAAAAACTTGAAACTACACAGATAGGCAACATGGGGGGGGAGATTTTCAAATCATCCCGTCTGTAGTCACCTACTATGCGTACATCCACAGTAGTTTATTTTTCCTTTTCTAGATGTTGTTTATCTAACTTTACTTAACCAGCAGCTGCTTTTCTCCTAAAAGCAGCCTGAACTATTAATACATCATTGGCTCTAACAGTATATACTTACAGCAAGCACAAATTACAAGTACAAAGGGCAGTGCAGTTGCTTGTTTGAGAGACTTTTCCTTAATACATCTTTCCACATATTCTTTCACAGTTTCATCAAAGAGAAAAGATAAAAAAAGAACTCATCCTGCCGACTACGCCAAAAATGTTCTGCCAACTCAAACCAGGCAGCTATTTACCATTCACACTCACATGCACACAATAACAGCACAATAAGTGCAGCAAGCCAAAGCTTTATTATAATAAAATATAATACAAAAGGTTATACATCACCGATTCCAAAATCTACATCCAAGCCTGTTCCAATGGCTGGGAAGGCCCCTTGTCAGCCTGGCTAGGAGTCTCACGAACCGAGAATTGGCCCTACAATGATGCGTCCATCCTGCAGGTGAGGCTTCTAACCACAAAACTTAATACATCACCGATTCAATAAAGCAACATCCAAGCCCTCTTCCAATGGCTGGGAAGCCCCCTTCAGCCTGGCTAGGAGTCTCAGGAATCGGGAACAGCTCCTGCAGCAATGCGTCCACTCTGCAGGCAAGGCTTCTAACCAGGATCTGGAAAGTCCCATTTTATATGTTTTATCTGGTATTTGAAATGCTAAACCACCATGTCCTAAGCACTGGCCAGGTGCCCAGAACATCACGAGTTCAGCATGACAAACACCACTTAATAAATATTTGGCATTCATCAGATCATCATGCCCTAAACACTGGCCAGGTGTCCAGAACATCATGAGCCAAACAATGCCAGAGATTCCAAAAGAAAAGTCTCATAACATCTTGTACAAACATCTTATATAACTATGATTAAGCATTAAAAGTCTCATAACATCTTGTACAAAACATCTTATATAACTATAATAAAGCATTAAGCATTTCAAAATGGAATAATATCATAGAAAATGGAGTGACAATAATCAACACAATACATATATATATATATATATATATATATATATATATATATATATATATATATATATATATATATATATATACACACATCAGCAGGCACTATGCATCATATTCTGAGCTTTCAAATTTGAACCCAGAGCCTCATCAGGAATAAATGCTGCTTTAAACCAACACCAGATAATCACCTATATACAGAATGGCAGAGTATTATGAGAATAGTACAAAAAGCTACAAAAGTGCTTTTGGGAAATCTGATGTGGGGTGGAACCCCCTTCTGATCATGAATTTGGAAATCCCCCACCTCCCTGATATTGTATTACAACCTATGGCAACTCCTATTACTCTTCAAGAAGTTCAGGAGGCTTCTAAATCATTGATTCCTAAGACAATACTAGGCAATGATGGATTTCACCAGAATTTTATAAATTATTTCTGGAATGACTGACACCGACATTAGTGTACATGTTTATTATGCCCTAACTTTAGAGTCAGTACCTACTTCTATGAAGAAGGCAATTCTCACTTACTTTTTTCCAAAAGGGGATAGGCATAATATACTAAACTGGATATCTTAGGCTTTGTGCTTCCTCAATAATGATGTGAAAATCCTGCTACAGATTATTACTAGATGTTCAGTTATTGCAGCAAAAGTGAAAATCTCACTTCACAGATTTGTGCTATCCCCAAAAGATTTATTTTTGAAAATTGAATTACTATATGGAAATTAGTGGAAAGAGGCATAATAGATCAGGCCAATGGCTTTCTCCTGGTGCTTGACCAGGAGAAGGCCTTGAGAAAGTGAAACATCAATAATTAATTACAGTAGCATGCTTAAATATTATGGTATTCTTGATGTTGTTGTCTTATTGATCAATACTCTTTATAAACAAGATGGAATGGTTCCTAGCATACATGGGCATATAGAAAGTAAAATAGAGGTAGCCCAAGGCATGAGGCAGGGTTGACCACTCAACACCTTGCTTCACACCTTTGATCTTGATCCATTACTTCATATGTTACAGGTCCAAGTCAATATCCCAGTTGTAACATTTCAAAGTGATTCTCCATTTCTTAAAACTCTGGCCTATGCAGATGACCTGTGCATTGTAACAAGTACTCATGCCTCATGTAGACATACAGCACACTTTTGAACTCTGTTCAGAAGTGGTAGAAGCAGGAATTAACTTTACTAAAAGTAGGATACTTCACACTGGACATCAAACAACTGACTAATCACTGAAATTGTGGGAATTCCTTTTGTGAATCCTCTAACTGTTGGGCATAAAATCTGGCCCTGGTAATACACCACAGAAAATTTGGGCATACGCATAAATACAACTTTTGCACAATTGATGATCTGGAAAATAAATTTACTTCTAAAAAGAAAAGAGTTTATCTAATTATGACATTGTTACTGTCCCAATCTCTAAACCGTAGCAAGATCTTTCTTTCTACCACCTTTGGCATGTGAGACAAAGACAGTTTGTTTCTTCATGGTCTGATGGGAAGCAGACTGATTCCCTTTAAAAGAGGAATCACCTATGTTCCTGTTTTTGATGATGGAGTAGATATGATACCATTATTTGCTTTTTTATAGTGTTTTTATTTCTGGGATCATCCCTCCTTTGATGGTACGCTCTCACAAGATTTGGATGGATCTTATACCTGATTGGCTTTCCCCATACTTACCAAGTGGGGAAAGAAGTTCTTTCAGGCTTCCAATGGTGGGCAAAGGCCTGCATATCCCAGAATACCTGAGACATGTTTTGACTAAAATACAAACTTGAAAACTGTCACCCACCCAAACATCCTCTTTGATGTGCATGGCATTATAAGAAATATACTCTCTGCAGTAATCCAACAGCATTTCCAGTTTGCTCTAAACTAATGGTACAAGAAGCATTACTGTTGCTACAGGATAAACAGATACCTAAGTGCATGTGGTTATCTCCTTACTAGATGTACACAGTAGGCTGGGTATAAAAGGATCTTTTAAACATAAATCCTTGGGTGAAAGCATATGGTTGAGGCCTACCTGCCTCACTGTGTTTGAAGTCCAGGACCACTTTTTAATATGAATGCTCAGTTTCCAAAGAATGTTGGAACACCCTGGCAGTTACTTTGCAGGTACCTGTTTTTCCAGTCCCTGGTTTGGAATGTGTTGTGCTGGGCATCTTTCATCCAAAAAGAAAGAACTTTCACCTTAGTACAACTAAGTATGATATTTGCTATATGTAAATATCATGTATGGCAAGCACATTATGCTTTGTCATTACAGAAAAACACCTCCCAGGTGAGGAGATAGTTAATCAGGTTGATAATACTCTGCGATGGATATGCCATACAGAACTACACAACCTATCCCCACAACATTTAGAGGTTACAGGGATACTTTCTTATGGATTACTGAGAGATATATTAATTAAATTTACTGTAGTTTGAACAATAGTTATTCCCCCACCATTGCTGCTGCACTTCTTGAATTTTGCTACCATGATTATGCAATCATATAAAGTAGCATACAGGCTATACCGTTTTCTTCATTTTGGTTTCCTTTTTTCACATATTTTGTTTTTGTTTATTGTTTATTTCTGTAAAATTTTCCCATTGTTTGTATTTGGACTTTGCTGAGAAAGTAACATATGAATTAGTTGAGGTGGTTGATGTCAATTGTTTATATAATATTGATTCTTTTTCTTTCAATAAAATTCTCACACTATTTTCAAGAAGTGCCATGGGATCTCTAATGTCCATCTATATAAATATCAGAGCAGGCAGATGGGACATCAGTTTAATGTCTCATCTGAAAGATGGCACCTTGTGAGTACAGCACCCCTTCATGCTATGCTACAGTGTCAGTATTAGGATTTACCAAAAGTTCCTGTTGAGGGGAAATAATCCACAACCTTCGGATCTTCCAGAGTGTACCTGCTGAGCCAATGACAAGTTACCAAGTTACTTACTTTTGTAATTCTGTTTCTTATAGGATGCAGTATATAACATCTGAGCCACATGTTTGAAAATAATCCATGTGAGTGTGATGCCCCAGACTCTTGTGATGATTTAAAATCAGCTCATGTACTGGGTTGAATTAACGCTCTATCTGACACAAGAATTTCAAGATCTTTACCAAAAAGCAACTGAGCAAATGCATGGCTGGTTATGCAAAATGAAACAAAAAAATATAAGTGTTTTCCAAATGTAAAAAAACACATTAAATTTCAGAACACATACATCTGTACAAAAATGTAATACAACTCTTCTAAATTCTCAATATAATGTCAATAAATCCTGAGGAATGTAATTGTTTCCTAGAAGGCAAGACAGGGAGGGCAACTATGTCCCAAATAATTTTCAATCTGATAGTAGAAACACAGTTACAATGTGAATTAATTTTTCACTGTTAACTATTGACATACTCTTTGGTTCCGATGTTCACAGTCTTCAAGTCCCTGTCTGGAGGAGGTTATTAGAATCTAGTTGGTAAACAAGTTCTGGAGGAATGAGACACTGAAACATGCATTCCTTTTGGCCTGCACATCAATACACAGTGCTAATGTGAGGTGTGTGTCCAAGTATGCTTTGCAAATCTCTTGGAACCTCCATTTATGTGGCTATAGCACGTGTAGGGTGAAGTTGTAGGCTCCCAGGTCATGCTGTTCTAGTCATTTATAACAGTGAGCAGTACAAGATGCAATAAACTTAAAAATGGACTGTTTGGCAGTTTGACAACCTTGTGCCACTTGTCTAGATGTCAAACAGCTGTTGTATTATCACCAATAATATTCTCTGTTCTAATATTGTAGTAACTGTGAGCATGTTGCATATCTTATTTATGCAGATTTGCTTCTCCTTTATTTGAATGTGTCTTGGAAAGAAAACAGATAAAGTAATGGAATGATTAATTTGGAAAGCAATCAGTATTTTAGGAAAGAGCTTTAGATTTGTCCTATGGACTGTCTTATCTTTACATTTATTGTATCTTATTTATATGATATGTTTAATATTTTATGAGCTGTGGAAGTTTGTGAAGCACACCTACCCACTTTGGATGGGGCACTATATAAAAATAAATGCCTTGCCTTGCCCTTACCTTACAAAAACAGAGAAATCTAGGTCTTGCGTAGGTTTTGCACAGGACATTAAATCAGCTCACTCTTCCTGCAAATGTTGTTGACACCTTGAGCAGGGACTGCTATGTTAATAATTACAAATTACAACGATCCATGGACTAAAATAATTGTTGCACCAGCTGAGCAAGCACCAAGTGTAAATGCCACTTAAGATATGATTCTTTAATGGTGGTTACATGGGATTCAACAATTTTTTCAAACTCTGTTTGTACTTCTCTCACCATGGTTACCCCTTCCAACCCTTTAAACTGCCCCCCAGCGCCATCCCCTGGTTCCTCTGGGACTTACTTTCTACCAACTCCCTCTGCCACAGAACTGTGGCAGGTGCCTGTTCACCAGTACATGGCCTGTGAGGGGTCAGTCATCATTCTGACCCTGGTCATTTTTCCTCTGGTTCTTTCCCCTTTTACTGTCAGGGGCCTCTGCAATGCATAATCATGCATGTTCATGGAGGTGCCCATACACGTTTGAACTGACAATGGCCCCACTCCATCAACCCGGCCTAGTGCCAGCCCATCATTTGCCCAGCACTATCATCCAGCCTTTGCTTGGTGGCAGCCAAGGGCAGGAATGGCCAACCTCTCCAATCCAGGAGAGAACAACGGCTGCTCAATCCTCTCCCAACCCTCTTGCCTTGTTTCAGTCCTTTAAAGTGCATTTTAAAAAAGTGGTTGGAGGCAAATTATTTTTTCCTGTCTTAGACCCAAATTCAGATATGCAGTAGCTGCTAAATGTACTTAAACCCTGTTTCCTTTAGGTCCAATAAATATATCAGAACATTAGCAATATCAGTAATGTGAGACATTGAATCAATCTATGTGTGGCATCACCAATGTATAGCTGAATGAGTTGCATATGATGCAGTTGTAGCTGTTGTGTGGTTTCTGAAATTGTTGTAGTGTGGATCATCTTCTGCATAGAATCACCAAGATATACTGGTCTGATTAGCGTGCAGCATATTTGTTACTATTATGCCTGTTTCCAAAAATGTTATAGCATGAATCATGTTGTGAATTGCACCATGAACATATTCTGTAGCAGGCAGAGTGGCAATAAGTGAAGGTGCAGTTCATGTGCTACAGTATATTTTGTAAGTGTTATAGTGTGAATCACAACTTGAGTGGCAGCACGTCTTTGTTGTGGGCTATGTGTGTGTTACCCAGTTGTAGCTGCTGTTCCTGTTTCTAAATATTTTATAGTGTAAATCTTTTTCTGATTGCCACTGCCACAATACCAGAGGATTATGTGGGCACACAGCATAGTGCAATTGTAACTGCTATTGCTTCAATATTCAAAAGCTGCCAGTAGTGCAGGTAAGAGGCATGCCACATGTGAAATAATGTGTGGCCATCAAGGAGCTATAGTCATAAAGGCAATGCAGCACCCTGTGCAGGGACTGCTACCTGTGTGAATATGTAACTGTGTTACTGCCACACACCATGAATATGCATGGAAGTATCAAGCCTCCTGCTGGCACCAGACTCCCAGTAGCAAAGGGAAATTGTATCTCCCAAACAGGATAGCACCTTTGTAATTGGGAGCTATATTCAGTGTCTGGCATGATAATGACCCTATATGGCAAATAAGGGGCTAAGTGACCATTTACCATGCCATTATGTGGCCATTAGCAGCTTTGTGTAATGCCACCATGCACACATGCATGGTGGCATTTGCACAGAGCCTTGCTGTTGCCTGATTACCATCAAAATATATATTATACACCCTCTCTGGAAGTCTTGTGACCCCATCCTTAGCTGTTCGTCATCTGCATACATGAGTAAATAAAACACCCACTCATGTAGGCTAGTGGGCCCCAAACCTCACCTGACTGTCAGAGGATTACTGCAGTTAATGGCATACCATTTCTTACAGTCTAGTGGACCCTTCAACCACACCTGATCACAGTGGGAATACTGAAATAAAAGATGCATCTTCCTTCGTTGTCTAGTGGACCTCCTAGCCTCACCCAATTGCCATCAAAGAAGACAAATAGATGAAACCCACTCCACAGAAGTCTAGTGAACCCCCACACCCTCAAATAAATACCACTGAGATAGACAAATACATGAAAGGGAAGGGAAGGGAAAGGGAACATTGTTTGACCAGGAGTAGCACACTAAGCCAAAGCTTGTATACAGATGCGACCTGGGAGCACAAGGAAGTTAAGTGACTTGCTCAGGGTCACACAGCTGGCTGTGGGATTCAAACCCAGCTGTCCAGATCTGTAGCTCAGAGCCTTAACCCACTGCGTTATACTGCCTCCTAAAACATGAAATACCCTGTTTGGCAGTTTAGTTGGCCCCCACCATCACCCGATCACCACAGTGGTTGAAAATGAATAATGCACCCTTCCTGGTAGTTCAGTGATACTCCCCTCCTGCCTGAACCCTGATGACATATTAATAGATCCCTGTTAGTCTAGTAGTAGCCCCCTTCCTGATAGCCTAGTGGTACTCCCCTGCCTGAACCCCCAGTAAAGTAATACTGTCATCCCTAATAGTATAGTTGTTCTCCTACCATCTCTGTTAAAGCATTCATAACCATCATCCCCTCCCCAGCCCTCCCACTTAGCACCACCACACCTCCTGTCCACCGCAAACTTATCAGCGCATATCTGTAATTGCCACTGCCATATTTGAAGAGACAAAGATCAGAAAAGACCATCTGCTCATTTCCTCTGCCAGCTGCCTTCAGAATTACAGAAAGTGAGCATGCAAATATTTTAGAAAAAGCTGTTTCCATGGTATGTGCATACTCTGTCCCTGTCATTCAGATGGTGGACAGATGAAATGGTAAGAGGAAGTTCTTTATACAACTATCGATGGATGAGTGTGGGACAGCTGGAGGGTGTGAGCAGCTTGGCTGGGGAGGGAAATTACCAGCTAATGATGTTTTAACAGGGATGGGGATTACTACTAGACTGCCAAGGGTGAAGGTATTACTTTACTTGGGGTTCAGGTGGGATGGATACCATTAGAATACCAGGAAGGAAGATATTACTTTATCCAGGAATTGGGTGGGAGCAGGTATCACTGGACTACCAGGGATCTGTTAATATTTCATCAGAAATTAGGTAGGAGAGTGGAACCACTGGACTACCAGGGATGGCATATCATTTGCTTATTCTGCTGGCAATAAGGCAGAGTTGTCAACTACAACGCTAGGGAGGGTGTTTCATTTACATTATTCTGATGAGGACTGCATGAGAGTGGGGAGTCCACTGGAATGCCATGAAAGTGCACAGTTTATTTTATTATTCCAATGACTGTCAGATGAGGGGAAAGAACACTAGGCAACAAACATTTTCTGCTATTAAAATTGAAGAATCAGATAATTGTCTATTACCGTGTGGTAAAACCCATGAACTATTACTAATGGGTAACTTCAATTTAGATTGGGGAAGTAATGAAAAGTCCCAACATCTCCATAGTTTAGCATTATCACTAGGATAAGAGCAATTAATAAATGAGCCCATGCATGTTCACCTCAAGTTCCCCTGCATAGTGTCCATGTTAGATTTGATATTCACAAATTCTCCTCATACTTATAAGGATGTAGGAATCATGGCTGATTTAAATAGTGACTATCACACTGTATATTGTGTTAAGGGGAAGGTGCAGCTAAAGGGACCACCGAGACTAATACAATATAGGTCCACAAAATTCTTCGACTATGTATTAGAGTTGATGGCTGAAATGGACAGGCAGAGCTGGGAAAGATTGCACTTGCTCCTTGATCTAAATGGTGCCTGGAAGTATCTAGTTGCAGAGTTATACTCAATCTACAACACACACTTTCCTTTGAAATTCAAAAAAATCTAAAAGAATTCAGCAGTCTGGTTTAACAGTCGGTTGTCCAAATTAAAAAGAGAGACACATAGGTTACGGGAGCTGGCAACTAAAATAAGAAACCCAGTAAACTGGGCAAAATATTGGGAAGCAAGGAACAAATATGTGAAAAAATTAGGGTCACCAAAGGAAAATACTTTAAGACAAAAACAAAGGACCTGTCTAGAGACCCAAAAATATTTTGGGACTTAGTGAAAGTCTTAAATTGTAAACATCTGTCAAGTTGCAAAATTAAAATCACTACTGATGGTAACAATTTCATTAAGGAGACTGATTTTCCAGACAAGTTTAATGAATTCTTTATTAAGGTTGTAGACTTAGATACTGTTGTTGATCTGAGGGAAAGTAGGTGTAATCATGGTATAATGGTATGGATACAAGTCCCTTTCCATGGGAAAGGGTCCAAAAGGAACTGGAAGGAATAAGAGTTGATAAAGCTATGGGCCTGGATGGGGTGCACCCCAAGGCTCAGAGAAGTGGTGGCTGAACCTTGGATGACCCTGGTTAACCGATCATTGGAAACAGGTGAGGTGCCCATAGACTGGAGAATAACTGATGTAGTTCCCTTACACAAGAGTTGGAACAGAGATGAAGCATGTAACTATAGACTGGTCAGCCTCACCTCAGTAGTGGGGAAGATTATGAAAGCACTACTGAAGGAGAGATTAGTGGAACACCTTGTAGCCAGTGGTGGGTGGACCCTTTTTGCCCAACACCCCGATGGCGAAACACGGAAAATGACCACTACAGCGACAGTCGCTGTAATGGTCCATTTCCATGTTTCACTTTCCCCCAGTGCCCTTCCCCCTCTCCAGACCAACTCCAACCTGGAGTTGAGAATCCTAAAGTCTGGGGGGTGCAGAGCATGAAATGCTGGGGGCTTGGGCGGCACAAAACCTGCATTGGTATTGTGCCATCGGTGTGCGGGTGGTTGACAGATTTACTGTCTACCAAACTTGATACTTCCAGCCAGTGGTCTACAGGGCCCAAGACAGCATGGTTTTACAAGGGGGGAGGTTGTGCCAGACTAACCTCATAGAATTTTTTGACTAGATGACAAGGGAGGTAGATTGGGGGGCAGTGGACGTGGCCTATCTGGACTTCAGTAAGGCCTTTGACACTATGCCCCACAGGAAGTTGTTAAATAAGCCAGGCAATAAGGGTGTGGGTTGGATAGTAGTGCGATGGGTGGGGAATTGGCTGGATGGTAGGACACAGAAGGTGGTGGTAAATGGCCATCACTCCACAGAGGGAAGGGTGACCAGTGGAGTGCCACAGGGATCACTGCTGGCTCTGGTCCTCTTCAACATAGTTTTCGGTGACATTATGGATACTTTAGAAGGCAGAATTTCCCTGTTTGCTGATGACACAAAACTCTGTAACAGAGTGGACATTCCAGAGGGAGTGGATAGATAGAGGAGAGACCTGCAGAAGCTTTAGCAATTGTCAAGGGTGTGGCAGTTGGGATTAACACAAAAAAGTGCAGAATAATCCACATGGGGCACAAAAACCCTGGAACAACATATCAGCTGGGGGGGTATAGCATGCTTCAAACAGGAAGGGGACTTAGGGGTTATCATCTCTGATGACCTAATAATTGGGCATCAGTGTGACAAGGAGGCAGGTAGTCGCCACCCAAGTCACAGACTATCTTGCTCAATGCAATCTCCTTTGCCCCAAACAGCATGGTTTCCATAAAAACCACAGCACCATAACCACATTTTTGGAATATACCAACACCATCCATGTGACCCTGGACACAGGTCAGATTGCTGGTGCTGTCTATGTAGACCTTTCCAAAGCATTTGACACCATCCACCACACACTTCTCCTAACCTCGCTAATGCAAATAGGTTTCTTACAGGATACCACCACTTGGTTCTTGAACTACCTGTCCGACAGAACCCAGAGAGTCAGACTAGCAGAAACCTTGTTGTTCCCCCCTCAGAGTTACATCTGGGGTCCCCCAAGGGTCAATCCTTGGCCCCCTACTTTTCACTCTATTCCTTAACTCCCTGCCCAAGGCCAGTTCTGGGAGTCTCCTACTATACTTAGATGATGCGGTCTTATTCAGCACCCACACCAAACCTGCAGCCCTTCAAGTAGCCCTCCAAATGTCATTTAATGAGGCCAAATCCTGATTTGCTGACCATAGGCTAGTACTAAACTATGAAAAAACAAAGTCCATGCTATTTGCCCATGCCCAAAATAAGTTCAGTAGCCACCCCTTGCTCATCCATAACTCCCAAAATGAAACCCTGGAACAAGTTTCTACCTTTAAATACTTATGGGTTACCCTGTACTCTGGGCTAACCTACCACAAACACATCTGCTGGCTTCATATGGCTGTAAATGTGCGCACTGGACTGCTCCACCACTGCAAGCACTATCTCCCCCTGAAGCCCTACAGCTAGCCATCTCCTCCTCCATCCTGTCTCTCATTGATTATGGGATTATTTTCTATGGTACTGCGGACAACACCTCCCTCAACAAAGTTAGGGTTTCCCTAAATAAAGCCTGTAGAGTGGCCACAGGATGTGACTGGCTCATGCATACCTGTACACTTTATACCAGCACAAACTGGCTTAATTTTGATGATCACCTAAAATACCAGACCTGTCTTCTTGCCAAGAAAATCATGGCTGGCATCATGCCCCCAGCTCATATGGCACTGCCCCCCCCATCTACATCGGATGCACGCATCATTCTGAGAAAATGCCCTACCAGGTTCTTCGCTGTAAAACCTCAATGGGGCAAAGAACCTTCAGGTACCATGCCCCCATTTGGCTGAATTCACTACCCAAATGAGTCCTCCTGGCTCCTACCCTGGGTCTGTTCAAATCCCTTCTCCGTAGCAACATCTTGTGTGACTCCACCTGTGACTGTACCTGACCTACACATGACTTAAAACTGTGTCATGACAATGGACCTTCTTGGTCCTGCCACTAGAGTGCCAGTCCCTGGTGTTAGTCTTACCCTAGCCTCAGACAAGCTGGCATTCACTGGACTGTGCTGCTTGCACAATCCAGTCACAAAACACCTATCTACAGCAACTGCTGTGCTGTATGATTACCACTGTAAATACTGTATAATGTATTGTGCCTTTATACTGAATTGTCTATGACTGTTGTAATTATACTGTACCACAGACTACCTGTTATACTATACTCTGTATCAATCATAAGGTGTGATATCTCCCACACTGCTATTTATAACTGTAATGTCTGACACTGTATGCCCTGTATTGTTTTCTATGACATGGAGCCTTTGTAAAGGAGTTTCTGACTCAAAGTCATTAATTCTGATTGGTTTCAATAAAATAAACAATAAAAATAGGATGCTGGGATGCATAGGTAGTGGCATCACCAACAGGCAAAGGGAGGTCAGAATTCCACTGCACAAGACATTAGTGATGCCACACCTGGAGTACAGTGTTCAGTTCTGAAATATTTACCTATGTAAGGATATAGACAGGGTGGAGACAGTTCAAAGAAGGGCAGCCAAGATTGTACAGTGTTTACATCACAAGTCCTACAAAGACAGGCTGAAGAACCTGCATATGGAGTCCCTGGAGGAGAGGAGAGGAGAGAGAGGGGGATATGATAGAGACATGCAAGTACCTCATGGGGAGGAACAAGGTGCAGGAAAACATCATTTTTCAGAGGAAGAGATGTTCCAGGACTATGGGGCATGAAATGAAATTAGAGGGAAGGGAGGTTCAGAGGTATTGTGAGGAAACATTTCTTTAAGGAACGGATGGTGAACATGGAAATCCCCTGCCAGAGGAGGTGGTGTGGGCTGAAAAGTTTACAGGATTTAAGAATGCATGGAATAGGCATTGGGGGATCCTAGCAGTTGAGGAAAGGGGACAACCCAGTTCAAGAGAAGTGTCACTGGGTGTGGGTATAGGATAACATGATTTCAGGCAGACCACAAATCAGGTGCATAAAAAATGCACAAGTGCATTTGTCATTTTATTTTTGTCAAGTAAAATATACAGAAAGCAAAATGATAAGTCAGACAACTGCTTAGCTTCAATAGTGTCTAAGGCTTTTCTTCAGCCTAGCATGAATCAAACAGTGTGAAAGCACACACTACCAGGAGGTCTTCCATCTTCTTCAGTCAGTATCCAATTGACCTCCCTATCTGTCTTATCTCAGCACTGAGATAGGGCTTTTTATAAGCTCACTAGAAGTTTGAAAAACAATGTCCTCTACCTTTTGATTAACAGCAGACATAACATAAAACTAGCCACTAGATGCCACTGTTGCTCCATAGAGAACAGTTATTTGCAGCTACCTGGAGCACATTACATAACTTGTTTACAACTTTGTTGAGGTCAGAACATTCTGTGCTCTCCTGAACTCTCCTGCAGGGTCATACATGAAAATAGGCATGTGTTATGTCTAGTGTGCTTACCTGGTTAACAAAAGCTAAATAAATAAATATTACCTCATTCTGTCTGCTGCAAAATATATCTTAGAAGAGAGCTACTAACATCTAGAAAAAGCAGACATAAACTATTGTTATTCTTATATTAAACTACCCTCTAATTTTGTAACTGTACTTTTAATTTTGTTTTAGGTTAAGAAGCACAGAAAACTTTATAAGCACTTCAGCACTTAATTTATAGCTAGCCAACCAGCATGCTGGACATTATACAAAACATATAAACTGCTTGGTGAAGGGTTTTCAAATTATCCCAGGGTTGTACACTATGTCAGAGGTCATCCTGTCACAAGAAGCTTGAAGAGGTAAAATTACATGTGTAATTGGGCAGACTAGGTGGGCCAAAGGCCCTTATCTGCTGTCAGTATCTATGTGTAATTGAGGACAGTAAAAGGTTTGCTTTTGTAGAAGTAACAGCTCAGGAAGTTTGTGAGAACCTGTTAGAATTAAAAAGTAACAAGAGTAGTGGTCCGGACAATCTCACACCAAGATTCTTAAAATATGCTGCTTTTCAAATTTCAGGACCATAACGTATCTGTTTAATTGTCTTTGACATCAGGGGAACTGCCATTAGGTTGGAAATGGGCCAGGTCTCCACTTTTAAAAGAGCAATCTTGACCAAATGACAAATTATAGGCTCATATCATTACTTCCAGTAGTGTCAAAGCTGCTGGAAAACACAGTAGCAAAGCAGCTACAGGCCTTCTTAAAGGAGAACAGTAGACTAGACAAATTCCAGTCTGACTTCTACAGAAACCAAAGTACACCACTGTCTGTTTCAAGGATCTTGGATGATGTCAGCAAGGCCTCGAAGCTTGGTAAACATACTGGGGCTATACATGTTGAACTCGCCAAGACCATGGCATGGAGGACCATAATACTGTACTTGGGAAACTGAAGGAAGCAGAGCTAGGAGAAAGGGCTTTGACTTTGTTTAACTGTTATCTTATCAGAAAAATACAGAAGATGGTATTGAATGGAAGACAGTCAGAAGATATGCTTTTTTTTATTGAAAGTTTAACAAATACAATGGACAGGGCCAAGACATCCAAAACATTTAGACATATAACAAAACAGGCTACCTGACCCTGTCCCCCTCCCCCCGCCCCCCAACACAGTCCCCCCCACCCACACAGTCCCAAGGCGTGACAGTCCATAATACCTAGTAGTTTAAAAATTGAATGTTAGATAGTATATAACATATGTAGCGCAGCCCAAATCTGATCATATTTGGATTTGTTATTATTAATACTCGAAATAGTCTTCTCCACTCGAAGATTAAATAATAACTCGCTTAGTAATTCAGAATAAGAGATGACCTCAGTACTCTTCTAATACTTGAGGACCAGTTTTTTAACTGACATAGAAATCAAGGCAATATGAAACTTACCCTTGTAAACAGAAATCTGTGAATAATCCCTGAGAATACAAACCTCTGGGGTGAACAGATCCTTCAGCCCAAGGAGTGGATGAACCTTGTCCTTTATAGCCTTCCAGAGAGGTAGTATCTTAGAACATTCCCAGAAAATGTTAAATAGGGAGCCTTCTGCTTGGGCACACCTAGTGCATATATTGGAGGGAATTACTCCCCATTTGGCCAGTTTCTGGGGATAATGATAAAGGTTGTGGAGGATGTAGAACTGCATTAACCATAGCCTATCTTGTGTTACAAAATGATGGCAGTTATTCCAAATAGCCGTCCAGTCTCTATCCCAGTGTGGAAAAAGATCATACCAAAACTCTGTAAGTCCAAACGGCTCAGGAAAATGCCAATCATACAAAATATTGTACAGTTTAGAAATACTCTGGGGGGGGGTTAGCAAGTGGGCCCAGTTCAGATAGGAAAGCGAATTTATAAGATAGAGGGATACCATCTCCAAACTTTTTATTGGGGAGGTGCCTAAGCTGAAGTACCCTAAAGTAATCACTTTCCTTAAGCCTGAATTTCACCACTATGTCTTCAGCTGATAACCAGGTACCATCCTCCTTAAGAAATGAAGACACCCTTCCCTTCCCCAATCTAGGTAACCATCTAGGGGATAAGATTTTGTTATCTATTTTAAAGGCAGGAGAGTTCCAAATCGATTGTTCCACATCCAACTAATTTTTATATTTTAAGAATCTACACAACTGCGAGTGGATCCTCATAGAGGTTACAATTGTGGTACCTTTTAATTCCTTTGGTATAGAGGCGATATTGAGGAATAATAATGCGGAGGGGGCTATATTTGCCGAATGAATCCTTTCCAGCTCAATTTTGAGCCATGCGGGAAAATAAGCAGAGGGATTCGGATCCATCCACCTTAAGTATTTAGCCGCACTACAGGCCCAATAATACATACATATGTATGGGAGCCGTAAACCACCTTTAGACTTGGGTGCCACAAGCTTGTAAAAAGCTAGTCTTGGCTTCTTTTTGGACCAGATGAAATCACCTATCAGATTCTGGGCTTTTTTAAACCATCCGCTTGGCAAACAAATGTCGAGTAGCTGGAGAGGGTATAATAAGGGCAGGAGAACATTCATCTTAACCAGGCTAATTCTTCCCCAGAAAGAGATAGGTAGAGCCGACCATCTGGTAAAGTCTAAGGCCACCGTGGACAGTAATGCCTCCAAATTGTATTTAATGGTGCTCTGCAGGTCCCTAGTTAACACAATGCCCAAATACCGCAATGAATCTTTGGACCAGTCTAGGCCTAGGGTAGTAATATAATTCTTAAAAACTTTGTAGTTTAAGGGAAAAATTATCCATTTCCCTACATCTAATTTATAATTCTATAGTTTACTGAATTGCTCAATAATGTCCAACATGGCAGGAATAGATGACTCTGGATAAGGAAGGTGCAAGAGCAAGTCATCCGCATAGGCAGCGACTTTAAGCTCAGTACCGAGAATGGTAATCCCCTGAACCTTCGGGCATGAAATAAGCTTACGGATTAATGGTTCCAGGTAGAGATTAAAAAGTAGAGGAGAAAGGGGACAACCCTGCCTTGTTCTGGAGTGTAGGGTAAAGGTCCTGGAGATTACACCATTCCCAGAAATCCTAGCAGTCGGATTCTGGTAGAGGGCCTTTATCCAAGATTGAAATTGTTAGAGAAATCCAAAGGAGTTTAATGTTTGAAGTAAAAAACTCCAATTGACTCTGTCAAAGGCCTTCTCAGCATCCAGAAAGGCCAGTGCTACTGGAAAGGAGGCATCCCTGGACACCGAGAAGACGTGTGAGAGAGTACAGAGATGATCTGCGGAAAATCTGCCTTTCATAAAACCCACCTGATGTGAACCAATTAAATCGGGGAGAACCAGACTGCGCCTTTCCACCAATATATTTGTTAACATTTTATATCTTGGTTCAGCAATGATATGGGTCTGTAACTCTCAACACATTCTAAGTCTTTACCTCATTTTGGAAGGAGCACAATAAGCACCTCAAATAGAGAAGAATCAATTTGCACATCTGATAAGATATAATGGAAAAGAGAAAGAAGATGGGGGGTAATTTCCTCCTTAAAACACTTATAGAAGTTTGCTGAAAAACCATCTAATCCAGGTGATTTGTCTAAGGACAGACCCTTTATCGCTTCCAGGATTTCCAACTCCGTGATAGGAGCTACCAGTGCCCTACACTGAGACTCCGAGAGACAAGGCAAGTGGGCTTCCGCTAGGTTGGAGGAGAGAGTAAAGGCAGAAGAAGGATTAGGCATTTCACAATATAGATATTCATAATAACTGACAAACTCTGAGACAATCTCCTGGGGATTGGATCTAAGAGTTCTGTCAGTTCTAGAGCGGATCAGGGGAATGAACCAGGCAGACTCGAGTTGTTTACTTCTCTGGGCCAATAGTTTACCAGTTTTTTCCCCGTGGTCTATATGCGAGGCTTTTGTACATAAGATAGCAAATTCTGCTCTCTCATTAAGCATAGTTATATAGGTGTCCCTCAGCTTTGCCAGTTCTTGTTTAATCTCATCAGATGGGTTTGATTGTAAATTAACCTCTAAAGTTCTAATCCGGGTTAACACCTCCTTCTGCTTCACCTCCCATCCCCTTTTCCTTGTCATGGCCATCCCAATTAGGATGCCCCAGAGATATGCTTTGAAGGCACACCATAACACATCTGGCCTGGTGTCCTGTGTAGCATTCAGGTCAAAAAATTGTGTAATATACTCCCTAATTCGGTTTCTACTCTTGGAATCCTTGAGCAGTTGGCCATTCAATTTCCACCTAGTCTGGCGCTTAGGCAAGGAAGTAAGGGCCAGCTTGCAGAGCACAACAGAGTGATCAGAGGGCGGGCCTGACTGACTAGTAGAGCTTGTCACACCAGGTAACAAAGCCTGAGACAATAGCAGGTAATCAATGCGGGATGAGGACCTGTGAACAGGGGATACAAAAGTGTATTCCCTGTTCACGGGTTGTAGAATCCTCCATATATCACAGTGTCCCAACCTATCCATTAATTCACATATTGCACGTTGTGCCGGGAAGAGAGGAGCCGAAAGTGAGCTAGTGCTATCTTTACCAGGATCCATCACTAGGTTCCAATCCCCTCCTAAAATTATTGTGGAAGGTAACAAGGAAAGAATATTGTTAAGAAGTCTCATAAAAAAAAGAGGGTCATCTTTATTAGGGCCATAAATGCTTCCTAATACAAAATCTACGGAATACAAAGAGCCCTTAACCAGAATAAATCTACCATAGGGATATTTGATTTCCTGGATAACCTGGAAAGGAATGCCCCTATTAATAAGAATTAAAACCCCACAGCTATTAGAGGTTCCTTGGGCTGAAAAGACCTGACCAATCTGCATCCGTCTCATCTGAATGGCTTCCAAGTCAAGTAAATGAGATTCTTGGATAAAAACAACATTAGCACATAGAATATCCAAGTGCTTCAGTATCTTATATTGTTTAGTTTTTTTACGGGCCCCTTTGACATTCCATGTTTTAAAACAAAGCTCCTTAGCCATTGTGCAATTTCAATAGATGAAAACAACACCTGAAGTCGCAAACTACCTCAAAGACGAACCTCAACCAGCCTACGGTGGACTGTGTCCCCCCAAAACTTCCGTAACGACCTGACACCCCCCACCCCACCAAGAACATCCCCTAAACTAACCAACAAATTCACAACCCCAATATACCATACCCTAACGTCCCCAACCCTCCACCCCGCTGTTCCTACACATCGCTAAGCAGCACTCCTCCAAATACCACCCCCCTTCCCCCATCAAAACTTCATCACAAAACCAACCAATAAAAGAATAAAGGGATGAAGCAAATTCAATGCACTTGTATAACACGCAAACACCTAAACTATCTATGAAAACCCCTTTTAAAAATGGCAGGTTAAACTCAAACAAATATCAAGAGTCCTGTCCTTAATTCTACAACTTTCAGCAATGGATAGCGTTCCAAGTACTGAGTATCACAATACAGGATACCTACCATCCATTACCTCCCCTCAAGACTACAATATGAGAAGAGGCTAGATTCAGCACCCCCGTATTCAAGCAGCAGTGGGTCTTCTCACCTGTAATAAGCGAAAAAGGGAGTAAAAATAAAAGAAAAAAGGGGGATATAATTTTAACTAGATCAGGCAGTACTAAAACTATAGGGGTTCCCCGTAATGAAACGGGTTTGCCAATATCCTAAGGAACCATACTGCACGTGTCCACCCAAAGGGAGGATGTGCTAGGGAAAAAAACGGCTCCATCCCGAAGCAATCACTGTGCCACCAGCATTGGTATATATCCCAGCTACCACCAACTCTGCCTTGCAAATGCTTCACACCTATTAGGGCTTCCAGCAATCCAGCAAGTAGTATGATCAATACCAGGGTAATAATCCCCTCTCGTAGCCACCAATCACAACTGCATCAACTCCATCCTCTCCAAATGTATACCCTATGTCTCCTTATAAAGCTGTGAGAAGCCAGGAAAACCGGTAAAGGCCCTACCATGCTAATAACCCTTAAAGTTCACCAAATCCATCAACATCAGCCACAAGCTGGCCACCTGATATCCCCTCACCAGGGCCATTATCTGAAAAGAAGCTCCCACTCACCGTCCATAGAGAGAGAAGGGAAGGACAAAGCTGAACTCACATTGTTCAAAAGCGAGATACAAACACCGCCCTACCCTGGGGCTTCATTTCAGCACACCAGACCTCTATAATGGGAAGCTCAACACAAAAGTGTCCCACTGAACCATAAAGACCTCCTCGATCCTCAAAATAGAGCCCACGAACAATACCAGGCGTCGCGCACCTGTACCTGTAACTGCAAATATCCCAACTAATCCCCTTGCCAGTCTCCCAGTGAATTTGAGGTGTACCTAATTAACTAAAACTGTAAAGGTACAGCTGCATCCCCCTTGTTAACCCAAAATAGAAAAGTGATCAGAAAGTGTCAGTTCTGGACCAGAAAGCAATATACAAAACATATCCATATATTCCGTTACATCTCAAACTTCCCGAATGGTCCCCACGAGTAACCCCCATGATATTTAAGTGCCTTTAAAGAGATCAGGCATAGCTTTCTTTAGTCCTTCCATTGCTGAGTCTGAGTCCTCATATGAGTGCCACTGCCTGGATATCTGCACCTGTAGCTTGGAGGGATACAGCATTCTAAATTTTAAACCAGCTGCCAGGAGCTTCTTAACCACCGGATGAAAGGCAGCTCTACACTGTCTAACTGACAGCGGTAAGTCCTGAGTGACTCTGATTCTCGCTCCTTCCCACTGTAGATCTTGGATGGTCTTCAATTTGACAAAAAAATGCTGCTTTTCCAGGAAATTGAGAAAATGAAAAATTAGCAGTCTAGGAGGGGCCCCCACCGGATGCTTAGATCGCAAAGCTCTGTGGGCCCACTCTGTAATATAGTGGGGGCTGTAAGGAGAGGGCCTTATGATCTTCTCAATAAATTTTTGAACAAACAGCACAGCATCTTGTCCTTCCTCCATCTCGGGTAATCCAGTGATGACAGCGTTATTCCTGTGGCTACGACCTTCAAGGTCCTCAAGCTTTTACTCCAACTTGTTGATTTTTTGCCTAGGCATAGCCACTTCAGGATTCTGCTTGTCTACCTTCCGCTCCAGTGAAGTAATTCGAGCTTCAGCATCTGATGTTCTCAGCGCTATGTCTTCGATAGCCTGGGAAAGGGTTTTAAATTCCGACATGAGGTTTCTGAGCTCCTCTTTGAACGGCCGAAATTCGGCCAGGAAACCAGCAAGTGTTAATGGTTCTTTCTCCAGGCTGGAGTGTGCTGTTGCCTGCGCCGTGCCTGTGGTACCAGCTTGTGGCTTTTTAAGGGCCTTCTCTGGGGTGACCAGGGTTGTGTGTTTGGGCTGGGGCTTCTTCATTTCAGCCTCCTATCTTCACCGAGCACACCAAATTCACTCCAAAGCATGTCCCACACCAGATAGTAGCTTTAGTCAGGGTCTCGATGTTGTTAGGCTCAGGAAAATGTGTAAAAAAACATGGTGGTGGGCAGGAGAGAACGGGAAAGCATCTTCTCAGGCCTGCTGCATCACATGACCTCTGAAGATATGCTTTTAAAAAAAAAAGGGAGTACCCCAGGCGTCAGTTCTCAGACCATTATTTTTTGCTCTGTACCTCAGGGCATTGGGGGAAGCAATGGATTTGTGAACTACCATCTGTATGTAGATGATATGGTGCTCTATGTCTCTAATGCCTCAGATGAAACAGTGTAATTACATCTGCAGAAGGCCTTTGATGGCCGTCAGTCATTCTTTTCCTAAGCTTCTCTGAAATAGAATGGCAACAAAACTAATGTGATGCTGCTAGAAACATCTCCAAAACTAAATAAACTAGGCATAAATTCTCTAGTTTTTCATACTAAAGAGGGAGAATAGTAAAGGCCAGTGGAGAGATATAAATACCAACAGTAGGTGTTTGGACTGATTCCCAAGATCAGGTAACTTGCATTTTGCAAGGCTCATAGACAGAATAAGCAAGTGTTTGGGAGGTCTTTATCAGAATAGAGGTTGCTTGAACTTTGAGACATGGCTTCAAATTGCCCAAACACACATGCAGTATTTCCTATCTTTGTTTATGCCAGTTCTGTCTATGAATTTTGCATAAAGGACAAGTTCCATACGATGCATATACTATATAATAGACTGATACACTTTGTGTTGAATAGTCCCTATGACACCCACAGTTGTGTCTTATAAAGTAAATTAGACTGGGCATCCCTAAGTGAAAGATGGAAACCGCATGAATTTCTTTTCTCATTGAAATGCCTTCAGGACAAAGTCCCTCATCATTTAGCCAAGTGGTTGGTATTAATGGAAAAACAAGCCTAACTGAGATGTGCATGCCTCTTGGAGTTGGCACCCCCACAGATGATGACTACAGAAGCCAGGCTATTCTTTAACTTTTGGGTACCTCAGGCATGGGATACTCTTCCTGAGTGCTTTAGAATTTAAGGAAATAAGTGTACAACTCACAAATTAATAGAAATATGGTTTGCTTCCCAACCTCAAATGTGTAACAGATGCAGAGAATGAATAATATAACTCTAGTTAATGCAATTGTTGAATGATCCCCTATATGTCTTAAATTGACTACACAATTGTCTGCTATATGACTATTTTTGTATAATTTATTGCTTTTAAGATTTGTTACTTGTAAATATATTGTACTTCTTATGATGTAACCTCGGTATGCTTGCATGTAGGGGCATCACTGTAAATGAATCTTGGCTCAATGACTTATCCCTGATAAAACATTTTGACTTTGAATATACTGAGAGGGTTGCAATGTCCAGGAACAGTTGGTAGAGGGTGGGTGTCACCAGTGGTCGATGAGAGTGTCATTCTGGAAGGATTAAAATGGGCTGCTTCAGCAGCCTGTTAACACTTTCAGAACACTCTGAATATAACAATGTGCCCTGTATGCCAAAGGCTGCCTCATTTTCATGGGCAAATTTGTGCATTCAGTGTGATTGTGCTATCCTCTTTGTGCAGCATAGATGGCACCCTTGAATATGGCCTCTGCCCAATTCATATGTGCTATGCCTGGTGGTGTGGTGCAATTCAATTATGCACCACAACGACATTCTCAATATTACCAGGGTCTATGCCTTTTTCTGAAAATCCTATAATCTTAATTTTTCCTGCAAATGGCACCAAAAATGTACTGTACATTAGGTTAAGTAGCAAATAGACTGGTTATATTTAATGTGTCTTTTTCATTAATTTAACAACATAAATGTGTTTAGTGAATGGAATATCATTATCCAGTGGGTCGATTAGCATACAGTACAGTTGCAGCTGCTGTATTCATGCTTATTGTGCGAGTTTTTGTCTGAGTGGCAATGTGAACAAACTGTGAATTGAGTAGCAAGTCACACAGGTATAGCTCCAATGTCCTTTTCTAGCAAACAAATGGTGTACAACATTGTATGATTTACACTTTTGCCATATAGTGGGCTGAGTGGCATGTATAACATTTGTGATGCTATGCCTTTTACAGATTTTTCAGTGTGAGTGCTTCTTTGAGCAGTGCTATCACAATAAAGAGAGCTGACTGATACACACAACGTTTCAACACTTCTATAATTTTCTTTTCTGCAAGTTACAGTTTGTGTTTTTTTTCTTTGTTTGTTTGTTTTTTTACAACTGGCACCCCTGCTACATAATGGACTTCATGGTATGAAACTATCTGTAGTTGCAGCCACTGTGCCTTTTTCTGTGAGTTAAAGAATGTGAATTGCAATCTGAGTGACAGTGTACAGTGTGCAGAAAAGGAAGGAAATGCAGGTTGATGTTATGGAGGTGATAGTAAAAGTGTCAGCAGCAGTGATCAATAAACAATCAGGCAATATGAACTAATAATAAAATACATCACCTGATAATATAATCAGTCAGTAACATTGAGTGCCAGTAAGTGCCAATATTATTATAAAGTGAATTACTTTACCAACATAAATATGCTGCAGAATGTTTGATTTTGCTTAGGTAGCTTGCAGAGTTTTTCATTTTAAAACAGATGCCCTTGATTTTAATGCTTGCTCATTAAAATGAATGGTGTTCCAGTGTCTACAATTTCAGATGTATGCACAAAAATGGCATGTTCTGAGCTTCTACATACATCTGGAATTCACTGTAAATCTTGAGCTTTGTTTCCCTGTCAGACTGGTCTGACTTTTATCTGTGCAACACGTTTAACTACTGAGTGCCTTGCTGACACCACCTCTTCCTTCCTTCCTGAGCTTATCTCTGATTACGGTGGCTGCAGTTCCCTACAGTTAAGTAGCAATGTTTATTTATTATTTATTTAGTTTTTGTTGACCGGGTAAGTGCACTAGACAAATCCTGCCTATTTTCAGGCACAATCCGGGGAAGGGGGATACAGATGAATACCAACTGACTTTGAACCAGATTAAGCTATGGCAAATACCTGTATTTCTTTAGTGTCTGTCCCTTTTTCTTAGTCATTTAGCTGTCTTTTTTCACAACAGAAACCAGCTACCATGGCCCAAAAGAATCAATAGACCACAGTGGCTAATTCACTTTATAGCAAATGATTTGAAATTACATGGAGCCCAAACTGTGTACATGACACCGTGTCCTAAATTAAGCAAATCACGTTTCAGACCACAATTGCCTGCTATTTATTTTTTTTTTTTTGCTTGTCTCTGCTGAAACTGACTGAGCATCACTGGGCTCACACTGCCTGCATTAACATCAATTGAGCTTTTTATGTCACCAGTACTGACCATATTGGCCACATGTGTTAGCCGGCACACTCATGCTATAATCACCCCTCTTCTGACAAAACTGTGTCACTTTCTGTTGGCTTACTTCTGTCAAACTGGGGCCAGTCAGCTCTAACATGCCACACTTGTATTTAGCAAGTCCATCAGGTCATCTGTCTACCATATAAGTTTGCCCTGTCTGATATTACATGTATTTCAGCTTAGAACAAAGGCTTGCATATTGATCGTAGAGATGCAATATGCATTTTTGGGAAATCCCTCTTTATTTTCCAAAACTATAATTTTAGGCCAGAACAATACAGTTAATAGGTGTTGTAATTTTGACATGGATACACTAGTGGAGCAGAGATTTAGCTACCTTGCCAAGCCTGTTCTCAATATATAGTAAGTATGTAGTGATGATAGTATAACTCATTTATCTTACACAAGTGTAACAAAGAGCACTTGTGATCACATTATATATTCTGAATATCCATAGCCTACCTCAGTTCTCTTTCCCTACATATGCTTAATTACATGGAGAAGTCACCTTCAGTGATAAGATTATATGCTATTAAAATACTGATGAACATTTATTTTGTAACATTTACAGTCTCTGACTCTGTTTGAAATTTTTGAAGTGCTTGACTCAGCAGAAGCTGACTTGCCTGCACTGAAAATAATTTTGCATGCTTGTGAACAGATTCTTAAATAGAGCCAAGTTTACAGCATAGTTAAAATATAGATTTGAACCCTGTGAACTTCCAAACTACAGACATGACTCTGGTTTCAAATTGTGTCAAACAATACTGAAAACTTTTAAGACCTCATTAGAGCTCCCAAAGATTGACTGTCTTATATGAATACTACTGTTGCTGCTCAAATAATAGCACCTTTTGTAGAAGATCTTGAACATGTCCAAAGTAAAATAAATTCTTAAGAAATTATACTTGACTGAATGGATATTCTTCCTGAATATTTGACCTTGCTGGAATTGTGGTGTCCCAAACTAAAAGTTAATGCGTCATCAATGGCATGAACAAGTATACATAGTCAATTGCAGTTTTGTAGGGCATTCTCACTATTATAAAATATCATTTTTGTTTGTTTCTGAATAATCAACCTTGATTATTCAGAAATTTTGCAGAAAACTTTTCTGTATGGAGTTCTGGCAAAAGGAGTTTAGCTTTTAAAGCACAGTTGGGAGCATTCAGTTTACAGCTACAGTATCATATATCATGGGATAAAGACAACTGGAAAACAATTCCAATTTAGCTGGTGGCATGATGTGATATTATTGCTTAGTTGAACTCATGAATGTGAAGTTAAAATGTTTCATTACAGCACAAATTGACAGTGCATAGATACAGTATATCTCATTTATGTGTCTATGAAATGAATACATTGACAAATCTGAATATGTGTACTATGAATATAAAGTACTATGTTTATGAACTAAGTATGCATTCATAAATACTTAACAGATGCTTTCAGAACATTTTAGAACTATCTAGTACAAAATAATACTTCATCTATGATGAAGATGTCACAGTAAGCACACATAATGTTAGTATTTAAGATACAGTAAAGCCAGCCTAGTAAGAACACTGCATATGGGGGGCATCACAATATTAAAGGGGGAACTTATAGCAATAAGAGGCTCACACCCAAGTGTGAGGTTGATCCCAAATAGCACTTTGTGTGCAAAAACACTTCTTTTTACATACTGTTTACTACACTGTAGCAGATTTTATCAGGCTAAATTGATTGACGTCTAAGCTGATGTTTCCTGTAACCAGAAATGCCAGACTACCCTGCAGCTGACATCAGAGGAGGGCTGCAGCACTGGTAGATTCAATAGCCTGCAGTGAATGTTAGAGATTTTATATAAGCTGTCATCTTCTGTTTGCTGGTCTGCTGTTGTCCTGAGGATAGGTACAGTCACAGAGGAATGTACTAAGCTCAGAGAAAACAGCAGGACCAGAAAACATCTGATTTCAGCTTACTAAATCTTCAAAATGTATGCTGTAGGCTATTAAATCTCCCAGTTCTGCAGCCATCCTCTGATGTCAGCTGCAGGGGGATTCTTGGACTTCTAGTGACAGAAAATGTCACCTTAAAAGGCAGCAAAATTAACCTAATACAATTTAATATATGACAGTAAACAGTAAGTAAAAAAATGTTCTTGTACAGGAAGTGTAAATTGGGATCAGCCTCACACTTAGGCATGAGGCTCTTATTGCTTGCAGTTCCCTTTTAAGGAACATTCTCATTGTTTTGAATAAAATGTAATAAGTACTATGGAACCTACATGTTATAGAGATAATTCTGTCCCAATGGGTTCCTTATTAGAAATGCAGTAATATTATTTTTTTTCCTCTGGTCTCATTTAGACTATTCTAAATTGTACATAGATTTTGCAGAACACAAGCATTTGGGGCCACACAGTTCCCATTATCATGTCTTTTAACAGTTTGAGCAGAGGAATCAGAATTCAGTATAGAAGGTTAAACACAGAAAAAGACCTGCAGTCTCTCCAGTCTCCCCAGAGGCCCTAGGTAACAGGTGTGGCATGCAGAAACAAAACTGAACATCATGTTGATGCCCTTTTTATTGGATCATGTTCCCTTTCTATGCCAACCTCCTGCCACCACCAACTATCCCTAAACAGAACAAGGTGATGTACATAGGGAAGAGGAACCCTAGGACAGAATACCAGATGGGGGATCAGGATGGCCACTACTTCTGAAGAAAGGAACCTGGTAGTCATCATAAGCGACTCCCTCAAACAAACCAGTCAGTGTACTAATGCCTATAGGAAGAAAACCAGAATGTTGTGGTCTAGTGGGAAGGGTTTTGATAGTAGGAGGAAGGAAGCAATATTGCTTCTACTGTATATAGTTCACGGGTGATGTCCCACCAGGATGGATTATAGTGCTCAGTTCTGTAGTCCCAACATGAGAAGCAATATGACTAGACTGGAGTCAGTACAGCAAAGATCACCCAAATGATTCAGAGCCAACAGGGTAGATCACATGAAGTACTGATAGAGGCCCTAATCCTCTTCTTACTGGAGGCCAGAAGGGAGATGGCCAACAAGAGAGAGACCTTCAGGTTCCTGACAGCAATAAGCAAGGTGAATTGTAAGAAACTATTTAATAGGAATCATGAGCCAGTAATAAGGAGCCATGAATTGAAGCTGGTGGGAGGGAGGTTCATGAGTGATGTGAGGAAGTTTTGCTTCATGGAGAGGGTGGATGAGTCATGAAACAGCCTATTAGCAGATGTGGTTCAAGCATGGCTGTGACACAGTAAGGGTCTGATAGTTCCACTGAAAACAATTAGTATGATGGAAGATGAGAGCAAAAGGAAGGAAATGAAAATGTCACCTGGACAGAAGATCAGAAAGTAAGGATGGGAAACCAAATGGCAGACTAAATGGACCAGTGGACTTTCTCAGCCAACAATGTCTATGCTTTTATGTTAATCTATCACACCTGGACCTTAAACCAGCTAAAGATGTACAGTAGAATTTGTCAGACCTCTAGCCTAAGTGTTCCATTTTCATACTACCCACTCTGTGAAGAAGCACCTCCTGATATCCTGCTGGACTCTGAACTCCAACTTGTAATTGATGCCCCCGTATATGAGCTCCCATTTGTTTGAAACAGCTTGGTGGAGTATATTCTGTGTTGATGTCATGTGGAAATGTGAAGGTTTACATCATGTTCCCCTTTTTCTTCTGGACTCCAGGGACTACATTTTCAGAATTTTTAACCATTTCTCATGATTTTCCCTGATGTCTCTGTATCATTTTTGTTATCCACCTTTGGACCTGTCCCAGTTCTTATTTAAATGTGAGCCCTAGAATAAAACACAGTACTCCTGGTGTGGCCTTACCAGGGAAATATACAGGGGCAGAATTGCTTCCCCTCTTCTGCCGGTAGGGCCCCTAAATATAGAATCCAGCATCCTATTGGCTCTCCTATAAGTCTTACTGCAGATTGAAGTGGACTTCAGGATTTCAAAGATGGTAACTGCCAAATCACTTTCTACTTTAATGTGTCACACACTCGTACCATCATTCCGGTAATCAATTTTAAGATTCAATTTTTCTGTGCACATTACCTTTCACCATTTGGTGTTAATTACTTGTCAGATGGTAAACCATTTTTTGTAGTCTTCCCTCATCCTTTTGCATATTGACAGTCCCTTCCATAGTAGCTACCTTCCTGCAGAGTTTCATATCATCTACAAAGAGGCTCACCTTTCCCTTTTCATCTGTCTTATATCATTAATGTGCATACAGTATTGTATGTATTTGCCAGAACTGACCCCTAAAGGAAGCACACTTGTGACATCACTGACTACTGAGAAATTGCCATTTGGGCCACTCTTTGAATCCACCTTAGTTGCCACTAGTCAAGGTTTCCCAAAGACCCAGATCACTACCTTCTTTATTAGTCTCCCATGTGGCCCAGAGTAAAAGCCTTGCTGAAATCCAGGGGATCTATGATGCTGTAGTCACAGCTTTACAGCAATGTGACCTTACAGAATGAGATTTATGTTCACCACAATTGTGCTCAGCATAAACCCCTCCAGGAAACGTTTCTTTTCGGGGGCTTCACCACATGAACCCACCATGTTGGGGGGGGGGTCTGCCCCCCCGCACCCCCATACTAAATATAATCAACTCCAAGTCAGAGTTGATTCATGGAAGGGGTGCAAGACCAAGAGAAAGCAGTGCCGGGGTCCTGTGGGTACATTACAGCAGCAACAGTGATTGTCGCTGTAATGTACTTCGATTTCGAAATGTTGCTGCGGAGCCAGTATTTGAAATCCATTTATACAATACAGTTCACATTAAATTTACTGAGCAGTCAGTTGGAAAACTATTACCTTTATTTGAATACAATGAGTGGTCAACTAACTGAAATACCCTCTTCAGCTGCAGAATGTTGCCTTCAACTGAAAATATTCATGCAACTCATTTAGAGCTCAGCAGAACTGACTAACAATCAGATACAGCATCAGTGAGTAAGGATCAGTGATTGAGAGATTTCCTATGCAAAGATTTAATAGCTCAGATGCCAACAGGCTTTTAACTGGTTATACAATAAGTTTGATGTGAATTGTGTGGTAGCATTTCAGCCACATGACTCCTGTCTGCTGCCTTCATTACAAAATCAAAAAAGTCTATCAGCCTAATCTGACATGGTCTGCCTCTCATGAATCTATGCTGCCTTTCTTCTGTAACCCCTATTGTTCCAGGAACTTCACTATTTCTTCTTTGATAATGGTTTGTAGGAGTTTGCCCACAATGGATGTTAGAGAATTTTATAAAATAACATACTGTACTGATGTCAGTACAGCAAAGGTCAACAATATGATTCTGGACCAGCAGGGCATATCATATGAGGAACTGTTAGATGCCCTGACCATGTACTCACCATTGTCCATAAGGGAGATGGGTGACTTGAGAGAGACATTCAGGTTCCTGAGAGGAACAAACAAGGTGAATTCTGAGAAACTATTCATTAGGATTAATGAGCCAGTAATGAGGAGGCATGAACTGAAGCTGGGGGGAGAGGTTCATGAGGGATGTGAGGAAATGTTACCACATTGAGAGGGATCTATGAGCCATGAAACAGCCTACTGGCAGATGTACAACATTTATTTTATGAAATCACTGATGTCCCTGCTACTGTTCAAGATATATTCACATAGGGGTGTTGGATTTAGCAGTGACCTGTGGGTAATAATAGATAAATGATGCAGCATGACAAGCAGTGAGCAGCTGCTGTCAAGAGGACTGGAAGAATACTGGGGTGCATAAAAAAGAGGAGTGGCCAGCACAGCATGTTGAAGTAATCCAACCACTTTACAAGGCTCTAGTAAGCCCCCCCCCCAAGGATAACTGCATGCAGTTGTGGGCTCTAGAGTACAACATGGTAATTAAAGAAGTAAAGAAGTGCAATGCAGAGCTAGCACAATGAATACAGTATGGGGAAGAAAGTTATGAAACAATGCTAGAGGCCTGCAACATGTTCACCCTGGAGAAAAGTGAGACTTAGAGTGGTCCTGCTCTGAGTCTTCTGCATACTCATGGGTACCAACAAAACTGAACAATCAGAAATGTTTGACCTGGTGTAATACATATTTTGGGACACATCCTGAAGATCAGAGGCAGCAAATTCATGGAGTACCATTAGAAGGCATTTGTTCTCGAGGGTGGTTGACCTGTGGAACAGCCTACCAGTAGAGAGAAAATATATGAAGACATTAGAGTATGACTGGTCAAATGTATGCTTTCAAACGGAATAAGAGGGTACTCTGCAGAGTAGATTTGGTAGGGGATCCTTATGAATTACAACATGTTTTACTAAGAATACTTTTTTTTTATCTCTGCCTATAAAGAAGTAGGATGGACATGATGGGGCTAGTGACCCTTCTGACCTTAAAATACTATGTCATTCTGTAAGGGAAGTAATTTGGAGGGTCGCTTTACAAACAAAAAAAATATGAAAATGGACAGGCAAAGATGCTGGGCACCTTAGATTTCTTGGTATCATTTTACATTAAATGGTATAAATGGTAGTTAATGAAGATTTATTAAATAAGTTATTATCAGTACAATATTAAAACAACTTAATAAGCACTACTGTATTTTAAACATGGATGTAACTGACGGGTTGCTTTAAAATTAACATATTTATATTAAGGCAGTTATATTATGTTGAACAATATATAAATGAATTTTTAACAAACATTACAAAATATTTTAATAGACATGTACTTGTCATTAAAATGTAATGATGTCCTGATAGTACTCATTTATTATCTTTGCTACTACTGTATGTTTCAACCATCTATAAGGTGGCTAATAAGATAAAGCACGGTTCTATTATTAGTTTGATTGAGACATGTTCTCTAGTCTTCAGCCATCTGGCTAATGGATTTCATACAACCTAAGTAACAGTAGGGTCAAACTGTTGTCTTCCACATGTAGAAAAAGATAGTATAGTCAATCTAGTGTCTTCCACATAGTAGGGAAGGACAGTAAAGGTACACTATCAAGACATAACTATATTTTAAAACACAGATACTTATCTAATGAAATATTTTATGAGGTTTATGAATCTTTTATTGATTCCTCAATAAATTAAGAATAACTACTTTAATACAGATTTCTAAAATGCATAATTAACTACAAGTTGCATTCACAAAAAAAGCCATATTACTACAACGTCCTATTAACATCCAATTAAGTGGCAATAGCTTTTTTAACATAGGCTTAATATTTGTTATTAAGGCATCTTGATTGAAAGTAATATCAGTCAATGTTGCAATCATTAACTGTAGGGATTCAGGAAGCACCAATTTCAGGAAGACAATTCAAGAGAAAAAGGAAGGTAAAAAGTTTCAGTGAAGGAGGGCAGAAGAGAGGGAAAGAGAGAGAGAGAGAGAAAGAGAGAGAAATCAAATGGAGAAAGTAGATGGTCAGGGATATGATCTAAAATTCCAGTTTTTGGGAATCTCAGAGCTGTTGGATTTTGCAATTTTTAACTGAAATCTAATCAAGTTTGGATTTTGGGTCTGACCTTAAAATCTGATGGTCCTAACATTTGATAATCCATTTTTTTTTAACTGTGAGCAATATTTCATGAAGTAATGAAACAATCTGAATTGTCATACTGTAGTTCTGGATCATTGGATTTTAAGATCTAATTCAAGATCTTACCGTGGTTCACTCATTCCTGTTATGGTCAGTTTTAAATGAAGGGCCTGCCAGCAGAGTATGAAAGCTAGAACTGAAACAAATTGAGATTTAAACTAGGAGGTTACAGAAAAGCAGTAGATATAAATATGAAAATATAGGATGTTGGGTGACAATAGCGTGTTAATAATGGCAAATACATTTCAGTGACTGCAAAACAGCGACATGGATATAAGTGACTGGGGCATCAAAACAATGGTGCATTTCAGCCCTGCCTGTGTGATCCCACAGGTGTGGTGGTCGGTGTGGCGACAAGGATGGTTATATTGAGATGGGGAGTGAGATGGGGAGGCCTCATGCATAAATTACCAAAGTTAAGTGAACAGGTTGCTCTGGGTTGATGTTATTGGTGTTCCTTAGAATATCTGGTGAGAAGAGGCAAGAACTGAGTGCAGGGCTGGAGTGTGGTACCTAGGTGTGTTAGATTAGTTTACTCTGTGCAGCCCTCTGGTCAGTGACATATTGTGTGGTGCTCCATAGGTGTTTCCACTGAGCTGATATTTGGAATCTGTGTGTTACTTTATGTAGATAGTGGTTATCTCCTGTGTACTGTGTTGCTGTGGTAATTTGCTGATTTCTGCTGCACGGTTAATATTAGTTAGTTTCTAAATAAAATTGCACATTGGTGATGAACTTTGTGGTATTTTTGTCTTGCTTGCTGTTTTCCTGGGTGCGGGGTGTACCTCCCATGTCATTTTTTCTTTCGGGAGGTTTTGACTTGTTGGCATTGTGTTACATTACCGACATGGTCATGCTATTTTGCGTATACCGTCATTGTACTTGCTAGTTTTATTTCACTATTATTTTTTTTTATTGTAGTCTTTGTTATCTGGGTAAAGCCCACTAGGCACAAGTGCCTGTTTTTAGGGGTGACCTGGGAGCACTGGGTGGTTAAGTGACTTGCTCAGAATCACACAGTATGTGAGTGGAGGTTGTGAGACTCAAACCCAGGTCTGGTCTGCCTGATGTACCAAGCTCATTCACAGTTTGTTATTCTAACCTCTAGGCTATACTGCCATACCTAGTACTAACATGTAGTGTCTACATGGTACATTGCACCCACCAGAACAGCCTGCAAATAAGGAACAATAGTAAAGAGCAGTATTTTACCCTGCACTAGGGGGCTAGATGAGAATTGTGCTGAGCTAGGGTATGGGACAAGATGAGAATTGGGAGAGGGCTATGCCAAAACCATGTCTGAAATATGTGCGAGCCAAGGGTTCATATGGACTGAGATGTTTCTCTATACTCTGCTTCCAGATTCCTAGAGTAAAAACAACCTATGGTTTGGCTGCAATCAACTTTACACTCCCATCTCTATGGAACACCATGCAAAACTCACGAAAATTGTCCTCACTTCCAGGCTTATTTACATTCAAAGAGTTTCTAGCCGCATTTTTGAGGAAAACTTGCAACTGTTTTAGACAACAATGAGCCAACAGCAATGGACCCCTTTCACAAGTTCTGCAATTAGAACCTCACTTAAGACCCATCCCTATAGGGGACATCCAGCACCTATAGCCTACTCTCTTTTATCATGGCCCTCTTCATACCTTCTTCTTCTTCCCTTTACCACACACTTCCCTGCCTTCCATTTCCCTGCTTACTACCAACAGCAGGAGGTAGTCTAGGTTTGATGGCTCTCCTCCATCTCCTGTAAATTTATTGCTTATGAACTGCATTTTGTCATAACCTTGGCAGGTCTGTAGATATTGGCCTTTTGTGCCTCACCTGTACAATGTTTTTCACATTATTGAGCTTTCATGTCTGATACCGTGTACTTTATTGTAGTGTATATATTATATTGTTCTATGTCCAGGACCACTTTGAAAATTATCTTGTTCAATTGTGTTTATGCCTGGTTAAATAAAGTGATTGATTGATTGATTGATTGGTTGATTGAAACATGTTTTTCTGCATTTAAACTAGAGCTGTGGAAACTGCCAAAGTCCAATCATGTGAACTTTAATCCAAACAAAGTTCATTGATAAAGCTATGTGCCATCACTAAACAGACTCACTTTACAATGGATCCCAAAGCCACTAAACTAGTAGCACCACAAAGATTGCTGGGGAACCCTACATGTAGAGGTATGTGAATTTTGGAAAATTTCAGTTCCACAATAATTTCATGATGTCACACAACTTTGCAAAGCAATTCTCACTTCCGAAGTCAAACTTTGATAATCTGAAAACTCACGAAGTTGTACATTTATACCTTTGGTGGTGAAGTTCATTATGACTTCACAAAATGGCTAATTTATTCAGTGCTGTTGCTGCACCATGTGATCTTCAGATCACATGGTTACACTGCAGCAGGAAACAGACCAGAAGAACTGTGCTCTGTGTAGTTTTAGGAAGAATGTTCAAGAGATGGGATCTGCTCTGTACTTAGAGCTCAGTTTGACTTGATTTTTACTGCTCTTCATTGAATAAATCAATTTTTTTAATATTCTATTTGGTATTCTGCATCCACAGACTTAATTTTGAATGATTTTTCTACAGTTTATTTTTTACTTTCCCTTTCTGTGCGGTGCTGCAGTGCTGGACTAATGCTGTGCATATGTGTGAGGCGGGTGCAGGCATTTTTCTGCTGCCAACAACAGCTTTAGTTTCAGAAACCTTCAGTGCATTTTCAGTTTTTACTGTCACTCTCAGAAAATTTATTTTTCTCAAGTCCTGAGAATCTCATTTCCCATTTTTTTCTCTGGTCCTATAAGTTCCTCACAGTCTCAGTGTCCCAGTGGTACTAAAATAGTATTGTCTGCCAAGCCTGTGGCAGGTAGTTGTTGTTATTGTTCAGAATACTTAAATCCATTATTGCCATTTTGAATTTTTTGTTAATTTGATCTAGGTCTGGGTGAACTGTACCATGGGGATCTGGACTCCTGGATCGAACTCACAACCAAAGGATAAATATGGACTTCACCACAGAAGTCTGGTTCTGGGTCCGTGGAACTGCCATTTGTTCCATTTTGTGTATTGTTGCCATGGGGATGCCATCAGCAGGCTTGCTCCACATACAGGCAGTCGGTGGTATCCAATCAGGCAACAGACGGTCACATGATGCACTCACGGTATATAACTGTGCTAAGTGCGCAACACTGCCCAGACAAGAGGAGGATGGTCAGAGGGGCACCTTGCTCAGTCATTGCAGCAGACAGCCAAGAAAAGAAGGGAAGAAAAAGTAAGAGAGGGAAAGGAGACTTACTGGGGAGAGGGTGGAGAGAAACTGATCATCGTGGGAGGGTTATGTATCAGGACTGGCAAAAGGAGGAATCAGAAGGGACTGGGTAGATAGCGGTGCCTTGAGTGCCTGCTGGGGGTGGATGCAAAAAGGCATACTGTGTGGCAGTGTGACTCTGTACATGAGCAAGGGCAGGCTGGCAAACATTTTGACTTGTGCCATTGCAGATGATTCAGAGGAGAGAGGTAGAGGCTACTGGAGGCCCAAGAGAAATTTTGCAGTTACAGAAAATCCCAAATGAAAGTTTATTTTCCTTTTCTTGGCCTCAGACAGCGTAGCTACGTATACATAAGCAAGGGCAGGCTTGCAAAATCTTTGACTTGTGCCATTCCAGATCCAGAGGATTGAACCACAGAAAGCACATGAGCTAGCTAACACTGAGGCAGAGGGCTAGCTTAGGTTACTCCTCCTAGCTACATTTCTCGAAATTCTAGTAATTTGCAAGATTCCAAACTGTAACTGCATACATTGTGCTTTTGATTTGGCCTGATAAAGAACAATTATATATCCTTGATTCAAGGTCTTACCTTATAGGAGCAGACAGGGATTCCTGGTGTGCTTCTTGCCTGATCAGATGCATGATTCAAAACTGGAGAGCAGGGATTTCTGGGACCTGGATATGCTAGAAATTTGATCTGGGTCATGTGCATCACTAGCCTATCAGGTGGACTAAAACCCATGAGGTAATGTCTGGAGTGCCATGGATGCCAACCAATCACAATTTACAGTTACAGTGCAGAAAATCCCAAATGAAAGTTTTTTTCTTCTCTTGGCCTCAGACAGTGTAGCTGTTGCATGAGCAAGGGCAGGCTGGCAAAATCTTTGACTTGTGCCATTCCAGATCCAGAGGAGATAAGGAGAGACTAATGGGGGCCCAAGAGAAATTTCAAAGTTACAGAAAATCCCAAATATTATTTTTCCTGCCTTTAGTGTTGCTGTGTGTACAGGACAAGGGCAGCAGGCTGACAAAATAAATCTTTGACTTCTGACATCCAGAGGGAAGAAAGAGAGAGAGAGAGAGAGAGAGAGAAAGAGACTGCAGAGTGGCCCACGAGAAATGTAACAGTCCCAGAAATCTCAAATCATTTTTTTTTCCTGACTTCAGTGTGGCTGTGTGTACAGGGAAAGGGCAGAAGGCTGGCATAATAAATCTTTGACTTGTGCCTTCTAGAGGGGAGGCAGAGAGACTGTGGGGGGGGGCATGTGAGAAATTTAACAGTCCCAGAAATCCCAAATAAAATGTGTTTTTCTGGCTTCAGTGTGGCAGTGTGTACAGGGCAGTAGGCAAGCAAAATAAATCTTTGACTTGTGCCAACCAATCACGAATAATGATCACTTGTTAACATTCATTCATGATTTCATGTATATAAAAAAAAAATAATTACTGTTCAGACAAACAACATAAACCTGTGCTGCTGGCAGTGGGTGACCCAGGGGCTAATCTGACTTTATGACTCATAGTAGGTTGTTTGCACTACAACACAACTAAAGTACAACTACTGTACACACAAGTATCATCATCAACTCTCGTTCCCCATTATTCTTCCTTTTTATCATTAGTTTTATAGTATATCATGTAACATTAAGTATAAGCATTAACCAACCCCCAGTGTGGGACTGTGCTACATGTGGTTGTACACCAGATGTGTCTGCATCTCCAATTCAAATTCTTAGGCACACTTAACAGTTGCTGAATTTGGTCACTTAACAGTAACTAACTGTACTGTAGGAGTCAGTCAAGTAATCTTGGAAGGGACTGGTGATGGAATGCTGTACTGTCAGTGTTCTGTGTACAGTCATGAGTCACAACAGTAAATTTGTAGGTGGGAGTCATCAGAAGGACATCACATTAGTTAGAGGGAATCTTTTTTTTCAGGTTAGAATACTAAGAAAAATGGATCAAAGTGTTGATGAGGCACATTCTATTTCTCAGGTAGACAATGGTACTGCAAAAGTCAGTAATCAGCCTGAAAAGGGAAAATAAAATCAAACCACCAAAAAGTGATGTTTTCACGCCTAAGGTTTTGTCTTCTAAGCGGATGTTTGAATCCAAAAAAAGGTGAATATCTCAGATCATCATAAGCCCCAAGTAAAAAAAAGTTATATCATTAAAAAAAATAAAGGTTTGATGGGTACCACCTGCAGAGGCACCCAATGATATGGAACAATTGCATAGTATGCTACAGCCAGTCCCTCACCCTCATCCAATTCTTCTGAGGTTGAACCTGATGAATGAAATAATAAAGATGAAGAGAATGATCAGGCAGCACAAGGTTTACTTTAGGGGATGGAAATTGCAGATGAGGAAGAAACTGGCAGAAATGTTTTGGTTGTAGAGGGGGGCAGTGGGAATAAACCACAAGAGGATCAAGCCCAAGAAAAATCTGGGGGGAGGGGACCCTGAAAAGCTGACTGAGGTGCCATGCCTTCCTTGTAAAAAAAAATAAAAAATATGGAATCTTTTGTTTTGGGTTACACTTCTCCAGCAGTGCTTCCAATGAGTTGGTAGAAACATGTGTTGTTTATAAACAGTCAGTCAGCAGGGGTAAAAAGAAAGGAGCACTGGGAACTTCAGCACTGAAAAGGCACCTAGGCAGATGTCATAACATTGCTGATAACTCCAGTTGTGAGTCTTGAAGAGAAAGTGACATTGATAGCTCACTACACTTGGGGGTAACTCCCAATAGATGAAAGCAGTGGCAGCCCATGCAGCACTACTAAAACACCTCCACCACCACTTCCTTCCATTCAAAGCACTTCTCCTACTGTTACTGAAAGTGACCATGCATTCAAAAGCCCTCCTCCTTCAAGGAGACAGCTTACATCTCAGAAACATATGAGTGTAAAGCCAAATATGCTTTGACTCACCCTGCTGCTGTAACAATAAACAAAACAATCTCAGAAATTATAGCTGTTGATTTACTACCATGTAACCTGGTTGAACATATAGGATTCAGGTACATCTCACAACAGATAGCTGGACAAGCTGTCGGCCTTGAACCCTTCATGTTTGTTACGGCACATTGAGCATTTATTGATAATTCATGTGGGACTAGGGACAGTGAAGCACTGCAGTTTGCTATTCTAAGAATGTTTTATTTTCCTTCTCAACATACCTCATACAACATCAGTGAAGAGCTCCAAAAATCAATACAGGAATGGTTCACTTCACAGGGACTGTCAGTTGGCTTTATAGTTGCAGATAATGGATCCAACATAAGGAAGGTCTTAAAGGAGGGGGGCTTTGTTCACATCCGTTGCTTTGCGCATTGCTTAAATTTAATAGTTCATGGTTTTCTCGATGAATGACAGGGAGATTAAGGCTCTTGTCAGCACTGCTTAAAGACTATGCTCTCATTTCAGTCACTCAGGTAAAGCCCATTACTTGTTTAATGAAATACAGCAAGAGCACAGATTACCTTTGCACAAACTGTTCTAAGACATTTCTACTAGATGGGATTCATCCTTTTATATGTTCAAAGGCAGCTGGAACAAAAAAAAAAGCTGTTAGGCAGAACACTTTAAAAAATAAAATTGGTGATGCAGATGTCTATAATACTCTACGCAGTGGACCATACTGCAGTTTCTAATTTTTCTGCTCCTGCCATTTGATGAAATCACCAGGGAGGATAGTGCAAACACAGCAACTCTCGGCTAGGTGATACCCCTAATGAAAAATGTTAAAATTCAGATTGAATCTGATTAGTGAAAAGTTAGAGAAGCAAGACAGTTCCATGATCACACAGGCTGCCGGTGGTGCTTCCATCACATGCAGGTGACCCTCCAGAACACAATAAGATCTAACAAGACATATGCTCAAAAAAGTTGAAGAAGATGACAAACTATATAAAATGCTTCATTCTGAGTACTACATTAAAACAATAATCTTGGGCCCATGATACAAATCAAAGCAACTATTGAGTGATGATGATGACACTTGTTTGAAGATAAACAAACAAGAAATAATTGATGAGGTGCATGCTGTCATGGAACAGAGTACAACAGCAGCACCACATTCAGAATCTTCTTCATGACACAGCACAGCATCAGGTAGCCCATCCTGTACTGTAGTGGCATTTCTCCCTCTTCCTCCTCAGCCACTGCAGCTGAATCTTCTTCATCACTAGCCAAACATAGCACTGTCCCACAGTCACTTGGTTCAGTTTTGTGCCTCTGGAGTCACTTAGAAGATGTAATTGTAACATCTTCTTCATCTGCCTCTTTTAACACAGCCTCAGCACAGACAATTGTTGAAATGCACCTAGCAGAGCCCAATATCAGCTGGAATGCTGATCCTTTGCAATACTGGAAATCCAAACAAAATATGTGGCATGCTTTAGTAAACATTGCAATAAAGTACATGAATTGCCCTCCGACTAGCATCTGTTCAGAATGATTGTTTAGTTAATCTGGTAACATCATTACTGACACATGATCATGTTTGACAACAGAAAATGCTGAGCTCGTCACATTTCTCAAAGTCAACATTCCTCACTTTAATTTCAAATATGATACCTGAATAAAACATACACTGACTTCTCTGAGCAGGCCCTGTCCATATAACACTTTCAAGAATTTGTGCCTCGGGTGAAAATCTTTTGTGAATAGGGTCAACTACATGAGGTAGCAATTAACTGCAACAAGTCAGGTCAGGGCAGACTAGACCAGGCCATTATTACTTGAATGATCACATCAGCAGCACAGAATAGAAAACAAATAATAACATCAGTGGGTTCAGAGTCCAAATACAGCAAGCAACTGCATTTCATGTCACAAACTTACTTGGTGGTACCTGGTACCACTATCTGAACTGGAAAGTAGAGCACTGCTGTCTACTACCACTACTACTATTATCACTTTTTTGTCCTTACGAGTCACGACTACTACTTATCACTTTTAGTCCTTACTTCAGTCCTTACTACTATTACTTATCACTTGTTTTGCCCTCAGCAACTGATCCTGACTGTGCTGTTTTAATTTTCGTATAGAGCATGGCTTAAAAAATGCATGAAACCGAGAAACTGAATACTCTTTGTATATTTCTCACACCCCCATACTTGACTGTGATTACTTCACAGAAAAAAATGCTACTAAATTGAAAATTCATATAATTTCTTTATTGTTTGTGTGTGCGTGGTATGCTAGCCTGGTTACATCTCACTTACAGTAACTGGGCTGATATCACTATCTTACTGTATTTTATTTTTGATACTTAAATTACTTGGCAGTAGTTGGCAGCAATTGTGGAACTAGGAGAGATATGATTCTCTTGTGTGTCATCAGGTCTTCAGGTGGCAGTGGTAAACTTTTTTATGACTGCACTGTACTTGACCAATGCAAAGTGTGACTGGCACGCCTGCATGGTGGTGATGATCACTATGTCTTTTGTTTTTCTTCATTCAGGATTCAGCATGTTGATCAGATTCAGTAGAAGTACCCTTACCCAAGCAGACTACTATATTAAAAGTAGATTAGCATGTAGATGACCTTCTGACTGCAAAAATAAAGTTCCTTAGTAGTATTTTAGTAGTCAATTGGTTTAGCATTCATTTTGTCATTCATTCAGAGCTGATGCTACTGTTAAATACTGCTAAATTTGTTTACTGTTATTAGTCATTAGCAAGCAGAAGCAGTATAACAATGTTTTTTTTAGCAGCTGAAGATCGCAAACCACACAAGAACCTTGTTTTCATTGATTGAACTATTTATTGATAGTCATGTCAAAAACGTTCACATATAGGACACTCAATGATCATCTGTGCAGAACACAGTAGACATTAACATTTTTTTAAATGTGTTTTAAACATGTTATGTAATTATTTTGTTGTGCTTCATGATAATTCATATACAGCATAGTTTGTTATCTGCAAATGATGGAATGCAAGCATCACGGTAATCCACTGTCTTTTAAAAGAGCTGGTGACATGACAGTGCCATGCAATTCTGTGTAGCTGCCTTCCCCTGGAGTTTTTTCAACTGAAAAAGTAATATTATTATGCTCACAGCAGTGGGATAATATGTGTATGAGCCAAGCAGACAAGCAGCACTGCAGTACCACCCCTAAAAATGACATAATTATAATATTCTGTGGAGAGCGGGGCTGCAGGCACTCTATGGGGAATATAATGTAATTTTTGATGTGGGCTGCTGATATGTCCTATTATCTTTGATAGCATTTTTACATGTATGGGGCTAATATAACATATGTATTAGCCCCATACTTGTAAATATCATGAAAGAAAAGCTAAGTATATATTGTCAGCCTTCATCCCCCAATTTCATTACATTCTCCACTGAGTGTCTGCATCCCCACTTCTGAGCGCACGTCATAATTATGGAGCACTCCTTCTCTATTTGTCTCGTACACGTAAGGTATGCCCAGTGTTGAGAGACAAATAATCTGAAATATACTTGTCAGAAAATGTTACTTTTGTTTTGAAATGGCTCCTGGTGGATGCAATTGCACATTATTGTAAAATGGATATTAATGGAAGGTATAATTCAGACATATTCATTCATCAGAGAGCCTGACAATTGATGAATGCTTAGTGCACAAACAGTGGCTATGCTAATCTTGTTATTCTTTTTTTTTTATCACAACATTATTTTGTCCACTGCTGCAGACCTGGCAAGGGCTACAACACCCCCCCCCAGAGGGGTACATCCTCTGTCCCCATCGGGGCCATCAGGGGTCCTGCTGGGTACTGGTATTTTTCCTCTGTTTTTCTCCCCTTGTGCCTACTCACCATGCAATGGGTGCAGCCGCTGTCTCCACCTCTGTGGAGGCAGCCAAGCACCCAGTGCATGGGCAGAACCCCTCTAGCTGTGCTGACACACATAGCATAAACCCCCATCCCAAGGAAGGAGAGCAATGATGCTCAATCATTACCTCCCCTGCCAGCCCCCAAACAACCCAAATCTGTTCCTGTACCCAGGTCACTGATGTGGAGAAAGGTGTGGTGTCCAGCACCTCAGCCCTCAGTGCCACTGGGCTGATCTTGATATTCTTATGTAAAATCTGATGTGTCATAAAGTAAGATCTCTTTCATTATGTTCTCCCACAAAAAAGCCACTATTGTGAAAACTGACTGAAATGAGAGAATAACAAAAATGATATGCTAATTTCTTACTGATTTTGATCTTCTGGAAGAATTGAGTAAAGAAATTTTCAGTAGAATGCACAATTATATCACAGAAAATGACAGCTGTTAGTGAAAGTACAATGGCACAGGTCAGTGACATTGACCAATTAGAAGCTGTCAATGAAAATGGCAATCTCCGATCTGACAGTAATGCTACTGACCCCAGTTATTGACTGAAGTACTTCATCAATGTTACTTTGTTAAACAATATCATGGATTTGTTAAGTTAAATAACCTTACTGTTAACTGCAGACAGGTTTATGAGGGACTGGGTTAGTGTTAAAGGTAAGGTCATAACAGCGGAAAAAGTGAAGGGGGAAGAGGTGGTCTTGGGGGATAACAGTGGTGTTTGCAGTGCCAGCTGAAGTAGAGTATACTGGAAGATGCATATTTAAGCAGATTGGATAGACTGGTATGGCTTGTATTTGCTGTTATTTAATATGTTTGTATATTCATATTACAGTGAAGCCTATTTGTTAATTAAAACTTACTTCATTAATTTGTGCTTGCTGCATGACTTAATTTTGTTTAGCGGTTTACAGTTTCAGCTGTAGTTAGAATAAAAATGTTCTTAGAATTTACTTTGAGTGAGTCATGATGTCACTGTTATACATATTATTCAATACCCCAAAAATATATCTTAGGAAAAAAACTGAAATTGTTCTTAAAAAGAAATGTATTTTAATTACATGTTTTGCTATTGTATGTCATTTATTGAAAAGAACAACTTTATTTAGAAAAGGTATACACTGAAAATAAATTACATGTAATGACATTTAATAAACTTCTGAATATATTTTCACCTAACAAAAGGTCCATTTTGTGCTGTGAGCAATCATGCCATTGTCTCTTTAAGCATCCAGTTTTGAACAACATATAGATGTCAGTATTGCACCTTTAAGTATTGCTTTATCCATTATCTTAACAAAACCAAAAATTCTGCATCTCTACACACAGAGAGCCTTCTGTTGCAACAACTATGTACACTGAAAGCTACTGGCAGTATTACATGTCAATGGATGGCCCACCATGCAAATTTGTCAGTTCAGGTGACCACATGGCAGTTAAGGGTTTAACATGATGATTTTGTTTCCTTTTTTAGTTCTTAGATATGTAATCCTTACTGCACTCTATTCCATACTTATTTGTGTTGTACTTTAGTCCAGAGTGAAATCATTGCAGTCCTACAAAAATGTTTCTTAGTCAATTACCCTCTGACTGCATGGTTTTATTTGGCTCTTGACATGATAAATGAGTGAGTGATACAGGTAGAGTTATCCATTTACTGGCAATGGTGACTACTGAAGATGTTCTTTTTTCTCTTTTATCTGGCATAATGATTACTTATCAGTCCCAGAAAATATGAATACTGCAATCTTATGTTGCATAGAGATGCATCAGGGTTTGTTTTGTTTTGAAATTCTGTCTGTTTTCAATTTTTCCTTGTAATTTCAGTTTGCTAAGTTTTCCTGTGTATTTCTTTAATTGTGCCTTTCTTTTGGATTTTTCTACTAATGCAAATTGCACTCTAAACAAAAATCAAGAAAAAAAAGTGAGGTCAAATTATAAATGGCGAAGTTTCCAATCACCAGTCCAATCTGCCAATCAGTGTTCTTTGTTGTCTATGGCCCCCCACCCCATATTCAATACTTTGTGGTGGCTAGCATTCCCTCCACTTACCCGATCACCCTCCTAAAAGGTGTCTCTGTGGCCAAGCAATTCTCTCCAGTCACCCAGTAAAATGTTCAAAATAGCAAAAATTGTCCATATTGTCCAGTGTAATTCCCCAATTCTGATCCCTCATAAAGGAAAGTGATAATGAAAATTAAATTGTATCATGGTGGTGTGGCGTACCACACTCCCTATATCAGATTCCCTGTATACAGAAATTTGCACCTTTCCTTGGTGGTCTAGTGGAATCCCTAGCCCCACACCTCAGCAGGTAATACCCCAACAACCCACTCCCCCAACTGTACCACAAGTGGGTGTGCAGCACAGCCCTCTGCTCTCTGCTACAGCTGACCATCTTAGTGAGCTGCCAATGATTGAGTGCATACCTCTATAAGCATACAGTCATTCACTCTCAGCTTGTGCTCATTCCATGAGCTCCTTCAAGATGGTATGTTGTCACTGAACACAAGGTTTAAGTGCCATTCTGGTCATCATTGAGGGGAGCTGGTGGTTAACAACTCTGCCCCCCCCATATGGCCCACCCTGCCATTGATGAGAACAGTTCTTCACTGTTGCCTGTACTGCTAACAGAACTGAAAGGTTACATAATGAGTTCATGATGGCAATGAATGAGTACATGCTCATCCACTGACAGCTCAAATAGGTGACTGTCTGTGGCAGATGTTGGATGGCTATGCTGTTTGTCCAGTTCTGGTAATGGGCTGAGGGGTCCAGTACACCACCACTGAAAGTTTTACATTTCTGTATACAGGTGATTGGTGATAGGGTCTGTTGTCTGGTGATGGGGGGGGGGTGTTACACTGCAGACCAGGTACACCTTCTACAATACTGGCCCATGGATTGAGATTGGTGGGACCACTAGTCACAATGGAATATTTGTTATTGTGCCTTTAATTGGAAGTTAGTAGCCATTAGAGACACTATTCCAAAAAAAAATAAAATCCACAAAATGCTGAGTTTGAACTCCATAGAGCAAAAATCCATCATCGGAGTTCAAAGTCTTCCTTTGCATATTGTTTTTTTAGTTCTTATTTTACAAATTTCAATACTGTGTTAAATTAGCTATTCATGAAAGAAGCTCCTTTGTAAGATGTTCCTATCTGAGGTATTACATCATGTCAGCTGCTCTTTCACATGTACAAGTGCCTATGAAGTCCATTACAGTTTTGTTAAATAATTATTTTCTTTTGCAGCTGTTACAACTTTGTGCACTAATCCCAGTCATGTGTGTTAGGTGGTTCACATATGAAATGGTTATAATTGACTTCCGCATATATGCATGATGTCACTATACTGCTGATCCTAATTGCTTCCAGCTTGTCATTTGTGGGTGTTACCCTGGTAATGGTATCGGATGCATCATACTCACAGTCAAAAGGCACAATAAGAGCAACATTCCTGATACATGCAAGGGAGTCTTTGAACTGGATGAAACTTTGCACACTACCAAAAGCAGTGTTTGTATTCTGTAAATACTTAACAACATGTTGATTTCTTTTAGTTATGTTCTTGTATGATGCAGCATATATATATAGCACAATTTTTCAGTTAGATACACTTTGTGATCTGTTGTTACATTGTCAGAGTAAATGCCATATTCATGAATGATTGCATCAAATTCCAACTCAGTTATCACATTTAGTCAATAATGAATCCCTGGATTATATTAAAGTGTTTCAGGAACATGAACCAGAATGGACCCTTGATTCCTCTGACAAAATATGATTTTTCCCCTGTTTTCAATTTCTGTACTGTTGCTTTTACATCTTCTTTTACATTTTCAGGTGTACTTGGGGGTCCTTTAGGGTCAATAATTTGGTAAGGAAATACGTGACAGTGGCCAACAGATTGAGTTTTATATGTCTTGCCTTCTTGTAGGCAAAACCAGCAGCTTGAATGTCTATTAAATTGTACAGAGTTTGAAACCTGACAATGTGCAGGCAGATCACAAGTGCATGTAAGCAGTGTATTCTGACGTGAAACTGTTCCCAGTGTCATCAGCCAATTGTGCTCCAATTTCTAGTTCACGAATTTCTTGATATAATGGTTCAAGAAAGCTCCACATAATTGGCTTTTTAGCTCCAATCCAAACTCCATAGAATAACACATTGTGTTTAAGCTTTCTGTGGAAAGAAGGGCGTTCATTCACCAAAAGATACACTAACCACATTGAAACTTTAGAACTTTTAAAGATGGGCACACCATCAGTATTCATGACAAATTAGATATTATTTGGGTTGTTGAAAAATCCATTATGAAATAACTCTAAATAAATACTTCCATCATACACATCAGATATGGTGTGTGGTGAAGCCTTCTTATAATGTTGAAATCTATGTGTTCTCACCATATCAGCAAAAGATTTTCTCCAGAACATAACTTGCAGCTGTTTCACAATGGAGTGACAGACAAAATAGGCAGTAGCACCTGGCAATGTGAGATCTTTCAGACAGGAGCATTAGGACACTGGGTTCTTTATCCACATGGGTGTAACACCATGAACAGAAATATTGAATGTCTGGTGCATATATGTACTTTTTTAAACATCCCTTAAATCTGTACAGAGTTGGAAACATGTTGTGCCCTGATGGCAGCAGCAAACACAAAAATGATATCAAATATTCTAAGGCTTCATCAAAGAGTTTAAAACAAATCACAAAGCAGCACAATAGTAGGACAACAGCTCCCAGACTGTGGCTTGACCCTGGATGTAAAGGGCATTTTTCTCCATGTTCTTCAGAGTCAGTTTCTTCTACAACATTTACTGGGTTATCAATAACAGCTTGGGTCATGTCATCAAACAAAGATTGAAATTCATCATTTACATCACTGTCTGCAAGATCAGAATACTTTTTCTGTCTAATGTTGTTGTGAATAGCATCAATCAGATTATCGACACTGATCTTCTTCATCATTCATTTGGGGTACATAATTTACTTTGCAGAGTTCTTCATTACTTATGTCCACTACTGTAGCATCATCTACAATGCCCACATCACCCATATATGTTAAATCCTCAGTGATTTTTGTTAGTGTGTCCATGTCCAGATTCTGCTTATGACTTTTCAGTAATGGCTCAGAGTCTGCATTGACTTCCACCTTACTTTCTTCTAAAGCACAATAATCCTATGAAAGAAAAAGGTCAACATGAAAATGTAAATTATAAGTCACTAAATGCACTATAAATTTAGTGCTGCCTATATGATATACAATTTGAATGTAGTGGTCTCTTTTTCCTATGGTGCAGGAACACTGAGTAGTACACTCTCCATCTATACAGGAAAACAATGAATAACACACCACTAGCCAAAGTACTAAGAAAACACCAAAAGGTGTTTGTTCCTCTTTGATACTCATGTGTATTGTTGGGCATAAACACTTGCAAAGCAATTCCCAATGGTGAGAGAGTTGCAGAAGTAAGGACAACTGGGGTCCAGAGATCACCACATAGTGAGGTATAGCATAGTGACAGGGACTCAGTCACTTCACACAGAGGCAAAGGTTTTAGAGTTCAAAATTCTGGACTGCACTGAAATGGGGAGATGTATCATAGTAGCCCTGGAGAAGAGGGAGGTAAGAGTGGGGGAGTTGAAGAGCAGTGGGGGCATCTGAAAGGTGCCATAGTGGAAGTGACAAACCAGTTCATTCAGATGGTATGCAAAGGCAGGAGAAGAAGGAAACCACTGTCATTCTCGAAAGAGTTGGCAGACAAGGATAAGGGATAAAATAGAGTTTTTCAGAACTATAAGGAGACCCAAAGGGATGGAAGACATGAAGGTGTACCTACGGTGACTAAGGAAAGCAAGAAATGCAGTTAGGAGTGCAAAAGCATGGACTGCATAGGGATTAGCTCAGATGGTGAAGAAAGGGGAAAATACATTCTATAGGTACATCAGCAAAAGAAAAAAGCTTGGAGATGGGTGAATTTTAATTCTCAAAGGGGATGACGGAGAGTGTAAAGATGGAGACCTAGACAAGGCTGAAATACTGAATAAATACTTCTGGTCAGTATTTACTGAAGATAGGAGGGTCATGGACCACAGCTGGGTAACAGATTCAAAGAGGTGGTAGACAGGTGTACACCACTCCATTCATAGTTGAGAGTGTCCTGGAAGAGCTCATAAAACTGAAGATGAACAAAGCAATGGTACCAGATAGCAGACACCAGAGGATATTAAGGGAACTGTCATCTCCTATGCCAGCCATGTTCACAGAGTCACTCAATATTGGACCGGTTAAAGAGGAATGGAATAAGACTCATGTAGTCACTCTACACAAAAATGGTACTAGGGATGAGGCAGGTAGCTATAGGTCACCTAGCCTGACCTCAGTAGGGGTAAGATGATGGAAACAGGCATTAAAGAAAAGATAGTGGCATACCTTGAATCCAATGGTGCCCAGGATCCGAGGAAAATGGATTCACAGCAGGAAGGTCATGTCAGACGAATCTGAAAGATATTTGGATTGGGTAATGAAGAAAGTAAATGGGGGGCGCTGGTAGATGACACCTACCTCAGTTTCAGCAAGGTCTTCAACACCTTCACACATAAAAGGGTGGTTAACAAGATGTGTGGTGTGGGCATTTGACTCAAGGTGGTAAATTGGGTTAGGAACTGGCTAACCCATTGGAGGCAGAGGGTGGTGACCAGTGGGATACCACAGGGATCAGTTCTTGCACCAGTTCTGTTCAATGTCTTCCATAGTAACATTGTGTATGGTCTGGAGGGAAATGTCTCCCTATTTGCGGTTGACACCAAGATCTGCAAAAGGGTGAGAAGGTGTCAAAGGCCCTTCTGAAGTCTAGATAGACCACATCCGATGCCCTTTCTCCAATGCACCTCCCTAGTCACCCAGACAATTAAATCACTGATACTGGTTTCACATGACCTCCATGCTATGAAACCATGATGCCAGTCATCTTGAAGCCCATCTTACTATAGGTACTCTGTCCTTCTGTAGTTCAGCAGGTATATCATCAAGGGGCTTAATGGTAAATCCCGCTCCACCCCCTCACAAATTAGCATTAATGGTACTACCATCACAGACACACTTCACATAGCTAACTGCCTCAACTCCACCTTCTCAGACCTCAGCTCATTCCTCCCTAGCAACTTTTTCAATCCAATTCAGCCTACACCACCTCCTGGGCTCCTCCACCCCCCCCTTCAAACTCAGAGTCATTACCCCTACAGAAATGAAAGCCTACCTGTCCAAAGCCCTCCAGAGCTCCAATTATTGTAAATATGCCTTCAATATGAGTATCCTATACCTTGCACTAGACTCAGTTATCTCCCCACTTCAAGGACCTTCTAAATCTGTCCCTGCACCTGGGCCAGTTCCCAACCTCATGGAAAATGGCAGTGATAACACCAATACTGAAATGTGGTGACAGCTCCCTCCCAAGCCACTACCAGCCCATCTCAATTCTCCCCCCACTCTCTAAAGCCCTTGAAAAGATCATGGCCAATGAGCTTGTTGACTATCTCCTCACGCACAACCTCTTATGTAGTAAGCAGTATGGTTTCAGAGCTGGTCATAGCACTACGACTGCCCTCACAGAATTCGCTCACTCCCTGCACTCCACACTTGACAAGGTGCACCTCACATGGACTGTGTTTATAGACCTCTCAAAGGCCTTCGACACAGTTCATCACCCCCTCCTCCTTAACACATTACAACAAATTGGGATCTCTCATTGTCTACTCTCATGGTACTCCAGCTATCTTTCATCTAGAACCCAGTGTGTTAAAATTAATAATACCATATCTACTATGCTGTCTGTGTACTCAGGAGTTCTCCAGGGATCTATCCTGGGTCCCCTGCTATTCAGCATCTACCTCAATGCCCTGCCTACATCCTGCCCCGGCAACCTTCTCCTCTATGCGGACGATGCTGATCTTTACGCAACACATCCTGATCCTCTCTCTCCAGCGTACCTTACAAAACTCCTTCTCTCAGATTGAATGCTGGTTTGCTGAACACAGATTGGTGGTAAACATTAAATAAACTAAGACAATGCTCTATGCTCACTGACAAAACAGATCAAAGGATTTCCCCCTTGAAATAATCACTGCCTCTCTCATCCCACTGAAACAGGTCCAGTATTACATTTGACTCTTCCATCTCATTCCATGAAAATAGAAAGATTCTCACCTCCACCACCAACACCCACATTGGTCTTCTGTACAGACATAAAGACTGCCTGCCACCTGAAGCACTTCACCTAGCCATTACCTCCTCAATCTTATCACTGGTGGACTATGGCCTCACAATATATGCTGCCGCCTACCCTACAGCGCTTCATCAAATACAAGTAGTCATCAATAAGGCCTGCCGGCTCCTCAGAAATACACATACCTGCACCTTATATGTGCTCACCAGTATCCTCTCCCTTGAGGAAAGACTATTATACCAGACCTGTCTCTTCACCAAAAAAATCCACCTTGGTTTAACCCCAATAGGTCTCATGGCTTCTCTTCAGGCAGCCACAACCTCAGCGTTCACATGTGCTGCCCCAAAAAGTATCTGGAAGGTGCCTAGGGTCAGGACCACCCTGGTCCAGTGATGCTTCCCCCTTAGAGCTCCATCCTGGTACATTGCCTTCCGATTGGCTGTCACATCAATCACCAATCTAGGTCCTTTTAAAGCTGCCTTAAAGGCCCATATCCTCTCCTCACATCAATGCCTGAGTAACTAGTAACCTGTGGATCCTGCACCATGCTGCTAGGCCATGCACCCATCCTTGGCCTGGCAGTGGAGAGCCCTCACTGTTTCTAGCCTACAGGCTCCTCACCTCCCTTGGCTATCATATAGTTGCACTGGACTATTAATGCATCGTATTATGTATAAGACAAGGCCTCCCTGAGATGTCTTACTACCAACTCATATCATGCATTGCTTTAGCTACCAATTGTATAGGTCTTAACCAAGTATTAGGTAAATATGTTGATAACTCTGCCCTGCTTTAGCTACCAAATGTATAGGCATTAACCAGTGCTCATTGTATTTACACTCCATATGATTGCTCACCCACATTTCTTCTATGTATGTACTGTATGAATGTCTATGTTTCATTCTGACGTGGAGCCTTTGGAAATGAGTCTATGATTCAAAGTGTTGTAATTCTGATTTCCTAAATAAATAAATAAAATAAATATTGCTTGAATTTGCTAACCTCCTTCTCCCAGCTTCTGCTTTTTACATAGGGACCACATCAGCACTCCTGCACTTCTTCGTAATCCTCCCACTCCATTATGTGCTTAATATTGTTTCTAGTGAAGCCGTTAAAACCAAGCAGAGTCATGTTTGGCACCATGGCCTTGTTTTCCTCTTGGGCTTCTGATCCTCTCAGACACTTTTCTCCAGAAATGAAGTTGTGTCCACCACCACTGCCAGTGCTTGCTGACACATGTTGGCCCATCCACACCTTCCATTTCTTAGACTGAACTAAAGTACTCAGTTTAAATCACACAGTAGCTGTTTTGCTGCATGTTTGTTGGCACAGTCCCATCTGCTCTCTTGACCCTCACTTTCCCTTTTTCACAGGTACATGAAGAATGCCTGAATCCTAGTTTTTTCCTCCCTGAAGATCCTTTTGTCCATGTATTGGTTTGCTGCTACCACCAGCCTTTATGCCTTTCTTTGTCTATTTATATACAACTCTGTCCTCCTCCTCTGTCTGTTTGTGGTAGTTCCAAATAGCTGTGTTTTCAACCTTAGACCCTTATTCATCTTTACTGACAACTATAGTGGCCTCATTCTTCTACTTTTAGACTTGATGATTTACTTCACTTTGCCATTGCCTTATTTTAATTCTTCCCTTATCCTTTTGCATTATGCCTGCAATCCCACATCCAACCCCTTCAATAATTTATTAGACACTCCTTTTTTATTGTCTCTCTTCTACCAATACATCTAAGTTGCACAAAAATAAACTAATTAATGTGCCTCCTAACTGTGCATCCCCTATTGAGTTTCTACAAATTACAAAATAATATTATTAACAATGCTCATTCTTGAAATGTACATACCAAAAATGTCCATTTCATGTAAGGTCCATGAGGTCTTCTCTCTTATGGATTGCTGCTTTCACCTTCTTCTCTTTCTCAAATTTTCACTTCTTGTTCATTACTTTTCTCCTCCATTGTACCACTTTCTGTGCAAACAAACAATAAAAACATGGGTTAAAAAAAGGATTGGACAAGTAATTTGTCAAACACCATCACCTAACAGAGCATTTACTCTACCATTTAATTCACTGTTCTAGTTATTTACAAGACTAAATATTCCTGCAGAGGTTGGCACTAAATATAGTTTCAGAAACCCAGATGAAAATGGCAGGCAATGAAGGCAGTAGTGAAGCAAGAGATAGAAACAGCTAACCAAAAAAAAAAGTTTTAAACAGGAAGGGTGAGAGACAGGTGGGTAGTGATGCAATGCATTGGCCATGGGGTGGCAGTTTTGTGAGAGACATTCTGGAGGCTGCTATGCTGGCATATTTTCAGGCACCTCTCTGCTCTGAGGGAGGAGGCTGCCCATCTCCAGGCCAAATTGGCTAAGAGTAGGGAAACCTCCTCCCCCACCCAGGGACAAACAAGGCTGCCATTGCTGCTCCCAAGGTTTCAAAGAAAGAGGAGCAGTTGGACAACAGTGGTCTCTCTAAGGGTGAGGGTGGTAGAACACAGGTGCATCCCTCTGGTTGTACCTCTCCACAATTCATACACCATTCAGGTGGAGCACTGTTCCACTATGGAGCAACTTGCAGTAAAGACCAAGGATGATGCTGGGAACTTCCACATGGGAGACCCAAAGGAAGGTGGCATGGGACCACACAGGGGAAGGAAACATCTTCTGTTGGGGTGGCAGCCTGGGTCAAAAATTTGCTGGACAACAGGACACAGAGTATACTCCAAGGAAAGGTGGTTTTCTAGCATGGTACTGCAGTGTTCAGTGCTGGGATCTGTCCTCTTTAATGTCTTTACAGGTGACAATGAATGTGGGCTGGAAGGAAACAACTTCTGACATTTGTATGCATTATTAATATAACATACTGTATGCATATGTGACCATGCCCATGTTCTCCATGTCTGTCTGTCCAGCTGTGTCTCCCCTTCTCTGCAGTGCTGGCTCTGTATCTGTCAGCAGCCACAAACTTGGTTAAAAGAGGATGTCCGCTCACCCACTGACCAAATACTGCAGTTGCTCAATCTGTTTTCCATGAAGCTCACCCAGAGCCCAACAGTGAATCACCTTTGCTGTTTTCTCTCCATCTTGCTCTATCTCTCTCTCTAGGATGGGCAGGTATCAGCTATAATGTACTTTGACTGACACAGAAAATAATGTGTGATATATGTGTCAACCAGTATGACCTGCATTTATGGTAGACAGAAGAAAACCTGCTTTAGAATGAAGATTCCAGTGAGCCCAGGGTGATATTACATAGGTCCCAAGTTTTGGCAATTGGAATGCTGATCCAGACTATGTGAGGCTGAGCGGGTGGGGGTTATCCTCTCCTCTCTAAAACAGGTGGTACCTTTGGCAGATCCCTATATCTGGAATACTAATGTAATTTTTTGGAACATCTCCATAAAAAAGATAACTATCATAGCCAGTGTGTTTTTGTGGACTTGCGGTGTGTCTGTCTGTAAAAATGGCACTCATTTATTCTTGGTACCACTATGTTTTCAGGCCTAAGAGAGAGAAGAAAACCAGAACTGTAAAGAAAGACTACAAATGGCCCCTTCTGAGCAACACACAGTGTGACACTATATTGTGGAGGTCAAGAAGGCTCTGCCTCCTGTGGCTTTGCACTGCATATCATAGGGATGAGCAGCTTTGGGGGAAATCCTTCTCACCTTGTGAATGCACTTCATCTACCAAGTTGCTCTCCTGACCCTCTAGAATTTCACACAAGGGCCAGGGAGCACTCATATAACTGACAGATGAGTTTGGTGTGGCTTAAAGCTGCATGTATATTCCGCTTCCCCGTCCTCACCAGAACTGCAGATTGGGGTCCGTCAGCACATCCATGAAGGCCACAGGCCATGTAAATGCACAAAGTCAGTCCCAGTTAATGAAACCATTTAGTCAGAAGGGCTATACTGAGGGACATGGATGAATCAAAAATGGGAGAATGTGAGCCACAGCATCTAACTGGGTACTAGTTCAAGGGCTGGGAGGGATGGTCCAGCTGTCATTGATGGTGGTGGCCAATCAAGCTACAAGGTGGATTGTTTGCTGGAGAGAGGCTTTATTGGTAGGGAGCTGTGGGGTGGTCTAGCCCAACTTGAGTGAGTGATAGAAATGCAGAGATGGTGTTCAGAGTTGGCTCCAGGTGTGCTGCGGGGGAGGGGACAGCTGTAGGAGTGTTGTCAAGGCTTGCTCACGGTACTGGAAGAATGGTCTTCTGTGGAGAAAAGGTGGCTGTGGAAACTTAAAGGGTAATAATTGTGAAAGGAGGAGTGGAGAGTCCAAGGGCAGAAAGGCTGGTCCAGCTGCAGGGAGAGTGTTTGATCTGATGGTGTGGTCCAGAGGTTGTATGGATATGGCTTGAAAGATGAGAGGACCACTACAGAGACTGTGGTCTGCTTAAGTGAGGCGCTTGACTGGGAGCTTGAGGGTAGTGATACAGCTGCAGGAAGGCTGCTTGACATAGGGTCAGAGTCTGGGTTGCCCTCTCCATTGCCATGTCTGTGCAGGGCACAGGAGATGTTACCACCACACAGTGCCACAGGCACTGACATCACTATGCAGTGCACCATGCACTGTCAACACAACAGTGCCACATGCACAACCATCACTATGTGTCCAGCTAGACATCATGCCACATGATAATAATTTAGCTGTGCAGAACCCACCCACACCAAAGCTGACCACCTTCACTACACTGATACACATCCTCTACTTACATCCCCCAGCCCCCACCCCATGATAATCATCCTTTCTGCACATGGCAAAATGCTACTCCTCTCTCCCCTTTCTCAGTAGAAGGAACATTCCACCCTCAGATCACCCTTGAATTTGCATCTCCCCCCTGGAATCAATCCCCATCTCTGCATCTGGGAACCCTCCTTCCTGAACATCCTTTATGAACCATGACCACATTGCCAGCTCTATGACTAGCATCCGCAAAAGTGTGCAATGTCCCTGGGATTCACCCTTCCCATCACCCCCCCCAATTTCCCCACCTGGGTCCTTGTGCAAGTCATGGGGGGGGAGACACAGCAAAATACTAAATTTTTCATAGACTCAGGGATGGTCCTTCACCCCACTATGTGACCCCTCAGTCTCTCCAAAGGGTTCCTTTGCACTTGTAGCATTCTCCGCTCATTGACCCTCTGTGTGGTGTCAGCACTGCAAGAGTCAGCAGTGCACGTGGGCAGTGATGGCACTGCATTGTGATGGCAGTTCTGGATGGGTAGTCTGGTGACAGGAATTATGCTTGGCTAGATAGACAGGTTGGTGTGGTGTGGCAGCTCAGATGTATGTAGTCTAGTATCGTATAGACCAGGCCACCACAGGCCAAAATGGTGCACTCGGCCATGTAAGGCAGTGGGGTCAAGTCCAAAGGAATCAGGGAGTGCAGATAGGGGGAGCTTGCAGGTGGTGAGGAAAGAGAGCAGGGTGAAAGAAGAAAGGATGAAGGATAGAGGGTGATGACAGCAGCAACATCACTACTTCCCCTTCCCTGAGGTGTGATGGTAGCAGTATTTCGTTGCCCATTCCTCAGGTGTGATGGCAGTATCAACACTCTGGCTCCAGTCCCTCAGGTGTGATTGCACTACATTCCCCATCCCTCAAGTGTGATGGCAGTATCAGCACGATGGACCCCATCCCTCAAGAGAAATGGCAGCAGTACTACATTCCCAATCCACAAGTGGTAATGGCAGAAGCACTATGGCCCCCATCCCTCAGGGGTGATTGCAGTAGTGACATCACTATGATCCCCTTTCTTCAACATCCACACCCCACATGCACAAGTTACAAATTACTTGGTCTCTTCGTTTGTTAGAACTCAGATGTGAATTAATCAGAACCATCATCACTAAGGAGGACCACTTTTATTTTTTCCTATCATTTAATTGCCTGAATTGGATTTCAGCCTGCAACACCACTGTCCTGGGTTCGGGAATGGACTTGGGCGTTGGAGGACCAGCCAGGGGGTGAAGGCTCGAGTGTCCAACAACCACTCGCCTTCTCTTGGGAAGGAAGATGGGTTCACGGCTCAACATTTGCTGGACCCAGGTGGAGGCCAGATGCTCGGCAACACATCAGCCCTCACTGCAGGAAGGAGCAAGACAGAGATTGGCTTGTGCCCTGACATCACGTGGCCTGTCACGCTCCCAAGAAAATGGGAAAACACCCATTGGACAACCGAAGGATGACTGCGGGTTCCTCCACATGCTCGAAGCCCCAGACACGCATGTCCATTCCTACCCCTGCCATGCCCGGGATACACAGAAGCTCTTTGGAGTGATTTTCCTCCCCTGGTAGCCTCCAACAGGGGTAGAGGCCCACCCCATGAAGGGTTACTTTGGGTTACCTGTTAGCACAGCAGTAACAGGAAGTGGATGGCGATCGGGACTCAGCAGCAGTGGTATGGGGGCCTTGGCAGACCTGAAGGAGTGGATGGCCAGGGAGTAGGAGAAGAAAGAAAAATGCCTGATTTTGCTTCATTGAAATAAAGTCTCTTCACCTAAAAAAATCCAAAAGTGATTAGTGGAGGACCTTCAAATGGAAAATCATGCATCTCCCAAATATATGGATGCTTTTTTTTGCTTGGTCTCCATGAAAAGGGTGTCTCTCAGTTTTCATTTCTGAGCTCAGATGTGATTTTAGCAACATTCTGCCCACCAGCATCATACAGCCCCTTGGGTTTTAACTTTTGAGTGTCACTGAGAATGCTTTCTGGCTTGCGTGTGTTTGCAGCAACCCACTCACCCCTATTGGCATTATACAGTGGCAGGTAGCGTGTCAACAGCAATTGGTCCATATAGCAAATCCACTGACCAAGCATAAGTACACTTAAACACCAGTTGAAGCAGTCTATCAGAAAACGATTTGTTGCCACAGAGACTCAAACAGCAGGAGGGAGAAAAGGCACAAATGATCCCATTCACCTAAGTGGGGTGCTAACTGTGAAGTCTTTTTGTAAGTGGTGATAAGGCAGTTTCTTTCTTGTGAACATACATTCATTCAGACTAGTTTTCATTCAAACAACTGAGAATTTTGGATGGCCCTGCTGATTATAAACTTGAATAAACTAGTTAGTAACAGTGATCCTGTGCTTAACAATCTACAACCTAGATGTTCACATACAAAGAATACAATAAAAACCTAACCAAAGTCTAAAAACAAGCTTATAAAACACATAAAATGCATCTGAACATTCATATTTACCTATTCAAATTCACTGCAGCGTGAGTAAAACTCTGGTAAATTACAGGGTACTCTGACAACTCTATGATGTAGTAAACATATATTGACTTTTTTTTTTTTTTTTTTTAATATTCTTTGTAAACCAGGTAAGGCCCACTAACCAGAACTACCTGTTTTCAGGGGTGACCTAGGAGCTCTGGAGAGGTTATAAGTGATTTGCTTGGAGCCACACAGTATGCAAGTGGAGGTTGTGGGAATCAAACCCATGTTGGCTGAGTGTACCCAGTTCAATCAATGTTTGTTATTCTAACCAGTAGGCTATACTGCCAACCATAATAATACCCAGATATAATGTTTTAATATATGATTTCAATAATAGTGCACAGTACCTACTGTGCAAATTATGAACATTAAACGCTTGAAAACATTTTACTAAAACTGAATTATTCACCACTCCATCTGATTATTTTTTCTTACACCAAACTGGGTGAATAGTTGACAGAGCACTGTAAATAGCTTTTGGTCAGGCTTCATTATTCTACATCCAGAAGCAGATAAAATCTGTTTATTCTGGATTTATTTAATATTGATTTTCTGTGGCTCACTAAATAGAATCTATTTAGCACTGTACGAGGCAGATGTTTTTAAGTTTTGGAATAGAGGCAACGCATCCATTTAGGATTCATTTTAGGAATATAATTTTTTCTTCATATTTAAAACATATTCAAGTTTCAGTGTATTCATTTAGTAGTTTATGCTGATTAATATATTCTGCAGAAAACAGTAAAGGATTTATTGTGAAGCGCTCTGGGTCTATAGTAGAATTGCAACTTTTCAGCAATTTTTGCAATACAATCTCTGCAATGTCAGGTGACTTTCCTGCAATTTTCCAGTGGCCCTGAACATGTGTGCTAGTACTTGTAATTTTTTTTTGTATCATCAAGTGTAATATAAATAGTAAAAGACATTTAGGCACATACTAAAAGAAAACTGTGGTTCAGAAAGGAAAGCAGTCCTCATCTGATGGAGAGGTTGGTGGGAGGCATGGGTGGTTAAACTGAAGCATGGCTGGTTACAACAAAGCAGTGCAGGTGGTTTCTTTACTGATTCTATAAGCAGTAAAGCAGAAAGAATGCAAAGCAGAGCAGCATTCATTTAAAGATGCTGAAATCTGGGCCGTCCCACCGGCAATGAGGGAGCGCTAGTCTTCCAATGCCAGTGACCCAGGTTCAGAAGCAAACTTGGGTGGCAGGAGGTCCGGCCAGGGGAGTAGGATTGAGACCCCTCAGGGGTTGCTCTCCTTCTCTGGGGAGGGTGGGCTGCAGGTCCTGCTGCTTTACCACCACCTGGGTGGTGGTGCAAAGGGGAGGACACTGGCTAGGATCTGGAGCAGTGGCATGTCTCTACGTGCCCTACTTCTTTGGATCCCCTTGCTTGTTGGTACCCTCAGGGACAGAGACCAGAAAACCAGAAAAAATCACCCCACATCGGACACAGGTAGAAGGGACCCAGTTGCTCCAGACTTTATAACCAGGCTCCATTAGGGACTGACTGGACTGCCCAACACTCACTAAGGGACAGTGGAAGGGATGACTCATGGTCCCCTCCCTCCCATCTGGGGGGTACAACTCAGGCAAAATGGGGCAGGCCCACAGGAGCTGCCAAGCATTACCTGGGGTGAAGCTAGGGGATACACAGCCTAGGGATCTCTGAAAAATGGAGCATGATGCTATGAGAAGGGGGCATAGGAAGAGAAAGTTAAAAAAAAAACATATTTAAATCTTAGGGATTCTGTGCAGCGAATGCACTTTCTGTGAGGCAATGGTACAAGAATTAAAAATCAGCATACCGATCAAGATTCCATGATTTTTACTGGTGTTACTGGTAAAAATGGAAAACCAGGGTCCTTGCTAAGGAGTACTTATGAGTCCACAGATACAGCAACAAGAGCAGTAGCCACTGGCATTTACATGCGAAGGCATGCTTGGCTCAGTTTCTGGCTTCCAACAGGATCTACAGGATGCTATCCTGGATGATCTCTTTCAGGGACCAGTCCTTTTTAACCAGGACACCAAAAAGCTTATTACTGGAGTGCAAAATTCTGGCAAAGCAGTATCTGAAGTCCACAGGATGTCCAGGTCAGAGCCACAACCCACACGTTGCTGTCTCTTTCACAAAAATCAGGGACAGCAAGGAAGACGCCAGACACAACATAAGGGAGGTTTCAAAAGAAAAGGCAACCCTGTCCCTTCAGGTGCTCAGGGCCCCCAAAATCCTAATATGCCCAGACCTCCCCTGTCTACCCCCCTCCAAAACAGCATGACTCCACTAATGACACCCCCTCCACTGCAGGAAGTGCAGGGGGAGGAGGTGGTGGTAGTAGGGAGATTTTCCTTCTACCTATCTGAATGGTCCAGTATCACATCAGACCAATTGGTCCTCCAGATAGTGGAAAGAGGATACTCTCTAGAGTTCACCCAGATCCCACTGGACAATCTACCAGTCCCCTCCCACTGCTCACCCTCCCATGCACTCCTCCTGAGGGCACAGATACAGGTCTTATTGGACAAAAAAGCAATACAAGATGTTCCTTTTGTTCAGCGGGTCAAGGGATTTTATTTCCATTTCTTTCTACACCTGAAGAGGATGGAAGACCTCCGTCCCATTCTGGATCTGAGTCAGTTGAACACTTTTATAAAATACAAATGGTTCAGAATGGTGATCTTGGTGAGCCTGTTAACCATGCTCCACCAAGGAGTTTTACTCCCTGTACATGCAGGATGCCTACATGCATATCAAGATCCTGCCATCCCACTGGAAGTACCACTGCTTTACCTTCCAAGTTGGACACTACCAGTTCAGGGTGCTGCCATTCGGCCTATCATCAGCACCAAGGGTCTTTACCAAGTGCCTAGAAGTGATGGTGGTGGTGGCCCTCAGGAGATGGGGTCACTTTGTATACCCCTACATGGACAATTGGCTTCTTACTGCTCCAGCAGAAGACCAGTTGAACAGAACCTTGGAGGAGACATTCAGTCTATGCCAAACTTTGGGCATTACCCTTAACCTGCCCAAGTCACAACTATGGCCAGCTCAAAGGCTACAATACATAGGAGCTATCCTGTATACAGTCCAAGGGAAAGTCTTTCTGCCCACTAACAGGGCATCAAGGCTAAGAGAAGTCACTTACAGGGTACAGGACTCAGACTTGGTTCCTGTGAGGGTGGTTCTACAACTTCTAGGGCAATGGCCACAGCAATAGTCACGGTTCCACTCATGTGTCTGAACATAAGGATCCTGCAGTGGCACCTCAGGGTTGAATGAGATCAAGACACAGATGAGCTAGAGGAGCCCATTCAGATCTTCAACACAGTCAGACAGTCCATGACCTCGTGGCTCACCCCAGTCCACTTGAGCATAGGGGTTCCCTTCCAGCAACCCAGCACTCAGGAGATCCTTACTACATATGCCTTGTAACTAGGAGGGCAAGCACATCTTGCTTCTCACCAGATGAGGGGGTTCCTGGAACTCAATGGAACGAGCTGTCTACGTAAACATTCTGGAGATGAGAGCCCTACTATACACCCTTCAAGCCTTCCAAGGGGTGCTTTCTGGACCTCTGCTGGTCCAGTTGGACAATACCGCAGTAGTCTTCCATCTCAACAAGCAAGGGTACACACATTCATGTCCCATATGCAGTGAGGCATTGAGAGTATGGACTTGGGTTGTAGATCACAGTCTGGACATCAATGCAGTCCATGTTCCAGGGATTCACAATGTCCTCACAGACAGCCTAAATCACTCTCGGTCTCAGAACCATGAGTTGGAACAACAGCAAGATGTCATAGATGACCTCTTCAAAAGGTGGGGCTGGCCAGAACTGAACCTCTTTGCATCCCAACACAACACCAAACTACCCAATTTCTGCTCGCCAGATCTAGGGCCTGGTGTTTTTTGGTGAGACGCATTGTCTCTCTCTTGGACAGGTAGGCTTCTGTATGCCTTCCTTCTTCTTCAGAGGGTCCTGCTCAAGTTGCAGGGAGAAGGAGCCAGGATGATACTGGTAGCACCCTTCTGGCATCGACAGATTTGGTTCCCGCTGTTGCAACAGCTGACATCAGACCTGCTGGTTCCTTTGCCACTCTCCACTCATTTGCTCTCACAGGAGCAAGAAACATTGGTCCATCCAGCCCTCAGGTCCCTGCATCTGCATGCTTGGCTCCTGCGGAATTAGCTAGTGATAGATTTGGAGTATCCCTCAAAGTGGCAGAGGTGCTCACGGCAGCAAGAAAACCCTCTACCAGGGCTACATACATCACAAAATGTAAGCATTTCTGCTTGTGGGTGATTCCCATTCTCTGGATCCCCTCGATTGTCTGGTGGAATCTGTGCTGGAGTATCTTCTTCACCTGTTGGACTTGGGCCTCAGCTACTCATCCATTAAGGTGTATCTCTGTGCTCTGTCAGCTTACTATGCACCAATGAATGGGAAGACTCTAGCACAGCTGGACATCTGCAAGGCCATTTTAAGAGATATCTTGCATATTAATTCTCCCAGGAGAGACCCAGTGCCACCGTGGGATTTCATGTTTGTTTTAGAAAAGCTCACCTTTCCCCACTTTGAACCAGCTGCAAGTTGCGAGCTATGCCTTCTCTCTTGGAAGGTGTTATTTTTTGTTGCCATTACCTCAGCCCAGAGTATTTCCGAGCTGCTGGCTCTGATGTGTAAAGAGCCTTATCTTATTTTTCACAGGGACAGAATAGCCCTCTATACAAATCTTAAGTTTCTACCAAAGGTAGTGTCTGAGTTCACGTTAAACCAGGACATCCAACTACCAGTTTATTACCCAGAATACTCGAACAGAGGGGGGGGCATTGTTGCACACTCTGGATGTACATAGAATTTTGCATTACTATTTGGCTAGAACCAATTCTGCCAGAAAGACAGACCAGTTGTTTGTCTCCTTTGTCCACAGAAAGCTTGAAGCACCAGTCACAAAGAAAACACTAAGTGGCTTGTGCATTGCATCACTTTCTGCTACCAGCACCTTAACAAATCCCTACCTGGATTGGTTAGGGGTCACTCTACTTGAGGGATAGCGACATTTTTAGCTTCCCTTTGGAATGGTTCATCAGCGGACCTCTGTGCGGCTGCTACTTGGAGTTCAGTGCTCTCCTTTGTGAGGCACTACAGTCTGGACATTGCTTCCATGAGAAGAGCAGGTTTTGGCCTAGCAGTCCTTCAGGGACTTCTCTCCTAATTCACTAAAGCTTTTTGTCCTCCACCCTCCTGACCTGGGTCTCTTCTTGGGCATTGCTTGGGACTCAGTCCTAATGATATTACCTGCTGCAAGAGCTCCCTCTCGAAGTGAGATAGTACAGTTATGTAAGAACTTGCCATAACAGTAGATCTTCGAGAGGCACTCTTGCAGCAGGTGTATTTCCCACCCACCTGCCCTCAGGGACAAATTTCATATCTTCTCTTTGGGGATGGGAGATCCTCCTCAGTTCTCCATCCATTTTGCAGCCAGGTCTCCAGCAGGAGAACTGAGGTTGTGACAGGGGACCGCCCCCTTTATACCACGTCTGATGTCAGGGTGGAGCCAACGTTGGGGGCAGTCCCTGCCACAGACTGCTAGCTAGAAGATTTTTCCATGGGCTCCTAATCCCTGGAGGCCTTATTCCTAATGGTATTACCTGCTGCAAGAGCTCCTCTAGAAGATCTATTGTTATGGTAAGTTCTTACATAGCTGTACTTTTTTGTCCTTAAAATGACAATTACTAGATCCCCTAAGCCCTGAAAAGGCTTTTATTTTTTAATTTGAATTTCCTCCCCCTCCTCTCCCTTTGGTACAGCCAACCAATCTATTTTATTTTGCACTGCTAACCACCAGTATGTAATAAGTTTATCTGCCAACAGCAGTTTTTGTTTTTTTGGCATCACCTGTCTATGTAATTAGCCCTTAAAAGAGCTTTGACTGAGCCAGCCCAGAGGCACAGAGGGCTGAGGCAGCTATGCCTTAAACCTCATGCCACACTTGCAACTCATTTTCATGATGTGAGTGGGCCACCGGGGGTTGGCTAGGGAAGGAGAAGATTGAGTATCCGGAAGACAGCTCTCCTTTCCTATGGAAGGAGGCTTGGTGTTCCCACTAAATGACTGCCCCAGTTGGAGGACTGACAGTGGTAAGGGTCTGAGGGCACTGAAGAAGGGAAGAGCTGCGGGACTTCCTCAGATGTGCGAGCACCTCCACGCACACATGTCTGGTGTGGGCACCCCAGCAGTGGGGAAAGGGAACAGAGAAAATGGTGGAAAACACCTCACGCTGTGAGTAATGACTGACCCGGCACAGGCTACACACCTGACTGGACGCGACTGTAGCTTTCCTGCTGAGGGCACATGTTAAGGTAAGTCCCAGAGATGCCAGAGTGATGGAGACCGTCTAATAGGGGCACCCAGTAGAGAAAAGGAGATAGATACCTATATAAAAAAAGAGAGCTTTGACTGTACTGTACTGTACTGTTGATTGTTTTGCTCCATCTAGAACCTCCTTCCCCTCCTATCCTATTGAATTTTTTTATCATCTTTTTAAAGAATTAGTTGCTCTATTGATTGAGCCCCTTGCCCTCTTCTTGTGTCAGTGCTTATAGCACTATGCTGCTGGTCACTCACCCCACTATTAAAGGCTCTACACACTCACACAAGGAACAGCTCTTTAAAGAGTTTTTGTTTTTAAACTGAAATTTTAGAGTTGCTGACGCCTCAAAGAAACTTTGAAAAACAAAATATTTAGGTACAATTTAGCTTGCATTTCATATATATTCTGTAGCTTTCTCCTCTCCATAATTTATTACTGAGGACATTTACATGAAAACATGATCTTTTTCCCTTTTCCCCATCTGTCTCTATAGCATACTCCCTAGTTCATCATAATCCTCTGATTTGACATCACAGTCTATTGCAGGGGTTCTCAAATGGTGAGGCCAGCCTCCCTGGGGAGGCCCCAACCTGTTCCAGGGGATGCTCAAGCAAATCTGAAAAAGTACTGTATTTAAATTTTGAGTTTTATGTATTTTGTGTGAAGAGATGAAGCAAACTTTAAGAGGATAATAGTAAGAGAATTTTATGTATTTATTTACTAATAGGTGACAAGGGGAGGTGAATGAGCCAAGGCTCATTTCAGGTGTACCTGGTGAAGGGTACGTAGTGAATGCATTTCAAAAGGTAACTACAAAACAATCAAGAAATACACAATGAACAATAGTGCAAACAAATATGAACAATAAACTAATAATGAATGCTGGTAATTGATCAATTTGTAGACTGATGGCATAGAAGTGCTAAGAGCAATGGCAGGAAGGAGCAAAGTAATCCCAGAGAAGTTGCTTAGGAGCAGGGAAGGAGGGGGAGTGGCAAAGTATGTAGGAAGTTTATTTCATGTAGACAGGAAACAGAGAAAGTAGTCTGACCAATGAAGGTACTGCAACAAGGGGTAACAATGGTTCAGGAATGAAAATAGCAGAGCAAGTAGGCTGGCCTGTGGGGGGGATGGCAGAGGTTAAAATAAGCTGAATGATAATATTTGTTTATTTATTTTTTATTCAGATAACACCTTTGAGCACAGGAGCTCTTTTTCAAAGGTTTCACATCAGTATAGGACAAAGAACTGAATGAAAGAACTGAATGTGAGGCAAGTACTCAAAGGGGTTTCAATTTATTCTTGGTGTACTGAGCAAAGTACAGTATGTTATTTATCCTTGGGGAGGCCCAAGATTATTTCAGCTTTTAGGGGAGGCTCAAAATCCTTTCCATGGATTTGGGGAGGCTCACTGTGACAAACTCTAAGAACTATTGATCTATTGCCATGGGAGTATCTGTGATGTCACAAGCAGTGCATTATGATCTCAGGTAGGGAGAAAGCAACAGGAATAGAGAAACTTTTCAGGAGCAGAGATCCTGTTTTCATGCACATGACCTCAGTAATAAATAATAGGGAGGAGGAACACAGAACTGATGGGACATACAAACTGAACTTCTGGATACAGAAGTTGATACCAGCCCATTTACAGAAGAAAGGGTTCTGAAAGAGCTCTTAAAACTGAAGGTGGACAAAGCAATGGGGCCTGATGGGATTCATCCCAGAATTCTAAAAGAACTAAGGGTAGAACTAGTGACACCACTGACTACCCTCTTTAACAAATCATGGGAGAATGGGGTGGTACCTGAGGACTGGAGGAGGGCAGATGTGATTCCCCTTCACAAAAATGGGAGCAAGGCAGAAGCAGGAAACTACAGACCTGTTAGTTTAACCTCAGTGGTAGGGAAAATGATGGAATCACTTCTGAAGGAAAGAATTGTTGAGTATCTAGAGGCCAGAGGGGCACAGGACCCAAGGCAGCATGGATTCACAGCGGGAAGGTCATGCCAGACAAATCTGATAGATTTCTTTGACTGGGTGACCAAAGTAGTTGATCAGGGAGGGGCTGTGGACATGGCCTACCTAGACTTTAGCAAGGCATTTGACACAGTCCCACACAAAAGATTAATATACAAGTTAGCCAGCCTGGGAGTGGGTCCCAAGATGACAGCCTGGGTAAAAGAATTGGCTGGAGAATAGGACACAGAGAGTAATAGTAAATGGAGTCCTCTGAAAAAAGGGGTTAGTAGTGGGGTACTGAGAGTTCAGTATTAGGACCGGTCTTCTTCAATGTCTTTATAAGCAACATTGCAGAGGGACTGGAAGGAAAAGTATATCTCTTTGCAGATGACACAAAGATCTGCAACAGAGTTGATGCACAAGGTGGGGTGGAAAGGATGAGAAGGGACTTGGCAATGGTCAAATGTATGGCAGCTTAGATTCAATGCTAAGAAGTGCAAGGTAATGCACCTGGGAAACAAAAACCCAGGGGATGAGTACACAATGGAGGGTGAGATACTAACAACAACAAAAATGGAAAGGGACCTGGGGATAGTCCTATCAGATGACCTAAAGGTGGGCAAGCAATGTGAGAGGGCAGCAAGGAGGGCTGGGGGGATACTGGGATGCATAGGAGAGGCATCACCAGTAGAAAACAAGAAGTTATAATCCTCTGTACAGACAGCTGGTGAGACCACATCTGGAGTACTACGTGCAGTTCTGGAGACCCAATCTCCACAAAGACATAGACAGGATGGAAGCTGTCCAGAGGAGAACGTAAAATGGTGCAGGGTCTGCACCAGAGACATATGAAGAGAGATTTAAGGAGCTTAATATGTATAGCCTCAAGAAAGGAGGGAGAGGGGACATGATAGAAACTTTCAAGTACCTCAAGGGAATCAACAAAGTCCAAGAGGGTAGCATCTTCAAAAAAGAGGTGCAAGAACAAGGGGCACAATTTGAAGATAGAAGAGGGGCGGCCGAGGTAATTTAAGGAAGTATTTTTCACAGAGAGGGTTGTGGATGTATGGAATGGCCTTCCAGAGGAGGTTGTGGAGTCAAAAACAGTGGTGGAATTCAAGCATGCATGGGACAGTCATAAGGCAATTCTAGGGGGTGAGGGTAGGAAGAAGTAGGCTGCTGGTTAACTAGGATCTGCAACTTAACCATCAAGTAGGGAAATGGGCAGACTGGGTGGGCCAAGCGGTCCTTATCTGCCGTCAAATTCTATGTTTCTATGTTTCTATGAACTGTGTGTAAATACTGCATAGTAGATGGCTGGCCTTTATTTGGTATAACAATCAGCCTGCTCAAAAACCTTGTGTACATTCTAAATTGTGTGCATTCCAAGGTGCTGTTGTGCACATTCCAAGCAGTTGTTCAGCACAGTTCAAAGGTTATACAATGTTAAATTCCTCATTCACCCAGTACCTAGCTGATTACTAGCCTCGCAGTACCCAATTTGTACCTTTAACTCACAAAAGACTATAAATGTAATTTCAATAATAGAGCAAAGAAATTGCATTTTTTTGTTGTTTTCTTTTGTTTTGTTTGGGGAGGTAACACTTCTGTGACTTCTGTGTACAAAACCATATACTAGATAACACAAAATATGGGCAACCATACACAACTCGGATATGTTTCCACCTTGGGGATGAGATGACAGCATGGACCTTTTGAGCTTTGTTCTTAAAGGAAAACTCCATGTTAAAATCAGAAAAAGATATGTAGTAGTCTTTTTTTCTGTGTTCTAACCAGTTCCCAGCATTTTCTTTTCCTCTGGCTGTGAGAGATGTTTTTTCTAACTTTCCCTAACTGTTTTATTGCCCTTGGAGGTTGCCATTCTGGTTTCTTTTATGGCCTCTAGTCTTCCCAGAGTGCCCTTTGGTGTGATGTCTAATTTCCCCTGCAGTAGGCCAGTGTCTTGTTACAGGGTCTGTCACAGCTCAGCCACAGAGAAAATACTTCTTCCAGAGAAGACAAACTGCTAGATATTTGGTGACTGTAGTCATTATTACTTTTTTGATATCAGTACCTTGTCCTGCTATGCTCTGCTTTATGTGTGTGTGTGTGTGTGTGTGTGTGCGTGTGTGACTGTGTGTGAATCATGTCACTGTTTACTCTATTCCTCTCAGTCACTTTCAGTTTTTGCACCAGTACTAATTAGCAAAAATTGAACATCACCTTATAGGTTGTAACATAGCAGGACAAGGTACTAATATCAAAAAATAATAATGATTACACTCAACCAAAATGTAGCAATGTGACTTCTTCTCTGAAAGAAGTATTATCTTCATGGCTGAGCTGTGACAGACCCTGCTAAATGCATTGCTACATCACTGTCACCTGAACCAGGGTGCATCATAGGAGAAAGAAAGCCAATAAAGCGATTTGTGATGGAGATCCCCAGGGGTCGTAAAACTACCATACAGCTAGCAGGCTAATTTAGGAAAAACTCCTAATAGCAGACAGAGGGAAGGACACACTAGGACTTACCATACATATCAAAACACTCTACAATACATATGTTTTTGCACATTCTGGGTGTACTTCTCCTTTAAGATCCACATGCTGTCATCTTAACCCCTCGATGGAAACACATGCCAAATTGAGTATGGTTGCCCATACATTATTCTCTATGTTTTGTAAAAGTTCTCCTAATGGCATCAGCTGCTCTTTAAGTCTCTGTGACCTAATAATCACTCTGATAGGTGATCGCAAAGTGTATAAAGTTAGAGTGCCACTGTAATGCAACCTGTCTCAAAGCATTGATCAGTGAGAGTGGCGTGCTTCACAGGGACCACAAGTTGGAAACAGTGGATTGGGGTGGGAGAAGCAATGAGAGACACTTTCCATTAGTGTCACTGTGTCTCTGTCTATTGTAAACCGACGACTCCCATTTTTTACGGGCTGATAAGGCTATCCATCAGAGAAAGACTAGGTTTGCTGGCAAAGGCACCTAGCTTTACCTGAGCTCTTTTCTTCTAGGTTGCTTGAAAGGACAGAGCAAAGAACCTTACCAGAGCAAGGAACAGGAGTAAGGCTTCTTTTGGCTAGGTAGATTTACTGTGTGTTGTTATTTTTATTTTGTACTCACAGGGATTGTTACTGTTTGTTGCTAACATTTTATTGCTTTATTTTTCTCTGATTTAAATTGTTGTTGCTGGATATGCCTTCTACTGCATTATTACAGGGTGTGCCTACAGGTGTGCGCTTACAGATTACTGCTGTAATCTTCTAATTCAAATTGTCTTTTGCAAGGTATATCTTCTGCTACTGCTTTATTTTTCTCTGTAGAGAAGTGTTTCTTACAGGGTATATCTTCTGTGAAATTATTGCAGGTGGTGCTTTACAGGTTTTACAGTTTTATCTATCATTAGGATAGGCTTTCAGGGCTGCTGCATTTGTTACTGGCTGATTGGTTCTGCTCTTACCTCCTAGTTTCTTTCATCTGTGGTTCTTCTTTTTCGGCAGGGGAAGGGCCCAGCCACCCACCCCCATCCCCAATCACCCTACACTACACTCCTTTTATAGGGTAGCACAGTCATGACATTTTCTGTAGCAAAGCAGGAAGGGGCAGATCAGAGGGGTATCCACACAGTGACCTCATTTACAGGGGCACAAGTAATTTAACTTGTTATAACAAGTTATACAAAAACAAACAAACAAAACACAAAATCAAACTTTTGCTTTCATTTTCCTCCTTCTAATTACTCTGACCAGGTTATAAACCCAGCAAGTTATCTGGAATGGCTATCATTAACTGCAGGTACTGTGGAACACTTTTCAGAAGGGCAGTTTTACAGGATTTAGGACACTGTCCTACATGCTGGGCCATTGGAGATCTAAGGGCTCAGCTCCAGGCAGCATGGGCAGAGACTGCGTACTTCAGACTGCATATTCAAGAAGAAACATATTATAAGAACCACCTGACATTTCCTCAACATCCAGCAGAAGCACCTCAACTGCAGAGGGTTGTTGGTCCAGGAGATTGGCAGGTGGTTAAGACAGGCAAATCGGGGTGCCCCATCACTCGATGATCTCCAACATATCACCTTCACAAACTGTATAAAAACTACAAACAGGTGTCGGTCTCTATCTCTGAAATCAAACAAAGGGGCAGAGGACATTGCAGAGCAGGACACTGCAGCACAGGAGCTAGCACAACAAAACTCACCCAAAACAGGAAGCAAAACAAAAAAAAAAATTAAAAGGAAATCCAAAAAAACTCCTGATCATAGGAGACTTCATGATTCAGGGAGTTGATACCTATCTCCAGCCAGGGGTAATGGTCAGATGGCTCCCCAGGTACATCAGCATGGAGAGACACTGACTGCATTGCTAAAATTGTTCAGGAAGCAGGAGAAAACAATGACGTCCTGGTACATACAGGGACTAACGATCTCTTCAGCTGGTCAGTTGTGGAGACCAAGGAACACCTGACAAGGCTGGGTGACAAACTATCATCCATTTCATCCGGCATCTCCTTATCTGAGATCCTGCCAGTCTGGGAGAGTGGGGCAGATGGACAGAAGGTCAGAGAAGGGAAGATGGGGAGCTAAACATGTGGCTTAAGGGATGGTGCCAGGAAAAAGGACACACATTTGTACTGAACTGGCAACAGTTTTGGGAGTGAAAGTCCTTTAAATTTGATTGACTGCATCTGACTAAGGAGGGAGTCAGTGCATTTGGGTAGAAGTTTGACATCTTTGTAGAATATTTAAACTAGCAAATGGGGAGACGGGTGCAGCACCCGATATGTCGAATGGGAAGAACACCCCTCCACCGCCAGCTAGTGGTCAAACAGGAGTTAAGCATGTTTGTAGTTCATTTGCATCACCAGGTAAGGAAAAAGGTCCAGCTCCCCATATGACGCACGGGGGAAACACCAGACCTCACCCAACAAGTAACACCAAAATCTTGCCAATGGAAAATCATGTACACAAATGCTTGCAGTCTGGGAAACAAGATCCCAGACCTGTAGGCAATAATGACAGAGGCTAAATTGGACATAGCAATCACTAGCGAGACATGGTTTACCAGAACCACACTTGGGAGACTTTGTTACCTGGCTATGTACTGTTCAGAAGAGACCGAGGTGCAAAAAGGGGGGGGGGGTGGAGTGGCCCTTTATGGCAATAAAAATATCAAAGCTACAGAAATTCAGAATACACATAAGGAGCCAAAAGAACTGTGGGTCACCCTGCAAACAGGAAATGGGGCAGCCATATGAACTGGGGTCGTCTATAGGCCTCCAGACCAGGGGAAGGACATAGACACATTACTGTTAGAAGATATACAAAACATGACAGATAAAGGGGGGTTCTGATAAAGGGAGACTTCAACAAGCCAGATCACATGGTATAGTTCAATTTGGCCACTAGAACTAAATCATCCCATTCCAAGGCAAAATATGGGACTTCAGAGGAGCTGACTTTGATAAGATGGCCAACGGAGATAAGCTAGCTCTGGCAAAAAGAAATACAGGTGAGGGGTACAGGCAAAGTGGGCAAGCATTAAGGATGCAATACTTGAAGCAGCATCCCATTGTGTTAGAGAGAAAAGGAAGTGCAAAAGAAGAAGGAAACCACTTTTGTTCTCAAAAACAGTAGCAGAAAAGGTCAGAGCCAAAAAGCTGGCCTTCAGGAAATATAAGGGAATGCAGTGGTATGAAGATAGGGATGCATACCAAACTTCCCTAAGGAAAGCAGAGAAGGCAATAAGGCAGACAACGACCCAAACCGAGGAAACACTAGCACGAACAGTAAAAGAAGATGATAAGACTTTCTATAGATACATTCATGAAAGGAGCAAGCTCAGAGGGGGTCTTGCTAAGATCAAACAGGATAAGGAGGCATGTGAGGAGGAGGACCATGTAAAAGCATCTATCCTAAATAGATACTCCTGCTCAGTATTTACTGAAGAGAAGGTAGAGCAAGGCCCACAGCTCAGCACCATGGACATGGGGGAGGGGAGGGGGAGGAGGAGGAGTGCACTAGTCCTTCACAAAAGAAAGGGTCCTACAAAGCTCGATAAGCTCAGGGTGGACAAGGCAATGGGACCTGATGGCATACATCCCAGGATACTAAAGTAGCTAAGCGTGGAACTAGCAGAGCCATTAGCAGAACTGTTTAGTGAGTCTATGAGCACAGGAAAGGTCCCAGAAGATTGGAGAAGAGCTCATGTGATCCTTCTCCACAAGAGTGATAGCAGGGTGGAGACAGAGAACTGCAGACCAGTCAGTCTTACCTCAGTAGTGGGCAAGATAATGGAGGCACTCCTTAAAGAAAGGATAGTGTTACACCTGGAATACATAGGAGCACAGGATCCAAGACCGTATGGGTTTACAACAGGAAAGTCCTGTCAAACAAATCTCATGGATTTTTTTGGCTGGGTAACCAGAGTGGTGGACTAAGGGGGAGCATCTGATGTCGACTACCTTGACTTTAGTAAAGCTTTCGATGCTGTTCCGCATAGAAGATTGATTAATAAGCTGGGTAGGCTTGAGGTGGGTCAGAAGTTGGTCAACTGGTTGGCAAACTGGTTGACGGGCAGAAAACAGAGAGTGGTGGAAAATGGTATACAGTCAGAAGAGATGCAAGTCGCAAGTGGTATACCACAGGGATCAGTCCTGGGGCCAGTCCTCTTCAACATCTTCATCAGTGATGTTGCAGATGTACTGGAGAATAAGGTTTGTCTGTCTGCAGATGACACCAAGATCTGCAACACAGTATATGATCCAGATAGGATGGACAGAATGAGAAGAGATCTGGATAAACTGGCAAAATGATCGGAATAGTGGCAACTGGAGTTTAATGCAAAGAAGTGCAAGACCATGCACATAGGGAAGAGAAGCCCTGAAGCCACCTATAGGCTGGAAGGGAAGTTACTCTCAGTCACAATGGAAGAAGGAGACTTGGGCATCATCATCACAGATGACCTGAAATCATCCAAGTAGACTACTAAAGCAGTAGGTAAGGATAGGGGGAATGTTGGGGTGTATTAGTTTGGGTATCACAAGTCGTAAGAGGGAGATAATAATCCCTCTTTACAAGACACTGGTTAGGCCCCATCTGGAGTACTGCGTGCAGTACTGGTGGCCACACCTTCACAAGGATATTAATCAAATTGAGGAAGTCCAGAGAAGGGCAACCAAAATGGTGCAGGGACTGCATCAGAAAACATATGAGAACATATTAACGGAGGTCAATATGTATACCCTAGAGCAAAGGAGGGAGAGAGGTGATATGATCAAAACAGTCAAATACCTTCAGGGCGTTAACAAGGTGAAAGAGTCTAACATGTTTCAATATAAGAAAAATAGCAGGACAAGAGGGTACAGCATGAGATTAGAGGGAGGCCAATTAAGGGGTAATGTGAGGAAGTTCTTTTTCACAGAAAGGGTGGTGGAGCATGGAACGGCCTACCTCAGGAAGTGGTGGATATGAATATGGTGCAGGGTTTCAAACAGGCATGGGATAGGCATAAGGGAGCAATACAGATGAGTATGAATAGATAGGCCATTTACAGAGCAAAGGCTGATGGCACATTTATAAGGCAGAAAAAGAAATGGGCAGTCTGGCTGGGCCTTGCGGTCCTTATCTGCCGTCAGCTTCTATGTTTCTATGTTTCTAGCCTCAGCTACACTACTTGTCTTGTCTGCCTGATTGCCTGTCACCTGATCTCTTCACTCGCTAAGGGTTTTGCCCCGTGGCCATGGGCTGCTGGTGCTCCTCTGTCATCCCCCCATGCAAATGACACCTGCATACAAAGAGAAAAAATGGACAGAAAGAAAAAAAAGGAACTGTGCACAGATACCTTAAGCATCTCACTGGGCAGGCACCAAACAGCAGTAGGTGTAATGAGACAAAAGTGCCTGTTCTGGGGCACCTAAAGTATAGAAATTTCACATCCTGATGGGTATAGCATTGTTCAGGGCAGATAGTGTCAGACTAACCTTGTGGACATCTATGATTGGGTGACAGAGGCACTGGACCATGGCAGGCCGGTAAATGTCCTTTTTTTAGACTTCAGCAAGGCATTTGATTCAGTGCCACATCTTGGGCTGCTGCCCAAGCTGGGGGACATAGGGGTGGTGGAAAGGATGATCAAGTGGATACGAAGCTGGCTGGTGAGGTGGTTTCAGAAGGTGGTAGTCGGGGTCATCTCCAAAGGAGGTCATTAGTGGGTCTCACAAGGGTCAGTGCTGGGTCCACTACTGTTCAATGCTTACATCTTAGACATCAGAAACAGTATCAGAAGCGAGATGAGCCTCTTTGCAAATGACTCGAAACTGGAGGCGGTGGTGGATGGGAAGGACAGTAGGAGAGCTCTACATTGGGACCTGGAAACTCTGGAGAGGTGGGCACGCATGTGGAAACTGAGGTTTAATGTTGAGAAATGCAGGGCTCTCAACTTGGGGCATAGAAACCCAGCTCATGAGTACCTCTTGGAGGGTGAGATACTGCAGGTTTCGGCTGTGGAAAAGGACCTTGGCATGGTTGTGGATAATAAAATGAACAACTCTGAACAATGTAGAAGGGCTGCAGCCAAAGCCAATAAAATGCTGGGGTGCATAGCCAGGGGGATAACCTTGAGAAGGAGGGAGGTGCTTCTCCCTCTGTATAACTGCCTGGGTAGACTGTACCTTGAATACTGCATGCAGTTTTGGTGCCCATACTTGAAAAGGGACATTGTTCTCCTGGAAAGGGTCCAGATGAGGGCGACCAGGATGATACAGGGTCTGGGGGATAGATCCTATAGGGAGAAACTTGAGGAGCTCAACTTGTATTCCCTGGAGGAGCGGAGGAACAGAGGGATATGATCGAGGTCTTTAAATATCTTAAAGGGGTAAATAGGGTCAAAGTCTTTTTTTTTATAAAACATGCCTTTCTAAAAACTAAGGTGCTTGTACAGTACATAATCTAACCAAAACATAAGTTTAAAAACACACATAACAATCAAATGTTAAAATCCATAAAGATACAATGCAATAAATATTAACTTCACTAAAAATCTGAATATACCAGGTTAAAATTTAAGTTCAGCAAAGATCTGGATACACCAGGCTAAATACATTTTTAGTGCTGTTTTGAAACTCTGGACAGCCAGGCACCATCTTACATGATGAGGTAGAGAATTCCAGAGGGTTGGGGCTGCAAAAGCAAATGATTGGGCTCCTGATGCCCCAGCAATCCCTCATCGATGGATCGGAGAAAACAGAGGGGGGCAGTAAGGACAAAGGAGATCTTGCAAGTAACGGGGTCCCTGTTCATGTAGGGCTTTATAGGTCAGTAGCCCAATCTTGAAGTTGATCTGCCACTGTACTGGCAGTCAATGCAGTCATATAGAAACATAGAAACATAGAAGTTGACGGCAGATAAGGACCGCAAGGCCCATCCAGTCTGCCCATTTCTTTTTCTACCTTATAAATGTGCCATCGGCCTTTGCTCTGTCAGTGACCTATCTATTCACAGTCATTTGTATTGCTCCCTTATGCCTATCCCATGCCTGTTTGAAGCCCTGCACTGTATTCATAGCCACCACTTCTTGTGGTAAGCCATTCCATGCATCTACCACCTTTCTGTGAAAAGAATTTCCTCACATTCCCCTTAATCGGCCTCCCTCTAATCTCATGCTGTGTCCTCTTGTCCTGCTATTTTTCTTATATTTAAACATGTTAGACTCTTTCACCTTGTTTATGCCCTTAAGGTGTTTAAATGTCTCGATCATATCACCTCTCTCCCTCCTTTGCTCAAGGGTATACATATTGAGCTCCGCTAATCTGTCCTCATATGTCTTCTGATGCAGTCCCTGCACCATTTTGGTTGCCCTTCTCTGGACTGCCTCAATTTTGTTAATGTCCTTGTGAAGGTGTGGCTCCAATACTGCACGCAGTACTCCAGATGGGGCCTAACTAATGTCTTGTACAGAGGGATTATTACCTCCTCTTACGACTTGTGATACCCTACTAATACACCCTAACACCCCTAGCCTTACCTACTGCTTTAGAGGTCTGCTTGATGATTTTAGGTCATCAGTGATGATGATGCCCAAGTCTCTTTCTTCCTTTGTGACTGCTAGCAACTCCTCCCAGCCTATAAGTGGCTTCAGGGTTTCTCTTCCCTATGTGCATGATTTTGCACTTCTTTGCATTAAATCCCAGTTGCCACTCTTCTGACCATTCTGCTAGTTTATCCAGATCTCTTCTCATTCTGCCCACCCCATCTGGATCATCTACTCTGTTGCAGATCTTGGTGTCATCTGCAAACAGACAAGCCTTACCCTCTAGTCCATCTGCGAGGTCACTAATGAAGATGTTGAATAGGACACAGGAGCACAGGAGTTATATGACTGGTCCTAGAAGTACTGGTCAATAACCTGGCTGCCGTGTTGTGTACTAGCTGCAAGCAGTGGATCTCAACCTCCATTAGCCCTAGGTAAAGGGCATTGCAGTAGTCAAGGTGAGATTTTACCAAGGTATGGACCAATGTTGGAAGATCATCAGAAGGAACCAGATGCTTCACCCATGCTATATTCCTCAGATGGTAAAAAAGAGAATTTGACAACGGCTGACACCTTTGATTTAAGGGTCAAGCTGTCATCAAAGATAACTCCCAGGTTCTACACCCAATCTGAGATAGTCGGCTGAATACCCCTGAGCCAACTGATACTGAGATAAAGACATTCTCAGCAGTGTTAGAGGTGGCGGGTTGAAGCTACAGCTGCACATTGACTGTACTCTTGCCGTCTTTGCAAAAGAAGATGCATTTAAAAAAATTAGTCATATGGCCCACCAGCAGTTGTGGGTTTGCTGTGTATCTAGTGCCAGCCCTGCCTAGGCGCATGCAGATTTACTTTAATGTCAAGTAGGCCTGTGTGTGGTGCTGCTGATTTCTGGGGGGCCCTTTTGTGAAGTGTTTGGTATGTGTGACTGACCTTTTTTTTTGGGGTGGGGTAGACCTGCATGGATGGATACAGTGTACTCTTCACTCCAGATTTTCAAGACAGCCTTTTTATGACCCTGCCTCATGAAGAATATCAGACAAAATGTTCAAGGGGGGAGAGGGGAAGGGAGGAATGGGCAGCTGCTACATAGGACGTTATGGCCACAAATTCTAGGTGACTTGATAGACCAGCAGGCCTTTATCTGCTGGCAAATTTCATTAGTTCATAAATTATGCCCTAAAGGTGATTTGTGCGGGATCGCAAAATCAACTTCCAGGATGAAAAAGCACAGGTATGGGGGGAGGGGGAGCTCATGGAAAAATTTCAGGAACCAGAGGAAGATCACTGGGAGCAAGGCTGTGTGCTGCAGCCCCAACAGAGGAACAAATACAGGAGTTGTTTTTTTTAATGAATTATTTTGTTTACAGGGGTTCTTTGGTGCAGGGGCTTGGTGTTAGCAGACACAGAGATTGGATCAGACTATGGCTGCAGTTTGCAGGTACAATACAGCGCTCGGTGTTTTGTCTGGGGAAGCTGAGCACAGGCTAGGCTACAGAAGAAAGGCAAACAATAGTGAACTGTGAAAAAATAAAATGAATAAAAGGTACCAGTTAGAAATATACGGTCTAGCCTTAAATACAGGCATGATATCAAACCAGAGCACTTCTGATTGCTTCTGCTTCTCAAAAGTGGAAGTGACTTTTATTTATTTATTGAAAGAATAGGAATTACAATCCTTTGAGTCATAGACTCTTTTGCAAAGGTTCCACGTCAGTAAGAAAGAGAAAAGAAAATACACAATGCATCACTTGCAAAGTACAAAACTTAAACATTTTGCACAGTATACAATGCAAGGTTACATCAGCAGGGATCTTAAAAGAAGGTTCCAGGTCAACTTTATGTACATATGACAGTATTCAGTTATGGAGGATCTTATAAATAGGCCCAGAGTCGTAATTTATTTACAGTTAGATTGAGTATCCTAAGCATGGGAAAAGAGAAGAAAATGTCCCTATGCTGGGGGCTACCTCATTGCACTAGAGCAGGAATCTGCTTGTAATATGGTTTTGTTTGTGTGTCAGTAAGAGAGGTGAACAACCTGAAGGGGGGGATGTTATATACAGTCACAAGTTGCAGAGTTAAAGAGGAGGGTCTTGAGACCAGCTCTAAATTGTCCCAGGCTGGATGTAAGGGAGATTGTGGATGGTAGGTTGTTTAGCCACAAAGGGGCACGATAACGGAAGGACCGTTGACCAAGGAAGGTTCTACAGTGAGGTACTAGTAGGGAGGTGTTGGCAGAGTGCCTCGGGGCTCTCCTATGAGAAACTGTATTAATAATAGGGTGGAGGCCTATTGGTGCTTGTTTGTGTAGTATCTTTTTTGCTAGGAGGCAGGTGTGATACTTAACCTTATCTTGGAAGTTTAGCCTGCCAGTAAATTTGTAAAGCTCACATGTATGGGTTAGCCTGTCACAATTAGAGACCAGACAGCAGGCTTTATTGAGGGTGAGGTTGATGCTGCACAGGGCAATATGATCAGCAGACCCATAAATAACTATGCCATAGTCCACCTATGGTAGTATTGAGGAGGATACAGCTAGATGCACTGGTGGTGGTGGTGGAATGCAGTGCCTGTCTGTACAGAATCCCCAGCCTTATCAAGTTATTGGGTTGCAAGGAATGTGGGAGTACTTTTCTAAATGCAGTTTCTGCTGGTCTACTCTTTTAAAATACAGTATACCTTCATGGTAAGAATTGCTTAATATAATATACTGCAGAACTTGACACACTATTCCAGATGAGATCTCACCAATTTTCTGTGCAGAGGCATCAACCGCTCCAGTTTTCTACTGGTGATACTGCTCCCTATCCTGTACATCCTTGTATCCACCCTCCCCCCACTCACCCACGGTGTATTCCTCCACTTGATTTCTGTGCCCTAATTGCATAGGTTCTTGACAACTACCAAAGCTTGTCCAGGCCTGTTCTCATTTGCAACAGAGATAAAGGGAAAGCAGGGAGGAGAGAAGGCACTGTGGGTCACCCTGGATTCTGGAAATGGCACCAATATCCACACATGTTATCTACTGCCCCCCTCCACACAAGTGGAGGATACAGATGGGTTCATAGGTAACATCCTTAAAATGGCAGATAAAGGGGAGATTTTGATAGGGTACATAAATAAGATTGATGTTAACTGGAATGCCTGTGCTGCAGCCACATACAGAAGCAAAGTCATCCTGGATGCCCTTCAAGGAACATGTTTAATGGAAGTAGTAGAGGACCATACTCACAAGAGCAATATTCCACCAGGTGCCTCAATAAAGTAGTGGCAACTGGGAGGGAAGGGGAGTAGAGATACAGTAGGAGAACTTCAATAGAACCATAACGGAGGCAACAAGCCTTTTGTGAAAGTAGTGAACAAAACGAGAAGAAAAATAAAATCAGTCTGGGGTTGTATCCCAAGGTGGTAAACTGGGTCAGTAATTGGCTTAGCAACAGGATACAGAGGGTAGTAGCAAACTGAGTTCTATCTGACGAAGGGGGGAGGTAACTGGTATGGTGCCACCGGATTCAGTGCTGGGTCCAGTCTTCCATAAAGTGTCATCTTCCTCATTCTCACTCACCCTTTTTCCTTTTCTAAATGATTTGTAGGTGCACAGTGTCAATGAACGTGGGGAAGACAGTGGAGTGAAAGCTGCAGAGATCAATAGGAAGGTAGTTTCCCTTTATTTTGGTTGCAGTGGTCTGTATTGTGAAAGGGTATATGAGGTAGTGGAGTTGTGATAATAGATAGTAAGTACAGGGCTTTATGTCTGTCTGCTGGTTACCTTTCCTAACATGGGACCTGTTCTGTTTCAACAATTTTTTTATGATGGGGGTTAGCGCCACTGTTATGTTTATTGTTGTGCACCAAATGAACACCACTGTTATGTTTATTGTTGTGCACCAAATGTTTTGTTTTCAGTGAAAGGATATTTGAGTGGTGGTGGAGGGTTGCCCCTAACAATACCATTGCAGTTCCAAGTAGCTTGGGCTCTGCAGTCTACAACAATGACAAGGGACTGTGATTGTGATACCACTCACTGCTTGCAGGGAGACGCCATTCCAATGGGATGGCTTCAGTCACTTCATTTGTTAACCTGCTTTTGAATAGGCATGCAATAACTGACTGTGGATATGGTTTGTTAGGGCTCTTTTCCCCACCCAAGCTTATGCATCAGGTGTCATTTTCCTCATATTCCCCCATTTTGCTAAATGTTTTGTAGTTGTACAGTGTGAAAGACATGAGGTGCACAGTGGCATGAAGACTACAGAGATCAGTTGGAAGGTAAGCTCCCTCTGTTTTGGTAGGGTTGGGTTGTTTGTCTCCAAGCTGAAAGGAGTAGATCAAGTGTGCATTGTAGTTATTTATTTTAATCTTTGGTAACTGGGTAAGGCCCACTAGGCACAAGTGCCTGTTTTCAGGGGCGACCTGGGAGAACTGGCGGTTAAGTGACTTGCTGAGTCACACAATATGCAAGTGGAGATTGTGAGAATCAAACTCAGGTCTGGTGTGCTGGATGTACCAAGCTTGCTCACACCTTGTATGACAGTAGGTAATAAGTACAGTACAGTGTATTATGCCTTTATTTCGGTTAAATTTAAGAAACTGACCTGTTCACTTTAAGCACTTTGTATGACGTATTGGTGCCACTGTTGCCTTTGCACTTATGCACCAAAGATTAGCGAAGGGTGATTTACGAGGTGTGCCACCACCCATCCCACTGAAGATATAAATAACAAAAGGAAAAAAGAAAAATAAAGGATTGAAAATTTGATCACCTGTAAAAGGGCACAGGGACTGACACGTGGAAGTCAGATGTGGTGCTCATCTGGTCATCATGTCCTGAAGTCAGAATAGGTTGGTCTTGGCAGAAAGGACATTGAGTTATAGCATAGGTTGAAGTTTTCTTGGTGAGAACTACTCAAACAGTGATGCTTCTCCTGCACACAGCAGTAGTAAAAGTAGAGGCGATACTTGCATGAGTAACAGTGTAGTTATGAAGCGTGGCTTTGGCAGAAGTTGATTTCTTGTTTAATCACAATAATTCCATCTCCATGCTTGTTCATTGTCTAACATAAACAGAGAAGCAATACAGTTAACCATATAGCCTGTGAAAAACATTTCATATTGAAAAATAGAAAATGTCATGTAAACTACTTACAGCAACTTAATGTAATTTTATTCAATTTGTGTTCTAGAAACTGGTTTCCTGGCTTTAGTAACTGGTAGAGATATTAGCAATCATGGTTGACTTGAGACATGTCCAGCTGAATGAGAATGAAACCTGAATTCTTTGTGGTATTTTTTCCGGTGGACAATACCATTGTCAGTTTAAAATGAGAACAGTCGTGTCCAGTATCAAATAGTGACATAGAGTACATTGGCTGTGGCGTCATGAGCACATTTCCAATTAAAGACATAGGGGATGGTGGAGAAGAATGAGTAGTTGATCGAGAATTCTGTGGAACAGTGATTTTCTATGGTACTGGTATGTATAACTTTGGTGTAATGCATGACACATTGAGCTTAATGTGTCTTTTATTCAACTCATAACAGAAATTATAACTTTGTGCATACATATACACTGTTCACTTTTAAAATTGTTTTACTAGCCCTGGAAAAACTGCAAATTAATCACAGCTGCTTCAGCTAACCCTCTACTTGTCCGTCTTCATGAATGCATGGCTGTAAATGAAGTTGCAAAAAAGTCCCTACTTTAGCAGGCCATAGTCCTCATCCTAATCTCCCTCTGTGTTCTGGGTGGCCAGGTGTGATTAATCTCTGTAAGCACTTCAGTTACCTGGCATTTCAAGAGGGGGATGCAACAAGACTCAATGTGAATCATTCACTCAATTGTTAGGACATTCAACTCCTGTGCATGTAGTGATGAAGGGTAGCGTGTTCTTAAGTTACTAGCTTCCAGTTTTCTGGAATTCACTTTGTCTGATGCTTTGACCCACATTATTAACACCAGTGTGCCTCATGTCCCAACAACTTCAGTGCCTGTAACTATCACTGTAGTGATGGAATGCTATGCTGTACACATGATCTGCCCTCCAGGTGGTGTGTTTTATTGCAGCCTCAACATGGCTGCTCCATCTCACCTCACCATCTCTCAACTCTATACTTTTCATGGAAACCACTACAGACAAAACTATGAAGTGACCATCCATAGACCCATTGCTGCCTTCACTGACAGATGTAGGGGTCCACATCTCCTATTAATGGACCACACAAGTCAATACCATCCATGCAGTCCCATACTTCTACAACCCAGCATCACATTTCATCATAAAACCAATGCTCTGGAGCATGTAAGGCACAAAATATGACTAAAATATATCATTTGAAAGGTTAAAATAGGTGTTCCAGGGTTGAAGAGATCATACAATATAGAAAGAGAGGTAGTATAGCATCATGCAGGTACACTGTTACCACTGGGCAGATGAAAGGACACTGTTAGAAAAAATCTGTTATTGTTGGGCAGAGCATGTTAAATCAATACATTTTTGCCTGGTTTTTATAAATCAGTATGTCAAATTTTTCTACATCACAAGACCACCTAGGTTTTTGCAGCTTTCTCCCCAAATAAAACCTAGATATGCTCTTGGGTCACTTGACGCTGTACAAAAACTCCCCAAAGTGCCTTGCTTCTGTTGATCACTGGGTGGGGGCTGAGAGTTTCTTTGCCTGCCTGACTCTGTTCATTGTTCTGTGGGTGCGGATGAGACTGGTGAGTTGCTTATTGGTGATGTTGCCCATTCTGCATACAGAGCTAAGAAAGTTGGATTGAACATTTCCTATTATGATATCCTCTGGTTTTGGGGTGAGGGTGGTAAATAAAAAGGAAGCAAGGGGGCCATGGTACAGAACAAGGTGGGTACACACTGTGAATGCACTGCACTCTCTTTTTTTGGTCTGGATCAGGAAGCAATGTGAAAGCAGGACAAATATACAATATTCAGAGTATTTCTGAAGCGTCCCAACATGTCCATTTCTGCTTAGCACATGACAGTTCATCAAACGTCATTTTTCAATACCAGTAAGAGAGCTGAACTTCATTCTGAATAAAAATGTAAAACAAGGACTCCAAGTAGTACACATAATGTTTATAAACTGGGACCATGTTACTGGGCATGCGCACGCATATCCCTATTGAACAACAGGATATGCATACGTACTATTGCATACCCAATTTTGCTGTCTCAGTTTATGACCTTAATTTGTGGTAATTTTAGCCCTCATTTGACATTCTGTGCACATTGGAGCTCAGCTTACTTTTTGCTGCTGAAAGGTGCCTTTTGGAAGTCCCAGCAGGCAAGCCTAAGAGTGATTTCTTTTTATTTACCACCCTCACCCCGAGGATGCCAGGAGAGGAGGCGAGTGATGCAGAGTGTCTAAATAGTAGATAATGCACTGTATATTACCTTGTGGTGATACATGTCCCCTCTCCAGAATCACATCACGAACCCAATGTGGACCACTGTTGTGACGCTCCTGAAACTGTCCACACTGCCGACTTTGAAGAACATGGGTTGATGTATTTCACAATTGGCAGTGTAAACACTACTAAAGATGGCATGGATAGACAGACAATGGGAAGTTGCACGTGAGTGATGTGCCTGCATTACGTCCAAGTGTTTTAACTGGTGCACAATGTTACATAAATGTTAAGCTAGTCATTTACCTGAAGAAAGGAAGCCACAGCATGGGTGATCCCTTTTACTAAATAGAGACTTGTTATTACAGTAGCATCAACCTTTTCTGGTGGGGGGGAGGTGTGGCAATATTTGAATGTAACCATTTCAGTACTGTCATTGTGCAACTTCACAATCATGTCACAGTTTCTTTAGAGGTGACTTAACTAAAGCATAGACAAGTATATATATATAGTAGGTAGAAAGCCAGTTAATGACAGCATAAAAAAGTATGTTCAAATTATCGAAGAAAACATAAAGACAGGTGACAAAAAAACACTAATCCCAACTTCTTTTAGTAGAAAGAAACAAAGATCTCAACTAGTTATTAAACTTTGGCAAAAGAAGGGCTGCTGGAAAATTCTGAGACGTGTTACTTGATCTCATCAATGAACTTAATTGTAATACTAAGAGAGACAGAAGTGAAGGGGAAATGAAGGCAGTGAATGGCAGTAATATGCCCCCCCCAAAAAAATAAGCCAAAAGCTGTCAAGATGGAATCTTAGCAATAAAGAAAATAACAGTAGCATACAGAAGTATACAAAAGTGAGACAAAACAATTCCAGTGTTGGAAAAGTAGATTGCAAAAAGCTGGCAATGCTGGCAGGTTTCAAAACCATACTGGGGACCAGTGACGGTGGGACCAATGTCGGTGTGAAGAATGTGGGAAAAACATTGCCAAAACTTGGGAAACTAAGCACATCAGCAAGCCATGTGGAGCATTTAATCTCACAGACTTGTGGGCGGGGGGGTCAAGAAAATTCAAGCAACCATGAGACACAGTACAGGTCACAGAGTAGAATTAAACTGTTCAAGTCAAATAGCCTGGCAAATCAGACAAAGCATCATAGCCAGAAAAAAATGTGCAGGCACCAGTGCATGGTGTCTCACAGAACCATGATGAGCACATTACATCTGAAAAGCCAGGTGAACAGCTAGGATCAAACGCTGTTACAGAATAGGTCTGTCTACACAGCCAAGGGGAAAACAGTTACATGCATCAATCTGAATATGGTTAACAGTCATCTGATGCACAAAAAGCAAGGCATGTCTCAGACTGTGATGGAGAAGGCAATGTGTCACAGTAGTAGGCAAAAAGAAAAAAGTAACAGTCATGAAGTTCATGTTATATCATTGAGCATGGGGGGACATCCATTGTCCTCAAGACCAGGAGAAAACACCAATTCATGGGAACACTCATCATTGGTGAGTCTGAGGGAAGAAAGTTTTGAAGAACATAATGGGCCATGGATAGCCGAGGCACAGCACAGTTGGTGGAGTAGCGAAAGTGGGGTCAGTCCAATTTGTAACCATGAGAGGGTCCTGTCACCTACCCAGGAGGAACTATTAAAACAGAAAAGTCATAATGATCAAAGTTGGTCAAGGAGCAACAGGAAGATGACATGGTCATCAAGGCAGGTTGATGAGGAACAGGAAATTTACATAGGCGATGAGGAGAGGTACACTCTAGCATGTGGTGAGGGAGCATGGACATGGAGACAGGATGACAGGGACAGTTCATGGAGACCAGATGTGAACAGCACATCATGAAGCAATTGTAGAATGATGAATTCAACAAACCAGGGAGGGCCACATTGCTATGATAGACAGACTGAAGAAATGCAGGTGCACAGTACATATCAGCACGCTATAGCAGTAAACTGTGAAGAACAGTCCAATTCATGTAGTCAGGAAATTGATGTTATGTCACAGAGACCAGCGGAGCTGGCTAACCTGATTCCCCAGGAGAAGTAGGCACAGACATGGGTTCAAGGGTGTAACGCACAGTCATTAAATCAAAGGACAGCCAGTGAAGACCTTGGTGTCAGTTTAAAGAAATCGATGGATGTTCCGAACTGGGACATAACTGACCTTCAACAAGAAAATGACAAATTATACAAAGAAAACAAAATGTTAAGGCACAAATTGTACAGTCTGCAGAAGGGAGACACTATGAGTATTCTGAACACAGCAAATAAAGCACTTTCAGCCATAGCATGTCTTAACGAAGTTGACAGTTTACTACAGGCAAAGTGCAGAAGACAAAGACCAGTACCCACAGTACCAGAAACCCTTTCTTCAAGAAATAAAAGGCACACTGCTGCACAGGATATAAGCATGAAGACTACTCCGAGTCTTCAACAGATCAGAGTCATTGATGCCAAACTGGTTAGAAAATGTCATTAACCATAAATCCATATTGTTGTAATAGTGTTGTTCTCTTTTTGGAGCATGGGGCAATGTAGCATCACAGATACCCCTCTAGGAGTGTGCTTTGGGGGAATGGTGTCATGCTCCTTTGGCTGGGGTACCCATGCAGATGAACCCATAAAGGGACATGCCGTCAACCTGTTTTGCATCATATTATTGTTAAGGAAAAACAAACAGTTTACTATTGCTTACCTTCTCCAAATGTCATTGATGTTGATGGTTGTTTCACCTGCCGCCTTGCTTATTAGACTGAACTGCATGATAATATATAGCTGTACCCAGTCTTATTTAGCTGCAAATCCTTGAAGTACTGCATACTTCTGAACATCACAAATACACTGAAATGGTGCAGCCATTCATGATACCATGGTCTCCTGTAATCCAACTGCATAATAACTTGCTAGATTGTGTTAGGTGTGCTACTGAGTCCAGGAAAGATGCAGTGGGAGTTGGTCAAGAAATGTCAATAAACTTGTTTTGATGTGGTAACAACACTAGGTGGTCATTCATATTGTCACTTTATAAAAAACCAAAAAGATTTGAATCAAAATACAAACTGCATCAACAGTCTCTATAAAATGTGAGCAATCATAAGTAAGCAATAATCCACTACTGGGTGTGTAGTTATTTGGGATTAATCAACACCCCGGGTGTGTTGTGAGGCATTAGGCCACAGGCTAAGCATCCTCAAAGCACCCGGGGTGTTGATTAATCCCCAATAACCGCACACCCTGTATAAGGTTATTGCCCGTATAACATGGGCCTCATGTGGACAGAAATGGACAAAAAACAGTGGAATAACAGATAACAGATAACTAAATATGGGAACTGTGTTGTGCTCTTCCACTACTTATGGTTTCAATACCACACTGTTCTGTGTTTTACCACAGCAAAAATAGTTCTGCAAAGAGAATTTTGTGATAAACAGGACTCAGACAATAGAATGAAGGAGCCACCCAAACTTGTTATTATACTGTGAAAAGCACAGTGTAATGCAGCTATTAATTTCTGCTGTACTTGCAACACACTTGGAACTGGCTATGGCACTTGGGAACAGTGGGTCACGAGCAGAGGAAGGTGTCAGTCTGTGTTGCTTGATGATGCATGCTGTTGCATCACCAGATCATAGAGAAGACAGCACTGTGTCAAGAACGTAGGCTTACTACTCTCTCCCTTCTTTTACATGTATGTGGTAAATCCCGTAGCAACAGACAGGAGTGGCTACATGGGACACAGGTTCTGGGACCCTGGAACTGCGGTCCATGTACAGGGTGGGGGCAGGGTCAGAGAGAAGATTGCACCAACAGCCTGGTCTCACTGTGTCTCTTGCTCTCGCCAAGGTGCATGTCACTCCACTGGTCGGTCACCACTGCTCAAGACAGGGACACCGAGACACAGACGATGCTGTGCCCTTAGTTGCCAGAGGTCTGCAGGGTGGGTGGGTGGGTGAGGAGTGACACACTGGCTCCATCTGTAATGGTGGCAGAGCAGAACATTTCAGGGTGATGGACAAAGCAGGCACTCTGGCATGGAGTTCCTCCAGGCAGGTGGGAAGAGTCACCACTATACAGCATGAGAAGTCAGTTGAACAGCTAGCTATTCCTAGTACTCCATTGCTGCTATGACCTTATGGAGGTCAATTGAATGAGCCAGTGAGAGGGCGACTAGGGGGGTGGAGTAACTACCAATAAAGGAGTCAGCACAATGGGTAGATTAATGGAGCATTCCATTGCAGAGGAGCATGGAACTCCACTGGGCAAGTGGGTGGGAAGAGTCTGCGCACTATCCACTGAATGAGCTAGTGGTCGGCTGAGTGGCTGGAGGCGGGGCTGGGGGAAGAGCTTCTGCAGTTGGACTCTGCAGTATGATTGGATTACCAGACAGTTCCATTGCAGCCATTTCAAGCAGCATGAGGGGACACCTTTCTGACTAGGTGAGTACAAATTAGTATGTGCAGTGTGCTTCTGTAAACAGAACCCTATCACTACACATATCACTTCCACTGAGAATTAATGGCTGACTTTTACTTTGTGTCAGACACTGCTATAAAAAGATTAGGCAGCTCCTGGATTTTATTTTCTCAGACCTGTTCACCAGAAACTGTGTTGGTAACATGCATTAATGAATACTCTGTACCAATCAAATAAAGATTTATGTGCCCATGTTATAAAACATGTTATTTAAACTACTGACAATTTGAGACCTAATGGGTTGACAGTGTGTTTTGAAGTATACTACTGTCATTGCCAGAAACCATTTTGGTGAAACATTTGAAGCTACTGGAAATTTTTTAAACTTAGTACTGATACATCATTTGTGGAATAGCAAAGTGCGTCATAAAGTTGTTGTGATTTATATTCAGTACTGTATGTTTGTACAGTGTTCATATAACTGTTTTTGAGAGATGATCTGAAAAAGTGGATTGGGGTGGTGAGATAATGCACAAAGCAGTATCAAGTGCAAAGGTTACCATTGTGGAGCAGATAGGATACAGAATTATAAGCATGAAACATGCCTAATTTTTACAAGGTCATCAAACATGCAGTGTTGCTGTGATTCAAAGTGGCACAGAAGGTACAAAAAATTATTAATTTCGGCTAGTATGTGTTAGTATAGGTATGTAATTTGATTATTAACTGGACATAAATATGTTACTGAGCACTATTTACTTTCTTTATTAGGTTCCATTAGTATTTCACCCAAAGTAACCTGACAAATATAAAATTGTTCTAGTGGACAAATTCAAACATCGTGACTGCTTGTCAAAGGCAAGAATCACAAAGGATCATTGTTCATCACTGGTGAACCACTGCATTGATTTGGTCTTCTAGGAGGAGTATCAAAGGTGGACTCTGGATGCGTAATGGTCTATACATCCCTCTATCACTACATCTGACTTCTGTTAAGTACGTGGTTATAGTAAAGTACATTCACTACCCCCCAATGACCCCACACAACAGTTTCTCATTGAAGATGGGTAACGTAGGCCATGTTGGCATACTTGCCTGCACAACACCCAGTCTCTACTTTCAGTGCTATTATGTATTCCATGGTAGTCCAGTTCCCCCACAAACAAAATTGCCCATTCACTTATTAAATATTTTTCATATTACTTCATGTCCACCTCCAACCTGTGTACTTCACTGAAAAAATTCACGGGTGGCCCAGTACTTCCCACCCAAGCCACCTGCAAACAGGTCACTACCTACACCTCTCTCTGGCACATCTCACTGACAAATATGGCTTGGTGATTTTCACTACTATATATGGAAACCATGGACAATTCAGATCACAGCCAGCCTTGGTAATTAGTCCTGTGGGAAGGTTGGATGTCAGTGGGCAGGTTGTAAGGAGGGTCGTGATATGTACTGGAATAACAAGGGTGAATAAACATCACTCAGATGAGATCAACGGGGGGGGGGGACACAGTGCCACCAGGGAATTTTTTTCAAGATATAAAATGGTACCATGAGGGAAGGAGGGCTGGACCACTGAGTAATATTTACCTGATGTTAGCAGTTTGGAGTTGGTGTCACAATGAACCACCAGGGAATTAGATAGGGGACTGTCACCACAGTACAACTGACCCACCTTCTGGGTATTAGGCTGTAGCCTTGGCACAACATTAAAAGGTTGTTTTCAGCAGTGATAATCGTTAACTCTTGGGTGTGTTTCCGAATGCAACATGGTTGCAGGCAACCACCCTCATTTCTGTATGGACAGTAATCTGGAAATCACATCATTTCAATCGAAGAGAGCAGTGTTATAGAACCATGGTGCTCATAGGCTTACAGAGTGCTCCTGGGGCCTCTCAGTATGGACCTAGCAGTATTTATAACAAAATACCACTTAGCACACACACTGCTAGACAGGTTGTCTTACTTTGAAAGTGATGAAGATGGAGCAGCCTTGCTTGTTTGATTGTGACATTGGTAACATAGTATGGTAAATCTTCTGATGGTAGACTCATTACCAGGAGGTTTCTTCACATAATACATGATGAAGATGGGTTAACTTTGTTAAATTACATTCCTTTCTAGGAATGCCACCTTCAGTGCTTCTATGGTAGGAAAATTAGCAGATATCACAGTATGCACTGGTCTACAGTCTCCTTTTCGATCACAAATAAGTACTTGTACAAACACAAGAAACAGTACTATGTAAGTTATACCCTAGTTAGGGTTGCTAGTCTGTTTATGCTCATCTTGCATTTCTGTGAAATTGTTGCTTTTAGCAACAGTCCCATAACATTGTCTGCTCCTCCTGGTAAGTGAATCAGCCTGCTCTACATGTCTCTGTGGCATGACCTTATTTCCCGGTCTCCATGAACCCATCCAGCCATTTGTGAAACACCTGATTGTTTGATGTGGCAGGTAAATTAACATTACTTATGTTTAAAGTCACTATTTTGGGGATTACTTGTCTTTCAGTGTCCTTTCGAACAATTCTTGGTGAAGTCAGCAACAGCAAAACAGCGAAATTATGGATTGCACCATAGTTTGAAGGTGGGACACATGTAAAGATTGTGAAAACTGGAACTGTCCATTTTACAACATAAAATCTTTACTTGTAAATAGGGATATGATTGCAGTCAACATTTTAAATATGTATCTTAGGGGATATCAGTCCATAGGTTACGCTGTAGGAACTTTCACCATCAGTGAAGAGGAATCCACACAAAAGATTTTCAACACTGCAACTATGAAGGTACATGTCATTGACGTCACCACCCATATACTGGTGTGGGCAGCTGCACTCACTCCTTCATTCTTTCCGCCATCAAATCTGCTGACCTAGGAACAGGGGACTCTGGTACATCCCAACCACAAGTTCCTCCTTATGCATGCCTGGCTACTGACAATATAGCCATACCAGGTTCGGGGTCTATAATTAGGGTACTGGACATCCTACTGGCAGCTTGAAAACAATCCATTCGAGCCACTTGTTCCATACCATAAAGTGTAAGCTATTTGACATCTAAGCTGCCAAACTAACCTGGACCCTTTTACCTGCCTAGTGAACCATATCCTTGACTACCTGATCTCACTGTCAGACTTTGGTCTCAAGTATTCTTCCCTCAAGATCCACCTGAAGGATATTTCTGAGTTTCATGAGACAGTGATTGACTGCAGAGTTGCTCAGCTGGATGTCTCCCATACCTTACTAAGGGAGCATCTTGCACTTGAAAACCCAATAAATTCTCCTGTCATGCCTTGGGATACAAATTTGGTTTAGGAGAAATTGACACCGTCTCATTTTCAACCTATCATGACTTCCCATTTAAGCTTTCTCTGTAGGAAAGCATAATTTTGGTTTGCAATTGTGTCAGACCCAAGAATTTCACACCTTCAGGCCTTCTGTCAGGATCCTTACTTGATTATTCACAAATACATTGTGTCTTTGAACACAAATCATAAGTTTCAGGGATGTGCTGCAGGAACTACTGTTAAGGTTATGGAAAGCCCAATTATGACACTGTGTAGTGTGCAATTAACCTGCTTGGGAATCATTCCTATGGTGTAAACTACTGTTGCAGGGACTCCTGTCTTAAGTTTATGGAGCACCCTCTTCACATAATGTCTTTTGTGCACTTGTAACTGCTTGGTGTAAACTGTTATTGAAGGGACTCTTGTCTGAAGTTTATGAAGAGCCCTCCATCAAGACTATCTGATTTGCACTTATAACTGCTTGGTGTAACCTGGTGTTGCAGTGACTTCTGTCTTAAGTTTATGGAAAGCCCTCCTACCAGACTGTCTGATGAGCGCTTGTAACTGATTAACACAAGTTCCTACAGTATAACATGGTGACTGAGATACCCACAAAAGAAGATAGAACAGTTAAATATGAACTTACCATGATGGCAGATGTTCAAGGAGATTTCAGTCACTAGGCAAATTTCACAACCATCATTTCCCTTTTTGGGGCTTCTGCCTAGGAGCTGGCCATCTGGTATCACCACTTTAAGTGTGGTTCACCCCATTTGTCTCCTCTGTCTCCCAGGGCAACAGCATAGCCTTTTTACTATCCAGGATGAACAAACTGAGGGTGGAGCTGGGCCACCAAAGCCCATATAGGGTTGGTGATGGCAGACATTGGCATGGGCAGACACAGTTGTACTACTGAGAATGTTCTGTGTGGATTCACCTTCACCAATAGTTAAGGTTCCTACAGTGTAACACAGTGGCAGAAATCTACTGTAAAATCTACATCCATCTTCTAAAAAATAACTGCAACAAAATAAAAGCGGAACCCAAGTAACACCTACATCCACAGTTGCAGGAAACTGAAAAAAAAACATAATTTTAATACAATTGTTACTTGCTTTATTACCTGTTCTATGCATACGTGTTATCTCCATACAGAATACAAATGGTGTAACATGACTGGCTTTTCAAAACAATAAATATTTTGCAAGATACAATGTTGGCATCTCAAGTCATTGATATTTAGTGGAAATGTTGGAACTCAGAATGATTGGTACCAAAATAATTCTGTGAACTCCTGGGTCACTGAAAAAGCTGTCTAGGCAGCGCTGTTAGGCACAGGACAGCTGAGTCTGAACAACAACGCTGCTTTTTGATCACCCCTTTCAAGATGCTTTAAGTGTGGATTTGATGCTATTCACACAGTTGCATAACAAGAACTGCTACTTTAAAGGATAACACTGTGGGCTACTAAATTATATGAAGACATTTCTAATTATTTAATTCATAAATGGTGCAGTATCTCAGGCCAGGTCACAATATTTAGATACATCTTCAATCATAATTGTGCCTTTGAATAACACTTTAAACACAAAACAGGTAGAGAACTTGTAGACTCCTAAGAGAACTGTCTAGAGGCAATAACCATGTTATCACTACAGGAGGGAAAAGGCGATGAGATAAAGACATGAAGGATGATTGCCAGTGGTGGAATAAATATTAATCTGAATGAAGAGAGACTGACCTCAGGTAACCTCAAGAGTGTCAGAGCATAGTAGAGCCAAGACCAATGGTTCCAGATGTCACTTTCCACAAGTTCAGATAAATAGAGTATTCTGCCCCTGCTTGTCACAGATTAACAGTTGATTGGTGCGTTTATTATATAGTGAAAAGCATTACTGGTTTAAAACAGTGGGATACAGTGAAAGGTACAGTGGCATGTAGGGCAGTAACACAAGGGTGGAGGAAGGGAAGTGATGGGACCATGACAGTGCTATTAAGGAACTTCGAGAGGGGCCATTGCTTTTCCTCTGCCATCATTGTATTATCTGTTGCCATGTTTTCAACTTTTTTTTTTTGGACAATATTGCAAAGCATACAGGCACAATAACGGCAATGTAATTGAAGTAATCTAGATGACCAGAGTAGAAAGAAAGAACGATCATTGCTTGTCTTTCACAAAATATATGCACATTTAAATATTTAATTGCAGTGACAGAATAAATAATCAGACCAGTATCATACAAAAATAATATAACAGGCTTAAATGTATCTACTTTTTTACAATATTGAATTTTTTTTCAACTTTATTGGGTAATCTTATAACTGATGCAGTTTCTGCAGATATCGGGCTTTGGAGAGTGGACATACAGTACAGTACTTCTATGAAACAGTTTTTCAGTTCAGTTGTAAAATGTTGAATTTCATGGTCCTTTATCACTGTCATCAGACTAACACATGTCATTCTTTTTGGCACATTGAGGTCTGTGGTGATGGATACCCATCATGAAGACAACATTTTTCACATCCTTCAAGTGCACTCAGAAAAATACAATATCCTGGGATCTATAGTAACAGCAGGACAAAATTGATGTAAACTGTAACAAAAGGTAAGGATCAACATTTTCTTCTCTTAATATTAGCAACTTTGCTGAAGTGGAATAACACAATTTGTTATTTTGTGGGTTATTGCCTGATAAGAGCACTTCATGTGCTAAAAGGTATTCATTGGAAGCACATCATACCTCCTAGGGCAAACTGTTATCTGACAATAACACACATTTTATTATTCATTAAACTCTGCATTATGTTTGACATATTAGGGTAATAAATCATAACTGACAAGATAGGCTATGTAAATAAGTATATTTCTAGTCACTATATTGTGTATTTCATTTATATTAAGTATATAAGTTATACAATTTAAATCAGCTTTGTGAATAACATGGAAACTCAAATATAAAGGATAATGAAATGGGGACCAGTTAGTATCAAAGTTTTGCTACCTTACAAAGGTTCTTATGCCAACCTAGTAAATCAGGAGATTGAAGATAGAGAGGTTTACAACTGGCATAGCAACCTTGACAATGGAACACAGCATTGTTAATTCATTGCTCTTTATAGTGTGTGGGCAGCATTTAAAACAGTACTGCATTTGCAAATCCATTTTGACTTATCACTTTCTGCCTTCTGGTGACAGACTGCCCCACGCCATGCTCAAGCCCCACTCTCATTTAAGAACTACAGCAGTCATGGCCATGACCTCTCAGTGTGTACATGTAGGTTGATCCATACAATTATATGGTCAGTAGTTGCTTGTCGTCAGCAGTACTCTGTAAAACAAGCCGCCGCAAAATCCGGTCACATGTGCTAATGCGATGATGTTATGTGACATCATTGTGACATACTAAAACAGGTATATTGGTCACGGATGTATGACTATAATAACCTATATAGTAAATATTGCTTAGAATGGCTTTATTGAAATAGTGAATGTGGTGAGAAGATTGATTAAGGTGGAATTTGATGAATTCCACCCTTAATCAGCCTCTACAAAACATGCACCACACATTCACTTAACAGTAAAAGCCCAGTCCTAAGCAGTATTTTTACCACTACTTATTAGGTTATAACAGTCATGTAACAATTCAAGGCATTACACACATACTGCTACATATCAGTCCTTAACCATCATCCAGACTGCTGTAAAAACTACTATCTTAGCCTTTTAATTTGCATCTCATTAACATTTTTCATGCTGTTCAAAGGCTAACTTAAGGCTTCTGACTGCAAAGGACATAGGGATGGCCCATTATAATACAACTGACTGTTAAACCTCACAAAAGCAGTTTGAATGCTAATTTCAGGCTACTTTTATGCTAAGATAATGCTTAGGTTAACTGCTATGTTAAGGTTAACCGAAGGCTTAAATTTTGATAAGGATAGTTGTAGTATTAGAAAACATTACCCTTCTTGGACCAGGTAGTGTACCATATACCACAGTACACCGGGGTATGCAAAACAGTTGCATCATTCATATTGGTATGGTGGGAGGGCTCTCTTAGTGCTGCTCATTTTATCATTCATATCCATTTCTGTGGCCTGTTCGGCTCTAACTGGAACATTCATCAAAACAATACCCATGCAGCACCATAAATAAAAAAAATCTTAACTGCCTGGCAGCACCTGCAGTGCTTGCCGGTACTACAGTATGATATAGGTATTTGCATCCATCTGTCTCTCTCTCTCTCTCTGTCTCTCCAAGCACATTCATGTCATGGACTCAAGCAGGATATGCCACCATTATAGGGCATACATTGTACAATGCCTATCGGTCCTCTGTTTACTTTAATTCCTTGTTTGTATAATCATTTTGAACTTTATGTCAACTGTCTACCTACTATATTCATCTACTGTTTGTATCTGTATCTGCCTGCTTAATGATGTGGAACCTATGAAAAAGAGCTACTAGGTCATAGGTGTTAATTCTGAAATGTTATAAATAAAATAAAATAAAATAAATAAAATCATGAAGGGGCTAGTAGTGAGTGATTGCTTTTTTATTTAGAAGTTTTACATTAATTTTATACAAATAATCATAAAATTATTTCCTTTTGGCCTCTGTGTCAAATGTGACCAAATTTGGCCACTTTTATGCATTTTATTCTTTTTTTTTTGCATTTTTTCAAATATTTGTAAATAAATCAGAACTAATCAGAACAAAACAGAACTTCACTGTGTTCCGATTCTTATTTAATAAGGGTTAGACTTCCATCGAGTTCTCCCAGCCCTAATTTGATTGTAACTATTTTATTACTTGTAGTATTTTTACTATTGTTCAAGCCACTAGTACTTCTACAAATTGACACATTTTAATGAGTGGTAGAGGGAAAGAAAAGAGTAGACAGGGATAAAAGGCAGGGAAGGCAGCATTGGTGACCACCCGTCGAGCTGTACATGGGTATGGTATGGATGTAAGGGTGTACTGTCACCGCAGTGAAACCCAGACTGCAAACACCACCACAGTGACAGGAATCAGGCAAAATCCACCTGTCGCTGTGGTGGTCAGTGTGCCGAATGGGACTGTCTCGCTGTGTGATGGCCCCCCCGGTCCAACTCCAACTCGGAGTTAGAATCCTAGAGACTGGGGGGGTTGGGTTGGTGGTCAAGCCTCCCTGATTGTGAGCGCCAACATCCCATAGCAACAATGCCGACAGTCAGCATTGTAGCTGTCACTGTAGGGGATGTCTGTGCTAGCACTGTTGAAGAGCTATAGGTAAACCAGATGTAGGAGGTAGTAATGTATCTGCAGTGTTTGATGATAGTGGAGCTGTTAAAAAATGCTTACAGCACTTGATTTGGCTGCTCTCTTAGTTGAGGGAGGTGGCAGCAAGAGCCAAGATCTATTTTCTGAAATTTCTCAACCTAATCAACACCAATGAGTAAATATGATGATGTCAAAAAATATCCAAAAGAGTTTCCAGTGGTTAGTTGTACAGTTGTCTGTGCCACTGCCATCTCAGGAAAATGATGAAAAGGAGTATGTGTGAAAGGAGAAGGAGGTAGAAATGGAGGGTGAAGGTGAGGAAGACACTGTCATTGATCCTTTATGGCAGCCTAAAAAAAAAAAAAAAAGAAGCAAACGGTGATATGAAAGTGTAAGAATTTTTCACATTGAAAGGAAGGCAATTGAACTGGGTGAGGAAGACATCTGACGCTCACTGAATGCTACTAGATCAGGTCAGAGCATAGATCCACCCACCTCCATTTTTTTTGTATGATTTGTTTATGCTCCACCCCTGCACTCCTACATGTCTCTCCTTCAGGCTGCCAAAGACTGGTCCCAACCCTGGTCATCCCCCATCCACCCAACGCCCCACATTGCAAACCTCATAAGGTAACTCGATGTATCCCTTGCATTGGGCTGGTCCTCTCCCTACAGAGAGAATAAACCTTACTGGTCTGCTCAGTTGGCTCTGGGTACTATTGGGGTCAGACTGGAGGTCCGGGGGCTCCACGGTAGTAAGGGTTCAAGCAGCCGTCATCCAACCAGCAGATGTGCCATTTTTCCATTTTCTCTACCCTTCCGCACCATGTTCTCAGCTTATGGTGGTAGCATCCTCAGTCGGGTCATGCAAGGGGCATGTCGAACCTTCATGTCCCCACAAGCATGCACCCAATCACCCAATCTGCCCAGAGGTGCAGAGGCAGGACTCCCCCCCCCAGGAGGGAAGCACCCAATTGACACTTGTACATTTCCTCCCTGCCAGCCTCTGCTCCTGGCACCCACACCTCCATTTGTAAAGAAAAGTGAAATTTAACTATGCCAACCATCCAAAGATGGATTTTCAGGTAATGCCTAACCAGCGAGCATCGAGAATTTAGGGGAAGAGAACTCAAGCCAATCGCTACTCACTGGATTCTGCAAAAGAGAAGCGTGAGAAAGCAGAGAGAGACAGTGCAACACAGGATTGACCATGGGCACTAAAAAAAGGGCTGCTTACCTTTTATGCAGTTAAGACAATAAGAATATTAACTACTCCAGGGCACAGAATCCACTACTCTGATGTAGCCAAAGTTACAAATCTTTATTCTGCATATACAGCACAAACTGAAGAGGCAAGCAATCCCCCAGAATAAAGATTTGTATTTTTGGCTATATTGGGGTAGTGGATTCTGTGCCATGGAGTGCTTATTAGAATTTTTGTTTTTCAATTGTTTAAACAGGTGAGAAACACTAAGCTGAAAGCTTGTTTACAGGTGCAACCTGGGAGCACAGGGAAGTTAAGTGACTTGCTCAGGGTCATACAGTATGCAAGTGGGGGCTGTGGGATTCAAACCCAGTTCTCTAGATTTGTAGCTCAGAGCCTTAAACCACTGCACTATACTGACTCTCTAATCTTCTTCTTGTCAAGAGACAGGCATGAAGCTGACCCAAAAGCAACCAAAAAATATTTATTGTAAGTAAGGGAATACAAAAAATACAGCAAACAATGAAATCCAACTACTAATAAAACTGGAGTATTATGGAAGGTTCAGCTCTAGTGCAATTCTATAAATTGTAAAAACACTGGAAGCAGAGTAACAATTCTAAGGGTTTGCTCTATTATAAAACAGTGTTACAGAACTGTAAACTCTATAATCACTATACTTTAGAACACTTTTACATAACTCTATACTCGTAATTGAATTGCACAAATTTTAAGAGTCAAATTATTTGTTATACCCTATGGTGATTGCAAGACTCTGAACTCTGTCCCCCTGGAATGTCATACCAGAGAACCTTTGATGAGGCAATGACTGATGACCAGCAAGTGAAATTTACAGTTGATGGGATGCACACTAAGATCTGCAGCTTATCCATTAGGTAGAGAAATGGACAGACTAGGTGGGCCAAGCAGTCCTTATCTGCCATCAAATTCTGTTTCTATGTTTCACACACAAGGATATGTTCAGGGAAAGTACAGCAGAAGGGACTGTGGAAATGTGCTGCAAGAGAAACCAGAAGAGCCCCATTCAGGCCTGTGAGGAGTATCAGGGGCACACATTTCACCACTGCTGACCTCGCTGCTTCTGTCACTCTTGGACTCAGTAACATTACACATGACACATGAGTACCAAACAGTTACATGGGTAAATTAGACCCTAGACATTTCAGGGCAATTAGCACAGTTCGGTAGCAATAAGCACAGTTCCTGGACAATTACCATAGTTCTGAAGCCTTTAATACAGTTCTGGGACAATTAACACCTTTCAGTGGTAGATAGCACATATTAGGGAAATTAGTACAGAGCCAGGGTAAACAGTAAAGTGCAAGGCCAATTGACACAGTTTTGGAGCAAATAGTCCAGTTCCAGTCATCCTACACTATTTAAAGGTGATTAGCACTGGTCAGGGTACCAGCACAGCCTACCTGGTAGAAAACAACGGCACAGTTCATGGGGCAGTTAGGCAGTCTTTCAGTGACAAATAAGTAAATGGGCAGTGGGACCCACACACACATTGACAGTAATTCAATGGCAATTCAATTACAGGCTCCACACAACACCAGTCTTGACATTTTTACATTGGCACCATACATAAAGAACACTGGCTGTTTAAATGCTGTCAGTATTCTGTGTACCCTACTGAATATTTAATTCTTGAAATTTCCATAGCCTCGGCCCTTTGTTTTTTCTCATACAGGGCTCTGTTACTGGTCCCACCCTATAGGAAGTGCTGATGGAAGCATGGCCCACCCCACAGTCTCTGGCTCCCATGGAGTGGTTTTAGGAACTCCTCCCCATGTGCGGTCCTTTGAATGGGACCTTACTTGCCCCAAGTGCCTGTCCCACTTCCACTAGTGCTGAGAGGCATGAAAGTTCATTATTTGTTTTTAAATGAAATTTAAAACAAACTGTTTCTTTTTCAGGTGGCCAGCACCCGACAGGGGTGCTGCTGACACTCACTATGCCAACAACTTTACTTCTTGGGCCAGGCCTGCTTCTGAAGGGATTGAGAAGGAGGCCTGTACCTGCCTCCTCTAATGGTGCTGCTGCTGCTGGGCTGTTGCTGGATGGAGGGGAAGGCAATTCACTGATGTCCCTCCCAGCAGACTCTACGCAGCAGCTGGATGCAGGAACTGCTGGACTGCTGAGGATAGAAGGAGGAGCTTCTGATTTCCTTGACAGGCCTGGACATTGAGAGGGACACAGGAGTAACAGATAAGGCCCTCCTTTTCTTGCATTGCCTGTCCGGCCAGTAGCTCCCCTCACTCTTGCTGCTGCCACTCCCTTAGCACTTTTTTTTGTGACTACCCATCTGTTGCAATTAAAAACAGGCTGCGTTGGCAACAGGCGCATCTTTATCCTATGATTCCAATACATGGAAAAAGATCTTGGTAGAGCTTTAATACCTTATCAAACAACACAGGCTACAACTAGCCCAATATAACATACTGCACAACCTCTATTATACACCATTCAAGTTGTTAAAGATGGGAAAAAAAGCAGAAGTTAAATGGTTAAGATGCCCTCAAAAAGATGGCTCATTAAAGCATATGATATAGACTTGCCCTAAGGTGGCAGCTTTCTGGCACAGTATGAATCAGAAATTTGCATCATTATTTAAACACTCAAATTATTTCACTTTAGAAGTGTGTATAATAGTACATTTTTAAACTGTGCGATCATCCAGAGAAGGGGCCTTTATGGCTTTAGTATCATCTGTGTCCAAACTAATTGTAATGTGACATTGGGTGAGTGATGTCCTTCCAACTTTAAGAGAATGGATTCAGGAAATGTTAACCGCCATTAATGCAGAAAGAGCAATAGCAATGCAGATCCATAGTGGAAGGCAATTTGGAGAGGTCTGGAATCCTATGCTAAATTTTTTGACCGGGAGGTGAGATTTAAGAGACTTAATGGCCCTCCTCCTTCTTTCCAGGTAATATGACTGCTTTCTGACTTTCTTTTTTCTTCATTTGTTTGTGGGTATGGTATTTCTAAAATGTATCAAAAGAGATAGTGACTGCTACTTGGTCAGTTGTCAAGGTGAGGGGTGTAGGGGAAGTGGGTGGGAGAGGAGGGTAGAGAAGGGATGTGATGGGAAAGCAAATGAGGAACTTTCCCTACTAAGTATTAGGGTACTATCTTCGAAAAAGGTTCAATGTGGATGGGTGGTTGGGTGGAAGGGAGGAGTAATGTTTATTTTAATGTTAACTGATTATGTTTGATGAATGTTCTGATGTTTGTACCATAAACTTACAATAAAATGTACTAAATAAAAACCAAAAACAGGCTGTGGATTTCGTTCTGGAATCTTCATGAGCCCAACTCTGACTGGCTGCCCTACGTGCTTGGGAAACACTGCAGCAGAATGGGGTTGCAATATTGGCAGGCAAGGAGAAAAGAAACACTCAAAAACAATGTTAAAACAAGCCCTGAATGGCCTTTACAGGGGATGCAGTTGCAGGACTGGGGACCCTACCTAAACATGTACCCCCCCCTTTACTGTAGTGCAACATGGGACACTAACTTCTGGGCTTTACAGATTCAGGCCTGCCTAAAACTATGTCACCATATATTCGTACAAAATATATAGACTTCCTATTTTGTTACTATATGTAACTAAAAAAAATATTTCTCTTCTAACGTTTCCTATCAGGGTCTTCGGGGTCACGGGGAGGGCCTTCTCAGGCTGCAGCTGGTGCAGAACGCAGTGGCCCGGCTACTGGTGGGACTATCTCAATCATGCCACGTGACCCCAGTTTTGTGTGTTCTGCACTGGCTGCCGGTCAGGTGGAGGATCCTTTTCAAGATGTGCTTGCTCACCTATAAGGCCATATATGGGTTGGGTCCTGGCTACCTGTCTGAGCTCCTGTCGCATGTAACCTCAGCCCACTCCCTCCGCTCTGTTTCGAGGGGCCTCCTGCTGTTTCCAGAATTCGGCGCAAGACCTCTGGTGATCGAGTGTTTAGTGTTTCTGGGCTGACCCTGTGGAACACGCTTCCAGCTGCAGCCCGGGAGACCTTTTCTATTGGTGTTTTTAAGCAGAGGCTTAAGGCCCATCTCTTCTGTCAGGCTTTTGGGGATTAAGCCTTTTCCCCATACCCTCAGTTATTTCACATTTTATATTTTATATTTAGGATTTTATGAAAGCTGTTTTAAAGTTTTTGTTGCTGGACAAATGCTAATTATGTGTTTTGTATTTTTGTTTTTATTATGTACGGCACCCAGAGCCTCTGGGATTGGGCACCTTTGAAATAAAATTTCCTTGCCTTGCATTGCCTATCTGAGGTTGCATTTTGGAGGGATAAGTCCCTTCATGCTTTGGACTCTTGCATTTTTCATCCTGCTGACTACGCAAAGTTCTGAAGTGGGCAAGGATTGCGATTGACAGTGACCGAACTCTATTAGATCAGGTCACAGTGCAGACCAACCCGGCCACATTTGTAAGGAAATGTAAAATTTGAGTACACCAACCACTAGGAGGTGGATTTTCAGGTGATGCCTGGTTAGCAGGCACCAGGAATTTAGGAAAGGAAAACCAAGCCAATCGCTACTCACCAGATCCTGCAAGAGCATTGTGAAGCTGATGCAAATGCAACCAAAAGATATTTACTGTAGGGAGGGTAAATCAAATATTACAGCAAACAATGACATTTAACCATTGATAAAACTGAATTATTATGGAATGTTCAGCTCTAGTGCAATTCTATAAATTGTAAAATAAAACACTCTAAGCAGTATATCAACTCTAATTGTTCATTATACTTTAAAACAGTTCTACAGAACTTTAAACTCTATAATCGCTATAGTTTAGAACAGTTTTATAGAACTCTAAACTCTATTCTCGCAACTGAATTGCACACATTCTAACAGTCTAATCATTTGTGTTATTCTATGGTGATTGAAAGACTCTGAACTCTGTCTCACTGGAATGCCTGACCAGTGAACCTTTGATGAGGCAATGACTGATGACTAGCAAGTGAAATTTACAGTCAGTGGGATGCACACACAAGGAGCTGTTCAAGGGAAAGTACACCAGAATGAACTGTGGAAATGTGCCCTAGGAGAAACCAGAAAAGCTATATTAAGGACAGTGAGGAGCAATCAGGGCACACCTCCTCCTCTGACATTAAGGACTTGCCTGCCTGGTAGAGGTTGTGCTGGACCACCATGCCAAAGACACTTCAGGACTCCTGCATCATTTGATAGGTCATGACAGACTGCTGATCTCTGAAGAGCAAACAGTTTCTTTAAACTTCCACTAAACCCTCTGGGCATCGTTAGGGAGGTCATTTCAGACATCTCACTAGGATCACACTGTATACACAAGAATTTGCACTCTGGGGTTCTTGAGCTTTCATTACTCCCGGCCACACTGCTTCTGTCAGTCTTGGACTTATTTACTTTACACACATGGGTACCAATCTTTTTCATGGTTCAATTAGACTATAGTGATTTCATGCCAATTAGCATAGTTCAGTAACAATCAGCACAGTTCCTGGACAATTATCATAATAGAGATCAGAGATCAGAGGGCTGTGGGTTCAGTTCCCACATCTGGCACTTGGGTTAATATCCCAGTACTGACACTGTAGTGCAGCATGAGACGGATGCTGCACTTCTGAGGTGCCATCTTTCAGATGAGATGTTAAACCGAGGTCCCATCTGCCTGGATTGGTGGTAGTTCAAGTGGATGTTAAAGATCCCATGGCACTTATCAAAAAGAGTAGGAGGAATTTTTATTAAAGTTGGAAAGTAAAATACAGCCAAATCATACACAAAAGTAAAAGCAAATTACTCAAAACAAAATACATATGCCATCATACATAAAATACAAAACTAACATTGCAATAGACTCAAAACTTACTAGACATACTGAAAAAATAACCCCCACCCCACTAAAAGAGTAGGGGAATTTTTATTATTTCAGTAAACCAAAATTGAAAACATACAGTGTTAAATCATACAAAATAATATGTAAATCATATAGAAGATAATCTATTACAAAGATATATCATCCAAACAATGTAAAAGGAAAACTGCAAAACAGTCCCCCCCCCCACTTACAAAATGAGTAGGGGAACTTTTGTTATCATAGACAGCAAACCAAACAAAAAAATCAATCAATGTTAAGTCACATTAAAGAAAATGATACAGCATATTGTTATCATAATAGAAAACAAAGATTATACATAAAACAAAAGGGAAAAAAAAGAAGAGAAGAAAAAGCAAATAGAAAACACTAATTCAATACTTCCAAAATAATTATTCTAAATTAACCCAATGAAGTTATAGCCAATCTACAGAATCCCATCTAGAGTGACATATAAATGAAGAAAATTTCCCATAATCCTGCCTTTTCAATCTCAATATTGCATTAGCAACCATACCAAATAATGCTTCTTGTGAAAAATATTGTTGTTGAATGGTGAAACGGCATCTCACATGCCATATATAGTATTTAAAACAAAGCAAAATCAAACAAAAGTCACTTTATCATATTGCACAGTGGTTACTGGCAGAATCCCTATACACAACATATCTAACGTCATAGGGTATAAAGGAAAGGTAGGCCATTTTTGTAAAACAAGACTCCAAAATCCTTTTATAAAAGGACATTCCAAAAATAAGTGTTCCATTGTCTCCACTAATTCAAAACACGTACCCCTAGGGCAATACCGATCAGTAATTTGCTTATGTTTTAGATTTGCTCGGACATTTAATTTGCCATATAGGGATAACCATAACACATCCCACATATGAGGTGGAATCAGGGAAGTTAACATATTGCCAATTGCAAGTTTTATAGGAGATGGAAAATAATCAAATGGAGCGAATCTTGAAAATACTTTTGTAAAATATATACGTATAATTCCGTTCTAGTAAAATGCAAAAGGTATGCCTTGAAATACCCCATAATTTAATTTTCCAAAACATATTTTAAGAGATTATGGAGATGGTTTATGGAACGTTGTCTTGGGAATACCTCATATTCAGGCAGAAAAGACATAAATCTCCCAGAGTATCCTGAAGCCATGGTTTCCATTGTGTGTCTCTATCTATAAACAGAGGTTTTAAATTTGTATAGAGAAACATAGTAAAGAAAAAACTACAGGATGTAACATTTTAGGCCCCCATGTTTTCTCCCTAAACAACAAGGCTCTCTTTATGGGGTTCAGTCTACTGCCCCATATACAAGCAAAAAAGCATCCATATAACTGTGTCTCCAAAGCTAAAGGAAGACTAAAAAACGCACTTAAATATAAAAATATGGGTAATAAGAATGTTTTAACCAGTTGAATCCATTTCAGTTTAGGCAGTCTGCATGTATTCCAGACATCTACCTTAGTTTGTGCTTCCTTTAGTTTAAATTTCCAATTTAGATATGCTAAATCTCCTGCTCCTAATAAAAGACCCAAAATTTTACAAGTATCCTTAATTACCGGAATACCTATAACCTGTGTAAGATGAAAATACTCTATCCCCAGTGTTATACAATTACATTTCTCATAGTTAATTTGTGCACCGGTATATAACAAAAAACCCTGTAACCCTGCTTACCATCTGTATCCCACCCCTCCCCCGTCGCCCCTGAAAAAGGGACTTTCTAGGCCCAGTGGGCTTACCAGGTCAACAAAATTCAACAAAACAAAAAAAAACAATAATTCTAGGGCTTTTATTTAATACAGTTCTGGGGCAATTACCACCTTTGGTACTCGAAAGGAGCATTATAAAGTATTATTATTATTATTATTTCAGTGTTGGATAGCACAAGTCAGAATAATTAGTACAGCTCTTGGGTAAACAGTACAGTTCAAGGGCAGCTGACACAGTTTTGGAGCAAACAGTTCAGTTCTGGTCATCCTGCACAGTTTAAAGGTGATAAGCACAGTTCAGGGTAACAGCACAGTCTACATGGTAGAAAACAATGTCAGAGTTCATGGGGCAGTTAGGCAGTCTCTCAGTGACAAATAAGTAAATGGTCAGTGGGACCCACACACACGTTGAAAGAAATTTAATGGCAGTTAAATTACACGGTCCACATAACACCAAACAGTCTTTAACATTTTTACGTTGGCAACCATCATAAAGAACACTGTCTCTTTAAATGTTGTCAGTATTCTGTGTAACCTACTGAATATTTATTTCTTGAAATTTCCATGGCCTCAGCTCTTTGTATTTCCATGTATAGGGCTCTGTTACTGAACCCGCCCTATAGGCAGTGCTGATGGAGGTGTGGCCCATCCCATAGTCTCTGGCTCCCATGGAACATCTTCAGAATTCCTCCCCATAGATGGTCCTTTGAATAAGCCTTGCTTGCCCCAAGTGCCTGCCCCAGTTCCATTGGTGCTGATAATCATGAAAGTTCATTATTTTTTTTAAAAGAAATGTAAAAAAAAAAAACTGTTGCTGGCCCACCGGCACAGCGGTTGGATTTCTGCTTGCGGTGCCAGCGACCCGGGTTCAGGAATGGACTCAAATCATTGGAGGGCCAGCCGAGGGAGAAGGATTGAGCATCCTAATGACTGCTCTCCTTCTCCGGGGGAGGGGGAGGGTTGTCATCGGTACATGGGGAACCCCTAGAGAAGGCTAGGGGTGCCACAGCAACCTACATCCACAAGGTTCCTGGGGGCGGGACAGATGCTGGCATCATTGTACATTTCCACCCCCATACAGAGGGTAAAAACAATAGCCTGTCTCCACTGCCTTAATGAAGTCTGCCCCGGAGCTGCAATTGGCTCCCCAGGCTGACTCCCACCCCATCCCATAGTTTGCAGCACCCTAAAGGTCAAGGGGTGCTGTGTCTTCACTCTGGGAGGTAATCCAGGGGGTCCCAGGAGTGCAGCTCAACTGGGGATGTCGCAGCTAAGGGGTCCGTGACTGGGTGGATGCATGGCAGAAGTGGAGTGGGCACCAAAAAAAAAATAAAAAAAACTTTCTTTTTCTAGTGGCCAGCACCTGGCAGTGATGCTGCTGACACTCACCCTGCCATCTGCTTTAATTCCTGGGCCAGGACTGCCGCTGAAGGCATTGGGAAGGTGGCCTGGACCCACCTCCACTAATGATGCTACTGCTGGGCCGTTGATGGCTCCCTGATGGACTCTGCACCGCCACTGGAAGCATAGGGCTTCTGATAATGTTTTTTTGGGTCAAAGTCAAATATCTCCATGGGTTGAGATTTAGAAGTCATTTCAGTTTTACTTGAGTCAAAATATTTCCAGCTGTCAATTTTTGGAAGTCAAAATAATTCCATTATACAAATTTTGGAAGTTGAAATACTTCAAGTCCTATCATGTTTGAAGTCATAGGCCTTCTGAATATCTTACTGTAATCCCATCCACAGCACATCCACAGAAATACATTTCTGAATGAGTCTAGGAAAGGAAAACATGCACAGTAAATCAGTTACTTACAATATGTGTTTATTTCATGAATTGTTCTTGCAGTTCCAAGTAACCTCCATCATTCTTGTGTTAAGTTGCTTGCAGTCAGATGTCTGCTATGTTCACACACAGTCTGCTCCATCCTCATTCCTTATAGCCAGCTCATCGCACGCACACACACACACACACACACACACACACACACACACACACACACATATATGTCCCCCCATGCTCTGTGCAATACAACACAGTATGTGGAGCCACCTAAGATCACAAGGGCCACCTTGGACATACCAGCCATCTTCCATCTTGCAGCCTTTCAACCTGTTGACCACACACACACCCACACACACACACACTTTCCAAAGTGCAGGCAAGTATGGCATGCTTTAGTAACATTTTGTAAGTCAAAAATAACCTTATTTCACCACCAGTTTAAGGCACCAACATAGTCAGATCCCTGTGACTGGCACCCTCACCCCAAATGCCATAGGCAGCTCCTGTGATATGTCTGCCCCCACCAACATGGTCAGCTCCTGCGACATGCCTGCCCCCACCAACATGGTCAGCTCCCCACACATATGCCCAGCTGTTCTCTTGCACTGCCAACACAGCCAATTTCCCACACATACACCTGGCTTCTCCTACAATAGCTATCATCCCCCATCAAGGTACAGACAGCCTGTTCCTCAAACCCACACAGTCCCCTCCACCCTCATTCCTCATAGCCAACTCACCAAAACAGTCAGGTCCCGTGCACCGAACATGTGTGTATACACACAAACACACACACACACACACACACACACATCCCCCAATACCCTGTGCAATACTACACAGTATGGGGAGCTGCCTAAGATCACAAGGGCCCCCTGGACACAGCAGTCATCTTGTAGCCTTTCAACCTGTTGCACAAACACACAAACAGAAAAAAATATATAAACATAGTACAGCCAAGTATGGCATGCTTTGGTAACATTTTATAAGTGAAAAATGACCTCTTTTCACCAACAGTTTAAGGCACCTAGATACCAGTCCAACTGTACAACTGCTGTTCTCCTCTCTTATCCATGCTACATACAATATAAGCAGCTCTTGTCTTTCCTGGCTCTCTCTAACAAAACAAAAAGCTTACTTTTTGTCCAGTGATGAGTCTAACTCTACTAATGGTCAAAACAGCAGGTTTCTTGCTTATTTTCTTTGTAGGAGTAAACTGATAATACGCACTTGTCTACTAGCTAGCATTTATCTAGACCACGGACCTATCTCAAGGTAGGTTGTACATCTTTCCTTTGAGCTGGAGACTGTCACAGAGAACATATTTCTTCTTGCTAAAGCTGATTAGCAGCCTGATTGCAAAGGTTAGCTCAATTTAACCCCTATACATAACATCTGAATTAAATAAATGTCAATACAAAGTCAGCTTCAAAAGTGTATCTTTGCTAGGTGTGAAGGATTAAATTAAAAGGAAAGACATCCACAGTAGAAAAGAACAGATGTCAGCCCTTAACAGGATTTTTACATGAGAATGTAAATTACTCCCAGGAGTCTATTTTTGGATGTTTTGCACACATTTCTAGATGTAAAATATGTCTAAAATGCAGTTATTTGAAGCCCAGGGATGCAGGAACTGCCGGACTGCTGAGGGAAGGAGAAGGAGCCTCTGCTTTTCTGGACTGGCCTAGACATTGGGAGGGACACAGGAACAACAGGTAAGTCCCTCCCATTCTTGATTAACCCAGCTGGCCAGTAGCTCCACTAAATCTTGCTGCTGCCACTCCCTGAGCACTCTTTTTTTTGACTGCCACGCTGTTGCCATTTAAAACAGGCTGAGGATTCTATTCCAGAATTCTCATGAGCTCAACTCTGTTCTTCTGCCCCACTTGCTTGGGAAACACTTGAGTAGGTTCCCTGTGCATGGCAAAGTGTTGGGGGGGGGGTGCACTACTGGCAGGCAGGAAGAAATGAAAACCAAGAAAAAATATATTTTAAAACAAGCCCTACAGAAGCTATACAGGGGAAGACTGTGGCAGGGCTGAGGACCCTGCCCAAACATGTCCCCCCTTACTGTAGTGCACCATGGAACACTGACTTTGGGGCACTACACAACATCTGTCAAAAAAGATAATATACGACAACGCATACACCTGAACAGAAACAAGGGTGGGTGTGGTGGCCACCACAAGAACTGGTATTCCATATAAATTTGTGCATCCTTCAAAATTCTTTATGTGGTACTTTTTTTATTACTGATCCAAAAGATGATACAGTGGCAATGAGGGAGGCAGGGAGGGTAGCAACGGTGTCTAGACTGGGTGCTGATTTCTGAGCAGACTTGATAGATCTTTAGGCTTACTCTGCTGGTGTCTATGTATTTATGTATGTAATATACCAGCTTTCTCAGGCATGAGTAGGCCATGACAAGAAAGGGTTTTGTGTTGACACAGGTGGACAGCATACCCATGTTAAAGTCAAACATATGGCTAGGTGGCAAGCACATCAACAAAAAGTGTAAGCAGGTGGTTTAAGAGATAAAGATGAGGTGGAGGATATTGTAGAGAACTACATGGTTAAAGAGGAAGAGGTCAATTGTAGCTCTGAAAGTGTGAAATCACTAATGAGCAACAGCAGCAGCAGCAGTGTCATCCTTACAAAATCCCAAAGCCAAGTCACAGGATTCTCAACACTGTCTCCATCTGTGATATCCTCTGAGCAATGCTGTACCTGCACAAAACTGTTCCTAAAAGTACCCATCAAAAAAAACATCTAATCAACTATTACTAGCATTCTATCAAAACAATGTAAATTCCCCCAATCATTCAGCGGGCAGTGAACTGAATGCTCTATGGCAGAAAGGATCACTATTGATCTTATCCCATTTTCTTTTGCGAAAAAAGCTGGTTTCCTTTAATTTATGTCCAAAGGATGCAACAAATGGAAAGGGCCATCCAGGACCTACATTTCACAGCAGGCAAATTCTGAATTGAGGGATGCTGTTGTAAAGATGTTTCACATGCCCTGGAGCATGCCTCCAGCTCATACATCCACCTTATCACAAATACTTATAGCAGTGTGCCAAAAGCTGCTAGTTTGTTTATGTGCATAACAGCACATTGTATAGAACTGAAGGGGGTTGGTCATTATCTTGGCAGCAAATGCAAGAAACCTAATTGCAATGGAGGCTACATGCCTGGAATTTGTAAGCATGCAACACTGGTTATGAAGAGCACGCTTGATTCGCACACTGGGGACAAACATTTTGGCATCAGTACTGGTGGCAATTGACATTTGGTTCTTCCCACTATCCTTAAAGGCAGGCTTCATAGTCAGTGAGAATGGTGCAAACATTGTCAAGGCTATTAGTGATGGGGTTTTGTTAGGGTGCTGTGCTTTGCACAGTGCTTAAAATTGGTTGTGCAAGTGTTCTTGTCATAATGTGACATTAAAGAAGTGCTCATCCTGTGCCATCAGATTTGTGGCCATCTTGCACAGTCTGGAAAGACCTGGGACCAATTAAGTGCACTGCAGTTGAAAAATGGCCTGCCTTAATACCGATTAATGCAGGAGGTTGTCACAAGGTGAAATTCGACCCTGCATATGCTAGAGTGGATGTATGAACAGTATAAGGCATTATTAAAATATATGTTCCATCATACAAGCCATGACAGTTCTGGAGCTTATATGTCGTTGATAACAGAACAGTGGTGTTTTATGGATGGACTGATTTTGATCTTTTGGCCTCTTGATCATGCCACACAGGCAGCGAGTGGGGACACAGTCTCTATTAGCCAGGCCATCCCACTGCTCCGGGTGTTAAAGAAGACCATCTTTAATGTGCAGCAGCAGTCTGAGGCAAAAGGTGACTCTGTAAGCTGTGCATTGCCTGAACACGTTTAATGTATTGGATCACAGCAGACACCTCAATGTTATCCTGACATCTGTGGATTTTATGACTGAAACAATGCTGAATCCATGTTAAAAATGGTTCAGACATACTTGATGGTGGTAGTAAGACAGCTAAGCATCTACAGAGACTGCTGATCAGTGATGTACAGGGTTTGCAAATGCTAAAAAACAGCATATTTAGATGAGACACAGTGGGCTCAATTTTCAAAGCTCCATAAATACCATAAGCCCCTGGTGCGCCGATCATTTGCCGTGCAGGGCTTGAAACATTCTGCTTGCCAGCACATGGGATTTTCATTCCTGAGTACCAAATGCCCAAGTTAGATCAGCTTTTCTATCTGGTCTAACTTGTGCCATTTGGGGACCCTTTTTATGGGGCTTGTGCCAGATCTTTGGCACAAGCTGACGTAAATTGAGGACACGTTCACAACTGCTCCTGACATTTTAAAATAAGGTGCAGTTGCATCAAAAGAGTTTGGCACAGCTGTTCTAAAAAACAAGTTTGACACAGGGCTTGATGCAAGCCCTACATCACCCTTTGAAAATTGAGCTCAGTATGTCATTCTTACCAACTGTAAGCAAGGGAAGTGAGAGATGTAGAGATGCAACTTTGATATCTACCAGTAAGACAACCAGAAAACCACCTCCATAATCAAATCCTCTGTGGCAGTTCTTGAACAGGCTAACATTTCAGATTGTGAGGAGAAGGAGAAGAAACAATTGGAGGATGCTGGACTGAAGGCAGCAGCCAGATTTGTGGAGGTATATGTGGCAGACCCCAAACACCTCGGAGATGATTAAGAACCCTTGATGTATTGGGGCAACAAAGTTAAAAAGTGGCTGCACTGGCAGATTTTTCTTTTAAATATTTTTAGCTGCCCACCATCCAGAGAAACCCAGAATAGTAAGCCAGCTGACATGCCAGAAACCCAGACTAATGTGAACTTCTTGCCATGTCTGCCACCACTGATAATGCCCTTGACTATGGATTCCTCCATTCCTTCTCACCCAGGAACAACAAATTCCACCTCTTCCTCTTCCTTCAATTCATTCCTCCAGATAAACCCAGACTCTTAGCCCAGCTGAAATGCTAGACACCAGACTAAGTTGAACCTGATGCCATGCCTGCCACCACTGATGGTGCTCTGTGCTATGGACTTCTCCAGTCCTTCTCACCCAGGAACAACATGTGCCACCTCACCCATCTCATGCCTCCAGGAAAAAAAACAGACTCTTATCTCAGTGTGAATGTCTGACACATTAACTACTATGTGAACCTGCTTCTGTTGTCTTGCTGCCTTCTCTAGCTAGCAAGATGCTTACTGCTGCTCCCATACTAATTGGGCACCATTGTACTATTACACATAAGGACCATCACAATTGTGACTGTAAGAATCATTCCATTTTGTTTTTTGTTTTTGGTTTTTACTTTTCTATTTTCCTTTTCCTTTTACTGGTTCAAAAGGCAGGGAAGGGGCTAGACTCTAAATAATTAAATTCTTGTGTTCAAACATCTCTTGTCCTGCTGCTTCAGTCTCAACAGCCAGAAAGCCTCCTCCTCCTCCTGTGGGGCAGCATTGTGCCATTACATGGCCTGGCCATCATTAATGTGATAGTAAGCATCATTCAAGGATTTTTTTTTTCATTTTTTCTTTTCAATTTTCCTGTCACAGTTACACTGTGAGTCCAAGTCATGGGCCTCCAACTGAGTAGAACATCAATAATTTCAGTTTTTGCTTCACAGGTGACAGCATAGGCAGCAAGACTGTAAGACTAACAATGGGTATACTGTTTGGCCACCATAGTGGGTCACTGAGGAAAAATAATTTGTCTCTTGTCTTCACAAGTGACAGCTTGGAGCTCAACTGGATATACTGTTTGGCCACCATGAGGGCAAAGTCAGGCACAATGCCTTTTTCTTCACAGGTGACAGGTATGGAAAGAGTGAGATTGTTAAGTGGATCTATTATGAGGCCACAGCAGTGGCAAAGTCAGACTAAATGATTTTTTTTATTCACAGGTGACATGTATAGTAAGGCTTGGAGTGTACAACATACATACTCTTTATGTGATCAGTCACCCACAGTGGCTACTTTAGTAAGGGTTGCATAATTTTCCCTTGTCTTGACAGGTCTCTTCCTGTTCTGCTCTTTTCTCATTCCAGAAGCAAGACTTCTCCTCCTCCTCCACCTCCTCTGTCTGGGGCACCATTGTTCCACTGCAAGGCTGGGCCATCACTAATAGAACAGTAGGTATCCTTTCAAAAAGTTATTTTTTCTTTTAATTTTTTACTTTTGTTTTCTTTTCACAGGTGTTCTGTAAGTAAGTACAGTAAGTAAAACTTTATTTGTATTAGGAGCCCTTTCAGAGCTAAGGGTGCCTTAACAATCATCATTAAAACAAATAATCTTCATTTTACATTTAAAACAATAAATATACATACAATATTTCAGCACTAGCTCACTAGTTCCCTTCAAATGTCTGATGAAACAAATGTGTTTTCAAGGATTTTTAAATGGAGTGTACTACAGTCTAAATCATTACTTTCTTGTAATCACATCAGGTCTATTTATGTTCTGCCTTCAAGATGAGATGAGACTATTTCTGTTTGTACTTTAACTCGGTGAGGAATGTACCAGTGGAACCAGACTGGAGGGCTGGAGTGGGTTGGATCAGGGTGCAACTGTAACTATGTCCTATTGTGATTTATTTTAGAACAGTACTTGTCTGGGCTAGGATTGAAACTTACCAAACAGTATTGTAGTCTAGCCCCTGTTCTCCAACCTGAACGCAGCGCATGTGCAGTAGTGTCTTGCAGAGTCTCTTTGTCCTGGCTTCCTGCCAGAGATTCTGTTACTAATCCCCCCTTTATTCTATCTCCTCTTAGGCAGCACCTGGAATCCCCTCCCACACAACTCAGCAGCCACTGCCATCAGGAGTTAGAACACCAACCGGGGAGCATTGGAGATTCGGAGTGTAGCTTGTATAGGTAAAGGCCTTTACCCACAGACCTTCTAAGAGGTGTTTACCCATCGATGCTTCGTATTGACTCCACACCCCAGCCACCCTCCTACCCAAGGCCGACCCTCCTTTTATTGACATTTTTGGTCACATGACTAAGCACCCATGACTAAGTACCCATTCCTCCACTAGCAAGTTATCATCACTGACCACAAGGGTTCAGACTTGAGCCACCTGCCCTCCCTGTTCTCCTTACATATCTCCCTTGCTAATTTTACCTCCCTCTCTAGGTAACCCTGTTCCTCTCTCTTGCTGCTCCCTGTTCCCATCCCCTTTTAGCACCCTCTACTGTCCCTCCCCCATGGGTCTCGAACCCTGTACCTTGTGCACCATAGTCAGCAGCTCTACCTCTGCACCAATCAGGCCACCCTACTTTGCTCCTGACAATTTCTGCACACATCCTACACAGGCGGTATCCCACCTGTTTTATGATCACCAGTTTTCCCTTTTCCAGATACCTGCTGCCTTCACATAATGGAACTATCTTGGAACCTGCAGCTGTCTGTATGCCTACTATTCCTTCTTGGCCCTTACTTCACTCAAATCCTCCCCTGGTACCTCTGGTACCCCTGGTCCCATTCATTCAACTTGTCCCACATGGCAAAACCATTTGTCCCCTACCTAACGCTACTCAATCTCCCTGGCAAAACCCTCATCACTGCCCTGCCCAACTGCAACTATCTGCTCTACTGGCACACCACATCACCTCCCTCCCTACCTCAGTGGTAGGATCCAAACCTTCACTCCATCTCTGCCACCCTTCACTTAAACCCAGATTACTCAAAGCAGCCATCCTCTGGCACACCCTCCTCCTCTTACTACTATCCAGAAACATCCACCCAAATCCTGGTCCATTTCTCCCACCTCCACCACCAATGGCAACAAGGATTGCCTCCTAATTGCCTCTCTAAATATCTGCAGTTTGCTTAAAAAGCATGACATTTTACAAGTCTGGTTGGTCTAACATCAGTCTCATATCCTGGCAGTTACAAAAACCTGGCTCACCCCTGAGACCCCATACTCTGCAGTAGCCTTTGCAGGCTACACTATGTTTAGAATAGATAGACTAGCAAAAGGGGTGGTGGCTGCATTCTTTACATATGGGAACTGCTACAAGTCCTGTTAGTCACAACTGCTCCTCTCTCCCATAGTGCTCAGGTCCTCATTGTTTAAGTGATGCTGGGCAACTCAGGTAAATCACTACATATTATGACAGTCAACATTCTATCCCAAAATCAAAAACTAGCCTTCAAAGTGGTCACTTCCTGCATCTCTCAACTACCACCTAAATGTGAAATCACTGTGCAAGGTGACTACAACATCAACTAGCTATCACCCACTGCTACCCCCTATAAAGATATTATAGCAACATGGACCTGACCCAAGTCATCCTATCTCCCATGAGACTCAATCATAAAACCGGCTCATCCAATCTACTGGACCTGATCCCTACTAACCTCCCTATCGGCTCTCTATATTTACTGTACTCAGTGATGCCCTATGTGCACACTCTCCCAAACTCTGCTAATGGTCCACCAAGTCTTCTAACCTCCCAAAGTTATGTATCAACACCGCCTGAAAAAGGGCTCCCTGACTTATTTTAGGAACCAGCTCCTGAATTGTAATTGGCCCCCCATTGACACAGCACAGTCCTTTGACAGTGCAGTAGACCACTTTATTTCCACCTTCAACACTGTTTGTGATATTTTCACCCCGGTCACTAAATTTACTGTCAAAGGCCACACCACACCATGGATCTCCTATTCCCTTCTTGATCTCATGCACCATTGTGACAACCTTTGGCACAGAACCCTAGAATCTGGCCTACCCCTAGACAGACAACACTACAGGGAAGCTACAAACAAATTCCCTGGGAACTTCCAGAAGCAAATGATTTGATACCTTTTATTGGACCAACATAGATGTAACAAAAAGAACAAAGTGCTTTAGCTTCCGGACCAACAAGTACTTCATTAGAAGTGTAATGACAGTCATTTACAAGAAACATTACTTTTAACACCCAGATCATGCAGAAAAAAACCCTGAAAAAATCCCCATTGGTTTAAAATATTCATTTAAAAAAACAGAAGATGATGTAAGAGAAGCTTAACAGTACCATGTCACCTTTAGCTGAGAGAGTCTAAGGGTCAGAGGTGCTTAGTGCAGAAGACATACAAAGAACTTTACTGCATATAAATTTAATTGGCTTATAAGATAACAACTACTTGAGCATATGGCTCTTCAATCAAATTATGAGTGTCACAATGTGTATAAGAATGCAGTTACTGAAAAACAACCCCCTTCCGGATTAAAGACATACTAAAATTGTCAGTTAAAAACAAGCACCACAAGATAGGATTACAAGAAGCATCTATGTGTATATAACATACAAAGAGCAACCAGTAAAGCTTTCTTAAAAAGATCAGTAGTTACACACTGTATGATATGTAAAACTTAGCTGGACCCATTACCCAACTACAGTATACTCTCCAGCTAGATATTAAGCCCCATAAACTTCAAAAGCCTATAGCATAGTAACAGGAGTTTATAAATAATAATATAAATATAAATTGACAGTGTAAGTGTCAAACAAAAAACTATTTGTCATGGACCACCAAGAAATTAAGACCATGCAGCCTGATATGTACAGATGTCAATAAATTCTCAGTGTATAATATAACAACTTGATGTACTGAAAATGTCTAAGGAATCTGAATAAGAAAGAAAAATAAAATCCCCACACACATACACAACAAACCCCACCCCACCCCATACACCCATATCGGGGGGGGATAACTAATTTTAAGGAGATACACACACACGCACGTAAGCAAACACACACATACACACACACTCCTAATGCACCATCATTCACATCAGTCACTGAAATTGTTACCCAAAGGAATTCAACTTGTTATGAAATTCCAAGTAAAAGGGATCATGTATCCTGATATATATGAGTAAAAAAATGTGACACTATGTAACCATACTACTGTCTGTGCAGTAACAGTCAAAGGAATCTGAATAGAACCACAATGAAATAAAACGTCCACCCTCCAAAGGGTAAGATAACTGGAAGTAAATATACAGTATGTGTGTAAGACAAGAGTCCTAAAATACCTACATTTTCACAAGTCACTACAATATTAGCCTAATGTAAATAGATCTGTCCAGGACCCCCATGCAAATGAGATCTCACACCCCAATATGTTCAGAGTTCAAAAATGTGACAGTCTATAATAACACTATGGTATGCACAGTAACAGGCTAGGGAATCTGAATTTGACACAATGGAATCAACCCCACTCCCAGGGTAAGGTAAATAGTAAGAAGGAATTAACATTCATTATGTGTGTGAAGTAAGAGTAATAACACACTGTAACTCCATGTATCTAAATAGAAACCTACCTCAATGTGACAGCAAGCCCCACACCTGCCATATTCACATACCCCCCCACACACGTGCTGAAGTCCTATAATATGTCAGTCTGACAAAGAAGAGGCCTGTGGATGTTAAATCCTGTAATGTCCCATGAAACCCAAATCTATGTTCATCCCATCTGATACCATACTGAGATGTAAAATAAGTTTGATCTCAAAAACTTGACTCTGTTGCGTGCATTTGAGATTTCCTTTTAAGACCATTACTGACATCTGAAATTGAGTGGTAATGCTGAGAGAAATGTTGCTCCACTGGTTTGTCAGTCATCTTCCTTTTAATAGTACGCCTATGTGAGTTCATTTTAGTGCAGAGCGGTTGGCTTGTCTCTCCAACATACCCTGTTTGTGGACACCTCTTGCACTGAATGAAATAAACAACATGTTGTGATGTACATGTATAACTCCCATGTACCTGGGATTGTCTGTTTTGTGATGTAACCACACAGTGCAAAGTAGAAATGTGCTCGCAAATCTTACAGGTGCGTTGATTGCAGGGTCATGTACCACTTAGCGTCATGGTATTCTGTTCTGGCGAAAGCTTACTCCTAATAATTAGGCTGGCTAAGTTTTGTGGTTGTTTAAAAGATAGTAGTGGTAATTCCTTAAAAGTACAAGTAAGGGTCTCATCCTTACTAAATATTGGATGGAGGTCCTTAATAATCTTACGCAGAAGTTCAAGGTCTGGATGATATGTGACTACTAAGGGTATTCTGTCTGTAGCTGTCTTTTCTTCATACTGAAGTAGTTGTCTTGGCATTGTGTTGCACATTCTATTGTCCTGTCAATTTCTCTGGAAGAGTGTCCCTGATCAATAAATGTGTTTTTTAACATAGCCAAATATGCATCTCTGTCCTCCTCATTTGAACAGATACGGTGGCATCAAAGTGCTTGACTGTACATAACAGATTTTTTTTGTGTGTTTGAGTGACTACTTTTCTTGTGTAATTATTTCTGTCTGTCTGTTTGCTTCCTGTAAATACATGTATGTAAGGTTCCATCCTTAATGGTGGCTTTGGTGTCCAGAAAATTAACACTGGTGGTAGAATACTCCAGGGTAAGCTTTATGATAGGGAGGTTATTAAGTTCCTAATGAAAATCTTTAAGTGCATCTGTGACCTCCATCCAAATGATAAACAAATCATCAATGTAACGTAAACAAGTGAGTGGTTTGTGGGGACAGTGTCTTAAAAAAGTCCTCCTCCAAGTCTCCTCCATAAAGAGGTTTGCATACTGTGGAGCCATCCTGGTGCCCATTGCTGAACCCATAGTTTGAACATAATGTTTACCATTGAAGTTGAAGTTATGTGTCAAAATTAATTCCATAAGTTTCCTCACCACTTTAGGGTTGATGTTTTGGTTCAGTCCTTTCTCCTGTATGTATTTAAGGCTGGCTGAAGTGCCGTCTGTATGTGGAATATTAGTGCAGAGGGATGTTACATCCATCGTCGCTAAAATGGTATCAGGTGGTAAGTCCTTATAACCAGAAAGTACACACAGGAAGTATGTAGTGTCCGGGATATAACTGTCTCTTTCCATAACCAGTGGTTTCAAAATGGTTTCTACAAATCATGAGATCCTCTCAGTCAGAGTACCATTACCAGAGACTATGGGTCTTCCCTGATTGCCAGGGTTATGTATTTTAGGCAGCATGTAGAATGTCCCTGGCTTGGGTTCAGCAGGGATGAGGTCAATTTGTTTTTTTTGGACATGGTTTGGAAAAGTTCCAATTAAGTCATGTAGTTCTTTTTATATCTTGTAGTGGGGTCAATATCCAGTTCTCTGTAGTAGGTATGATCAGTTAGCTGTCTGTTAACTTCATTAATATAATCCTCTCTGTTCAAGATCACCACTACAGAGCCTTTATCAGCTTTTTTGATGACAATGTTGTGGTTTGATTTCAGTGTCCGTATAGCTCTCTGTTCCAGTGGAGAGAGGTTATAACTGGCCTGTTTTTGCCTTGTAAGGATATGACCACTGGCTTGCTGGCGGAAACAATGACTGTAATTGTCTAATTTTTTGTTATGCCCAATTGAGGGGATAAATTCAGATTTTTTTTTCTTATCCATTAAATTATCACTGATTGTGATGTCTTCGCTAATGATGATTTCTTCCTTGCCATGAAATAATTCTTTAAGTCTCAATCTAAGGCAATATTCCTCTAGTTCACCACAAAACTGTGTTTTGTCCAGTGGTTTTGTTAGGTAGAAAGTGAGGCCCTTTGAAAGTACATTTAATTCCCCAGTAGTCAGTGTGTGGTTGAATAAATTAACAACTGAAAGGTGCTGTCCATGTAGTGTTATTGTTCAATCACTCCATTATGTTCTTCATGGTTGTTAGGAAGTATAGTATGTTGAAGGGCATCCAATTTCCTGTTTTTGATAAGCATGGCTTCTCTTAAGGTCCTTTGGTAGTTAATATGTATCTCTTGCAAGATGTCCTTAATAGGTTCACCAGACATCCTCTCCAGTGTGGTAACAATTTCAGCGAACTCTTTGTTCAAAACTGCTTTCTTGGCATATGACATGTGAATCCTGTGATTTCTCAGTTTCTCAGAGGTCCTATGACAGAGTTGTTCTGCAGATATAGAATTGTCTGTGTTTTTTAATGGATTCCAAATAGTAAGACCTTTAGGTTTTGTGTTGCTCCTCTTGCACTGAGTTAGAAAATAGATGTCACTGTCTAGCTGTGCCAGTTTCTTCTTGATGTTATGTTCGTAAGGCCAAGGCAGCCTACTACCAGGAGGTGCTCTCATCCTCCTGGGGATCAGGGCAGAAGTTCTGGAATAATATCATTAAGGAACTCAATGGTAAATCAGTATCCCCTCCTCTCAGCTCATAGTCAATGAATCCCTCACTCAGGACCTCCAACTTAAAGCTAATGCCTTCAACTCTGCATTCTCAGACTTTAGCAGCGTGCTTACTACCATCTTCTTTGACCCTCCATCAGAGCACACACCTTCTCCACGTCCCCCCCCTCTAATACACCTCCATTCAGGTTCAGGATTGTTTTCACCCATGAAGCCTGATCTTACTTAACAAGAGTCCTAGGCAAATCTTGCCATAGTGGTGACACACTGGACTTAAAGCTCCTTCACCTTGTCCTTGATACTGTCCTTATCACCCTCACCAAAATCCTCAACCTCTCCATCTGTCTTTGTCAGTTCCCAACCCTCTGGAAGAAGGCAGTGATCACTACCATCCTAAAAAGCAATGACCGTACCTCCCAGGATAACTTCCACCCAATCTCCATCCTTCCCCCCATATCCAAAGCCCTTGAAAAAAATAATTGCTTACCAACTCACCAATTGCCTGTCAAAATATAACAAATTTGCCAGGAACAACATGGGTTCAGAAAGGGTCATAGTACCATCACTGCTATCTTGGATTATACATCCTTTATTCACAAATCCCTCGACTGTGGGCACTTAGTTAAGTCTATGTACATAGACCTAACTAAGTCATTAGATACTGTCAATCGTGCTCTTCTCCTCAAGTCCTTGCCCACTTTGGGGCTTACTCTGGAAGCAACCTCCTGGTTTCTTAACTACTTAAGTGATAAATCCCAGCAGGTCAAAATTAACTTCACTCTATCCTCCAGCTTACCTGTTCTATCTGGGGTCCCACAGGCATCCATTTTGGGTCCACTTCTCTTTAATCTTTTTTTTAAACTCATTACCATTGTCATGCTCTGGTCAGTTGCTTTTATATGTGGACAGTGCCATTATCTTTGGCAGCCACCCTAACCCCTCCTCCCTCCAAACTGACCTCCAGAGTTTTTTCTCTAAAGCTGAAACTTACTTCATGGAGCACAAACATGTGCTTAATTATAAAAAAAAAACAAAACAAAGGCAATGGTCTTCACCCATCACCAAAACAAACTCAGGGACTTTCCCCTGCACATCCTTAACTATCAAAATGCCCAACTAGAGCTAGTAAAATCCTTTAAATATCTGGGTGTCACCATTGACTCATCCCTCACCTGTCATGAACATTTCCATCTTCTTTCCAAGGCCATCAACTCCCATATTTGATTCCTATACAGGCACAAGCAGTGCTTGCCACCCAAAGCACTCCCGCCTGGCTGTGTCTTCCTGAGTCCTATCCGTGGTTGATTATGTGATTATCTTCTTTGGCACTTCTGATAGCACTGACTTCCTCTGCATCAAGGTTGCCTTGACCAAAGCCTGCCATCTCATCTCAGGGTGTGACAGGATTGCCCACACATGTGACCTATACAGGCTTACTAACTGGCTTAACTTTGAAGGTAGGCTAAAATACCACTCATGCCTCCTTACAAGGAAAATCACCTCCAACCTCCCCCTCTCTGGGGATTAGCAACCTCATTCAGCCCACCCCTCCATCTAGATCTACCAGGGGCTTGTCAAAAGCCCCTCTACTAATTCCTCACTGCAAGATGTCTCTGGCATAATGAGCCTTTTTCTATAGGTCTCCGCTTTGGATGTATGAATTACCCTTCGCTATTTCTGCAGGATTGAAACTTGGACCCTTCATTTCCGGTCTTAGAGAGCTACTCATCACCTCTTCTGTCTGTGACTGTACCTAACCTCCTCTATTCCTGTCTCCTCCTACTACTTTCTAAAGTGTTCATTTCTTACATTAACCCTTAACCATCATTTTCATTCCTCTCCTTTTACCCCTAACCTTCTACACACAATTTCTCTACTTATCCTGCTTGCTCCAGATAGTCTTCATCTGAATAGTGTATAATCTTGTTTTTCCCTAATTTCTATGCCTATTTGATACATGGTACTTAGGCTACCCTCTGTATTTTTCTGTTTCCAATGTGTATCATATTGATTGTCTTCACCTGAATATGGTATAATACTGTTTTGCTAAATCAGTGTGCTTATTTAATGCAGGGTACCATGGCTATGCTCAGAATTTATCCTGTAACCTGTTTGTAGTCATCTATGTACCAACTGTTTTATACTATGCCTTAGTTGACGTGGAGCCTTTTCAAGGGAGTCTCTGACTCAAAAGTTTGTAATTCTGATCTGTTCAATAAATAAATAAATAAAGATGAATTGCTCATTATCCCACAGCAAACAAGCCATTGGCATCTTCTAATCTCCATCATATCATTGATGTGGTCAACCTTGCCAACTAATGCCTCCTCAGACCTCCTCCTCCAGATTCTCCACCACTGTATGTGGTCTTATTAAACTCAACATGTTTTCTATATCAGGCATATACAACAGTCCTCCAGTGGATGCTGATGCTTCATTGTGCAATTTGTCACACACTGGAAAATTACCTGAAACAAGAGAATATGAGCAAACAACAGCCATACAGTGACACATGGATAAAGATAACATTTAAGGAAAAAAGGAAAAAAAAATACTTGCCTTGGTCAGAAACACTTTTAAATTAAATAACCAGATGTGGTCAAGTTACGTGCAACAACAGGATTCAATCACGCTAGGAATAAATACCAGCAAAGAGAGAAACAGTAACTGAAGACGGTTAGTAATACAATCATTTCAAATACCCTCCTAGCCCCCACAACCCCCTCAAAAAACACTACTTACCTTTATTGGTACATCACTACAAACTGATACACTAGTTGAAGATCATCTCATCTGGATCCAGTTGTTGTAGACTATATTCACAAAGCACAGCAGCAGCATATAAGATTTATGAAAGCACATCTCATTTCTGGGTGTCCTGAGAATTTTTACAACCGTGAAAATTCATTGTTATTTGCCATGCACTAATGTGTATCTTGACAACTGTTGTGGACAGTTGCACAGCACCATCTAACAGCAGCAGCAGTATATCAGATTTCTGACAGCACATCTCATTTCAAGACTTTTTGGAGCAGTTACACATTGCTAAGTATTGTATAACAGCATGTGGCAGCCTGTGCTATTGTTTTGGCACACTCCAGCAAAAGTCTGGAAGAAGATAATTTATGCAAATTGTGATTTATGCACAGTTATCACTAAGTGAGTGAAAACAATGGTGCTGGGAGCAGCAAAAACACACAGAGGAGTACCATGTAACACTATCTGTAGCAGTCTAACATATTTATTGTGTTATTTGAAAAAAGTGCCTGGCACACAGAATTTATGAATATTGTGCTTTTCTCACCATTTCCCTCAAGTGCATAACAAAACCTATAATGGAGGGGGACTGAATCATAGCACTCAACCTTGTAGCAGAAAGCAGCAACCTGAGCTATAGTAATTATTCTGGCACTTGAGAAAAATTTAGTGGACACAACATTTATGTATATTGTGTTTCTCCCACAATTTTCTCAAAAGTGCTGTGCTTTTCTTGCAACATCCCATAAAGTGCATAACAGGAACTGTGGTGGGTGAAACAAATCATATCATTCCATCTAGCAGCAGAAGCAGCAATGTGATATTTTTATTCTGGGAGCTGAGAAAAACCTTAAAAGAAGAAAACAGTGATTATGTAAGGAGTGTGCAGTTGCTCAAGAAAGAGAATATAGAGAGGAAACATTTTTTTTTTCTTTTGGTAAGCAGCTGGAGGACGACAGTGGGCAGAAGATGTTACATAGATAGATGGAAGCAGTATCAGAAATCAGGACAGAGAGAAATTAAGATGTACACATTTTTTGCGGCTTTTATTTATTTATTTTATTACTTTTTCTGTTCTTTTTTACAACAGTTGAAGATAGAGTAAAGGAGACAGTAAGAGGGAAAACAGTAAGAGAGATAACAGCTGGAATAAAGGAGAAGAATGACTGATAGAATAAGGCTATGGTCTAGGAAGAGAGGCTATAATGCCACCATGACATGCTGCGAGACCCTTGAGAATGTTCCGTTGAGTTTGGATAATCATCTTAATTGTGTAAAAGAGGTGGCTACTCGAGACCGGTCCATGCTACCGCTAATCAAAATGAACATGAAAGCGCATGGAGCAAACCACTAGAACAGCCAGTACAAAAAAATACTAGAAACTAGGTCTCAGGTTAAAACATGCTTTTATTCCTTTTTGCAAAAGCTAAAATTCAGCATGGGTGACAGTGTAACTTCATGTGTTTTCACAATCATCTTATTATTTGTTCTTATGGCAACAACTTCCCAGGAGAGCTCCCCGATCTCCCAGTGCAGCTGTGCCCCTTCTGCACAGAGATATGTAGTAAATCTGAGGCCAGCCTCTTTGGTAACAACTGCAGCACCTGAGTACACCTGTAGCTCCCTTTCCTACTCCCCTCCATCCACTCTGTGTCCCTCACTGGGACTTCTTCATAATGTGACAACCTGCCACAATACCTGTTTTTATACTAATCATCATGCAGCATGGAAGGAACAGTGGGGTGCCACCCCATCCATCTATCTCAGCTGTCTCATTCTTTCTTTGATTCCTCACATGCTCCTCCCACTCCTGGTAGTGTCTTACCAGTTCCTTATCTTAAGGTGGGTGCCCCGGCCACCTGTGTCCAAATGGCTGCCCCGTTTCTCATGCCAAACTAGCATGTCACACAATGTGCATCTCGTCATATTGTTTTTGGTGGGGTTAGTTACAAAAATGTCACACACAAAGGACTTTTGCTGCTGCTGAGGGGAGATGCCAGATGATACAGGGCAGGACTCCTCCTCCTCCTCCTCCTCATGGGACTCAGGTGTGGCACAACCACCTGGAGGCACAAGGTGCTGCAACAGGTGCAAGACCTGCAAGAGCAGGGTTAACTGGTGGTGGCTGTACCTCCATGCATTATGTTGCTGGTGCTGCATTATAGGGGGTGGTTCCAATGAACCATGCTCCTGGTCTATGCCATTGCCTCTTCAAACATATGGGACAGTATGTCCCATCTGTCAACTGCATGACTATCCCTCCCTCTCTCCTCCCTCTCCTCCATCTCCTCACTGTATCACTCCTCACCCTCTCCTCTCCATCTCCTGTTATTTGTATTTGAAATAAAATGTAAAAGTAACACAAATAAAGTTAATTTGGAAAAAGCAGAAAAAATTGGGAAAAAAAGTTATAAATAACAACTAAAGAATTCACAGAACCAGAGCATCTAAATAAAGAAGTAAAAGGAAAATCCAGATAGAAGGCTGTTGGAAAAAAATACAGAATATAAATAAAGTAAGAGTTAACCATAGAAAACCTTCCTTACAAATTAAACACAGAGAAAATGTAGAAAATAAAAAGAAAGCTGCAAAATGTTAATTTTAAATCACCCTTTTCAATGCACAAAAAGCATTAGATCTGCACCCTTCCTTTCACCCACACTACAAAGTGAAATGTAAGGATTTTGTGTACATAGATCTGTATCATGTGACCTGCAGGAACTGTTACATGTGACCTACAGTCTCTTTCTGAGGAAACTTTATCTGAATTTATTGTAAAGCAACATCTAAGGTAAAGTTACGTGCAAACTTTCTGAAGTCGAAGTTGACACAAAGTGGTAAACTTTGTGATGTACTTTGAGAGGTCAAAGTCAGTGACTTCACAGGAACTTTGCAATCAAAGTAAAACTTTGATGCATGTCTACCCAGCAGTGATATCTCTTTTATCAGACAATGTTCTATTCAGGACTTATTTGAGGCCTATAAAATATTAATTTTCTTGAATTCTATCCTTCAACCAATTCTTTATATCCACCAACAGGTAGTTAGCATTTCTCGAAGTCCTATGTCTCCTACCATCTTAGTTAACCTCCCATGTGGTCCTAAATCAAAGGCCTTATCAACATTCAGGTACAAAATGTCAAATGCCTGGCCTTTATCAACCATTCTCTCACTGCATTGAAAAATGTCATTTAGTTCATTTGGGAAGACCTGTCTCTCATAAACCATTGTTGATTCCTATACATAATCACTTAGTCATTTAAGAATTTAACTACCTGTTCCTTTGTGATCCTCTCTTGTACTTTACTGACTACTGAAACCAGTCTTGCCACCCTATTATTATTCAGTTTCTCATGTTTTCCACCTCTCCCCTTCACTCTCAGCCTTTAGATACCAACAAAGGAACATTCCTGCTCCCTGCTGTCTGTATTAAGCCCCATGTGGCTCTTCTTCTTCTTTTTCTTCTCTCTTCTGCTCCCCCCACTGCCTATGATCTCCACCCCCAAATTAGGCAATTCTGACTATACTCATTGTCTGATTTTGTACCCTATACCACTGGCACCTTCCCCAACAGGCACTGCACATTTTATTGCATTTCTGCACGCTTATCCACATATCGTTGCAATGCTCCATGCTGTTGTTTACCTACTTGATCATCATATTGATCCTGCACTTATACTGTTGTCTATGAATCCAGACTCTGATGTTTTGCAATTTTATTCTTTCTGTTTTCCCCTTTCCCCACTTCCTCAGGTGGCAGTTGGAAATGAGCCTCCTCTTAGTGTGCCTTTCCTAGTTACCAATTTTTAAATAAATAAGCAAACAAACAAACAAATTGCTATCCCTACTCTTGTGCAGTGGGACCACTTTTGTCATACTCCATGCTATTTACACCTCACCCATTGTGAGTGATTCATAAAATAGTTCTGTCAAAGGATGCATAATGACCTGACTTGATTACTTCAGTGCCTTGAGGTTCACCTTGTTGAGCCCTGGGAATTTGTTTAAATGGATGTCCTGCACTCTCATCAGTACCTACTCTTCAGTATATACAGTGGAGTCAGCCAGGATGCAATGCTGTTATACTGCTGCATAGCACACAGTGCTGAAATATGCCGCTGGGAATAATATAATTTAAAGGAATTAAATCATTTTTTACTGCAGTATTTTCTGACATGTCATTTAATGCAAGTTACTGCATTGCATTGTGACTGAATCCACTGTATGCCAACTCAAGTTAGTTGCTAGCTGAACCCTTAAATTGTATCTTTGCTGTCTGGGATTGATCATGTAGCCTCCATGGTAAATACAGAACTAAAGTACTCATTCAGTATGTTTGCTTCCCCTTTTTCTCCTTTACATTTTCTTAATCCTGCTTCCTTCCTATGACTCCATTTGTGTGTAATATTTCTTAATATTTCATACTTGAAAAAAGTCTTTAATTGTTCTTGATTCTCAATGCCAGCCATACTTCTATGTCTGCTTTTACTTTCCTAATGATTTACTCACTATTTATTAGTATTTCTTCCATGTTTGCCTCATTTTTCACACTGTGTATGACATAAAAGCTCGTTTTTTGGTTTTTGCCTTTGAACAAATGCAATGTCTTCTCAGAGACCTCCAGTACTGCCCTTTTTATTCCTACCTACTTCTTCTTCCGCTTACAGTACTTCCTGTATGTTCTTCAACTACTTATCAATTGCTTCCATAATTTTGCTGAAGTCAGTTTTCCTATAGTCAGGCACTACAGAACTGGAATTCAAGTACTGAAAGTCTAGCACCATTTTAAATTTAAAAATGTTATGTTTTCTCTGTCCTATTGGGTCTTCAATTGAACTATCCATAATATTGACTGATTAGACTTTACTAGGACAAAGACAGGGTTGCCTACCATACCATTTGGGTGAGAGGACAGTCCTACATAATCTCTAAACTCTTCTTTTTTTTTTACTCCTTGCTTGATTGAAATCTCCTATAATCATAATTTTCCCCACCTTGCTGGCTTGCTACTGTAGCTTTCCGAGTTCCCTTTCTAGCTGCTTGTCTATGTCTGATGCTTGGTTAAGAAGCAAAGCCTTCTCCCATTTTATCCTGCACTGTTGTGTATCACAGGTTACTATAGTGACTCCACCCCCCCGAATAAGACCACATTGATGGTTGAAGCACTAGGGTATGACTTCTTTTTATGCTACATAATTGCACAGTTTACATGATTACATGTCATTGCATTTTTGAGCTATTGCTATGAACAGAGCACTTTAATTAATGTGCCAAAGAAAATGACTTCTTTTTGTGTCTCTGAATTCTTGCTGTTGTCAACTACTTTGGGGATTTTTTCTTGAGATACAATGTTGTTAACCAGAATGATGCATAGTATTACAGTTGAAGTCCATGGTATATTGTAGAATACGGTAAAAAATGAAGACAAGGGAAAGCAAGGCAAGAAAATGTTATTTATAGTGCACCCTTTTCTAAGGATTCATGGCACTTCACAGTAACAGTGCTAGTAAAACTAAAGCTAAACTATGTGAGTTTGTACTGTATCTTGAATGGACCAATCGGAATCTTTGATTCGATGTTACAGCTGACTTACGGTCTGTTGACTTCTTATATCTCACTATCCATAAAAAACAGGACGGTACATGTTTTACAGATCTATTTAAGAACCCAACTGATTGTAATAGCTTCCTTTTGGCATCCAGTTTCCATCCAAGTCATGCTATTAGAAACCTACTTAATGGGCAATATATGAGGGTGAAACATAATTGTGGATCAGATGACCTGTATTCTAAGAGACCTGAGTAATTAACAACTTGCTTAAAAGAGACAATAGAGGGACATTTTCATTATGGAAGCATTGGATTCTGTAGGAAAAAACAGAAAGAGAATCACTCATGACTCCCAAGGAGTGTGATGTCACTTTTGATGCATAACATATTTTTGTGACAACATATGGTGGGAGGGGGGCCAGGGAGGTTACTTAAATTGTCAAAAGAAATCTCAATATTTTGAAAAGTGTCCCACAATTGAAAAGTTACCTCACTAAACCTCTACGAGTGTCATATCATAGAGGTAAACATCTAATGGACAGTTTTATTCATAGGTATCAACCAAAACCAGAGGTAAAAAAATTGCAAAAGAAATGGGGCTGTAAACCATGTGAGAACTGCCAAGTCTGCAACATGGTAATTAAGTGAAACTTTGCCTTTAATCCACATACAGGCAAAAAAGAGTTAATGAGGGTTACTTCAATTGTGATAAGAGAGGGAGTGATATATTTACTTACATGTTCATGTGTCAAATCTTATCTAGGTCACATTAAAAGACTGTTTAAATTATGCTAGAATGAACATGCTGCCACTATCAGGAATAAAAATCTGGAATATGCCATAGCTGCCAATATACACAGTGTGAGGGACAAATCTGCACATGTAGTCAAAGCTATTGAGCTGGAGAGGGTGAGCAAAAGTGTGGGGGGGGGACTTTGAAAACTTGTTGAATCAGAAAGAGCAGGAGTGGATCTATATATTGGGGAGAGGGACTTGAGGAGTCTAAGACTAAATAAGAAATTTGAGTTGTCACCATTTTTAATCAGAAAATAAAACATAGAAATTAAATGGCCAATATTTCCCTCACTCATGCTTTGCTATGATATACTGCATTTTCCATTAGCTAATGGAATTTTTATTATAGGCATAGCATATTTATAGCACTATGAAACTGATAATTAATGGGCATTAATAGATATTTTATTATACTGTCAATTTTAACAGCAGTGCCTTCATGCTCACAAACCAAGCAAACACTTTCTGTAGAGGCTTACCTTAAAACAAAAAGGGCATCACATTGACTGCGCATTACTAAGGATCCTACGTTTGTTACTGATGATGAGAAGTTTGTAGCCGAGTGGAGAACAATAGCAGAGGAGGCTACAAATAAGTTGATCGAGTTGATTGTGTGGAGGTTAAGGAAGGGACAGATGTAGATCGAGAAGGCCCTATAGGATAAGATAAGACACCTACAGACATTTGAAATTCATAACAACTTTGAGGCATTCAATGTAGAACTGTAGAAAGAGATTAAATTCCATGGACCTAATTTTAAAATGTGGACGCAGGGCTTGCGTTATGTCCTGCGTTCATCACAAAGTTTGGAGTAGCTGCTCCAAATCCTACAGAAGCAACACATTCTGATTTTAGTAAGGCTGGGTCAATTGCAACACTTCACCCATTTTATGGCAGTTTGTGCCAACAGTTCAGCGCAAGCCCTCTAACAAGGGTACCCCCAAGGCCACAAATGTATGCCGGGGTAGGTGGCACAACTGTGCTGCTTTGTCACACAGCTTCCAAAATTGTGCTTGCCACATGGTTTGCCACAGGTCACCACTTGCAGCAAACCCCACTGAGCAAGTGTGTTGTGGCAACACAGCCCCTTTGAAAATAAGGCCCCATGACTCTAAAATCTGTGCCACAAAAAACTTAAATTTAAAACAGATGAAAATGATTATCTAAAGCGTAACATTTTTTCATGGCATAAAAATGAAAAAGGAAAGCAGTGGAGTACTAAGAAAAAAACCAGGATGTATTTTGAGCCACAAACTATTCTTAAATGCACTACCCCTCCACCCCCAAAACCACTACTGCTTCTGGGGAATAACCAACCACCAGTGCATCTGATACCAGCTACAGTGGTTAGTCTGAAGGATCTAGAGGTTTTTTTTAGACAAAGAAGTGGGGTATCAACCCATGAGATAGAAGAGGAAGGGTTGGTATCTAGTAAACCTTGGAGGACAAGGAGAGGACATAGGAGATCAAGGGGCAGTGGAGGTCAACCCAAGAGGAGATACCAACAGCAAAAATAGAAACAGAAAAAGATACAGAGATTGGGAATGATAATGTAATTAACTCATTAAACTACAGTTTGACAGAATTTGAACTCAAAATCCTGAATAAGGGACTGTCATTCACACCTACATCTGACCTTGATATTTTCCAGACAACTATAGACATTGATAGACTTTGCCGTGTGTTGAACCGTATGTGTTTTTAATACAAGGAAGACACCATGGGGAGAACAGTAACAAATCTAAACATGAGTAACAATATTTTGTCTCCTAATCTCACTGAGGATATGACTAGTCAAATCCCAATGCAGGATGTCTTTGAGGCCCTTGCAAAAATAGAAAATGAAGTTCCACATGATAGGATTGTCAGAAGTAAGCTGAGCACTTTATGTCCCCCCACAGGCTGCAACAGTGAATACCTTTCAAAATCTTTGTTAGAAAGATTTGGAGGTGTTAAGAAATGAAGAATTTACACCAACATATTGTAATGTAACCACACAGGAAATGCAAGCTATAGAGAATTTAAAAAACAAGTGAATTTTAATTATGTCAGCAGATAAGGGAGGCAGTGTGATTGTATTAAATACAGAAGATTACTTAGCTGAGGTACAGAGACAGCTTGTAATCAGATAATTGTATCTTCCAGTAAATCAGCCACTCCACACAAAGACTGAAACAAAGAGTGGATGAGTTTATACTTTGGGTACTACATGAAGGTCTCATTAATGAAAGGGAAAAAGAGCCATCTAATAACAGAATTCCTACTAAAGGCAGTTTTGTGTTCTTCAGAAGATTCAAAAAACATTGGTAAATCCCCCAGGAGGCCTATCATTTCAGGGTTAGGCACTGTAACAGAACCATTGGCCAAGTTTGCAGCTGACAATCTAAAAGTCCAGCCAACCATCACAACTTTTAGACACAAGGGGTGTCTTGAAAAATCTTGGAGAAGTAAAATTGGAAAAAGGTTCAATACTAGTTACACTAAATATTGAGTATATACTAACATACCCCATTATGGAGGCTTATGGGCATTATGGTATTATTTAGATAAAAGACCTGAGGGTACAAAACCAGACAAGGAACTTCTGATAGCATGATGAGATTTGTCTTAGAAGTCTAGATTTAGTAGTTGCCGTACTGGTCCTTGCAAGAATAGATCCAGAAGCAAATGATTTGATACCTTTTAATTGACCAACATAGATGTAACAACAAGAACAAAGTGCTGTAGCTTTTGGACCAACCAGTCCTTCTTCAGAAGCTCATGACAGGTGTTTAGAAAATACAATACTTATAACAGCTACATAATGCAGAGAAAAACAGAAAAAAATCCCCATTGGTTTAAAATACTGATTTAAAAAAAAAAAAAACAGAAGAGAAGAGAAGTAGAAGTACAATACTGCCTTCAATCTAAAAGAACCTTGGGTTCAGATGTGCTTGGTGCAACACACATACAAAGAATCCTACTGAATATAAATTTAATTGACATAAGATAACACTGCTGAAGCAGATAACTCCTAAATCAAGCTATGAGTGCCACATTTAGTATAAGGATGTGATTACTGAAAGGCAACCTCCACTCAGCTTAAAGACAAACTAAGATAGTTATAGGACTCATGAAATTACAATGTTAGCATTAAATACAAGAATTACCAGTAAAGTTGTCTAAAAAACATCAGTGCACACTGTGTGATGTGTAAAACCTAGCTGGACATGTCATCCAGCTATATTCTCAAGCTAAATAAAAGGCCCAAGAAATTTCAAAAACCTCAGGACTATATACATGATAATTTAAATATAAATTGATAATATTAGTGTCAAACAAAAAACTCTAGTCGAAGAACCTCAAGGAATTAAGACCATGTAGCCTGGTATGTACTGATGTCAATATATACTGAGAATGTAGCAACTTGATGTACCACAAGTGTCTAAGGAATCTGAAAAAGAGATAAAAATATAATTTCTCTCCTCCTCTTCAAACAAACAATACCACCTAACCCACCCCACATCACAATAATGTGGGTGAGGGAGATACATAGCTTAAAGGAGATGTTGTCTCTCTCTCTCTCCCCCTCCTTTTCTCTCTCTCTCTCTCCCACAGACACAAACACACACAAACACACACACACACACTCACTCACTCTCTCTCCTAGTGAACCTATATTAACTTCAGTCACTGCAATTGTTCCTGAAAGGAATACAACTTGTCATGAAATCCTGAGTAAAAGGTTTTACGTCTCATAATATTTACAAAGTAAAAAAGTAACACTATTTAACCTTACTACTATCTGCAAAATAACATTTCCAAGGATACTAGATAGAGCTACCATGAAATAAACCTGCCACCCTCCACAGGATAAGGTAACTAGAAGTAAATATAAAGTATATGTGTAAGACTAGAGGTCTAACATACCTACATATCCACAAATTACTACAATATTAGCCTAATGTAAAAAGATCTGAGCAGGACCCCCAAGCAAATGAGATCACACACCCCAATATGTACAGAATTACAAAAATTATATATAACAGCATAAGATAACACTCCTGTATGTACACTAGCAGGCTGGGTAATTTGAATATGGTGCAATGGAATCAATCCCCCCCCCAGGCAAAGATAAAAAGTAAGGAGAAATTAATATTCATTATGTGTGTGAAATAAAAATAGTAACACATTATAACTCCATATAGCTAAATAGAGACTTACCTCAATGTGACAGCAAGCCCCACATCTGTTATATCACATACCTCACAACACATACCCACAGACATACATACACACACGCATACACATCCCACACATGCTGAAGTCATATAATATGTCAGTTTGAAGAAGAAAAGGTCTGTGGATGTTAGTTTCTGTAGTGTCCCATAAAGCCAAGATCCATGTTCATCCCATCTGCTACCATATTGAGATGTAAAATAAGTTTAATCTCAAAAGCTCGTCTCTGTTGTGTATTTTTGAGATTTCCTTTTAAGACCATTACTGAGATTATCTGAGACTGAGTGGTCAGGCTGGGAGAGGTGATGCCCCACTGGTTTTTCAGTCTTCCTTGCTGTAATAGTATGTCTGTGTGAGTTCATCCTAGTGTGGAGCTGTTGGCGTGTCTCTCCTACATAACCTGTTTGTGGACATCTCTTGCACTGAATGAAATAAACAACATGTCTTGACACGCATGTATAACTCCCATGCACCAGAAATTGTCTGTTTTGTGATGTAACCACACAGTCTGAGGTAGAAATGAGCCCACAAGTCTTACAGGGGCGTTGATTGCAGGGTCGTGTGCCATTGTGTGACATGGTATTCTGTTCTGGTGAAAGTTTGCTCCTAATAATTAGGCTGGATAAATTTGGTGGTTGTTTAAAAGATAGTAGTGGGAGTTCCTTAAAAATAAATTAAGGGTGTCATACTCACTAAATATTGGGTGGAGATCTTTAATAATCTTACGCAGACGTTCAAGGTCTGGGTGATATGTGACTACCAAGGGTATTCTTTCTGTAGCTGTCTTTTCTTTATATTGTAGTAGTTGTTGTCTTGGTACTTGCGTTGCCCATTCTGTAATCCTGTCAATTTCCCTGGAAGAGTGTCCCTGCTCCATAAAGGTGTTTTTCAACATAGCCAAATGTGTATCTCTGTCATCCTCATTTGAACAAATACGTTGACAACGAAGTGCTTGACTGTACACGACAGATTTTTTTGTATGGTTTGGGTGGTTACTTTTCCTGTGCAAGTATCTCTGTCTGTCTGTTGGCTTCCTGTAAATAAATGTATGTAAGGTTCTATCCTTAATGATGACTGTGGTTTCCAGAAAGTTAACCTTGGTGGTAGAGTACTCCAAGGTAAGCTTTATGGTAGGGTGGAGATTATTAAGTTTGTGATGAAAATCTTTGAGTGCATCTGTGCCTTCCGTCCAGATGATAAACAAATCATCAATGTAACAGAAATAAGCTAGTGGTTTGTGGGGATACTGCCTTAAAAAATCCTCCTCCAAGTCAGCCATAAAGAGGTTAGCATACTGTGGAGCCATTTTGGTGTCCATTGCTGTTCCCATAGTTTGAACATAATGTTTACCATTGAAGTTGAAGCTGTTATGTGTCAAAATGAATTCCATAAGTTCCCCACCACTCCAGGGTTGATGTTTTGGTCCGGTCCTTTCTCATGTATGTATTTGAGGCATGCTGCAATGCCATCTGTGTATGGAATATTAGTGTAGAGGGGTGTTACATCCATTGACACTAAAATGGTATCAGGTGGTAAATCCTTATAACCAGAAAGTACACGCAAAAAGTGCGTAGTGTCCTGGATATAACTGTCTCTTTCCATAACCAGTGGTTTCAAAATGGTCTCTAAAACCCTGAGATCCCCTTAGTCAAGGTACCATTACCAGAGACTATCGGTCTCCCTGGATTGCCAGGTTTATGTATTTTAGGCAGCATGTAGAATGTCCCTGGCTTTGGTTCAGCAGGGATGAGGTGAGTTAGTTTCTCTCGGACATGGTCAGGAAAAGTTTTAATTAAGTCACATAGTTCATCTTTATATCTTGTAGTGGGGTCACTCTCCAGTTCTCTGTAGTATGTAAGATCTGTTAGCTGTCTATTAGCTTCAGTAATATAATCCTCTCTGTTTAAAATCACCACTGCAGAACCTTTATCAGCTTTTTTGATGACAATGTTGTGGTTTGATTTCAGTGTCCCTATAGCTCTCCGTTCCAGTGGAGAGAGGTTATAATGAGTTTGTTTTTGCCTGGTAAGGATCTGACCACTGACTTGTCGGCAGAAGCAATTAATATAATTGTCTAGTTTTTTGTTACACCCACTTGAGGGGGTAAAATCAGATTGTTTTTTCTTATCCATTACATTATTGCTGTTTGCACTGTCTTCACTACCAGTGATTTCTTCCCTGCCATGAAAGAATTCTTTAAGTCTCAATCTACGGAAGTACTCCTCTAGTTCACCACAAAACAGTATGTTATCCAGTGGTTTTGTTGGACAGAAAGTGAGGCCTTTTGAAAGTACATTTAGTTCTCCAGTAGTCAGTGTGTGGTTGGACAAATTAACAACTGAAAGGTGCCCATCAGTATTGTGTTGTTGGTGTTCAGTGACTCCATTATGTGCTTCGTGGTTGTTAGGAAGTATGGTATGTTGAAGGGCATCTAATTTCCTATTTTTTACAAGCATGGCTTTTCTTATGGTCCTTTGGTAGTTAATGTGTATCTCTCGCAAGATGTCCTGAATAGGTTCCCCAGACACCCTTTCCAGAGTGGTTACAATTTCAGCAAACTCTTTGTTAAGAACATCTTTTTGGGCATATGACATGCAAATCCTGTGATTTCTCAGTTTCTCAGAGGTCCTATGACAAAGTTGTTCTGCATAAGTAGAATTGTTTGTATTTCTTAATGAATTCCAAATAGTAAGACCTTTAGGGATAATGTTTCTCCCCTTGCACTGGGTTAGAAAACAGATGTCACTGTCTAGCCGTGCCAATTTCTTCTTGATGTTATGTAACTGCCATATTCTACGGCGAATTCTGCTATCTTCCATGTTGAAATCTAGATTTAGTAGTTGCCGTATTGGTCCTTGCAAAAATAGATCCAGAAGCAAATGATTTGATACCTTTTAATGGACCAACATAGATGTAACAACAAGAACAAAGTGCTGTAGCTTTCGGACCAACCAGTCCTTCTTCAGATGCTCATGGCAGTTGTTTAGAAAATACAATACTTATAACAGCTAGATAATGCAGAGAAAAACAGAAAAAAATCTCCATTGGTTTAAAATACTGATTTAAAAAAAAAAAAAACACAGAAGATGATGTCAGAGAAGTTTAACAGTACAATACTGCCTTCAGTCTGAAAGAACCTTGGGTTCAGATGTGCTTGGTGCAACACACATACAAAGAATCCTACTGAATATTAATTTAATTGACATAAGATAACTCTGCTGAAGCAGATAACTCCTAAATCAAGCTATGAGTGCCACATTTAGTATAAGGATGTGATTACTGAAAGGCAACCCCCACTCAGCTTAAAGACAAACTAAGATAGTCATAGGACTCATGAAATTACAATGTTAGCATTAAATACAAGAATTACCAGTAAAGTTGTCTAAAAAACTTCAGTGCACACTGTGTGATGGGTAAAACCTAGCTGTACATGTCATCCAGCTATATTCTCAAGCTAAATAAAAGGCCCAAGCAATTTCAAAAACCTCAGGACTATATACATGATAATTTAAATATAAATTGATAATATTAGTGTCAAACAAAAAACTCTAGTCGAGGAACCTCAAGGAATTAAGACCATGTAGCCTGGTATGTACTGATGTCAATATATACTGAGAATGCAGCAACTTGATGTACCACATGTGTCTAAGGAATCTGAAAAAGAGATAAAAATGTAATTTCTCTCCTCCTCTTCAAACAAACAATACCACCTAACCCACCCCACATAACAATAATGTGGGTGAGGGAGATACATAGCTTAAAGGAGATGTTCTCTCTCTCTCTCCCCCCCCCTCCTTTTCTCTCTCTCTCTCTCTCCCACAGACACAAACACACACACACACACACACACTCACTCACTCTCTCTCCTAGTGAACCTATATTAACTTCAGTCACTGCAATTGTTCCCTAAAGGAATACAACTTGTCATGAATTCCTGAGTAAAAAGTCTTATGTCTCATAATATTTACAGAGTAAAAAAGTAACACTATTTAACCTTACTACTATCTGCAAAATAACATTTCCAAGGATACTAGATAAAGCTACCATGAAATAAACCTGCCACCCTCCCCAGGGTAAGGTAACTAGAAGTAAATATAAAGTATATGTCTAAGACCAGAGGTCTAACATACCTACATATCCACAAATTACTACAATATTAGCCCTAATGTAAAAAGATCTGAGCAGGACCCCAAGCAAATGAGATCACACACCCCAATATGTACAGAATTACAAAAATTATATATAACAGTATAAGATAACACTCCTGTATGTACACTAGCAGGCTGGGTAATCTGAATATGGTGAAATGGAATCAATCTCCCCCCCCCCAGGCAAAGATAAAAAGTAAGGAGAAATTAATATTCATTATGTGTGTGAAATAAAAATAGTAACACATTATAACTCCATATAGCTAAATAGAGACTTACCTCAAAGTGACAGCAAGCCCCACATCTGTTATATCACATACCTCACAACACATACCCACACACATACATACACACACGCATCCACATCCCACACATGCTGAAGTCCTATAACGGGCAACGCAAGTACCAAGACAACAACTACTACAATATAAAGAAAAGACAGCTACAGAAAGAATACCCTTGGTAGTCACATATCACCCAGACCTTGAACGTCTGCGTAAGATTATTAAAGATCTCCACCCAATATTTAGTGAGGATGACACCCTTAATTGTATTTTTAAGGATCTCCCAATACTATCTTTTAAACAACCACCAAATTTATCCAGCCTAATTATTAGGAGCAAACTTTCACCAGAACAGAATACCAAGTCGCACAATGGCACACGACCCTGCAATCAATGCCCCTGTAAGACTTGTGGGCTCATTTCTACCTCAGACTGTGTGGTTACATCACAAAACAGACAATTCCAGGTGCATGGGAGTTATACATGCGTGTCAAGACATGTTGTTTATTTCATTCAGTGCAAGAGATGTCCACAAACAGGTTATGTAGGAGAGACATACCAACAGCTCCACACTAGGATGAACTCACACAGACATACTATTACAGCAAGGAAGACTGAAAAACCAGTGGGGCATCACTTCTCCCAGCCTGACCACTCAGTCTCAGATATCTCAGTAATGGTCTTAAAAGGAAATCTCAAAAACACACAACAGAGACGAGCTTTTGAGATTAAACTTATTTTATATCTCAATATGGTAGCAGATGGGATGAATGTGGATCTTGGCTTTATGGGACACTACAGAACTAACATCCACAGACCTTTTCTTCTTCAAACTGACATATTATAGGACTTCAGCATGTGTGGGATGTGGATGCGTGTGTGTATGTATGTGTGTGGGTATGTGTTGTGAGGTATGTGATATAACAGATGTGGGGCTTGCTGTCACATTGGGTAAGTCTCTATTTAGCTATATGGAGTTATAATGTGTTACTATTTTATTTCACATACATAATGAATATTAATTTCTCCTTACTTTTATCTTTGCCTGGGGGATTGATTCCATTGCACCATATTCAGATTACCCAGCCTGCTAGTGTACATACGAGAGTATTATCTTATACTGTTATATATAATTTTTGTAATTCTGTACATATTGGGGTGTGTGATCTCATTTGCTTGGGGGTCCTCCTCAGATCTTTTTACATTAGGCTAATATTGTAGTAATTTGTGGATATGTAGGTATGTTAGACCTCTGGTCTTACACATATACTTTATATTTACATCTAGTTACCTTATCCTGGGGAGGGTGGCAGGTTTATTTCATGGTAGCTCTATCTAGTATCCTTGGAAATGTTATTTTGCAGATAGTAGTAAGGTTAAATAGTGTTACTTTTTTACTCTGTAAATATTATGAGACATAAGACCTTTTACTCAGGATTTCATGACAAGTTGTATTCCTTTGGGGAACAATTGCAGTGACTGAAGTTAATATAGGTTCACTAGGAGAGAGGGTGAGTGAGTGTGTGTGTGTGTGTGTGTGTGTGTGTGTTTGTGTCTGTGGGAGAGAGAGAGAGAGAAAAGGAGGGGGAGAGAGAGAGACAACATCTCCTTTAAGCTATGTATCTCCCTCACCCACATTATTGTGATGTGGGGTGGGTTCGGTGGTATTGTTTGTTTGAAGAGGAGGAGAGAAATTACATTTTTATCTCTTTTTCAGATTCCTTAGACACTTGTGGTACATCAAGTTGCTACATTCTCAGTATATATTGACATCAGTACATACCAGGCTACATGGTCTTAATTCCTTGAGGTTCCCCAAATAGAGTTTTTTGTTTGACACTAATATTATCAATTTATATTTAAATTATCATGTATATAGTTCTGAGGTTTTTGAAATTTCTTGGGCCTTTTATTTAGCTTGTGAATATAGTTGGATGACATGTCCAGCTAGGTTTTACACATCACACAGTGTGCACTGATGTTTTTTAGACAACTTTAGTGGTAATTCTTGTATTTAATGCTAACATTGTAATTTCATGAGCCTTATAACTATCTTAGTTTGTCTTTAAGCTGAGTGGGGGTTGCCTTTCAGTAATCACATCCTTATACTAAATGTGGCACTCATAGCTTGATTTAGGAGTTATCTGCTTCAGCAGTGTTATCTTATGTCAATTAAATTTATATGCAGTAGGATTCTTTGTATGTGTGTTGCACCAAGCACATCTGAACCCAAGGTTCTTTCAGACTGAAGGCAGTATTGTACTGTTAAACTTCTCTGACATCATCTTCTGTGTTTTTTTTTTTTTTAATCTGTATTTTAAACCAATGGGGATTTTTTTCTGTTTTTCTCTGCATTATCTAGCTGTTATAAGTATTGTATTTTCTAAACAACTGCCATGAGCTTCTGAAGAAGGACTGGTTGGTCCGAAAGCTACAGCACTTTGTTCTTGTTGTTACATCTATGTTGGTCCATTAAAAGGTATCAAATCATTTGCTTCTGGTTCTATTCTTGCAAGGACCAATACGGCAACTATTAAATCTAGATTTCAACATGGAAGATACCCGGAATTCGCCGTAGAATATGGCAGTTACATAACATCAAGAAGAAATTGGCACGGCTAGTCAGTGACATCTATTTTCTAACCCAGTGCAAGAGGAGAAACATTATCCCTAAAGGTCTTACTATTTGGAATCCATTAAGAAATACAAACAATTCTACTTATGCAGAACAACTTTGTCATAGGACCTCTGAGAAACTGAGAAATCACAGGATTCGCATGTCATATGCCCAAAAAGTTGTTCTTAACAAAGAGTTTGCTGAAATTGCAACCACTCTGGAAAGGGTGTCTGGGGAACCTATTCAGGACATCTTGCAAGAGATACACATTAACTACCAAAGGACCTTAAGAAAAGCCATGCTTGTGAAAAATAGGAATTTAGTTGCCCTTCAACATACCATACTTCCTAACAACCATGAAGCACATAATGGAGTCACTGAACAACAACAACACAATACTGATGGGCACCTTTCAGTTGTTAATTTGTCCAACCACACACTGACTACTGGAGAACTAAATGTACTTTCAAAGGGCCTCACTTTCTGCCCAACAAAACCACTGGATAACATACTGTTTTGTGGTGAACTGGAGGAGTACTTCCATAGATTGAGACTTAAAGAATTCTTTCATGGCAGGGAAGAAATCACTGGTAGTGAAGACAGTGCAAACAGCAATAATGTAATGGATAAGTAAAAACAATCTGATTTTACCCCCTCAAGTGGGCGTAACAAAAAACTAGACAATTATATTAATTGCTTCCACCAACAAGTCAGTGGTCAGATCCTTACCAGGCAAAAACAAACCCATTATAACCTCTCTCCACTGGAATGGAGAGCTATAGGGACACTGAAATCAAACCACAACATTGTCATCAAAAAAGCTGATAAAGGTTCTGCAGTGGTGATTTTAAACAGAGAGGATTATATTACTGAAGCTAATAGACAGCTAACAGATCTTACATACTACAGAGAACTGGAGAGTGACCCCACTACAAGATATAAAGATGAACTATGTGACTTAATTAAAACTTTTCCTGACCATGTCTGAGGAAACTAACTCACCTCATCCCTGCTGAACCAAAGCCAGGGACATTCTACATGCTGCCTAAAATACATAAACCTGGCAATCCAGGGAGACCCATAGTCTCTGGTAATGGTACCTTGACTGAGGGGATCTCAGGGTTTGTAGAGACCATTTTGAAACCGCTGGTTATGGAAAGAGACAGTTATATCCAGGACACTACACACTTTTTGCGTGTACTTTCTGGTTATAAGGATTTACCACCTGATACCATTTTAGTGACAATGGATGTAACATCCCTCTACACTAATATTCCACACACAGATGGCATTGCAGCATGCCTTAAATACATACATGAGAAAGGACTGGACCAAAACATCAACCCTGGAGTGGTGGGGAAACTTATGGAATTCATTTTGACACATAACAACTTCAACTTCAATGGTAAACATTATGTTCAAACTATGGGAACAGCAATGGACACCAAAATGGCTCCACAGTATGCTAACCTCTTTATGGCTGACTTGGAGGAGGATTTTTTTAAGGCAGTATCCCCACAAACCACTAGCTTATTTCCGTTACATTGATGATTTGTTTATCATCTGGACGGAAGGCACAGAGGCACTCAAAGATTTTCATCACAAACTTAATAATCTCCACCCTACCATAAAGCTTACCTTGGATTACTCTAACACCAAGGTTAACTTTCTGGACACCACAGTCATCATTAAGGATGGAACCTTACATACATGTATTTACAGGAAGCCAACAGACAGACAGAGATACTTGCACTGGAAAAGTAACCACCCAAACCATACAAAAAAATCTGTCATATACAGTCAAGCACTTCGTTGTCAAAGTATTTGTTCAAATGAGGATGACTGAGATACACATTTGGCTATGTTGAAAAACACCTTTATGGAGCAGGGACACTCTTCCAGGGAAATTGACAGGATAACAGAATGGGCAACACAAGTACCAAGACAACAACTACTACAATATAAAGAAAAGACAGCTATAGAAAGAATACCCTTGGTAGTCACATATCACCCAGACCTTGAACATCTGCATAAGATTATTAAAGATCTCCACCCAATATTTAGTGAGGATGACACCCTTAATTGTATTTTTAAGGAACTCCCACTACTATCTTTTAAACAACCACCAAATTTATCCAGCCTAATTATTAGGAGCAAACTTTCACCAGAACAGAATACCATGTCACACAATGGCACACGACCCTGCAATCAACGCCCCTGTAATACTTGTGGGCTCATTTCTACCTCAGACTGTGTGGTTACATCACAAAACAGACAATTCCAGGTGCATGGGAGTTATACATGTGTGTCACGACATGTTGTTTATTTCATTCAGTGCAAGAGATGTCCACAAACAGGTTATGTAGGAGAGACACGCCAACAGCTCCACACTAGGATGAACTCACACAGACATACTATTACAGCAAGGAAGACTGAAAAACCAGTGGGGCATCACTTCTCCCAGCCTGACCACTCAGTCTCAGATATGTCAGTAATGGTCTTAAAAGGAAATCTCAAAAACACACAACAGAGACAAGCTTTTGAGATTAAACTTATTTTACATCTTATTTTACAACGTGGATCTTGGCTTCATGGGACACTACAGAAACTAACTTCCACAGACCTTTTCTTCTTCAAACTGACATATTATAGGACTTCAGCATGTGTGGGATGTGGATGCGTGTGTGTATGTATGTGTGTGGGTATGTGTTGTGAGGTATGTGATATAACAGATGTGGGGCTTGCTGTCACATTGAAGTAAGTCTCTATTTAGCTATATGGAGTTATAATGTGTTACTATTTTTATTTCACACACATAATGAATATTAATTTCTCCTTACTTTTTATCTTTGCCTGGGGGGTGATTGATTCCATTGCACCATATTCAGATTACCCAGCCTGCTAGTGTTCATACAGGAGTGTTATCTTATACTGTTATATATAATGTTTGTAATTCTGTACATATTGGGGTGTGTGATCTCATTTGCTTGGGGGTCCTGCTCAGATCTTTTTACATTAGGCTAATATTGTAGTAATTTGTGGATATGTAGGTATGTTAGACCTCTGGTCTTACACATATACTTTATATTTACTTCTAGTTACCTTATCCTGGGGAGGGTGGCAGGTTTATTTCATGGTAGCTCTATCTAGAATCCTTGGAAATGTTATTTTGCAGATAGTAGTAAGGTTAAATAGTGTTACTTTTTTACTCTGTAAATATTATGAGGCATAAGACCTTTTACTAAGGATTTCATGACAAGTTGTATTCCTTTGGGGAACAATTGCAGTGACTGAAGTTAATATAGTTTCACTAGGAGAGAGAGTGAGTGAGTGTGTGTGTGTGTGTGTGTGTGTTTGTGTCTGTGGGAGAGAGAGAGAGAGAGAGAGAGAGAGAGAAAAGGAGGGGGGGGAGAGAGAGAGAGACAACATCTCCTTTAAGCTATGTATCTCCCTCACCCACATTATTGTGATGTGGGGTGGGTTAGGTGGTATTGTTTGTTTGAAGAGGAGGAGAGAAATTACATTCTTATCTCTTTTTCAGATTCCTTAGACACTTGTGGTACATCAAGTTGCTACATTCTCAGTATATATTGACATCAGTACATACCAGGCTACATGGTCTTAATTCCTTGAGGTTCCTCGACTAGAGTTTTTGTTTGACACTAATATTATCAATTTATATTTAAATTATCATGTATATAGTCCTGAGGTTTTGAAATTTCTTGGGCCTTTTATTTAGCTTGAGAATATAGCTGGATGACATGTCCAGCTAGGTTTTACACTCACAGTGTGCACTGATGTTTTTAGACAACTTTACTGGTAATTCTTGTATTTAATGCTAACATTGTAATTTCATGAGCCCTATAACTATCTTAGTTTGTCTTTAAGCTGAGTGGGGGTTGCCTTTCAGTAATCACATCCTTATACTAAATGTGGCACTCATAGCTTGATTTAGGAGTTATCTGCTTCAGCAGTGTTATCTTATGTCAATTAAATTTATATGCAGTAGGGTTCTTTGTATGTGTGTTGCACCAAGCACATCTGAACCCAAGGTTCTTTCAGACTGAAGGCAGTATTGTACTGTTAAACTTCTCTGACATCATCTTCTGTTTTTTTTTTTAAATCAGTATTTTAAACCAATGGGGATTTTTTTCTGTTTTTCTCTGCATTATCTAGCTGTTATAAGTATTGTATTTTCTAAACAACTGCGATGAGCTTCTGAAGAAGGACTGGTTGGTCCGAAAGCTAGAGCACTTTGTTCTTGTTGTTGCATCTATGTTGGTCCATTAAAAGGTATCAAATCATTTGCTTCTGGATCTTGTCTTAGAAGGAAATTTCTTTGTTTTTGACAACAAATTTTATCACCAGCAAAAAGGTACATCTATGGGTGCAAGCTTGGCCCCTAACTACGCAAATCTATACCTTGTGTATTGGGAGGAAGGGATAATCTGGAACAGGCATGCTAATCCCTATCTGTAGAAAATAAAGGTCTGGAAATGCTTTATTGATGATGTTTTCATGATGTGGTGATTGGACAAGAGAGAAATGGAGTTCATCCAGTACCTTCATAATTATAACTCAAGCCTACGTTTTACATGTAATATGAGTGAGAAAGAGATTGCTTTCCTAGATCATAAAATACTAACCAAAGAGGATGGTAACATAGCTACCACCCTCCATAGAAAACCCACAGACCATGATACGGTCCATTTGGCCCGTAGTTTTCATCCTCACCACACTGTGGGAATCATTCCAAAAAGCCAGTTCTACAGAATAAAAACAAACTAGTAAACCAGAGCACCTGAAAGAGGAAATGGAAGACTCAGAAACCCATTTCAAGACAAAAGGGTATGCAGATTCTGTTGTTAAAAAAGCTAGGGCAGCAACTGAAGAGACTGATAAAAACACCCTTGTGAGCAAAAATGAGCCAGATAATAACAATCAAGGTTGCCAATACCAAATAAACTTCGTAAGTACATATAGTACTAGATCATGGAGAGTCAGAGACATCACTTATAAACATGACCTGGATATTCAAACTGCACCAGGCTGTGGTGCAAGCCTGAGCACAGCTCAACTTAGTTGCGCAGGGGTGTGGCATGGGCAATATTCAACGGAGCTGCGCTATGGCGCAGCAGCTTTGAATATCGCACCCTGGCCACCCCCACTGTGCATGGTGCAGTGGCACTGCACCAATGCAAGTGGCCAGAATGGAGCTTGGAGATGCGCTAGTGCAAGTGCCATTGCACCATGCATAGCACCTGCGATATTCAAAAGGGGACCTGCAAATGGGGAACATAATTTATGCAAGGTGCACATGGGGCCATTTGCATGTCATTATGGCCTCATTTGCATGCATTAGCATGCAGGTGTACCGATCCCCGACGACTTGCACCCGGCGCCCTGCCAGGCAGCAGCCGTTGGGGACTGATGCTCACTGCAGCCCGATTGTGGGCATTTGTCTACAAGAATAATCCCCTCTCCAACATCCCTGGTGGTCCAGTGGACCACTATGTGCCTGATCATGGGCATTTGTCTACAAGAATAATCCCCCCTTCAACATCCCTGGTGGTCCAGTGGACCGCACTCTGCCCGATCGTGGGCATCGGTATTATAACCCCCCCGTCCAATATCCCTGGTGGTCCAGTGGACCGATCGCTGCCCGATCGCAGGCATCTGTAAATCATAAAATATTCTTATTACCCTGGTGGTCTAGTGTACCCCCATCCTCACCCGCCCACTGAGCCTCACCACCCCGCTCCCCCCATGGTCAGCCGGCGGGTGGCAGCACCACACCTGCCTGCAGCCCTGCCTCCCACCGACTGACAGCTCAGTAGGGCTGCACGCCCGATGGTTCTGGCGTGAGCCAATGGGCATGCAACCATACCATACTACTCAGTCTAGATATGTGAATGAATTCATTCACATATCTGGACAAATAGATATAATGACTACATGCCCATTGGCTCATGCTGTGAACCAATGGACGCTGCAGCCTTACTGAGCTGTCAGTCGGCAGGTAGCTGGGAGGCAGGCGGGTGGTGCTGCCCCTGCTGCCTGACTGGGGGAGCGGGCGGTGGGGCTCAGTGGGCAGGTGGGGAGGGGGGTACACTAGAACACCAGGGTAATAGGAATATTTTATGATTTACAGATGCCCACAATCGGTCCACTGGATCACCAGGTATATTGGACATGGGGGGTTATAATACTGATGCCCACAATCAGGCAGAGTGCGGTCCACTTTACCACCAGGGATATTGGATGGGGGGGCTATTCTTTTAGACAAATGCCGTGATCGGGCACATAGCAGTCCACTGGACCACCAGGGATATAGGAGCGGGGATTTAGCTACACGGATGCCCACGATGGGGCATGGGGGGGTGCCGCCAGGTTCAGCAGGAACTCAAGTGGCCACCCACAGGTGGCAGCCACCGTGTTGTGCCCTGCAATGCAGCAGCTCACCTGTGGGTGGCCATCACTTGTTCCTTTTTTTTTTGGCTTAACTTTGTGCAGGTGCAGGTAGGAGTTGTGCATGCATGACTCTGCACATCCCGGGCTGAATATTGGGCTGTGCAGGTTATGCATGGACACACCCCCCCCACCTGTGCCTGCATACATTACTGATGCGCTCCGGTGCATCGGGATTTGTGCGGTGCACTTTTCCCTTTTGAATATCGTGCTGGGGCACATCAGTGGGTTGTGCATGGTGCAACACTGTTGCGCCATGTGCATCCCTTTTGATTATCTGGGCCACGTTATGTACTTGGTGCAGACTACAGGTTGAAGGTAACTTTGAGTCCCTCTACCCAAAGAATGGCATATAGTAGTGCTAGTAACCTCAGGGATATACTAGTCCATGCTGCCCAACAAAAAGAAAATGAGAAACATAGTAATTGATTACCCCATTTGACCAAGGGCTGCAGGAAATGTGGACACTGTAAGTACTGTTCTGTCATCAGAGAATGTGCCATGTTCAGAAGTCCTGGGGATGGGAGAATGTTTAACATCCATCAACATGTTAACTGGGATTCCACTTCTGTTATCTACTTGCTAACTTGTAAATGTGGGACTTTCTACATTAGAAAGATGAAGAGGAGGATGAATGAAAGAGTAGGGGAACATATGAGAACTATAAAAAATGGCAATTTGGAATATGTGTGGGCAATCCATATGTTGAATGCAGCAAATAAGAATGAACATGAACTGAAATATGGTGGAATAAAACAGGTAACATTGGTAACAAGAGGAGGAGACAGGGAGGGCATCTTGACAAGGGGAGAGACAGTAATTTTGGATATATATTTAGGAGCATACAAATAAAAGGGCTTAAATGAGCACATTGAAATCATGCCATTCTTGAAAGATAGATGCTGATGTTTATTTTCTGATCTCTCTCTCTTTTAGGACCAGAGAATGTAATGTGATTTTGTACACAAAGCGGCATGTCTGTCTTCTATTTCTTCAGTGTTGTCTCTGCACTACTACTACATAGCCCTAATGTAAGTACTTTTGTCTTTGACCCAATCTAAGTGGTCCAGTAAAGACAGTATGTTGGGACACATAGGACAGTAGCCCCCAATCAAAAACGTACCCCCCCAGAACCTTCATCTTACCCCTTATATTGGACTTTCCAGTAAAACAAACCTGTGCCTTCCCTTGAATAATTCCACAGCATGACATTCCACCCTTTATGTTCTTTTTAATAAAGAGTAAGTGGTAGCCACCCCTCTGAATTTCCTGGGCCACTTTAGTAATAAGAATCCTTCTTTAAATATAATTTCCAATCTTCCCTTCCCTTGCCTTTGTAAGTAAGTAAGTTAAAAGTAGAATGTAAGGAACACTGGTTCTAGCAATCACTTGTAAACATTTATTGGAAAAGGAGGGCATTTAGTGAAGGGATTATTTAAGTATGTCTTCTAGTATGAGATATATAGTACTTAATGTTTGAAAGTACTATTTTTAATAAGCACTTAGCACTTGTATGTTACATGTTTGGTTTAAAATGTGGATACTATTCAGTATACATTAATAGTAGAAATGTAAATACAATAGAATTATGCTATTTAAATATTTTAAATGGTTCAGAAACATGTGACACTGCTGGGTGCTATATAAGGGTCTCATCCCATGAGAGCAGTATCCTTGACAAAGCCTTGTTGAAGGTGAAACTGTAGAGCACTTGTATCTTTGTCCCTGGCCCAGGAGGGTCTGTCTTGCTGTTTGTGTGGCTCAATACATGAAGATTAAAGTTGGAAACAAATCTGTGGACTCTATTTTTGAAAGTGTGCTAAGGGTAAGTGCCATGACTTGTGGCTTCAGTCTGTACTGCTTTTTTTTTTTTCAATTCAAACTTTATTAACACATTTTTCCACAACATTGGAGGCAGCAAATATGACAAGTACAACTTGGTGACAATACCATACTATACTCAAACCCCACCCCATCCCACCCCGTACAGCAGTATTATGCCTCCTTATAACATAAGTTCCTAAGACATTATACATATGTATACAGGGATAGTTGATACAAAACAATACTTATATCTGAGTAGTTATAATTAAGGTGTGAAGGGGATCCCAGATATGTGTATAAACTGGTAATCTATTGTGGAGACTAGCTATGGCTTTCTCTGCACGAAGGTTAGCAAGTCTGTACTGCTTTTGTCACTGAGCACCCTGACCTGCCTTACAGCAGCTCTGTTTATTACCAGAGGCTACTTAGCCATGTCTAAATACAAATACTGAAATACCTATTCATAAAGCATTTGAGATATTGTCTAATCATAAACTTTAGATGTGTTTGCCATATATAGGGCCTCCAGGTGCTGATCATTAGTTTATGTATTTCCCTGTGAATGGCTACTAAACAGATGTAACCTGTAGGTGGCACTATCCCAAGGGCTACTACCCCTGCCTGCTTGGCTGTTAGCAGGTTAAATGGCCTGGGTACTGAAATGGATGCCTCCACCCAGAGGTCAGGGATGTTAGTGGTCAAGCTAACATGGGCATAGCCCTCCAGGACACTGTAACCTCCCTCTTTCCCTTCTAGTGGCCTGAACAATACACAATAATCACTGTCACAATACCCTTTGTATACCATACAAGTCCCCACACTGTTTACACTTACCACCAGGGCTGGTTCCTCTGGTTCAACCCTGGGGACTCCCTGTAAAACAAGGTCATGCACAGCAAATAGCAACAGTACAGTACTTTTGGCACAAACTGGAACCACAGTCAGATTAAATGCAGAAAAGGTTAGATCTGATTTATTCAGGGGACTTGAACAAGGGAAGGGCGTAATCAGGTTGATTGGTTTAAAGTCTATATCAATCAAACAATTATGCATGCACTTTAAGTCCCCACACAGTCACACCTCTGGGTACCCAGGTAGGAAGATAATGGGTTAATCAGAACCATTGCCCATGGCAGGCCTGCATTGAAACTGGTTGGGGCCCTGTGATGGAAGAAAGAAACATGCATGACACACACTATTTGTAATCTGGAGCCAGAGGGCTCAGTTCATGAAAGAAAAGACAACAAGACAATCAGATGACACACTTTAGATTAAGCTGTTGTTGCAAGGAGCTACCCTGATGTTCACTCACGATACCCAATAGTGGACACATGCAGGACAAAAATCGAGACTGCAGGTTGTTGATCTGGTGTGCCAGGAGAAGCAGGGCCCACACTAATCACTGAGGTGTCATTCCTGTTCAATCATGGAGCAGGGGGCTGATCACCAGTCAGGCCTCTCGTCAATGGCTTTCTCTGTGCAACGGGTAATCTGGCTGGGCCAGTGTGGCAACACCGAGGCCAATCAGGGATAAATATGGATTTCAGTCCATGGAGCTGGATGCAACTTCCAGCAAGCAAAACACAGTTCAGACAAACAGTGGGGAACCAACTCACTACCCACTATTAGCACACTGCACATTTACATGTAAGGAAAATTCCACTGTACCAGGCCAATGGTTCCCTGGTTGCAATCACAGAGTCTCTGCCCAAACTGGAAGTTCAGAGGTGGTGAGAAATTCTGACAGGCCAATCGCATTCAGTTAATCCTTGGTCTTCTTCAGGTCACGATTCAGTGGCTTACTTCAGTCTCACAACTCGGATTCAGTCCGAAATAATTCTCTTCTCCCTCTCAGGGGGCAGCAGGCAATCAAGCAGGCCAAACTCAAGCCTTTCCACAGTTCTCCCATACAAACCTACACAGCATGGCTGCTCGACTGTCTAGAGCTGTTGCTTCTTCACTTCCCAACTTAGATCTGCTTCTGCTCATCGTGCCCATGATTTGGTGCACAATGAAATGACTAGGAGACTTGGTCCAAATTAAAGCTTCTCTTATCCCTACATACGAGGGAGTTGAAGGCAGGCAGGCCAGACTCAGCCTTCCCGCCAAGTCCCCATGCTACTCCATGGAGCAGCAGCTCCTTGAACTGGAGCAGCTCATTCTTCCAGCTCCAACTCACTTCTGCCTCACTGCTGCAGGCAGCTTGGGAATTTCCCTTCGATCCACAAGGTTCAATTGGCTGATTCATCTGTCAGTTGCAACAAGGGCTCCCCCTCCAGATCCTTTTAGGCGCCAAAAGCCCCAAACTACTATTCCTACAGAATTTTGCTCCCACAAAGCCCCTGGGGACAGGCTTCACTTTAGAGTCCCCAACGGCACTGATTGGCCCATTTCGGCACTCCAGGGCCAAGATGGTGGTGATAAACAGAAACTGTCCATGCTACAAAGAAGGCAGGTTAGACAAACTACAATATCTCCACCACTCCAATAGATATTCAACAAACAGTTACATCTTCTGACAGAGCTCCCTCTGTGCAAATAGCGATGGCAGAAATAGAGTGATTACACTGAAGCGCAGGTCAGACTTGAGCCTAGACACACTTGGCCACTACCCAGAACAATTACTCACTGCAAAATAGGCAGCTCTCAAAGAGACAGGGACAGAGGTGATTAGGCACTCTCATGCAATCACATTCAAACTATCAAGATGCAGGACACCAGCCTGGCAGAGGGCACTTAGACACACCCAAGGAAGGCTTCAGGAACTCCCATTTGTAGGGGGGTTACACAGACAAGTACTGAAATACCTATTCATTAAGAGTTTGAGATATTGTCTAATCAAGAGTGCTAGATATGAGTGCTATATGTAGGGCATTGTTATGAACTTCTTCCACAGTTTGGTACAGTAAGTTTTTCTAAGTGGATTTATTACAAAAAAAAAAAAACATTCTAATAGCCCTATCAGCAAATTATTTTTTGTGCAGACTAAAATATTCATGAGATTGCCCCGAAGTTTAATTTGATAGACCACCACAGTGCGCTGTTCCATTTTATCACAAATACCTCATAATTTTTCAGTGCAGTCCAAAACTTATCCTGCCTGCATTCTTTAAAACCTCATTATGAAATCTATGAGATATTGAATACTCAAAGGACAGCACCTTATTAATATAACATTGACGGTGCATTACAGAGTATTATATTTTGGACAGTTTAGTCTTGTATTCTTCGTGTGTGTAATTGGTAATATTACATTAGTATATAAGAAACCTATGGAGCACTAAGCACTCTGAGGACAGCACCTATCTCAGTTAATGTAGTAGCACATTTAGATGTATAACAGATCAACTTAGAGAACCAGTGGACTTTTTTTCTTTATTGTATTGATTAGATATTTGCCATGTCTGCATTTACAGTACATATCACTTTAAAGAGTTGATACAGTTTTTAGTTTACTGTACAGATAAGCAATTGTAGTGTTTGCAATTGATAAAATTATATTAATAAACATGGACATCTTTGGGCCATAAAGAACACAATGGACAGCACCCAATTATGTTCACACTATGGCATTTTTAGGTGCACTACAGACCGCTACAGATAGCCATAACCCCCCCCCCCATAACTTGCTCTCACCCAAAATTAAATAATGTATATAGTGTCCAGCTCTAGAGTATGTGGACTGTTTTATATATATATATATATATATATATATATATATATATATATATATATACACACATATATATATGTATATATATATATATATATATATATATATTAAAAGAGTGTATAGCTGGTTATTTAAATCTTTATGTTTTTCAGATCATTTTCACTTAGAAAGGATACCACTTCCTGGAGAGAATTTAAAGTGAGAGCAACAAAGTATGGGAACAGAAGAGAAATTAAAATCCTGAAATTGCTGGGATTTTTTAATAATGCTGTGCTCTGTGATTTAATGAAATGTGCGGAGTGTTCATGTACAGTATGGTTTTTTGGTGGACACTTAGTATCAGATTTCTTACAATTTATTAGAGTACACTGTAAATGATGTATTTGAATTTCTTGCATGCTCCGTGAATGGTAAATTAAGTGAACACATGATCAAGTTGATATATAAACAGAGCACATTTAGAAATATGACCTATCCTCTAATGAAGCTCATGATTGGCTGGGGCCAAACAGTAGGCGTTGTGACATCTTTGGCATTACACACCTCTTTCACCTGTCTGCTGCATTTTACTCTACTCGCTATAAAGTAATAAAAGTAACTTACTTAAGGAAAACTTTGTTGTTGTTTTTTGTGGTCTTTGGAGCAAGGCGTGAATGCCCTCCAATAGTATTGTTTTGAACTGATCTCATATGGGACAGGTACCACCGTCCCATCCCAGTGTTCACCTCTACCTGAAACAAGTGTATGTCTGAATTAATTTAAGCATTAAGCACATTGGAACTATTTGATGATTGTATGACAAATGAAAACAGGTTTCAGCTGTATTAATCGGTTGCCATGTCACTGGCCATGTGCTTATGTCTGTTTGTATAAAGCGCTGGTTTAACTGCTAATTGCAAAGGTTTCCATAAGAAGGGGTAGTGTACCCTCAAGTGATGGAGACTCTTTTGCACTGTATTGCCAATAAATTATGCCACCTACAGTGTTTTGTTTTGTGTTGTGTTCCTTGCTGTTTTTAATGAGCAGCAAAGTGTGCCAAATTACAAATTGCACAAAGCATTGTGGTTGGGACAACACAGTAATATGAATTAGTGAAATGCAAGATGTTGAGGAGAGACTTGGACAGCAATCAGGTTCCCAGCAGATTTAATTCAGTGCCAAAAATATAATGTTTTGCATATGGAATGAGGAAACCACAGGTAAAATATAGCATAGATGCAATCATTTTTGAAGCATCACAAAAGGAATCATATTTAGGCATAGTGAGAAATAGTAAGCTCAAAACTTTGAATAAGTGTGAAAAAGCATATGGAAAAGAAAATATGGTGCTCTGATGTCAAAGCGTCTGATGAGCGTCAAAGCGGCAGCAGCTAAGTGGGATGGCAAAGTGAAGAGAGGAGTCTGACCGGAGTGTGGCAGGCTCTGTGACTGGCTATTTCCTCTTATCTTTTGCTGATAACACTCTATCTGTCAGTGTTGCCATCTGTGAGTTACCAACGACTGCTGTGAATTACAATTTCACAGCCTGCAAGCCTGTGAGTGAATCCTGAATTGCTGTGTTTGACCTGTTTTACCCCCCTTCCCCTTAACTCGTAGACTGATTTTAACTTTAATCACATTGAAGCTGCTACAGGACCTGAAGTGTGCTGCGTAGACTGCTGTTTGAGTCTGCACATGAGTCATCTGTTGTTGAGAACTGTATATGCTAAAGTTCTGTGGAGCTGTGACTGATTTGGGTTACTAGGTAATAGCACAGTACCTGACCTGCTTGCAGCATTATTGCCATCACCTGCTTTCATTGAATTCTGTACTGGTCTCCACATTTTTCCAGATGGTGGCAGCTCTGGGAAGTGGAGGGGTGATTTCAATATAAAGGCTGCCTTCTATACAGCGGCAGCGTCAAAGCGGCAGCAGCTAAGTGGGACGGCAAAGTGAAGAGAGGGAGTCTGACCGGAGTCAGACCGGGGGACGGACTGGGCTACTAGAGTTTGTAATATCTTGCTTAGAGTTAATCATTTCTTTTGGGTTTGTACCTATAGATTAGTTATGATTAACAGAGGGATATTGTTGTGTGTAGCCTATACACTTTGTGTTTTGTGTACTGATGGGTTATTTTGTTCTATGTGTGTTAATAATGACTTTAGAACGTATGAAAATAATCAGATTCTGGAGTTCCAGACTCAACTGTTTATTCCTAATTATAGTCATTTATTTGGTGTAAAGGTTAAATACATGTGTTATAAATTGGGTTACAGTGTTAGGAAATATAAGACACGGAAATGTGTTCTGCCTGTTTGCATAAGAACCTGGTTACATTGCTTTCTCTTGCTAATTGGATCTGGCAATGTTGAAAGCAATCCTGGTCCTTTAGCAAACGATATGGCAGATAGTGATTTTTTTTTGCAGCATTCATATGGCCTCAAAATTATGCATTTTAATGTATTAAGCTTAACATCTAAATTTCATGAGGTGGAGTCATGGATTAGTTTATATAATCCGGATGTTCTGGCACTGACTGAAACCTGGTTAACCTTACCTGTTCTTGATACTGAACTTTGTATACCTGCTTATAAACTTTTTAGAAAGGATCGTGTCACTGGTAGAGGGGGTGGGGTTTTGTTTTATGTTAAGGAATATTTAATGGTAAATGAGACCACTATATTTAACAGTAATATGGAATATTGTGAACATATTACTATTCAGTTATTGTTGGGATTTGTCAAAAAATTAACTATTTGTTGTGTATATCTTCCACCTAATGGTAGCAAATCAGGCTTACAAGAACTTGTAAATGCTTTGAATACTGGGTTTCTACAGAGTTAATACTACTGGGGATTTTAATTTAAATTGGATGGGTTCAGATATAACAAAGTTAAATACGGTCTTGTCTCAGTCTGGTTTACAACAAATTATTACTTTGCCCACTCAACACAATAATAGATCAGAAATCACACATTGCTGGACTGGATATTAACAAATAGACCTATTAATATGATAAAATGTGGTTTGACCTCTGATTCGTTAAGTGATCATCATCCAGTCTTCTGTATTTGGAAACATGGGGACTGAAGAAGTCTAAGCCAATTATAAGGATTCGAGATCTTTTTCTAAATTTGATGTACATTCTTTTGTACAGAGTTGGGTAAAATAGATTGGTCTTTTTGTATTCTATCCTGATGTGGATTCTGCATTGCATTTTTCATTACTGAGTTTACACATGTTTTGGACCAGTTAGCTCCTTGTTAAAAGAAGGGTCGAGGAAAACTTATGGGTGGTTAACACCTCCTTTGATTAAACTTATGAGACAACGAGACAAGGCCTGGAAAAGCGTATAAAATGAACCATTCTGCTTCTGGTTATCATGCGTATAGGACTTTAAGGAACCAATGTAAGGCTAAGATAAGGAAGGCTAAAACAGACTATATTCGTCATAAACAATGTGAAGGGTTATCTAACGCTACTACTTTTTGGAAAACAATTAACAATTTCATAAGGCCTAATGTTTGTCAACCAGGTTCAATGAGGTTGAATGGTGACCTGTTGTCTTGTCCACTGAAGATAGCTAACGAGTTTAATTTGAAATTTACTGCATTGCCTGATTCCTTTAGTGACCAGTCCAAGGTGAACTACTTGGGATTGACTGAAGATTTTACAGTTAATCCTAAACTGTATAAGGACTACTACTCGAAGGAGGTAGAGATTGTTACGTTGTATTAGAGGGACAGTTCTGCTGGTTCTGATGGCTTATGTCCTAGTTTATTGGCGGATGCTGCCTCAGTTATAGCACTTCCAGTTAGTATTATTTTCAACTTGTCTTTTATTACAGGTACTATACCTAATATATGGAAACATACTTTGGTCACTCCTATATTTAAATCTGGTTCACAACATGAGTTTTGTAACTACAGACCTATTTCTATCTTGTCTGCTTTAGCTAAAGTTCAGGAAAGAATAGTTTATAATCAGTTGATTGGGTATGTGGATAGCTTTGGATTATTGTCTCAGAACCAACATGGTTTTAGAAAGGAAGAGTACTGAGACTGCCTTGGTCGAGTTCACGAACGTGGTACTTAATGGCATGGATAAAGGGTGTCTGATGGGTGCCATGTTCGTGGACTTGACCAAGGCATTCGACTCAGTTGATCACCAATTGTTGATTTCTAGACTTGAGTCATTGGGAGTTGGTGAGTCTTTCTTGGACTGGACGAGGGATTATTTAACAAATAGGTTTCAAAGGGTTAAATATAGGGGTGCTGTATCAGACTCTGTAATGGTTAAGTGTGGGGTTCCACAAGGTTCTATCTTGGGGCCACTTTTGTTTTCTTTGTTTTTTGATCAACTAGTAAGTGTGATTAATAATGCTTCTCTAACACTTTACGCTGACGATGCAGTAATTTATATGCAGGGTTTGTCAGTTGGAGATCTAGGTGTTTCTTTAACAGAGGAAATGTGCAATTTTCAGTCTTCACTTATGGCCTGTAAATTACTCTTAAACAAAACTAAGACAAAGGTGATGGTTTTTGGTACCCACCTAGACTGAGATCTGAGGTTGGTACTTTGGAAGTTAAATCTCTTGATGGATTACTGTTTGACTATGTTGATACATTTCAATATCTTGGGGTATTAGTAGATTCTCATCTAAGTTATGAATCTCATTTTTGAGGTTACCTCAAGAATACATTGTAGATTAGGTTCTTTGTACAGAATCCGTTCATTTCTTATTCCTAAGTCTAGGCTGGTTATTTCAAATTGCTGCTTACTTCCTATTGTGAACTATGCAGCTATGATTACTGACACTGCTTCTGCGACAGTGATTTCAAAAAATCCACTTTACTTCACTTGATAGCTAAGTTTGCTTTAAATTGTTCTAAGTCATCTCATCATTGTGTGATTTTGAAAGAAATGGGCTGGTTACCGGTTTCATTAAATTTCCAATACTGTGTGGCCAAGTTCATATATAAAGTTATGGACTCTGGAATTCCACATAGTATTTCAAAGTTTTGAGACCATATATTGATGGTCATTATTCTAGACATAGGTCAGACAGTAGGTTTCTTGAGATTCCTTTTATGAAATCTAAAGTGGACAAAGATCCTTTGCTTATATTGCTCCATTTATTTAGAATGAAATTCCACAAGATATTAGGTGGTTGTGTTCTGTCAAAAGTTTGCCGATGCATTAAGGATGTATTTTGAATCTCAATTTAATTGTAACTGTTTTTTATGAATTTTTTTTATGAATTTTATACGTAACAAAGACATTTTTGTCTGCAATTTGCTGCATTGTATATGTATGTTTGATTATGTATTGTCTGTATGCAATATATGTGGGTCGCACCTGTAAAAGGAACTTGTTTCCAGTGTGCTTACCCGTTAAGCGAATAAACAAACAAACAAACAACATATGGATTTACAAGCTACAGGCAGAAGGTGATAATGTCATAATGTGGGTCACTGGACCGCACACATCTGGAACCCTCATCTAAAATAAGATGTAGATGAACTAGAAAGAATACAGAGGAGGACAACAATAATGATCTACAGTAATGGCAGCAAGGGAAAACATTTCACAAGAGGCTGAAGAATCTTAATATGTACTCACCAGAAGAGAACCGGGAACAGGGGCTATGAATGATAATAAATATATGTTGGAATATATAGTAACAGAGAGGACACCAGTGTGCTTTTCAGATTAAAATGATAGAATGACACCCAAATTTACAGCTACAAGTTAGCAGGAAGAAAGTTTTGAAAGGATACAAGGAAGAATATTAGCACTATCTCAGACTTAAAGATAAGCTGGGATAGCCAACACAGGGTAGTTAGGTACAGATTGGTTACTAGAGTAATCAGAAAGTGGAGACAGTGAGTTACTGAATCAATAATTCTATGTAGGAGTACAGGGAAGACGAGATGGATGCAAAACCATATTTAGAAATGTGTATATCCACTGCATTTATCTACCAATATGCAGTTACTATATTTCCTGCACATGTTATTTTATTTATTGATCAGTTGATTGATTGATTGTATTTTGATGGGTCAGAGTTAGAGATGTGAAAAGTGTTCAAACTTGACTTTGGGAAATGCATTGCAAAGGTACAGCATTTTGTGAAGTTACAGCCTATGTGAAACAGAAATTGACCCAAAGTCACATATCATGAAAGTAAAGAAGTTCTGTATGAAGTACCCTTCTCAACATTATGTAGCCCCTATCACACCCTCCATCCTCTTGCCCAACCATCAAACAATAAAACAGTTGCCTATAAACCCCTAATCCCCAGCCACCCATCGTTCACACAGTGAATAGGTGCTTGCTTTAGGTTAAGCAAACTATTATTTACCACTGGAAAAAATTTATAGCAACAGATGATTCAAGCCAGTCTGTTTATAAAGAGAATAATGGATAGGTTAGTATCCATTACCGGGGAGTTATACCATCGAGAGGTTCTGGACACAGGAACCTTGAGAGCAAAACTTGAGACGTTCCAATGTGTACAGAACCTCGAGATGGTAGAACTCCCCGGTAATGGACACTAAGCTGTCCGTTATTTTTTTTAATATATGGATCTATTTTTTATTTTTTACACATTCTGTGATGGTCACTCACTTCAGTGAAGAAGTTTTTCAGTTCTGGATGAGCAACACACTGTCTGACTCCGTCTCCCACCCGCTGCACTGTCACGCTTTGTCTCTGCCCTCGGTAAACTCATTTTTCAGAAAATTGTACGCAATCCTACCTTTTGTTTTTTGGTACCACAGGATGAACAAGATTATTCCCTTTTTGCACAGGAATAAAGGAGAAATACTGATGGCACCCAAGGACACAGTACAGTGACGCTAAGCGAGACATGGCTGCCATGTTTTTAAAAATGTTCTGCCCATCCACAGAGGGAAAGTGTCCAATGATGGACCACGCTGTTTGAGTGGCACTTCCAACACAGCCAGGCATCGAAGACTGCTACGCTTGCACTTTTCAGTTTCAGTGGTAATAGTATCGTTCAGAGCACTGAACGATAGTATTACAGGCTCTGAACAATGATATTATCACTTTTTAACTGTGCTATTATCACTGGTGACTGATAGTATTACCACTTGCTGTCCGGTACTATTACCGGGATTTTTTTGTATGCGTTAGTGTAGTATTAAATTGCATATCCATATCTTAAAATGTCTTAATGCTAAATTGACATGTGCAGAAGTGTGAACTTGCTGCCGTTCTTATGCAGAGAAAGAATACAATAGAAAAATTGTCACAATAAATTATTTTTGAATGCAGCATAAAGCAATATGGCTGATGATATTTTTATAAAGGGACACAAGCTAAGTTTCTTATTCATGAATGTGGCGTGATGTGGAAGGTTTTAAGTCTTACCCTGGTTGCTTTCCATGTCACTTTGCTGCATTAAACACCGTCTGTTACATGGCTTATCTAGCTAAGGAGAAACACCATCACATTACCATAGGTTGCAGGTGGGTTATTTTTCTTTTGACACTTAGTAGCCAAAGTCATCAGGGGTACATTGCCTACCTTTTGAGGGATTGGTTTTGGAACAGACACCTTTTTCAACTAAATCTCTGTTTGAGCAATCATGTGTTTCAACTTAATAATTGCTATTAAGTGAATAATTGTGGTAATGTATAAAATATCAGTAACACATTATTTTAAGTGTCCTTAACTACACTTTAATTGCTGTATGACTATGATGTAACTTCACTGTAACTACTGTGTAGTTGTTAACTAGTTTCACAGTTTTGTGTTAAGTACTTAACTCAATTTGCATGAAGTAACTACACTGTAACTACTGTGTAGTTACATGTAACTTCTATGTAGTTGTTAAGTAGGTTCATATGTCAGCACGGTGAAGTTACAAAGCATGTGCATCTACTACAGTCTCCCTTTCAGCACAAATCATTCAATTCTGATAAGCGTAACTACACATGTAACAGCTGTTGCAAAGTGTAACAGAAAATCTATTGTGCAACTACCACACTATCTCTTCTGGCATTGTGTTCTTTGTTCATATAAGGGCAACTGCACCTGTAATAGCTATTGGAAATTGTAACAGCAAATCTGTTTTGTAACTACTATGTTACTACTTTTGGCATTATTAAATCTTTTCTTACAAGTGTAACCACATTCAAATGCGGGTTGTGTGCACTGTTTCAACTATCATGTCTATCTGACATTTAGTTAAAAGGTACTCACACAGAAAACATGTTAAAGTGTAATCAGAATGGTAACTAAAATATGAATACAATGCAACTTTAGTCTGCTACAGTTAAATGCACTGACTGGCAACTCTTTAAATGATGTTCCTTGTCTGTATTTCAGTTTTTCATAAACTTACAGGTTAGTAAACATGCAGTCTAATACTGTGAATTGATATGTAACTGTGCACAAAAATATTTCATTTGCATAATTACTAATTGACACTATTAACAATATTGTGGCTAAGAAAAATGGTAATGTTTTCACAGTTAATGCCTAGATAACATGTATTTGCAATTGCACACACTTACATTTACCATGTGTCAGTACTGTATCTGTGATGTAAGTTCTCATTCAGTAATCAGTCTCTCATGAACTTACTGCTTACTAAACATGCAGTCTAATATTAGACCCTATTCACATGGGTGGCAGAGAATGTGCCAAATGTGCATTCCCAGGCCTGGTAATAAATTGCAGCCATCCAATCAGATGGACTGACCAGGACCAGACTGGATCATGCACTCTGTGTGGATAAGAGAATTGTGGGTAATGGGTGGTCTTCCCATTACTGCTGTTTTCCAGTAAGGAGACCTACTGGTCTGCCTATGGTTGCTGCCTTGTCCACAGCCCTCATGGTATAGTTTGAGGGCTGGGAGAGCTTGATGTGAAGGATGATGCTATTGCAGCCAGACCATTCAGCCAGTGGGAAGAGCATGGTTAAAGAAAGTTCCCTGCCTGTGTATCTGGCACCACCCACCATCACTCCACACAGCAGATCAGTGATAAAGCATGATACATAGTCATGTCCCAACCCAGCCACCCATCTGGGCAGTAGCAGGCTAGGAATGTTGGTGTAGAAGAGTTGTGAGTCAATGCCACAGAAGCAGCACATTTTCTTACTAACTACAACACTGTTACAAGCCAATAAGTAATTATGTAAATGATGTGTGTTGTATAAGTAAACAATGTAGTTTTATAGCAATTAACAATATTAGATTGTGGGTTTATTAAGTAATGAGAGACTGATTTCTGGATGAAAATATACTTCAGAACTACAGCATAGACATTCAATGTAAGTGTATAGTAGTTACACCATCATTCTTATGCTTTATTTTAAGTTTCAGTTTATGTGTACTTTCTTTGAAAATACTGTATATGTTAGTTAGGAATTAACTGTGGAAACAATGCCAAAGAAGCTGCACATTCATTAGAAACTACAGAACTGTTACACCCTTCTTCTTACACTTTATTTTAAGTGTCAGTTTCTGCTTACTTACGTTGTAAGTACATGTTAGTTAGGCATTAACTGTGGACACTAGAGAACTATTAAAAATGAAAAAGTAGTTATGTAAATTAATGCTTTTTTATTGTATAGCAATTTACAATATTAGATTGCATTTTTATTTTAATTCTTTTTTTTTTTTTTTGGTTGCGCAGTATGCAAGTGGTGGCTTTGGGATTCAAATCCAGTTCTCCAGGTTTGCAGGTCAGTGCTTTTAACCATTACACAATACTGCAGGAGTACATTAGGGAATGATTTCTGAAGGATAATTTTAAGTGTCACTAACTACACTGTAACTACTGTATATGTAAACTGTAACTGCACTAATATGTAGTTGTTAACTATTTTCTCAATGAGTGTTATGTACTTACATAACTTTAAATGTGCTGTATTTGTGAGATTAACCCACACCTCTACTTCACCCACATCCTGTCCTACTGCTAGCCAGGTGGGTAGCTGGGGGTGGGGCATGGTTAACCTCAGAGGAGAGTCCAAATTCTTCTGTACCTAAGACTAAATTGTCCCGTTGTACAATGCTGAACAGTCATAAGACTGATTGTACATCATGAATATTGCATCCACACTTTAGTTGCTACGTTATTGTGTTTCAGCAGTATTATTGCACTTAATTGTACAAAGCTGTACTCAATATTTTCACTATATTCTATTTCCTGTACCTTTCTCTGTTAATGTAAGTGTATTGTCTGTATTACCTATGAACCATCTTTATGGCCTTGGTCATGCCTGAAAATGATCCACTGAATCACTGCACCTACTCAGTGCACAAAGAAATATATATATCATCAATTTGCTGTGTGAATTGATGGTGGGTGGTGCCAGATACACATGCAGGGACTCTGTCTTAGTGTTACATGCCCTTCCCACTACCTGAATGAGATGGCAGCCATTGCACCATCCTTCACAGCAAGCTACCACAGCCATCTGACTATACCATGAGGTCTTGGGGCCTGGTTGTGAACACCTGCATGTAACCACTAAGAAAGAGTTCCTGCATGTGTGTCTGGCACTACCCACAATCCCACAATCACTACACACAGCAGATCAGTGATATATATGTGTGTGTGTATATATATATATATATATATATTATATATATATATATATATATCTACATATAGATATACATTTGTTTGTTTACCAGGGAGGTGCACTGATCCAATGGACTGTTTTCAGGCATGATCTGGGACATAAACATGGTACAAAGGTAATACAGACAATACAATTACATTAACAAAGAAAGGCACAGGAAATAGAACACATTGAATATATTGAGTACAGCATGGTACAATTAAGTGCAAGACTACAGCTGAAACACAATAAAGTAGCAACTAAAGTGTGGGTGTAATATACATGATGTACAATCAGTCAGTTATTTGACCATTCAGCATTGTACAGCAGGACGGATTAGTCTTATGTACAGAAGAATTAGGACTCTCATCCAAGGGGTAGCCATGCCCCTCTCTCAGCCAGCCACCTGGACAGCAGCAGGACAGGGGTGTAGGTGAAGTAGAGGTGTGGGTTAATCTCACAAATACAGCACATTTAAAGTTATGTAAGTACAAGACACACACTGCGAAACTAGTTAACAACTACATAGTAGTGCAGTTACAGTGTAGTTATAGAATAGTTACATTATAGTTAGTGACACTTAAAATTAACCTTCAGAAATCATTCCCTTATGAACTTACTGCATTAAAAACATAGTGGTTAAAAGCACTGACCTGCAAACCTGGAGAACTGGGTTCAAATCCCAGAGCCACCACTTGTATACTGTGCAACCAAAACAAAGAACTAAAAATAAACATGCAGTCTAATATTGTATATTGCTACACAATAATAAATCATTAATTTACATAATTGCTTATTGGCATTTAACTGTGATGTAGTTACTAAGGAAAGAGCGGCTTCTGTTGCATTGTTTCCATAGTTAATGCCTAACTAACATGTACTTACAAAGTAAGTACGCAGAAACTGACACTTAAAATAAAGTGTAAGAAGAAGGGTGTAACAGTGCTGTAGTTACTAAGGAATGTTCTGCTTCTATGGCATTGTTTCCAAAGTTAATTTCTAACTAATATGTATTTGCAAAGTATGTACACAGAAACTGGCACTTAAAATAAAGCATACGAAGAAGGGTGTAACTACTATTCCCTTACATTGAATGTCAGTGCTGTAGTTCTGATGTATATTTTCATTCAGAAATCATTCCCTCATCCACTTACTGCTTAATAAACAAACAATCTAATATTGTTAATTGCTATTTAACTACATTATTTAATTATACAATACAACTCATTTACATAATTACTTATTGGCTTGTAACAGTGCTGTAGTTAGTAAGAAATGCACTGCTTCTGTGGCATTGACCCACACCTCTTCTGCTTTCACACTCCTGGCCTGCTACTGCAGAGGTGGGTGGCTGGGGGTGGGATATGACTACATACCTTGCTTTATCACCAATCTGCTATGTGTAGTGGTGGTCAGTGGCACCAGATACACAGGTAGTGAACCTTCCTTACCCATTACATGCCTTTCCCACTGGCTTAATGGTGTGGCTGCCATAGCATTATCCTTCACATAAAGCTATTCCAGCCCTCTGACTATACCATGAGGGCTCAGTACAAAGCAGTAAACATAGTCAGCCCAGTAGGTCCCCTTATTGGAAAACAGCAGTAATGGGAAGACCACCCATAACTCACAATTCCCTTATCCACACAGAGTGCATGATCCAGTCTGCTCCTAGTCAGTCCATCTGATTGTATGGCTGCTATTGATCACCAGGCCTGGGAATGCAAATTTGGCACATTCCCTGCCACCCATGTGAATAGTCTAATATTAGATTGCATGTTTAGTAAGCAGTAAGTTCATGAGGGACTGATTTCTGAATGAAAACTTACATCACAGTCACAGTACTGACATATAGTAAATGTAAGTGTGTGCAACTGCAAATACATGTTACCTAGGATTAACCGTAAAAACAGTGCCATTATTTACAAGCAACAGTATTGTTATAGTGCCAATTAATACTTATGCAAATGAAATATTTTTGTGTACAGTTACATATTAATTCACAATATTAGACTGCATGTTTACTAACCTGTAAGTTCATGAAAAACTGGAATACATACATGGAACATCATCTAAAGAGTTGCTAGTCAGTGCATTTAACTGTAGCAGAATGAAGTTGCATTGTATTCATATTTTAGTCACCATTCTGATACACTTTAACATTTTTCTGTGTGTCTACATTTTAAATAAATGTCAGATAGTCATAGAGAGTTGAAACAGTGCACACAATCTGCATTTATATATAGTTACACTTGTAAGAACAGATTTAATAATGCCCAAAGTAGTAACATAGTAGTTACACAACAGATTTGTTGTTACAGTTTGCAATAGCTATTACAGGTGTAGTTGTCCTTATTCAAACAAATAATACAATGCCAGAAGAGAGTTGGTAGTTGTACAATAGATTTTCTGTTACACTTTGCAACAGCTGTTACATGTGTAGTTACACTTGTCACAATGAAATGATTTGTACTGAAAGGAAGACTGTAGTAGTTGCAAATGTATGCAAGTTGCATAACAACACCATACCCTCATGTGAAACTACTTAAAACCTACATAGTTGCTACATGTAACTACAAAGTATTTACAGTATAGTTACTTCATGCAAATTGTGTGTAATTACTTAACAAGTAAATGTGAAACTAGTTAACAACTACATAATAGTTACATGCAACTACACAGTAGTTACAGTGAAGTTATAGCATAGTTATACAGTAATTAGAGTGTAGTTAAGGATACTTAAAATAAAGTGCTACCAAAAAATCAAATATCTAACTGAGTTCTCAATAATTGAAGACAATTTAAGAACAGTTACAAATGTAGCAAACATATGGAGCAGCAGTCAAGCCTAATCAGAGCTGTTACATTTAAATGATGTTGACCAGGTAGAAACTAAAAGAAATCATGTGAGAGGTTTACTTGATGGAGAACATGTGGAACATCAAAAAGAAATTCATACTTTAAAAATCAAATTCAATCAATATACAGATCACTCACAGTTTAAAGAGTTGGACACTAATTTACAAAAGAAAATAGACAAACATAATCAAGAATCTGTTGAACATTAACACAATAAATTGAAATTTGATGAGGCAGTCTATGAACAAGGTACATTATTTTACTGCCCCACAGAGAATGAACAGAAAAAAGGGGAAAATCAAAACCCAGAAAGACATCGAACAATCATAAATCAAGAACTAGGAGAACATATCCTTTGAAAGTGACAGTAACTCTCAAAGAGCTGTTGATTCAGCTTCAGCCAGTACTGAGTATATTCAAGAAGGTGATCACACTGAAAGTAGAGCACCAACTTTTGTTAGGCAAGTGACAGGCCCAAAAGCAAATCCAAATTGACAAAAAAGAAAAGGAAAGAAATGGAGGATGTGCAAAGAGAGGTGGGGGAAAGGAAACAACAGAGGAAAGCCGGATGAGATGCTCAGAAGGGAAAACATTAAGAAAAATTAACTCACATCTCAAAAATAAATTTTCTTTCAAACAAGTGGCTATGTTAAGCAAAGATCTCTCTTTCATTCCAATGCCCAGTATAACTGACTTTGCCATAGTGCACTGCAGAATTTTTAAATTCTGTCAGAACAACATATTTGCCAAATTGTGATATAATTCAATCAAGTTTCATAGGAAGTGGAAAAGTGAAATTCTGCTGGGGAATAAAGTGGAAATGGTTCTTCACTTCCTTACTGCAGAATTAAATTCTACAAATTTTGATGTAATCCGTGGAAATGTTTTGCAACCATTTTGCTTCAATTACATGAAATACAGTTATCAAAACTTTATAAAACACACCCATTTCAATGTTTTAGGCTTGAGTATGTGTGTCTGACTAACAGTATGTTCTGCTATGCCCATTTGTTTGCCAAAAGTATATTGTCATCTGTGGATGCTCATTCTATGGAGATGGCTATGTGCAGAATAGAATTCTAAGGTTAAACTCACAATGGGTTAAAAATGGACACATGGTGCCACATTCCACAGCAAATGTATTCATGTCCCTCCCTAGGCTTAGTGAAGATATTAAGGATGTTTGAAACAAAATGATGTGCTCTTCTGTTGTTACAACAAAAACTGTGCTGTAAACTCCAAGAGAAAAAGAACACTTGCTGTGTTAAGTACATTTACTATTGGCTTGTAGAAAAAGTGATTGTGGTGTTGGTGGTGTGTGTAGTATTTGTTTAGTTCACTATTTTTGTGCATTATTTTTATTTGTTGCAGCTGTGTTTTCAATCCCAATTTCATAGGGAAATGGGCTGTCTTCATCACTACTATACTATAGTGCATGGTGTAATGTCATTGTATATGAAGATCCTTACAATTGAAAATGTCATTCTGCAGCAGTAGTGATGTAGATACAAATGTAGAATGACTTTTCATTCTGTGTTAGTGTCTATGTCACAATACAGTGACCCCAATAGCACCATTCATTGGACTGGTAGCTGTCAAAGCATCGTGCATGAGGTGGCTGTTGGGCACATGGCTCAGAAGTATGTATGGCAGATGGCAGAAATGGACTGTTTAATCATTTCAAAGTAAACAATTTGTGTCTTTTTTGGACCATACAATATATAGAAAAGTGTTTGAGAGCCAAAATACACAACATGTAGGCAAAGGATGCAGTATAGTGCAGTGGTTTAAGGCTCTGAGCTGCAAATCTGGTGACATCCAGCAGACCAGACCTGGGTTTGAATCCCACAGCTTCCACTTGCATACTGTGTGACCCTGAGCAAGTCACTTAACTTCCTTGTGCTCCCAGGTTGCTCCTGTAAAAAAGCTTTCAGCTTAGTGTGCTATACCTGGTTAAAAAAAAAAACTACTAAAACATTGCTATTCTTATACCTTGTTGTTTCCATGATGACAGGGACCTCTCCAGCTTTGCTCTCGATGTCCTTGTCATCTAGGAAACCACTCAGTATAAGAATAGCTTTGTTGTATATGGTCTCCCATACACTATCTTATATGTAGTTGCAGATTGAGGGAGAAAGAGAGAGACTGACATTTAGTCAGATACAGTCTGACAGGGAAGACTGGGTCTTTCTGAGTAATAATAATGTACTTAAAGAATTAACTATCAGTGTACCACCATAAAAATACATATTTAAGGCTGACAATTCTGATAGATTTGCTGCTTTAAATAAAAATATTTCCCACCATTATCCTATTTTTCCCTAGTAACAAAGGAAAATGGTTCTGTTTCTGACAAATAAATTATTTTCAATGTATCAGTATGAAGAAGATTAGGGTGTAATATTGCACAGTTAAGTTTCACTGGTGCAAAAGACAAGGGAAGTGCTGCATGTGTGGCCAGTAGCAGAACAGCTGCAGCATCCGAAATACATGCTTTGCAGCCCTCTGTGGGGCAGATGCTGGCTACTACTGCAGTATGATGAATTGATGCCTTTGGGCAATCTAATGATGGAGTAAGGGAAGTCACCAGTAGTGGGAGTAGTGTGACTATGCATCATAGTCACCCTTTAAAACAATCAGCAAGTGACATAGCAGCAATGAATCTGATGTTCCAATCACAGGGAGGGGAGGAGTCTCAGAATCAGGCTGCTGCTGAGTCTGAGACACAAACACAGAGATTTTTGAAGATTCTCAGTGTGAGGTGTTAGGTAAGGATAAGACACTGAAGGAGGTAGATGAGTGAGTGGAGAGGATAAATAAGGAGGAGAGGGAAGATCCATTTGCAGATATTGTTATTGGATGCAGTGTTGTTTTTTTTACCAATCTAGATGATATGGTTCTGGATTTACACTGGCAGCCAGAGACAGGCCGTCACAGTTTTGTTCTATAAATGGAAAAGGAACTGTAAATGTGAAAAGTGGTAGGCGGAGGAGAAGGCAGAGAGTTATAAGGGTAATAAGGGCACATACAAAATGAGAATAGTTAATGTGCAGCAGGGCTACCACAATAAGGAACAACAAGGGGACTGTTTTATGGAAGGTGTCGGTGGAAGCATGGGTGGTCATAATTGCAGAGGTCATGGCCCAGTCATGTTCCCTCATCATGGGAAAATACCATATTTTAGGAAGCAGCAGCAAGTGGCACAAACAAGCTGTTTAGTGTAGAATTTTTTTTGTGATAGATCCCTCAAATTTGAGATTTGCAGTTGCCAGATCTGCGACAAAGCTGGTTTGTGTCTCGGGACTACGGGTTAGCATAGCCATATGAAAGCAAAACAGTTAAGTAAGTGGCAGCAGCATGAGAGGGAAGCTCAACTGGAACTGAGGCAACTGGTTGCTTGTCATTGTAGGGTAGGTGACAAAGTCATGGTTAGCGACACTGACAATAGTAGCAGTAACATTAATAACACCACATTGCTTATTGACATCAGCACCCTTGCCAGTAAATTGTCCAGACAGGCTACTTCTATTTCTGGTTATTTCTCAAAGGGGAAAAATGGATAACCTAAGATTGGCAGTAATACTCTATCCCAGTTAGCTGCCACATCATGCTCATGATCTGCAACCCCACCACTAGTGCAACCTAAAATAATCAAGGCACTCTCAAAACACACAAAAGTTTATCATTATTTGGCCTGGTGGTGCAGTGGGTTGAGGTGCTGGATGCCTTACCTTGCACTATGCCATTGACTCAGGTTTGGGAATAACCTCGGGTCATGGGGTGCCACTGTGGGGGGAGGAGCAGGACTGATCATGCTGGCAGGCAGCTCTCCTCTCCTGAGGGTGGTGAGAGTGGGTTGGCATCCCCCCAGTAGTTCCGCTCCCACCGGGTGGAAGTCCAGTGGGTAGCGTAGGCAGAGAGGGGATGACAAATAATTGGGAGGTGGAATGGGCTGAGCTAGCACCATGGGGTGTGAAGTGCACCTCAACACACTCACCCAGCCTTGTGCAGGGGCCTTGATAGGTCAGAGGTGAAAATTTGTAAAAATGCCATATGTCCATGTCACCAGTTGGCAGAAGGAGGTGACAGGGAACAAAAAGTTAAATGAATAAAAAAAAGTTAATCATTACCACCCAGTCCCCCGAGAAATCAGTGCACGTCTGGCACAAATCCTGGCAACTGATATTGCTACTTTATCCTTTGTTGAGAATGCTGGTTTTTAGACATCTAATGAGTAGGATAGTTCCAAAGTTTAATATTCCATCTTGAACATATTTTTCTACAAAGGATGTTCCAGAGCTATATTTAGATATAAAATCCTTTGAGTCTCATGCCATTTGTCATTCTCTTGTAGACACTGTGCACCTTACCATGTATATGTGGAGTAGTGGGCCTGGAGCTGCCTTTTCATAGAAACAGAGAATTTTATGTTATAACCCATCTGGTCTGCCCAGTTCTCCCTACCTACACTACTTTCGCAGACTGTGCCTGATATACAGCTCTTTCTTCCTCCCCACCTTCTTTTTCACTATGATGCACTTGTGCTTATCCCATGCAATCTTGAACCCCACCACTGTTCTTGACCCCCCCACCTGTGCTGGAAGACTGTTCCAGGAATCCATCACTCTTTCTGTGAAGAAGTGCTTCCTCACACACATCTGTCCTGAAAATACCCCCCTTCAGTTTTATAGCATGTCTCCTTGCTCCTGAGCACCTTTGCTTCTGAAAAATACTCCCCTCCTGCATGTTATTTACCCCTGTTAGGTATTTAATGGTCTCTATCATATCCTTCCTCTCCCTCCTCTGTTCCAGGGTGTACATACTTTGACTGCTTAGCCTACCTTTTCTGCCCTGATGTTCCCTACTTAGTTTGTCTTCACAGATCCTGTCTGGTCTTCATTGATCCTCCTTCCTCACTATATCCTAATTACACTCTGGGCTCATTTCTGTAATTGCTCTGTGAATCCTTGACAGTCTCCTTCCTGGGCCACACTCCCCTCAGCATGATGTGTGTGGACATTGAGCAGTGCATTGCCATAAATACATTAAGTGAGCTGTAAACTCAACTTGAGTGGCTCATGTGACAGGACATGAAAGAAGGTTTCTTTCCAGAGACAATAGCAGGAATGTTGTTAAGGCCATTGAGTGTGGGTCATTTACTCAAGTGACATGCATTGCCTGCTGCCTGAATTTAATAGTACAGGATTATCTCAAGAACAATAATGAGATAGATGCCTTGCTAAACACTGCCCACTGCCTGTGTTGACATTGTAGCCATCCTACAAATGCCAGAAATGAGACTAAAAACCTACAGATAAGAAAGTGGAATTTCATGGCACTGGCTAAAGCAGGAGGTGGCCACTTGGTGGAATTGCACTTTATTTATGCTGGAATGGATATTTAAGCAATAAAAGGCCTTAACAGACATCTCCATGTTGCATAGAGATTATGACACATCGTCTGTGTTGCTTATCATGGATTAGTGGTGCCTTTTTTTTTTACTTCAAGTTTATTGTTTTACAGTTATAGAGCAAGTTGTATAATCCACAATGCAATAAGAAATCACAAATTAACATGATACATACAACTTACTCTCCCCCCCAGCCACCCCCTCCCATATCCTCCCGTCTTGCATACAATCAACAATGAAGACCTTATATAATATTGTATGGATTATCCTTATTATATTGCATTTCTCAAGTAATCACAGTTTCAGGAAATAAGCCTTGTAGGGTCAGGAGCACTTCTCGGCTGTTGTAATAAGTACAGCGTGTGAAAGGTCTCCTATGACTTGAAGTATCCTGCAAGACAGTTATTCATGCTGGCTCCCATTTTCTCCAAGCTCAAATTAAATAAGAGTTCCCGATGCCACTTAAGGTAGGTTAATGGGAAATCACCAAGCCAGTGTCTTAATACAACTTTTTTGAGTGAGGAGGATTTGGCCACCATGTAAAATCTTCTAACCTTCACCTCTATTCTATTGTAATCCCCAATTAAACAAATTTATGGTATGAAGTATTCTTCGATGCCAAGCAGGGGATCTGCTTTAGATTTGATCTCGTGCCATAGGGCCTTTACTGATGGGCAGTCCCAAAAAATGTGTCGACAGGTGCCTTGGTGATGGTGCCATGTGTTACATTTAGGAGAAGGAATCTTGCCTATTTTGTGAAGTTTGACTGGGGTCCATAATAAGTTATTCAACAACTGAAATTGTGTCAGCCTAAGTCTGTCTTGTGTGATGTATTTGTAAGTGTTTTGCCAAGTAGTGGGCCAACTGGATACTCAATCTGGGAACTGCTTTTCCCAGTATTTAGGGGTCTCTATCCTCTCTGTGTGTGCCTAATCAAAAAAAATGAGTACAATCTGGAAGCCGAATGTGGCTCCCATACTATTTTGAATAAGGATTCAAAAAATTCCTCAGGGGTTGGTCCTGTCTGAAACTCTCCCTGCATTTGGGCTATTAAGTGTCTAATCTGATATACTTTAAATACCTGATGAGGGCCAATCAGGAATTGTGTAATAATTGACTGCACTGAACTACATACTCCTTCCCGTAGAAGGTCTCTGATCCGTTCTTTCCTCAATGAAGGAACCCATGTATCAGTGATCACTTTACCCCTAATTTTTAGTTTAGGTTACTACAAAGAGGCTGATTATGGTCTGTGTGGTGGGAGTATTTGATGAAAGCATATCAGATGGATGGATTTTCAGGGAGGAAGCTATAGGAGTGAGTATCAGCTTTTTGGGAGGGCATTTTTGATTGCAGTATAGAAGTGCAATAGGGTCAAGCCCTGCCTCTTTAATCATCCCAATTTCTATTTTCACCCATGAGGGAACATAGGGCAAATTCCTTTCTACTTCTGGTGACAGCAACCACTTCAAGTAGTTACTGGCTGTGCTGGCTCAGTAATATACACCAAAATGAGGTAGTCACAGTTCCCCCATAGATTTGGGGCAGCTAGCTTATGATAAGCCTGGCGGGGAGCTTTCCCATGCCAAATAAAATTGGAGATGATTGAGTGAAGCTTAGAAAACCATTTTAGTGGAAGCCAATGATTGAGCATGTTAATGGGAAAAAACACTCAGGGAAGAACATTCATTTTGGTTAAATTTATATGACCCCAGAGTGATAGAGGAAGATTATGCCATCTACTCAAAGCTTGTTTTATTTCATATGTGATTGAGTCTAAGTTGAGTTGAATATCTTGTACTCGCTTTGAGCCAAGAATATACCTAAATATTTTAGAGTGTTCTGACTCCATCGAAGACCCAATTCGGAGATATCGACTTTTTACAATTTTTTATTTAATGGAAAAACTGTAGTTTTCCCTCTATTTATTTTAGAATTAGATACTTTGCTATATTCATCTATGATTTCCAAGACCACCAGGAAAGTCTCTCGAGGATGTTGGAGATGTAGAAGGATGTCATCCTCATATGCAGAGACTTTCAGTTCCTAAGTGCCAATCTGTATTCCTTGTACTCTGGGATTGAGCCTAACCTTGCAGAGCAGCAGTTCTAGGTATATATTGAAAAGAAGAGGAGACAAGGGGCACCCCTGTCTTGTGCCTGAAGACAGTTGGAAAGTGGGAGAAAAAGGCCACTGCAATAGATCCGGGCAGTGGGATGGTTTTATAGGGATCAGATCCACTTAATGTACTAAGGAGGAAACTCTAATCTATGCATGACCACAAACAGAAATTGCTAGTTCACTCTATCAAATGCCTTTTCCACATCAAGGGACAACAGGCCATAAGAGGAGTCTGAGTCCCTGGATACAGAGAAACATAGAAACATAGAATTTGATGGCAGATAAGGACCGCTTGGCCAACCCAGTCTGCCCATTTCCCTACCTACTGGATAAGCTGCAGATCCTAGTTAACCAGCAGCCTACTTCTTACCCCCACCCCAGAATTGCCTTATGACTGTCCCATGCATGCTTGAATTCCACCACTGATTTTGACTCCACAACTTCCTCCGAAGGCCATTCCATGCATCCACAACCCTCTCTGTGAAAAATACTTCCTTAAAATTACCTCTGAGCTGCTCCCCTCTATCTTCAAATTGTGCCCTCTTGTTCTTGCACCTCTTTTTGAAAGATGCTACCCTCTTGGACTTTGTTGATTCCTTGAGGTACTTGAAAGTTTCTATTATGTCCCCCTCTCCTCCCTTTCCTCGAGGCTATACATATTAAGCTCCTTAAGTCTCTCTTCATATGTCTTCGGTGCAGACCCTGCACCATTTAGTTGCTCTCCTCTGGACAGCTTCCATCCTGTCTATGTCTTTCTGGAGATTGGGTATCCAGAACTGCACACAGTACTCCAGATGGGGTCTGACCAGCTGTCTGTACAGAGGATAATAACTTCCTGTTTTCTACTGGTGATGCCTCTCCCTATGCATCCCAGTAACCCCAACCCTCCTTGCTGCCTCTCACATTGCTTGCCCACATTTAGGTCATCTGATATGACTACCCCAGGTCCCTTTCCATTTTGTTGTTGTTAGTATCTCACCTCCCATTGTGTACTCTTCCCTGGGTTTTGTTTCCCAGGTACATTACCTTGCACTTCTTAGCATTGAATCTAAGCTGCCATACATTTGACCATTCCTCTAACCTTGCCAAGTCCCTTCTCATCCTTTCCACCCCACCCTGCATCAACTCTGTTGCAGATCTTAGTGTCATCTGCAAAGAGACATACTTTTCCTTCAGTCCTTCTGCAATGTAAGCTTATAAAGACATTGAAGAGGACCGTCCTAATACTGAACCCTGCGGTACCCACTAGTAACCCTCCTTTCTTCTGAGTGGACTCCATTTACTATTACTCTCTGTGTCCTATTCTCCAGCCAATTCTTTACAGGCTGTCATCTTGGGACCCACTCCAGGATGGCTAACTTGTATATTAATCTTTTGTGTGGGACTGTGTCAAATGCCTTGCTAAAGTCTAGGTAGGCCATGTCCACAGCCCCTCCCTGATCTACTACTTTGGTCACCCAGCCAAAGAAATCTATCAGATTTGTCTGGCATGACCTTCCCACTGTGAATCCATGATGCCTAGGGTCCTGTGCCCCTCTGGCCTCTAGATACTCAACAATTCTTTCCTTCAGAAGTGATTCCATCATTTTCCCTATCACTGAGGTTAAACTAACAGGTCTGTAGTTTCCTGCTTCTGTCTTGCTCCCACTTTTGTGAAGGGAATCACATCTGCCCTCCTCCAGTCCTCGGGTACCACCCCATCCTCCCATGATTTGTTAAAAAGGGTAGTCAGTGGTGTCACTAGTTCTACCCTTAGCTCTTTTAGAATTCTGGGATGAATCCCATCAGGCCCCATTGCTTTGTCCACCTTCAGTTTTAAGAGTTCTCTCAGAACCCTTTCTTCTGTAAATGGGCAGGCATCAACTTCTGTATCCAGACTGTTACTACTGTTTGTTTTATGTACTTCCCCCTCTTCATTTGTAAATACTGAGCAAAAATATTTGTTTAGTATCTCTGCCTTTTCACAGTCTCCTCTCCCACCCTCCCTCCCTTTATTAAGCCTCACTATCCCTGCCTTGGTCTTCCTTTGCTCCCTGATGTACCTATAAAGGTTTTATCCCCTTCTTAACTGAGTTGGCTATCTTTTCCTCGGTTTGGACCTTTGCTGTTCTGACTGCCTTCCCAGCCTCCTTTTGCTTTAACTGATATAGTTCTCTGTCCTGCTCCTTCTGCGATTCCTTGTACTTCCTGAATGCTTTCTTTTCTCTTGAACCTTCACTGCCACTTCCTTTGAGAACCATAGTGGTTTCTTACATCGTCTTGTTTTGTTTATTTGCTTCACACAAAGGCTCGTTACCTCTGTGATGGCAGTTTTTATTATTCCCCATTGTTCTTCCACCCCTCCTTCCTGCCCATTTGCTAGTGCATTCCTTAGGCACTCACCCATTTTGGCAAAGTCAGCCCTCCTAAAGTCCAGTACTTTTGTCTTTGTATGGCTTGACTCTATTGCTGTGTTTATTGTGAACCATACTGTTCGATGGTTGCTAGTTCCCAGATGGCTACCCACTTCTACATCTGTGATCCTCTCTCCATCTCCATTTGAGAGAATCAAGTCTAATATTGCTCCCTCTCGAGTGGGCTCCAGTACTAGTTGTCTAAGGCATGCCTCCTGTAGGGCATCTAGAATAACTGCACTCTTTGAAGTGGCAGCTGCAACTGCACTCCAGTTAACATCTGGCATATTTAGATCACCCATCAGCAATATCTCCCCTTTTTCTGCCATTCTAAGTATACTTTCTATCATTTCTCTGTCCATTTCCTCCCCCTGAGAAGGGGGTCTGTATATAACCCCTGTGTGTATTGTGGTGCCATTGCCTGTCTCCAAATTTACCCACAGTGCTTCTTCTCCTCCCTGTTTACCCTTTTGTTCTGTTGCTTTTATTCCTTCCCTTATGTAAAGAACTACTCCTCCTCCTCTTTTACCCTCCCTGTCCCTCCTGTAGACAGTGTATCCTGGTATGTTTATGGCAAGAAGACATGAGATAGCTTACGGAGATGATCCGAGGATGTTCTCCCTCTCATGAATCCCACTTGATCTGAACGAATGGTATAAGGCATGACTCTAGTTAGCCGAGCTTCCAATATTTTAGCTAGTATTTTCACATCGCAATTAATCAGGGAGATGGAATGATAGTTACTAACTCTGTCCAGATCTTTCCCTGATTTGTGGATTACTATTATAAAGGCTTCCAGTAAATGGCTATCAATTATGCCAGACTCCATTATGCAATGGAATAGCCTTTTCAGCCCAAGGACCAGTTGTTTGGCAAAGCATTTGAAAAAATTTGAAGAGAACCCATCTGGTCCCAGTGCTTTGTCTAGGGACAATGATTGAATTGCCTCCAGCATTTCAATTTCAGAGGTAGGAGAGCTCATCCCCTCTTTTAGATCAGGTGGAATTACCGGCAATGGAATAGCAAATAAATATTCTTTAATGACCTTGGGAATGGGCTGAGAGATTATGGGACTGTATAGTTCTCTATAATAAGTTTCAAACTCTTGCACTATCTCAGCAGGAAGTAGATTAACTGAGTTGTCTCTCAGAGATCTGATACACTTTATAATTTTGGATGACTCTGCTGCCTTGAGTCTCAAAGCTAGGAGGCAGCCTGATCTTTCCCCTTGCCCCAGATAGGTCGCTTTCGTTTTGAGAATAGCAAATTCAGCTTTGCCCCTAAGAAGATCATTATATTGGCTAGTGAGACAAGTTAACCTTACTCTGATATCTTCTGGGATAGAAGATGAGAGAGTTTTTTCTATGCATCAGATTTGGTCTAATAAGTGCAAGGTTTGGTCTTTGCACCCCCTCTTTTTGGCTGCTGTGATTTTAATAAATCCCCCTCTTTATACACATTTGAGGGCCCTCCATTCCATATATCCCCTCCCTGTGGAGTTAAGATTGCCTTTAAAGTATAAATCAATTGTTTCTTTAATATCTTCTGTAATCTGGTTGGATTTGAATAGCTGGTTATTCAACTTCCACATGGATTATTTGGGAAGATTGGGGTAAACCCTAGTGAACATCTAACTAAGGAGTGGTCTGAAATGATCTTAGAGACAATCACACAGCCTGATAGAGTTGAAAGGAGAGAGTTACTCACTAAGTAGTAATCATTTCGCGATCTGGAGTCGTGTACTTGTGAGGTGAATGTGAATTCCTTAAGGGTGGGGTGTAAGACCATTCATCGATCACATAGTCCTATCTGATCAATCATGTCTCAGATTGCTCTCTGAGTGGGAGACAAACCCTTTGGCCTCTTCCCTTCTTTGTCTAAATGAAAAGAAAAAGGGAGGTTCCAATCACCTCCCAAAATAATGGGGAGATTTACAAAAGGGGACAAGATGTTCATCAAGTTCATAAAGAACTCTGGTGAGTCTTGATTAGGGCCATGTATACTACCCGTTACTATTTTTGTTCAATCTAAGAGCCGCACCACCTAAACATAGTTCCCCATAGGATCGATTATAGTTTGTTCACACAGAAAGGGGTTATTCCTGGAGCTTTAAATCACAACTACTACTGGCTGAGCTGTTTCCAGCCATGAATACTTGCCCAATAAATTGTCTTCTAAAGAGAATAGCTTCAGATTCTAACATATGTGTTTCCTGTAGGCAGATCACATTCCCTTTTAATAATTGCAAATGCTTTATAATCTTGTATCTTTTAGTTTTATTCCTGGATCCCTTCACATTCCATGAGATCCATACATACCTACTTCCCATACTAAAATTTTGATATTCGGTAATTATGTCTAAATGAACTAAGAACTAGTTCTTTGCCCCTACATTCAGGTATATTTCCCCTCTGATAATGCAGGTGCTCCACTATTGGTCTATACGCAAGATTTACTGTCCCTTCCCATCCATGACTTTCCCATCTCAAGTTGTATATCCAGATAATCCCTTTCTTGTCCTGAGGAAAGACAAATTTAGCCAAAAACAGGAAAAAAACCCTACCCCCTCCCGCCCAACAAAAACTGTCCATGGCTTATGGTCTGCAGGTCCAATATCACCCACCCACCCCTGCTCCAAACCCTCCCTCCTTTAACTGTCCCTATTTAGTGACAAAATGGTAACAAAAAGAGACGTTATCTGTTATTATCTAGTGAATGCCATCCATTCAAAGGTATTGTGCCATTCTCCTCCAGAACCCCCTTGTATAGGATGCAACACTATTAGAGTTTCTAAAATGAAGAAGGAGGGAGACCACCATCAATATTAAAATGGACCAGATTCAGATGGTCCCAAAACCCCTAGTTTGCTATATTTTATGTACTATATATTCAGAGTGAGAGAAGGGTGAATACAACCTCTAGTACATTTATAACCAAGTCATTTAAATTAACATGAGGTTGCAGAGTCTTCAAAAGGCTTCTCCCTTTCTAGCGACGTCAGTCCTCAACATCAAAATAGTTACACAGGACTTGAAGGAGCACCGAATTCCAAATAAAGCAATCCTCCCAAAATTAAATATGACTAGAAACATATGAGTTCTCTTCTCAAACTTATGCCATGAATGGAAACATCATTCCCCCCTCCCTTGTTGCTTGGCATCCTTCCAGCAAGAGCCATTAACCAATAGAACACAGAAATGAGTATATAAACTCCTAACATGATGTTCCCAATAATGAAGGGAAATCAGAGTAATCTAGGCAGATACACTTTAAACTCCCATCAGTTCTCCAGTTACAATGTTAGTCCCAAAGGAAATTACAAAAGTCCAAACTCATCATGGAGAGAAAATATACATGAATGTGCAACTCTTGCTTCAGAGTCTTACTAAAGTGTAAAAGAAACGCCAGTTCTAAAGCGAATAAAACAAAAAGGTTACTTTTCTCAGTCCGTGCAGTATTATAAATTTGTGGTATGTTGGTGACCTCTAGTGGACATAGGGAATCATAGTTTCCAGCTTGATAGCAGAAAGTTTCATCTAGCAATACACAAGTCATCTGCAGGTTATAGGGGAGTTACTGACTCTGAAGGTGTTTGAAGAGCCTTAACCAGTGTCTTCATCAATAAAGTAAACTGACACACCTTATAATAACAGGCAGACTTGGAAAGCCCAGCAGAGTAAAACTTGCAGAGTTTAACTGATATCTTGCAGGACTGTCCTGTTTGCTAGATTAGTCACTTACATTTATCATAATGGATTAAGCCATCTGTTCACTTCTGAAAGCTTGTGTCCTTTCAATGGGTTTTGAACAAATCAGGAAGGGCTGATTTTAAACTATCCACCACAGAGTCTGCATCCTCATAACTTTGCCAAGATCCAGATAGGAGAACTTGTAAGCGAGCCAGGTACCCCATGCAAAAGCGAATACCAGAGGCGATCAGCTTAACCATCAAGGGATGGTAAGCGTCCCTTCTTTGGCGTACTGAAACAGGGAGATCTTGAGCAATTCGAATTGTGGCCTCTTCCCATTTAAGTTCTTGTATTTCTTTGATTTGGAAAAAAAAAAGTTGTCTTTTTAGATAATTTGAAAAACGGAATATGAAGGGCCTGAGTCGTGCACTCAATGGAGGCATCGCTCTAAGCTCTCTATAAGCTGTTTCGATTGTGTATTTAGGGTCAAAAGGTAAAGGGCCTGCCAGTTTAGTAAGTAGTTTCTGAGTGAAAAGAATAGTGTCAGTTCCCTCTTCTCTCTCCGGGAGTCCGATTAGGACTGCGTTGTCCTGCCTACTCCATCCTTCAAGATCCTTGATCTTGTTTTCCATCCTGCTGAGGTTTTGTCAGAGGGTTACTATCTCCAGTGTATGTTTATCCTCCTGATGCAACCCATGCACAATCTTTGTTGCCCTCCTCTGAACCTTCTCTAAGGACATAGACAGGGTAGAGAAGGTTCAGAGGAGGGCAACAAAGATTGTGCATGGGTTGCATCACAAGTCCTATGAAGACAGGTTGAAGGAACTGAACATGTACTCCCTGGAGGAGAGGAGGGAGAGAGAGGATATGATAGAGACATACAAGTATCTTACAGGGAGGAACAGGGTGCAGGAAAACACTATTTTAAGCGAAAAAGATGTTTCAGGACTAGAGGGCATGGGATGAAGTTGGAGGAGGGACGATTCAGAGGAAACTTGAGAAAGAATTTCTTCACAGAACAGGTGGTGGACAAGTGGAACACCCTGCCAGAGGAAGTGGTGGGAGCTGAAACAATCACGGGATTTAAGAATGCATGGGATAGACATAAAGGAATTCTAGAGGTCAGGGGTAAGGGGAAATAGACTTCTAGGAAAACAAACTGAACTTACAAGCTCAAATGGGCAGACTAGGTGGGCCATAGGCCCTTATCTGCCGACACTGTCTATGTATCTATGTATCTATGTATCCACTTTTTTCTCCAACAAGACCACACGGGCATCAGTGTCACTACTCTCCTGGAAAGATCCTCTATTGATATGGTTACTGCTTTAAATTCCTCTGTAAGAGCTTGTAATTCATCCCTAAATGGTTTAAATTCTGCAAGGAACCATGTTAGAGTAAGCGGTTCATGTTCCAATACATTTGGGTCTATTTATGAACTGCCAACGGAAGATGAGGCCTTAGATTTTTTTGTGGCCTTGATGGGCGATGGTGGCGGGGTATGTTTCAGGAAAGATTTCTTCATTGTGACTTCCATCGCATAGGATCTCCGGGTGAGCAGATTCCAGCTGTAGTCCGTAAGTAGGTAGGATGAAATTATTATTAGAACTGTCACTTTTTATCAGTAATATTTGAGTTTAACTAAGGTGGGTGGCTGAAGCAGATGATTTAGGCTGCTAATTCATCTCCTGCATCACGTGACCTGGATTAATGGTGCCTAATGGACACACTGATCCAACTCCTACAGCCATTTGAACATGCTACCCAATTGGCTACTGGTGCAAATGCCTGTATCTTCCAGGCAATACCACTGATTTCTAAGATACAGCAGGCACTACTGAACATCAGAGAGCAGTTTGAACAGAATGGGTACGGCACAAGCAGTGATCTTGTAAAGGATGATTGAACATGTCTGCAAAGCAAAGCTTATCGTTTGTGCAGCATGATGGAGTCCGTAATTTATGGTGTCGTGACCATATTAAAATCCCATTATAAGCATGGCATCAGGTCTCTACTTAAGGAGGGGATTCAGATTTTCAGGTTCAGTGATTAACAGGGCTTGTGCAGAAACACATGAGAAGCCATCAATGTAAATATAGCAAGCAGCAGCAGCAACATGCTTCAAGACATTATGTAGCTGCTTCCATCAACACTAGTTTAACCCTCCATATGTAGATATGTAGATACACAATACAAGCTTACCAGCACCTACTGTGAAACTACCCTATAACTTACTATCCAGTGCCTTTTCAGATCCAGTGCCTAACCCTCTCCTCTTCCTCCTATACCTACTCTGGATCCTCTTATTGCATTAACTATTATGATTCCTCCCCCCCCCACCCAGTTCACTACCCCTTACCATTACTATAGGGTACCAATCCTGCCACTCCATCAGCCACAAAACACTCCCTTGTCCCCCTAGTACCCATCCTAGCGAGCTGGCTACCTTATGAACCGTCTGAATCGTGTATATATGTAATATATCCTTGTTATACATGTCAAATTAATGTGTCCAATATCTGATTTATTGTTTTATTCCTGTCTCTACAATTTGGTGTATAATTTGATTGTTATATTAATTATTGTGATCAGTTGTATTATTCACATTTTTGTATTCTTCTATTTGTAAATGTTCTGAATGCTATATTTCATGTAAATTGAACCTTGACCTTACCAGGTACATCTTGCAAATGAGCCATGCTCAACGATGTTCGCCTGGATAAATAAAGATTTGATTGATTGATTTGATTGATTATTGGGATCATCATCCTCATCTTCCACAAAAACCAAGACAAATTTATCCTCATCCTCCACCAGCTCCATAATACTCAACAGCAGCATCATCCAACAGACAAGCTGGCATAAATTCTGTGTAGACTGCTCTTTCTCAGGTGGGTGTGAGCAGCAAAACAATTGCTTAATCTGATTGAGAGAGCTGTATGCCTGCTGCCTCTGTTTTGCATACATACATGGATGACCCAGAACAGCTTGAATCAGATAATGAACCATTGTTTTACAGGCAGAGCAAGTTGACAGTGTGGTCTGCACTTGACAAGTTCCTGTTAAGTACCTATCCTACCCAGTAGTCAGTACAAGTTCAGAAAGATTGCTCAGCACAGCAGAGGCTATCATTACTGACTGGTGGACAAGTCTGTCTAATAAGAATATGGAAATGTTTACATTCATAAAAATGAATAGAAAACACATCCAACTAGACTACAAAATTAGGTTCAGATTCAGATATCATGAGAAGGGAGAGTGAGACTCAAACCAGCAGCCAGAGGAAGGGATGGAGGATGAGAATGACAGTATCCCGGTGGTTGACCACTCAGATGAAAATGCTGAGGAAGATGTTGCACTTTGTTAGGAAATATGAACCCCAGTTGCACTGCCCATTTCTACACCAGTGTAGGTGGTTCAGAGAGTCACAGTGGTGTAAATGTGTGTGTTTAAATTGTGAAAGTGTTACACTGGTGTGACTGTTCTACTCCTCTCCCAGACAAAGTCTCAAAACTGGGGTGAGTGTTTTCAAATGTAATATAACTGGTAGCCACTTCAAACAACACTGTCTGAGGGCAATTTATTGCCACAATGCACAAGGCTTTCATTGCAGGACTGGTCCCTCAATGTAGTCCTCAAGAAGACACCAGCATCACACCAATGCGACAGCACTGCAGGCATCCTTGAATGGTGTACACCACTGGTTTCAAAAATCACCTGGTGCAGACTCACATCAGAGTGAGCTACACCAGTCTGTAACAACTTGGCCAGTGTAAGCAGGTTTTAAACATAAACATTTAATGTCCCAGAAGAACATTCTGTTTAATAAGATGGTTTATTTGTCTGCAACACCAAATGTCACATAAATTGTACTCACTGAGTGAAACTGTTATAAAATAGAGAATAATGACTGTGCAGGTGTGTTTGTTATGCAAGCAATAACACATGACGAGGTGTGGTTTATCACCTGATAAGACCATGCACAGGGGTGTACTAAGGCACGAGGCGCTTGTGCCCAGTGCCTTATGCCACTGGGCATGCTCTTATCAGGCAATAAACCACACCTCAGTGTGTTATTGCGCTTATAAAATGGGCTTCCAACCAGAGACTGAAATTCAAAAAAAAAGAAAAAAGCCATTCTGAAAAAATGTAAGAAATGTTTTCTTTTTTTTAGTAAGAGGGATAAAGTAGTCCCTCTATGTAATGTAATCCAATGTATCCACAGTACTTAGTAAATCCATGCCCCCCGACCAAGAACAAAAGTAAATGATTTTTTCAACCTGTAATTATTTTCTCTGCAACATTTTTTTGTCTGTAGCAGATGTACAGCTCTCGCGCCCGTTCTTTCGAACTGTGATGTGCTTCTTTATCAGCTGCTTGCGGTTTCTAATGTCCCGGTTCCTCCTACCAGCACGATACTGTTGTAAGTAAAGTTTAAAAAACAACACAATCTGCAAAGCTACCACAGAGCACATGCAATGTTAGCACTCATATTTAAAAGGCGAAGAAGGAATGTGCAATATGGTGGCCTGTAAGGGACACGCTCGCTTTGACTCTAGCGGAAGTTGAGGAGAAAAGCCGGGTTTACCAGTATGGGGAAAGTATGTGCTGGGTGGGGGGTTAGCATCATGTTTGTTGTTTCTATCACAGTGTCATGTTATGGAGCAAACTGAGTGAGTGCTGTGTACAGAAGTCTGCTCGAAAGGTACCAATGGCAGGATCCACCAGATAGATTTTAACACTTGTAAAGACAGGATCAACCAGATATCTGTTAAAAGCATAAAAAAAAATTACCAGCCATGGATTGAGAGGTGAAGGATAAGCGCAGGTGCTCCACAATTGGAAAACAGAGCTACCATGTTTGCTCAGGAGTTTGGCCTGCCCACATACCGATTTAGGGCCAATTTGGTGGCACACTAGAGATGAGTGACAAGAAATATTGTACTAACCAATTCTACCAGTTATTAAGGCATTTGAAACACTGGTTGACTCTGTGCATTATAGGGGGTCAGCAGTAATCATATAACAATACCATCAAAGTGAGGATGTTGATAGAGAGCTAGGGGAGCAGATAAAGAGAGTCTGCACAAAGGGTCACACTGTGATAGTAGGGGACTTCAACCTGGACTGAAGTACCCATGTTACCACAAGCACTAGGGAACAAGTCATCCTGGAAGCTTTCCAGGGCAGCTTCCTGGTGCAACTGGTAAAGGAGCCAACCAGAGAAGGAAACATACTGGACCTGGTGATGACAAATGGGGAGACCGTCCAGGAGTTGAGGGTGGAGGACGCCCCTGGCAGGGAGCTAACACCACACAGAGTGGTTTTTGCTTAGCATGAATAAGAGAACAGACAGAACTAGGACTAGGGTGATTGACTTCAGGAAGGCAGACTTTGGGAGGATGAGGGTCATATTGGAGGGGCACCTCACCAGAATCCAACCACACATGAATGAAAACTGGAAATGGGGGATTTTAAAGTAGGGGTTACCAGAGGCCGCACACTTATGTTCAAAACTCTAAAGCGATAAAGTCATGTCCAAGTGTCCTATCTGGTTAAGCAGGGAGGTGCTAGGAAGGATTAAGGAGAAAAGGGTTGCCTTCAGTAAACACATGAGATCCAAACAGTAGGAGGACAGGGAGGAGTACAGGAAGAAATCCAGAGAGGTGAGCAGATTGTTCAAGGCAGGCAAGGCAGCAAAAAATCTTAGGATGGCACAGGGGATAGGAGCAGGGGAGAAGGATTTCTTCAAGTACATAAGAGAGAGAAGTAGCTCTAAGGATCAAATTGTTAGAATTAAGGTGGACGGTGGGTGGGTGGAGAAGGGGGAGGGGCTGGTAAAAGCACTCAATGAGTACTTCTGCTCTATGTTCACTAGTGAGAAGCTGAGACCAATGCCTCAGGAGAAGGGAGCAGTGGGTAAAGGGGGGGCAGAGCTTACAGAGAGGGTAATCCCACAGAGCAAAGTACTGGAAAGTCTTACAGCCATAAGGGTAGCTAAGGCACCAGGTCCAGACAGAATACAAAGAAAAACAGAAACCCGCAGCATTCTTGGGCACAAATAAATAGAACAGGTCAGCAGAAAGTTTGCTTAATTCAGGGACCTGTGGCTACAGAACCCCAGCGCTTCCAGTCCAAGGTATGACTCTTTGTCAGGGGGTGTACCCTGGTGCAATTTATTCAAAAAGTCTCTTAAAGCAACAGTACAATTTAAATATATAATATACACTCATGCATATTTTTTCAGTGCAGGCACAGTCTTCTTAAAAATATATCCAGTGAACCCCAAGTGCTAAAAGGATAATATAAGTATGTAGAAAGGGAGAAACAACTAACAATGCTTAATACAATATGCATTTTACATTTAGAAAAAAATTCTTCTTTTTATATACAAATTTCCTTAAATGTTTATAAACATCAATTAATATGTTTACCATTTAAATATTACTCTACAATGCAAATTGATAAGCAGTAAAACAGCTCAAATAAGACACCATGTGAAAAATCAACTTTTAATCCAGGTGAAGGAGGGGGAAGGAGTGAAGTAGAAAAAAAGGAAATGGGGGGATAGTGGGGAGAATAGGAAGAATAAACTTTCCATCATAAATAAGATCATAATATAAAGAAGTAAAATACAGGTTAAACTTTTTAAACCCCAGAATAGTCCAAATGTAACAAGATTTTTAACATTAATGCTTATAAGAATACTGTAATGTTCAAGCAATCATTCAGTCCCTGGGGAAAAAGTGCTCTCATAGTATAAATCCACTTAAGGGTTCATTCTGGAAGCCTGGCTTGGTGCCCCTGGTGCAAGATTGTACCGCAATCCCCAAAGAGGGTACATATCTGAGCCTGTATACTGGGTACTCTAGCATAAGGTTCACAGTTTGAATCCCCCCAGAACTTGAAACTAAAGGTGTTTCGGACCCAAAAGCAGACAGGAGTGTTATCCTGTCTGTTGCCTCTTCACATTACTGCTCTTGGAGGTTGACACTGTGGGAGCAGAGGACCTGACCTGCTGAGTGCATTTGTAACAGATTTGGTTAGCAGCGGTGCAATAAAATTTGGTAATACAAGCTTTAACTGTTAGTGTGTCAGCTTAATACTGTACAGCTCACTTGTAAAATAAGGCAGTGATTTATTTTTTAAAAAGGAAACAGAACTATATCATTTTGCTTACAGTTAAGTTCCTACCTGTTTTATTTTTTTTTTAAAGTGCAAGTTAGAGTAGCCATAGTTAGGGAAGAAGAGGGCTTCCAACTACGCAGGTACACTGCAGACTACTTGAGGCAGTTGTGCCAGGACAGAGCAGTCCTGCACGAGGTGAGAGCCACCAAGTAGAACCTTGTGGATGCCCTGATGGCAGCAGATGCCCCGAGCATCGAGTCACAGACTGTGACTGCAAAGAATCAAACCTTGGGCATGGAGGGGCTAGCAACCAGTGCAGTGTCCAGATCCAGCGAGGATGACATCAGGGCCAGTGCCAGCAAAGGTTCACAGCAGCAGGGGAAGGTCATCAGCATTCTGGAGCCAGAAGCAGTCAGGCTGCAGATTGGGTTGTGCAGAATGGAGCTGGCATTCCAGAGAGATGCTGAGCGAAATAAATGAGCTGCAGAGGAGAAGAGGGAGTGAGAACAGAGAGAAGTTGACCATGAAGAGTGTGAGCACCAGGGATCCAGAGAGGAGAGGAAGGAGAGTGAACAGCGAGAAGCTGAACATGAAAAACAAGAGGTGGACCATGAGGAGAGTGAGTGCCAGAGGTGACATGAACTGGAGAAGCTATGATTCCAACCACCAGCACCAGAGCAGGTAAGTGGCTTGGGTTTAACTGGAACAACAGGACTGGGTTACAAATTGAATTCCAAATTTATAGCTGAATTTAAAGAGCGTGAGAATATGGATGCCTTTTTAAATTCCTTAGAAAAAGTTTGTATTCAGGCAAAAATTCCTAGAGGGTCCTGGAGCTTCCAGCAATCCCCGCTACTTACCGGGAAAGCTCAGGATGCATTGGATCAAATGGACAATGAGGACAGTAATGATTACATTAAACTTAAAGCTGCACTTTTAAAAAAGTTTGCTTTAACTGCAGAAGCATACAGAGCTAAATTCCGTAAGCTCAGGAGAAGCCCTGACATGAGCTACAAGGAGCTAGCGGTGACACAATGTCAGTGTTTAAAATGTTGGTAGGAAGGAATTTAAGCAAACTCTGTAGATAAAATTGAAAATGTTATTTTGTTAGAACAATTTTTTGGGGCATGCCCAGCAGAGCTGAAAACCTGGCTGGAGGACCAAGATCCCAAAACAGTGCAAGAGGCTGCTGAACTCTCGGACAGCTATGCCAAGAATAGACCTGCTCTGAGAGCGAATGGGGTGGTGTGGCAGCACAGAAAGGGAAAAGAGTGCCTTCAGGGTAGCTAAAACCCTCACTGCCTTCACCAAAACCAGTTAGCCCCAGGTTTCAAAGAAAAGATTTTTCTGAGAAAAGAAATGAATGTTGGGTTTATAAAGTAACTGGACGTATTGCCAGACAGTGTCCCAAAAGGATGAGCAATATGCAGGGTGGGGCTAAGAAAGAAGTGGGTTGTTTGTGTGTCCATAGAAGCATGCCTGTGAACATGTGGGAACACATGCATCCAGTCACGGCGAATAGGGTACAGACACAAGGGTTAAGAGATACAGGGTCATCCCTGACATTGGTAAAAGGGGATCTGGTAGAGCCTGTTCAGCTTATACCCAATGAATCTGTAACTGTACAAGACTTCACTGGGGAGGAGAAAACATTGCCACTCACTAGTGTTCTTCTGGACTGGGGTGAAACAGGGGGGAACTGTGCAACAGGTGGCTGTAGCCAAAATATTAGCAGTTGACATCATCCTTGCCAATAATCTCAAACAGGGTATGGTGTGTGCAGTTACCCATATCCAAGTGGCAAGGGGAAATTTTAGTTCCCAGGACCCTACAGAAGCCATTGTGGAAACCACTGGGAGGCTGGTTCCCCAGCCTGTGTCTCCTGATAGGGAGACTAATGAAAAGGGGGTAGAAAGTTCCCCAGTAGCAGTTAACCACACAGCCCTGGAGCTGCCATCAGGGCATCCATAAGGTTCTACTTGGTGGCTCTCACCTTGTGCAGGACTCCTCTGTCCTGGCACAACTGCCTCAACCAACATGGAGGGGTTACTCCAAAGGAGGAGTGACCCATTGTCAGAGGGTTAGTGAAGGCAGTGATCCTGAGTGCCCTGATGCTAGTGCTAGGAACACTAGTTTAGAGACTGAAGAGGACCTGTCCCATGCATTGGGAATATGTAAGGAGTTTGCAGCTGCTCAGAAAAGTGACCCTAGTCTACAGAAGCTGAGGGCTTGGGCAGACTCTGATGGTGCACAGGGATGTAACGGTAAACATAAAGTTTATTGGGAAAATGGATTGATGTATACTCAGGATGTGAAGACAGAGGGAGGGATGATAGGCAGGCAGCTTGTCATTCCCCAGGGTTATCGTGAGCAGTTGCTCAAGATTGCACATGATATTCCCTTGGCTGGTCATCTGGGAATTGCGCGCATTATGCAGTGGTTGGCCCAGAATTTCTATTGGCCCAACTTTACTCAGCAGGTGAAGGAATATTGCAGGTCTTGTCACCGGTGCTAAGAAATAGGGATGGCAGGTAACAAAACTGAAGCCGCCCTAATTTCATTGCCCATAGTGGAGGAACCATTCCAGATGGTGGGAATGGATATTGTGGGACCTTTTAAATACCCCAGCTCCTCTGGGAAGAGGTTAATCCTGACTGTGGTGGATTATGCCACCTGGTATCCAGAGGCAGTTGTCCTATCCTCACTGAGGACAGACAAAGTGGCAGATGGCTTACTTGGGATTTTCTCCCATGTTGGGTTTCTGCAGGAGGTTATCACCGATTGAAGGGGTTCCTTCATGTCGGATCTGATGAAATGTTTGTGGGAGAAGTGTGGGGTGGTGCAGAGATGCATGACACCTTATCACCCACAAGTGAATGGGCTTGTGGAAAGGTTTAATGGTACCCTGAAGTCAATGCTTCAAGCATTTGCTGAACAGCATAGGAGGGACTGGGAGAAATACCTTCCCCACCTGTTGTTTGCATACAGGGAGGTGCCCCAAGAGTCGACAGGATTTTCCCCCTTCAAGCTCTTATATGGACACTGGGTACGTGGGCCCCTAGACTTGATCAGGGAGGACTGGGTAGGCAAGCACGCCACCCAGGGAACTCTCATAGTGGATTATGTCCTTAGGTTTAGGAAACGGCTGTAGGATCTTATGGGGACAGCCCAGAGCAACCTGGCAGCTGCCCAACAGAAACAAAAAGTGTGATGAAACCACAGAGCCAGAGCTTGCTCATGCATGGTGTGTCAGGAAGTCATGGACCATATGCCGGTCTGGAAAGACAAGCTGCAGGCTGAGTGGGCAAGACCATACGAAGTAGTTAGGAAGGTAAATGACATGAACTATATCACAGAGTTACCTGACAGAAGACATACAGAAAGAATGTACCATATCAACATGATGAAGCCATATGCTAATAGGGCTGACAAGGTGTTTGCAGTATGTAGTCCTGGGGAGGGGACAGATGAAGGAGATTTCCTTCCGGACTTGCTGGAAGAAAGCAAGTGGGAGTCCTCTGTGTAAGCAGTTTAACTGTCACCTCAGCTGGCCCCAGACAAGATCCAGGAAGTAAGGGAGGTTTAAGCAGAATTTGCCCCACTGTTTAGTACCAAGTCTGGACTAACCTCCTAAGCGATGCACGATTTAGAGACAGGGTCACAGACGCCCATATGGGGGATAGCATATTGGGTGTCAGAGGCTGCCCAAAAAGGCATTAGGAGGGAGGTGGAGGAAGTCTAGAGAAATTGAGGGCTTGGGCAGACTCTGACGGTGCACAGGGAGGTGACGGTAAACATAAAGTTTGTTGGGAAAATGGACTGATGTATGCTCAGGATGTGAAGACAGAGGGAGGGGTGATAGGCAGGCAGCTTGTCATTCCCCAGGGTTACCGTGAGCAGTTGCTCAAGGTTGCACACAATATTCCCTTGTCTGGTCATCTGGGAACTGCGCGCACTACGCAGTGGTTGGCCTAGAATTTCTATTGGCACAACTTCACTCAGCAGGTGAAGGAGTGTTGCAGGTCTTGTTACCGGTGCCAATAAATAGGGAAGGCAGGTAAGAAAACCGAAACCACCCTAATTCCATTGCCCATAGTGGAGGAAAAATTCCATAGGGTGGGAATGGATATTGAGGGACCTTTAAATACCCTGCTCCTCTGGGAAGAGGTTAATTCTGACTGTGGTGGATTATGCCACCTGGTATCCAGAGGCAGTTGTCCTATCCTCACTGAGGACAGACAAAGTGGCAGATGGCTTACTTGGGATTTTCTCCCATGTTGGGTTTCTGCAGGAGGTTATCACCGATTGAAGGGGTTCCTTCATGTCGGACCTGATGAAGTGTTTGTGGGAGAAGTGTGGGGTGGCGCAGAGATGCATGACACCTTATCACCTGCAAGCCAGTGGGCTTGTGGAAAGATTTAATGGCACCCTAAAGTCAATGCTTCAAGCATTTGCTGAACAGCATAGGAGGGACTGGGAGAAATATCTTTCCCACGTGTTGTTTGCATACAGGGAGGTGCCCCAAGAGTCAACAGGATTTTCCCCCTTCAAGCTCTTATATGGAAGCCAGGTACATGGGCCCCTAGGCTTGACCTGGGAGGACTGGGTGGGCAAGCACACCACCCAGGGAACTCCCCTAGGGAAAGGCTCACCTCAGCTGGCCCCAGACAAGATCCAGGAAGTAAGGGAGGTTTTAGCAGAATTTGCCCCACTGTTTTGTGCCAATCCTGGACTAACCCCTTTAGCAACACACAATTTAGAGACAGGGTCACAGACACCCATAAGACAGAGAGCATATTGAGTGTCAGAGACTGTCCAAAAAGACATTAGGAGGGAGGTGGAGGAAATGCTGGATTTAGAGGTAATCCAGATATCTAACAGCCCCTGGACCTCGCCCGTAGTCCTTGTACCCAAGCCAGATGGCTCTACTCATTTCTGTGTGGACTATTGTGAACTGAATGCAGTCACGAAGTCAGACGCCCACCCGATGGATGAACTCCTGGACAAGTTGGGAGGAGCAACATACCTTACAACTATTCACCTGACAAAGGGATATTGGAAGGTAGAATTAACTGACAGAGCTAGGGAGAGGTTGGCCTTCATCACTCCAATAGGCTTATTTGAATTTAAAGTAATGCCTTTTGGAATGAAGAATGCCCCGGCCCACCTTCCAAAGATTTGTAAACCAGGTGTTAAATGGTGCTGAGGAGTACGCCGTGGCATATCTAGATGACATTGCCATCTTTAGTGCCAGCTGGGAGGAATACCTGTCCCACCTTAGAGAATTGCTGGGCAGAATTCAGAGGGCCAGGCTCACTGTCAAAGCTGAGAAGTGCTAGGTGGCCATAGCTGAAGTGGTATACCTCGGGCATGTTGTAGGCAGGAGACAGCTCTGTCTTAACCAAGTAAAATCAGAGGTGATCAAGGCATGGCCCAGACCTGAAACATAGAAGCAGGTCAGGAGTTTTCTAGGGACAGCATAGTACTATAGGAAATTTGTACCCAATTACAGTGCCTTGGCTGCTCCCCTATCTGACCTAGTAAAGAAAAAGATGCCTAAGAAAATTACCTGAGAACCAGCCTGTGAAAAAGCTTTTACCAGACTGAAGGAGGCACTGTGCAGTGCTCCTGTATTGACAAGTCCTGACTTTAGCAGACCCTTTATAGTCCAGACTGACACCTCAGATGTGGGTATTGGGGCAGTACTGAGTCAGACATCCAACCAAGGGAAAGATCACCCTGTAGTGTACCTGAGTAAAAAGTTACATCCCAGAGAGCAGGCATACTCTACTATGGAAAAAAGATTGTCTTGCCATAGTGTGGGCCCTAAAGAAGTTAGAGTCATACATATATGAGCAGCATTTTGAGCTACAAACTGACCACAACCCCTGGTTTGGCTGACACAAATGGGAAAAACTAATGGTAGACTATTAAGATGGAGTCTTGCCTTGCAAGGGTATGACATGACGATCTTACATAGGGTTGGAGCGACCAATTGGAAAGCAGATGGCTGATCGCATCTTTATGAGGAGTGAACTTACTTAGGGAGCTCATCCGATGCAGGGGATAATGCCCCCAAGTTCAGTCTTGGTGAGGAGGATTGTGACACTTGGCCAACTGGTTATGATTGTTGTATGAGATTTGTAAAATAAAAATATAGTATGTGAGTCTGTGCTTCCATGGGTGCCCCCCACCCAGGTTTCAGTGAAGCTACATATATTGCACTGACAGGAGATCTCTGTAATGTAATTAACATCCTTAAGACATTGCATTTTATGGCCTTTTTAAGACCTGTTGCTGTTCTGAAGCTGGGAAACTAAAATATACATTTTATGACTTCAGAAACAGGACATCATTAAGCTGATTCCTGCCAACTATCTCACACTTAGGTGAGGGATTGCAGGGTTGTAAAACTTCAAGTGAACTGGTGGATCAAAAGACTCACAATATGGGAAATGAGTTTTTGCTGATGTCACCCTATTTATTATACCTCCTGATAGGACATCCTGTTTGTATTTTTTTTTTTATATTCTAAAAGGAGGAGCTAGATGACTCACATAAGGGGTGTGGAGAGACACAGTTTAAACTATAAGGTGTCTGAACTGTTCAGACATATCAGTTTGGGACTCAAGAAAGACAAATCTCTGATCTAACTATAAGCACTACAGAGGTAATACATTAGATAGAAAAAGTCTAAATGTATTGGGGTAGGACTTTTTGTTTTGTACTTTGCCCTTGTTCTTTTAAGTGATTGTATGTTCTTTGATATACTGGTCTGTGTTTACATTGTTCATGTTTTTATCATCTTTTAGTAAAGTACCCTTTATTTTGAAAGACTGCTTGGGTCTGCCAGTTCTTTTTTTTGCATGTGATGTATAGAGGGTTAAGACTGACAAAAACTGTTCAAAAGCTTGATGGTGTTACTAAACTGGAAAAAGGTAAGAATATTCTTAAGGTCTTTTATAGAGTTTTAAGGGTTCATTTTGGAAGACTGGCTTGGTGCCCTTGGCAAAAGATTGTACCGTAATCCCCGAAGAGGGTACATATCTGAGCCTGTACATTGGGTATGCTAGCATAAGGTTCACAGTTTGAATCCCTCCAGAACTTGAGACTGAAGCTGTTTTGGACCCAAAAGCAGACAGGAGGGTTAGCCTGTCTGTTATCTGTTCACATTACTGCACTCGGAGGTTGGCACTGTGGAAGCAGAGGGTCTGACCTGCTGAGTGCGTTTGTGACATATACCACTTACATGGTTGAAGAGTTATTAAATTGCTTGATTCCATTTTTCTTATTTACCATGTATGTCTGCAGGGACTCTCAACCTTGTTGACAATATTTACAAATATTACAGTGGCCACATCAAAAAAAAAATGGTTTTGGTGGAAGCCAAGAAGTATGTAATGGTTGTGGTTTCATATATAGACTATGTGTAAGCAAATCAGTAAAGTTATGGCCTCTCTGAAATGAAATCCTCAGTTTATTACTAGCACAACCCCTAAGATCTGGTTCTCCCTGAAGAACCCCCCAGTGTTTGGTTATTATATCAGTAGTATTTCCTGAAATTCTGTTATACTCTGTTACAAAAGTAATAGTTGATCTGTATCAGATACCTCGGTTTTGTTTTTAGGCTGTAACAAATCATTCCTTTTAATATTTTTTGCTCTCCTGTATGCCTTATCTATACATTCTGCTTTCCAGGCACAATACACCCCAGGTGGCTGAAGGAGATGACACAGGTACTGGCAGGACCATTGACAGACTTATTCAGCACCTCACTGGAGTCTGGTTGTGTGCCTCATGATTGGAGGATGGCACATATGGTGCACTTCCATAAAAGTGAGCACAAAAATGAGCCAGGGAACTATTGGCCAGCCAGCCTGACCACGATCATTGGGAATTTCATGGAGTCTAGTCTCAAGAAGAGGCTGGTAGCCTTCCTGGAGGAAAATGGTCTCCAGGATAGCAGAAATTATGGGTTTGTCACTGGTAGATCCTGCCTGACAAACAAGGTTGAATTCTATGAGTGACTGGGTTACAAGGGCAATTGACAATGTCCTGCATTTGGACTTCAGCAAGGCCATTGATTTGGTGTCACATGGGAGGTTGGTAAGAAATCTGGGGTACCTGGGGGTGAGGAATAGGATGGTGGGTTGGTTCAAAAACTGGCTGCCAGATAGGCAGCAGAGGGTTGTTGTACTATGGGACAACTCAGGTTTATGTGATAAGGGTGAGTTCTTTAAGACATAGACCACAAACAGTGACTAAAAAACTGCCTAAAATAAAAAGAGTGACTAAAATCAAATTGACCATTGCAAATAGCAATGGTCACTAACATACCATTTCCATACTGGAAAAAGAAACAGTTTTATGTGGGGGACTATGCCCTCTGCACCCACCAGCTTACAGGTTGTTAACTCTGGGGGGGGGACAGACTTTGAAAAAAAAATAAAACCCTTGGGTGAAAATAATTTTCATTCCCACACCTAGACTTGGTTCTTTGAGCTCCATATGCAGTAGCTCTATCCACTATGCCAAATGGCCAGCAAGAAAGGGCTTGGTCAAAACAATCAATATATCCTGTTCAAGTGAGTGAAGTTCACTGCTACACTCACTCTACATGATTGCTCACTCTTCTCTGTGGCTCACTCTTTTTATGAACGGTTTTCTTGAGTCGCTCAAATTGAGATGCTCAAGAAAATTTGCTGAGATCACTGTACACTGAACTCTAATCTACAAAGGCTGTGACAATCAGGGTCCCACAAGGCTCAGTGATGGGTCCAGTGCTGTTTGGCATATTTATTGCTGACATAGCAGATGGAGTTAGCGATAGAAGCAGCCTGTTTGCAGATGACACGAAGATAGGTGCATTCATAGAAAACACAGAGGGGTGGCAGGGCTTGCAAGAAGATCTGTGTAGGCTTGAACACTGATCAAACACATGGCAGCTGGGTTTCAACACAAAAAAGTGCAAAGTTATGCACTTGGGAGTAAAGAACCACAAGTTTTGCTATAGACTATGTGGGATACAGATATCCTTTACAGTGGAGGAAAAGGATCTTGGGGTATTAATCACAGGGCAAATGAACCATTCAGGACAGTGCAGGAATGTAGCAGCAAAGGCCAACAAGATTTTGGGGTGTATAGCAAGGGGAATCACCTCAAGGAGGAGGGAGGATATCTTGCCACTGTACAGGTCACCGGTCTGATCAAATCTGGAGTACCTCATACAGTTCTTTTGTCCCTACTTGAAGATGGATGTCAAGCTGCTGGAAGGAGTCCAGCGCAGAATGACTTCAATGATCACAGTCATAGAGGGAACCCCTATAATGAAAGACTGAGGGATCTCAACATGTACTCCTTGCAGGACAGGAGGGATAGAGGAGATATGATCAAAAACTTCAAATACATGAGAGGAATAAACAGGGTTAGTACAGAAGGAATCTTTAGGTTAAAGTGAGGGAGAGGCACTAAGGGACAGTCTGAAACTGGAGGGAGGAAGATTCAAAAGGGAGATGAGGAGACACTTCTTCATGGTAAGGGTGGTGGCTAGGTGGAACACACTGCCTGAAGATGTGGTAACATTGAGGTTAGTGGGCAGCTTCAAGAGGGGATGGGGCAGGGGCAGGGGAAGGTCGCTACAGGGCAGGGAGGGAAGGCAGCTGCTGAGTAAAAGCTGATAGCTGCAAAATCGAGCAGATTCGATAGACCTTAGGGCCTGTATCTGCTGGTGTTTTTCTTATTTTCACATCAAAAATATGCAATATTATGACTGACCATGAAGGAAAAATTGTTTATTGCAAACTTTCCTGTACCCCTATGTCCTTTTAGTATTTCTATTACTGCTGTCTTTGCCACCGCATCCCCCGGTATGCCTGGCAGCATGGGTACAACACTTGTACTACATATGAGTATGTGGTTTATGCCTTGCTGCACCTGTACTGCCTGATGATACTGCATGCAACAACTCAGCATGCCATCTTGTGTTGCCATGGATGTGTCCACTGTTACTCACCCTCTGAAGCTTGGAGAACCGGACAGGTTGGCATTTCCATTTCTTGTAACAGCCATAACTAGACACATAGTGGATTCCCTGCAGGGGGAGGGCCTCAAATAACTGGTAGAACAACCCACAAGAGAAAGGGCTATCCTATATCTACTACCATAGATCTCCAGGTAGAAGGTCACCTGGTTCAGTTTGGCCACTAGAACTAAATCATCCCATTCCAAAGCAGAAATATGGGACTTCAGAGGAGCTGACTTTGATAAGATTGGCAGCAGAGTTAAGCTAGCCCTGGCAAGAAGAAATACAGGTGAGGGGCTACAGGCAAAGTGGGCAAGCATTAAGGATGCAATACTTGAAGCAACATCCCATTGTGCAGACAGAGAAGCAAGAGCAAAAAAAGGAAAAAACCACTTTGGTTCTCAAAAACAGTAGCAGAACAGGTCAGAGCCAAAAGGCTGGCCTTCAGGAAATATAACGGAAAGCAGTGGAATGAAGATAGGGAGCAATTCCAAACTTCCCTAAGGGAAGCAGTAAGGCAGGCAAAGGCCCAAACCAAGGAAATATTAGCATGAACAGTAAAAGAAGAGGATGAGACTCTCTATAGATATATTAGTAAAAGGAGAAAGTCCAGTGGGGGTATTGCTAAGATCAAAGGGGATAAGGGGGAGTGTGTGGAGGAGGACCAAGGAAAAGCACTTATCCTAAATAGATACTTCTGCTCAGTATTTACTGAGTAAAAAGTAGGGCAGGACCCACAGCTCTACACCATGGACACGGGGGAGGGATGTGTGCACTAGTCCCGGCACAAAAGAAAGGGTATTAAAAGAGCTTACAAAGCTCAGGGTGGTCTAGGCAATGGGACCTGATGGCATACATCCCAGGGTACAAAAGAAGCTAAGGGTGGAACTAGCAGAGCCATTATCAGAACTGTTCAGTAAATCTCTGAGCACAGGAGAGGTCCCAGAAGACTGGAGAAGGGCTCATGTGATCCCACTCCAAAAGAGTGGTAGCAGGGAGGAGTCAAGGAACTACAGACCAGTCATTCTTACATCAGTAGTGGGCAAGATTATGGAGGCATTCCTTAAGGAAAGTATAGTGCAACACTTGGAATCCATAGGATGCACAGGATCCAGGACTGCATGGGTTTACAACAGGAAAGTCCTGTCAAACTAATCTCATAGATTTCTTTGACTGGGTAACCAGAGTGGTGGACCATGGGGAAGCAGTTGATGTCACCTACCTTGACTTCAGCAAAGCTTTTGACACTGTTCCACATAGAAGATTGATTAATAAGCTGGGTAGGCTCAAGGTGGGTCAGAAGTTGGTCAACTGGGTGGCAAACTGGTTGGTGGGCAGAAAATGGAGAGTGGTGGTAAACAGTATACAGTCAGAAGAGATGCAAGTCACAAGCGGAGTACCACAGGGATCAATTCTAGAGCCAGTCCTCTTCAATATCTTCATCAGTGACATTGCAGATGGACTGGAGGGAAAGGTTTGTCTGTTTGCAGATGACACCAAGATCTGCAACAGAGTAGATGATCCAGATGGGGTGTGCAGAATGAGAAAAGATCTGGATAAACTGGCAAAATGTTCAGAAAAGTGGCAACTGGAGTTTAATGCAAAGAAGTGCAAGATCATGCACATAGGGAAGAGAAATCTTGAAGCCACCTATAGGTTTGGAGGGGAGTTGCTGGCAATCACAAGGGAAGAAAGAGACTTGGGCATCATCATCACAGATAACCTAAAGTCATCCAAGCAGGCCACTAAAGCAGTAAGTAAGGCTAAAGGGATTTGGGGTTTGTTAATAGGGGTATCACAAGTTGTAAGAAGGAGGTAATAATCCCTCTTTACAAGACACTGGTTAGGCCCCATCTGGAATACTGCATGCAGTACTGGAGGCCACACCTGCACAAGGACATTAACAAAATGGAGGCAGTCCAGAGAAGGGCAACCAAAATGGTAACAGGACTGCATCAGAAAACATATGAGGACAGATTAATGGAGCTCAGTATGTATACCCTACAGCAAAGGAGGGAGAAAGGTGATATGATCGAAACTTTAAAACATCTTCAGGTCATTAACAAGGTGAAAGAGTCTAACATGTTTCAATATAAGAAAAATAGCAGGACAAGAGGACACAGCATGAGATTAGAAGGAGGCCGATTAAGGGGTAATATGAGGAAGTTCTTTTTCACAGAAGGGGTAGTGGATGCATGGAACAGCCTACCTCAGGAAGTGGTAGATAAGAATAGAGTGCAGGGCTTCAAACAGGAATGGGATAAGTATAAGGAAGCAATACAGATGAGTATGACTAGATAGGCCATTGACAGGGTACAGGCCTATGGCACATTCATAAGGCAGAAATAATGGTCAGACTGGATGAGCCTTGAGGTCCTTATCTTCCATCAAATTCTGTGTTTCTATGTTTCCATGTTAAGGTAGGCACCATTTTGGTCATATTGCTTCCATTCTGAAGTACTCTCCTCTCCTTGACTTTTACTGTGTCTGAGTCATCTAATTGCTTTGTGACTATTTTAATGACACTGTCATATACAACAACTAAGTGGACATTGCCTGTCCAGCTCAACCCATAAATCTCTACACTTAGCCACAAAACAGTAATAGCAGTATCAAGAAATGGATACATGATGCATCTCCAATCAACCACACCAATCAGATTTCAGTAATTATGTGTTATCACAAAGATTAGTCATCATGAATTTATACAATTAATAGAGGAACTGCATTCTCAAATGTGGTGGCACTCTACAAAACTGCTATGAAATGCAGTTGCAATTCTTCAAGCCAGGAATATTGAAACATTTGTAATTCAATAACAATTGATGGAACCTGTGGACATTATTAACACCAGTGGTTTTCAAGTTACATTTTCTTTTCTGTCTCATGCCTCCTGTATTGCCTGCTAATGTGGTTGTCTCCGTCTGGCTGCTAATGTCATACATCACTTATGCCATAGCATCACATGCATGAAGGTAAGTATGTCAGCCTCCCAAGCTTTGCCCATGCTCTTATCAAGGCTAAGATAGTGGGTATCTACTTTATACCTGGTGGTGGGGAATAAAGTTCCTCTGCAGAACACATTCCTCCCAATAGCACTTGTTCTAAAGTGAGCTGTTGGCTGAGAACCCCAGAAGATGAGTAAGAATGCCTGGAACCTGTGTAGCTTCCATTCCCTTTAGTCCACTGGACCATTAACTTAGACCTACAGTACCTGTGCTGTTTACTCTCTCAAACAAAATTTCACCCAAATCTTTTCATTTTTGGAAGAATTCTTGGGGATTCAGCAATTTAGGTAGTATAATCATTCTGAGAACTGAGATTTTCTCTGATAGGAAAAGATACAGGGGCTTCCACTTCTTACACTTGTACTATAACTTTTTGAGTAGTGGGCCAGGATTTTGTGATAACATATCAAGAATGTACAGAATAAGCCAAACTTCCAAGCGCTTGATACCTTTTGGGGACCACTTGAGGCCATCAGAGGCCATCAAAGGAAAAAACACCATTTGTACAAACATGTTTAAGAGACATAAAATCAGTTTTATTAGTGTGGTTCTTCAGCCCTCAGATATCATGAAAGGAGCTCAATAAGGAAAAGGATGTAGGGGACACTGGGCAGGGCATCTCTTAACAGGACCAGACAGTCATCCACATAGTTTAGTCCTTAATTCAGTATGACCCACTTTAATGCCACCAAGCTCTCTTTGTTCTCTGAATGCCAGGACAAACAACTCAGTGGTTAACATGAACAGTAACAGGGGTAATGTGCATCCCTGCTGGGTGCATCTCTGGAGAGGGAAGGTTGTTGAAAGTTAAGAGTTATAGAGCACCTTTGTTACTGGGATAAGGTAAAGAGCTTTGATCCATCTCTCAAATTTGCTGCCAAACCCAATTTCTCCATAACTGCATGTAAATATCCCCACTACACAGAGATGAAACTTTCTCCAAAACAATTGCAACCACTGTTGCTGGAATGGAGATAGAGCCAGCTTCCACTATCAATGCCATTAGGGACCTAAAGTGATCAGAACTAAGTCTGCCTTGTACAAACTTTACCTGGGTTTTAATTTATGAATGCTGGAGGGGGAATTTTCTCTTGCCTGGCCACAAAGGCCTTTACTAAAATTTTGGAATCTGCAGTTTTCACTGATATTGGCTGGTAGGTGTTTGCTACTGTGAAGTCCCTCCCTTCCTTAGGGAACACAGTAATGAAAGCTTTCTTCATTGAGGGTAAAGTAAGGATAGTTTATTGACAGGTTCATAAACCTGGAGGAGAATAGTTGAGACATCTCCCATTAACTGGTAGAAATCTGCTGTAACTCCATCCCCATCCAGGGATTTCTGAGGAGCTAGGATGGAGGTAGTAGCAGAAGCAATCTCTTTCAGGTGTATAGTTGCTTCAAGGGATTGCTGCTGAGACTCTCCTAAGGAGGGAAAGGGGAGACCTGCTAGGAATTTTCCAAGGTGGGCAGAATCTGCACATCATTTTGAGGTGCAGAATTCCTCATAAAATCTAATCTATAGTCTCAGGTTTTGTGATCAACACTCCCTGTTTATCTCTCATAGCCTGGATATGCCTTTCGACCTACTGCTTCTTCTTACAGTAGTCCAGCAGTTTACTGGCTTCCTCCCCTCCATCTCAGTAGCTGTGTTAATTTCTCAAGACAACCAGGTACTTGTTTCTAGTAAGAAGGGAATTGATTTGGAATCTTTGACCCCTTATCTCAGCCAGCAGAGATACATTTTTATATTGTGTCTTTTCTGTTTTGTGAAGTTTCTTCTTTTGTTTAATTTGGCCACTAACCCTTTCAGTTTAGTCTACCTCTGGTGCCTATGATGGGCTGCATAGCTCATAATTCATCACCACATGGTGGATTTAAAAGTATCCCACACCCAATCAGTTTGAGCCTCCTATTATAATTCTATTTGAAATATGATATGGTTTCTTCCCTAAGCCATGTGCAAATCTTAGGATCTTGCAGGAGCAAGGGGTTTAATCTCCAGAAGGTTGACATGCACACTTCTGAACCCCATATTAAAACTAGGGCGGCAGGTATGTGGTCCAAAAGGTGCAGCGGAGCAATAACAGAGTTCACTGTAGCTGAGGTTATTCTTGGGGAGGTGAGCCAGAGATTGATTCTGCTGGATGTTGCATGGGTTGCTGAGAAGCAGGTTTAGTCTATGTCATAGGTGTGGGGGAGATGCCATAGATCAGTAAAGGATAATTCAGTTATCATAGCTTTTGGAGCACTCAACACATTGATAAGTAGTTCAGTATGGCTTTGGATCTGTCTGTGGCAGGCTCCATTGGCAAACTGAAATTTCTCCCTATCAAGATGGGGATAGACAGTTCCCATATAGTAGCAATGCATTGTTGAACTCATGAAATAAGGCTGGTTTGTCTGTATTATGGTCATAGACATTTCCCATTGAGAGTGAACTCTCCAGGCAGAGATGCTCAGAATCAGCTGATTCCAAACCTATTTTCAGATTTAGGATTTTGTGAACATTGAAATCCTAATCCCATTACTTTTGAACTCCTAAAAGGACCAAACATTGGATTTGGGATTTGGAACTGAAATCCTGACTCCTAAGTGCCTGTGTACAAATAGGTTTAAGGATTCTGTACAGGATTTATAATTTTCAGACTGCAAATCTGAAAATCTGTCCAGAATCTATGATGGATTCTAAGCATCCTTATTCTGGGGTTAGTAGTATGGAGGCGGCACCATCTTCTTTATAGAGGGGACTTTTGAATCCTATTTTAAACATGAAAAAAGAAGTAACTTTGGTAAGAAACCTTGTCTGCACAATGTGAAAATCATAGAATGTAAACAAGGAAGAATAAATAATACTGAGCATAATCATTCTATGCAATACCCAAGCCATTAAACCATATAGGTGGGAAAAACAAGTTGTTCTGCTTGGCTGCAGGTACTGTAACTATAACTATCTAGCAGTAACATTACTGAAAGGCTGATGCTTTGCAAGACCGAAGAATTGGCAAAGCCTAGAAGTAAATGGGCAGTGCACACCTGAGTTGGAAGTATAGCCTAGAGGTTAAAGCAGCAAGCTTTGAATGAGCTTGATACATTCAGCAGATCCAATTTTGATGCCTACAGCCTCCACTTGCATTTCACGTGGCTCTGAGCAAGTCATTTAACTTCTTCAGTGGTCCTGGCTCACCCCTGTAAACAGGCCTTGTACCCAGTGGGTCTTACCTGGTAAACAAAGAATAAAAATACAACACATGGCTTGCCACCAGGTAATTCCTCTTTTTTAACTACTGTAGGCCAGATGAAGATTGTTTATGTTCAGTGCAGGGTGGGGGGAGAGAGACATTCCCTTACTGCGATATCTGATATGTCTGATATCTCTGTGATAACTATACTTCAAAATCTAGTTCCAGTTCTTTAACTTCCTGTGACACTGCAGCTGCCTCTGTACAGGTTGTGAAGAGATTTTTGTGATTGTTGTTCCCTTACAACATGCATGTTGAGAAAAGATGATACAACAGCCATTTGATTAAAAGCTGCCAAAGGACTCATTCACCTAAGATTCGAGCCATGAACTAATATGTAATATATGGATTTCCCAAATAATACTATCGAAAATTATTAAAAAAATTCCTTGTAATTGATAGCACAGAGCACTCCACTCCCAATAATACCACACTTCACTGGCAATAATACTATCATCGCAAGAAACTATAGTATTATCACCAAAATGCCACAGCACATGTGCAACTCTGCCTGGCAAGAAATCAGGTTGCCATGGAGCCACGTCCCTTCCTGCACGTCCAAAGTCACACCATGCATTCTAATTCGTCACTGTTCTTCTGTGGGCGGCCACACTCATTCTGAAAACATGGCAGCTTGTTACTCTCGCTTAGCGAGCCAAATGCATCTGCATCGTTTCTTCGGGTTTTTTTTCTGTAAATGGATTATCTGGTTGATCCTGCATTACCCGAAGGATCATAAAGGAAAAGGTAGGACTTCACGAAATGCAAACAGACACCGACAGAGTGGCGGTTACAAGTGGGGATGTGGGCAAATGACGCTGTCTCCAGTGTGATGGTCAGCTGACTGCAAGCATGTCTTCAGTACTGTGACTGGCTTCGCAGCTCACAGACTGTAAAGAAACACTACATCCATATATTACAAAAAATTAAAAATAGAAAAGTATCTATTTCACTGCAGTAAGTCCATCTCGAGGTTTTGGGGATTTTGGGAACCTCAGCTTCTCATTTCTCGAGGTTCCAAGTCCCCAAAACCTCTCATGGTCTTACTGCCTTGTAATAGATACTTTTCTATTTATTATTCTATTTATATTGTTTATTTTATTTCAAAATATTCACCTGGAAAGAAAAAACTGAGCTACTTACAGCTTGTTTCCAGATGTGTTCTGGGAATGAGAGGAAGTGGAAAGAGGTCAAAAGGTGGAAAAAAACGAAACAACAATAACAACATTACAGAACAAAAGAAGTCATATTCAGCAATACAGTAAATCAGAGCAATATAATCATACTTTCTGAAGGAAAATCAGTACAAAAAATATATGCAGTAGATAAAATTAATTTATGATATGCAGGGGGAACTTCTCATTCCAGTATGGCCTAAGTTATGAGGGATAATATAAAAGAGAGAAAAGTCTCTTATATGTATAAATCAAGTTTCACCTAAAATAACATATTTGTTTTGTATGTTATCATCTATTTAATAAGTATTATGAGATTATGCACTTAGTTATTGACATCTTAAGAGACTTTATTGTAAGTCAAGGGAAAAATTAATATTAGAATGAATTTGACTTTACTGGGTTATGAGAAATTAAAATTCCAGCATCAGAAGTTATGTGAAAGTCAAAATTTATTTCTGCAAAATTATAAAATGTACTTTGACAACTTTTACAGAAATCCTAACTTAGAACGGCAGAATAAACGTATGAACTGTGGACTAATGCATTAAACTGCAGCACAAAATTCTTCAGAACTAATCACTGTTCAGCACATATAGTACTACTACAGTATTTAAAGCAGTTTTTTTTTTAAAGTGCAGAAAGAAATTCCACAGAACTAGACACAGCAGTGCAGAATAATTATATGTATTGTGGATTAATGTATTAAACTGTGGAATGGAATTCCTTAGAACTATCATTCCACAGTTCATATATATTATTCCACAAATCGGTCAGAAAAGTTCATGTAACAGTGAAAATTTGCCAGACACATTCAGAACCTCTAATTTTGCCATGATGTGTCTGCAAATTTTTCACCCATGTGTAGACATTATTTTCTTTTCTTGTTGTACTGTACTGTCTGCTACATGATATTGCTTTTGGAAAGTTTTCATTTCTGTTTATGTTTAACTGTAAGGGTTCAATAGTTTCACTCCAATAGCTTTTGTATTATACAGGTTATATAATAATGTATACACACATATAGAAACATAGAAACATAGACTTTGATGGCAGATAAGGACCGCTAGGCCCAGCTAGTCTGCCCATTTCCCTACCTACAGGATAGGCCGCAGATCCTATTTAACCAACAGCCTATATCTTCCTGCCCCCCACAAGAATTGCCTTATGTCTGTCCCATGCATTCTTGAATTCTCCCACAGTTTTAGACTCCACAACTTCTCAGGAAGGCTGTTCCATGCATCCACTCTGTGAAATAATACTTCCTCACATTGCCCCTGAACCGCCCTCCTTCTATCTTTTAAATTGTGTCCCCTTGTTCTTGCAAGTCTCTTTTCTGAAAGATGCTACCCTCTTGGACTTTGTTGATTCCCTTGAGGTCTTGAAAGTTTCTATCATGTCCCCCTCTCCCTTCTTTCCTCAAGGGTATACATATTAGCTCCTTAGTCTCTCCTCATATGGCTTCTCTTGCAGACCTGCACCATTTTAGTTGTCCTCCTCTGACTGCCTCTATCCTGTCTATGTCCTTGCAGAGATGGGGTCTCCAGAACTGGACACAGTATTCCAGAAGGGGCTCACCAACTGTCTGTATAGAGGGATAACAACTTCCTGTTTTCTGCTGCTGATGCCTCTCCCTATACATCCCAGTATACCCCTGGCCCTCCCTACTGCCTTCTCACATTGCTTGCTAACCTTATGGTCATCTGATATGATTACCCCCAGGTCCCTTTCCTGTTTTGTTGTTGTTACTACCTCCCCACCCATTGTGTATTCTTCCCCTTGGTTCTTGTTTCCCAAATGCATTATTTTGCACTTTTTTGCATTGAATCCTAGCTGCCATACGTCAGACCATTCCTCCAACCTTGCCAAGTCCCTTTTCATCCTTTCCACGCCTCCTTGTGTATCATCCCTGTTGCAGATCTTTGTGTCATCTGCAAAAAGGCATACTTTTCCTTCCAGTCCCTCTGCAATGCCACTGATGAAGACATTAAAAAGGACTGGACCCAATACTGAACCCTGCGGTACCCCACTAGTAACCGCCCTTTCTTCAGAGTGGACTCCATTTACAATTACCTTCTGTGTCCTGTTGTCCAGCCAATGTTTTACTCAGGCTACCACCCTGGGACCCACTCCCAGGCTGGTTAATTTGGCTAATAATCTTTTGTGTGGGACTGTGTCAAATGCCTTGCTAAAGTCTAGGTAGGCCATGTCCACAGCCCCTCCCTGGTCTACTACTTTGGTCACCCAGTCAAAGAAATCTATTAAATTCGTCTGACATGACCTTCCCGCTGTGAACCCATGCTGCCTTGGATCCTGTGCTCCACTGACCACTAGGTACTCAACTATTCTTTCCTTCAGAAGTGACTCCATCACTTTCCCTACCACAGAGGTCAGACTGACAGGTCTGTAGTTTCCTGCCTCTGTCTTGGTCCCACTTTGTGAAGGGGAATCACATCCCCTTCCTCCAGTCCTCGGGTACCACACCATCCTCCCATGATTTATTAAAAGAGTAGCCAGTGGTTTCACTAGTTCCTTCCTTAATTCTTTTAGAATTCTGGGGTGAATTCCATCAGGACCCATTGCTTTGTCCACCTTCAGTTTTAGGAGTTCTTGCAGAACCCTTTCTTCTGTGAAAGGACTGGGATCGACCCCCCTATCAAGAGTGCTTCTGTTAATTGGATTAGGCACTTCCCCCTCCTCTTTTGTGAATACTGAGCAGAAATATTTGTTCAGTATTCCTGCTTTTTCACTGTCCCCCTCTGCCCACCCACCGTTTATTCTATTCAGCCTCACTATCCTCCTTTGTCTTTCTCCTTCGCTGATGTACCTGTAAAAGGTTTTATCCCCTTCTTAACTAAGTTGGCTATCTTTTCCTCAGTTTGAGCCTTTGCTATTCTGACTTCCTCCTGCTTCTTTCTGCCTTAACTGGTACAGCTCTCTGTCCTGCTCCTTCTGTGTTTCCTTATATTTCTGGAATGCTATCTTTTCTTCCTGACTTTCACAGCCACCTCTTGAGAACCATAGTGGCTTTTTCTTTCCTTTGATTTGTTTATTTGCTTCACACAAAGGCTTGTTGCCTCTGTGATGGCAGTTTTGATAATTCCCATTGTTGCTCCACACCTCCTTCTAGCCTGTTTGCTAGTGCTTTTCTGAGGCACTCTCCATCTTGCCAAAGTCAGCCCTCCTAAAGTCCAGTGCCCTCACTTTTGTATGGCTTGACTCTGCAGCTGAGTTTAACATGAACCACACTGTTTGATGGTCACTTGTCCCCAGATGGCAACCCACTTCTAGATCTGAGATCCTCTCAATGCCCCCGTTTGAGAGTACGAGGTCTAAGATTGCTCCCTCACGAGTGGGATATATATATGTATATATATATATATATATATTAAACAAAAACTCAGTTTAATGCATCAGTTAGGGTTGTTCCACCCACAAAAGCGAGGAAATTCAGAGTAGTTGAAAGCCCCTTGACCCTCCAGCTCACTCCCCCAACCGGCATTAGTGCATTGGCGGTCAGCCCCAACTCTCACCCCATCACATGTGTAAAGAAGCTGAGGAATAGGAGAATGGAGTGAGAGTTAGGACTGACAACCCCAACGCGCAGCCCGATGCCGGTTGGGGGGGTGGACTGAAGGAGTCCAAGGGGCGGTCTTTCTACCCTAATACCAAATTTCCTCACTTTTGTCACTGTGGAACAACCCTAACTGATGCATTAAATGGAGTTTTTTGGCTCTAATTTCCCTTCTTTTTGAGAATGATGATGAGAAATAGTAAATGTAATGTGATGGAGGTGTCGTGGAGCACAAAGGGCCCCGCGATCCCACCACATAATGTCTTGTGACATAGTAATAGGAACAGCAATACAAACAGAAGCACCAACAGTGGCACTCATGGTAACACAAACATAAATGGTAAAGGAAGCGTTACTAAGCTAAACGCATAGCAATGATGCATAGCTGAACAGTGAGCATAAACAGACATTGAAGCACATACAAAAACACAACTTGTAACATGAACAGTAATAGCAGAGGTATTTTAAATGGAAATGTTAAGTGTCACAGCAAAAAGAATGTGAAAAGGAACAAATGAGAATGCAAACACAAGCGCACATGTAAATGCAAACCGTAACATGCACAGGGACAGTACCATAATTATAAATGCAAATGGTAAAGTTAACATGAAGAATAATGTGAAAGAAAACAGAAACAGAAATGGGAACAGAAGCACGTACGGAAACACAAACCGAAACAAGCATGGGCACAGTACCACAATTGCAAATGCATATGGTAATGGTAACAGCAACAATAACAGCAAAGGAAACAGAAACACAAAAGGAAACACAAGTGCATATGGAAATGCAAACCATAATGAGCACAGTCACAGTACCACAATTGCAAACGCAAATGGTAACAGTAACAGCAAGGAAGATGCAAAATGAAAGAGAAACCCTAAAGCAAACAAAAGGGCTGCCAGAAACGCAAATGGCAATGCGCACTGTGACACAAACAAAAATGCAAACAGAAACAGTAGTGGAAATGCAAATGGTAACAGTAATGAAAAAGCAAACGCAAGTGACACTGCAAAGGGTAATGGACATGGTGGCGTACACGGGAACAGTAACATAAATGGGGACATAAATGCAAGTGGAAACAGTAACTGTAACAGTAACGGAAGAGCATACCCTGGTTTTCCCAAACAGGTGCATAGAGAAACACAGTGTGTACAAAGAATGCATGCATTGTAACGGGCATCGAACCTTAAAATGAGCATTGGAAGTACTTTATTGCTAATATCTCAGCAACCGCATGACGTAGAAAAAAAAATTAAAATTTCACAGAAATCATGATTTTCCTGGCTAGGTTTTTGCTGTTACATATCCCAAAGGGCTATGCAACTCACAACAAAAAATATGTATCTCGTATCATTTTTGATACACGAGTCCTGAAATGTGTGGCGTATGCCACCATGTTAGTCTAAGGGAAAAAATGCCATATCAGATGACCTAAAGGTGGGCAGGCAATGTGAGAGGGCAGCAAGGAGGGCTGGGGGGATACTGGGATGCATAGGGAGAGGTATCACCAGTAGAAAACAGGAAGTTATTATCCCTCTGTACAGACAGCTGGTCAGACCCCATCTGGAGTACTGCGTGCAGTTCTGGAGACCCAATCTCCGCAAAGACATAGACAGGATGGAAGCTGTCCAGAGGAGGGCAACTAAAATGGTGCAGGGTCTGCACCAGAAGACATATGAAGAGAGAGACTAAAGGAGCTTAATATGTATAGCCTCGAGGAAAGGAGGGAGAGAGGGGACATGATAGAAACTTTCAAGTACCTCAAGGGAATCAACAAAGTCCAAGAGGGTAGCATCTTTCAAAAAAAGAGGTGTGCAAGAACAAGGGGGCACAATTTGAAGATAGAGGGGGGCGGCTCAGAGGTAATTTAAGGAAGTATTTTTTCACAGAGAGGGTTGTGGATGCATGGAACACCTTCCGGAGGAGGTTGTGGAGGCAAAAACAGTGGTGAAATTCAAGCATGCATGGGACAGTCATAAGGCCATTCTAGGGGGTGGGGGTAGGAAGAAGTAGGCTGCTGGTTAACTAGGATCTGCAGCTTATCCAGTAGGTAGGGAAATGGGCAGACTGGGTGGGCCAAGCGGTCAATTATCTGCCGTCAAATTCTATGTTTCTATGCCAACTTCAGAGTACCGTAACTTTGCAGCTATGTAATATTTTTTCACCAAGCCACCAAAAGGCACATCTGTGAGATGCTGGCTGCGTTCTCCCCACATTTCAGCTCAAAAGACCAAACCGTTCTTTAATAGCAGGGTGACAAAGAATTCCTGTCATTTTGCCATAGCCTGGAAAAGTAGTGTCGTGATTTGAGAAAGCTTTCGCAAAACTTTGTGAAACTGTCGCAAGTGCAACACTACTTTGCGACACTACTTTTTCCAGAAATTAGAAAAACATATTTCTGTGGTGTTTAACCACAGGATAAAGACATGGCTAGCATCCTCAGGGTCTGACTAGGTGAACACAAAAAGAATTGTGTCCCTAGAGGGTCCCAAATTTAAATGCAAGCATTTCTGTGACCACTAACTGAAAAAAAAATGTCTGAATCAAGACACTACTGGTGTCATTTGTGACACTAAAAAGTGCATTTGTGACACTTTCGCAGTTTTTGTTAACGTTTCCCCCTGACTTATAATGGGAACTTGTTTTTTGAATAATCTTCAAAAAGCACATCGGGCACCTTGGCCGCACAATTCTTGAAGTTTTCAGACCAGTCGCATAAACCGTGCGACCTGTAGGTGCGAGCAAAGAATGCACAAAAAAACATAAATGAGCACACTGATGTAGCTAAATAACTCTGCAGCTGTATATCTGACTGATATGAAAGTTGGTAGATCCCAAGATCTATGATTTTGCCCCATGCCTGCCAAATTTCAGGCAAATCCATTGAACGGTGGCAAAGTTATTATGGTGCAAAGTTTCACTATTTAACATTAAAAGGGCTACTCAGCCCTCTCTCTCTATATATATATATATGTCTATATATATATATATATATATATATATATATATATATATATATATATATATATATTTAGGTTCCATTGACAAAAGTGGAAGAGGCAAGAGAGGTAAAACTGTGATGGTTTTCCTGCTGCTGCCTGCAGCGTGGGATGTTAGGATTGGAAATCATAACACCACATTTCCTTTCTTTTGTACTTTAACACTAACTAGTGCATTAACAATGTGTTTTGACATTATATTATAGGGGTGCGGTCGCACCCCTTTAGTTAGGGTTCAATGGACACTTCTGTTAAACTCAAAATGTTGCACTTTAATAACTTTGCAATCATTCATCTGATTCACATGTAATGTTGCATGCATCATCAGATCCCAAGGATCACTGGATGTGGCTAGTTTCATTGTGGTCGGATGTGTGGATGTGGAGGTATAGAGTGTCAAAAAATGTGAAAATTGACGTGTTTTGTAAAAGTCTTTGTCACACCACTGCCCAGAAATGGCATGGAGTCGTTGTATGAAATTTTTAGGGTAAACAGGCATTGGGTCATAGATGTGCATTTTGAAAAGTTGTTGAAAACAGTATTAATCCTTTTAAAAATTACTAAATTTTAAAGTTTGCCATTATTTTCAATGGGAACAGTTAGATTCCCTGTGTGAAAAAGGATCCTTTATCGCAAATGGATAATCTTTTGCTGCAAATTGGTAATACTTTATCGCAAATGGGAAATCCTTCTTCATGCAACCTCCATTTTCTCTGACAGTTTGCAAGGGAAACAAAATGTAATAACTCAAAAAAGATGATGGTTTCAATCGAAACCAACCCATGTAACTTGCATGTTGGGACCCCCTCAGTTGGATTCTGCAGTTAACTTGTGGCAAATGACTTTCATTGTTTTTTGTGGACATACTAAATCTTTTATCATGATTCTTTTTTTGTACGAGTCACAAGAAGGATAATTTTTCATGATGCAAAAATTGTTTCCCTGGTGTCTAGTGGCACTCCCCATTTTCCAGTTGCCATCAGCTATGCACATTGTGTTTTCCCTGGTGTCTAGTGGCAACCCTCATCCTCCTATTGCTATCAGTTCCACCAAGCCACATTGACAGGAATTCTGTCAATCGGCATTACAGCGATGGCACAATGCCAAAAGCCGGCATTGTGCCATCAGAGGAAGCAAGTGTTTTTTGTTATGTGGGGGGGCTTTTCACCCCCACATTATGGATTGTCAACTCCAAGTTGAAGTTGTTGTGGGGAGGGGGCAAACCCCCCAGAGACAGCAGTGTCAGCAATACCGTGGACTATTACAGCTAACTACCAGTTCTGTCACTGTAATGGACTTCATGATATTTCTGTCACTGCAGCAATGGTATACAATTGCTATCACCCTTTTAACAATGAGTCAGAAGCTGTAATTGACCTCTATATTGTATCCTTTGTGTCTAGTGTCACCCCATCACCCTCTGATTGTAGTCCCCATTTTTAATATTTACTTTCCCTGGTGGATAGTGGCACCCCCCCACCCTATGATTTATTTCCCCCCTTTCCTTCATGTTTTTTCCATGGTGTCTAGTTACACCCCCACCTGCCAACGTGTTTCCCAGCCTGTAAAAAGAAAACTGTCCTTAATATTTTTTTCTCTAAAAAAAAAAACTGACCCTTGCCGATCAGACTCCCCACCTCCCACTCATCACCCACCACCACACATCCCCAGTACACCCCCATACACCCTCACACACCAAAATTGATATAATAATTAATCATCTCACCTCTTGTGTATAATAAATAAGTAGCCAGACACTGAATGGTCTGTTCACAGACAAAATATTGTTGATTCGTACATGTTAACTCTGATTAGTTTTACACTACTGTTTGTTGTTGTATAAAATATCATTTTTCATTTTATGGTCACAGTGCTTTGGGGGTTACCATGATTTTAGTGGTCCATCTGTTGTGTTTGTGTAGGCAAATATTGGTGCCATGCCACAATGATTTGAATCTGGCTCTTCTGAAGTTTGCATATGCCTATAATGCTGGCATGCAGGATTCTTCAGAGAAAAGTCTGTGATATAAAGTAGTGGGCTCAAATTTCTATGAAATTAACTCTGCATGAAATAAAAAAGCACAAATCAGTACTAATAGAAACACTTGCTAACCTAATTGTAGTGTGTGTGTGTGTGTATGTGTTTATGTGTGTGTGTGTGTGGGGGGGTTAAACATGTCAGAAAATAAGTTTCATAAAAAACTCTGAGCACAACATCTTGGTTTATATTGAATGTGCTACCAGGTAGCAAGGTTGGCATCTTCTGGCTTGGAAAAGGCTTTTTTTGTTTGAAAGAATCTTTTTCTGTATCAAATGAAAGAGGATTCCTTCAAATGAAAATTCTGCTGAAGTCCATGTATACCAGTAACATTGGCAAGCTGGCTTCTTCACAGCAGAGTCTATGATATAGGGGAGTTATTATCATTATGGTTATGAAACTAACTTTGAACAAAATAAAACAGCACACATTGGAATTATTAGAAATGCTTGATGAGGAAATTATAGTATGGGGGAGTTACAAGTAAGCAATAACCCATGACAGACTGTGTGGTTACTGGGGATTAATAAACACCCTAGGTGCATTGTGAGGCACAAGAGTGAAGCCTGAGTTTCCTCACAGCACCCAGGGTGTTGATTAATCCTCAGTAGCCACACAGCCTGGAGTGGGTTACTGCACTTATAACATGGACTGGAAATATATTGTCTATGTATTGCCAAATACTTTAAAATACGATTTTTATCATGGCATCAGAATGTGTCTTTACACCTTATGAAAGAGTGCACCCTGGTGAATATACTTTTGCCTTTGATTTGACTCATTTTCTCACTTACACAATTTATGTATTAACTGCTGTGTGTGATAGCAATGCTCATTTTGAATAATATAGAGATGTTTTTATTTGTTTACAAAGTTTTTTTATCAATAACTGTGAACAGCGGCTACAGATTGCCATACATGAAACCAATATATCATCTCTGCGAGTGGTCCAAAAAGTAGTTGCTGGGACATAACAATTTGGTATCATACACTTGTACTGCATATTTTAACATCTTCTGAACTGTTACTTATTGATTTTGAAACAGTTATGGCTTACTTGCCAATTTTACGGACAGCATTTCACTTCAATGACAAGTGTCACGCGTTTTTGTGTATCTCTCAAACAACCACAAGATTAGTATTGTAGTATTGTTCCACTACAGTTTCTCTATATCGACCACTCAGTACTATATTATACAACTTTTGTAGCATCTATTCAAAGATTTGCTGTTCTTTGTGCAACTAGATATATTTTACTTATAATAGATCTGTAGCTCACTGCAACAGTCGCTCATTAGACCACAGCGCAGTAGCCGGTCTTTCTCTCATTCATGCTTGCATATTACAGAAACAATCGATGTGTGCACCAGGATGCAGTAGCTCCTATATATGTCTCCTATGAAATAAACATATTAATAATCTTTTAAACTACTATATTAACAGTGACATATTAGTCAAACCATTTTCTATTGTGGAACAACAGCATTCAGGTTTTGCTTCTCATGACAGAAATTAAGCATGTTATCTGCAGTTCTTTATTATGCAAACACCAACAATCCTGTCATTTAACAGCTCCTCACTTTGATTTGGTACTTTCATTCATGTTATTTCTAACATTTGCTGGGCCACTGTCATTATTCTAGAGTTGCGGTGATAGAACACTATTTCACAAGGTGGGTAGGAATGACAGTAATATTTAGCAGTTGTTCGATTACTGAAATACAGTTTGCCATGTACCGCTCTCTGCACATTAATTGATACTATAACAGAACATCACTTTCTATAGATACAAGATACAAACATGCTGCGTGAGTATGGATTTCCTCACTAAACTGATCACACTCAGCATTCATATACTGGAGATTAATGTATAGTCAGGTGTGCTTTTTAAACCAATCATCTACTTTACTTTTACAGCTCATGTTATAATGACAGAAAATAAGTTTCATAAAAAAACAATCTGAGCACAGCATCTTGGCTTGTACTGAAAGTGCAAGAACGTAGCAATGTTGGTGTCTTGTGGCTTGGGAAAGGCTTTTTTTTGTTTTACAGAATCCTTTTCCATATCAAATGAAAAAGGATTCCTTAGAAGGAAAAGAATTTTGGACTTACTTTTTTTGCAGATCCTTTTCCACGTCAATAGATCCTTTTCCATTTGAATAACAATATCAAACAAAAAAGGATCCCATGTCAGGAAAAAATTCAGCAAAAAACTAAGTCTGCTATCTTTTTTCATGAAAAGGGATCCATTTTAGTTTGAACAAAAAAGGATAAATGAAAAAAGCCAGAAAAAAAAATATGTTGGAAATCCTTTTTCATGAGAAGGAATACCTTTTTTGTTTGAATGAAAAAGAGCTCAGGAAAAAGCGTTAGAGTGTCATGAAAAAGGATTTTAAATGTAAACAAAAAATATATTCTGGGGTCATTTTTTCACCAGAAAACTGCAGAAACCACCTAACAAAGTCCACATGAGAAAAACACATGTGTTGGTGTCTATGCAGAGTATCAATTTGTTGGCTTATCAATTATTTTTTTTTTAAGAAACGGATAACAAGATGGTTGCAAATGAAAAAAAGGATTCTTCTTCAGGAAAAGGGATTGGCTAAAATGAAAAGGGACTAATTTCTTTTTTCATTCTTGGAAGCTATCCAAAAGACTACTGAGCATGCTCAGAAACTGAGATGTTAAAATGTAATAACTTTGGAATGGAGTAATATTTTTTCACCAATCCAGTGACATGCACATCTGTGGGGCAAGCTCATTCAACCCCGAAACTTTCAGACTGAAATTACAAACTGTCTGATTGCAATGTGATGATAAACAAAATGCAAAAGACTGATTTTTTTATGTAGTTTTCCTATCCACATCTGGAAATCCCAACAACCGACTAAAACTAAAGTTGGCACATCAAGAGACCTACCCCATGAGACTGCACATGAAAATTTTCATGATGATTTGGTGAACAGTTGCAAAGTTACTAAAGTACAAAATTATGGTTTAACATAGAAAGCCCTGTTCAACCCTAACTATAGTGGTGCTACCTTGCCACTATAATATATACAAATTGCAAAAAACTTTATTAATCCTCCAGTTAGTGTCAAAGTGACAAAAGTTGGGAATGTGGCATTAGAATTTACACCCTAACACCCCCCCCCCCACCAAACAGGAGGGAGACGAGGTGTGGGATGTGCCTTGGGCAACTCAGGACTAACAATCACCCCATTCCATTTGTAAATAAGGTCAGATGAGTAGACTTTATGAGAATGGGGTGAGCACCAAGACACACCTCACACCTGTTCTCCTGCCTGCTTTGTGTGTGTGTGTGGGGGGGTGTTAGGGTTGTAAACCCTAATGCCACATTCCCCAACTTTTGTTGCTTTAACCCTAACAGGAGCACTAATGAACTTTTTTGCAACATATTTCCTTACTTTTTGAGATAGTATAATTGTATCTTAAGTTTATTGTGGGAGTGCAAGGTCCAGTCCTCTTTAACGTCTATATAGGTGACATTGCAGAGGGTCTGGAAGGAAAGGTATGCCTCTTTGCAGATGACACAAAGATCTGTAACAGAGTTGATACACAAAGGGGGTAGAAAGGATGAGAAGGGACTTGGAAAGGTTGGAGGAATAGTCAGACATATGGCAACTTAGATTCAATGCAAAGAAGTGCAAAGTAATGCACCTGGGAAATAAAAATCCAGGAGAAGAGTACACAATAGCAGGAGAGGTACTAATGACAACAATAATGGAAAGGGATCTGGATGTAGTCATATCAGATGACCTAAAGGTGGGTAAGCAATGTGAGAAGTCAGTAAGGATAGCCAGGGGGATACTGGGATGCATAGGGAGGGGCATCACAAGTAGAAAAAGGGAAGTGGTTATCCCTCTATACAGACAGTTGGTGAGACCCCATCTGGAGTACTGCGTGCAGTTTTGGAGACCTCATCTACACAAGAACATAGACAGGATGGAAGCAGTCCAGAGGAGGGCAACTAAAATGGTGCAGGGTCTACATCAGAAATCATATGAAGAGAGACTGAGAGAGCTTAATATGTATACCCTTGATGAAAGGAGGGACAGGGAACATGATAGAAACTTTTGAATACCTCAAGGGAATCAACAAAGTCCAGGAGGGTAGCATCTTTCAGAAAAAGAGATGTGTAAGAACAAGGGGGCACAATTTAAAGTTAGAGGATGGCTCAGGGGTAATGTGAGGAAGTTCTTTTTCATGGAGAGAGTGGTGGACGCATGGAACCGCCTTCCTGGAGAGGTTGTGGGGTCTAAAACAGTGGGAGAATTCAAACATGCATGGGACAGACATAAGGCAATTATAGTGGGGGGTTGCAGGAAGTAGGCTGTTGGTTAACTAGACTCTGCAGCTTATCCAATAAGTAGGGAAATGGGCAGACTGGGTGGGCCAAGTGGTCCTTATCTGCCATCAAAGTCTATGTTTCTACGTTTCTTCAGACTCTGCGGTACCATGCATCTGTTCTGTGGGAGCACAGATCCTTCAGAAGATTGAGCATGCTGTTGATACCATCAGTCATTGTTTGACTCAAAAGAGGATTCTCACAGCCACAGCAACATGTTTAGTCCCAGAATCCCTGCTCCATGACTATGCCAGAAGCAAAACAGAAGGGATAGCAAAGGCCCAAACCAAGGAAAAGATAGCCAACTCAGTTAAGAAGGGGGATAAAACTTTTTTATTGGTACATTAGGAAGCAAAGAAAGGTCAAGGTAGGGATAGTGATGCTCAATAAAGGGAAAGGGAGGTGGGCAGAGAGAGAAAGTGAAAAAGCAGAGATACTGAATATGGTTGCTTAGTATTCACAAAAGAAGAAGAGGAGCTACCTAAATCAAACAACAGAAGCACTCTGGGTAAGGGGGTCGACACCAGTCCATTCACAGAAGAAAATGTCCCGAAGGAACTCCTAAAACTCAAGGTGGACAAAGCAATGGGGCCTGATAGGATTCACCCCAGAATTATAAAAGAACTAAGGAGAGACCTAGTGACACCACTGACTACCGTTTTTAACAAATTATGGGAGGATGGGTTGGTACCCGAAGACTGGAGGAGGGTGGATTTGATTCCCCTTCACAAAAGTGGGAGCAAGGCAGAGGCAGGAAACTACAGATCTGTTAGTTTGACCTCAGTGGTAGGGAAAATGATGGAATCACTTCTGAAACAAAGAATTGTTGAGTACCTAGAGGCCAGCTGGGCACAGGACCCAAAGCAGCATGGAGTCACAGCATGAAGGTCATGTCAGACAAATCTAATCAATTTCTTTGACTGGGTGACCAAAGCAGTAAACCAGGGAGGGGCTGTGGATATGGCCTTCCTAGACTTTAGCAAGACATTTGACACAGTCCCACACAAAAGATTAATAAACAAGTTAGCCACCAGGGAATGGGTCCCATGGTGGTAGCCTGGGTAACAAACTGGCTGCACAACAGGATGAATGGGTAATAGTAATGAAACTCACTCTGAAAAAAGAGGGTTACTAGTGGGGTACCACAAGGTTCAGTACTGGGACCAGGCCTCTTTAATGTCTTTGTAAGAGACATTGCAGAGGGTCTGAAAGGAACAGTATGCCTCTTTGCAGATGACACAAAGATCTGCAACAGAGTTAATATACAAGGGAGGGTGGAAAGGATGAGAAGGGACTTGGCAAGGTTGGACGAATGGTCAAAAGTATGGCAGCTTAGAGCCAATGAAAAGAATTGCAAAGTAATGCACCTGGGAAACAAAAACCCAGTTGAAGAGTACACAATGGGGGGGGGGGTTGTACTAACAACAACAAAAATAGAAAGGGACCTGGGGTAGTCATATCAGATGACCTTAAGGTAGGCAAACAATGTGAGAAGGCACTAAGGAGAGTTGGGGAGGGGAGTACTGGGATGCATAGGGAGAGGCATCACCAGTACAGACAGTTGGTGAGACCCCAGATGGAGTACTGCATGCAGTTTTGGAGACCCTATCTCTGCAAGGATATAGACAGGATAGAGGCAGTCCAGAGGAGGGCTACTAAATGGTACAGGGTCTGCAACAGAAGCCATGTGAAGATAGACTAAGAGAGGTTAATATGTATACCCTTGCAGAAAGGAGGGAGAGGTGGGACATGTTAGAAACTTTCAAGTACCTCAAGGAGATCAACAAAATTCAAGAAGGTAGCATCTTTCAGAAAAAGAAATGTGCAAGAACAAGTGGGAACAATTTAAAGATAGAGGGAGGACAGCTCAGGGGCAATGTGATGAAATATTTGTTTCACGAAGAGAGTGGTGGATGCATGGAACTGCCTTCCTGAGGAGGTTGTGGGGTGAAAAACAGTGGGGGAATTCAAGAATGCACGGTACAGCCATAAGGCAATCATAGTGGGGGGTAGGAGGAAGTAGGCTGTTGGTAAACTAGAATCTGCAACTTATCCAATAGGTAGGGAAATGGGCAGACTGGGTGGGTCAAGAGATCCTTATCTGCTGTCAAAGTCTGTGTTTCTGTGTTTCTATGGATGTGCCGTTGGGCATGCAGCAGGTCTTTGATTTCATAGCAGGCAGCACGGTCAGCAGCAAAAGACTAACTGGTGGCACTGGAGCACCAGCACGGACTCACAGATGCACAGCAGCATGAAAGTGGAGCCAAAGCTCTGTGAGTCACTTGGGAAGTGCATATATCTGCATTACAGGGTTCCAGATTCCAGGGCATGCAGAGAAGGCAGGACAGGAGCCAGGACTGTACTTTAAGTATCACCATCAGGCTAAAGTACGTAATTATAATAAGCAATGCATGCATTGGGTTTTTAACACAAACCTTTGTTGTGTGATACCTATATAAACCCTTTAGGCTTCACTCTCAGGGTTAATAAAGCATCACCCACTTTGGGAGAGCATACAAAATGCCTTACTTACCCCTACCCATACATTATTCTCTATATGTTAAACAGGAAAAGAAAATACTAGAGGTACATATTTACAAAGTACAGTGATAAAAGAATAGAGAAGCAGCCATCAAGTAAGCAACAATACACGACAAGACATGGGCTATGCTGTAATAATCACACTTCCTGTGTGTGTTTTTATGAGGCACAAGGTGAAACCAAGTGCACTAAACCACCAAAGAGTATGTATTTCATTTAGCACAACAACCCATGCATGGCTGCATGTTACTGTATTTATAAAATTAACTCAGTAAAAAAACGAAATAAAAAAAACTTTCATTAAAAAAAACTTTGTTGGATATTATTTCTAGCTTGGCAATGTATCCTTTTACAGATCATATGCACTACTTCACTTGCAACCTGTCCCTTCAGTATGTTATTTCAGAGTGTACTAAATGCTCAGTTATTCATGACTTCTGTTCAGATACCTCACCGTCAAAATAAAAATCAGGTAGGCTTGAACAGAAGATGAGGCTACTACACCACTGAGTCTTATTTTAGTCTGGGCTTTGTAATTATACTTTATAAAATGTGTGGAAAAATCCTATATCCTAACTCACTTATGAGCTCCAAGTCATGTAATTATCATAGCAAGAACCATTAAAGCCTTGTCAGTCTGCCCTGCATAAGAATTTGCATTCCAAACCACAAATAATCTCACTGGATTCCTATTCTTGCTTTAATAGGTACTACTCTGTATGTTCCTTTCTGTCAAGTTTAACCCATGATAAGGATCTTCCTTTTATGTATGTTTGCTTAAAATGTAAGAACAGAAAGTAAAAAAAAAAAATGATTGTAACTGCCTGCATTTGGATTTAAGCACTTTTAGTATAAATCTTATCAGAAAACCATCCATCGATGTGCTTATTTTATTTTTTCAAATTTTGCTTCAGTTCTGACTGCAGTTACTTTACCTGTCATATAGCAGTCGCCGGTTCACGCAGCAAGATATGTCTTTGCTCAGAGAGAGGATCTTCACAATGTGAGCATGTCAGGTGAGTGAGGGTGTATGGAAGGGTGTATGGGTGAGGGGAGGTGGGTGCCTAGTACGAGGTCAGGTGGAGGATTGTGAGTATGAGCTGCAGTGGACTTCTTTTTCTTTACAGGTTTTAAAAAAACTAAAGACACTGATGGATCGTTTTCTTTATTAGTAGCAATATATATGCTTTTTTGGCGGGGAGGCAACTGGACACCAATAAAATGCTTATTTTTTCATTAATTAAGTTACAGGGGATGTCTTTAGGCAGGGGGTGAGGGAATGGAAATAAATATTAATAATTTGTAAAAAAAAACAATATGGCAGCCGAGACAGGAGGGATGGGGAGTGGGGGGGGGCACTAGACACCAGGAATGTTAATGAAACATTAATAGGACCAGCACCACTATTGCAGAGTGGGAGTTACCACTGGACACAAGGGAAAATAAGAGACTTAGATTCTTTCTTAATTCCTTTTTCAAGAGATCGAAAAAGGACTGGCAAAAAAGGAAGTTAGGGAGTGGCGAAAAATGATTTAAAAAAAGAAAAAATAATTCCTGGGTCATTTCACCTGTAACAAAATGCAGACTAGAGCTCATGAAGTCCTGATGAGCAGAATACATGTTTTAGTGTCTCTGCAATGCACCACTTGGCTGAGTTATGGAGCAGTTTTATTTGAAAAAAAATTAAAACAAGATGGTGGCTCATGAAAATGTTTTTTTTCTTGCAAAAAAGGATTGGCCCCTTGCGAAAAAGAATACTTTTTCATGAGACCAAATTATTTTTTCATTCCATTCCTCTATCCTGCAGAGTGATATTCCCATTGCAAATAGTGAGAATGTAAAAATTGAACATCTTTTCAACAGATTAATATTTTTTCACCAAACAAATGCAATGCAGTTATGTGACTCAAGTTGTTTCTACCATAAAAATTCACATCAAAATTGCACACTGCCTGGGCACAAGGTGATTAGGAAAAAACTGTTAAAAAATTGTGAATGTTAAGGTTTTTGCACTATCTGGATCTCAGAATCCACATATCCAACTCTAACAAAACTTGTCAAGTCCAGAGATTTACCCCCACAGGACTGCGCTTGGCAAATTTTGTGCAAATCCATTGATCAGTGGCAAAGTCATTAAAGTGCAAAATTTCAGGTTTGAACATTAAAGTGCCTACTCAACCCTAACTGTAGGGGCAAGACTCAACCACACACACATATATATATATATATATATATATATATATATATATATATATATATATATATATATATATTCTTTCAAAAACCTTTGTTAATGCATCAGTTAGGGTTCCAGTGACAAAAGTTTGGAAATGCAGTTCTAGGGTTTTCAACCCTAAAACCTAACCCAAAACCCTTTACACACCAACAGGCATCTGGGGGTGCCGTGAGGTCATCAGCACTACTTTTCATCCCATTCTCCTGTACTGTACCCATCTCAGCTGATTTACTTATGAAATGGGATGATCATTAGGACTGATGAGCCCAAGGTACCCCCCAAACACCTGTTGGTGTGTGCAGAGTGTGGGTGGCATGTTAGGGTTGGAAACTATAACACCATATTTAAAAACTTCTGTCACTGGAAGCCTGAGAGATGCATTAATAAAGTTTTTTTCAAAGAATTTCCATACTTTTTGAGATAGAATAATTATAGCCTTATTTGCTTGTCAGAGAGCAGGACCCTCTGGTTTCTGTGCTCCTATCCATCCATCCATAATTTCTGAGAGATTGTAATTGTATGCTTCTTTCGATGTGGGAGTGCAGGGCCCTCTAGACTCTGTGCTCCTATCATTCCATAATCATATCCATATTTGCATCCATCCCTAATTCTTGAGATAGTGTAGTGGTATCCTCATTTGCCTGTGGGAGCGCAGAGACCATCTCAAAGTGTACAGTGCCAAAAAAGACCTTTGAGTGCAATGTTATCCTATAGAAAACACTGCAAAATGTCATCAGTGACACAAGGCCTTTGTACCCTGACAATTTCACTGCAAAATTGAAAACCATTTCTTCACAATGTAGTGAAAAATAAATTACTGTCTAAACCTCACATTACAATGTTATTCTATGAGAAATTAACAAAACTTTAAAGCCACAGATCTCTCCAACAAACGAATATATTTTTACCAAACCAGTAAAAGGCACATATGTGGGGAAAGCCCTTTGTTCCCTGAAAATTTCAGACCAAAATCAAAAAACATTTTTGAACTGTAAGGTGACTAAGAAACAGCTATCTTAAAATTCTTTTTTTTTTCTGCAAATTGCGAAACAGAATCCTTTTCCACAGTTTCTTTTTCACAATTTACTGTAAAAGAAAATCATTTTTCCCAAATTGCAAAAAAGGATCTTGTTTCATGTTTTTTTTTTCCCATAGTTTTGGAAAAGGATTTCTGCATGTTTAAAAAACACATTTGTAAGTGACTTATGAAAAAAACTAAACTCAGAATCGGCTTCTAGGGGTCTTGATTAGGTAAACACAACTGTTGGTGTTTCCTAAAACTGTAATTTTTTTCAGTTTTTTCCATTTGTTGTTACTAATAACTGAAAACAAGAATGGCTGCATGAAAAAAGATTCTGCACTTGTGGCAAATGATTCTGGGTTTGTGAAAAAGGATTTCACATTTGAGACAAACAATCCTTTTTCAAGCAGGACATCTAACTGGTCCCTTAGGAAACAATGGGAAACTTGTTTGGAACAGATTAACATTTTTTCACTAAACCTTCAAAAGAAACATCTGTGACAAAATACCTATATACAGTAACAATTTCAGAGCAAAATTTTACACTGTTTTTGTGCAATGGTGTGACATGGAAGTTAATCAAAAATGGTAATTTTTACATTTTTTGACAATCCATATCTCCACATTCACACATCCTACTGGAACAAATCTTGCAACATCATGAGATAACTGATACCTGATGAAGCATCTAAAATGTCATGAGAATCACTTGGACAGTTGCAAAGTTATTAAATTGCAAACCTTTGACTTTAACATAGAAGTGAAAAATGAACCCTGTGCCCCTATAATGCTAAATAATACTGAAACAAAAACGTCTTCAGTGTCTGGGCTACAAATAAAAGGGTTACATAAAATGCATGCTGAGAAACTGAAAAAAAGGTTAGAATCCATTTTCAACTATTAGGTCTTCTTCTTCTTCTTGAAAAGAACAACAACAACAACAACAAAAAACTAAGCATACCTAGTTCTGTCTTGATTTGTCCCAAACTCTCATACAGATCAACACATTAAAAAATGAAAGAAGTGACTAGAATAAAAGGAAACTGAGACAATAAGGTATAATGTGACAAGGGCAATTTTTTTAAGTCACCAACCAAAAAGAGTGACTAAAAAACCACCCCAAGTCAATAGCATGAGTAACATCACATTGACTGACGCAAACAGCAATGGTCAATAACTTAACATAAACAAACCAAAAAATAAACTTTTTTATGCAGGGGCTATGCACCCCATACCCCACAACTTAATGATTATCAACTCCTGGGTGAATGGACTAAGAAAAAAAAAAAAAAAAACCCAGGATGAGCAAAAAATCTCTCCTGCACCAGGACCTGAACCCAGGTCTTTGACCTCCATAGGCAGTGGATCTAGCCACTACACTAAATGACCAGCTTGGCAGGGCTTGACCAAACAACTCCTAATATCTTCTTCTAGCGAGTGCAGCTTACTGCTACACTCACTCTAAACTACTGTTTGGAAGTGTGCAACACTCGCTCTTACTACAAATGGTTTTACTGAGTCGCTGTTATTGAGCCTGTCAATAAAACATACTCATATCACTAGACACTGACAATAAACAGTATGTATGTGAACACAGGGGAATCGATTATAATTGTGTGTGTGTGTGTGTGTCCATCCATATTGTTACTGAGGGATTAACAGTTGTATTGTTTACTGAAAATCAGTATTACAAAATACAGTAAATGCAAGAGTGTGCTGCATGCCAAAATAGTATTACTGCATAATTCACATTTCACTGACTTTATCTTGAAGCATAAAGAAAACCTACAAACCTATGTTGCTATATAATGCATTTTTATAAAACTGAGATCAAAGCCACTAAGTTTAATAATTAAAAATGTTATTCTGTTTGACTTCAAAACAGACCTTTAAACAGTAATGATTTAGCTTTAACTGATTTTCCTATGATTGCAATGAATGAGGAATTTTGCCGCCACTCCCATAAATCTTTTTCTGAAAATTATCTCACTGACAAAATGAAAAAAATGTGTTATCTAAGTATGAAGATCCTTTAAAAACCAAGCAATAAAGTTCATTCATAGTAGTGTATTATTTTTAAGGGGCTGAAAAAACTTAAGCACTCGATTCCCGACAGTCTCTCCACTTGCCCCATTTTTTGGGCAAAATAATCTTCTCTCAATGAATAAGAGGTGTCTGTTTTTTTTTTCACATAGCGAAATAAAACATGGTTGATAACGGATCAGATGATTTGCAGTCTCATTCACTGTCTTATTTTTTAGTGAGTTCACCTCAGATTTCAGTGATGTTTCTGTTTGCGGCGCCTTCCACATCCGCATGTGCAACTGTCTTCATTGTCAGCCATTGAACCATCCATTTCAAGGAAGTTTCAAATTACTAACCATTTTCTGTTGAGTGCTATTTAAATTTTTAAAATAATTTGGTGTTTGCTAATTTGTAACTGACGTGATAGAAACACCGTAACATGATTAATGTTATTTAGGTGTCAATTTGATCACTGTCATCAGGTAGCCCTGTATTCACATTTGTAACTGCAGGGTTTCATTCAGTCATCCGATAAACTGTCATCATTTTTGTTATTCTACTATAGTCATACTTTTTCATATTAAATTATTGTATGTGAGTTGTTATTTTTTTGTATTATGTCTGAGCCCAGACAGAAGGTAGACAGAAAATAAAAGTGGAGCACAGACCAGAGAACAGAATTATTCCTTGCACTTTATAAAGTAGTGTCAGCGATAACTCAGTTCTGTGTTGGCAGCTGATACTCCTTCCCATAAGAAAATTATCAAAAAAAAAATTGGTCTTTGCAGACAGAAATGAAGAAAAACGTTCTTTATATAATGAGCACAGTATTCTTTTAACTTCAAATAAGTAGCATTTCAAGTGGCAAAACTAGGGAAATGTGGCGTTAGAGTTTCCAACCCTAACACCCCACCTTCACCCACCAAGCAGCAACAGGAAAAACCAATACAGTTTCACTTCTCCCGCATCTTCGCTAATGAGGCATGGGAAGTGCTTTGGGGTTACCAGACCTAACCCTCACCCAATTCTCATATACTCTACACATCTCAGCTTCTTAGAAATGTCCACATACAGGTTATGTGGGGGACACTGGACAACCTCTTCAGACTCGTATGAACTCACGAAGACATGATATTAAAATGAAAAAGATTGAAAAACCAGTTGGACAACATTTCTCTCAGTCTGATCATTCCATCTCTAACCACTTTGTCCTAATTCTCAAAGGGACATTTCCAAAAATATACTGCAGAGGTCACTGTGTGAGATTAAGCTTATTTTTCTTTTGAATATGGTGGATAATGGCATGAATCAGGACACGAGTTTCATGAGTCATGAAATGACCCATTACACCATATGAAAAGATCCAGGTTTTTGTTTTGTTTTTTTGTTGTTATTTGTTTATTTTTTCTTGTTGTTTCAGGTTCAATACATTGATAGGTATAGATAATGGTTCTACCTATCTATATTAGTATGTATTTCTAGGCTTGTGTTTATTGGTGGGTGGGGATCTCATGGATTTTAATTTACACATGCAGACCTATCATTTAGTAGAGGGAAATTTTGTTTTCTATAGAAGCATATGTTGTTACACTGACTCCATTAGGGTCACATAGTTCTAGTTACTAAGTGGTCTTGTTTCAGGTTACAGTTTTAATGTTTACAAATAATATTGACAAATGAACACAGTGCTATAGATGGTACATCTTTAAGCAGTGCAAGCTTAAATGTTCACTAATAATATTGACAAATGAACACATATTTATAGAGAGAAAGATGTTTTCCCAGTGCTAGCATTGAAAATGTTATTGTAGTGTGTCTCTAATTCCATCAAGCGATTGTACACACACACACACACACACACACACAAACACTGTTATGGATCTTGTACATCTTCATATCATTACTTTTGGCAGTTGACCTTCACACAGCTACACTTCTGAGGAGTTTTTGAATCTTTAAGTTGTGCATCCCAGCTTATTACATCTCTTAAACTAGGGCATTTATGTGTAGAATGAACACATTATTTATCAACTTAGCTGTCACATGGATATGTTAAGGTATTTATTTATTTATGTTTTTTTTGTTTACAATGCTTTTCTATGTGCTTGAGGTGATTTCATATATAACTGCCATTTTCTGACAAAGGACTGTGTTGTGTAGTCCGAAAGCTAAATATTTTTTTTCTGTAAAACTTTGTTGGCCCAACAAAAGGTATCAAATCACCTATTTTGTGCTTCTTATTAGCACAGCCATTGTGCCAGGATCTCTTGACCCTGAACATTTAATGTACAGTACATCAGTTTAGTGTGGCAGTTACAGAGGTGCAAACAACATATGAAAAGCACAATTTTTATGACTTTTTTTGCTCCCCAATAACTTAAAAAGATGTGAGGATTTGAAACCTGAAACTTTCAGATTTGGTAGAGTTTTGCCCAAGGTACATGTTTTTGTGTTTTTTATTTATAGTAGTCTAGTAGTTTTTAAACAATTTATAAAAGAATGTTTGTCCTTGGGCATGTGGAGTGTAAAAGATAAATATTCTATGGATAGCTGTTTCTTTTTTTTGTGAAAGCGTGATGTCCTGTTGACGCATTTCGTTTTGTGTGTCGTATCATATACTGTGGTGTTACATATAGCAGAACACCACTGTATATGATGCCACACACATAATGAAAATGAAAGCTCAATATATAAGAACCATTTTCCTGGTGGCTAGCGGTCCCTCCCTCCACCTGATCACCCCCCTATATTTATGCTTTCCCTGGTGTCCAGTAGTCCCTCCTCCAACCTGATCACTTGCCCCATATGTAATAAAGTTTTCCCTTGTGGCTAGCTGTCCCTCACCCCTCTCGATCCCACACCTTATGTCCTGTTATTGTATTTAATTACTGTATAACAGGAAATATTCACTGTCATTTTATTTTCACTATATTCGCTGGTTCCATATTAGAGTGAAAGTAAAAAGGCAGTGAATATTAGGTAGCTCACTGTATATAGCAGCACTAGTGTTCCACCAGTAAAAATAAGAGGAAATGAATATGCAGAGGAGGGGTGCTTGGAGCACTAAATATACTGGATGTGAATATAAACCACTATGCACTATGGCCCAGATATTCAAACTGCACCACAAAAGTGCACAACAGCAGGAGCAGGCGCAAATCCAGTGCACCCATGCGCAACACGCGTGATATTCAAACACTGTGCAGGCAAGATTGCCTGCACCACACAACTGAATATCGCACCAACTGCAACATAGCAAAACCATGGCTGTGCAGTGGCGCAGGTCTGATGCACAATAGCACAACCAGGGATGTGCAGTGCAGCAGGGTAGCAGTGCATCAGCACAACCAGGGATGCGCCAGGACAGGATGCAGGGGTCCACCACCCATGGTAGATATGGGTAGAGGAGCACACAGCAGAACAGGCATTGCCCCCCACACCCCATGCACCGCACAACCTGAGGAGAGCTGGAAGAACCACTGGCCCATGGACACCAGAACAATCCCACAGCTGGGGCATAGTGCCTCAGCACACCCCCTGGCAAACTGTGATCAGCACACAAGGATGTCCGGCCACCCCATGCCACACCATCCCATCAATGCAGAGCACACCCTGCACTGCAATCCCCAGACAACCTGCCCAGGAGTAGTGCCCAACAGAGCAGGACACCCCATGCAAGACACCACCCCCACTGTAACAATGCAACCCTGTGCACCATGAGCCATGCAAGGCAGCCCCACCATGAGCATCCTGCAGTGGGCGGCAGCAGACAGTGATGCAACAACTGCATACACAGTGCCACCCTGCACGTCCCCCCAGAGGTACAGCTGAGAGAGTGACCACGCGTTGGCACACGAGGTACCCCACACACGACAGGGCATGCCCCAGAGCCCACCACCAGCAGTACAGCACCCTGCACACCCTCCCAAGGACTCACCCTGTCCCAGCACTGGCCACAACATCCAGCACAGATACCCACAGTGTTGCATGGAAGCATGCGTTACATAGGATGCAGCACAGTGCATGGACAAACACCCACCCATGCCCAAGGGCACACCAACACAGGGACACAGTAGTGGGTCAATAAAGCCACTGGCATGTGACCATGGCAGCCGTGAACACATGGCCAGCACCCCTCCATGGCATGGGTGGGCCAGCCACCCTACGCAGGCACCATGACGTCGTATGCCACCAGCATGCGGCCAGAGCACAAGTGACAGACAGTGGAGCACATCCCCTGCAACAGACACAGGTGACAGCATGGAGGGGGGACAACAACAGTGGAGGCCACAGTGCCACCCAAGGCAGATGTGCACCATACTGGTGACAGGAGGCAACTCGACATTGTGCTGGGTACAGTGGTTGTCCAGCATGGACAGCCACCACTGACATGCCAGCAGACCATGCACATCACAGACATGCAAGGGTGTCAGCTGCACAGGCCATGTATGGTCTGACAGGGGCGCCATGGACACAGTGCATGCACTGTGGACCACTGCACACAGTCATCCAGTGCACAGGGAACAACACACAAACCACAGACAGTGACTGATACCTATGACCACACCATAGGCGGTTCACCTCTGGACACACACACACACACACGCCCACGCCTGCACCGCCCCTGACACCATGCACACCACTGCAGCTGAGCACCTGTAGCTCACTGCAAATCACAGACCATCACAGTAGGTATAACAAAAAAATGTATTATATAAAGGTCCAAACAACTATATACAAATATTTACAAGGGGGGGTGAGGGCCCCATACCAGGTGGGGTGTGTAAGGGGCAGGGGTGAACAAATGGGAGAGGGAAGAAGGGGCATGAGGGTGGGTCCAGGGGGGTAGGGTGAATCTGGGGGCATGGAGGGCTTAGCGTCTGCCCTGTTCCCCATTCCTGTGGTGCCTCCTTGTCCTCCGCCTCCGGACGCTATGCTGTTCCAATCGCTGGAGTAACTCCAAGGACACCCTCACAATCTGAAGGAGCTCCTGCATTGCCCTCTCTAGCCGCAACAGCTGCCATTCACCTAGGACAAGGGATCAGAGTCAATATGTGTGAATGTCCATCCCCATGCAGCCCACCCATTGTGCATGGCATACAGCCGTGGGCCACGCCCCTGTGATGGTGTGTTGACCACCCACAGTGATTGTGTCCTCAAGACCCGCCTGCCCATGCACAGACAGACATGTGGACTGCTGCACACACCCACCGCCCAAGTCCCACACAGCACCACCGTGGCTGTACAGTGACATGGCCATGCGGTGTGAAGGCAGTGGCACAGCCGTTTACCTGGTGCACGCATGGACCAGCAGCGATGCCCACCCACACATGCAGTGTCACAGGACAGTGCTGATCATACAATGTGGCTTGCACATCAGTGGTGTCAATGGATGGTGGCCATGCCCCACCACCTACCCCGCAACACAGCATGCACAGAATATCCTGGAAGAAAGGCACTCACCTGCATTGGCTGGATCCGGGCACTGTTGCTGGATGGGCCCGGCCGCCCATGGCCCTTGTCCTGCATCACCTGCCTCCCAGCGTTGCAGTGCCTCCCTGGCTCTTTGCCATGCCTCAAGAGCCTAGGGTGCAAACATGGAGAGGGGAACATCAGTACAAACCAGTAGCAAAGGCACCTCCTGGTGTGTGCGATCTTGCACAGCCCAGCCATGCTGTAACCCCACCACCACTACCACCACCACCACCACCGACCACACTGGACTGCCCCCCCATGGGGTGGACACATGCCCACCATGATACCCGTACGGACACAACCAGTGTATGGATGGAGCACCTACCTGGATGTGGCACTGCGCCTCACCTGGTGCATGCCCGTAGATGGGCAAGCCTGTCTGGGTCCCTCCGCTGGAGGTCCCCATAATGGTGGCGACAATGCTCCACTCTTCAGCCAATTCCTGTGGCCTCATCTAGTGCCACTGCCATCTCCTCCCAAACTGCACTCCTAGCCCTGTCCAGGGGGTCATCCCCAAACAGGGCCTCAGCATGGGGCTCCACAATGGCCACCAAATTGACCAGCTCCAGTGGGCTCCAGACAGCAGCTTTCCTCCTTGCTATCACTGATACAGGTAGGATCACAAAGTGGCGCTCTGTAGAGCACGTCCGCCATGTGCAGATGCTGCGTGGTACAGCGCTGCCATTCCCCATCATGCTGTCACTGAACAGTGCGATAGGGGTGCATCCATGTGGATGCATGGCGCATGGGGGCAAAGGTCAGGCACAGGGTCAAGGGTCTCTCGTGCATGGACCGACACAGCATGATTGGTACTCCCTGCATGTAGCACAGTTGCGTGCCTGTGTGAGACACCCTGTAGCGGCCTACCATGCTGTGGCTCCACAGCGCCTATGGCATCCCAGTGCAAGAGTGCCATACATGTGAACAGCGCACTATTGCCACTGGCACAGTGGTGGCCATGCCCTGCACTGCCTCCCGTGCACAGCACATCAACAGCGTGGCAGGCATTGGCGTCAGCACCCCGGGCATGCACCGTTCAGTGTCTACTGTACACGTCACAGAGCTGCGCCCTTGCCTGAGCATGTTTAACACAATTGCGCAAGGCGCAACAGCGCGGTATTCAGCCGGCATATGCAAATCAGCTCATCAGCGATTCAATGGTGCAGGTACTGCATTAGCATCCACTTAAAATTGAGCCTAGCCTCATTTGCATGCGTTGCACTATATAAATGCAACATGGGGCTGCAAAGGCCATAGTCTGATATTGCAGCCTATTGTGGTGAGTTGCATGCTGTTTGGTAGTGTGGACTGTGGTGTGTGGGAGATGCATGGAACTGCACAGTCAGAGGTAACACCTGTCATTCTCACAGGATCAATGATGACTGAACGTGAGGTGAAGGAGGAGGAACAGAGATGTGGGAGATGGAGGAGGCCCAGCTTTACCAAGGCAGAATCAGATGCCCTGTTTGAGGCCTACCTTGACCAGGAACCGCTGCTCAGTGGACAGTGGGGAACACCACAGGCCCATGCTGCGGCATGGGGTGAGGTGGTGCGTGCCGTCAACCAGCATGGCAGCCACCAGTGGTCCATGCAGGACTGCAAGAAGAAGGTGGGCATGGACAGGAGGAGGATTAAAGATAAGGTGGCTGCCATCAGGGCAGCATGGGCTACGACTGGTGGGGGACAGCCGGCCGTGCTATGTCTGACATCACAGGAAGAGCGGGTTGCTTGCAGCATGCAGCGCTGTGCCATCGAGGGTGTTCCAGGTGGTGGTTTCCAGATGGGTGGTAGCCCATCTCTGCATGGTAGGTCCTGATCTGTCACTGTGGGGGGGGGATGTCACAGGGTAGAGCAGATACATTAATGATACTGTGTTCCCTTACAGCTCCTGAGCAGCAACATGGGTCAGCGGTGGTGGGCTCATCCACTGAAGGTGATACCCTGGACACAGAGGAGGGCCCATGCACCTCCACAGGTGTCCAAGGGTCAGGACGACAGTGGTTCCACCTGGCTGTCCAGACTGATGTTGGTGGAGCAGGTACAGAGAAGGCCCTGCCCATGTCCCAGCGTGACAGCTTCAATGGATGCCAGCATGCTGAGACTTGGACTGGTGCCAGATTCATCACTGATGATGATGGAGCTCACATCATGGACAGTGATACGTGTGGGCTGCAGGATGGCCACACAGCAGGTTACAGCATGGGTATAGCCATAGGTGGTGCCACCGTGGAGGCCTGCATGACATCACAGTCCCAGTCTGCACCTGTCTGCACCAGTGGGGCAGCACTGGTGTGTGTCCAGGACAGTGGGGCTGTTGCGGCCACTGTGGCAGCACCGTTGAGCCCTGGAGAGTGGTGGCCAGAGGGGCAGTGTCAGCAGTTGGCCAATGGTGATGGGGGTACAGTGTCGGGGGGCAGCGTCAGTGCACCACCTGTGGACATGCCCAGGCATGGCCCTGGTGTGCAGTGCCCAACCTCAAGGGGTGCTGCCCTGCACAGCTGCGAACACCATGAGGGACAGCATGTCGATCAGGCGGATGACCTCTTAGATAAGCACACCCGCATACTCCATGAATCAGTGGATCAGCAGTTGTGGCTTGTGACGGCGGTGGATGCACTCAGTGTGGTCCTGTGCTAGGCAGAGGAGCAGCACAGCAGGGACACCAGTCTGCTCCTGGCAGGGATGGACCAGCTGTTGGAGGATGTGACCGCCACCACTGACAGGCAGAAACAGGCATTCACAGCTGTCATAGCCACAATGGGCACACAGTTATTTACCCATGCATCGCAGACACCGCGTAGTGCCATGTCCACCCTCCATTCCCAGCATCGTGTGACACCCTCCTTGTCGACACCAGGTTCAGCTGTGGGCATCCCGAGCATGCCTGGCACAGGCATGCTCAGTGAGCTGCAGATCCCTGCTCGAGAATGGTCATGTTCCTGCAGCGGCACCCTTGGGGGACCGTCGGTGTCACCCCATGAGGCTATTGGTCAGCCTGTCACTGCTGACGGGTCTCAGTGGGGCCACCCACGCATCCATGGCAGCCGTGGCACTGTGCCGCATGACTGACCTGTCTCCCATCATGGCTACTGTCTGATGCTTCCCTGTGTGCAGTGTGTTGTTCAATGTGCAATGCACGGTTGAGGTACCCGGCCCTGCACACACACACACATGTTCCATGTGCACACCCTCCTGGCTTCTGGCCGCTGTGGCATGTGCATGATGATGCCTGCATTGTGCTGTCCGCCACTGTGCAATGGTGCCCAGCGTCTGAGACATGCACAAAGACAGGTACTGGGCATGGTGGTCTGTGGAGGTGTGTGTGGCTAGGGGTGGTGGTTGGGGTCGGTGTGCCTCCTACCCTTTGTGCATGTCTTGTGTGGGTGTGTGTGTGTGTGTATGTGTGCATGACCATGTGCCATGTTAGGCCTTGCCCATCCCTGCTGGCATGTGCAGTTCCATGCTCAGAAAATTCTCTTTACGACATGTGCCCCTGTGGTTTGTCCATGCGTGTTTGTGGGTTGTGCACTTGCCATTGGTGGTTGCACATGGCCCCATGACTTACCTGGGTTGGTTGAAGTGCTCCTCTGTGATGGTGTCCCAGTGCAGCTGTGACATCTGGATCAGTTGGGGGTTCCTTCGACCAAGGGGGGGGCTGCCCATCACCATCTGCACCAGCGTCCCCATTGCCCCCATCGCTGTCCCCCTCTTCGACCTCTACAGCTATCCCACAGTCATTGGCCATGTTGTGCAGGATGCAACAGGCCAGGAATAGCCCACATGTCTTTGAGGGGCTGTACTGTAGGGCACCGCCAGATGTGTTCAGGCAATGGAAATGTGCCTTCAGCATCCCGAGCACCCACTCTATGACATTGCATGTGGTGGCATGTGCCTCATTGTACCGTTGCTGCGATGGGATCGCCGGCCGCCGGTATGGTGTGAGCAGTCAGGAATGGAGTGGATATCCACTGTCACCTGTGTGTAGAGGGTGGACATTAGTTTGGTGATCAGCGTCGCCCTGTCATGGGCCATCTAGGCCAGTACCCATGTCACCTCTGACTATGCCCCTCCCAAGATCCATGTCTTTCTGCATCATTTGCATACTCACCCACTAGATGGCCAGTGGGGATGTCCTCACTCTTGAACCCGTGGCACAGTGCAGACTGGTGCCAGATGAAGGCATCATGTGCTCCCCCAGGGTGCATGGCACAGACATTGGTTATGTGCCCCCTAGCATCGCACACCACCTGGCAGTTGATGCTTGCATAGCCCTTCTGACTAATGTATGCAGCACCTTCTGGGCCAGGTGGCATGCAGATTGCCACATGGGTGCAGTCAATGGCCCCGAGCTCACCAGGCATATGTGCTACCCTGTGGAACTCTTGTGTGTGTGCTGTGTGCTCCACCTGTGTGCTAGGGAAATGGGTGCACTCTGCTGCATGTGGCAGCAGTGCTCTGAGGAATTGTGTGAGCAGGCATGATGCGGCCAACTGGATTATGCCTGTTGTGTCCCCTGTTGGTCTCTGTAAGGTACCCGTGGCGAGCAAGCACATGACAGATGTCACCTTTGTCTCCACTGACAGACCATGGCTCCGTCGTGTGGGTGCCTGCATCTCATCACTGCACAACTCACAGAGCCACCTCAGGATCACCCAGTTCAAGCGGTACCGGCCCACTATCTCGGTGTCACTGTAGTGCTCAAAGCTGGTGCGGGCTCGGTACTGTCAGTTGGGGTCATACCGCTGATGAGCCCTTCCACGGCCACACCGCTCTGCTGCCTGCCTTCTCACACCCCTCATTACTGCCTCCATCTGAATGGTGGCACTGGCCATGTCCCTGGCTTGTGTTCCCCTCAGCTGTATTCCCATTCCCCTCACTGTCCTTTATGCTACTCCCCCTGCTCCAGGAACACCTCCAAGATTTCACTTTCCTGCCCACTGTCACTGCCCTCAGTCCACTGTGGCACTTCCCTTTGACTCCTGCACAGTGGCACAGGCTCCAAACTCCTGTCCTGTTCTCGGTATTTTCCAGGTGTGCTCTGTCCTGCTCCTGCCCAGTCCTGCTCACTGCTACCCTCTGCCTAGTTGCTGTCACCTTGCTCCCGTTTCTGGCTTCCCTTTAGCATTCTTGCACCTCTCTCTTGTTCCTTTTTATTTTGGATTATTTCCGCTATCACACAATTTCTGCTTGCTCCCCTATTGTGCATGGTGCATGTGGTTGAATATTGTACTACGCCATTATTCATGGTTCCTCCCCCTTCAGTTGCGCATGCATTCATTACCATTGCACTCTTGCGCATTGCGATTTGGGGGGCGCAGCTGCCTCCTGCTGAATATCGCACAATGGCACATTTTTGGACTTGTGCTGGTGCATCTCTGTTGCACATGGCGCAACCCTTTTGAATATCTGGGCCTATGTGTTGCATATCATCCACTGTGTTGTTTTGTATAGCCAAACACCACAGTATATGATATGACAAGCATAAGGATATAAAGCAGAAAGTTGTTTCCCTTTTGTGCTCTGATAATGAAATTGTCTTTCTCTGATGTCTAGTGGCACCCCCAACCTCTAATTACTGACCCTTTTTTTAATGTTTCCCTGGTATTTAGTGGCACCCCCACTCTCTGATTGCTGTCCCCATTATTTTCCATTTCCCTGGTGTCTAGTGGCACCTTCCCATCCTCTGATTGCTGTCCCTGTTTTTTTCCCCATTTCCCTGGTGTCTAGTGGCAACCCCCACTCTCTGATGGTTGTATCCATTCCTGGAAAGAAGAAAACTGTCCCACAACATCTTTTGTTTACAAAACAAAAAGTCCCTCATCATCCCTTCCTTGCGCACTCTGCATTCTTCAACACTGTCTGCATTAATATATTTTTTTGCAATGAATAGATAGATAGATAGATAGATATTCATTGCAAAAAAAAACATCTAGTAATGCATCAGTTAGGGTTTCTATTACAGCAACAAAAGTTTTGAAATTTGATGTTGGACTTACCAACCCTACCCCCCCCCCACTCTCCACACACCAACAGGTGTCAAGGTGTGCCTTTAGGTCATCAACGCTAACTCTCGCCCCATTCCATTTGTAAGGAAGCTAGGATGGTACAGTATAGGAGAATGGGGTGTGAGTTAGGCCCAATGATCCCGAGGAAATCTCTGATGCTTGTTGTTGTGTGGAGAGTGACGGTGTGGGGTGCTAGGGTTGGTAATCCTAACATCAAGTTTCCAAACTTTTGTCACTGTAATAGAAACTCTAACTGATGCATTAACAGAGTTTTTTTGGAATGAATTTCCCTTCTTTTTTGACATACAGATTTAGTCTTTGCCTTATTGGTCCTTGTAAGAACAGATCCAGAAGCAAATGATTTGATACCTTTTATTGAACCAACATAGATGTAACAAAAAGAACAATATGCTTTAGCTTTTGGACCAACCCAGGCCTTCCTCGGAAGCGTAATGACAGTTATTTAGAAAATCCCATACTTTTAACACCCAGATCATGTAGAAAAAAAACAAAAAATTTCCCATTGGTTCAAAATACTCATTTAAAAAATAACACAAGACACATCAGAGAAGAAGAAAAATACCAGTTCAGCTTCAGCTGAAAGGACCTAAAGGTCAGATGTGCTTAGAGCATATAAACATGCAGGGAGTACACTGCACATAAATTAAAATGACTTAGAGATACCTTCAGAGTAAGATAACAACATCTCTAGCATAGAGCTGTATAGCCCAATTATAAGTCAAAACCCACTCAAATTAAAGACATGCTAAAATATGACATAATTGTAAACTGAAGCCACACTTTTCAAAATAGAACTACAAAGTAAATATGCATGCCATGCAAAGCGATTAAAGTACAGTTTCAATAACATGAACATTAGTTTCACACTATACTGAAAGTAAAACTAAGTTGGAAACACTACCCAGCTATATTCTCAAACTGGTTATTATGGTCCAAACTAAATAAATAAACCTTAAAGCCATTGGTGTTATAACAGGAGTTTATACATGATAATAATATGACTGGGTTGGTCCGAAAGCTAAAGCATTTTGTTCTTTATGTTACATCTATGTTGATCCAATAAAAGGTATCAAATCATTTATTTCTGGATTCTTTCTTTTTTGAGAAAGTGTATTTTTACTCATATGTGGTTATGGGAGTGCAGGCTGCTCTGGGCCTTGCACTCCCAACATGCATGCATATTGTAATTGTCTCTGAATTTCATGTGGACATGCAGGGCCACCCGGACCCTGCCCTTCCATCTATACATGAATGTAGAGACATTGTAATGAACTGTCATCTTCTGGTGGGACTACATAAAAGAGGGCCTTGAGCTCCCATTATTGTACAACAGTAGCCCTCTGGGCCTTGTGCTCCCATCTAACCTGAAGCACAGAGACACAGTGCAGGCCTAGATACATTCCAAGTAACCCTTGTCCTGCAAATGTGGCAATATCTCAGTAATCATAGGAACTTCGGAAAAAATTCCACCACAGTTGTAATCAGGACCTAGCAACCTGCACATATGCTTAGTACACTTAAAGGTATACCAAGCTGTGCTTAGTGAAAAATCCATATCTTGAACCACTTCCAAGATATAGCTGCCAAAAGGTACCGCGGTTGCCACAATGTTATCCTATGGGAAAATTTGAAACTTTGGAATGTTATAACTATGGAAATAATGTAAATTTTTTCACCAAACTTGCAAAAGGTACATCTGTGTTACAAGTCCTTCCTACTCTGAAAAATCCTGTCCAAAAGTCCCAACCATTTATTTGCTATGAAGTGGAAAAGAAACTGTTTTTTGGGGGGAGTACTTTCACAATTTGCTAAAGTTTTGCACATTTTGGTGAAAGTTTCATGAAAACTTTCACAAATTTGCAAAAGTGTGTTTGTGAAACCTTTGTAAATTGCAAAAGGTTCACAACAGCACTTTCACAAATTTGAGAACGTTTAGATGAGAAAATTGAAAAAACATATTTCCAGGCATTATTTTAAAAACTAATGTCAGAATCATGTTCCTTGAGCTCTGATTATGGCACACAACTGTTGGTGTTTACTAAGGGGCAGTATTTTTTGAATTACATCATTTTTTAGCCATCACTAACTGAGAACAAGAGAGTGGCAGCACGAAAGTACAAAACCCATTTGCAGCCATAGAAAGTGCTTTCATGAAGTAAAAAGTACTTTTCAGCCGGACATATTTTTTCCCCCCATAGGCTATAATGGGAAACTTTAAACTTTAATAACTTTGAATGGATTAATATTTTTTCATCAAGCCTTCAAAAGGCACATCAGTGACCTAGACCCCATATAGTCTGAAAATTTCACACCACACTCCAAACCATTTGGGTCTTAGCCCTGGACAAAGAATTTGCCAAAAAGTGAGGATTTTTCCCATCTTTTGCTACTCCACGGCTCCGCAACCACACATCCAACCAGAATGAAACTTGCCAGATCCAGAGATCAATGGTACCACATGGCGGATGCAAAATTTCAGGCAAATCAGCTGAAAAATAGAACCATAGCAACAAAGAAGTTGACAGCTGATAAGGACCGCAAGACCCATCCAGTTTGCCCATTTGTTCTACCTTATGAATGTGTCATAGGCCTTTACTCTGTCAATGACCTATCTATTCATACTCATCTGCATTTCTCCCTTATGCCTATCCCATGCCTGTTTGATGCCCTGCACTGTATTCATATCCACCACTTCCTGAGGTTAGGCCATTCCATGCATCCACCACCCTTTCTGTGAAAAGAACTTCCTCACATTACCCCTTAATTGGCTTCTCTATAATCTCATGCTGTATCCTCTTGTCCTGATATTTTTCTTACATTGAAACATGTTGGACTTTCAACTTGTTAATGCCCTTAAAATGTGTGAATGTTTCGATCATATCACCTCTCTCCCTCCATTGCTTCAGGGTGTACATATAGAGCTCCATTAATTTGTCCTCATAGGTTTTCTGATGCAGTCCCTGCACCATTTTGATTGCCCTTCTCTGGACTGCCCACATTTTAATAATGTCCTTCTGCAGGTGCAGCCCTCAGTACTACATGCAATACTCCAGACAGGGCCTAACCAGTGTATTGTAAAGAGGGATTATTACCTCCCTCTTACAACTTGTTATACCCCTACTAATACACCCCAACATCCCTCTAGCCTTACCTACTGCTTTAGTGATCTGCTTGGATGATTTCAGGTCATCTGTGATGATGATGCCCAAGTGTCTTTCTTCCCTTGTGATTGCCAGCAACTCCCCTCCCAACCTATTGGTGGCTTCAGGGTTTCTCTTTCCTATGTGCATGATCTTGCACTTCTTTGTGCTAACCCCTGTTGCCACTCTTCCAACCATTTTGCCAGTTTATCCAGATCTCTTCTCATTCTGCCCACCCCCATCTGGATCATTTACTCTGTTTGCAGATCTTGGTGTCATCTGCAAACAGACAAACCTTACCCTCCAGTCCATCTGCAATGTCACTGATGAAGATATTGAAGAGGACCAGCCCCAGGACTGATCCCTGAGGTACCCCACTGGTGACTTGCATCTCTTCTCACTGTGTACCATTTACCACCACTCTGTTTTCTGCCTGCCAACCAGTTTGCTGCCCAGTTGACCAACTTATGACCCACCCTGAGCCTACCCATCTTATTTATAACTCTTCTATGTGGAACAGTAATAAAAACTTTGCTGAAGCCAAGGTAGGTAACATCAACTGCACCCCCTTGGTCCACCACTCTGGTTACCCAGTCAAAGAAATCTATGAGATTAGTTTGATAGGACCTTCCTGTTGTAAACCCATGCTGTCTTGGATCCTGTGCCCCTATGGATTCCAGGTGTTGCACTATCCTTTCCTTAAGGAGTGTATCCATAATCTTGCCCACTATTGAGGTAAGAGTGACTGGTCTGTAGTTCCCTGCCTTCTCCCTGCTACCACTCATGTGTAGCGGGATCTCTTAAGCTGTTCTCAAGTCTTCTGGGACCTCTCCTGTGCTTGGAGACTCACTAAACAGTTCTGCTAATGGATCTGCTAGTTCCACCCTTAGCTCCTTTAGTACCCTGGGATGTATGCCATCAGGTCCTATTGCCTTGTCCACCCTGAGCTTAGTGATCTCTTGTAGGACCCTTTATTTTGTGAAGGGACTAGTGCACACCTCCTTCCCCCCGTGTCTATGGTGCTGAGCTGTAAGCCTTGTTCTTCCTTCTCCTCAGTAAATACTAAGCAGAAGTATCTATTTAGGATAGCTGTTTTTCTTTGGTCCTCATCCTCCTCCTCACACTTCCCCTTATCCCCTTTGATCTTAGCAATAACCTCTTTGGACTTTCTCCTTTCACTAACGTATCTATAGAAAGTATTGTCCCCTGAACAGTTACAAAGTAATTAAAGTGCAACATTTTTGGTTTAACATAGAAGTGGCCATGCAACCCTAACTATGGTGGCACTACTGTGCCACTATCATATATGTGTGTATATATATATATATATGTAATATATGGATCATCAAAATAATACTACCAAAATGCATGCAAAAAAATCATTGTAATACACTGCAGGTAAAGTGATAATACTATCGTTCCCAAGTGATAATACTATCGTTCAAAACTCGTAATACTATCATTCGAGCTCTGAACGATAGTATTATCACCAAACCAGAACAGCGCAGTCTCAAAACCCTCCAATACCATACACTCAGTGCGTATGACTACCCACAGATCGTGCCTCTTGATTAGACTCAGTGTCTCTGGCGGGCAAAACAGTTTGAAAAATGGCGCCTGTCTCTCGCGAAGGAGAGAAAGTGATCGGTTCTGTCTCCTGCTGACTTTTGCCGCAAAAACTGATTCTATAATCCTGCATACGGCATCACAAGAAACAATTAAAGGTAGGACTGCCTTAAAAATAAGCAGCTCAACAGACACACTGAGGGCAGCGAGCAAGGGCGGGGCGGGGAGGTAGTGTGGAGACGGAGAGAGTCACTTTCTGAGTCCTTCCTCGACGGCCTGCCCTGGAGTCACAGCACCTCACAAACTGCCAAGAAAAGTCGCATCCATATATTACAAAAAATAAAATATGGCGAGTGTCTGTGACTCGGGAATTCGCCATCTCGAGGTTCTCAGGTGAAGGGCCTCTCGACTTCGCTCTCGAGGTTCTCTTGACCCCAGAACCTCTCGATGGTATAATTCCCTTGTAATAGACACTCGCCTATCTAATATTCTTTATATATATATATATATATATATATATATATATATGTGTGTGTGTACTGTATATATATTTATGCAACAGGGGTGGACATAAATGGAGTGTAATAAATGTGTATATCTGAGTAACTGTGTGGATAAATTTATTTATCCACACAGTTACTGTGTGCAAAGTCCTATCTATTACATTGTGCAAATTGCAAAAATTGCGCAAAGTCCACGCTAAGTCGTGCAAAGTCCGCGGAATCCGCACTAATGCCGAATATCTCAGTTTTCATGAAAATGGATATAAACCCCCCAAAAAAGCCTGTTGCATAAATGGAATATGCGGGGTTGACTATGTGATAACTCATTTATGTGATACAGTTGCTAGTGACCTCTCGTAACCATCACTGATGGCTTCGCCACTCCTGAAGTTACTTGAGGTCACTGGCAACTGTAGCAGATAAATGAGTTATCACACAGTCAATCTCCACATATCCCATATATATATATATATATATATTGCAAAAAAAATTCATTAATGCATCAGTTAGGGTTGAAGCAACAAAAGAAGGGGAATGAGGTATTAGGGTTCAGACCCTGACACCTCCCCCCACCCAACCCTAACATCCCACCACCACCCTCCACAGACAAACACATGTCAGAGTGTGCCTTGGAGTCATCACCCCTAACTCTCATTCCATTCAGTGTATATGGAAGCTGAAATGGTACAGTACAGGAGAATGAGGTGAGGGTTAAGCTCGATGACTCCAAGGCACACCCTGACACCTGCTGGACTGCCAAGTGTGGTGGTGGGGTGGTAGGGTTGAGTGGGGGAGGTGTTAGGATCTCAACCCTAACACCTCACTTCCCTACTTTTGTTGCTTTAATCCTAACTGATGCATTAAGGAATTTTTTTTGCAATTAATTTCCTCAATCTTTGAGAAAGTGTAATTGTACCCTTATATGTTTGTGGGAGCATAGGGCCCTTGGGGCCCTGCACTCCCATCAGTCTATAGTGTGCAGTGGTTGTAAAGGGCACTCCATCATGTGGAAGCACAGGGCCCTCTGGGCCCTGTGCTCCAAAGTAACCATAAGTGTATACACATTGTAATCAACCCTCACCTACCTGTGGGAGTGTAGGACCCTCTGGGCCCTGTGCTCTGATCACATTCCCATCACTCCATAATGGTATTCATTTGTGGTAGTGCAGGACCCTAAGGGCCCTGTGCTCCCATCTTTCCATAAGTGTTTAGACATTGTCATGAAGTATCATCTCCCTGTGAGAGCACATGGCCCTCTGGACCCCTCCTGGTCCTACGTAGAGATGCAGTGAATTTAAAATCCACTGGCGAAGTGCACGTGAAGTGGGCACTTTGCATTGCCACTCCACCCTACTGCGTAGAGTAGGCAATGCAAAGTGCTCACTTCGCCTTGTCATTACCACTTCGCGTTGGGCTGAATGATAATGCAAAGTAAGGTGAAGTCATTGATTTCAATGGACTTCGTGTTCCTCATTATGATTCTAAGTGATCCACTTGGTGTTTCAGACTTGGCAGCCCCCTCCACACGTCACATGGCTTACAGTACTGTAAGTCACATGTTCGCTAGCCAGGCAGGAAGAAAGTGAGTCACACAGACAGATTCACTTTCTCCTGTGCAGACTGAAAGAAAGGAATGTGTACTAGAGAGAGGAGTGTTTTGATTGCAGAGGAGGAGAGTTAAAATTTGATAGTTAACCCAACAGCCTTTTTAAAAGCTACATTTTTTTGTCTTTTCTGTACTGTTTTTTACTTAATTTGTTCTTTCTGTAAATTTTATTTTTCTTACCTACTTACTTAGTTGTTTGTGTGTGTGTGTGACTGTGTCTGCGTTGTGCTTATGTCATGAGATGGAGCAGGGTGAGGGAATGTCTGGGGTGGGGACAGCTCTGGGAGAGCATGGTAGTATGCGTCATCGTACCATGCACATGCATGGGGAGCATGGGCGCCCATTTCTGTTGGACAACTCTAAACTTGTGAGTGTCCAACTCCCAGCAGCAGAACCAGCACTGCCTCCTGACTCTGAGGCAGTTCAACCACCACCACCACCAAGTCCAGCACAAGGTCCTTTGGAGCAGGATGTGCCTGTTCCTCCAGGCCCAGGTGTGGATCCCATCAGTACTGTTGAGCAGTGTGAGCAACCTACTGCCAGTTCATCTGGTCCTCCCCTGCCTGTGCCTGGTCCTCCCTGCACCTCTGTTGTTTGGCAGTTTTTTGACTGTGTCAGGGGGGACAGCAGTGTGGTGAAGTGTCACCTGTGTGTGGTGGAGGTGCACCGTGGCCCTCGGGGGAGTCACCTGGAGACTGGAGGCCAACATACCCACATGCTTAATCACCACCAGTTGGAGTGGCAGGCTGCCACAGAATGGACCATGACTGCACCTACTGTCCATTCCATGACAGAGGGTGCCACTGTGCATAGCGGCATCCCTAAGAAGAGGAGGGACACATCAGCACCTGTTGCTCCACCAGCACCCCCACCTCCACCACCACCACAAAAACTGCTATTCTCACCAGCACTGGACAACATTTCAAAGTCATCATGATCCTCCACCTCATCATGCCTGTAGTAATCCTCTGCTCTTATTACCGCATTACTGCACATGTTTAATTTCCTACTGGGCTTAACAGTCATGGAAGGGGATAACATGCTGGCTATGGTTGCAGCCGGTGATACAGGTGAACGCCCAGGTCTGATATTGGCTGCCAGCTTGTGCTGCGTCCACAGAGCCAAGTGCCTATTCTTAAGATGCGTATGCTGTCCTCCTGTCCCAAGATGGCTCCCCTTTTTACCTCCACTCACACACACATGCCAAACCTGGCAGATTGCAACTGAATAATCATTTGCATCTTGAACAAAAAAATCCCAAACAAGAGACTGTGATGCTCTGCTTTTAACATGTCCATGATGATGTGGCTTATTTAAGTCTGTTATTTTAAGCACTGAAGTGGGGGGGCACATGATGTTTCTGGCACTGCACATCTGAACTGCAAGTGACCACCATGACTACCTATCATATTGAGTACTGGGTCATCATCATCATCATCATCATCATCATCCACTAAAACTGGTAACAGTAAATCACAAGTTTTTACAGGGGGAGATTCCTGCAAACAGATTCAGACACAGCCACTTTTAATTTCTTTTTCTCTGGTTCCCAACTGGGGTCAATTAAATGATCATCATATTCATCAACATCACTGTCAGACACATCCACATCTTCTGCTTGGATGCTAACATGTGGACTGCATGTTGCAACAACAGCACCATCATCATCATCAGCATCATCACATTCATCATCAGCATCTACACCACCATCACCTGATATTTTTTCTCCACACTGTGAATCACTGTTGCATGGAAAATGAGTGACATTAAGTGCCATGGTGCATGGAATATCATATTGCATGCTATCTTTGGCATGATCATCAGAATCAGGTTCAGTTAATGGGATGTTACTGGGAGGTATGACATCATCTACGCTGTCACTCACTTGCACTGCTTCACACTCAATATGTTTGGATACGGTACACTGGTCAGAATTAGAACTTGAAGCAACAATGACAATACTACCTCCACCACCACTCACACCAATAACACTAACACTACTGGCTGGAAAAACTTCATCTCCTCCAACTATCAGTGAAACTACTGATTGGGCTGTAAAAAACATTGCAGGAGAAATTCCTTTCCTCACATCAGCAATGCACTTCTCCATCCACATACTAATACCACGCCCACAGACCCTCTTACTGCCAACATTGCCATGGCCAGAAACAGCTTTACTTGCACGTCTCTTTGCAGGCATTTTGGGGGATCAACCACAAATATTATTATCAAATTCAGATTTTGATACGTTCACTTTCTGACTGGAGGGTCGCTAGTCACTAGCTGGATGTGAAGCAAAATAAACAACTGTGGCTTCAGCAACAGATAAGGGACTACTTTGTTGTGACACTGTCAAGGAATTAAAACAACTTCAGTAACCAGTGGTGCTGATGGGGTCACAAAAACAATCCAGTCTGGTAAAAAAGCACCTTTTCAATGTGAGGGGGGGCAATGAATACAGACAGTACTGATTTTTACGGCACTACAAGCAGCAACACTAAGAACAGAGAACACGATTGCAGTACAAAATCAGGCAACTGCAGTGGATAGCTGTTTCACACTGCTGCGCTTAGTTGCACTTACACTGATCTATGTCACAAATTTTAAAAGGTGTATTATATTTGATGGACGCAGCACTGCACACACAACACAGAACACTTTGCGTACAATGCTGAATGAGGAATGCGATGCAAATGCAAAAGTTTAGGGTACTCAGTGCCACGTAATGTAAATTTGTAATTTAAACAACCTGACCTTATGAAATGCTGCACCACATTCACACAACAAGCAGCAAGAAAATTTGTACTATCACTGACAATTTTACTATGTGTATAGTAACACAGTCAGTTATATAACAAAAATATTACCAAAACACAAAGAAATCACTAGTTCTTCAACTTAAATCTACCTACACACAGATATGCCCCTCCTCCACACAGCACACTTCACTGTCTTTCTCCACATACACTCAATGTTGTAAATTTACATTCAAAATCCACACAGAAATAAAAATGCTCAATGATGTGAGCACAGGAGGGTTTCCTACAATTGATGAACTACAGTTGGATGCCCCCCAAAAAAGCAAAAATGCTTTTTGAACAACTTTTAAAAGATTCCTACAGACAGATATCAGAGCACACTGTCTCCTACTCCTTCCTACTCATACTACTTCAAACTGAGGCTGTGCAGATCAATATAGAGCCCATGTGACCTGAACTCCCATGAATCACTGCAAAATCCTCCTTCAGAGCTCAAAAACATGGCGAAGTGTGGCGAAGTGAATTGCCACCAATGTACTTCGCCTTAAAAATTGAAAGAGAAGTGACCAGTGGAGGTGGAGTAACATGAAGTCGCTGTTTTCAATGCACTTTGCATTCCTCATTATAATGCGAAGTACTCCATTTCATGCTGAGGAGCACTCTGCGAATCTGCCTTTGCTCCGAAAATCACTTCGCGGAGCGGATGGAGCCCACTTCGCCCACCACTAGTCCTATGCTCCCAGTACATCATAATTGAGGGCACTGCACACCTAGTACTGCATAATGGTATCCATATGTGGCAGTGGAAGGCCCTCTTGGCCCTGCGTTCCCATCTACCTATAATTGTAGAGATGCAGCACAGGTCTAGAGACATTCCAAGTAACCACTGTGATATAAATTGCACAATATCTCAGTAAGCTTTGGCACATAAGGAAAAATTCCACCACAGTTGTAATCATGGTCTGACAACCTGCACACATGCTTAAAACACCTAGAGGTGTACTAAGCAGTGTTTAGCAAAAATCTGTATATCTCAAACCATTTTCGAGATATATGCACCGAAAGGTACTGCATCCACCACAATGTTATCCTGAGAAATTTCCAAAATTTTAAATGTTATAACTATTAAAGTAATTTAAATGTCATCACCAAACCAGCAAAAGTCACATCTGTGTGGCAATCCCTTTCTACCCTGAAAATTTCAGCAATTAACTCCAAACCGTTTCTTTGCAGCAAAGTGGAAAAAAAACAGTAAAGTTTAAAAATCCCTTTTTGTAAGCTGCCAAAATCCCTTTTCATGAGTTGAATCCCTTTTTGCAAGCTGTCAAAATCCCTTTTCATCATCGAATCAATTTTTGAGAGGTATGACCATCTGGTCGTCATGTCATGAGAAGGGATTTGACAGCTAACGAAAAGGGATTGGCTTGCAAAAAGTGATTTTGATAGCTCACAAAATGGATCATAAAAAATAACCCCTTTTGTGATCTGTAAAATCTCTTTCACAAGTTATCAACTTTCATGAGCTGTCAGAATCCTTTTCACAAGTCATCCATTTCGTGAGATAGGGCCATCTGGTCACCATCTCACAAAAAGGGATTTTAACAGCTCACAAAAAGGGATTTGAAGTGAGTCACAAAAAGGGATTTTTAAATTAAAAAACAAGTGTTTTTTTGACCAAAGTAAAGCAAACCAAAGGCACAGAAGTATGCAGGATGTCCCTATGAACAAAACCCATACTTAAATGTCTACAAAAGACATCCCTGGGACAAGTAATAATGTTTTGTTTTTGAGGAAACATGAAAACAAGATGGTGCCTCGTGAAAAGGGAATTTTTTCTCACGAAGAGGGATTTTATAAATCTCTGTGAACTGTCAAAATCCCTTTTCATGAGTCCAAATCCCTTTTCACAAATGTGCATCTATCCAAAAGACTGAAATGAGCATGCTCAGAAACCAAAATTTCAAAATTCAATAACTTTAGAATGGTTTAATATTTTTTTTCATCACACCAATGCTGGCCTGCTCTTTGGATCAAGCCCTTTCTGATCTGAACATTTCAGACCAAAATTACAAATGGTGTGACCACAGCGTGATGAGGAAAAAAACAGCAAAAAGTGGCAAAAAGTGACTTTTACAATTTGTTCACTGTGCGCTGCACATAAACTGCATATGTGATAAAAATGGAACTTGGCACATCAAGAGATCTACCCCATAGGACAGAGCATACCAAATTTCATGAAAATCCATTAAAGGGTTTTATATATATATATATATATATATATATATATATATACACACACACATACACATACTATATATATATATATATATATATATATACACACATATATCATTGCAAAAACTTTGTTAATGCATCAGTTAGGTTGAAGCTAACAAAAGTAGGAAATGAGATATTAGGATTGAGCCTAAACTCCCTACCCTTCCACTCTCCTCACTCCCATTCTCATACACCTACAGGGGTGTGCAATGTCATTAGCTAAATCCCTCACCACATTCCATGTGTAGAGACTTACATGCTACAGCATAGGGCAGAGTTAGACCTAATGAACCCATGGCACACCCTGATGCCTGTTGGTGTGTGGAGGATGGGGAGGTGGGATGGTAGGGTGAGGGGTTGGATCTCAACCCTAACATCTCATTTCCCTACTTTTGTTGCGTCAACCCTAACTGATGCATTAACAAAGTTTTTTGCAATCAATTTCCTTACTTTTTCAGAAAGTGTAATGAAACTGCTAAGTGGTATGTGTTGGTGGGAGTAAGGGCCCTCTGGGACCCACTCTCCCTTCAAGCTGCCAATTGTTTGCATAATAATTTGTGTCTGTGGGAATGTTGGTCCTCTGGGCCCTGAGCTCTGAATTACACATAACAATGGAGCTATACAGTAGCCCTATAGGGCTGAAAATGAACTCTTGTAACACTAATCTGCCAATATCTTAGTAACCATAGCAGCTATGAAAAGAATTCCACTGCAGTTGTAATCATAACTTCAAAATCTCCATGCTTGCTTAGATCACCAATGGTGAACTAAGCTGCCTGGAGTGAAGAATCCATATCTCACATCTTTTCTTAGATATGGGCACCGAAAGTCACTGTGGGATGTTATCCTATGGGAAAAATCTCAACTTTGTTATGGCATATCTATGAAACCAATTCAATTTTCTGCACCTAAACAGCATAATTCACATCTCTGAGACACTCCCTTTATACCCTGCAAATTTCAAGTAAAACAAACAAACAAATCATTTATTTACAATGCAATGGGAAAGTTTAAAAATTCCTAGTTCATGAGGTGACAAAATCCCCATTTACGAGGTCAGTCCCCATTCAAAGCTGTCAAAATCGCTATTCACAAGAAATCCTTGCTCTTCAGATTTTGGCCATCTGGTGTGGAAGTTGCGATCAAGGATTTTGTCTGCTCACAAAAGGGGATTTGCTTGCAAAAGGGGATTTTGACAGCTCACAGATGTGGATTTTGTTACCTCATGAACAAGGATTTAAAAAAAATCCCCTTTTGGTGATTCCACATGAACGAGGATTTAAAAAAAAATCCCCTTTTGGTGAGTTGTCAAAATCCCCTTTTGCGAGTCAATTCCCTTTCGCAAGGTGACAAAATCCACATTTGTGAGCCAATCCTTGTTCATGAGAAGGGACATCTGGTCTGGAAATGACAATCAAGGATTTTGTCAGCTCACCAAAGGGGATAGGCTCACGAAAGGGGATTCTGACACTTCGCTAAGTGGGATTCAAAAAGCAATCTCCTTTCATGAGCTGTCGAGATCCCCTTTCATGAACTGATCCTTGTTCATGAGATAGGGCTATTTGGTCCCTAAGTCATGATCAAGGATTTTGTTACCTCACAAAAGGTGATTGGTTCGCTAAAGGAGATTTTGCCACCTCATGAACGAAGATTGGAAGCGAGTCATGAAAAAATCATTTTAAAATTTAAAATGGACATTTTTTACCAAAATGAAGGAAACCAAAGGAATGGGTTTGTAGAGGCTGTCACCCTGAACAAAACCCATGCTTAATTTACAAAAGAAGACATCCATGTGGCAAGCTACAACATTTTGTTCTGGAGAAAAATGAAAACAAGATGGCAGCTCACAAAAGGGGAATTTTCCCTCATGAACGGGGATTTTATAACCCCCCTTTCATGAGGTGAGAAAATCCTTGACTGCTAACCCAATCCCTTTTCACAAAACATACATATAAATCTCAGACTGAACTGAGCATGATCAGAGCCTGAAAATTCAATATTGTGTAACTTTTGAACAGATTAATATTTTTTTCACCATACTAATGCTGGATTGTTCTTTGACCAAACCTCTTTCAACCCTGTAGACTTCAGACCACAATTCCAAATGGTGTGGCCACAGCATAATGGGCAAAAATTAGCAAAAATGGGCAAAACAAGCAAAAAACACTTTTTTTGGCACTTTGTTGCACGGAAACGAAGTCCAATCAAAACACAACTTAGCAATTCAAGAGATCTTCCATACGAGACCATGCATTATGAATTTTGTGCAAATCTGTGGAATGGTTGAAAGTTATTAAGGTGCAAAATTTGGGGTTTGTCATTAAATTGCCTACTCAAGCTTAAATATAGTGGCGTGACTGCACCACTATTATCTCTCTCTCTCTCTCTCTCTCTCTCTCTCTCTCTCTATATATATATATATATATGTATATGCAAAAAGCTTTGTTAATGTACCGTTTAGGGTTCAGCCTATACTGACAGTAGGAATGTGGTTTTAGGGGTTCCAACCTTAAAACCCTTACCACACCTCTGAAGCAAATCAAGGGTTGAGTCTTCCTTGGCATTGTCAACTTTAAAGCTCACCCCATTCTTTACACTCATAAAGCATACACACCTTTGTGCATTACATCTGAGCTTTCTTGCTACCACAATGGGATGAGCTTTAGGGTTGACAACACCAAGGAAGATTATATCCCTGATTCACTCCATGGGTGGAGGCAGGATTTTAGAGTTGGAAACCCTAAATCCACATTTCCCTACTTTTTTCACTGTTTGCTGAACCCTAAATGGTTCATTAACAATGCTTTTTGCAAAGAATTTACTTACTTCGGAGATTTCTGCTGCATCATGTAGTCAGATGACAATGTAAGTCTTAACAGAAGGTACATACACAGTTGCCAGATAATGTGGATCCAACAGATATGTGTTCTGTGGTCTTACTGGCATTTATGTGGTGGGTTAAGTACTATGGCTTTGATTCACAGTTCCTCTAGATACATAAACTGGCTACAGTCCAATAAATAGGTGAAGAGGAGAGCTCTCCATGCTACTTAGTATACCAAGCCTTCAGTAATATGTTACATACCAGGTAAAGTCCAACCCTATCTCACTCTGCTCTGGTTCAAACAGGTTACTACATGGGAATAACAAAAAATAAAAAAAAACAATAACTATATATATATATATATATATATTTGCAAAAAACAATGTTAATGCATCAGTTAGGGTTGAGGATAAAGCAACAAATGTAGGGAAATATAATGTTAGGGATTACAACCACAAAACCCTGCCCCACTCTAGAAGTGAATCAGTGGACAGGCATAAGGGAACATTGGGTGGGGTGGAGTGGGAGTGATGAAAAGCCATTGATCACTATAGGTCAGTGACTGCATACAAGTTTGGGGCTTATGGGCAGACTAGATGGGCCTAGCGGTCCTTATCTGCCAACTATTTCCATTTATCTATATAGGTATATAGGGGTGGAGTCTTCCACAGGGTTGTTAACCCTAACACTCACCCCACTGCAGTAATAGAAAAGTTAAGGTGTGATGGAGAAAGGCATGCATGTTTCATGAGTTCATACAATAGGGTGAGTGATGGGAATGAAAACCCCAAGGAAGACTCCACCCCTCATTCGCTTCTGGCATGGAGCAAGGGTTTTAGGGTTGTAAACCCTAACATCATATTTCCCTATGTTTTTCACTTTATTCTCAACTCTAACTGATGCATTAATGTAGCTTATTGCAAAGAATGCCCTTACCTTTTTATATAGTGTAATCATAGCCTTATTTGCCTACCAGTCTTTAGTTTTTGAGATAGAGTAATCATATCTTTATTTGCCTGTTTGGGCCCTGTGCTCCTATCCATCCATATATGCATATATGTATGTAGATGTGGAAGGGCCCTGCACTTCCATTTACAGGGCAACAGTGACCAAACTGCCAGCATAGCCATCTTATTAATTCAGCTTATGCACCTGGTATAGAAAATGTTTGAATCCCTGCCAAAATGAAATTCTGCACAACTGGAATGCTGTTTTGTGCCACAGGTGCTAAATCACATTTTGCCCAGTATTTGAAATTGATAGCTGTGACATACATGAGGTGGGGTAATGAGAAGGCAATATTGAAAATATCAGGTCTAAACATATACAATTTCTAAAGTTACAAGAGCATGTAGCAAAATTGCAATGGATAGGCATAACTTTGCCATTTTTACATATTTTGACTCCAAATTTTCAACATAGCCTTCTTATGACCCCACCTTATGGAGAAGGGCAGAAAAAATGACATTCATATTGTTTACAAGGTGGAGTCCTCATAAGGCCATGTTAAATATTTGGTTTAAAGCTGTTAAAAAATGTCTGAGTTATGCATAAAAGTTGAAACCCCATTAAACTACATTTAACCACTTTAACCTTAGTTTTCCGTATTGCATTCACTGGTTCCAGCAGCAAGACGTGTCTTGATTGGAGAGTGTATCTTAAACCTGGGACCTGTTCAGGTGAGTGAGAGTGTGTAGGGGTGTACTGGAGGGTGTGAGGTGGTGGGTGCTGAGTAGGAGGTGGGAGTTGGGGACTGATTGACAAGGGAATTTTTTTGGGGGTGATTGACGAGGGAACTTTTTTCAGAAAAAAAACTGATGGATGTTTTTTGTTTTCTTACAGGGACTGACACTGATGGAGGGGTGGTGGACAGTGTAACTAGGCACCAGGAACATAAACGATAGCATGGTGAAGATGATCAGAGAAGTGCAGAGGGGAGATGGACCACTGGTCCACCAATAAATATTATTTACATTGGCAATGGTGATTGGAGAATGAGGGAGCAGAAATGGACCACTGGACTACCAATAATTATTATTTACACTGGGGACAATGATCAGAGAATGGGGTAGGGGAGGGATCACTGGACTACCAATACATTGTATTTACATCAGGGATGGTGATTGGAGAATGGAGAAGGGACCACTGGACTACCAGTAAATATTATTTACATCGGGGATGGTGATTGGAGAACAAGGGAGGGACCACTGGACTTCCAGTAAATATTATTTACATTGGGGACTGTGATCAGAGAATGGGTGAGGGACCATTGGACTACCAATGCATTGTATTTACATTTGGAATGGTGATCAAAAATGGGGGAAGGAAGGAGCCACTAGACTACCAGGGAATATAATTAAAAACATTGGGGAGAATATCAGAGAATCGGGGACAATAGAGGGCCCACTGGACTACCAATAAATTGTATTTATATTGGGAATGGAGACTGGAGAATGGGGGAGGGGTAAGGACCACTGGACTATCAACTAATATATATTATTTTATTCAGGGGATGGAAATCAACAGGCAGGGGCTGCAACTACACACCAGGAAGCTATGACAGTTTGAACTGTCATGGACCATTACTCTTCACAATCTTTACAATTAGAACAGTAAAGTTAGAACTTAACTGCACATGGTTATTTTTCAGTTGAACTGTCCTTAACTAAGTGAGTGAGTGAGGGGTGAAATTATTCTTGCCACACTAACTGATATTTAATAATAATAATGCAATAATAAATCTTTATTTATAATGTGCCTTTCAAAATACCAAGGTGCCCTTACAAAACAATTAAGTAAGCAGCAATGCCAAATATACATACTTTATAAATATTATAAAATGTTGGTAAAAATACAGTTTAGTTATTGAGAGTATGCCTGATTTTACAAAAAGGGTTTAAGGGCCTGTTATTTACAGTGTTGATTTTAAAATACTAAAAAAAAAATCCAACAAATTATGTAAAGGAGACCTAATTACAGGTTTTCTTCATTAGTTACAAGGCAGTACTTGAGAAGGAAAACATTGTTAAAAGTGGAAATAAAAAAACAAGATGGCTGACATCACAAACAGTATTTATCTGATCATGAACAATAAATCCTTAACAATTAACAGTTCAAACTGTTTTCTTTGTATTCCCATATTGCAGCAATCAGAAAAATCTTGTTGATTCAAAAATGGTAACATATTTTTTCACCAAACCTTCCAAAGGCACACCCAGGGCACATACCCATCATCCCTGAAAATATCAGGAAAAATGTAACACCATGTGGGCTGTAGATCATGGCAAACAATCCCATTTTAGTTATGGGAATTTTTTTTTTTGTCACTTCATATCTCAATAACCATACAGGGTGCCATCACAAAACTGTTCACATCTTGCGACTCTGGCAAAATGACTGTGCATGCTAAATTTTAGACTATTTTGTCAAAGTATGTAAAAGTTATTGAGGTGCAAATTTTAGGATTTAACATTGAATTGCCGTAACAACCCTAACTATAGTGGCACTATCATGTCACAGTAATATATATCTGACTGACCTGATGTCAGTTCACTGAAATATAACATCTTGGGAGCATTGAGAGATTAAATATAGATTTGCTCTCATTTTTAAACACGTTTTCAGATGGCTAACACATATGTGGGGAATGGTATTTCTATATTCTGACCTCTAGAACAACTTCCAATTTGTTTAACATTCCTTGTAAAAAAAAAAATAAATAAAAAACAAACAAAAAACAACATTAACAAAAAAAGCAATACGTGACTCAGGAGTAAAAATAGGGCTAGCAATGAGAAAGTGCATGGACTCAGATCTTGATAGCTTGCATTTTTATCTCATCACATACTAGAGGTGCCAACAATCACTAATGTGTATGCAATGCAACACTGGATGCTTATTTTCAGAGTTTTCATCAGAGAGTCAGTTGCCAGATCCTTAGCAAACAAAAACAAATTTTCTATAACCTCCCCTCATTAGACAGGATAGACATACAGTTGTTATGAAGAAAGATGTTAAAGGCTCTGCAGTTGTGATCTTAAATCATGAGGCCTATATTAATAAAGCCAACAGGTAATTAACAAATTACCCTACTACAGTGAACTGACAAATGATCCAGCTACACATTATACCAAAGAACTATGGGGCATTATCAAATCATTTCCTAAGCATGCCCAGGACAGAATAACTGATCTCATCCCTGGTGACCCTAGGCCAGTAACATTCTACATCCTGCCTAAGATCCATAAATCTGGGAATCCTGAGAGACCTATAATATCTGGGAATCTCTGGGTTTATAGAAAACATTAAAAAAATGCTTGTCATGGAAAGGGACAGTTAGAGTCAGGACACCTCACATTTTTTGCTTAAACTGTCTGACTGTAGGGATTTGCTACCTAATACCATCTTAACTACTATGGATGTGAACTCTCGTTACACTAATATCCCAGATAAGGATGGCATATTTGCATGTGTTAAATACCTACAAGAAAAATGACAGCATCATGCTATCCACCCTAAATTCATTGCAAGACTTATTTTATTCTGACCCAGAACAACTCCTGTTTTCATTATAAACATTATTTTCAGACTATTGGAACAACAATGGGCACCAGGATAGCTCAAAAGCATGCCATGTTTTTTCATGGCAAATTTGGAGGAGGATTTCCTGAAACATTGTACACATAAACCACCTGCTTACTTCTGATATATTGATGATTTATTTATAATTTGGACAAAAGGTATACAAACACTCAAATTATTTCATCAGGATCTTATCTCCCTCAATCCTATAAAACTTTCCCTGGAATACTCTGACATCAGTGTTAATTTCCTGGATACCACAGTTACCATCAAAGAAGGAACCATTCGAACCTGTGTTTACAAGAAACTGACAGACAGACAGAGATACACAAAAACAGGAATCACCCTAAGCACACTAAACAATTGATAATACACAGTCAAGCACTTCACTGTCACCGAATCTGCTCAAGTGAAGAGGACAGAGATAAACATTTGGTCATATTAAAAACAACATTTATTGGGCAGGGACACTCCATCTAGAGAAATTGACAGAGCTGTGGAACTTGCCATTATTGTGCCAAGAGAACAACTCCTTCATCATCAAGAAAAGGCCACCACCAACCGGATACCCTTGGTTGTTACATACAGTCCTTATCTGGAGCCCTTACGTAAATTCATCATGGACCTCTAACCAATATTCAGTGAGGGTGACACCTTGAAATGTATCTTCCAAGAACTACATTTACTGTCTTTCAAACTGCCACCTAATTTATCTAACCTGATTGTCAGGAGAAAACTTATACATGATGAAAACAACAGAACACTAGGTGGCACTAAACCTTGCAGTAGTCCAAAATATAAGACATGTAAGCATATTTCCACCTCAGATTCTATCAGCATTCCCCAGAATAAAGAATTCAAGATACAGTGGAAACATACATGTACATCTAGGAACATTGTTTATTTCATCCAATGCAAGAAATGTCCACATACAGGTTATGGGGGGGAAACTGGACAACACCTTCAAACTTGAATGAACTCACATAGACATGACATTAAAATGAAAAATACTGTAAAATCAGTGGAACAACACTTTTCTCAGTCTGATTACTTAATTTCTGACTTGTCTGTCCTAGTTCTTAATGGGCACTTCAGGAATGTACATGAGATGCGAGAGCATGAGGTCAAATGTATTTACTTTCTTAAAACATCTAGTTGTGGTATGAATATGGACCTTGGTTTTTTGACCCATTATACAATCTGAACTTCAACTGTTTTTTTTTTTCTCAAGTTCACACACAGACATACTGCTGTGCTGAACACACACACACACACACACATATGCACGCACACTCACTCTCTCTCTCTCTGGTTTTTTTTTCAGAATTATCATGTCCAAATGCATTCCATTTTGTTAGAATTTGTAGGATTGGCCTGTTCTCTGGTTTCAGCTTATGCCTTAAATCATATATATATATATATATATATATATATATATATATATATATATATATATATATATATATATATAAGATATCCATGTCCAGATGTGAAGGGTTTTAATAATTCTGGTTTGAGCTTCTCAGGTATCATTCCTTAACTGCCATGTTTCCAATAAAGGACCTTGTGTAGTCTGAAAACTTTAAAGAATTTGTAAAAATTATTTATTAGTCCAATAAAAGGTATCAAACCACCCATTTTGTTTATCTTAATGTATCACTGTAATTGATTTTTATTTGCAATTGCATTGTCTGAAGTAGAATCAGCTATCGGTTTGTGCAGAGCCTGTAGTTTTTTTAATTAATTTTGTTCACAAATGCCTACAGCTTTGACGTACATCATTCTTTACACATTCAAGCCTGGCAGTACAGTATATTGTGTTGCTGTTGGTAAGCTTGTGGACTGCATAAAAGGGGAAAAAATGACAGAACAAAAAGCTAAAAACTACCATGATCAGCATGATCATATCCAAACCACACTTGTTCCTGCACTCAAAGGTTGATGTCCCCAGCACCACCACAGCAGTTTGTGTGGATGTTTTTGGGCAGGTGGCTTTAATGTCTCAGTGATCATTATATGGTTAATGATGTCCACTTGACACTCAACCAGCTTGATTTCTACAAAGTGGAATTATTTGCTACAGTATGCCTATACTTCGATGCACATGCTAGAGGTAACATTTAATATTAAATATAAATAATCTTTTCCCATCTCCAAACAAGAACTACTAAACTGGTGCCTTTGTGTAGTTTAGTTGTTCTGCCAGAATAAGCACTGACCCATCTTTATTCACCAATCCCCCACTTCCTTTACTTCATCTCTGCTGGACTCAAAAGTATAAGGCATCAGGGTTAATGTGTATTATTGAACTTGCACCAATGAAAAATAATCTGGCAGTTTTGTAGACTGGGGATGGTCTCCTATGTTAACTTCAGGGTTTAAAACTCACCGTGCTGTAATGTGTACAGGTCCTTAGTTAGCATGGACCAAATAAACTGATATAACATTTAAAATGAGTCAAGTTTTTTTTTTCTAGCAATCTAATTGTACATGCTTTGCTGAAAGATCATGTGCACATAGCATGCAGTCTTGAGAAAATGTCATTATGACATTAACTGTTGCAGGAGAGTAAAGCTATGAGTCCGGCTATGCTATGTAGCTGCCTTCCGCTACAGGGAGGCAGCTACATAGCATAGAAGATGCTACTACCTATCTTAGACTACTGTGATATAGTCTACAGTGCTTCTCACAAGTCTTCCCTATCCAGATTGGACACCCTTTTTAACTCCTTCTGTTGTTTCACTCTGTACTCCTCCCCTACCCATCACTGTGATCTTTACCGCTCACTGGCATTTCCCCTCACTAGAAAGCCATCGCCACCTTCACTTTGCCAAATTTGTGTCCAAATTTTGGTGCAGCTCACTCACCCCATATATTTCCTCCTCCTTCTCCATCCTTCCCTCTCCAGCCCACTGTCTTCATTATTTTGACTCCTGTCTGCTGGTAGTCCTCTGCCGATCAACTGTGGTTGGGCAGACGGCCTTCTCTCATCGTCACCCTAAGTTATGGAATGCTCTTCCACATGAAATTCGGCACTCTTCCTCGTCTTAATCTATCTTATCTGAACTGCACAACATCTTCACAGTAACTGTACCTGTGTTTAATCCCTGCCTCTCCCCTTTATCTAATTTCTCACCTTTACCATCTTCATCAAATCCCTTATCTAATTCCTTGCACCTATATTCCCTTGGTTCACTCTCTCAGAACTTTATGCCTTCTCCTTCCCTCCCCTCCTCCTCTCCTTCTGCCACCTACTCCAGCTGTCAGATTATCTGTTATCCTCCTCGGACTCACTGTGTAATTTAGCACTTAGCCCAGATCTCTCTCACAATAGTCTCTGCATTATTGCTGTTTTTTATTTGTAATTGCACTTATTATATATATTATGTATATTACTTCTGTATTTCTAAACCTTGTTATAATGACTTGACACTCTGTTAGAAAAAAAATGTTATTGCATGTTTGGATGTATACCTCCCTCTTCCCACTTCCCCAGGATGCACCATGAGATAAGCAACTTGTTGTTCAGTTTCCCCTTCCTGGTGAAATGTTTCAATAAATAAATAAATTCCCCAAATTTTGTTTAAATAAAAGAAGTATTCCTACTTTGTGCTGGTGTCTTATTTTTAGTCACCTCTGTTCTCTGAGCTGACCTGAATTCTTCATGAAACCTGAGCTGCTGATAGCGCATCATTCATGGTTTTAGGAATGAATCACATTTGTAGGGATGTGGTGCCCTCTGGTGGCCATAATATGAATAGCGTGTCTTTCAGTAGTGGAAATGCTGACTGTCTTCCGCATTGCTAGTGACACTTGTCATTTCTATGTGCAGTTTTAATGAAAATTATTTCTCAAGGGGGCTGTAAGTTAGCGACTAGGGTTCTTATGAATGAATAGAAAACTGGGAGAAAAACACAATATATTATAATGACTGGAGTACATGCAGCTCCACACACTATGTCCTATGTAACCTCTTATGCAGATCTGTACAAAAATCTGTACACCAATCATCTAAAATCATGCCACTGTTATCACTTGAATCTTCTTCACTAGTTGCCACTTCTGATGAATTAGACTCAGACAAGTGGGGATGAACTAATGGTTCAAATACAGACGCCCAGTTGTACTATGAACCATTATGTGTCCAGACTCCTCACTATCCTCTGACATCCTAAGACAGAAAAATGTATCAGTGACAGAGCAATTAATTTGATGTATTCTCTGGTATAAATTAATTTCTTTCATCCACAGTAATGACAGATCCTCAGCATAAACAACAATTCAGAGAGGCAGAAACATTAGCGCTAAGCTACTGGAGACAGGCCATGGTAATCAGATATGCAAATTAGGACCACACATGACACTGAGAGTGAAAGCTTTAGCTTTTATGCTAGCCTGCAGACTGAACGTGAGAGCATCAGATGCTATAAAGAATTGAACACAAATACTATGAAGTATGATAAACTTGGCTTTTAATCTGAAAGGTACAATTTTAGAAATTTAAGATATAATTTTATACTTTAAGAAAAAAGATTAATACATTCATTTACGGAGAACATTTGGCCATAATCTTTAATATTGGGGGGAGGTGGAGTTGAATCGTATATACTTACTGTTTTTGGATTCTGGTATATTCTGATGGCCTCTTAAACCCAAATATACATTTGCTGATGACATACTGATGTGCCACCCTTTATCTTCTAGATGTGCACCACCACTTTCAACAATCCATTCTGGTAGTATATTTCTGGTTCACTTGTGGCAATGGTGGAGGCACCACTAGACACCAGAGAAACAGTACCTCACTGCTATGCATGAAGCCCGCAGCATGAGTTCCAGCTGTGGCTCCAGAAGTCAAGAAAATCCAGCTGTTCACATACAGAGAATGAAGGTGACTGGCTCATCCCTCTAAGCTGGGCACCCTAAATTTTGGGTGCCCAGAAAAAATATTTGTGGCACCTTTTCAAAGAAACAAACACCATAATCTTGCTAAACAGGTCCTGTTCAGCTAGGTTCAGGTGTTTTTTATTTTACTTTTAAAGACATTATTTTTTATGTATTTTAAATGTTTGTAAGTTTAAACATTAACAAGAAAATGGCCATACAAAAAATGATTTTTTCCTCACAAAAAAGGATTTGCCCCATACTTAAAAGGATCCTGTTTTGTATTGACCAAATTCTTTCTTTGTTCCAAGCAGCTATCCAAAAGACTATACTGACTACTGAGCATGCGCAGAACCAAAATGCTAGAATTTGCTAAGTTTAGAATGGATTAATACTTTCTCACCAAACAAGTGAAAGGCACATCTGTGGGCCAAGCCCATACAACCCTGAAAATTTCAGATTAAATTTCCAAACCATCTGGGTGCAAGGCAATGACAAAAAAAAAACTGCATTTGTTTATGTTTTTTTACTATCCACATCTCAGAATCTGCACACCCGAGCAGAACAAAGCATAGCACATAAAGAGATCTACCCCATGTGATCATGCAAGCAAACATTTGTGCAAATCCATTGAATGGTTGCAAAAATATTAAAGTGCAAAATGTGAGGTTTAACATAGAAATCCCTGCTCAATATAGGACAGCGCCAGTATAATTTATATAAATGCACCAGCTAGGATTCAACTTAAAGCAACAAAAGTAGTAAAATGCAGTGTTCGGGTTTCCAACCAAAACTTCCCACCCCCCAAAGCAGCAAAAAGACAACACCACACAAGCAACCACAAACAGCAATCATCAGTTAAGACAAACAAGCATACAACTGTTTCCAGATGACATAAATGCAGTAGCGGACATGAACACAGGTGTTCCAGGCAATCTGGTGGATTCAGTTAACAAGTTCAGGAACAACAACAGGAAAAAACTGCATGCAAGGCAAAGGATAATAACTGTATAATCTAACAGATAAATAAATGAATGAGTGAGTTTATTGTTAGACTTTAACAGCCATCAACAATTAAATATAAAAAGAATACATTTATATATGTCTTTGATAACCGTGTAGGTGGACAGATCCATAAGGACCGATTTCAGCCACAACCAGGGCCCCAAAGAGAGGCAGCAAGGTGGACATTGGAAAATTGTACAAAAGTGTACATCCAGCAGTAATACAAGTACTTGTAAGGACAGTGAAACAATTAGAACACTGAGAAGTAGTGACTGGGTAACAAAAAGAAGGTCTAGGTCTACAGATTAATAAAGTATGTACAATTACACAGAACAAAAAGCTTATTTACAATAGTTCAGCTGTCAATACATTTAGACAGGGTTGCTAAAAAAATAGACTATAATACAGCAGTTTATTTTGTCAATTGTACAGTATTAGACTATAATACAGCAGATTATTTTGACAGAGGCAGCCCTGCTTGACCCTGAGGAAATAAGAGAGCTGGGATAAAAAGCAAAATTAGATAAGCCCAAAAGGGACTAGAGGGCAGGGGTGAAAGCTGATGAGTAAAAGTCGTGGGTAGAGGCAGTACAAAAGGTGTTGCAGTGAGGTTGCTAAGGTGGATCATGGGCAAAGATATGGTCTCAGGAGCAGTTGCAGGAGAATTCCATCAGGAGCCAGGCTCATAGGCTATTTTTGAGGGACATGTGTGAGGGGGAGGAGCGGATCGTTAGTGGGAGCCTGTTCCAGAGAGAGGAGGCTGACATAGAAAAGGCTTTCCTGCCCATGGCAGAGTGGGTGTGTGGGACTACCAGAGAAAGAGAGGAGGATGACCTGAGGGTTATAGGTGCAAACTTGTCAATCAGTAGTGAGGCAAAAGGGGACAGATTTCTAAGAGAGTTATCAATTCGGCAGCCCATGGCTAGGTCAAAATGTCCCTGGAGGTTTGACCACCCTAAGGATTTGTAGAGTGTGCAGTGGTGAGTAGAGTAGGGCACCTGGAGAACAAAGTGGCAGATGGAGTTGTACGTAGTGGTGAGGCAAGAGAAAGGCAAGAGGCAGCGGCAAAGGAGTAGGCAAGGAAGCAGTAATCAAGCAGTGGGAGGAGGTTTCCTTGAGCTATGGCCAGGCAGGCCTCCGGAAACAGAAATAGTTTGGTTCTGTAGGCTGCCCCAAGTTTTTGGTGGATTTTGCTTATGGTATTTGTTATGTGTTCATTAAATGGTAGGGAGGGATCTAGTGTCACCTCTAGGTGTTTGAATGAGGAGATGGTGTTGAGCGGTGGACCAGCAGGGGATTGTATGAGTAGGGATGCGCATGACTTGGCAACCTTGGCAAGAAAAGGCTTTGAGTCAAACAGTGTAGCCTTTTTTTTCCATTAACAAGCAGTTTCCTACTATGTACAAAAATATAAATAGAAGTTTTGAGATACATGTACATAAGTTTCACAATTCACAATACTACCTAATTAAAAATCATCATCTTTCCGTATGTATGCAATTATAAGTACCATTTTTACATTGCTAAGTTAATTTACCATTATGAGCTTTTGCACATCAATCTTATTTCAACTACATAGATGTGGATTATCCACCTCTTGTAACAGTATTATATATTGTCTGATAAAATTGTATTATTCATTTTTTTCTTTATTTTACTAATTGCTTTAAAATATTTTGCCACTCTTTCAATTGTCCATTTGTCTTCAGTATGAATTAAAATGGAGGTCAGTGCTTCTAAATTCAGTTTATATTTGATGTCCAAAAAGGGACCTAGCCAATATTTACATTCCTTAGTGTACCATGTACAATGCCACATAACATGTATTAAATCCTGGGATGCATAGGGAGGAGCATCACAAGTAGAAAAAGGGAACTGGTTATCCCTCTGTACAGACAGTTGGTGAGACCCCATCTGGAGTACTGTATACAGTTTTGGAGACCCCCATCTACACAAGGACATAGACAGGATGGAAGCAGTCCAGAGGAGGGCAACCAAAATGGTGAAGGGTCTGCATCAGAAACCATATGAAGAGAGTCTGAGAGAGCTTAATATGTATGCCCTTGATGAGAGGAGGGACGGGGGGACATGATAGAAACTTTCAAGTACCTTAAGGGAATCAGCAAAGTCCAGGAGGGTAGCATCTTTCAGAAAAAGAGATATGCAAGAACAAGAGGGCACAATTTAAAGATAGAGTGGGGATGACTCAGGGGTAACGTGAGGAAATTATTTTTCATGGAGAGGGTGGTGGACGCATGGAACCGCCTTCCTGGGGAGGTTGTGGGGTCTGACACAGTGGGGGAAATCAAACATGCATGGGACAGACATAAGGCAATTCTAGTGGGGGGTTGCAGGAAGTAGGCTGTTGGTTAACTAGAATCTGCAGCTTATCCAATAGGTAGGGAAATGGGCAGACTGGGTGGGCCAAGTGGTCCTTATATGCCATCAAAGTCTATGTTTCTATGTTTCTATCCTCACACTCCAATAGCTTTTTTATATCTATACCTTAACACATTGCTATCAAATTGCTCAAATTTGTACTTTATAAACAGCTTACAGAACTCAAGATCTCTTAGAACATCTAACTAGATCCTGTAACCAATTTTAAAGTTATTTCTAGCAAACCACCTAGAATAGCGAGAGTTTTTTTTATTGACTCCAGGTCTTGTTCCCAGAAATGATGGAGTCAAAGCCGCAGTGAATGAGAAGCTTAATCAGAATAAACCTCTTATTCACTACAGCTTTGACTCCATGATTTATCTTTTATTTTAAATAGTTTTAAAGCTTTGCCTGCATGCAGTTTTTTTTGTATCTTTGTTCACAAATGCAGTAACATTGATCTGCTACCTTTGTGGATTTGTACATGAGGCATGCACACCCCAGGACATACATGCTCACTTGTTCCTGCAGATACAAATCCACAAAACTCAAATCACAACACTACTTCCATGTGCAGAAGCACAGGCCCCTGCAGCCACAGATACAAATCCACAATACCCAAAATTACAAGATTTATTTTGTCTGCAGAAGTGTGCACCCCTATGGCTGCAGCACTTCTGTATCCTCAAGTTATCATGGACACTGTAAGAAATATACACCATTGATGTGCCTGAGCTTCTGCAGCCACAGGTGTAAGACATACACAGTGACCTCTGAATGTAGAAGCAGAGGTACCACATAATCCATGATACAAACATTGCAACAATACTTCTGTCTGCAGATGCACAGATCCCAAAGGGTCCTGCACTTCTTCAGCCACAGGTGAAAGAAACACACGCTGATGTCTGGCTTCAGAAGGGCAGGCCCCATCTGGCTTGATGTTATGCAATGAAGTACTGTTGCAATGTGACTATAATGTTTTTAACATTGGATATAGAAATTGTTCAAGGGATAGCAGTTTTTCAGTTATGCAGTTGCATCTAGAAAAGCATACACTCATGGATCATGCTATCTACTGAGGCACCTCATGCAGCGTGCTTGAGTACAGTGGAGCCAGCAATAATATAATGAAATAACTTGAAGTAAATGAGATGTCACAAAGTGCTGCAGGAAAAAAGGACTTAATTGCCATTGAATTTCACTGTTCCTTGCAGCACACTGCAGCATTTTTGTGACATACTGCAGTGTTACTGCATTGAAGCTTGGCTGGCACTGCTGTACCTCTGGCTGCAGAGGTTCAGGCCCCATGGGGTCTTCTGCCTACAGCAGGGCAGGCCCTCATGGCGCCAGCACTTCTGCAGTCACACATACTCTTGTACACAATATGACATACATACACAGGTATGGCTGAATATGCACAGGGGCCTGTCCATGTGCAGCCTCACATACAAGTCCACAAAGGTAGCACATTGCTGCTACTGCATTTGTGTCATCCAGAAACAGTTGTATGTTTTTTGTTTTACCTGATAATGGCTGTCTGTGGTTGTCTATGTGGGCTTGTCATGTTTCTGCTTTTGGTGGGGGGATCCTTACGCCATATTTCCCTACTTTTGTGTTTTAAGTTGAACCCTAACTGATGCATTAATGCAGTTTTTTGCAAAACATTCCCTTTCTTTTTTAAATAGTGGAATTGTATTCTCATTTACACTTGTTCTTTTAGGACCTAAGTGTACAGATGCAGATGAACAGGGCCCCCTTGGCCCTAACTGAAGGGAAGACTCCATCCACCTATGGAAGTCCAGGGACCTGATAGACCTGCACATCTATGCAGAAATGGATTTCAAGAATTAATGAGGCTCAGGGCCATCTTGGCCATGCAGTTCTACATGGCTGCAGATTCAGATGCACAGTGCAAAGAGTCCAATTCTTAGTCAATGCACAGGACCCTCTGCCACCACAGATGCAGAGGTGTAGGGTCTATAGCAGGAGAAGAGTTTTCTTCACTAAATGATACCTTGATCAGTGGCAAGCAACCCTGCTCTTTTCCTTCCCTGGTTGGGGGGTGTCACATAACAGCCCAACCTACCCTAACCTCACTCCATTCAACTGGATCACTGAGCTTACCTCCAAACTCAGCTCACTGGCATGGGATCACAAAGTACTAGCTGCTGAGGTAAAGTCTGGCACTATACACAACATTTTTTTTTCATTTTGTTCCCAAATTTCCAAGATAATGGTTTTATGAGTAATATATTTTGACACCCATTATAAACATGACATATGGCATTCATAGTTTATTGGCTGAAACATTATTTCACACCACAACAGTGAAAACGTGCCTCATTCAGGATTAAATAAACAACATTTTTCACGTTTGTGAGGTAGTATGTAAAAAATATCTATGTTGATAGTTTGAAGTCAAAATATTAACAAGCATTTGCCAATGCCACATGTTTGCTTGCTGGTATTGGCATTGGTAGTGCAAGAGTTAGAGAGATGCACAATAGGAATGACAGTGAAGTATTGAAGTAACACCATCCCCCACCCTCGCCCTGCAGATACTGACAGGCATTGGGGGTGTGCCTTTGGGTTGTCTGCCATAACACTAATGTCATTCCACCTCACCCCACTCTTCAGACACCAACAGGTGTCACAGTGTGCCTTGAGGTCTTCAGCCCTTACACTCACCCTATTCCATAAGAAAATAAACTGTGATGGATGCAATATTAAAGAATGGGGTGAACATTAGGGCCGAACACCCCAAGGCACACCTCGATGCCTGTCAGTGGCTGCAGGATGGTGGTAGGGGTTGGGGTGGGGGTGGAATGGGGTGAGCATTATGGTCGACAACCCCAAGTCACACTCCAATGCCTGTTAGTCTGTACAGAGTGGGCATTATGGTTGGAAATCCTAATGCCCCGGGCATTTGTTGGTATTTTTGATCAAATTTTCAACATGGACTTTTTGGGACCCCACCTCATGAACAGTGGCAGTATCATTTCGTTACTCAATCCCAAAAGGTGATTTCACACAGCAAGTGTGCCATTCAGCATTCAGCACCATAGGTATGAAAACACATTTCAGGCAGGATGTGAAAAATGACAGCTATATTTTTCATGAAGAGGTGTGAAGAAATGGTAATTTTGCAAATCTGGAGTGAAAATAATAAAAAGTAGTAAAGTTATGAGTGTGTGTATAAACTGTGCAATACATGCTCATAACACAGTCATTTTTGCAACGTTTTCATTAGATTTTCAAAATGGCATTTTTGGGACCTCCCCTTATGAACAGTGGCACTGTGATTTTGATAATCTGTCCTGAAAGTTGATTTTGCACAGAGACTGCGCCATTCTGCGCCACAAGTGCAAAATCACATTTCGGGAAGGATGTGAAAAATGACAGCCATACTGTTCATAAGGGAGTGTGAAAAAATGGCATGTTGGAAATTTGGAGTGAAAATATTAAATATCGATGAAGTTACGAGTGTGTGAAGAAACTGAGCAATGAATGCCTGCAATGCAGTAATTTTTTGGAGTTTTTTCACCAGATTTGCAACAAGGGCTTTTTGGGACCCCACCTCATGAACAGTTGTACTGTCATTTTGTTAATTCATCCAGAAAGGTGATTCCATGCAGCGACCACAGAATCACCTTTCAGGATAGAGAAATGAAATGACAGAGTCAGTGTGCATGAGGTGGGGTCCCAAGAACCCCATGTTAAAAATCTGGGACCAAAACTCCACAACTGGATGAGACGTGAAACTAAACTGAAAACCACCCATTCACTGCCATTATAGGGCTTACCATCATTTCTTCAGCTCCTGGTTGGTCTTTAAAGAGTGCAGATGTGTTCCTGGTCCACAGAAGATCTGCTCCCTACCTCTGAAGGTAAGTATGGGTGAGGGAGGGTGTGGTGAGGTGGGGTGCAGAGAGGGAGGGTTCAGGTGGGAGGAGGGGGGCCAGCGGGAACAATGAGGGACCGTTTTCTTTTTTTTCAGGTTAAAACAAAATACATGGTGGGACTGTTTTCTTTTTTACAGGTGAAATATTACAAATGGATTTTGGCACACTGATGTGGGCTCCCAGTGTGCTAGAGGGGGATCAATGCTGATTTGGGATTGGGCACCCCAAGGTCAGCTGAGAACATAGGGCATGGGGGGCATCTGACACTGGAAACAGCAATAAGTATTTTATGACACACGGGTGGGCCCCCAGTGTGCCACATTAATGGAGGGAGGGGATGCATGCTGACATGGGGATTGAGCACCCCAATGTTGGCAGGGCATGGAGAATGGAGGTTGCGGGGTGGGCAGAAGCAGTGGGAGGGAGCTAATTTGTTGTCCTGCTGTGTGATGGTTGGGAGGGAGGGGGGACTGCCGCTATAATGATGAAATTGCCCCTGATTGCAGTGGCAGATTTCTTTCAAGAGTGGTGCTTGCCCAGAAACTGCCATCATCTGCAGCTTCAGCATTAATAGGTGGCTGACAGACTTGCCCATTAAGGCATCCACTGGATTGGCCACAACACTGCCACACCTCTGCAATTCTCTACTACCTCAATATGTTTCTTGTGCACTGCACTCACAGTAAAACATAAAAATGTGTGAAGTTATTAGTGAACATTGAAGTATTTCAATGTTCAATCATAACTTGATAATTTTTTCCATATTTTTACACTAGATTATCAATATCGCCTTCTTATGACCCCACCTCATGGACCAGAGAGGTGAAAATTTTCAAATCCCCTCCAAAATTTAATTGTACGCCACTGCTGTGAAAAAAAAAAAAACAACATTTTGGACAGGATTTGAAAAACTAAAACTGCCTGAGGAAGCCACTTATGATGGTAATATATAGGGGTTGTTCTATCTGTGTTCCTTTATGCACCCATAATAAATTAATATATTTATCTCTGACCAGTGTTTTGTGCACTTTTCTTTTCCAGTTTGATCAATTGTCCTGCACTGCAGCACCTTAGGGAGACAGGTGTGTTCTCCCTTTTTTTTACCTTTTCTGATTCTTGGGTGTGCAGCCATGTGCAGCATGTGCATATCCATCATGGAGTCCTTGCTCTCTGTATCTTGAGGGAGGGAAAAACACAAGATGCAGAACCCAAAATGCCACACTATGACACTGGCGGTCTTGGCCCTGCTGAACCCAGCCACTCACCAGCCTTCCACACTCTCTGGACCAACAGTATGGGAAGGACATGCCTCCATCCTTCCAACAGAATCTACCATAGATAATATGACTCCCTTTGGATGCCCCTGGAAGCAGGGTAAGCAACTGGAAAGGAATAGATATGGTTGGGTAGTAACTGAGCAGAGAGGGCAGAACCGATGATGTGGGACACTACACAGACTCATGTATTATACAGTTGAAATGAATCATGTATGTTGTTAATGATACAATAACTGAGAATGACATTTCATGTTTATTGTTATCAAACCACGGGCTACAGTAGCAAACCTTCTGATACCACGCATTTTAAAGGTTCTCATTGTTCTTTCATTTCAAAACTCAATAAAAAGGTAATTACAAAAAATAGTGGTAGTCACGAAAAAGTGGCCTCAGTATGCCTTAAGGATCAAAAACTCAGGCTAACTGTATTAAGCTTCCATGACAACAATGGAGTTACTAAATCATACACTACCTCTTTTGCTGCAGCATTCCACAGCAACATGAACATTTTTTAGTGTTCAGCATTGTACCAAACCTGAGATATCCCGATGTCAAAAAGTCCTGAATATATTACAATTCCCTACTGTACTCCAAATGATAGTGCAGTTATACAAAATTCAAGTTTTAATGTAACCTACTTGTCCAGTCTTACCACAACAACACAATTATCAGCTAAATGTTCCTTAATCTAAGACAGATGCTTTACCAGTTTATGTTAATCTTTAGGTTTGTATAACATGCTGCTTTGAAAATGAGTTTCATGTTTCTCCTTAGTTGCGATACATTTGTTGGTTTTGTTATGGTTCTTAAAGAATTGCCATAATGTTAATGCAGTACTTCAGCATATCTGGGTGCCTCAAGTATAACATAATGTGTTCATACTATGCTAAAGAGAAATAAATAATCTCCTCTTGAAACACAGAAACATAGAAACTGTTGGCAGATAAGGACTGCTAGGCCCATTCAGTCTTCCCGTAGGCCCTATACATTGTATGTGGCCACTGACCCTATGTGATCAATGGCTTTTCATCACTCCCTCCACTCTCAAGCTTCCCTTGTGCCTGTCCCAGGCATTCTTAAACCCCTCCACTGTGCTTGCCCCCACTTCCTTCTCTGGCAGACTATTCCAAGCATTGACTACCCCTTCTTTGTAAAAAAACTTCCTCACATTACCTCTTAATCTATCCCTTTCCAATTTCATATTGTGCCCCCTTGTTCTAGTATTTTTCCTACATTGGAAAAGGACCGCCACCTGCACCTTGTTTATGCTTTTGAAGTACTTGAAAGTTTCAGTCATGTCCCCCTGCTGTTTCCTCTCCTTCTGTGAGTGCATATTGAGGTCCCTTAGTTTCTTCTCATGTGTTTTGTCATACAAGCCCTGCACCATCTTTATTGCCCTTCTCTGGATAGTATCCACCTTATCTATGTCTTTGCACAGGTGTGGCCTCCAAAACTGCATGCAGTACTCCAGGTGAGGCCTTACCGATGTTTTATACAATATCACCACCCCCCACCTCCTGCTAGTGATACCCTTGCCTATGCACCCCAGTATGCCACTGGCCTTCCCTGCACCTTTGTGCACTGCTTTGATACCTTAAGGTCATTAGAGACGATAACCCCTAGGTCCCTTTCTTCTTTGGTGACAATCAGCTCCTCCCCCCAACCTGTAGCTCTCCCTAAGGTTCTCTCTACCCAGGTGCATTATTTCGCACTTCTTTGCATTGAACATCAGTTGCCACATCTCCGATCATCTTTCAAGCTTCTCCAGGTCCCTCTTCTTTTTCTGCACTGCTTCTGGAGTATCCATCCTTTTGCAGATCTTGGTATCATCTGCAAACAGGCAGATCTTTTCTTCCAGACCTACTATAATGTCACTAATGAAGACATTGAACAGGAATGGTCCTAGTACTGATCCCAGTGGTACCCCACTGGTCACCCCCCTTCCCAGATTGTACTCCATTTACCACCACCCTCTGTCTCCTGTCTGTTAAAAAGTTCTTAACCCAGTTCACCACTTTGTCTCACATGCCCAGACTACCCATCTTGTTAATCAGCCTTCTATGCGGGATGGTGAGAGTAATTCCTGGTGAGCTCTTTCATTTCTCTTTCATTTCAATTGCAAATACTGTATGTTTATGTATTCACAAGGAACAGTGAGGGCCCCTGTCTTAATACAAGCCCTATCAATTGGGAAGTGCCCAAGAAAAAGAATCCCTCTCCACATACTGTACATCAACTAGAACAATTAACATGGGACTATGAAAATCAACTCTGTTATGCCACAGTGGATTTTGGTGAAATCATTTTGCCATGAAAGAGAAACTCGAGTAGCTCTGTAATGTCACCAGACACTGAGGTGACAGAATAGAGCTGTTCTATAAAATCACCTGTTTTCTATGTTATAGACTAGATGTTTTTTTGCAACTTAGGCCACTGGATCACTCAGAGGCCTTAATTCCAACTACCTACCCATAATCCACAAAATATTCCTCTTTTTTGGAGAAATTAGTTTGAAACTCAAATTTGAAAATAAATTTTGCCCAATTCAGAGCATCTAGTAACCCATCTTGCCAGCAACACTTTGAAGAGAATAACTGTAAGAATGCTAAATGCACTTGTTAAAATGGTCCAGTGATGAGTGCAGAATCCTCAAGCTTTCAATGTTTATGGACAAATAATGTTGGCCCTACAGAAACCACTGACGCTCATTCAGCTCTAAACGAAAGATGGCTAAGGATTCTGTGTTCACTGCTGGATGGTATTAAGAAGTACTTTTACCATTTTTAAACATATCAATCAGAATGAAACCATAATGGTGAGGTGGGTTACAAGCAGTTGGGAATAGAGTAGTTTAAATTCATGTGAACAAGGTGATTTTCTTTGAGGGCAGGGCAAAGTTGCCATAGAATTGGGAAGGAGATTGCCATTTTCTTTTCCTGTCACTTTACCGTTCTCCTTGGAAACCCGTTCCTTACTTTTTGCTCATTGTTCATAGTCTTAAAAAGTCCTACTTCTCAATTCCATGTGAAGAATTGCTTAAAAAAACACCCGCAAAAGTTGTTATACATCGAATGTACTGTGTATATCAATGTATTTTGCATTCTGGAATGAATACCTTATATTAGCACAATTTGGAAATTATTTGTGTTTTTCAGATCACCTTCCGAACGGCAGAAAAAAAACACTGTCACTCCTTAAACAATCCTAAACATATGTTGTCACTGTCTCATGTCACCCAGGTTTTATTTATAAACGTAAGTGATCACCTCTTGGTGTATGGCAGAAGTCCTAGTCCTGGAAACATAAAAATATATTAAATACAAGCCACTTTTCATTAGCAATCGAAGGCCAACCAGTGTGCCAGCACAGAAAAGATTTCATCACCCAAGAAACAAATGAACCACACCAATTTTGGGCAGTTAGTCCATACCGCTATTAACTGCCATTAAGCAAATCTTACTTAGGGTATCCAAGACCAAGGGCTTCATACTTATTGCCCTAGACAAGAGATGAGCAAAGATACTGAAATTTGCTTCATGAAACAATTTACAAACTTTGGCAACTTTGCCTTGCTGACAACCACAATCCGCATATTTACTTGCCCAGCGAATTGCACACATTTGTGCAGTAAAAATACATGAATTGCCAATTTGCAGGAAAAGTTTAAAATGTACATATTTTTTTAGCACATTTGTGCAAATCGACTGTGAAAAACGATGTGAATTGCAGTTCTAATTTGCGTCTCTGAGTCAAAACTGTAATAAAATACCTCCCCTCAACAACTGGGCTGTAATGTCACCCACCTCTCACCTCCTAAATAATCTTTATTCATATAACCTCCTACCATCTCCTGCTGTCACTTTTCTCCCATCTCCCTGCTGGCACTCTCCCACCCTAGCAAATGTCACTAAAAGTAAGAACATGTCAAATCTCTTAAAAAACTAAAATCAGAAGTGTAACTGATGATTTATATTTCCATACAAACCCTTCCCTCACCCACATGCGAAACTCACTTCCCTGCCTCCCCCACCGGACCAAAGTCCAGACCACTGGGTCTTGAGAGATAGAAGACCCCACATCCACCCCCTTCTTGCCTCACCACCTTCCTCCCACCACGAGCACCCAGTAAAAATAATTTGTATTGTTACTTGCAATAAACAGTCTGCTGGTGCAGAGCTTTCTGCTCTTTTCAGTATACCTCTCAGTAATGGGTCTGGCATGAATGAATGCTAACATCTTTGCTCCTAGTAGATGTACTGTACTAGACGGGGTGGGGTGGGGTGGGGGTGGGGTGAAGTATTCCTAGCAGGGTAGTAAAAATGAACATACCAGGCTACACTCTGTTCAGGAGGTGCAACGCATGGAGGAATGGAGCAGGGGTTATATTATTGTGAGGGAGGGTATCAAGGCCATGGAAATACAAGGTCAAAGAGGAAAATTACTGTAGGTGCTGGAATTACTATGGGTCAATGTGGAGGCAGGCACTGGGTCCACTGTCTTTGCTAGAGTAACATTCAGGCCTCAAGCGAGGGGCAAGGACCTGGATAAGGCACTTGGGGAAGTCATCATCAGAATGGCAAGCAAGCAGAGGTGCTGCTAGTTGGCAACTCAATCTGTTTGATGTGGAGTGGAGCAGTCCAGATGCAGCTTCAGTAAGGAGCAGGGCCATCCTTGACTTCCACTAAGGGGCTTTTGTCATTTTGTGCTGCAAGCATTAAAACACAATGTGGGTAGGATTTAAGAAATGACATCTGTCACATTCAGGAGTTGATGTGAAAAAGTGACTATGTTGAGAAGTTGGGGTCAAAATATTGAAAATTATCACAGATATTACCGTGCATTGACAAATTGCAACGAAGCCTCATTACTTTGTTGTTTTCTCATATTTTACCACAAAGTTTCAAAATAGTTTTCTTATGATCCCACATAGCCTTCTGACGAGCCCACCTAATGAACAAGGGAGTAGAACATTTTTAAATCCTGCCTAAAAGGTGATTTTGTGACACAAGTATGAAAGCAAATTTTGGCCAGGAATTGAAAAATGACAGCTGTGACATTCTTGAGGTGCTAAGAAGAAATGGCTATGTTGAAAATTAGGGGTTAAAATATTGAAAATTACCAAAGTTATGAGCTTGTGTTTGAAAATTTCAACATAGACTCATCACTTTCTTGTTTTTTTAAGATTTGTACCTGACATTTTCAAAATAGCTTTCCTATGACCCCATTTCATGAAAAAGAGTGGAAAAAATGTTCAACTCCTGCCCAAAAGGTGATTTCATGCAGCAACTGCAAAATCACCTTTCAGGGCAAATTTGCCTAATTTCACTACCATTGTTCATGAAGTGGGATCCCAAAAAAGGAATGTTGAAAATTTGAGTCAAAAAATATTAAAAAATGACTAAGTTATGCCACTATGTTCAAACCACCACTGAAATATATTGAACCGCATACCTGATTTCCTCAGTTCATGGTTCAAAGTTTAAGAGTGAAGATATGCCTGTGGTCCAGAAAGGATTATGGCATTGGATCCCTGTTATAAATAAGGGCTTTGGGGTGGGTGGGTGCTGAGTGGGATAGTCAGGTGGGGGTACAGTAACAACTACAAGAGATGGTAGATAATTTTCTTTTTTACAGGGTTAAAAATATAAACTACGAGGGGTGGTTTTCTTTATTTCAGGTGGTGACACTGGGGGATTGGAAACCCCTAGTATCAGTGTTATGTTTGTGGGAGGGTGTGGGTTGGTGGGTGCTGAGCTGGAGGGTTGGGGGCAGTGAGGGTGGAGCAGCAACAGGCATCGATGAATGGTTTTCTTTTTTGCAGGGTGTATTAAAACAAGCATTTGTCAATGCCGAATGTTGTCGCATTGGCATTGGCTTTGGTAGTGCAGTGCGGAAACACATTTTGGGCAGGATGTGAAAAATGACAGCTGTACTGTTCATAAGGAGGTGTAAAAAAATTGCAGTCTTGAAAATGTGGCATGTAAATATTGCAAATTTGCAAAGTTACAAGGGTGCGTGGGACATGCACAATGCATGCTTGTAACAGAGTCATTTTAAGGACTTTCGGCACCAAATTTTCAACATAGGCATTTTAGCACCTCTGCTCATGTACAGTGTTACTGTCATTTCCTCAAACTGTTCCAAAAAGTGATTTTGCACAGCGACCATGCTATTCTGCGCCAGACGTGCGAAAACACATTTCGGGTAGGATATGTAAAATGACAGCTGTACTGTTCATCAAGAGGTGTGGAAAAATGCCAATGGTGAAAATCCAGAGTGAAAATATTACAAATGCATGTTACGAGCATGCGTGCAAACTGTGGAATGCACTCTTATAACACAGTCATTTTATGGAGCATCATCACCATATTTTCAGCATAGGCATTTTAGGACCTCTGCTCATGAACAGTGTCACTGCCATTTTCGTAATCTGCCCCGAATGCTGATTTCCCACAGCAACCATGCTATTGTGCACCAGAAGTATGACAGCTGTACTTTTCATAAGGAGGTGTAGAAAAATGATGATGTTGAAAATCTGGCATGAAAATATTGTGAATTTGCAAAGTTACTAGCATGCGTAGCAACTGCACAACGCACGCTTGTAAAACAGCCATTTTTTTGATTTCTTCCACCAGATTTGCAACATAGGCTTTTTGACAGCCCACTTCATGAACACTGCCACTGTCATTGCATTAGTAGGTCCCGGAAGGTGATTCTGTGCAGTGACTGCAAAATCACCTTTCGGGACCGATTAATTTCATAACAGTGACAGAATTCACGAGGAGGGGTCCCAAAAACCCCATGTTGAAAATTTGGTGCAAAAATTCCCAAAAATGCCCAAGATATGCATCAAAGTTGAAAAAAACCTATTTATTCCATTATACAGCTTACCAGCATTTCCTCAGTTCGTGATAGGCTTTGAAGAGTACAGATGTGTTCCCAGTCCATTGAAGATCATCGCGTCAGACTCCAGAGGTAAGTATGGTGTGGGGGTTGTGGGGAGGCAGGGTGTGCAGTGGGTGGGTGTGGGTGGTAGGGAGACTATAAGGGACCGTTTTCTGTCTACAGGTGTTTAAAAAAACATTGTGGACAGTTTTCTCTTTTTACAGGTGTTTTTTTTGGGGGTACAGTAGCCGACAGTGGATTGGGCATCCCTGTCATCATATAGGGAGTGGGGGACAGATGCCGATGGAGATTGGGCACCCCCATCAGCAAACAATGAAAGCGGGGAGGTCGCATGAGCCGAAGGGGATTGGGCACCCCCTCGGCAATCAAAAAAGGATGGGGGGACATGCTGGGAAAGCACGTAGGAAGGTCCACTGCATGTGACAAGCTTTGGTCGCATTGCAGGGGACCTTTCCTTAGATGTGCTCACCTGGGTGGTGTGGCACCAGCATGCAGGCTGATTGAGGAATGAGGGATGCACCTACTGGTGTGTGCCCTGCATTCGCCCAACAGCGACCATGCTTCCAAATCTCCACTACCGCAAGATGTTGGCTGTTCAAGTGCACCAACAAAAAAACTACAAGGGATGGTTTTCTTTATTTCAGGTGACAACACTGGGGGATTGGGCACCCCCTGTGTTACTGTTATCTTTGCAGTAGCAGGGGTGGGCTCCCTGATGCTGCAAAACTAAAATTGGAAGGGTCGGTAGTAATAGTTGGCACAGCAGATTGGGCACTCTTGTGCTGGAACATTAATGTGGGTTGAGCTTGGGTGGCAGCTGTGGTAGTACAAAGTTTCTAGTTATAAGAGGGGACAGATTGTATAAGCCCTATGTGAAGTGATTATACTAATATGCACCAAAGTATCCAACATTATTGCTCTTTTGCTGTCATGTGATAACGAAGTACTCTAATTTGTCTGATATTACCTGCACTGACAGTTTACAAAGTAAATTACATTACAATCTTGGTTGCAGTAGCATTGGTGGCTGTAACAGACATCAATGGATGATCTTCTCTTTTGCAGGGTGTATTAAAAAAAAGACTATGAAGGATGATTTTCTTTATTTGAGGTTGCAACACTGGGGGATTGGGCTCCCTCAGTGTCAGTGTTATGTTTGTGAGGGGAGCATGTGGGGCAGTGGGTGCTGAGTGTGAGAGTCAGGTGGGGGGAACAGTAAGGGCAGGGTAGTAACAGACATCGATGGATGGTTTTCTTTGTTATAAGGTGTAATCAGCCTCAGTAGGCTGATCATGACAGATCAGCTGTGCTTGCTGGATGGCATAGATCAAAGGAAAGAGCCAACCTATGACTGGGTTGGCTCACTCTTTTGAAATACTTGAAGTTTCCACCCAACAAGACAAAACAGTGTCATGGTCAGCCTGACTGATGATAGGTGTGACACTGATGAGCCCCTTGCAGACCACTCTGCATTGGACTGACAGTGTCACACCTCTCAAAAACCACTCACCTAACAAAATGTTCACTACACGTGTACACACTGTGATGATAAAAAAGGAATGCATTCAAACGGTATAAGAAAACACAAAAGAAGCAGAACAAAGAGTTTTGCCTTGCAAATCAGAAGGATGCAGGAAAGGTGGTAAGGGGAGACATGGCACTGTCAGAGGAAAGGATTGCCAAAGGTGTCTCTACAGGGGATAAGACTTTCTTCAGGTACATAAGTGAGAAAAGGAAAACAATGGCAGAGATAATAATAATTAGAAGATCAGAAGTGGTGACTGTACAGAAGGAGACCAAGAAAAAGATTTTTTTTTATTAAGCTTCACTTCTTAAACAGGTACTTCTGCTTATCTTCACAGTGGATTGTGGAGGGGAGAGACCAACAGGGAGAAGTATGGATAAGGTGGGGAAGGAGTGCAGGTCCATTTTCAGAGGAAAGAGTGCTGAAAGAACCTGCAGCTCTGAAGGTGGGCAAGGTTATGGAACCAGGTGAGATTCTCCCCAGGGTACTAAAAGAACTTAAGGAGGTTCTGGCTGCCCCATTGACAGCCATGTTCAACAACTCACTAGAAACAGGAGTGGGTCCAGAGGATTGAAAAAGAGTTATGTTGTTCTTCTACATAAGTGTGGCAGCAAGGAGGAGGATTGCATCTATAGGCCAATAAGTCACACTTCAGTGGTGGGGATATTGATGGAAGCACTACAAAAAGAATGGCTAATAGAGTATCTTGAATCCAGTGGGCTACAGTACCACAAACAACACAAATGTATGGATCTGGGGAGGTCATACCAAATAAAGTTAATATATTTATTTTACTGGGTCACTAGGAAAAGTTATCAAGAGTGAGTACTGAATGTGGACTATTTAGACTTTAGCAAGGCCTTTGGCACAGTGCTACACTTAAGGCTGATTAGGAAGTTGTCCTAATTAGAAGTGGTATCCATAGTGGTAAATTGAGTTAGAAACTGGTTAACAGATAGGAGACAGGGGGTGGTGATTAACAGCACTCATCCTAAAGTGGGGGACCACAGGTTTCAGAACTGGGAACAGTACTGTTTAATATCTTTATGGGGACACTGCAGAAGAACTGCAAGGGCAGGTATTCCTTTTTGAAGATGAAACTAAAATCTGTAATAGGGTAGTCAGTCAGGAAGGTTTGATGAATATGTGCAAGCATTTTTGGAAACATGAGGAATGGTTAAAACATGGCAGCTAGGTTCAATGACAAAAAGTGCAAAATAATGCATCTGAGACATAGAAACCCTGTGCTGAGTGTAGGATGGAGAGAAGTACTAATAGTCAACAAACAGGAAAGGGACCTTGGGATTAAAATATCTGAGAACCTCAAGATGGCAAGACAAGGTGACAAAGTGGAGGGAAGGGCGAGAGGAATGCAGGATTATGCAGGAAGGGTATCTCCAGCAGGTGGAAGAGGTGGCATTGCCATTATATTGCTAACTGGTGCATCTGTACCTACACTACTATGTTCAGTTTAGGAGGCAGCATCTCAGAAAGGACATTGACAGAGCAGAGGTGGTTCAGAGGAAGGAAACTAAAATGCTGCATGGTTCACATAAGAAGCACTGTGAGGAGAGACTGGAGAATTTCAGCATCTACACCTGGAAGAAAGGAGACAGAGGGAATATGATTGAGATCTACAAATATTTCAAAAGGGGTGAATGGGGTACAGGTTGGGAGTCTCTTTCCAGTGAGAACAAGCACCAGGAGCAGGGGGCTGCAATGAAGACAGAAGCCAAAGAACATATTGAAAAATGAAGACTACTCAGATACTAAATCCTAAATCCTAATTAGCAGTGGTTCAACAGAAGTACTGTAAACAACAGAAAAACAGCACCAATACCCCTCATGTTGTAGCATGATTTTAGCTTTCTCTCTTCTGATTGCATTCTGAAACCACAGCTTGACTTAGTGCCAATGTACTGGGAGTTTTGTTGTTGTTAGCATGTAATAAAGCTGTAAAGGGGAATTCAGGAGTGATAAGAGGAAATATCTCTCCACTGAAAGTAGATGCCTGGAATAGATTTCCAGTGGAGATGCTGGTGGAAAGAACAGTGTGGGGGGGGGGTTCTAAGCATGTATAGGATACACATAGGTGTATATTAGATAGGATGCAGGTAGGTGGGAGGATTGACACAGACCCCATATGGTCTATATAGACATAATAGGTAGGGAACATCTAGGCAGACTAGGTAGGCTAAGCAGTCTTTTTCTGCCATCAAATTCTACAGTTCTTAGTTTCTAGCTGATCAGGTTTAAATAGGAGTAAAGATGTCAGCATTCATTCACTCCAGGCCCATTACTGAGATGGATGCTGAACAGAGCAGATGCTCTGCTCCAGGCAAATGTTTCTTTTATTACTGGTGATGATGCAAATAATTTTTTTCTGGGTGCTGAGGGGGGGGGGGCTGTGGTGACTTGGGTGAGGGTCTTCTATTTCTTACGGACCTTGTGATTGGAACGTGTGGGAGGCAGGGGAGCATGATTTACACAAGGGTCTTGGTAGGGTTTATATTCAAATTTAAATCATCAGTTACACTTCTTATCTATACTTCTTTACAAAGAGATATGACACACCCTCACTTTTAGTTAAATTCAACAGGGCAGAGTGGAGGAGGTGGAAGGAGGAGGGTGCCAGTGGGCAGAAGGGAAGGGGTTTTATGAAAAAAAATTACTTGGGAAGTGGAAGAGGTGTTATTACAGCATGGTAGGTAAGGTGGCATGTTTGATTTTACTAATGTTTTATTTTTTTTCCTTAATTAAAAACAATGTATATGGTAAAGCTGGTGTGCCCACCAGGAAATCCATGAAAATTTAATAAATTATTTATTCTCCAACTTTACATCGTCACCAGCAAATTAAAACTTCACTGCTTCTCTACAAAGACAAACCTTCTCCAATAATAAACAAGCAGAGCAGAGCTTGGAGTGAGGGAAAGCAAGCATCAGATATGACATTCCCTCAGCCAAACATACTGGTGGTAGTATAACCCAGTACTGATTATGGGGTATCAAGGGCAATACTGGATTTAATATGTGCCCAAATGGTATAGGACAGTGAAGAGCTGGTCCTTTTAATTTCTAGCCTTAAAAAAATATATAACTCACAAAGGAAGTCTAGGTTGGTGCTGCAGTTGCTTAGATAATGAGAATAAGGTGATTTCAAATGTCACATTAGGTCCTTCGGATGACTGAAAACTGGAGCAGAGGTATGTGTTTTTATTGTCCTAAAACTACCCAATAGGGTTTCAGTCTGCTAAACTAGGAAAGGATGAAAGAGGCAATATCACATTATAATATATTCAAATTTTGATGCATGTTTCTGCAGACATACTTTTTAGTAAAGCCAAGTACCAAATACCATGAACAACTTTATGCAGTAAAGTATACAGTACAGTTACATACAACTATTCACTGAATACAGATATTGTGGCATTCACACACCTATACTGCTTATACATCTGAGAATTTTGTTGAATGTACAGCTAACTTGGTGGACTCATTTTTAAAAGTTCATAGAGGGTTTGTTTCATACCAAATGCAGAATTTGGAAAGGCTGACCTCAAAACATAGAAACACAGAGTTTGACAACAGAGAAGGACCACTTGGCCCACCCAGTCTTCCTTTTTTCCCCTACTTACTATGAGATGATCCAAGTGGAGCAATTGAACAGCAACTGGCCCTTGTTGGGTGCCAGTCTACAGTGATGGACCACCCACTACTGTACAAACCTCTGGCCACAGATGGGACCATTCCATACAGAGATATGTGACATCAAGGATTCTTTGTTCCTTCCCCTGTGACAACCCTTTCCCAGTACCTTACCTCCCAAACTGGAGTAGCTGAGAACAGCCAAGAGTAGGGAATGCTTCACTTCACTGACCTGGAGACCTGCAGGAATGTGAGACAGTCTCTGTAAGAAAAGATATGACACTTGGATTGTTGAGCAAAAAGGTAAATTTTTACCAAAAATATGAAAGAAATCTCTGAAATAACAGCCACAAATGGTACATTTCAGTTGCAGGATAAATTGCAATTGGAAACACATAACATATCAATACATTTTATCACTTTTACTTTGTCCCAGTAGGGCAACACCATCCCACTGAGCTCCAGTTCCAGGATAAGTGCCCTCACTGACCTTGATCCATGATCTTATTCACACTTTAGATATCAGGAATGCAGTGACTACTGGGTCATACCTCTGAACAGTCAATCCACTAACCCATTCTACCAGATACCCTCCCTGGTATCCAATTACAGTGTCACACTTTAGGTCTAAGGAATACAATGACTACTGGCTCATACCTCCTAGCAGTCAGTCCACTGACCACTTCTGCCAGATACCTTCATTGGTAACCATTATAGAGTTCACTGAACACTAGGCCTTACTTCAGACCCCAATGCCAAATGATTCACTTGCCTTAAGGGTGTACAGTTACTACTGCGTCTTATCTTACCTCAGTCAGCCAACTGACCCCTTCTGCTAGATACCCACCCTGGTATCCTATCACATAATTAATATATTGTCACTGTACTTTAAAACATTTAAAAATCATTAGACATTTCTACACATTAGTTATTGTAAATCAACATTCAGGAATGACTGACATCAAACATTTTGAACACTGGTACATTAAAAGCTGTGACATTATTCCCCCTCAGTCCCTTCAGGTTCAGTCCTTCAGTTGAAAAAAGTCTCTTTAAATTCAAAAGGATTGAGGTAAATTCTCTGTAAATCAATGTCACTTTGACTTTTAAAATAGTCCCCAGACTGCATCAATATGATTTGTACAATAACATAGAAACATAGAAACATAGATTTTGAGGGCAGATAAGGACCGCTTGGCCCACCCAGTCTGCCCATTTCCCTAGCTAATCGATAAGCTGCAAATCCTAGTTAACCAGCAGCCTACTTCTTCCTACCCCCAACCCCTAGAATTGCCTTATGACTGTCCCATTCATGCTTGAATTCCACCACTGTTTTTGACTCCACAACCTCCTCTGGAAGGCCGTTCCATGCATCCATAACCCACTCTGTGAAAAAATACTTCCTTAAATTACCTCTGAGCCGCCCTCCTTCTATCTTCAAATTGTGCCCCCTTGTTCTTGCACACCTCTTTTTTTGAAAGATGCTACCTCTTGGACTTTGTTGATTCCCTGAGGTACTTGAAATATTCTATCATGTCCCCCTCCTCCTTTCCTCGAGGCTATACATATTCAGCTCCTTAAGTCTCTTCATATGTCTTCCGTGCAGACCCTGCATCATTTTAGTTGCCCTCCTCTGACAGCCTCCATCCTGTCTATGTCTTTGCAGAGACTGGGTCTCCAGAACTGCACGCAGTACTCCAGATGGGGTCTCACCAACTATCTGTACAGAGGGATAATAACTTCCTGTTTTCTACTGGTGATGCCTCTCCCTATGCATCCCAGCATCCCCCAGCCCTCCTTGCTGCCCTCTCACATTGCTTGCCCACCTTTAGGTCATCTGATATGACTACCCCCAGGTCCCTTTCCATTTTTGTTGTTGTTAGTATCTCACCCCCATTGTGTACTCTTCCCTGGTTTTTGTTTCCCAGGTGCATTACCTTGCACTTTTAGCATTGAATCTAAGCTGCCATACATTTGACCATTCCTCTAACCTTGCCAAGTCCCTTCTCATCCTTTCCACCCCACCTTGTGCATCAACTCTGTTGCAGATCTTTGTGTCATCTGCAAAGAGACATACTTTTCCTTCCAGTCCCTCTGCAATGTCACTTATAAAGACATTGAAGAGGACTGTTCCTAATACTGAACCCTGTGGTACCCCACTAGTAACCCCCCTTTCTTCAGAATGGACTCCATTTACTATTACTCTCTGTGTCCTATTCTCCAGCCAATTCTTTACCCAGGCTGTCATCTTGGGACCCACTCCCAGGCTAGCTAACTTGTATATTAATCTTTGTGTGGGACTGTGTCAAGTGCCTTGCTAAAGTCTAGGTAGGCCATGTCCACAGCCCCTCCCTGATCTACTACTTTGGTCACCCAGTCAAAGAAATCTATCAGATTTGTCTGGCATGACCTTTCCGCTGTGAATCCATGCTGCCTTGAGTCCTGAGCCCTCTGGCCTCTAGATACTCAACAATTCTTTTCCTTCAGAAGTGATTCCATCATTTTCCCTACCACTGAGGTTAAACTAACAGGTCTGTAGTTTTCTGCTTCTGCCTTGCTCCCACTTTTGTGAAGGGGAATCACATCTGCCCTTCTCCAGTCCTCGGGTACCACCCCATCCTCCCATGATTTGTTAAAGAGGGTAGTTAGTGGTGTCACTAGTTATACGCTTAGTTCTTTTAGAATTATGGGATGAATCCCATCAGGCCCCATTGCTTTGTCCACCTTCAGTTTTAAGAGTTCTTTCAGAACCCTTTCTTCTGTAAATGGACTGGTATCAACTTCTGTATCCAGAGTGTTTCTACTGTTTGTTTTAGGTACCTCCCCCACTTCCTTTGTAAATACTGAGCAAAATATTTGTTTAGTATCTCTGCCTTTTCACAGTCACCCTCTGCCCACCCTCCCTCTTCTTTATTAAGCCTCACTAACCCTCCTTGGTCTTCCTTCACTCCCTGATGTACCTATAAAGGTTTATCCCCTTCTTAACTGAGTTGGCTATCTTTTCTCAGTTCGGGCCTTTGCTGTTCTGACTGCCTTCCCAGCTTCCTTTTGCTTTAACTGATACAGTTCTCTGTCCTGCTCCTTCTGTGATTCCTTGTACTTCCTGAATGCTTTCTTTTTCTCTTGAACCTTCACTGCCACTTCCTTTGAGAACCATAGTGGTTTCTTACATCATTTCGTTTTGTTTATTTGCTTCACACAAAGGCTTGTTATCTCTGTGATGACAGTTTTTATTATTCCCCGTTGTTCTTCCACCCCTCCTTCCTGCCCATTTGCTAGTGCATTCCTTAGGCACTCACCCATTTTGGCAAAGTCAGCCCTCCTAAAGTCCAGTACTTTTGCCTTTGTATGGCTTGACTCTTGCTGTGTTTATTGTGAACCATACTGTTCGATGGTCACTAGTTCCCAGATGGCTACCCACTTCTACATCTGTGATCCTCTCTTCATCTCTATTTGAGAGAACCAGGTCTAAGATTGCTCCCTCTCTCGGTGGGCTCCAATACTAGTTGTCTAAGGCATGCCCCCTGTAGGGCATCTAGAATAATCCCACTCTTTGAAGTGGCTGCTGCAACTGCACTCCAGTTAACATCTGGCATATTCAGATCACCCATCAGCAATATCTCCCCTTTTTCTGCCATTCTAAGTATTCTTTCTATCATTTCCTTGTCCATTTCCTCCCCCTGAGAAGGCGGTCTGCATACAACCCCTGTGATGATTGTGGTGTCATTGCCGGTCTCCAAATTTACCCACAGTGCTTCTTCTCCTCCCTGTTTTCCCTTTTGTTCTGTTGCTTTGATTCCTTCCCTTATGTAAAGAGCTACTCCTCCTCCTCTTTTACCCTCCCTGTCCCTCCTGTACCACACTCCTTTGGGTTTACTGAAGAAATTCTGTTGTTGAAGTTGTAGCTTTGTTGTTGTTGTAGGGCTGTTGGAGGAAATAATCATTTTAAAGCACTTTTCTCTTCACTTTTTATTAAAAGTAGTTGTTTCCCCCTTAATTATTCTGACCACAACAGTTTTTTCACACAGTGTTTACATATTCATTTTTCCTATGTTAAGCTCCACCTCCAGTGTAACTGCCTGCATGGATTTGTTTCATTCATGACCCACTCTCTTTATTAAGGTTAGTGACTCCTTTATTTCACATCATTAACACTTAAAACTATTTTTTTGTTTTGAAGAACACTTAAAACAATCAGTCTGCCAAGTCTGGTACTATTGCAACAAAAACAAATGGCCTGGCAGCATGATCTTGAAATGCAGCAAATGATTTGAGACTGAATACATTTTCCCCAACAGAGCCTTGCTTTAAAGTGCTCCATTTTTGCTTTTGTTTAATTAAACTTCTGAGTAATTGTGTTGTCTGTCCAGGCCTTCTCTTAGCCCCCAAATGGCTTTATATTATTTATTTAAGGTATTTGCATGAATTTTTACTGTGTGTGAAGCCATGAGTTCCTGTTCATCAAATTGCACCCCTTTCACTCAAAATGGCTCCTCTGTGAGCTTTATAAAATGTTTGCCACTTTGCTTGTGTATGGGCTTTCCAGAGCCTCAACAAGACTGTGCCCCTTTTATTTTATATTTTATTTCATGAGCCGGTGCTTACAACCAGTTTTCCCCTGGTGCTTATCACCTGCACAACTAAAAAAATGGGAAATATCTGGTTGATCATGCCTCCAGAGGAGCGCACAATGTGTCTCCCTCTTGGAGCTTCACACAGCAGAATTCTGTCAGTAGGCCTGAAGCCTTATTTCTGACCAGTACTCAAGTGAGGTATGGCCACCAGCGAGCAGAGCTGGGGATTCCATATCTGAGTACCTATGCGCTCTGCTGTGGGACTGATGCTCAGTTACTCATGCTCCCCTTCTCACTGCTTTTGGAGTGTGAAGTGCCCGCAGCTGGCACTCTGCATTTTACTCTATTTAATCACAGTGCAGCTTTCTACATTACAGAGCAATTTATTTACAACATAAAAATTACTAAATTCACAGGTAACCATGGTAGACTAAATTATTCACTGGACTACCAGCACTTGTGAGAGTAGCCAGGGTGATCGGTTACTAGCGCACTGGCCACCAGTGACTACCATTATTATTTTTTAAATACAAATACTGCATTTTACATAAAAACTTTACCAATCATTAAAACTATGAGCAAAACTGCACGTGTGTGAGGAAAGCCAGGGCCAGGAGACCTTTCCAACTTCCTCACTGAGCTGCATCCCACTACATCAATTAATAATATGCTCACACTGGTTCCTGTAGCTAATATAGTTTAAAACTAATGATTACTTATGTATTACAATTACGGATTCTAAATCTGTTGTTTTATTAATGCAGGACCACCATATATGTAGCTGGCAGCTCCTGCCTACTCTGAGTCTCGAACCTGTGTCCTAGACTACTTATTTTTTAGATACACTTAAGCTGCCTATCTACCCCTATTCTCTTGGTGGAACAGTCTTACTAGGCTGATACACTACATTGTTACCTCAGACCGTATGGTGACCCATGATGACAGCGACAGCAGTAACAGTGACCATAGAAACAGCGATAGATTTGGGCAACTGCACTTACAGTGACTGGGGATTTTCCCTCCCTCCCTGAGTTGCACCCCCCTGGAGTTAGTATGTTTAGAAAGGGGTATGTGGGGATGACGCATCCCACATTGGGGTTGCAGTGGGTGAAGCCCTCAAAGATACAGGAATCACTATATCTGCACGTGCCCAAATCCACTCACCATTTTTACACGTCACCGTAAAAGATTTGCCATTTTCACATGGTACCAGACCATACTTGATCTACTGCTCTTTCTCCCTCCCCCTTTCCTTTCCACTATGATTCCCTTGTGCCTAACCCATGCATTCTTGATCCCTGTCAATGTCTTCACCCCATCATCTCCACTGGAAGATTGTTCAATGAATCCATCACTCTTTCTGTGAAGAAGTACTTCCTAAAATCTCTTCTGAATTTACCCACCTCCAGCTTCCTAGCCTATCCCCTGGTTCTTGAGCATCTTTTCTTCTAAAAAAACAGTTCCCTTCTGTACATTATTTACCTTGTGAGGTATTTAAAGTTTTCTATCATAGCCCCCTTCTCCCTCCTCTATTCCAGGGTGTACATATTGAGGTCCTTTAGTCTTTCTGCATAGGGCTTTTGATGCAGACCCTGCATGATTTTAATTGCCGTCCCTTGGACAGCCTGTACTCTAAGTCCTTCCAGAGATATGGTCTCCAGAACTGCACACAGTACTCTAGATGGGGTCTTACCAGAGTTCTATACAGAGGTAACACCACCTCTCTCTTTCTGCTGTTGATACCCTCCTTGTGCTCCCCAGCATACCACTAGCCTTGTCACACTTCGCGACCACCTTTAGGTCATCTGATATGACTTTCCCCAGGTCTCTTTTCTGCTTGGTGATTATCAATACCACACCACCCATTTTGTACTCTGTACTGAGGTTTCTGTGCTCTAAGTGTATTTTTTTGAACTTTTTCACATTAAAACCTAGCTGCCATGCCCTTTACCACTCCTCTAGTTTTCTCAGGTCTCTATGGCAGATGTTGGTGTCATCAACATAGAGGCAGATCTTCCTTCCAGCTCTTCTGCAATGTCACTTATAAAGACATTAATGAGAACTGGTCCCAGCACTGATCCCTTAAGCACCCCACTGCTCAAGCTACCCTCCTCACAGTGAACTACATTTACCACTTACCTCTGTTGCCTAGCCCCTAACTAATTTTTTCCCAGTTTACCACCTTTGGACCCGCTCCTAAGCTACTCAGCTTGCTTGCTAGTCTCATATGTGGAATGGTGTTAATACCCTTACTGAAATTTAAGTAGGCCATATCCACCATTCCATTCTGCTCTAACTCTTTTGTCATTCAGTCAAAGAAATCAATCAGATTCATTGGTCATGACCACCCCTTTGAAACCATGCTACCTCAGGTCTTGTAACACACTGGGTTCAAGACATTCCACAATCTTTTCCTTCAGCAGTGATTCCATTAATTTTCCCTCCACCGATGTCAGGCTGACTGGCCTTATACCTAGCTTGGTCAGACTCGATGGACCACAGGTCCCCTTCTGCCATCATCTTCTATGTTTCTAGGTTTCTATAATTGCTAGGCATCTCCCTGTTGCCACTTTTGTGTAGTGGAACTTCATTCACCCTCCTACAGTCCTCGGGAACCACTGCTGTTTCCAATGACCTGTTAAACAGAACTGTCAGAGGTGCAGCTAGTATTTCCCTGAGCTCCCTCAACACCCTTGGATGCACCCCATCTGGTTTCATTGATTTGTCCACTTTCAGATTAGCAAGTCCCTTCAGGAGTCTCACTCCAAAAGAGGACGAGTGTCAACTTCCCTCCATCCAAAGCTTCTGTTACTTTCTTGTGGCCTCTCCCATTCTCCTACCTCTGTGAACACTGAACAAAAGTATTTGTTCAGAATGTCTGCCTATTCATGGTCCCCCTCTTCACAGTCCACCCATCTCTTTTTAGTCTTACAATCCCACCCTTCTTTTTTTTAATTTTACTTATATAACTAAAAAATGTCTTGTCCCCTTTGGTTACCTCCTGGGCTATTTTCTCTTCAATTTGTGCCTTTGAGCTTCTTACTGCTTTCCCTTCTTCACTCTGTTTTCCCTGATACATCTCTCTGTCCTCCTCCCTCTGTGTCTCCTTATACCTTCTGAATGCTACCTTTTTTGCCTCAAAACAGGTCTCTCTCTTTCTCAATATAGTATGACACAGGGTTTTAGCAGTTTTTTTCCAAAGCACATGAATGTATTGGCATCATTCTGAACTGTGAGAGGGTGTTACCTGTCACATATTCAGAATAGTGAATCACCTTCCTTTTTCCCTTCACTCTCTGCCTTTCTCCTCCTTTTCCATTTGAAGTCCTTTCTCAACCGCAAAGCTGAAACATGTAAGGTAGAGGGTGTTCTTGTTGAATTTCAAATGTTTGTATGAAACCTTACCCCTTCTTTTCATCCACATATTTATTACTTTTTACTTATTTCACGCATGCTGCTGTTTAGTGCTTTGTTTCTTAGGGAATGGCAGAGATGTTGCACAGCCCATATAATTTATATACCAATGATGCAGTATTTGCAAATCTTGGAAATAATGTATTGTCATACGGTGGTAAAAATCAGTTAATACAGGTGTTCTAATGTGTCCCTATATTCAATGATTAATTTAAGGAGCTGTGTTATTCTGTTTACCTGTGCTTTGAACAATAAAAATTAAACCATTTTGATCATTACAAGATAAAAATCAAGGCTCAGTGCATACACGTGAGGTTACCCTATCTCTGGAACTGAGATGGAATCAAGATGATTATGTTCACTTGCAAAGCATGTTAATAAATTGGTATTGTTCTGAACCATGGGAGGGTTTTTGGGTCATGCCCCTTCTTCACCTACCACAGAATCAGAATACTGAATTTCCTCCCCAGTAGTGTCTATAGTATTTTTTTGCTCCATTTTTCTTTCAACTCCTTGCCCAGTCACATTGTTATGAGTGAGCCACTACATTTTCCAATCATAACAACCTCACTATTATGACTTGTGTTATTATTTTTTTTATTTTAGCTGCAGCACTATCTATGCCCAACAGCAATACAGTAAATAAAAACAAGCAAACATTTGGGTTAGCCAATGCTTGTTTAAATTGCAGCTGTGTGACTTAGTCCTGTGGCTCAACTGCATCTAGTTGCACTGGGTTCAGGAATAATACTGTTACTCAGGACATGTTGAAATTGCTCATGGGAGAGGGGCTAGAATGTTTCTCTACACAGTATCCCAGAGGCTGGTTTATGATTGGTATATTTATCCTGACAGAAATACTGCAGTTGTCTTATGCCTCTCATGGTCAGGTTGAAGTCCTACAGTGTGGCGAAAGAGAGTTGGTACTGACTTAAAGACTGAAAGGGTACATTGGGAAACAATTCCAAATGCAAAATGTGGTTAGAAAGGAGGTGAGGGTAAAGGGGTAATGTAAAATTGAATAATAATATATATACATATATTTTTTTAATACATAAAAATGTATAGTTCATAATTTTCATCATGACATGCACTGCTGCTTTAATTACTGTTCTTATATTTACTATTTATTTTTATTTAGTAAAGCATGTGTGATAAGTGGGTTCAATTATGAGGCAAGATGCAATCAATTCAGCAAACAGAAATTCCTGGGAGAAAGAAAGCAAGGCAAGGAATTTACTGTTGCTTATTACAAAACCATGTTGCTGCATACCTTCTCAGTAGCAGAACAAAACTACCAGCCCAGAATGTAATGGACATTAAATCATCAGAGTATCCATGCCTAATACAGCCCCTAGGTACTGTTGTTTGATACACACATTAGACATTAAATTATGCATATTTTAAGTCTGTTCTGCTTCCATCTGCATTAAGCTCATATATTTCTGGTCTGGTTATATTTGGGTTGCTGTTTGTTCCTCTGAGTGGCATTATTCTGAAAAGCTCTGTTGGCAGAATTCCACTTTGCGAAATGCACTGGACAGATAATGCACTCTATTGATAACCTTATAGTTTGGAAGTATTTTGCAGGATTATGAAAAGGGTGAAACTGACAGTAAGATGAGAGATAGACTAAGGTTTATATAGAGATTGTAAACCAAACTTAAGGAAAATAGAAAATCATGTTGAGTCATCCCCAAGGCATAGAGAGATGGGACATTGATTCATCATGATCGCTATTTGTGTTCACATCATGAGCCTGGGGCATCAGGAGCAGAAGCCAATGGGGTAGACCCAGGAAATGTGGATTGACACTTTCCTCTACAGGAGGGAGGATGATATATCACTGTCTAGCAGCTCCTAGTGGTGGCATTCTGGAGGAGGCATTGGTGACACAGGTGACCATGTGCTACTTTGAACCCCACAGCTGAGCCATTCTTCAGCATCCCTATGGGAGAACACGGTAATAAAAAGAAAGCCTTTGAGTCAGCATGCTCTGGGTGATGACTTTTTTGTGCACTTCTCTCATACCACCTGACCTTCAGTGTTGGTACCCATGCCCCCAGAGCAGCTTCCACAAGGCTCTGCCTTTTTCACTCTTCACTTCCATTTTGAGGTGTTAACCCGGGCACTGTGGTACCAAACGGCATCCTGTTAAGACTGGAGCAACGAGAAGTTCGACCAGAGTAAGCATGACAGGAAGGAGAGATAGCCTCATTTGGATGACGGACTGAAGTAAGCAGCTAGTGACAGATGAAGGGGCATGAATAAACTAAACAAACAAAACATCTGTTAATGACTTTTTTTTAAAATGTCTTCTGTTTTCTTCAGCATTTGTTTTAATAATTTATTAACCCAGGAATGGCAAGCTCAGATGCAGCATTTCAATTTCTGTGGCACACTCTTACTCATTTTTACAAATGGGTTGAATGAAGCACTGAGAGGACTAGGGTCTTGTTAAGGGTTTTGCAGTGAACGAATGGAGAATTGAACCTGTTTCTTCAGTTAAGTGCCTGTGCTCTCACCACTAGATCATGCTGCATCCAAACATGAGATTTGTCAGACTTTTACAATGATACAGCTATCTTTGTTCTCAACCTATATAAACTTTTTAGAAAAACAATTTAGTTGCTTTCTTTTATTTTCTTTCCATTCAGTTATAGAGAAGAAATTGCAGTTTTCCAGGAGTGAATATTTTTTTTGTAAGCAATCTAATGGACATGCTGTTTTTTTTTTCTCCCAGCAAAGAAACATAATAAATATACCTGGTTCTGCAACCTTTGCATATTTTCATTACACTTCTGACAGTGCAATAGATCATAACCTAATGTTTCTGAACCACCCTTCAGTCACATTTAGCATATGTCTACATGGGCATATAAACTATGTTTCCAAGAATGAAAATGAAAGCCATACATTTTATAGGTCTATACATCTTGACGTTGAAAGGCAAGGGAGACATAATTGGATAGAGACACTGTATTTTCTTTCTACAATGTTTAATATATTGCCACAAATTGATCCCTTAGTGGAGAAGTGTTTTCTTTCTTTGCAGAGTGAATTTTGTTTTAGCAGCTCATAAATGCTTGCCATTCTGCTGTTTAGGACCTTGAAAACTTTCTGCATGTTTTAGAATTTTTTTAATTAATGTCGATCATGGCTGAACAAACTGAATTGCCATGGATTTATGTGGTTTACTTCTTTCTCATACTGATTTACTTGTTGCTTTTGTTTGAACTTCTGTATCAATCATCAATTCTTTACAAGGTTTTGTTTTTGATTTCCACCTCTTGTACTGTACCTGGGGCTCTGTTCTGGAGTGCTACAGTAAGTAGTCATTCCCTAGCATGGTTGTGATGCAATTCTCTGAAGTGCTCCAACTGAAGCACACATGATTCATAAATATTTTACGTACATACCGTGCTTGACAATAGGAGTTCTACTGGGTTCTTGTCAGATATATTATCATTGATATCTGGCTTTTTAAAATCGTGGACAAATCCTTATAAAATTTCATATAGATAGTCTAAGTGCTAAAGGATAAAATAAGCTAGCAAAGATGCACCACAGTGGGTGGGTTGTTCTGTAATAACAGCACGCTGAGGTATATTAAAAGGCCCAAGGCACTGATGTTCAGTACCTTCAACACCTGATATAGTGTTATCACTCAACAACCAGCACCCTGGATGGTCTTGCTGATCTTATAAAATGAATAAACTGAGACAAAAAAAAAAAAACTGCAGCATTTTCTATCATCAGTGCCAGAAATCATTGGTCCCGCATGTAAATATTGGCAAGCACGAGGAGGCTAATCCCATGGGATGACCCACTCCACCTTGGTAATGCTGTCTGGCACTTAGAACCTTAACCTCATGCTGGGTAAAACTTCCTATAATAAAATGTTACCCTTCCCTCCCTTCCCTTATTCAGCTGGAACCCAACTACTCCCTGCTTGCACTGACATGTGGTGGTTTCCATATATCCCTCATTGCACAGACATCAACATTAATTTTTATAGGCTACAGCCTCAAAACAGCTAAGCTTCTGTTATCTGATTCCGCAGACTTCACCCTTCCCCTATTTTCTTAACAGTTGGCTCAACTATGATAATCATAATAACCTATGTTAATTGCATGTGCTTCTGACCTCTGCTCTGTGGTATTGCCAGCTGTTGGTCTCCATATTGGCTGTATTACTGCTAATAGAGAACATACAGCTGCAGCCAAATGCTCCAGCAGCAGCAACCTCCCTATACCATGCTCAATAGAAACAACACAAAACAAAAGAAAAAGGTTGTACACAGAGCCCTATGCACTAAGGACCCATTGCATGTGGCTGAACTGCATAATGCTGCTGCACAAGTACCAGGCCAGAAAACATGTAGCTAGCATGGCATGCACTAAGGTGTGAAGGGTGGCAATCAGTGTACATAACAGCCACATAACTGTACAAATTGCAGTGCACAGGGAGGGATGGATAGGACATGCTGAGTCAGAAATGCCCCATGACCCCACCGTAAATGACCAACTGTGGGTCAGGTTGCACACTTATTATGCAGACATGGAGAATTCAAGTGACATTACCCTGATGTAGGCACTCTTGGAAATGTGCAGTGGCATAACTGTAGCAGAGAAACAGTCCATCATAGTGAGGCATGGCACAGGGTGCTATGCGTTGAAGAGAGCAGGGAAAGAGACACCCAGGCAAGGCATCCCCAACCTGCACAGTGGCAACTGGGAACAGCCCAGCCTCAGGATACTTCATTGCTGAGCAGATTAGCACAGCTGTCATGGAGATCAGGAAAATCTATACCACCCTGTACTAATGGGCATCATGCAGGTCACTGCTGGTCATCAAAGTCCGTATATGGAAAGCTATCCAAACCACTGTCAATGCAGTAGGACCTGTGGCAACATCCACTGAGGTAATAAAACACAAGATGCGGGACCTGAGGATGGTTGTCAGGCAGAAGCAGACAGGCAGGAAGCAGTCTGGAAATGCCACAGCAGGAGGCCCACCTGAGCTCACACATGAGAAGGAAATGGTAGTGGACATCATCAGATAGAAAAAAATGATGGACAGCAAGGAGGAAGGACTGGATACAATGCTAGGGGAGTGACCACAATCCTACACACATGATACAGTACATGCTACACAGGCAGTGACATCCTCTCTACCCCACAGTGGATCTGCCTCTGTCATCGCTAGAGAAGAAGGATGACATTATTGTGGTGACCAAAGTCCTGATGGCCAACCTGCTGGATACCATCGATGAGAACAGTATACGGCAACACGCAATGGTGAGTAACTCAATGGTGCACTGTACAGATCTCCTCAGTTACTGTACCAACCATAACCATATTGTTTCCACCATAGATACCACAGATACCAGCACCGGGAGCAACCAAGCAGGAAGAAAAGAAGGGTGACAGTATTGTATGGAGGGGCCAGCCAGACAGATCACTGGGCACACAGTGTCTGACCCCCACATAGAGTACACACCAATGCCCAGAGCCACGGTACAAGAGCCATGTGCAGCCTCCACCAGGGGGGATGGCACATCCACAGATAGGCAGGGACATGCACAATAGACACCCAATGAACCTGTGACTGACACAGCCATTGCCAACCATGCCTCCACCACCAGACAGAGCATTCAGCTAGGCAGCACCCACTGGCAGGATCAACCAACATCCCTAGCATAGCACCAGGTAGTCAGTAACCCTGGCCCCAGAAGTGGTGATGAGAGTGTCTTAAACTGAACCTGACTGTGCGGTGCAGTGCAGCCACAATCATACTTCCCTAAGATGCAGAGGCTGGAGCAGAATAGCTGGATGACAGCAAGGAAAACAATGCCTTGCTCTTTGTCCTGACTGTGGAGGTTCAGGAGTTCCAGTCAGTTGGCAACCTGCTTGAAGGTGTACTAGGGCAACTCACCACACATGCTGGCAGAGGTGGCAGAATGCCCCCTGCAAAACCTACCTCCCCACTAATACACCACACAATCCAAAGCCATATGTTAACCCATCTTCCTGTTTCAAAGAGTGGTGTTTCTGATCCTCACATGGGGACCTTATCCATGGCTCACCCACCACCCATGATAACCAGGGCTGGCCCAGCACAGTCAGGTGGCATGGCTGTCCATGCTGATTCTCCCTCCCTCCCTCCAATATCATCCCCAGTCATGTGTCTACATCTGACTCCTGGTTGTCCTCCTCCTCCTGGGCCTAAGGTCCTCATTCACAGGTAGGCCCATTGGTGATGGCAGTCACTTCCTAGTGGAGATATTGTGCAGCAAGTGGCTTATGATGAGGACACTGCACACCCTCTCTGGTACAAGCAGCATTATGATACCCGTTATCCAGGCACTTGAACCATGTTTTCAGCTGTCCAAAGGTATGCTTCCCACATACCATACCCTCCTGCAGGTGTCATTGTACCTCTCTTTGGCAGCCCCATGAGGCAAGAAATAGTGTCATTAGATAGGGCTTCATGGGTGGAGATATGTGATGTTTTTGCCTGGCTTCACCATTTCTGCATTGAATATATTTGCAGTGTGCATCACCAGTTTGGAGCATCCCTTTAGCTTGTGCAGTTATTAGATGTGGCCGCAGGGGGGTACCAGCTGCCACCTGTATGGGATGTGCAAAAGAATCATGTTTCTACAGACAGTTGGACATTATGGAATGCCTGCACCCACATGGCCTGTATGATACATACCTATCAGTCACCCTGACTTGCCTCCGCTGGCAGTCAGTACTGTCCTCAGTTGCCACTGCTGAAATGTGAAGGCATCCTGCGTGGAGGCAAGGTACTTGGCACTGACTTTCATGACAATGCTATTTGCATCCATGGTCACCTGGATATTCATGCTGTTGAATTCTTTACTGTTTCTGTAGTCCTCCTCATTGCCATGGTGGTGTCTAACACATGTGTGCAGTCTATGGCCCCATGGACCCTCGGAAAACCATAACACTTGTAGAAGCCCTCCTGCGATGCCCATTTACCTAGCAGGTCAGTAGAGAACTGGATGTGTTCACTCACATGTGCCAGAAGTGCAGTTGTAACCAGCTGTTTGGGGCTCAGACTAGCTCACCCCTGTCACGTAGCCTGTAACGTGCTGGAAGGAGCCTGTGGCATTGTAGGCAAGGGTGCACATCACCATGGCCTCCAATGGACATGGCTCTGGACCTCTGTGTGGAGGGCTGTATACTCTCCTCAATGAGATCACTCAGCTTAATGATGGTACTATGCCTGAGCTGGTATTGTGTATGACAGTGGTCATCACCCATGACTCTGAGTGGCACATGGGTCCTGAAGATTCAGGGCTTTGGACCCACTTGCCCGTCCTCTTCCTTGACATCTTCCCCATTCCACAGCAGGGCATGCATAAGCAGCAAAGGGCACATCCTTACTGTCCACAGCCTGTGGATGGCCACCCTTTTATGGCTTCTCCCCTCTGCACTGGGTCCATTCTGTGCACCATCAGATCACTGTACATGGTGTGTGTATCCCTTTAAAGAGCTAGTGACCTGCTTAAAACTAATATTAGTTTTTAAAAACAGTCAACCATTATCTTTTATATCTGAGGAATTTTTATGTTGTCCTGCTCGTAAGCGTAAACAACATATTGTGGTAGCTTGGAGTAGCAGATTTTGGAAGTGCTGTCATGTTGTGGCCAATGGCACCACTGCTTTTTTCGGGCTGGGATCTGTGGCACCAATGAAATAGCATGCTGTCTATGACAGCACTGCAAAAGTGTGCCCAACCAACTTGAAACAATTTCTTCGCTGCAATGATGGAGTGACCCATCATTGCAGAGTTTGCCTTACCTGGTGTAACATTTCAAAAAACATGGCAGTGGCTGTTGCTGTCTGCCTCTCACAGTCCCACCTGAAAGCTGACATCGGGGGTGCCCAATCCCACTGTCAACATGCCCCCGCCCAGTTCATTTGCCAACAGGGGAGCCTAATCCCCAATTGGCATAATGTCACCCCATTTTAATTTGTCTGCCGAGAGGGGTGACCAATCCCCCTTGGCATCATGCGCTCCCCCCAAACACAGACACATTTTCTGTGCTGACAGGTGGCTCAATTCCTGTCAGCTTCACTCCCCCTCCCAAAAAACATGGGTGGCACACTGGGAACACACCTCAGTGTGCCAAGACAAACCTGTAAAAAAAACCTTCCCACAATGTCTTTTTTTTTTTAACCTATAAAAGAGAAAATGGTCTCGCATTGTCTCCGCTGCCCCCCCCCAACCCGCACCCACCCCTGTGCACCCCACCTCTGCCACCCTCCTCACCCCATACTTCCTCCAGAGCCAAGCGTGATGATCTTAGATGGAGCGGAACATGTCTGCACTCTTCAAAGCCGACCGCAAACTGAAGAAATGCCGGTGAGCTGTATAATGGCATCAATGGGGGTGTTCAATTTAGGTGGATATCTCAGCCATTGTTGCTACTTTTGGCTCCAAATTTTCAACATTGGGTTATTGGGACCCCACCTCATGAACTCAGTCATGGTGATTTCATTATTCAGTCCTGAAAGGTCATTTCTCGGTCACTGCAGATAATCACCTATTGGGACCGATTAATGAAATGACAGTGTCACTGTACATGAGTTGGGCTCCCAAAAAGGCTATGATGCAAATTTGGTGAAAAAATTCCAAAAAATGACTGTGTTATGAGTGTGCATTGCGTAGTTTACACAAACACTTGTAAGTTTGAGAATTTTTAATATTTTCAGTCCAGACTTTCAACATTGCCATTTTTTCACACCTCCTTATGAACAGTACAGCTCTCATTTTTCACATCCTGCCCAAAATGTTTTAGCACATATGGCACACAATGGCACGGTCATTGTGGGAAATCAATGTTTGGGGCAGATTAAGAAAAGCATAGTGACACTGTTCATGAGCAGAGGGTCCCAAAATGCCTATGCTGAAAATTTGGAGAAAGAATTCTTCAAAATGATTGTGTTATGAGTATGCATTGCACAGTTTCTACACATGCTCGTAACTTCGAGAATTTATAATATTTTCACTCCAGATTTTTAACATTACCATTTCTTCACACCTCCTTATGTATGGTACAGCTGTCATTTTTCACATCCTGCCCAAAATGTGTTTTCGCACATCTGGCGCAGAATGGTGCAGTCGCTATGGGAAATCAATGCTTGAGACAGATTAACAAAATCACAATGCCACTGTTCATGAGAGGAAGACCCAAATGCTTTAATAAGGTGAGGTCACAAAAAGGCCATGTTGAAAATTTGGAGTGCAAATACCAACAAACACCCAGGGCAATAGGGTTTCTAACCATAATGTCCCACTCTGTAGAGACTGACAGGCATCAGGGATGTGCCTTTAGATTGTCAGTTGTAATGCTCATGCCATTCCACCCCCAACCCCACCCAGTAGCCAGTGACAGGAATCAAGGTGTGCCTTGGACTCTTCGGCCCCAAAGTTCACCCCATTCTCCTATACTGCACCCATATCAATGTATTTCCTTATGGAACGGGGTGAGCGTAAGGCCCGACTAGCCCAAGGCACAACGCAACATTTGTCAGAGTCTGTAGGGTAGAGTGTGGAGAAATGGCAAAAGCATTATGGTTGACAACCCAAAGGCACACATCAATGCCTGTCAGTTGCTGCAGGGTGGGGTGGGGTTGACGTCAGTTCCATATTGCACTGCAATTCCTATTATGCATCTCTCTAACTCCTGCACTACCAATGCCAACACCAGCAAGACAACATTTGGCATTGACAAATGCTTGTTTCTTTTCCCTTTGGTTGGTTAGAAGATTGTCTACCTGATGTTAGTAGGTGTGATGTGCAGGTCAGCACTCTACCTGGCAGCTGATATATCTATCTCTATCCCCCCCACCCAACTATATCAACAGCACTGTGACCCCATTGATGCTTAGGATCAGCTACTCAGTGACTGGCAGATCAGTCACCTGGGTTGTCACTGTCAGTGATTTAGTTGGGGGATAGAGATAGATTGGTCAGCTGCTGGGCTAAGAGCTGTTCCACACATCAAGCACAATGTTATAACACAGAAGACATTCTAATGAGCAAAGGGGAAAAAATACTTCAGAAACAACATGTTACAACTGACTACTTCTTAAAATGTGTATTATTTTCCTGTCTATCTGTTTTGGCTCCATTAGCTTTTTAAGCATTTGAATACTCCACAGGTAGTGTTGAGCATGACGAGGGGGGTTTCTGTATGCCCTGCATGTGCAGTCAACACCCTGCTTGGGGACACATTTCTATGTATTAGTGGATAGACAGGATGGCTGTATGTCGGCAGAGAAACATAGAAACATACAAGATGTTGGCAGACAAGAACCTCTTGGTCCATCTAGTTTTCCCAATTTTCTCCCTGCCTACAGCTAAAGCACAGAACCTACTCAGTCTTAGGTCTTCACCACCTCCCCCCCCCCACTGTCTTACTTCCAAGATCCCCTAGTATCTATCCCATGCATTCTTGAAACTTGTAACTGTTTTAGTCTTTGCCACCTCCACTGGGAGGCTGTTTCATGTGTCCTCCACCCTCTATGTGAAGTACTTCCTTACATTTCCTCTGACATTCCCCCTTCCACCTTCATAGTGTGACCCCTTGTCCTTGAGCATCTTTTTCATTGGAAAATGCTACCTTCCTGTACCCTGTTTTTACCTGTAAGGTATTTGTATGATACTATCACATCCCCCCATTCCTTTCTTTCCTCTAGGGAGTACAAATTCAACTCATAGAAACATAGAAAAATGTAGAAACAGAATCTGTCAACAGATAAGGGCCATACAGCCCACCTAGTCTGCTCATTTCCCTACTTGGTTTGGCAAACCCTACTGTCATCTGGACATCTGGACTGCCTTTCCCCCCACTCTGCTGTACAGCAGGGTGCCTTTATGCTTAACCCATGCACTTTTGAATTCCTGTACTGTTTTCACTTCCTCCACCTCCACTGGTAGGCTGTTCCATGGATCCACCACCCTTTCTGTAAAGAAATACTTCCTAGCATTCCCCCTAATCCCCCCTTCCTCTAGCCTCATGTGATGTCTTCTTATCCTTGTGCACTTTCATCTCTCACATATGCTCCCATCTTGCACCCTGTTTATTCCTCTAAGGTATTTGAGAGTCTCTATCATATCCCCACTCTCCCTTCTCTCTTCCAGTGAATAGATGTTTAGTTCCTGGAGTCTTTCCACATAAGGCTTGTGGTGCAGTCCATGTGTCATTTTTGTTGCTCTTCTCTGGACTGCTTCCATTCTGTCTATGTACTTCCTGAGATGCGGTCTCTAGAACTGGACACAGTATTCCATATGAGGCCTCATCAGTGATCTATACAGTGGCATCATCATTTTACTCCTCCTACTGATTATGCCCCTTCGTATGCACCCCAGCATTCTGTTAGCCTTCCCCACTGCTTTTTTGCATTGTTTGGCTGACTTCAGGTTATTGGATATGATAGCCCTCAGGTCTGTCTCCTGACTTGTGGTGGCTAGAACCTGCCCCCCATCATGTATTCCTCTCTTGGGTTTCTATGTCCCAGTTGCATTATTTTGCACTTCTTAGCATTGAAACCCATATGCCAAACACTTGACCATTCCTCAACTAGTCTTAGGTCATTTTTCATTTTATCTAGCCCCTCCTGTGTGTTGACTCTGATACAGATCTTGGTGTCATCTGCAAACAGGCATACTTTCCCCTCTAGTCCCTCTGTACTGTCGCTTATGAAAACATTGAATAGAACTGGATCCAGCACCAATCCCTGTGGAACCCCGCTGGTCACCTCCCCTTCTTCTGATTTTATGCCCTTTTCTACCACCCTCTGGGTCCTGCCTTTTAGCCAGTTGGCAACCCATTTTATCACTTTAGAGCCCACACCCAGAGTCCCCAATTTGTTAAGCAACCTTCTATGAGGAACGGTGTCTAAGGCCTTACTGAAATCCAGATAAGTCACATCCACCGCCCCTCCCTGATCCACCACCCTGGCCACCCAGTCAAAGAAATCGATAAGATTAGTCTGACAGGACCTACCCTCAGTGAATCCATGCTGTCTTGGGTCATTTGCATCGCTTGACTCCAGGAACTTCACTACCCTCTCCTTAAGCAGGGAGTCCCATCAGCTTCCCCACCACTGAGGTCAGGCCTACAGGTCTGTAATTTCCTGCCTTGTCCCTAGTTCCAGTCTTGTGCAGAAGACCACCTCTGCCCTCCTCCAGTCCCCAGGTACCTCCCCTGTTTCTAGTGATTGGTTGAAGAGGGTTGTCAGCGAACCTGCTAGAACTTTCCTGAGTTCCTTCAACACTCTAGGGTGAATTCCATCTGGCCCCATTGCCTTGTCTGTCTTTACTTTTCTTAGTTCCTCCAAGACTCTATCCACCATAAATGGGCTGGTGCCCGCCTCTCCCCCATACATCTTTCCTCGTGAGTCTTGGCCCCTCCCCTTCCTCTTCCTTGGTAAATACGGAACAAAAATATTTGTTCAGTACCTCAGATTTTTCAAGGTTGTCCTCCACCCACCCACCCTCCCTCTCCCTTCTTTAGCCTACCAATACCATTTCTGGTCTTCTTCCTCTCACTAATATAATGGAAGAAGGTTTTGTCCCCCTTCTTAATAGCCTATGCTATTCCTTCCTCTGTTCTTGCCTTAGCCCCTCTGACAGCTTTCCCAGCTTCTCTCTGCTTCTTCAGATATTTCAGTCTCTCTTCTTCTTTTAGTGTCTCTCTGTATTTCCTGAATACCTCACTTTTTTCTCACACTTTCTCGGCTACTGACTTAGAGAACCACAGTGGCCGCTTCTTTCTTTTGCTTTTGCTAAACAATCTGATACATTGACTTGTCACTCCTGCTATGGATCTCTTGAGCCTAATCCACTGTTCTTCTACCTCTCCCCCTGTATCTTCTGCTGCCAGGGCAATTTTGAGCTGTTCCTCCATCTACATGAAGTTGACCTTCTGGAAATCTAGGACCTTAATCTTTGAATGGCTTTCTTCTGCCAGTGTGTTGACTCTAAACCACACAGTTCTGTGGTCACTGGTACCAAGGGGACTGCCCACCTCAACATCCATGATTCTTTCCCCTCTTTAAGCCTTTCTTTTGTAGGACTTTTGATGCAGACCTTGCACCATTTTGGTTGCCCTCTTTTGTATCATCTCCACCCTGTCAATGTCCTTTTGGAGATGGAATCTCCAGAACTGGATGCAGTACTCAAGATGTGGTCTCACCAGTGACCTATACAGTACTATCCTACCTCCTTCTTCTTCTGGCGAGTCCTCTACCTACTATATGCAACCCAGCATCCTATTTGCCTTCCTCACACTGTCACACTGTTAAGCTACCTTCAGGTCATCAGAAATTATTATCACTAGGTCCCTTTCCTGCTTTGTGACTGATAATTCCACGCCTCCCTGTTGGTATGTTTCCCCCATGTTTCTCTGCCCCAAGTGCATTATTTTGCACTTTTTTCCATTGAAACCTAGTTGCCAGACTCATGACAATTCTTCCAGCTTTCTTAAATTGTCCCTCATTCTTTCAACCCCCTGGTGTGTCTATTCTGTTGCTGAGCTTTGTGTCATCTGTGAACAGGCATACTTTCCCTTCTAGTCCCTCTGCAGTGTTGCTAATAAAAATACTGTATTAAAGAAGACTGGGCATAGTACTGTCCAATGTGGTACCCCACTGATCACCTTGCCTACTTCAGAGTGGATGCCATTTACCACTACCCTCTGACTTTTATTTTGTAGCCAACTCTCTACCCATTTAACTACTTTAGTCCCTGCTTCTAGGCTCCACAGCTTGTGTACTAGTCTCCTATGCAAAATAGTGTCAAAGGCCTTAATGAAATCCAGGTAGTCCATGTCTACAGCTCCTCCCTGATCCACTTCCATGGTTTCCCAGTCAAAAAACTCAATCAAGTTAGTCTGTCAAGATTCCCCCATGAAACCATGCTTCCTTGGAACCTGTAGACCACTGGCAACATAGTAATCCACGGTCCTTTCCTTCAGTAGTGATTCCTTACCTTGCCCACCACTGACATCAGGCTGACAGACCTGTAATTTCCTGCCTCCGCACTATTTTCACTCTTATGGAGTAGTATGGAGTGGGACTACATCTACCTTCTTGGTACCTCCCCTATTTCTAATGACAGGTTGAACAGGACTTTCAGAAGTGCAGCCAGCTCCTCCCTGAGTTCCCTCAGTATCCTAGAGTGTATTCCATCAGGTCCCATTGCCTTTTCTACTTTTAATTGTGCTAGTTCCTTAAGGACTCTATCCTCTGTAAAGATGCTAGTATCCACCTCCCTTCCCTTAATGCCCTTGTCCTTTACTAGTGGCCCATTTCCCACTACCTCTTCCATAAATACTGAACAGAAGTATTTGTTCAGTATGTCTGTTTTTTGGTGGTCCTCAACAACGCACTTCCCTCCTTCTCCTATCAGCCTTAATCTCCCCTCCCTTGGTCTTTCTCTTTTCGTTTATGTATCTAAAAATAATTTATCACTCTTTTTTACTAATTTTACAATATTTTCCTCTGTTTGTACTTTTGCACCCCTAACCACCTTCCCTGTCTCATTCTTTTTCTCCTGGTAATACTCTCTATCCTCCTCCTGTGTTCTTTTGACCTTTCTAAATGCCATTTTTTTGCTCTGATTTTTTCTGCTACTTCCTTCAAGAACCATATATGTCTCCTTTTTCTCGTACTCTTGCTATCCTGACTGACAGATGGATTTGTTGACTTTTCAATGCCCTTTTTAATTTTTGCCCACTGTTCCTTGACTCCACCTAGTTTCCCTACTCCTGCCAGGGCATCCCTTAAACATCCCCCATTTTCTTAATATCAGCCCTCCTGAAGTCCAGGACCCTCGTCTTTGTGTGGTTTGATTATGACCCCATTTTTATATCAAACCACACCATGCAGCGATCACTGGACCCCAGGTGGTCCCCCACTGTGACAACAGCAATACTGTCTACAGTTGTCAATTCCAGGTCCAGTAATTCCCCCTCACAAGTGGGTTCCATAACTAGTTGTCTGAGGAACACCCCTTGCAGGGAGTCCAGGAAATACCTACTCCTGGCAGTTGCCACAGTGGGGAGGCTCCAATCTATGTCCAGTAGGCTCAAGTCTCCTACTAACAATATCTCTCCCTTGCGAGGCATCCTTTGGATTGTTTCCAGGATTTCTTTATTTACCTCTTCTCCCTGTGATGGAGTTCTGTAGATCATCCCTGTGTGAACAGTGTCCCCTTTCCTTGTCTCCAAGGTGACCCCCAATACCACCCCTCCTCCTTGCTCCCCTTGTATTTCTGTAGGTTTGAGAGTGTCACCTACATAAACAGTTACTTCCTGCCCTCTCCCAACTACACTGTCCCCCCGAACAGAGTACAACCAGGTATTGCCACTTACCAGGTCTGATTTTCATTGCGCCATACCTCTGTGATAGCTACCAGGTCTAGGTCTGCTTCCACCATGGTGTCCTCTAGGTCAGCAATCTTATTTCCCAGACTTCAGGCATTTGTACTCATGGCCCTCTAGAATGTGTTGCCTCCTTCCTTCCTTTTTTCCATTTCCTCTCTTTTATTTCTCTCATTATGTTTTTTAGCTAACTCATCCTTCCTGACTTTTGTTTTTATTAGATTTCTTTCAGGGTTTAATTCCCTGATGATTCCCTATTTTGACCTCTTAATTTTTTGAGGGAGGGGGGCAGTTTATGCCTCCCTGCCTCATTCTGCCTCCTCCATTGGCTAGTTTAAATGCATGTCACTGTACTGTAGCATTTAAATCTCTTATTAAGTATTATAGTCCTCTTCTGGATGGATGCAGACCGTTGCCCTTGTACAGGCCCTCATTCCTCCAGGTGGGGCCCCAGTCCCCAATGAAGCTGAATCCCTCCCCTCTACACCATTTCTTCAACCATGTGTTGAAGTCTGGTGCAGAATTCCCTGACTCCCCCCTTGCTGTAGACAGGTAGCACCATTGAGAAGGTCACTGAGTGTGCTATCTGTCTGGCAGATGCTCCCTGCATGGCAGATGATCCTATATGCCCTTGGCAGGGTGGGCCTTCTCTGATATAAGGAGAATCACGAGAAGTCATTGACACTGACCCATGGATGTCAAGCTTATGAATATTGGTTGTATGTTGCCTGTACCTGACCGTGATACATGTTCCATTTGTCATTTCAACCATTCCAGTGACACCCAAGAGAGGTTATCTTATGCCTCAGTGATCTGCCTCCTAGTGTGGCATGGACCAGGAGGTAGAGAGCTCTCACAATGGCAATGTGGCTGCCAGAGGGCCTCGAACAGGTGAACAAGACATGCTACCTAGATAAATACAGGACACTCTGGTTTATTGTGGACCCCTCCATGTTGAGTACCACATGGTCTGTTGCCACTGCTTGGAGAATTGTTGGGTGAATGGGAGAGTAGTGGATGTTGGATGGATAGGTGAGTACATGCAAGGAGTATGGGGGCTTGGTGGGTATATGTGGATGCATGCCAGCCTGAATGGCAGCCAAATGTGTTACTCATTACTATAATTCCATCCCTCACAGAATACACATTGGCCACTCACCACCATATGCCTCATTTAGGAGGGACTGGAGCTGATACACGTCAAATACAAATAACTCCCTCATGACCACAGCAGCTTCCCGATAGGTCACTAAGGAGCACTTTTGGGGATCATGCCTGCAGTGTCCCCCCTGGTGTTCAACTTGTGGGCATCCCCCAGCAAACTGGCATGGTAGCAGACCTCATGCACTTGGTGGACTATGATGATAGATGTTGCTTGTATCTCCAGAGATGTGTATGTTGTTAATCTTACCTAATAATGGCTGTCTCTGGTTGCTGGTGTTGCCTTGCCCCTTCCTCTGCTTGGGGATGGGGGGGTTGAATGCAGAGTTAGGGTTGAAAACCCTAATGTTTTTTTCCCTACATTTGTCACTTTAACATCAACCCAAACTGATGTATTAATGTAATTTTTTTACAACAAATGTTCTTACTTTTTGAGATAGTTTACTTCTATCCTTATCTGGCTGTGGAACAGTCTTCCTAATTGTCCTTATTTCGCTGTGTGAACACAGGGCCCTTTGGGCCCTGTGCTCCCACCCTTCATATTTCTCAATTGCAATGATTCTATCAGTATATAACATGTACATGCTTGTGCTATGGCTGCTAATATGCCTTTCCTACCTCAGCTACTGTTTCCCTTCATTCCTTCATCCCTTCATAACAATCACAAATCACCTGACTGCCCCACTGGAACATAGTCACTCCTTCAAGTACCTGGGTGTCATTGTGGATGATACCCTCTCATATGTTCAGCACATTGGCATGGTGGTGAAAGCTGTGAACACTAACTTAGGGATCCTTTTTAGGCACAAGAAAAGCCTAACTGCTGAATCCCTCTGGCTCTCGGTCTCCAGCTCTGTCCTATCTCTGGTTGACTAGGGGCTGGTGGTTAATGGCACTTCCACTGATATAGCCCTCAAAAGAGTTTCCACTGCCCTTAACAAGGCTTGCAGACTATTGCTAAATCCTGACCACTTCATGTGCACTTGTACCCTGCATGGTCTGACCCACATACTACAGCTTCAATCCAGAATCAAATACCAAACTTGCCTGCTAGGGAGAAAGGCCATGCTCTCCCTAACCTATACCTGCATTGTAGACCTGGTAAAGGAAGCAAGCTCCAAATACTACACACAAAGAACAGTGTCACCACAGCTTGATGTACCATTTCATAGAACTTCCCTAGGACAAAGATCCTTCATGTACTGAGCTCCACTATGGCTAAATGAAATCCCAGCTGCAGCTCTTAATACAACAAGTGTTCTGTCCTTTAAAAGAGAACTGAAGCAATACCTTCTGAACTCAAATGCCTGCAACTGCCTTCACTGAATCCATATCTTCAACCTGGATACCCACTCTTAAACACCTCTGACTCCCTTACCTGAGTCCATATCTTCAACTCGGATACCCCCCTCATTTTTCTGAGCTTTCCTCCTGTTTTACATACACTGGACCCCCACCTGCCATCCCTTGCCACCCCCTTCTAGCTCTCTCCAACTCCTTCACCTCCATACCCCCAACACCTCCTCTTTCCATCCCCTCTTCCCCTAAATATTCTCCTTCTCACAGTCTCTCTCTCTCTCTCTCTCTGTCTCTCTCTCCTCCTCTCTCTCTCTCACTCTCTCTCTCTCTCTAATCTACCCCTTGTTCGCACTCTTCCCCTTTCTTTCTCAACCTTTCCAATACTCTAACTTGACAGGCCCTCCTGGAGCAGCTATGCCACATGTTGTTAATTGGGAAACCTCATTCACACTCTCACCCTTTCTTTCTCCCACCCTTTCCAATACTATACCTTGACAGGCCCCCCTGGGGCAGCTATGCCGTATGTTGCTAACTGGGAATTTCCTCCCACTGTTTAATTTCAGCTGTCTAGGTTATTGAAATGTATTATTTATCTATATTCTGTATTACATAGCAATCTTATGTTTTGTGTAAACTGTCAAGTTTTTGTTATGTCTCTGCTGTTTTACATCCTGACATGGAACCTTTATAAAGAGTGCATTCTCAAAGGTTATATCCAAATTAGCAAATACATAAATAAATTGCTGCCCCCTTATGAAACAGTCCAACCACACACACAGGTGTGGGCATTTCTTCACTTCCAGAAACACGATTCATCAAAGTCAGGATTTTGCAGCCTATACAGAGACAGCTGACTATGACTGCTTGTGATGGGACTCTTTAGGCTCTGGACTTTGTTTTCAGTTGAGTTTCACTTTAGATGCAATGCAGGATGCTCTTTGTTGAACATTATTGTTCATATGAACTATGATATATAATGTAGCTTTTCCTGTAGCATCAGGTCTTTGCATTTCAGAACACTATATGATTGATTATTATGTTAATGACATTAATAGTGCCTGCTGTAGAAAGGGCAGGGCAGATTGTACTGAGTGGCCAACCCCTTGTGATGTATACATTTTAACTCTTGATATTCTTTTTACTTACTTAAGGAGCCATGCTGCCCTCTTGTTTTCACCCAAATGATGAACATTCCAAGAACATATTTTTTGTGTGTTTCTAGTAATTTCATAACATAGTCATGTAAGGTCAGAATGGGATCTAGGTCAATCATGTCTGCTCTATACCCCTTCCTAGTTCAAAGTAGCTATGAATAAGCATGCCGTTTACACATGTAGAAATTAGAAGGGGTTTCCTTCCCACCCTACCACCCTGAATATATAGTGAAACCCAAGTGAAACAGTTATTAAAATAAACACCCACCCTTCATATACTATTTGAATATGTTCTCAATAATGTTCTCATCCTTTAAAAAACAATCAGGAAATATCTACTAAACATGATATGATAAACTGAAGTTAAACAGCTAAGGTAATTCTTGTTAATGTGGCAGTATTTGTTAGCTAGAAAAATGAGATCATATGGTTTGTTTTAGCATTACTAATGTCCTGATATTCTTAAATTTATCACTGGTGTGCTTTTAATTACCTTATATATTTAAATACTCTTGCCTCTTATTTTATAACTAGCTTTGTAATCATTTACTCAAGTGAACACATGGCTCATTAACACTAATTTATAGAGATCTCTTCCACTGGGGCATCTTTTTGACTGTACAGTAAAGCTTCACATTAAGGGTGATGTATCACAATGATACTAGCACATGGTAATGATATGAAACATCACAGCACAGCACTACACCACAATTTTGAATTATTTTATGGTGGGCATGGAAAGAGAGAAGGAACTTTTACAAATTTTCAGACCACAAATTTCTAAGCTAAAAAATAGAATAAAATGATTGGCCAGAAAATCTATATGATTACTTTTTTGTTTGTTTGTTTGTTTTGCTGACTAACACTTACGGCTGCATTAATGAAATATGCATGCTTACTGTGACTTAAAGACAAATGTGTGTTCTCACTTCAGCTTTCACACATGACATTTTCCACAATAATAACAAATACTAGAGAGTACTGTATGTTAAATCTGCAGGATAATGCTAATTTTCATCTAAACGGAAGAGTACAATAAACAGCAATCAACAGAGGTTGTTACAGGGCTACAACCAGACAGAAATACTGCATGAAATGGATAGGATAATCATAACAAATTACTTTAAGGTAGTGTAGTTTACATTTTAAGCTAAGATGAGCAGGGTCATGTGTGTGTGTTCATTCTTTCTCAAGATGACAGCTATTGATTATTGACCAATTGTCCATGTTATAGTGAATGTTACATTTGTTGTGGGTGCCTAATCCTTTCAACCAAAATGAGGAACCTTGTAAGCTGTCATTACCTAAGGGCCACAAAGCAATTCATTCATACAGATTACATGGATCACATTGATTCAGTGCACCTGTAACACCCCTGTATTGATTGTTTTTATTGATTTGGCAGTTGTCTAGTGTGTGCAGTATTATTTGTATGCTGTAGAGCCTTATTCTTGTATACCCACAGGTTAACTACTTTCCATTCTTTTTAACCAAAAAGCTCATTAAGTGCTGCATAAAAAGTGGTACAAGTCAAAACCAACAAGGGTTCTATAGCACTGGAAGGAAGGGGATAAATACCAGAAATCAACAAAAGGGCTAATTTACAAGATGTGTTTGGTCAGTTTACAGGATGTGTTCGGTCTTTAAAGACTAACTCAGTTTATTAGTTAACCAGCACAGTCTATTGCCTGGATTCTGTAATATGGACACTTCATTTAGCTCTCATTACACTTATGTTTCTAAAAAGTGAGTGTATTTGCAAATCAAACTCCTCTACATGCTGTGCAGATAAATGAAATAGTACAAAAAACGGTTTAGAACTAAAAACATTACTTCAGCATAAAAGTGTTTCCAAGCACAGTGTGTTTCTTTTGCTTTTAAAATTATATTGTTAATTTTGTAACACAATATACTGTAACGCTTTTGTACCAGGAGGAATGGCTTGCCATACTCTGATCAGTGAACTTTTCAACTGAATTGTTTCCTGATTTCTGATGCTCATCTTATTTTTTTTATTATTTGAATAACATGTTCCATGTCCAGAAAGGTGTAACAAATACTAAAGGTTGAAGAAGGTGAACCTATTAACCCAGTTCTGCCAAAACAAAGCTCTTAGAGTTTTGCCAGCTACCTTGATTCTTACATATGCAGTTGCCATTACTGAATTGATGTTTGAGCTGCAATATTTTTCTGACATGGGATTTGTTCAGATATGAACTACTGATGTTGTTATCCTGTGTTTGTTCTTCCCAGTGCCATCAAATTAACCATATTTAATAAAATCCATGTTACTACACATTGAGTGTAATGTTGAAAAATAACAGGGCTTCCTTCACTTACCTCACAATCCTTTTGTTCTTCCTCCTTGATACAATTGCCTACCAAAGTCTTTAGAAGGCTATTATCCATCATTTTTCCATAGTACAGGGTACATTTCAATACTGCTTGAAAAATGTGGAACCAAAATCAGAGGTCACTGATTGACTTTAATTTAGCATTAGTTTTAAACACTGGTGGTAAAAGGGGACAACTTAACTATTGCTACAATATGGATATGTACATGATTCCAGTCCATGTGTGAGGTAATTTGTTCATGTATTATCTACTGATAAAGTATGTTTATAACTATCATAGGAGTTACAATGAATACATTTGTAGCCTGGGTGCATATGAGCAATGCATCAACACTACAGATGAGCTACCTGTATTGTAGCCAAAGCAGCAAGTGGAAACTGTGACTTCTAGATAAGAGGAAAAGTGCAGGTGAGTGAATGGCTGCATCATACCATCTGCACATGAGGTGATATAGTGTAGTGACTTAACTACACAGCTTATAATATTTAGTCAAGTCCAATGAAGGACAACTGACAGCCTCTAAACACATCTAGAATGCAATGAATTTTACTTGAGAGCCATTCTGTATTGAACTTTACATCAGTCCAGATCTACTGTTTGCAGTAGAGAAAAGAAAAGAAAAAAAAACTGGAGATACCACTTTATGCATTTTGTGTAACACACACACACACACACACACACACATGTACACACACTGAACTTGATCTACCATGTTAATATATAAAAATGTTAAAGAAATCAAACTAAGAAATTCCACCATTAGGCACTTATTAAGATGCTATCTCATCAAAAGATTAAATCCACTTTGGTCGATATGAGCATTTCTCTTGATCTACTCTTCTGTTTCTGGACTTTGTAATGCAAGTCACGCTAAATCCCATTTCATTACACCATGGGGCAGCCTATTTTCTTGGGATACTCCTCTGCAATAAAACTGATTTGGTGTTCCTTGAATATATACTGCTCTGAAATTATTTGTGCTAGAAAGGAGGGGGTGTATGTCTGGCTCTTGCATCCAATTCACTCTCTCCAGCAATCCAAACTGACACCAACATAGCAGCAGAGTGCCAGCCTACTCACATTTTTGTTAAACTATTACAGTGACAGTCCTTCTCACAATTTGAGGATATTACACAACCACCTCATTGTAAAAGGTTTAAACATTTTTGTGTTCCTAACAATACTTGAAACATTTGTGTACAGAGGTGCTTTTCTAATGTGCTTGTGCTATAATTTTTGCTGTGCTTTTACTGCAAAACTACATTATATCCAATCAATCAAGTGGTAAAATCCCAGTTTGAACTGTCATGGACCTTTACTGTTCAAAATCTTTACAGTTTAAACAGTAAAGTTTGAACCGTAAAGAATTTTGAATGGTTATTTTCTGATCGATTTATCCTAACTAAGCGAGTGACGGGCAATGTGATTCTCACCTCAATAAAACATACTTGCCCTCAAATTTATCAAATAATGCTACATTAATGGAATTAATCATGTGACTGAGTCCTAAATACAGGTATTGGTCATTCCTTACAAAGTAGGGTTGCATTAGGAAAAATTTTTTTAAAAGAACAAAAAAAAAACAAGGAGGTGGAAGCACAAACAGAGTTTCTCTGACCACGGACAGTAAAATCCACAACAATTAACAGTTCTGTTTTCATTTACCTGCCCGTATAGTGGCTATCACAAAAGCATTATAATTCAAAAATGGTGACATTTCTTTTCACTAAACTATCCAAAGACACACCCTTGGCACACACCCCATAATCTCTAAACATTTCAGATAAAAATTTTATTCCATCTGGTCTGTAAATGAGGGCAATAATGCCCATGTTAACCAAAGGAAAAAAAATGTTTTTTGTTTCTGTTTTTTTACCACTTTTTATCTCAAAAACTATACAAGATACCGTCATGAAAGTTTTCACTTTTTGAGACACTGGCAGAGTGACCACACATGCCATTTTTAGGGCTATTTCATCAAAATATGCAAAAGTTAGAATAGTACAAAATTTTTAATTTAACATAGAACTGCCTGTACAACCCTAACTATAGGGGTGTGTCCTTGCCCCAATAATATATCATATGGTATATGTGCCATATTCCAGATTTTGTAGCTTTAGCAAAAAATTCACAAATCTTTAAATTCAATTTTGAAAGTATGTACACTGCAGCATTATAAGCCTCTACAACTTTAAATCTAGAGAAGGTAATTAATTTTGCAGGTTCATAAATCTTGGAAGGAGGCTGTGTGTGTCAGCTTTATCACCTCTTGCATAATGGATGCCCATGTTATGAGCTATTCAAAATAAGTCTTTGTAAAAATAGTGGGATTTCACGACAATTATGTGGCAATCATATCCATAAATATGTCTCAGTTATATACTTGTCCTCCATGCAGGAGAAAGGAAAAGGCTAATGAAAGAGAGAGTAGTAATACGGTTCAATACATGGAGGACTCCATTGTAAAATCAAGATGGCTAAAGGAGCAATACAAGTATTTATGCTAAGCAGGTGAGGTAATTTGCCTGCTTGCAGTGCATGTCAAATGAGTGTGAGCCATAGTTAAGTACTGCATGTAGAGGGAGTAACTGACTGTTGTGCACATTATAATAGGGTATACAATTTCTAAGGACATGTGGATATCACTCATTGAATTAGTAAATTGCCTAAGGGAAAAGATGTCCAGAGGAAAATTTTCCATGGCACTGATGGTTCTGAATCTTCTGAGTAATGACAGTGGCAACAATTACATAAGCTACAGTTTTTTAAGATTCTTATGGAAGAGGAAGGATCATCTTTTTCTGGCACTTTGGAGGCCATTCTGGAGCAGGAAATATCTGCATGCTCAAAATGTACTGTAGTTAAACAAGAGGGCGGGGTACTGATTTTGACAAGGTGCATAACGTCTGGGGGATTCAAATTAATGAATAGGGTTTGGTGAGGGAGCTAGTACATAAAGTCATTAGTTGCATGGTTTTCCAAAGAAACTGACAGCTGAGCTGGGAAACAAAAGAATAGGAACCTCCCTCCCCCCATTTGAGCAAGAAAGCACCAAAGGTCAATATTTCAACTTGAATGCAAGTTATATAAGAATGACTCACCATAAAATTGATTATCCTGAGACCTGGTGGTACTTTTATGTCTAAGACTTAGAGGTACTCAGAATGATGCAGTGTGGGAGTAAAATGTCTGGGGCTCTAAGAAGGAGGAATTCTGTATATTCCAATGGGATAGTTCTAATAGAAAAAGGTGTAGGTGACACTTTCAATGGAGTGTGTCACAGTAAACAAAAAAAGAGGATATAAGGGAGCCAGTAGTTCCACCAAGTTTATCCGGATATGTTAGGAGAGAGAAAATGGGGGACAAAATAATCACTGAGGGAGGAACCAGAGGAGTGCAAACACCTCAATTCAGTTTATCAGATGAGGTAGTGATTAGAGATGTCTGAAGCTGGGAAACATAATGAAGTGTAAAGTGCTGACTTTGCAAAGTATTCAACTGACACAGTGGCCCTTTTTCAAGCAGACTCACATTATTGCACCTGCAAAGTTGACACATGCTGATGACTCTGCCTGAATAAGTGCCACTTCACCAGTAAAACTCATTGCAAAGTAGATTGCTTCGGTGAAGTGGGAACTTTGTGGAGTGATTTGCAATGGGGATTTTTCACCATTTCATTGGAAATTCAGCAGTAAAGTAAATCTTTTCGACATCTGTAGTAGTGATATTTGCATTGTGAAGGTTTAATGTCACAAGATGAATTTAGGAGGCATTACCTAATAAGGTATGCTATCATAAGCATTTAAGAAAATGTTGCCAATACATTTTGATATTTCTACAGCAAATTTAAATGTGCTAAACAACTGTTTTTTTTTTTTTTAGTTTTGTTAGATGACGGGATACAGTGACAATGGATATGCATGCTAAATGTAAAATCTAAGCCTGTAAGAGAAGTTATACATATCCACACTTCTAGAAAGTTTTTATAAAATATCACAAATAATGACAAAGTGAAATTTTGAACCACTGTAACATGAAAACTTTCTGAACCAAATCTCTCCATATTTAATCAGTTCTACAACCCTTAAAACTTTTGTGAATGTTAATTTTTACATATCTACTGTAGCTTCAAATGTTACTGAGGTATAAGCAGATGCAAAATGTCACATTTCCTGAAACAAAATGAAGTTTTAGAATGTGAGCCTCAATAATTTTGAAACAATGGGCAGGATTTTCAAAAGACTTAGATCACCACAAGCCCCAGTGTGCTGATGATACGGTGCATGGGGCTTGAAGTGATCTAATGGGATTTTCTGTCCCTTGCAGGAATTGCCACAAGATGGATCACATTTTTCTGGTCTAACTTGTAGCAATCCTGGGGGCCATTTTTACAGAGCTTACACCAGATATTTGGTGCAAGCTGCCATAATATTTGGAAACTGTCACAACTGCATCCAAGATTGTAAAGTCGGGTGCAATAGTGAAGTGTTTGGTGCACTGCCAGAACCTATATGCCATGGTGCAGGGCTGGACACAAGTCCTGTGCTACACTTTGAAAATCATGCCCAATGCATTTAAATGTCATGATATGTTGTATGCCTTTAGAGCACGTTCCAAAACATGAACATGAAAAATTTCAGGTTTATAGCTCAATAGACATTTGAAGGGCAGATAAAATAAAAATATTTTAAACATTCTGTGAAATTCAGACAACATTCCATTGAATTTTGTAGACATTTATGGAATTCCATCACAATTCCATGCATTGGAAATTGTCGAATTCCACATAGCTCTAAACAGAAATCTTCCCCCCAGACTAAATACAAGTAGATTACATAGAAGAAGACACAAGGCTGCAGGATACAGGCCATGGGCAGTGTGTGTGTGTGTGTGCGCGTGTGTGTGTGTGTGTGTGTGTGCGCACACACTGGTGTCTGTGTGTCTCTGTGTATATACCTTCTGCAAAGCAAATGCATCATTGTACGCATTGACCCAAACCTGCAGTAGACTTCATGAATGACCCTGGGGTTAACTGCCAAAGCAGTTGGATCATTACACACTTTGCCCCAGACCTGTAGTTGACTTTGCAAGTGTCCCACAGGGCCATTAGTAAAGTAGCAGCAATGTCATTCCCAGTACTGCTCTTTGTATCTTATTTATTTTGTGATGATAAAACAGTGTTTAAAACCTGGATTGTGCTTTGATATTTGATTCAATGTTTTTCACGTAGGGGGAAGTGGATGGGGTGTGCAGAGTTAGGGTTAAATAGATTTTTGGGTAAAACGCATTTTGATTATGCTTTCAAAAGCAGTACATTGAGGTGAACAGAGAGTTTAAGCCAACTAAAACTCCCCCACCCACTAATTACTTGGCACATAACCAATCAGGTAGCTAAAAGGGAAGGATCAATGACCTGTGGAAGCATGATCAGGTTCCCCTGATCTATTTTTATTCTGCTTTCCTTAGATAAATTGACTCCCTCCCAGTGTGCCCCATCATGATCATATCCCACTGTGTGAGGGCAACAGTGCAGGGGTGGAACAGGAATAGTGTCTTATGCATCAGCAGGCATTCATAGGCAATAGCTGGCATTTAGGAAACTCTGTTGGTCCAGTAAGGTAAGGTACAGTACGTGTTGCTGCCTTGGTAGAAGCACAGAAGGAGGGTAAGCGGGTAATGACAGGGAGATAAAAGTTCTTACATGAAGAAAGTATTTGTTTTGTGGGAAAAGGGGAAACACTATCTAGGGTAGAGGAAAGGCACAAAAGGGAAGGTTAATCAATAGGCATATAGAGAGGTGCAAGGGGTGGGATACAGGAACAAGTAAGGGGTGAAGTAAAACAAAAAGTGGAAAACTATAAACTCCCTATCTAGGGTAAGGTTATAAAGGGGTGAAGTAAAGCAAAAGGGGAACACTGGAAAACCCTCTACCTACTTTAAGTTTACAAAGTAAACTTATGTAGAGGTAGAGAGTGAGGCAATGGACTTTTTGGAATTGTTGAAATGTAATGGTTGTGTAGCTACAGTTTCAGATAGTCCTTCTTGAAACTGAGGTGCTGCCCCACCTTCACACACCTCTCTGGGTTGAGGGAAAAAGTCACTGGACTCCATCCTGAGCTGTCCAGTATCTGGGGAACCTCTTCTCCCACCCAGTGGCCATTGAGTCTACCACCATTGCCCCAGAGGGTGCCTAGAGGAAGGAAGACTGGCTGGACTGTGGTGGGCACAGGAAGGGTGGGGGTTCAGATCAAGGGCATATTCCTCAGCCTGTGCCACAACAAAATTCATTAGCCACTCTAGTGGGAAAAAGCTGCTGGGAAAGATACCTTTAGTAGTAGTAAAGGTGGATGTGAGGGTCCTCCATAGGGGAGGCACCACTGTGGGAGAGAGAGGACCATACCAGATGAAAAAGCAACTTCTGGTGGGGGACTTGATCATTATGGTGGTAGACTTAGGGTCAAAAAGGGATGGAAAGAGGGATGTAAGGTGCCTATCTGATGCCTTGGCTCAGAGGGATGGACAGCAGATGCTCAGGATCATTAAGGTGGCAGGGCATGAGAGGGAGCTGGATGTTACTGTCCACTTTGCTGCTAATGAACTGGCTAGGGATGGAGCTGGGATTGTGCAGAGAGACAGTTCAGAGAATTTGTGGGTGGTTTTAGGCAGGTGTCATACACAGTGTCTTTCACTGAGGTGCTCCCTGCCTATGATGGGGGAAGGATATGGTTCTCCACAACAGGAGCTTCAACTCATGTGTAATAAAATTGTGTAGAGAAGAAGTGTTCGACAACACTGGTGACTAGGGACCAACCTAGAGGGATATTGGCCTATACTGACAGGACTGCCTGCATCCATCTAGGAAGGGAATTGCTGTCCTCAGTGGTTGGTTTAAATGTTACTTTGATGAACCTTTAAGCTTGCTGATAGGTTCATAGGCTCATAGGTTCTCCAGACAAGAGTAGGTAAGAGTCCATCAAGCTTGTCTGCCACGTTCAGTGGAAAATATAAGAGAAACCACCTGTTAATTAAGCCATAAGGCATGACAAGGTGTGTGTTATTGTGCAATAATGTCATGCATCAAGTGGCTGAAGCACAAGGCTGCATGATGAGTGCATTTAACACATGAAAAGTGATGTTATTGCACAATAACACAGATCATGGAGTGCCTTATTGCTATTTTACAATGTCTCATTCTATTTAGAATAAAAAAATGCAATAAATGGTCTTTTTTATTCTTTTTTTACCAATGAATTTGTGTGGAAGGCTATTTCAAGAAAAATAAGTTATGTTTCCTTCTTCTGCAGCATTGTGTTATCTATAGCATTCTGCTTCTATCTTGCTCTTCACCCCCCCACATCCCATTGTTGAAATTAGTTTCCTGTGTCTGTTGCATCTACTGCCTTCCTTTACTGTAAGATTTAATGATAATTTGATGTGCATTTTCTTTTTCTAGAAAATAAGTACTGTATTACCTCATACTTTTCAGTTTAGCACAGCTGCTGAGACAAGAGCATGGCACTTTTGAACTGATGATTCAAAAATGTTAGAGCTTCCATGCTAACACAGGACTGCCGATATTCTTAACTATTTGTTTTGTAGGCTCTCCCTGTACATTGTGTAAGATTTATCATGTGTACTGGAAAGAGACCATACTACTTTGCTGAAGGCAATGGGTGGCAACAGTAACCTTAGTGATGTCAGGGAGAGGAGGATGTGCGGGCAGGCATCTTGCAGTCACTACAAGCTGCTCAGTGCTGTGCTTTGTTTAAAATTAAACAAGGAATGTTGCTGGGTTTTTTTTCCAAGGGGATGAAGGGTGAAAATTAAATTTTGTATTGGCCCTGAGTGGTGGAGAGAGGGAGGAAATTACTGTTGGGGGAAGGGTGATGCCATCATAGTTCAGTATCCAGTAATGTTTGGGCTCTGTGTGGACAGGGCAGTATTAACTTTGTGGTGGCTTGCGTGGGGAGGAGGGAGGGATTTTTTCAGTGTTCTGTGGTCACCTGTGAGCCAGGGCTTCATACAGTGATGTTGTTGTTCAATAACATCACTGTCTTAGGAACACACTGACCAATCAGAGAAGAGGAAACTTATTGCCATTGCATAATAGGTATTTGTCTAATTTCAGCTGCAATGTGTTTAAGTTGCTACTCTCCAGAACTTCTTTTGGCAAACTGTTCCAAAACACTCACAACTCTTTCACAGAACCATCTTCTTTGTTTTTGTGTTCTAGAACAATTACTCTTGATTTTTCTTTGCATCATTTTGTCTCTTTTTCTCTATTACTGAGTTTTAAATGAAGATACTGCATTGTATCTGCATAAGGTAGAGCCTTATAAACAGTAATCATGTCATCTCTCACCCTTCTCATCTTCAGGCTATAAAGTCCATGCTCCCTCAGTCTTTCCTTGTATGTCAATCCCTCGAGCCCCTTAAAAAAAATTCTTGTCATCCTTTGTTGTATACCTTTAACTGTCACAATATCACACTTATTTTGAGGTGACAAAATTTTGATACAGTACTCAGCATGTGGTCTCACCAGAGATCCATATGTTGGCAAGATCACCTCCTTATCCTTACTCACGATGTTCTTCTTAATACAATATATTATTTTATTGCATTTTGATATGGCTTTGTCACACTGCCCTGTGATTTTGAAATTCTCAGTGGCAATTGCTTCCACGTATCACTCCCTGTATGTCACCCTTAACTGAAATATATTTAAAAACTCTGTTGCTTTCCCAAAGCGCCTGACTATACATTTGTCATGATTGATCATCATCTTGTTTCTTACAGCCCATGTATATAATCAGTCTAATTCTGGCAGTAGTTTAATTACCTAATTCCCAGTGGTATCTCAGTAGCCTATTTTTGCATCATTCATGAATTGAACTATCTATCCTCCATATTTCAACTGAAGTCCTGAGACAAACACATTGAAAAGAGTTTGTCCAAAGACTGACCCCTGTGACACCCCACCAGTCACCCCAACATCCTCGGAGTCAAAATCATTAATTCTAAATATCTATTTTCAATCTGTGAGCCATGATTTTATGTAGTTAATTTAATTTTATTTTATTTTATTTTGTACTGAAAGGTCTGTGGGCTCAGGAACCCATTTTCTCAGACATTCAGTGTTTTCAATATACAAAAACACACAATATATGTATTACAGCTCACAAATACAAAACATAACATGGATCATTTAAAACACTTACAAGCAGAGTTTTTCAACCAGTTACCGCTGAGTGATGTTTTAAAGGGGGGGCATCTTTGAGCAGTCAACAATAATGCTAGAAATTTATTGTAAAGTCTAACTGGAGAAAAGGTTAAGGAGTTTTGAGCAAATTTGGTATGATAATAAGGTAATATAAAATAATTTTTACACTGCATTCTTGTATATCCAGATGAATTGTTTTTTAACAAACAAACTAACAATACTGTTTGACAGGAAACACAATTGGATTTTGTGTAAGAATAGTATAGATCATAGGTTAAATCGCTCAGCTAAAGGTAAACAGTTAAAGGACTTCTATAAGAGACAATGATGAGTGAACCTGGAATGACCTTTAGCAAAATGAATAATACTATGATATGTGGACATTAGTTTAACCAGCATTTTTTTCTGAAGAAAATGAATATATTATGGAACCATAATCTAAAACTGACAATAGTAAACTATGTGAAACCATATGTCTCATGTCATTTGTGAGATTACTTTGTAGTCTATATAAGAAGCAAAGTCTCTCATGTAATTTGTTAATCAAATCAGTGATATGTTGCTCATAGGTCAAGTGTTTATCAAGGATAAAGCCAAGATACTTAAAAACAGATACCTACTCAATCAGATTTCCTAAGTTATCACTTATTATATGACAGGTATCTGTACTCAGCCAATCAGCATTCAGAACTATGGTCAGTTAATTCCCCACAAACTTCAAAACAATGGCCCAGAGTAGTTTATTCACCTAAAACACCACCCACAGTGGTTTAATCACCTCCTCACACACATCAGAAAAACAAGCAGTAGAAAATGCTTTTGTACCAGCAGTTTTCACAACAGTAAAACACTTTTTTTTGTTTATTGTTTATTTGCTTATTGAGACATATCAGAATTAATACCTTTGAGTCAGAGGCTCCTTTACAAAGTCTCCATGTCATAGAAAAACAATACAAAGTGTACAGTGTCAAACATTACAGTGCAGAAATTGATACAGAGTATAGGACAAACAGGCAAATGCAGTAGAGGATATTTACAACAGTCAGAGACAAATGAAATACAGAGGCAAAGTACACTGTACAGTATCTACAGAGGTGATCATACAATAAAACAGTTGTTGTAGATAATTTTACAACATGCAAGTGAATGCAGTGCAGATCAGTGATTGGTCTGAGGCTTCGGTCAGACACAGGCCAAGGACAAGCACTCTGGATGCAGGACCAAGAGGGTCCTTTGTCGTGGCAAATTTTTGGATGGAGGAAGGTCAGGTACAGTCACAGGTTGAGTCCTGCGAGATGTGGCTATGGAGAAGGGATTTGAACATACCCAGGGTAGGAGCTGAGTGGACTGGCCTGGGGAGTGAATTCAGCCAGTTGGGGGTGCGGTACCTGAAAGTTCTCTGACCCATGGAGGTTTTACAGAAGGGAACCTGGTAGAACACTTTCTCAATGTGACATGTGTGCCTGATGCTGCGAGAAGGGGGGAGCAGTGCCAAAAGGGCAGGGGAGTGAGGCAGGCTGTGATCTTCTTGGCAAGAAGACAGGTCTGATATTTTAGGCGATCATCAAGGTTTAACAAATTTGTACTGGTATAAAGCATGCAGGTGTGATTGAGCCAGTCACTTCCTGTGACCTGTCTGCAGGCTTTATTCAAGGAAACCCTGATTTTGTTAAGGGAGGTGCTGTCGGCTGCACTGTAGATAATGATTCCATAATCTATGAGAGACAGGACAGAGGAGGAGATGGTTAGCTGTAGGGCTTCAGGAGGAAGACAGTGTTTGTAGTGGTGGAGCAGACCAATACACACATTTACAGCTGTACTAAGTTGGTGGATGTGTTTGTGGTAGGTGAACCCGGAGTCCAGGGTAACACCCAAGCATTTAAAAGTAGATACTTGTTCCAGTGATTCATTTTGAGAGTTATTGGTAAGCAGAGGATGGCTGCTAAACTTGTTTTGGGCATGGGTAAACAGCATGGACTTTGTTTTTTAATAGTTTAGGACAAGCCTATGGTCAGCAAACCAGGATTCGGTCTCACTAAAAGACCTTTGGAGGGCTACTTGGGGGGCAGCAGGGTTGGTGTGGGTGTTGAATAAAACTGCGTCATCCACGTACAATAGTAGACTCCCAGAGCAGGCCTCAGGCAGGGAGTTAAGGAACAGAGTGAAAAATAGTCAGCCGAGGATTGACCCTTAAGGGACCCCGACGTAACCTGGAGGGGGGACGAATGGGTTTGTGCTAGTTTGACTCTTTGGGTTCTGCCAGACAGGTAGTTCAAGAACCAAGAAATGGCATCCTGAGAAAAACTTTTTGGGTTAGCGTGGTCAAGAAAAGTGAGTGGTGGATGGTGTCAAATGCTTTGGAGAGATCTATGTATACAGCACCAGCAATCTGACCTGCATCAAGGGTTACATGGACGGTGTTGGTATATCCCAAAAGTGCGATTCTGGTGATGTGGTTTTTATGAAAATCATGCTGTTTGGGGCAGAGGAGAGTGTACTGGGCAATGTAGCCTGTGACTTGGGTGGTAACTATCTTTTCAAGAACCTTGGCAAGAGGGGGTAGAATTGAAATGGGCCAATAATTAACAAGTTGGGTACGGTCACCATTCTTCAGAATCAGAGTGATGAGGGCAGTTTTCCATATGGATGGGAACTGATCTAGGGCAAGGGAGAGGTTTAGCTGGGCAGTGAGTGGGTAGAGTACTTCAGAGAGGGTCAGCCTTAGTAATTTAAGATCGAGAGAGTCCTTGCTGAAATGAGATTTGCTGAGTGCCTTTAGTATGAGGGGGGCAGCATCATGCTGGGAGACAACTTTGAAGTGGAAGGGGGGCACTTGGGTGGGTGTCAGTTTTGTGGTGAGGGTGGGTGCGAAGAAGTTGGCAGAGAGCATGCTGCTGAGGTCCGAGAATGAGGAGTTCAGTGTATTTGCTATTGTTTCAGGGTCTGTGGAAATACCTCCATTGACCAACATCTGGGAGAGGGGGCAGTAGATGTTTTGCCACTAAGTTCTTTGAAAGAGTCCCAGAAATTACTCTCCAACACACTCCAAGTCTTGTAATAGTAATAACATTCAACGAGTTGGAGTATACTCGCAATAACCGGCTTCTGTGTTGATTAAATGCCTTGGCTTCACCTCAGCATTTAATCCCCACAGAAGCTGGTTATTGCTTGGCATACTCCAACTCGCCAAATGTTATCACTTAAACAACACTTGAACAACAACTCAGGAATAGAAGTTTTCTTGATACTAGAAAAAAGCATTGATCTTGTTTTAACAGAATTTAATACCAGTTTGTGTAACTGAAACCAATGATGCAAAAGACTAAAATCAAATTGCAAAATAGTTTATAATGATAATGGGTTATTTCTGGAAAAAAAAGGACAGCATCACCTGCATACAAAATTTATTCTGTATGTTTAACAAATCTTTGAGAGTGAATTAACAAAGAGAGAAAACAGTAGTGGTCTCAATATTGAGCTCTGTGGGACTCCACACCTTTAGATTGTTTCAGTAGAGAATGACCCATTAATTACCATTCTTCGATTTCTATCGAATAGATAGTTACTGAACCAGATGATCACCTCCTCAGAGAAATGAACATCAGGCAACAATTTCAGGAGCTCAGCATGGTTCACCAGATTAAATGCCTCAGTGAGCTCCACAAAGGCTGAAGCAATATATTTTCCTTCATCAACTGCTTTGATGACATTGCCTGTGAATCTCATCAAGGCAGTCTCAGTATTATGTTTTGGGTGGAAACCATGCTGAGACTCTGACCATAATTCGTACTTCTCTAGTTGTTCAATCACCTGGTTGGAGACTATCTTTTCCAAAACTTTGGACAGTGGAGACAGTAATAAAATATGATGGAAGTTGATCAAATTGGATTTGCTACCAAATTAAAAAATTGGCTTCATGGTGACGTGGTCTAGCCACCAAGAAGATGGCAGCATAACTCCCAAGCACCATCCAGACCTCAGCCCATCCACGCTTGGATGCTGTGATCCTGTGGAACTTCCTCTAAAAATCAATGGCTTTATGCACGAGTAATACCCCTTTTGCTGGGCAGCTCGCTCTTTTCAGCAGATTCCTAAGCATTTATTATTCTTTCAGTGGCACAGTGACCTGAAACTATTCAGGCCTGCCCAGGCCGCGTAGGCCACATGCTTGTCGCAACACAGGCTGGCTACTTGGCATTTCGCTCAGCGGCTTACTCTGCACCTAGCATACCTCCTCCGTGTACCAGCATGAGACCTGGGTGCCCACTACTACCCCACCGACCACAACTCAGAACCTCCCCTCTTCACGTTGTCTTTGCTGCCAAGTGCCTTTAATCAAAACAAAATGGATCAACTGACAGCTGTGGTGGAATTTCTGCAACATATTACCAAACTTTTGGAAACTTTAATCACCAGAGTTAATGACATAAGTATATCCCTGTCTGGTACCACAAAGGATGTCCAGCAGTTACAGGACAGAATGAATGTCATGGAGCAGAGGGCTGAGGCGTGTGAAGCACAGCAAGCCCAGGTCTGGCTATGTCTTCAGCAGCAGCATGGTCAGCAACATCAGCAGAATGAGGAGCAGCTGGCAGCACTCTGGTAGAGGGCAGAGGATCATGAAAATCAGAGTCGCCGCAACAATTTGCAGATCATTGGGCTCCCAGAGGGAGTGGAGGGTCAGTCAATGGAGCTCTTTCTTAATGAGAACCTTCCCCACATACTAGGGGATAAATGGAGGGGACCAATCAAGGTTGAAAGGGCTCATAGAGTCTTGGCTCACTCAAACAAGAATACTAATACACCCAGACCAATTGTGGCATACCTTCTAAGATACACCACTAAGGAGAGAATTCTACTAGCTACGAGAGACATGGTGGAACTTTCCTGGCAAGGCCCTACAATTGCTATTTACAGGGATTTTGCCCAAGAAATGGCTGAAAAACAGAAAGTATTTGGACCTGTTCAAAGATTTCTTTATCAGCGTGACTTTCAATTTAAATTTAAAAGTCTGACTAGACTGTGTCTTCAAGGAAGGATATGAACTCATAGCTGATTACCCCGGGGTATTGAACGTTGGATTAACAGACTTTGGCCAGGCCTATAGTGTCCTACTGCAAATCTCAGAGGGCTTTGGGAGCCCTCTCCAGCAGCACCTCCTGGTAGGAACCTTTTTTCTAGCTATGGTTCCCCTACATCCCTGTTACCAGCAGGGCAGGTCCCACATCAAACCAGTCTCCCATCAAATGTTCGCCCCCAAGTTGCTCAATCTGCTCACACTAATGTCCAAGTATTGATCCCTGCCTCACAAACCTCCTCCATGCAATCCTCTCTCCCTCAACGGCTGTTAAACTCACTGCCTAAGTCTAGGCAGAAACCCAGAAGTGAGCCACAACACTCGCCCTCTAAATTCTCAGCAGCACCACCTGCAAAAATCTCCAGGGAGGAACTCTCTCCAATGCAAGTCCAGACTGCCAAAGATTCCTCAGACATGGACACGGGTCAATCAACTGACTGAGCCAACCTGCCAGAGTCGTCGCTGGTGGAGCTAGTAGACACCCTCTCTCCTGTGTGACCTGGCCTCATCAGCTATGCAGCCTCAGTAGTGAAGACGTCTATGGATTCTGGATGTACCCGTCGGGGTTCCCCAGAGCTGGTTATAGGCCAAGCTTCTGTACTCTGAGTTGTTTAACTCTTTCTTAATATTTGATGGGTGGTGGAGTTGTGCTTATTATTCCTCCACCCCCCATCTGCTATACCCTAAGGAATAATCTTGGTTATGGGCTTAATAGTGGGGTAAAAGCAGATGCCTGCAAGGATGTTTATTTGGTTTACCCCCAGGAATGATTAAGGTCATACGTACATCATAGAGTGCAACAAGTCGATAACCATGTGGGTACCCAATCCCCCCCCCATTGTGTGGCCAAGCTCATACACATTTGCTGCAATAGATATCGACCTACAGCCAGGCTTTTAGCACAAAGAGGGACTGGCAACATCTAATGATCATACAGGTGTAAATATCCTTCCCCCAATTTTTTCACACATGATGGCCTCTGGTTCAGTAATTAATCCCTCGAGCTCTGTCTTTTAGGCCTGGTTTTGGGATTGTGGCCCCCCTTCCTCACTGAGGGTGGTTTATTTTTACTGTCTAGTAGGTGGGTATGCCCACCCTCCCCCTCACTTCCCTCCCCTCCCCCGACATGGGTCAGGTGCGTCTGACCCCCAGTTTGGGGATGCTAGAGATGAGTTGGTTCGACAACTCATTCATATAATACTCCTCCCCCGAGTTGAGTGTTGGAATTAGCACAGCTGTAGAGGATATATACCACCCTTGTGCGCTTTGACCTTCAGACTCATATTGTTGTTATTGTAATGTCTCTTTTTGATGCTTTTCTGTTTAACTTCAGGCTGGTTGCCCGTCTTGATATTGTCTTTTTATATATAATTTGCTTGTTTGTTTCTTTATTTTCAGAACTGTTGTTACAGCCTTCCTGTAGCTGAAGACTAGTAGTCCAAATACTACAAGCGATGCTTACATCTTCCTCTAAACTAGCGCAGACACTGATAGCTCTCTTCTTCCTAAGGTACCTGGTGGCCCTGAAACCTAGCATCTCCTTCCTTGATAATCCAACTGGGAAATCTGTAAGTACCTCCACTTTTCTACTGTGTGAGAATATGCCTGCTACTCCTTCTATGCCTCAGGGATATCACTGGATATCCTGGAATGTAAAAGGATTCAACCACCAGGTCAAACGGATAAAAGTCCTTCAGCATCTAAATTCTTTATAGGTAGATATTGCCCTTCTCCAAGAAACCCACTTGCTGTCTAAATGCACTAACTGGTTAAAGAAAATCTGGGTGGGAGAGGTACTGGCTAGCTCTCCCATCACTAAATCAAAATGGTGGCCATTTTCAGCAGAAAACAAGAAGTTGTTATCCCCCTGTACAGACAGTTGGTGACCCCATCTGGAATACTGCGTCCAGTTCTGGAGACCCCATCTCCGCAAGGACATAGACAGGATGGAGGCAGTTCAGAGGAGGGCAACTAAAATGGTGCAGGGTCTGCAAGAGAAGCCATATGAGGAGAGGCTAAAGGAGCTTAATATGTAAACCCTTGAGGAAAGGAGGGAGAGGGGGGACATGATAGAAACGTTTAAGTACCTCAGTGGAATCAACAAAGTCCAAGAGGGTAGCATCTTTCAGAAAAAGAGATGTGCAAGAACAATGGGACACAATTTGAAGATAAAGGGGGGACAGCTCAGGGGCAATGTGATGAAGTATTTTTTCAGAGAGAGGGTGGTGGACGCATGGAACAGCCTTCCTGAGGAGGTTGTGGGGTCTAAAACTGTGGGAGAATTCAAGAATGCATGGGACAGACATAAGGCAATTTTTGTGGGGGGTAGGAAGAAATAGGCTGTTGGTTAAATAAGATCTGCAGCTTATCCTCTAGGTAGGGAAATTGGCAGACTAGGTGGGCCAAGCGGTCCTTATCTGCCATCAAAGTCTATGTTTCTATGTTTCTATGTTATCTGTCATGCCTCTCCTTGGGTGATGAAAGATGTCAGAAAAGATACTCAGAGTCGGTGGCTTGTAGTGAAATTGTATTCTCGAACAGGTACTGTTCTACTGGGTAATGTGTATGCTCCTGATACTGAGCATGTCGGCTTCTTTCCTGCTCTATGCCAGGCTCTGTTGGATCTGCAGTCAGATGGGCCATTGCTTCCTGTAATATTAGGTGTGTATTTTAACATGGTAGGGATATATTTTGGGGCAAATCTCAACCTACCCCGCACACTAACCCTTGAGCCAGACAATCCCTGCAAGTCATGATAGAGGAATGTGCCCTCACTGACACCTGGCGTAAGGACCACCATACTAGCAGGAACTTCTCTTTCTACTCAGCTCCACAAAACTTTCATAGTCGCATAGACTTCTGGCTAGCTAATGAACTAGCAGCTAGATATCTCTCTTACTCCAATATTGGCTTGATTCTAATATCAGACCATGCCACTGTCTCACTCAGGTTTACCCCTCAGAATTCCCGTCCACCCGGCACTTGATGGCACTGCAACCCTCTCCTGTTCCAAGATCTGGATTTTCACCCCCATTTAGTACAAGTGGCTAAGGACTACTTCTCTTTGAATACCATTTGTGAAGCAGCACCTGGTATGGTGTGGGAAGCATTTAAGACAATGCTAAGGGACACATTATTGCCTTCTCAGTGGCTAGGGACCAAAAGCGCAAGGTGACTCTCACCCATCTTCAGGTGGAGTTGGCCACCCTGGAGCACAGCTTCAAATCTGCCTCCCCAGCTGCTCCGCAGAGTCCTCTACTCCAACAAATAGTCAGGCTTAAATATCAAATAAATGCAACACTGTATTAAAAAGCAGAATGGCATCTCTTGAGATTGAAGCAAGCCTTTTGGGCAGGAGGGGAGCATGCAGGGAAACTTCTTGCCTATCGTCTTTGCAAGCAACAGGCAGCCACATGGATACATGCTCTCCGTACCTCATCGGGTTCCATAGCAACTAGTCCCATGCTAATTAATACCACCATGAAGCAATTCTACCACTCTTTATATCAGTCCCGATCTTCAAATACCGCATAGGAGCTACAGGCTCTCTTTGCTAATTTCTGACAGCAAACTCCATTGCCAAATCTCACCCCAGAACAAGTGACACATTTGGAGTCCCCAGTATACTGTAAGGAACTTCAACTGGCGCTCTCTCAGATGGCTCAGGGGAAAGCCCCTGTCCAGATGGTATGTCCATGGAGCTCTACCAGGCACTGGGCCCCGATATTATCCAGCCTTTGCAGCGTGCCCTCCAATCAGCCCATATTGCTGGAAATCTTCCCTCTACTATGAAGGAGGCAATGATCTACATTTTGCCTAAAAAAATCATCCGACTCTCTAGATTGTGCCAACTTCTGGCCAATATTCCTGTTGTCAGTGGACACAAAAATACTAGCCAAAGCGTTAGCCTCCAGATTAGCATCCATTCTTCCTTCAATCATACTCCCCTCCCAAACAGGTTTTATACGGGGCAAATCGGGGATGGATAATACCAGACTCCTTCTCAATCTTAAGTGGTTTGCCTCAAAATCTTCTCTCCCCCTAGCAGCCTTAGCGATCAATTTCTCAAAGGCTATTGACTGTATTGAGTAGGAATACCTTTAAGAAGTCCTCTCTAAGTATGGGTTCAGCACTTATTTTATGCAATGGATACACACCCTTTATTGTTCCTCCACAGCGCGTATCCTTACTAATAGTGAGATTCCCCCCCTTTTGTGTTACATCGAGGCACAAGGCAAGGCTGTCCACTATCCCCCTTACTATTCTTGGTGGCTTTGGATCCTTTGATCAGGATCCTTATCGCTTCTCCACAAATCCACGGTATACTAGTTGCTGACCACCCATATCTGGTTGCAGTGTACATGGATGTCCTTCTTTTAATTTTGACAAATCCCCAACAAACTCTTCCAGTGGTACTCCAAACACTAGATGACTTTTGGGTACTTTCTGGATTATGTATTAATCAGAAAAAAAACACCTTGGCTCCACTAAATAACCATTGTACCAAGACCTGTATTCAAGGTACTAATTTGACCTGGGCAAACAATGGGTTTAACTACCTTGGTCTCTGTATACCAATGACCTGGTCCATGCTTGAATCTGCCAATTTCTGTCTGCTACTAGCACAACTAAAGGTAGAAATAGAGAGATGGTACAAGCTACAACTCTCTTTACCAGGCAGAGTGGCAGCCATCCGCATGCTTTTGCTCCCCCAAGTCATGTACCTCCTAAACAACCTTCCTATTGCTCTATCACCCAAACTCTTCACTTCCTTAGAGAAGTTAATGGCTAACTTTCTTTGGGACTCTAAACTACCCAGGTGGAGCAAGCACAAGAAGAGGGCACACTGGTCATAAGGTGGCTTTAATGTCCTCTGGTTCGTTGGTTATCACTTATCCTGTATAGCTGCTTAGGCAACTAAATGGTTTGTGCCTGCTGCAGTGGATCCCTCACTATGGGTTCACTTAGAAACTGATTTGGCAGGGGCTGTGCCCCTGTATATATTTCTTACCGCACACGCATGTCTGCCGCATTCCCTTCTGCCTAGTGTTTTGTACAGAGCATTCTTGGAAATGTCTTATGGCTAAATTGCACTTGCCTATAAAGTCATGGACCCTACCTGTGCAGTATGCCCCCCTCTATGGCACAATAGTCTTATTAAAATTGATGGGGCACCAGCCGGCCCACCGGCATAGCGGTAGGGTTACCGCTCATGGTGCCAGTGACCCGGGTTCAGGAGCAGACTCGGGCAGCTGGAGGGCCAGATGAGGGAGGAGGATTGAGCACTGAAAGGCTGCTCTCCTCCTCCGGGTGGGGTGGGATGCAAGTCTCACTGCTATACCACCACCTGGGTGACCACAGGTCAAGGTTCAGTGAAGGTAGCTTGCAGACAAGGGTGGGGAGATGCCCGTCAGAAGCCGGAGCACAAGCATGTCATGACATGCTTGGCCCCTAGGCTTTCCTAGTGTACAGACACCTCGAGGGCTGGGACCAGAAAAATGGAAATACCCTGTCCCAGGTTCCTGTAGATGGGTTCCGGTCTACCCCCGATAAAATCCATAACTGGGCTCTAGAGATGGGGCCAGCTGACCTCCTGACACAGTCTTGACATGTGAGAGAGGGTAAGGGATGGCCTTTTCCTCTCCACTCGGGGGGCTAAACCATGGCAGGATGGGGGTAGGCAGCTGGTTCCCGGAATAAGAGGTACACAGGGCAGAACTATGGGAGCATGCACAACCTAGGAGACCCTGAAGAAAGGTTCCTGGAGCAGTGAAGAAGGGGGCAGAAAAATAGTAAGTAAATAAAAAAAAATTGATGGGGCACCAATATACCCTCCTTGCACAAATTGGGTATCCAGGTTATTCAAGATCTTTCCCCCTCAGGTACAGTATATACCTCTGCTCCCTTTCGTTCAACTACAAAGGCAATTTTCATTACCACATAAAGACTTTTGGAGGTGTCTACAAATTAGAAGTGCCTTACAGCCTCTTCTCCCCAAATGTCAAGATAGCACGCAATGGTCCTGGCTGGCTGGTTTGCATCACCTCTCCACTACTCGAGGTGTGATGGGTTGATTCTACACCTCTTGGAGAGACTCACAATCCAATGCAACTCTGTCCTGTAAAAAGAAATAGGAATCCTACATTAGCATCCCCATTTCTGAGGACCAATGGAATTCTTATCTTAAAAGTATACATCATACTTATAGTGACACCAGCACCTGCTTCTTGCAGCTAAAAATGTTGTTATGGCACTGTACTCCAGCAGCTCTCTATAAATGTGGCTTGCTTAGTCATAGTAAATGCTGGCACTGCTCCCAAGTGGAGGCACACATTTTCCATATCCTATCCTATCATATCCTATGGTTCTGTCCTAAGTTGGCTCCATATTGGAGAATATTGGAGAATGGTAGCCTCAGATATCTCCTCAGTGTTAAAACACCCTATGGTTCTTTCTGACCCAAGACTATGTATGGGAGATACTATCTCCTTAGGTCAGCTGTCTAAACCACTCAAAGACTGGACCATGGTAGCTATCCTGGAGGCTAAGCACCTTCTCCATATACATTGTCGCCAGTCAGTTATCCCTTCCTGTTCTGCCTGGCATGTAGGCCTGGCCAAACTTTCCATTTTTGAAAGACTCTCTCACCTTCATAAGGGTAGTATGCACCTTTACTACTGGAGATTGAAGCCATATCTCCAGTCCCCCTTTTGTAAACTCCCAGCACTACCTTCCAAGCCCCCTACTTGAAAGGGCTATGTTAGAACCCCTTTATTTAAACTTTAGATTAACACATCTCTAGTCTTGGTATTTGATCTCAGATATAAGCATCGGCTTCCACTACCTCACTTTGTCTACCTATGTTGTCTTTCCTAGAAAACATTATGTACAATGGATGATATTGTTATTGTTATTGTTATTGTTATTGTACCACTCAAAGATGTATTGATGTTGGTAACTGGTTGGCTGTACTGCTCACTATCTACTGTATAAAATGCTCAACATTACTCAATAAAATATTATACGATAAAAAAATCTGCTTCACTGTTGCACATTTCCATTTACTAGAGAAAATGTTATGACATAAAGAAAAATTGAAGAGTTTAGTGAGCTGAGGAACAATAAGATGCCTAACTCTGTTTAGTATCCCATGATCAACATGATCAATTCCAAGGCAAGGTTTGAGATTCATTTTGGAAATATAATGGTGGATATCACAGACTGTAAGACAGCAGAAATAAAAACTACAGTAGAAATGTTTTTCCTGTATCATTCATAACATCCTTACTGAATGCTAGTGTAGCTCCAGTTGAGTTATGTACACTAGATCCATATTTTTCTAAATTTGAGAAGTGAGTATTGAAAACTTCAGCCACCTTAACTGGATCAGTTATTACTGAGACATCAAGTTCAATAACGTGATTTTCTGGCCCCTTTGATTAACCCAAAATTGAGTTAAGTGTTTTCCATGTAGCCTTAGAGTTACCATTATCTTCTGTAAGTTTATGTGTGAAAAATTCTTTCTTGCTGGCATGTATGGCTGACTGACATGTATTTCTAAGTTCTTTGTATTTCAATTGGTGTGTTAACTGTTTTATTTTTCTATATAGCTTTCAGGCTTTGTTACATGATCTAATTAGTTCACGCAACTTAGGTGTTATCCAGATTTTATTATCACCCTTGATTCTAACAGTTTTAAGGGGAATCAGCTTGTCACATATTGCTAGAAATTTAATATAAAAAGTTTCATAGGCTTGGTCTATATCCTGGATGCTATCCAGAAATGATCAGTCTAAAGATAACATCTCATCTAAAAATGTATTATCATCAAGAGCTTTTAACTGTCTATAAGTGATAGTTTTGTGTATCCTTTTGGCAGGCATAGCAGACTAATCACAATAAATAGCACCATGGTCACTGATTCCATCCAGTAAAACTCCAGTGGTGACTATATGCTGTGGATTGTTGGTAATTACATAGGAATTTATTTTCGAGTCTAGCAATTTCTCTATGAGCTCAGCATGTGGAACATTGTTCAGTGCTTTGCCATATCCCAAGTAGACAATATCATCCACACTCCTATTCTCTGATGCCTGGCTGACATTTTTGAAAAAAACAATTAAATTACTAAGGCAAAATCTTCCTATAGTAAACCTGTGCTGTTATTTATCACCCTGTTTGTTACTAGTTATAGTTGATACTCTTAATTCCCATTTATGTCCTTCTAATAACTTACCTACTATTGAGGTCAGACTTACAGGTGTGTAGCTGGTTAGTGCTCCCCTACTGATCTTCATATGAATAGGCACCACGACGGCCATTCTGCAAGTGTCTGGAACCTCACCTTTTTCAAGGGACATACTAAGTATTTTCATCACTGGTCTGTTCAAAAGCTGGGGGTTGGAAGCAAAGTGGGAAACATTTCCTAACTCCCCCCCCCCAGACAAAAACAGAAGAAAAGGAGGACCTGAGAGGAGGAGAATCTGCAAGGGAACAGAATAACAAGAATTTGACAGTGATAGTAAACAAGTGGAATGAGAGCAAAAGTTGCAAAAAGAGAGAGGAAAAGGAGGAGGGGCAAAGGAAAAAGAAGGGGGACTGTAGGCTAAATGTCAAAAAGGTGTGGAATGCCATGTGTTCAAATGCAAGGAGTCTTGGAAATAAAATTCCATACCAGAAGGCCATCATGATAGAGGCTGACCTGGATATTGTTGCCATTACTGAGGCATAGTGCACAGATAACCAGGACCAGGACATGGCCATACAAGGCTATACTAAGTTCAGGAAGGATAGGGTGGGAAGGAAGGGAGGAGGGATAGTGCTGTATGTAAGGGAGGGCATCAAACCAACAGGAATGTGGGGAGAATGGAGGGGCTTGAGGTACTGTGGGTCACCCTGGGAACAGGAATTAGAGTCATATTCACACTGGGGTGCTCTACAGATCTTCAGCAGAGGAAGAAGAACTAGATAATGCACTGGGGGAAGCCATTAGCACAATGGCAGAAAAAGGGGTGGTACTGTGGCATGTAGATAGGAGTCTCACAGCCACTGCCTCTGCTATAAGTAAGGACATCCTAGACTTCCTGCAGGGGACATTTCTCAGGCAGCTAATCAGTGAGCTGACTCTTGATGTGGCAATACTGGGCGTGTTGCTTACTAAGGGTGACAGTATTACAGACATTAAAGTGAGAGGCCACTTGGGAACCAGTGATCATCATACAGTGTGGTTCAGCATAAGGATGCAGCAGTAGCAAAGCACACAAGGACAAAGGTTCTGGACTTCACTTGGGCAAATATGTTAAAAAGAAATGGGTGAATTCCTCAGAGATGACCCAGCAGAGGAGAATAGGCAAAGTGGGGTGGGGGGGATGAAGAGTGGGTCAAATTGATGGACGACATAGTGAAGGCAATAAACCTCTGCATAAAACAAGCGAACAAGATCAAAAGAAACAAGAATTGGTCAGAGACGACAAGGCTGCTGGTGATGAATTTGATGTAAAAAGATTGAAAATTACCAAAGTCATAAACCTGTTTGTGCAAAATGTAACACTGGCTCATAAAGGTGTTGTGTTTTAATATTTTTACACCAAACTGTCAAAATAGCTTTGTTTTGGCCCTGGCAGGGAACATTTTCATCTGTTGGCCTAAAGGTGATTTTGCACAAGGACTGTGAAATCACCTTTTGGGACACAGAAACACATTTTGGACAGGAGTAGAAAAATAATAGCTATCACATTCATGAGGGGTTGTACAGAAATGACTATGTTGAAAATTTTGGGGGAAAACATTGAATATTACCAAAGTTATGAGCCTGCATTTGCAAAAGTCAGCATAGCCTCATAATATTTTTTTCAAATTGTTTACACCAGATTTATCATATAGCCTTTTTATGACGCTGCCTCATGAACAAGTGCAAAGAAAATGTTCAACTCCTTTCCAAAAGATGATTTTGTGCAGGAACCACAATATCGCCTGTCATGACATAAAAAAAAAAATTTGGCCAGGATTTGAAAAAGGACAGCTGTCACAATCACAATGTGCTATAAAGAAATGGCTATTTTGTGAATTTGGGGTGAAAATATTGAAAAGTACAAAAGTTATGAGCCTGCATTTGCAAATTTCAACATAGGCTCATAACTTTTTAAAATATTTTTACACCAAATTTTCAACACAGTCTTCTTGTGATCCCACCTCATGAACAGCGGCAGATAACATTTTCAATTCCTGCCCAAAAGGTGATTTCGTGCAGGGATCACAAAATCACCTTTTGGGGTGTGAAAAACAGTTTGGCCAGGATTTGAAAAATGACAGCTGTCACACTTACTGTATGAGGTGCTCTAAAGAAATGTCTATGTTGTGAATTTGGGGGAAAAATATTGTACATTACCAAAGTTAAGAACTTGCATTCACAAAGTTCAATATAGGCTCATAACTTTGTTGTTTTTTAATATGTTTACACCAGATTTTCAACATATCCTGCTTGTGAACCCACCTCGTGAACAAGGGCAGAGAAAATTTTCAACTTCTTCCCAAAAGGTGATTCTGTGCATGAACTGCAAAATCACTTTTCTAGACAGATCTGCCTAATGACAGTGCAAATGTTCAAGGGTTGGGGTCCCAAAAAAGGTATGTTGAAAATGTGGTGCAAAAATATGGAAACAATTTTCAAATTATGCCACTAATTTGAAAACCCCATTGAAATACCTTGAACTGCATACCCCTTTCCTCAGTTCATGGTCTGGCTTTGAAGAGTGAAAAGGTGTCTGCAGTCCAGACAGAATTATAGCATTGGACTCCTAATGAGTAAGTAAGGGCTTGGGGTGGGGGTGCTGGTGGTGGGTACCTAGTGGGAGGGTCAGGGGGACACTAACCCTGCAAAAGACATCAATGGACGGTTTTCATTTGCAGGTTTAAAAAAAAGGGAAACACACACACACACACACACACACACACACACACACACACACACACACAACTATGAGGAGTCCAGATTGGGACACTGGGGATTGGGCATCCCCAGTGTCACTCATACTAACCCTGCAAAAGACATCGATGGACAGTTTTAATTTTACACATTTAAGAAAAGGAAAACAAACACACACACAAACAAAATCAAGAACAAGGAGTCCAGATCAGGACACTGGGAGATTGGGCACCCCCAGTGTCAGTTCTTTTTCTGGGGAGGGTGCTGAGAGGGAATGTCAGATGGGGGGAATATGTACTGCATAAGGAAAAAAGGACAGATAATATACAGTATCATTCTAGGATCTTCTTCACTGTCAATGCTGCTGCTACTGTGCTACAGGCTGTAAGTTTGCAACCATATTAACCTTGTGCTATCAGCATTAAATAAAAGTTTGTGGTGCGTCAAATTTGGTATTTTGAATGGTAGGTGTTTGAGCTAAAATCTGTGCAATGTTGTTTTAATACATTTGCCAATTCATGAGAGCACATGCTGATCATTCAATAAAATTCCATTTAAGAGCCCTCTCCCTTGCTCCCTTAACTCAACATGTGGTAACTAATAACCTATGTCCATGTACCACCATGCCCCACAAAACAGTACTGTACATTGTAACATCTGGAATACTTAGAAAGTTTTACTACTGAAAACTGAAAAGAAAAGTAACATCTTTTAAAATAACCACGCAGTCAGTCAAAGCGCAGCAGCTACTCTCATGCATCTGTAAATAGATGAGTGACAGTAATGCTAGCTGCAGCACTTTGACTGACTGTGTGGCTATCTTAAAAGATTTTGTTTTCTTTTAAGTTCTCAGTAGTAAAATGTTCTAAATATTTCAGATGTCACAGTGTACAGTACCTTTTTGTGGGGCACGGTGGTGCATGGGCATAGGTTATTAGTTACCACATGCTGAGTTAAGGGAGTGGGGGAGGTCTTAAATGGAGTTTTATTGAATGATCAGCATTTACCCTTGTGAATTGGGAAAGGATGATGCAACAGAAATTGTTTTTTCTAAGTAGTGTGGCTCCCCACCACCTCCCACCCACAATTTCAGTCATGGCTCTCTACTGTTTTAAGGAGGGGAAGGTTTGTTTCATTTGCAACAGATCTCTTGTAAAGTAGGCGTTGTTTGATTTTTTTTTTATCAAGGTTAGCTACCAGACAATGCGTTGTCGCTATGTTGAGGGCCATAGCTCAAGCATTGAAAGGAACTGGGGCCCTGATTCCAGGAAGGCATATGTCAGCGCAAACTGAGTTATGCCAAACCCCATGGCGTAACTCATGACTTGCACCATGCATTACAACAGTCCCTATTCCAAAAGGTGCCTTGTGCCATGTCAGCTGCGGGCTATGCCAACCATGGGATATGCCACCCACTACACCGCAACCCACAATGACATGGTGCAAGGGTGGATTATGGAAGCAACTGTGCTCTATTCCAGAATTGTGGCTGCCGTAACCCACATCCACATTTCCAGCAGCCTCACTGGTGGAGATATTTTAGATCATCTTGGAGGTGCTCTAAGGGGCATCTGTTGGTGCCATCCAACAGATGCCCACTCCACAGCACAGTGGCAATGGTACTGCTGTGCTCCCCATGCCCCCATGGACATGACCATGCCCCTCACCCTTGATTGCCAGGGACCCCTGGGGTCCATTCTCCACTGTGCCCACCTGGACTCCTGTGCCACCTGTCAAGCCCCCCCCATACCCCCTGGTGTGTGCTGTGGCATTCCAGGGTGAGGGCTCCAGGGAGCAGTCTGTAGCGGCTGCAACTTGTGACATGTGGGACTATTATACCATGTTAGTGGCATTAGCCTACACATGTAGCAAGTTGCATGTTGCAGGTGCTAGGACCCTACCACTCTTAGAATATGGCACAGGGTCCCCAGCATAGTGGAGAATGTCACAACTTGCATATGCCTGTGAGCTGCAACATCCGTTATGAAATCAACCTCCTGAGATTTTACCCAGTAGCATTACTTTGATTCAGCTATTGAAGCTGGCTGCTGTAACCAAAAGCAAACAAAAAAAAACAAGATTTTAAAATTGATATTTGGGACAGAGAAGAAAGCCTCTCTCTCAGGGGCCGATTCAAGGACCAATGTTGCAACTCTCAAGCATATGCGAGTTTTGACATTTGCCACTATGCCAGGGACCCTGCACCATATTCTAAGAGTGGCAGGGTCCAGGCATTTATGATGTGTGACTTGCGACACATGTAGGCTAATGCCACTGACATGGCGCAATAGCCCTGCATGTCGCAAGTTGTAGCCCACTGCAGACTGTCCTCCCAGAGCCCCCTACCCCAAAAACACCACAGCATGCACCAGGGGGCATGGGGGGCTGGACAGGTGGCACAGGAGTCCGGGGGGCACAGTGGAGAATGGACCCCCAGGGGTCCCTGACAGTTGGGGGGGTGAGGGGCATGGTTATGTCCATAGGGGCACAGAGATCACAGTGGGATCTTTGCCTTGGCACTGCAGAGTGGGCATCCATCAGATAGCACTGATGGATATCCCTTAGAACATCTCCAAGATGCTCTAAGATAGCTCTGCCAGTACAGCTCTTGGAATTGCAGATTTGGGTTATGGCAGCTGCCCTTCTGGAATAGGATGCAGTTGCTGTCATAGCCCACCCTTGCGTCATGTAGTTGCGGGTTGCAGCTTAGTGAGTGACATATCCCACAGTTAGCATAGCCCTCAACTGACATGGCACAAGGTGCTTTTTGGAATAGGGACTGGAGTAAAGCATGGTGCAAGTCACCAGTTATGCCATGGGGTTTGGCATAATATGTCCTGCACTGGTGTACGCTGTCCTGGAATTGGGCCCTCTGTCTCTATTTCTGTCTCTGTCTCACTGTCTCTCTCTAGTGAGGTGTGTCTACATGCGGTGTTGCATTTCAGTGATGGCATGTCCAGATAAAATAAAAAAGGAAATCAAAGCCAGCTCTCTCCCTCTGTCTCTCACAGATGCTGATGGCAGAAAAATAGTGCCAATAATAAGACTGCATTGACACAGCAGAGGGCTTCACAGACTGCAAAGGGGACTGCGATGGAACTCTAAATTTTCATTGTCTTAAACTATCGTTTGGTCAGAAGGAATACAGAGTCATTTTTTGATAGCAAGAGGACTGCAGATCCCCTCCGCCCTCTGTAACCCTAAAAAACAGCCTAACTTGATGAGGCTATGGGTGGAGTGAGTTTTATGGCTAAGGTATGCAGGGTAGGTTTTACTTGTTTTGTGAGGGGGACAGAATAATGTATAATTGGAGACCTTACAATACTTTTGAGGGAGGAAGAAGCAAAATAAGAAGCCAAGGTAAGAAAAGTGAACAGCCAAAGCTAAAGATAATTCATGCAGCATGTGAATACTAACTGAATGAAGAGAGAAATAGAGGGGGAATACAATCTCAGTGAGGCTGCATATGAAACATTTTTAAATATTTTAATGTTCATATGTTTTTTGCGGAAATATTGTATTGGTAGATAACAGAAGGGTGGATGAGGGATGTGTAGGCAAGACAGGCTTAAAGCTGACTTCATCTCAACTAAAAATTTTACGAACACCATAGGAAAGAGAGGGTAAGCTGCAGATTATTTAGAATCTGCAGTATATGAAACAGGTAGAAAAATGGGCAGACTAGGTGGGCCAAGTGGTTCTTATCTGCCATCAAATTCTATGTTTCTTTGTGTGAAAATGTCATTGAGGGACAAGTTGATATTTCCAAAGAACAACAATGTAGCTTCAAAGTTTATGTAAGAAGTTTACATGTCTTGACGTTATAGTACAGTAATCAAAGTAAATAAATAATTATGTTAGGGTGTGACTTACTTAAATGAATGAATCAAAGTTGACTCTTTGTAACTGACAGCCCTAATTCTTAAACTTCTTAGTCTGACAGCTAGCTCCAGTGTGTCAACATTCTGGGATTAAATTGTTTGTGAAGCATTGCAGATTTCCCTTTTCTTCCTGGGGTGGGTGGTGGGGCTATGATGGGCATTTGGGTGGAGGTGGACTACACTGGATTTTAAAAACTGGGATAGGGCATACAATAGCTGTTAATTGGGGGGGGCAGGGCCACATAGAGGAGAGGAGAGGAGAGGAGAGAGAATCTTGCTGCCATCAAGTCCAGGGTAGGAGGAGGGGAACAAGAGAGAGAGAGAGCATTACTACCATTAAGGGGGAGGGGAGGAGAGAGCATTGCTGCATTAGGTTGGTGAGGGATAGGGAATATAAGTTTTTTTGTTGTAATATGATTGTAGAGGTGAGAAGAGAGCAAAGAGTTTTGCAGCCTTTTGCCTGTGGTGGTGGAGATAACTTTGCAGCCATTATTTCCTGTGAGTGAAAGGGAACTTTGCCTGATAATGAGACTACAGAGGCAAAAGAAACAAGCATTTGTCAATGCCAAATATTTGCTTGCTTATATTTGCTGTGTATTTGTTAGGTATAGATAGCACAGAGAAAAAAAATTATACATTGAAAACCCTCAGTAACTATTTATAGTAGTAACATGGTTAGTAGACACAATTACCATACTCAACTGAAGGTACTGTACTGCAAAAATAAAACAGTACAACTGTAAACAGTTAAAAAAGGAAGATGAACAACCAAGGGGAGGGTCTGTGTCTATGATGTTGCATTGGGTGGATGAGTTAAGATGCCATTACAACCCATCCACCACAGTAGTATGAAGGATACCTACTGTACCTCCATCTCAACAGGTGTTCAGTATTTAAAAAAATAGAAAAGAAACCTTGGTGATCAAATCAATACACAAACTCAGTTTGTATGTAAAAGACAGGACATTCTAATACAGGAAAATAAGCAGTCAACCCACTAAGAATGATAGAGGGAAGGGTAATTTGTGTACCAGCTTTTAAACATAAAAAGTAAGGAAATGTTTTGCCTAAAAGCAAACTCAAAAGTTAATGGCCAAGAAACTGTAAAATGACAATAGGAAAATAGAAACTAGGATGGTTAGAGTGTGGGTGGACCACCAGACATCATATAGGGTTCAATCTTAAGGTTGATTCAGTGATCCAGTGCTTAGTGCAAATTGTGCCAGATCAATCCAAGTGTACCCAAACTTAACCAGTTTGGACCAGGTCAGCTGTACATGTAGTAATGACATCTTCCCCCTCATTGTAGACTGCCCCCCCACTCAATCCACCCAAGTTTCAAAGTCACCCCCCTGCAATCCAAAAATACAAATTGTCCTTCACAGCATGCAGTTCCTAATCCTGTCAGTCTCACCACCAGATCTGAACACCAACAAACTCTTTCAGCAAGTATTCCCATTCAAGTAGAGATGTATGTGACTCATGTAAAGAATTAGAAGTTTAAGTAAATTTCTCTGCCTCGAGAGGGGGTATGTTCAAGCAAGTGATGATTTTGGTGGCTGCAATCATAATCTTTAAAACAAAGCAAAAGATGGAGTCAGATGCAGTGTCTTCGATAGTCTGAATACAACTCACTTTGGAATTACAAGAGCATTGGTTATTCAACCTGAGTGCCACCTCTGCTTTGTTTTGTTGTATAAAGTTAGATCTATCACATTTGTGAGAGTTTATCTGAAATGGGCCCAGTGGTGATCCTGAAAGGATGAGGATAGGTGCTATATAAGGGACAATTTCTATTATTTCAAATACAGAGGGTGAACTAAAAACCTGAGCACACCAGGTGGGGAGGGTAGCAGGGCCAAAATGGATGGGTAGGGCTTTGTACCACATGCACTGAGTACCTAAGGAGAGAAGATGGTGCCATCGGGCAATCGGAATATTTTTTTAGCTGAGCTATTCAGACTGTGGAGATTTGCAACTGCCTGATGTGTGTGTGTGTGGGTGTGTGTGTGTGGGTGTGGGTGTGTGTGTGTGGGGGGGTAATCCAATGGGTTCACAACTCTGTTGGTTCTACATTTTAGCACTGGGCCACTGACAATTGGCTAACACTTTCCTGGCTGAAGAAGTGCAAAACAAAAAAAAAACAGTTAAGCATAAATGCTACCCTTCTGGCTGAGGGTGGGGAATGCCACTGGGCACCAGAGATGCCATTGTTGGAAATGAAGAGGGGATGTGCATCATGTCCTGCATGGCAAAGACAAGCACTGGCAGCACAGACCACAGTCAAGCAGAACCGCGGTGCAGTCCGTCACATATGACAAATGCATTGTAGCACTCTCCATATTGAGTGTGGTCATTAACACTTTATGTCTCAATACTGCAGTTTAATGCTTCAGAGCTAAGATATGTATACCTCACAACTGTGTGGTGTGAGGTGGCATAGGACTTGTGTTGATGCCTCTGCTTTGTGCTCAGGTTAGGGCTTTCCTCTAAAGTGTGTTCAAAGAAGTTGTATTGGAAGACTTTTAGCACAAATAAACCTTTTGTGTCTCACGCATCTGTTCGATGCATCTTGTCAGACCCTGTTAAAGATTAAAACACCGGAGGTAAAGCCATAAATCTCCACACACCAAAACTTGAAAGTCTTGGTTTATTTTCCATGCTGTCTAATTAGAGGTGGTTAGAAAAATCATTGCAACCACTCCACTGCAAACGTCCACGTTGCTTGCAGGACACGGACATGACCAGACAGACCTGCAAAATACAGTGTAATCCATGGACATCAAAAGCATTTAGAACAAGCTAATGTTGTATTTTCCTATGTACATATAAACATAACTCTCTTGGTTCTGTGATTATAGTGGTGGTAGCAGTGGGGATGGGGGTCCTGCTACGCTACCATGCAGGTCAGATGAGTGAGTGTTGCAAAAGAGGGGGATGCCTTACATACAGGTATAATAGCAGCCATCAAAAGCACTGTCTGACATGTGCTGCAGTACACTTTTTCCATGCCATCATTTGAGTGTTGGAGTCAAAATTTGCAATTTTGAAATATCTTTATTTCATTTTTAAAAAGAATATATATTTTTTTGACTATTGCTTTGTTAATCAACAGTTGAATGCGTGCCAATTAAGACCAAGGCAATATCTTATTCTGAATCCTGGGGATGAATATTATATTTGGGATGGCTAGCTAAATATTTGGGAATTCAGTATTCAGACACTGCCTGTGTTACCCCCCCCTAAAAAAAAAAAACTAAGGAAAAAATATATTTTCCCTCCTCGGGTGCTCATGGCCAGCCTCCTGTCTACCATCTCCCCTTTCATATGATATACCACTCACCTCCCCTTCTCTGTGGCCTCCAAACTTCCATGGAGGAAACACCTATAGCACAGACCACAGGCTGACTTCTAACACTACGACAAGAGCCCACAACCTTACCCAACTCCATCAGTCGAAACAAGATGTTGAATTCTTTACACACCTCCGCTCCTGACCTTGATCCATGATATCAGGTGGGGTCTACTTGTTTGACAGTCTTGCTAGCCATTTGTTCCCCCATCTCTCCCAGTGCACCCACTCCATAGTGTTCTGTATTTCCCAGTGGAGCAAGCAGGCATGACAGCATGTGAAAGGGGTCAGTCCCCGTATGCCAGGAGGAGATGCTAGCCTCTCACCCCCCAGATGCTTTCACTACCAACCTGGCAGCCCACCTACCAGTGCAGAGTTCATAGCTAAGTGGTGACACAGTAAGAACAGAAGGTCAGTGATCAGGCAGGGTGGGAACAGGCTGGGGTTTGCCATTCACTAGTGAGGCAGGCTGGAGTCCTCTGAAGAGGATTAATACCTGTGTATAAAAAGTTTGTAAAAATTTACCGTAACATGCGTACACATCAACAGCATTTAGAAGAGGCCCATGTTGTTTACTCCTAATTTCAGATTATACCATACCCCTCTGTATTCCATATTTGCAGGTTCACTGCCATGCTTTCACATAGGTCAGTAGAGCGAGTGGTCTGAAAGAGGGGTTCGCCTTCCTACAACAGCAGTCAGCACAGCACTGGCCTCCATGCTGTAATACTCTTTTTCTATGCCAGCAACCAACAACTTAATTGCAGTCGGGTGAAGTGACTGGTTCTGTGGGGAGGCACAGGTGTAACTGATGACACACTCTAGCACACCTGTCTGTGTTCCCAGCTCAGGTGGTCAATGCCACACCACCAGGCTGGTTGGGAGAGTGACCGGTCCTGCAGCATGGATGCCATGCATATAATACCAGTCAGCAAAGCACTTGCCGCTGTGTGCTGCAGTACACTTTTTCTATGCCAGCAACCAACAACTAAATGTCAGTCGGCTGAACTGAGTTGGGTAAATAGGGACAAGTGCCACTAGTAAAGCTGATATAACAAAGTGAGCAATCAATCATCAAAGAGAAATCCCAGAAGCGCAAAGCCAGTGACTCCAGCACTGAAAACAAAACTCCTTGTTGAACATAAACATATTTGATACCAGTGATCCCTGCGAGATCCAGGTGCATTACTTGCACTTTTCCAGGTTGAAACCCAGTTGTCATTACAGTGACCCTTCCTCAAATTTTCTTACATCTCTGCTCATCTCGTCTCCATGGTATCAACCCAGTTGCATTTTATTGAATTGCTAGTAATATGTTTAAGCAATCAGCATACTACATTAAATATTTTTTTGGTTTATATATCATTATTATGCAGTAGTTGGTAGTAGTAACTGGAAGAAAAACACCTGCCAGTGCTGCCAAAACTGTGTTTTAAAACAGCTTTACAGACATTGTATTGCGGGTGTGACAAAATCATTTCAGAAATGTTATTTTAATAAGGATCAGAAAAAAATTTCATCTATTAACAACCACTCCTGCCAGAACTGAATGCCTCCATTTATCTCCTGACGGGATTCTCCATCAGGAGTGGGTGGGTGGTTTAATGCTGAATGGATATGTTTTTATAATAATAATAATAATAATAATCTATGTTTCAGCAGCAGAGCACACATCAGTTGTGGAGTCACCAAAGCATTGCATGGGGGCAGAGGATTAGCACCCAGAGGAACGACATTGTTTTTCATAAATTTTTTGCTGGATAAATGATTTATGAATGGGCAGATAACTGTTTGAATGGCAACACGTTTATGGAGAAGAGAAGGGAAAAAAAGATGAAAGTTTTGTTTGAAAATCCAATGGGAATGATTCTGTCACAGCCACAATGCAAAGTCTGAAATGTTTTTTAACATGATTTTGCCAGCACTGACAGGTGTCTTTCTGCCAGTTACTACTGCCAACTGCAGCATATTAATGCAATATAAACCTTAAAAAAATTTATGAAGTTGATAATGATTGCTTCAACATAAGAACAACAACTCAATAAAATGCATACAAAATAACATAGCTGTGATAACAGAGATGGCATCCAAAGTTCAGTAGTACTGTACATTTACAAGTAGACACTGGACATGTTATCAATATAAAGGAAATGTTTCCTCCTACATACAGTTGGACCAACTGCAATTGATTTCACAGTACTGTGTTTGGGGGGGGATATAAAGGATGACCAGAGATGTGAGAAAGCTTAAGGAGTGGGCAGGAGGTTTTAAAATCACAGACATGCTATTTTTTTAGTGTAGTATTGAACCAAATTTCTTGTCTATAAATAAACTTCAGAGGGTTTCAACAACATATTCGTAGAAAGTAAGTAAATTGACAGTGACCCATTGAGTCATAAATGGGAAATGATCCATTCATAAGATGCGTAAAGATCAATCGGCAACAGTAACACATTTCTGCTTTGTTCCACTGTTGTTACGTGTAGGGTAATAACATCTGTCATTTAGTCAACTATTCAACTGTCCACTGTGGTCTTTGTCAGTGCAGGTTATACAATTGTTCTTCCCTAAGTGAGTGACTGTTAGAAACATGATCTGGTCATGTAACACACTTGAAAAAAATGAAAAGACTGTGAGTTGTGCCACACATGGGGTTGAAAAAGAAGTTTAACTGTCCAATTCAAAGAAAAATGCTTTATTTAAACTACCGGTATATGCGCAGCACTACCAACAAAATGCTAAATGTTTTTAAGATACACTGTGCTCTCCATCAAGGCATAAATTGGAGGCTTGCTATCTTTTGCTTTATAAAGGAAATCATTTAAAGTTGTATGCATCATATAAACACCTCACACATAAATATAAGCTCACAGATAAAAAAGCCTTCACTGTTAGAGCCAGTTGTCTATAGAACAGTGTGAAATACTTAACTATGTTACTTACATAAACAAAAGCCTCCTTCTTGTAATGTTGTAATGTTTATAAAATAGCCCCAGACTCTGTAGTGTGTGTGTGTGTGTGTATATGTGTGTGTGTGTGTGTGTGTGTGTGTGTGTGTGTTGGGCTGGGATTTTTAGGAGAACAGTGAAAAGAAATATGGAACAAGGGATCTGGAGAGGGAAAAGGACTGGTAAGTGAAAACACAGGGTATACATACAGTCAAATTACAGGCACACATGAATTATGACTAACATATCAGAAAGTAAGCACTGCAAGTTCATTCTGTATGTCATGCTACAATAACTGAACAATAAAATCAACAAATAGTAGTGTATATACTCACACATAAGTGGGATTTTTAGGACATTTTACTGCCTACTAGATTAGGAGTTCCAATTTATGAGCAAGTAATTAAACTTCCACAACAAAACTGTGTGCTGCAATGTGTAAAATGCACTCATAATTGTTTCCCTCAACTGTCTCAATTGTCTCAAAAGCCTACCGCTGTGTTATCAGAAGCATCAAAGGCACCAGCAGTGCTATATTGTTGCCCACTTAATGAGTTGGTAATTGGGAGCTGTTAGGCAACATAATGGGCTGCTATGCTATATCGATTCAGTAATTGAACAGATATAATAAGAATGAACATACCTTACAGTAGCAGTCCGCTGTGCTTCTGAAAATGTCCTTGGTTAAATGAAAATGCTCTTCCTACACTGTAGAGTTTAAATTTATTCCACTTAATGACAGAAGAAGGTGGTCACTTGTCCCAAAACCGGTGCCACTACAAACTTCACAAAATGCACAACCCCAAAGGTAGGGCTACCCAGTAAAACGAGTGTAGAAAAGAAGATCTATTCCCTTTAGGTCACATAAAAAAGTGTTTATTCCATTAAAAACTGCTTCAGATACAAATACATAACAGTAGCACCCCTCATGCGCTCGCAGACGTATGTTTCAAGTCACTAGCGATGCTTTAGAGTTTAGAGTGTTACGTTATGCAGAAACACATCGTAATGCCACCGCTGAAAGAGAGTTTAATGTTTATTAAAAACTCATATAGGACTGGAGTGTTAGAAAACCTGTCCTGCAGTCCACTGAATAAAGTGTCAAAAGAATTAAGCTGAGCACCTCGCCTATTGTGGCCATCGAGTCAGAGCTCAGTGAATGGGTGCTCGAGCTTCGGTTACAGGGGTATATAGTTCATCGCATGGCTATTTGGCTCAAGGCATCAGCTATTTCTAAAAAGATTGGCATGCAGAGTGTTGAAAAATCCCAGGCATCAGCCAGATGATGTATGCGTTTTATAAGGTGCAACGGCTTAACTTTGAGACAGAGAACCCACATTTAGCAAAAATTACCAGCAGACTTTTATGAAAAAGTGGACAATTTCTACAATTTTGTTTTTTGTAAGTTAAACACTTTCAAAACATAACAAAACAGTACACACATTAACTGTAACATACATAATTTAGCATGGTGCATACATGGCAGTGACAACAAGGATTATACCTAATTATGACATATGGTATACCTAAGGAAATGCATTTGCTGTACCATGGAGTGTGATTGATAGTCCTAACAATAATCAGAATTAAACATGTTAGGAAATTCACTTAAAGGTCATTGTTAACTTACTACATAGTAATATCTCCGTGGCTATCCCACCAAATATAACTGCCATGATAATATCAAGAAATAAAACCTAAGGCACTATGTAGTATCTGTGCCTTCAAGATAATTGAGTATCCTATAGGTAAATCACATGCACCACTAGCTCAGAGCTAAACATAGGGTAGAAATCACCAAACTATAATCTATAAAATCACTTGCACTTGATAGGAATGTATAGAATATCAGGATGTACATCCATAACACTACCATCACCAGTCAGAGCATACATTAAGAATATAATCAACTTTGTAAAGGGTGTGCTCATCCTATGCCTTGTTTGGCTGGGAATCCTATCCCCACTGTTGGGGGAATATTCATCTGTTGCAAGTACAGATGAAAAGAGTTCCAGGTTAGGGAATTAATATATAAAGTGTTGTTGGAGAGGTGGGATAGTGTATCAAAGGAGGCTAATTGTGAGAGATTAGTTATGAAGTCTATTATACTAGGTATATTAGAAGTTTGCCACTTTTGCAACAGGAGTCGTTTAGCTATAATACTCGCCCGAGTCAGCAGAAATTTCTGCCTTTTAGAATATTTGTGCTGCCCATTATCTAGGAAAAATAAGAAACAACCAAGGAGATACAAGTATAGGGGAATGAAATATATGTGAAAGGAGACTGGTCACTTGTCCCCAGTAATTTTGTATTAGTGGACAACACCAAGGAGGTGATATAAGTCTCCATGTGGTTGGTGACAGCTCCAACTTTGATGAGATGGTAAAATTTTGGCTATATACAGTTTTTCTGGTGTATGATACCACTGTTGAATGATACTATTTTGTGTGAGACGACTCTTAAGGTCTTTAACAAATTTATAGGCAGACCGCCAACACTGAGACCATTGCTCATCTGTGATGGGGAAATTTAATGTTAATGACCAGTAGCTTCTAGCAGATGTTGTTTGACCTGAGACAGCACCTCTCATGTAAGCAGTAATACTCAACAGGGTGGGCTTCATTATGAAATACCCGACCACTCAGGGACGTAATGATGCCAGACGCTGGAGGCGGAAGTCCTTATAGCCATTGGAAAATCCAGTATTTCCCAATAAATCCCACCCTGGATGATATTATTGTGCTTAGAAAATGGGCAACTGCATTTTACATGTTTGGGAAAAAAGATGTATAAATGTTAAAACACTTTCTTGTGAGAGATAGTTTTGTTATAAAATAGTTCTTCCGCCTGCATTTCAGTGCTGTTTTTTTCCTTAAAGCCTGAGACTTTTGTGCCTCTGAAGCTTCCATAGTTTTAACATTTCCATGTTGTTGTCATGGTTACTTCTTCCCCTCTCCACACACACAAACACACACACACACACACAGCAGAGATAAGCAATATTGAGGGGCAAATTTCAAGATAAAGGAGAAAGAGAGAGAGAGACATGCAGAACACATCACCTCTGGTACAGGTTAGCTGAGAGACAGTGACAGAATGTGCAACCTTCGGTATCGCCAGTGTGTATGTCTGTGTGAGAGAGATGCTCTGTGACACACAGCACAGTTTGAATTTTTTTTCTGTTCTGGGTGTCTCTTGTCCCCACTATCCTGTGCTATTCTCTACCTGCTGTCCCCCCTGCTGCTGAGCTCATGCCATTCCTCACACCTACCTATTTGCTCTCCCACTAGTATGCCTCACCATTGCCGACCAATCACCTACTTGCTGTCTCTCTCTCTATCTCTCTCTCAATCCCCAAGTCCTTCCACTACTATCTCTAGACAGGCTGCCTCATCGCTCACTCACTCGGCTAGGTGGCTCTGTTTTCAAAGACAAGGACTGGATTTTTTTTTAATGATTAAATTTAAAGGTCAACGGCTCATTACAGCTTGCGTCTTTCTGAAGTGGAAATTTGCTATTTCATGGCTCGCTTAGTGAGTGGGAAACATGGCAGCTCCTCCATTTGAAAATTCAGAGTGCCCAAGGATTACCCAAGTAATGGGGCACCTCAAATTGGCACTTGTTTTTTTGTGGGCTGTACTGAAAAATAAATGCATGCTGATCATGACTTGCAACCAATCAGCATGCTTTATTTCTGAAGCCCATTTTCTAAAGCTGCATAAATCAGTCCAGCTCTACCATGCTTGGTCTTAATATATTTAGGTGAGGCCATAGTCAAAGAGTCAGGATTATTCATTAATTTAATGATATTTGTTAGGGAACTGCGTAATTGTAAAAATTTCTGAAAATCTGAGTTAGATATGTTGTAACGGGATTGCAATGCCTGAAATGAATTCATTGCTTTGGTCCTGAAGGCCTATACATCCTGTATTGTATGGATACCTATACTTTCCCAATCAGGCCAATAGACCGGTTTTCCAACAGTACATCTGTTTTTATTATGCCATATGGGGAAAGAGGGGATATGTGCTCTGTTGAAGTGTAGCCTTTTACTGGTATGTAGCCAAACTTTACAAGATGTTATCATTGGGGTAGGTATGTGAGAATGAGAGGGTACCTTAGTGAGCAGATAGGAGGCTGGCTTAATTTGCCCCACCCTAGTAGTTTCCATTTGTGTCCATAGTGGAGGAGGTTGTCCATCTGCTGGGAATCATAGCAAGGTCAGGGCATTTCTAAAAGCCCAGTAGTTCTCATTGAACCAGGGAAGATTCCATCACCCAGCTTTCCAGCTAGATCTAAGTTTGTTTCTACTGTAACAAAACGTATGGCCTTCCCATAGGAAATTTTCTATTAGGCAGTTTATTTGATTGAACCATTTATTAGGTATACGACATGGCAAATAGGATAGTAAGTGAAATATTTTCAGAGCTGTTATTATTTTTATTGTGTCACTTTTATCAACCATGGAGAGTTGTAATGCTTTGCATTGGTCTAATTCCAGATGTATTTTAAGTATGAGAGTATTAAAATTTATATCACATACGGTGTGCAGTTTGGGAGTTACATTTATGCCTAAGTAGGTTATTGATGTTGCAGCCCAACGGATAGGGAAGGAGGGGAACTGCTGTGGTGTAGCAGCTTTATTAAGTGGGAAAATTTCTGACATACAGTGGTTAATTTTAAGGCCAGAAAGGAAGGAAAATGTGTCTAGGGTGGAAAGTAACAGGGGTAGAGATTTATCAGCATGATCTAAAAGCACTAGGAGGTTATCAGCATACAACATGGTTTTATATTCTTGGCTATTAGTTGATATTCCTTTAATATTTGGGTCTTGGAGAATTGCAGTTGCTAGGTTTTCTACAGCCAAAACAAAAAGGAGTGGGGATAGGGGCAACCTTGCCTAGTGCCCCGATCAGGGAAAAGGGGTGAGACAGATTTGAGTTGGTAAGGATTTGGGCTGTAGGGGCTGAATACATTGATTGTAAGGCAGACAAAAAAAAGGGCCCATACCAAAGTGGGCAAAAACTGCATAGAGATACTTCCATTCAACTATATCGAAGGCCTTTTCAATATCGATTGCAACCACAGTTGCGGGGAAGGGATATGCAGAGACAATGAGCATAAGATTAGTAAGTGTTCTAATGTCGTCAGAACTCAATCTACCCTGTACAAATCCAGATTGGGATGGGTGAATCAGGAGGGGAAGAAGGGATTCTAGTCACGTGGCCAGGACTTTAGCATAGATTTTCCCATCAGCGGTAATAAGGGAGATGGGTCTGTAGCTGGCCAGAAACAAAGGGCCTTTCTTGGGGTTTGGTAGTACAGTTATAGTGGCTACAGACATGGAAGGCGGATATGTTACAAAAGTAGTGAGCTCAGTAAAAAGCTGTTCTAGTATCGGGCACATTTGGGGGATTAGTAGATGATAGAGGTCTATAGGTAATCCATCACTGTCTGGAGCTCTTTTTGTTCTTAGCCCTTTAATTGCTGTTTCAATTTCATCAGATGTTATAGGTTGCTCTAGCAGTGCACTCTGCATGGGTGACAGTTTAGGTAATGATAACGAGCTGAGAAAGTCTGTTAGCTGCTGGGAGGATGGGGTAGTATTGGAGGAATATAGTTTTTGATAGAACTGAGACATAATAGAATTAAGTTCTGTAGAATCATTACATTTAGTAACCAAGCTAGTCATCAGAGAGGCAATGTACCTTTCTGACTGTTGTTTCTTGAGCCTATAAGCTAACAATTTACCATTTTTTTTCTCCACTCTCCCAATATTTATGTTTCAGCCTAAGAATGGCTAATTCTGCTTTCCATGCTATAAGCGTGTTTATTTCTTAAATAAGAGCTACTATGTCTAACTGAAGGGGGGGAGTTGTTAATTTATTTAGGGGGTGTAGCCTTCAGTGCATTTTATTTGATTTTGAGTTGTTTCTAAATCTGCCATCTGTTTCTCTTTTTCTTTCCATCTATGAGCTGAGAAGCTAATTATTTGACCCCTAAGGGTAGCTTTAAATGCTTCCCATAGGGTGGCAAGAGATGTAGCATTATTGTCATTGTCTGCAAAATAATTTTGAGTAATGCTTTGTACCCATGGTTTAAATTTAGGCCCTAGGAGCAAAATTTGATCCAGCCTCCAGTTGACAGATTTCTGTGGGGAGCTACCAAATAAGAAAGTTGAGCTGTAGGGAGGCATGATCAGAAATAATTATAGGTTTGATATTCACTGCTGCTACAAGAGGGGTTAGCTCAGGGAATGTTAGCCACATATCTAAACAACTGAAGGAGCCGTGACATGGGGACTGATATGTAAAATCTCTGTCTCTTTGGTGGTGCTGCCTCCATATATCAGTCAAGGCTTGATCCTTTATCCATAATAAGACTGTTTGAAGGGTGTGTGGGTAGGGTTCTGGGTTACCATGGCTTCAGTCCATACTTTGATTCAAGGTGAGGTTGAAATCACCACCATTTAGTACAGGGTTTTAATGATTCATCAGGGAGGTTAATTGAGATGCCAATGTATGGAAAAACTGTGGAGAATCATTGTTTGGAGAATATAAATTAAGTATGGTGAAGGAGCCTTGTGGGGTGTTGAAGTGTGCTATGACTCATCTGCCTTCTGGGTCATGGTATTGTCAGGAGGTCTATATCTCACTCTTAGGTTCTAGGCAATAATGGGCATGCAAGGAATCACAGGCACTTTGCATAAGAGTAATAAAGCTTGTTTATTACTGCCAAAAGGATAATTACAGTTGCCCTAAGCAGTTCTTACCAATAGGAACTAGGAGCCAATGTTAAGCATTCCCTATACCTCGAGGAATGTCTCTGTCTCCTGGGGTCTCCGAGGTAGAAGATGTAATGTCTTACATTATATACCTTCGATAATTACCATGGTTACTGTAAGATAGAAACATTTCTAGTTACAGAGATGAGCCCTATTGGCTAAATTAGAGGTGGCTGCTCAGTCCAAGATAATATTATACTATTTTGTAGTAGTCATCACTTTGTAGAAACAAAGAGGTACAGTTTGTACATAGCCATGTAGTAATAAAAATCATCAGAAGATGGCAATGCCGACTTACATATCATAATCATTATAAGGACACAGATGTCCTAACATCTTGTAAGCAAGAAATACATGTATATATTGGAAAATAAAGTGTATAATAATAATGTGCATACATATACTGACATCTACTCTTATACTGTAAATGCCCTTATCCCTATATGTTAGTATAACATGTGCCTAAATGTTAGCTGTCTGCTGTGTATCTCTGGGGGTATCAATTAGGGCACAGAGACCTCGTGTAACATTCCCCCCTTGTTGTCTCAAAAAGGGGCAACACAAGCAAGAGCAAGGGAGTGAATAGGGAGCAGGGGTAATTTACAGACCCGGGGCGTGAGTCTTGTAAAAGAACTCCAGCTGCTCATAGTGTTGGCATAATGTGCGCCATAAGCAACAAAGCATAATAATAAGAAAAAATATCAAAAATTCTTGTATAATAACAAAACCTTTAAAGGTAATCTCTAACCAAGAATAAGTAAGTGCACTATTCATATCACCATCATTAATAAGTGCAAGGACAGCTTCTTTAGCTTTGGAGATATTATTGCTGACGTGGATGAGGTGGGTGTCTTTTCTCTCTAAAAGTGATTTTAATGTCAAAGTGAGGGGATCAATGTGTACATTAAAGTAAGATAGATACTCTGAAAGAGTACGCAGACAATCAGGGTTACCATCAATGATATCAGAGTCCATAAGGGGAACAGGGGTGATAACTGTGTGCCCAATAACGGTTCTCTGATGGGGTACAAAGCAGAAGTTGGAAGTATCAATAGAACATGTCTATGAACCATACGTGAAAGTCTTATAGTTTGTAACAACACAATATTTGAGTTATATTGCATTTTCACTGTAGGCAGCCTCTATTTTTGCAACTGTATTGGGCAAGTATAAATCTGTTTGGAAATCCGTGTTGACTGGCAGTGACCCTCCTCCTGGTAAAAATAGTATAACTTGGAATCATCTGAAGTAGATGTTGAGTCCTGATATTCTGTGTCATTAGTGGTGATGTCATCATCCATGGAAAAGAACCAATCGATACTGTCAGGGAAATAGCCACATACAGGCTTAATAATATCAAATACGTCACATTGACACAAATAAATATACTCTTTCTTGACACAGCAGTCCATGTGCAATGAGACCCATGCATCCAGAAAAGGATGGAAAACCAATAGTGGAAGCAAATTAAGGCGTTCTCTGTAGATGTCTTCATCAAGGTTCCCAATGGAGTGTACAGATTCAAGTTTATCGAAGACAGCTCTAGGAGGATCAAAATGTGCTAAATAAACAGTGAAAGACACAAGCATAGTAAAACATGGACCAGTGTTAGGGTGCCTAGTCACAACACCCAAATTCATAGCAGTAGAAATTGGAATAGTTAAAGTCTGTAGCATACACATAGCAACACAGTTAGAGGATCTGCAATGAGGACAATACCATTTCGAGATACGTCTATCATGTATGATATCTGGGATTCTTCCAGATTCTAAATCACGGAAGAGATTGTTAGCAGCATACAAATGAGTGTTTATGAGGTCTTGTCTGAGATTTTCCACATATATGTCCACTAAGACATGGTCTGCAGTGGGGGTGTGTAGGTCAAACAACAGGTGTTCAGGTAATCTCATATTTCTACCAGTCATCACCTTGAATGGTGTCAGCTGGGAGATGGCTGAGGGTGTGCTTCTAATTATCATAAGGAGTAATGGCAGAATGGAATTCCAATCTTTGGGATTGTCCTCAATGAATTTGGAAAGCATTTGCTTAATCTGTCTGTTGGATCTCTCCACTTGACCTGAGGATTGTGGATGGTAAGTATATGGAACTTCTGATGAACTCCAAGGAACTCAGGGGCTTCTTTCATCAACTCACCTGTAAATCTGGTTCCTTTGTCTGAGTCTACCGTGAGAGGTAAGCCCCACCTGGAGAAAATCTGTTCAACCAGGATTTTGGCAATGGTTTTAGCAGTGCATGTCTTAGTGGGGAAAGCTTTGACCCACTTAGAGAAGAGATCAGTTACCACAAGGGTGTATTTGTTATTTTTGCTGGTATTTGTCAGGGGACTAATAAAATCAATCTGTAGGGCATGCCAACAGCCAGAATGCCTTTGTGGTAGTAGCATGACATTATGATTGGTAGGGATAGGGTTGTTTTGTGCACAAATAAGGTAGTTGTCTGTGTACTTTTTGAAATCCTTGGTGACACCAGGCCACAAGGCTGTGGTCTTAAGCCTTTGGAGTGTGTTTTACACTCCCTGGTGTCCCCCAGTTGGGGTGTCATGCACTTCAACCAATCAATCAATTAATCAAAATCTTTATTTATCCAGGTGGGCACCATTGAGCAAGGCTCATTTGCAAGGTGGACCTGGTCATGAATACATCAAAGTACAGTACAAAACGCAATAATATACAAGGAAGAAAAAGTATATACAGTGTATACAGTATGAGTACAAGGTTGAAATAAATAAAAAAAAACAGCATTATTTTACAATTGAAGAAGTCAGCAGATGTACAATCAACCGTAGGCATACAGGGGTTATAAGCAAAGATCTTTTGAGTGAGGCAGCCATCAACTACACATATAGGGGAAAGAGGCCGTGTATGGGGTGACAGGTTCAAGAGATAAAGAAGAGGAGGGATATATTATTGACAACTGGGGGAAAAATTGAGCTAAAACCACAGAAAGTGATGATGGGTGTGGTGTACTTGTTTATTATGATAATGATGGAGGAGGGGTAGATAATTGGGACACTACTATGGATGGGGTGGTACTTTAGCCAGGCTGGAGTGGACAGGGAAGGGTGGGTGCAGCAGGAAGAGTTAATAGGGAAAGAGTGAGAGCCAGGGATAGAAACATGGTGAGCATCAGGACAGAAAGGGGGAGTTGCGAAACTAGTGGGCTAGCGGTGAGGAAAACATTTGCAAGGTGCTTTCGTGTAGCAATCGTAGAGCACCTTGAAGATATTCAGGCTAACATGGCAGCTCAGCTTCAAGTTCCTTTGTAAACCGTTCCACAATGTGGGTAAAAAGAAGCTTAGAGCAGCTTTGCCGAAATGAGTTTTGACCCTTGAAACTTGGAGGGCAATTAGGGAATAGCTCCTTAGAGCGTAGGTGCCTAATACACTCCGGGGAATACAATCTGAGACATATGAGGGGAGCTTGTTGGTCACCGCTCTGAAGGCCCATAGGGTGGCATTTCTATTCCTACTGTTGTGAAGAGAAGTCCAGCCTAACAATGAGTAATGGGAGCAGTGGAGTGTGGAAAGTGGAAGGCTAGTAATGAATCTGATAGCTCTGTGGTAGAGGGTGTCCAACTTAGCCAGCGCAGAGTCAGTGCAGTGGCTGTAGAGTAGGTCCGCATAATCTATTAAAGATAGGAAGGTAGCTTGAACCAGTTGAATCTTAGCCTCCTTTGTGAGCAGGTGGGTAATTCTGTAGAATAGTCCTAATCTTTGTTTTAGTTTCTTCTGTAGTTCTTCCAGATGGTCGGTGAAGAAAAGTTTATGATGGAGCCAAACTCCTAGATATCTGAATTAAGCTACATACTCTAGTGTTTCTCCAAGAACAGTGGTAATTTGTGGGATAGCTCCCCCCCAGCAGGAATTGCCACATGCAAGGAGGGGGAGAAGAGCATGGCTTTTGTCTTTTTCACATTGAGCAAAAGCTTTTTGTTTATGAGCTGGTATTGTAGAAGGTTAAATTCAGCTTGGAGGTTTTCACAGGCTGCTTCCGGCATGGGACGATTCAAGTACAGTACAGTGTCATCCGTGAATAAGTGGATGTTGACTTTTTTGATGGGGTCATTGATGTTGTTAATGTAGACTGCGAAGAGGAGGGGACCAAGGATAGATCCCTAGGGCATGACCCTCAGCATAGGTTTTAATGGAGAAAGATCACCTTCAGCTTTAACCTGCTGTTTCTGTTCTCCGAGGTAGTCTGCAAACCTGCACATAGATTTATGGTCCAGGCCTAAGGTGCTTAGGGAGGAAAGAAGCAGGCTGTGATTGACTGTGTCGAATGCCTTACTAAGATCCAAGAAAATGGCACAGACATGCTTCTTGTTGTCAAGATCTAGGAGCCAATCATTGGTCACCTTAGCTAGGGCTGTTATAGTGCTGTGCTTTGCTCTGAATCCAGACTGAACCGGGTTTAATAGGCTTCTGGATTCTAAGTATACCCCTAGCTGGCCACACACTATTTTTTCTAGTAATTTAGACAGGATGAGGAGGAGGGAGCTCGGTCTGTAATTATTTAGATCACAGGGGTCACCTGCTTTTAATAGAGAGATAACATGGGCTATTTCCTATTGAGGGGGGAGGCTACCCTGGGAGAGTGACATTTTGAATAGGTGGGTGATTGGCACTGCAAGCACAAGGTAGGCACATTTCAGATAGTATGCCTCTATGAAGTCAGAGCCTGCTCTCTTGCTTGTGTCCAGTTGCAGCAGTAGGTCTTCCACTTCTTTTAGAGGGACAGGCAGGAGGGAGAGGGCCTCCTCGGTACAGGGGGACTCATGGATTGGTGGCTCTGAGCTGTGTGGAGGTCATTGGCAGGAGAAGTATCAAATGCTAGCCCTGCCATTGCAAAATGGTTATTGAGGGCTTCCAATATCTCCAATCAGTTAGCGATAACACTGCCAACGGACTTATTTTTTTTCTGGAATGGAATTACCAGGTGCATGTCCAGACATGTCTTTTAATGTTTTCCAGAGCTTTGAAGGATTTCTTGAGGCAGGGGCTAGCTTCGAACGATAGTAGGCGGCCTTGGCTGCTCTGATTAACTTGGTACACTTGTTACGTGCTCTCTTAAAAAGGCACCAGTCTGAGTCTTTCTTGCTTCTTCTCGCTTTTTTCCATAAAGTATCCCTTTCTAACAGGGAAGCTTTGAGCTCAGGTGAGAACCAACAGCAGGTGCTGCTCCTGACCAGCACCTTAACCAAGGCTGCATGGTATTTAGAGCCTCACTTAAAATATCATAAAAAATAGTATATGCCCTGTTAACCATTTTGGCTAGGAAGAATTCCTGCCATCGCAGTGAATGTTTCAAGTCATGGACATAAGCAAACAAATCAAAGTTGCATTTGCACCTCTTGATAGAGAAATTTGCCAAAAACTGTGGATTGTGCATGGATCTAATAGTGGTGATTATACAATGATCGCTAATGTCTGAGAAAAATCTTCCGACATGAGAGAACAGGTGTAGCTTGCAAACCAAAATTACATCTAAGAGGGAGCTGTTTTTAAGGTTCTTTTCATTTGGGTGAGTAGGCTCGCCAATGAGTTGCGCCAGCCCTAGAGTATAACAAAAAGATTTCAAGGGAGCTGATGGACTTGATAGCCAATCGTAGTTCAGGTCGCCAAGAATAATGGTTTCCAAACAACTGAGCCCCAGTACGGAACTGAGGTGAGACAGGAAATGCGGCCCGGCAGAAGCGGGCCTGTAGCAGCCTATTACACAGAGTCCACTGGAAGGAGAAAGTTCGACCTTTAGGGTCAAGCACTCAAATTCTTTGGGGGAGGATGATGCATCTAGGCATGTGGCTGAGTATATATCCTTTACATAAATTGCCACCCCACCTCCTCTTGATTGCCTATCGGCTTGGAAGAGTAAATAATTTGGGATATTGATTTCATTGTCTGGGGTGGCTGGCCTAAGCCAGGTCTAGTGATCACTAGGACGTCAGGTAGGGTGTGGCTCATGCAACCCTGAATAAGGGTGAACTTTTCCAGCAAACTGCAGGTGCTACTTGGTGCATAAATTTGGACCTAAAATGATGAGAGACCACCCACAATTTGGTAGAGGCATCATCTGTTTGGTACCAGATGAGCTTGTCATCAGTGGACAGGTGTAATTTACCTTCATGCCTTCGGTAAGGGTTGTGGGTAGGTAGATTCTTCTCAGTACCTTTGTCCAGGAATCTGAACACATCTTTGAGTTCAGCATCAGCATGCTGGGCTTCCGACAAATCCAAGGGGGAGAAGGGTTCAGGCTTCTTCCTGACTGCTGCAATGTGTAAGGCCGCTGTGGCCTGTGGATAGTCCATCATCCAGGTGTCCCATCCTCAGGCCCATTCCTTTGCAAGGGTGTCAGCAGTGTCATTCAAGACATGATAGGGGTCATGTATGGAGTGGACCTTAACTTTGTGTACATAGAGTTTGTGTGCAAATTTCTGTGCCAGTTAGTGAATGTGTATTACTATTTCCTTGTGTTTCACTGGGCTGCCATTAGAGGAGGTAAAGGAGTTCTTTTGCCAGAAAGGAAGGAATTCTGTAAGGAAACAACAAACCCAGTTAGACTCTGTAAAAACAATGGTATCCTCAGTTCCATGCTGGATGAACTCGAGGGCACAGATAACCACTGCCATCTCTGCATACTGGGATGATGCCACACTGTAATGCTTAGAAATCTTAACAGTGTTACCAAAAGGGTAAATGACTAATATGCCCATTCCTGTTATCTGATCTCCCTGTTAGTAGGAAGCTGAGCTGTCCACAAAGACATGACACAGTGAGGTGTTTTCAAGTATTTGTGGTGTAGAAGGAAGGAAAAGACATGGATCTGGTAGATTAGGTGGCAGCAGTGTACAGTCATGGGGTTTTCCTTGGAAAAGGAGACCATGCACCAGCATGGATGACATTTTGGTTGGGTGGACTTTAATATATCTGTCCTGGAGAAGGAGATACCGTGTGTCAGCCTGGTGTTAGAGACTGACCCATCCTTTGCTCTGTCTGATAGCAGAAAGGTTGTTGGGGTGTGGTTTGTGTTAATAATCAGGGAGGAGTACCCAATGATATTCAGAAAGTGCTTGATGGCCCAGTAGGTGGTGAGAAGGTTCCTTTCACAAAGGCTGTACTTCTGTTCCACTGGGGTCAAGAGCTGTGATGCATATGCAATGGGTCTCGGGGTGCCATGAACCTTCTGGGCCAACACTGCAGACATAGCAATGTCAGAGGTGTTACATTCCAGATGGAATGGCAAGGCTGGATTGGGGTTAACCAAAGCTGGAGCTGAGGACAAGGCCTGTTTCAGTGATGTCACAGCTTGAGTATGAATGGGCCCCCAAGTTTAGGAAACATCCTTTTTTAGTAACTCATACAGAGGAATGGCCTTCTGAGTAAAATCACAAATGAAATCTCTCGAATAGTTTACCATACCTAGAAACCTTCGAAGAGCGGCCACGCTGGTAGGCAGTGTCAGATCTTGCAGTCCTTGTATCTTCTTCCATGTAGGGTTTCGGCCTTGGTCTGTTATCTTCAGGCCCAGAAAGAGTACCTTTTTCTGACACAGTTGTGATTTTGCAGAGTTACATTTGAGGCCTGCCCTCTGGATGAGGGTCAGTAGTTCATCCAAGAGATTCAGATGTTGTTCCTGTGTGGCGGTGGCCAACAACAGGTCATCCACATACTGCAAGAGACACTGGAGTATAGAGAAACCCTCAAGGGTGTCCATTATGTGCAAATGAAACAGGGAGGGACTGTTGTGGAACCCCTGTGGTAAGCAGGTCCATGTTTACTGCCTGCCCTCAAAGGTGAAGTCAAACTTATATTGACTTTTAGGGCCCAATGGCAATTACTAGAAACCACTGGAAATGTCCAGGGTACTAAACCATTGTTGGTCAGGGGTTAGTAGTAGTAGCACATCTGGTGGTGATGCCACAGTTGGGGCTCAAATGGGGTGACCTGGTTTAGTCTCCTGTAATCAATAGTAAGTCTCCAGGCACCTGTGGGTTTTTTCACAGGCTACACTGGAGAATTTGCAGTGGAAACACATGTCCTGATTACGCCTTGCTTAAGGAGAGATTTTATTGTTTCCTTAAGAGAAGGCAAGGCTTGCGGGTGGAAAGGGGTATTGCTGTTGCCTCTCATGTGCTGGGCCTGACACTTCAATGACAGTGTGCATCCTGCACAATCATGCTTTTTAGTGGCATATGCCTCCAGATATCTTTGTAGAATGGGGCAGAGCTTTGGGAAAAGCTTGTGGTTCTTGAACAAATCTATGATGTCATACTCTTTATTGTTCGCAGAGATTGTTGCAACCACATGCTAATCAGGGATCATGATGGTGTGATATTGTCCCTGAATTTGTATCAGTCACATGTTGGCTAGGTCTACCATGCACCCATGTTGTTCCAAGAAGTCAACTCTGATTATACTAGGGTGATCATGCAGTACCATTAATTGAAAAGTATGATACGCCTTCAGGTGTGTCCCAGTGTCACAGGTAGTGGTAGGGAGCGGTATGCAGGTAACCTAATTCCATGTACCCCAGACAAATTAGTCCTCTGTCTGGTGGACCAAGGTGATGTATCTGGGTGGTCATCCTGTAATACAGGCACAGCCACACCTGTATCCAGTAGTACTGTCAGTAGGCATCCCCTGACCTCGGCCTCAGTGCAGGGCCTTCCATTTGTATTCAAGACCAGCTTGTTTACAATCCAGACTGGGGCCTGTAATTGTAAATCTGTACCAGTGGAAGCATGAGGGACCTCTTGAAAGATAGTCTGGACCTGGATCCTTTGAGCCTTCTCACCATGCTGCACTGATACCGTATAGGGAGCCGCTTCCACGTTCAGGCCTGTAAGGGCCGGAGAGCCTGGACTTCCAGTATCTCTGTGGCCTGTTGAGGCCTGCTCTCCCGGTTGTATTGATGTAAGGGGCCCGGATGGGGATGGTATCTGTTACGGAATGCACTTGTCTGAGAATATCTTGAAATTTCCATTTTTCATCAGCTATTTTACTATATGAAAGACCTGATTTTTGTTGTTTACCCTTGTTGTTCTTGTGTTTCTTATTTTTGTGATAGTTCCGGTTCCCACCCCAGGATTGTTGCTGTTGCTGTTGCTGTTGTTGGGCCTGCTGGGGGTGTTGGTTGTCTGTAGGGAGGGACTGTTTCTCTTGGGCCTGCTCCTCCACCATGTAGTGTCTCGTGGCCTCCGGAATGGCTTCCACAGCAGATACTTTCTTGGAACTGGAACCAGAATCATGGATGTAGAGTTGAAAAACACCTTTTTTCCGAAGAATGCTGGCAAACCTCTCTGTGGTGGGATAGGTGGTTGGCTCTACCTTTTCTCTTACTGCAGGGATGATGTTCCTAAGGAACAGGGTCTTATACTCAATGAGGTCCATATCTGCGTCTTCTACTGCAAGGTGCTTCCTTGTTTGGTAGGCCATCCAGAGCCTCTGGTGGAAAGTCGCTGGACTTTCTTTCGCATTCTGTTTTACAGGGTATGCGAGCATCACTCCTACTGCACCTGGATTGTGTGCAGAAATTAGCTTAACTGCTACTTCATCAAAGGCGGTGTGGCCATCTTAGCAGACAACATCAGGGAGTTTCACCCACAGGCCAGGATCAATGATCTGGTGTAGGATCTGGATCTGGTAGTCCGCAGCAAGACTAAGCATTTTGCACTTCACGCTCACCTTTTCCCAAGTGGCAACTGAGGTTGTCAGATGGGCTCATCCAATCAATGCTGTCAGCTATTTGTTGAACAGAGTAGACCATTTGTAGGGGATTATTGGGATGATTGAGCAGAGGTAAATTACCTGGGGCACCATCTAGGGCTGCCTGAGCCACGGCTTTGGCCACAGTGTGGACCATTCCATTCTGAGTCATGGCCTCCTGCAGCATCTGTCTGATCTGCGTTCAGAGTGTCCGCTTATTTTTGTTGGGTAGGGTCACATTGCCTAAGGCAGCATCAATCATTTTCTCTATCTCTTCCTTATCATCCACAGAAATAGCAGTGATCAGCAGTGCCGTTGGGACTAGGTCTAGGCCTGCTCCCCCCTATCATGTGGGTCACCATGTTGGCATCACCCATGATGTGCATCATACCATCGATGATGTAAGGATGTGGTGTCATGGAACAGGGGCCCGCCATGTTGTGGATGGTGGGGAGGGATGTCTGGGACATAGTAGGGGTGTGACTGGGCGTTGTACTGAGAAATGTTGTCATCTGACTCCTCCCCTTCAGATGATGTCAACAAGGCAGGGGCTATGCTTCCCATTGCCTTGACATGACCAGCCAGTACCTCTCGTTGATGGTGCAGTTTCACCATTTTGGATTCACATTCATCATGACTCACTCTTGCAATATTCTGATCCACTTCATTCTGCATCTGCTTCTGTAACACTCTATACGCGGTTCTCAATTTGCGATTGTCCCTAGTAGCTAAACCTAAGTCATTACGTACCTGGTTTATCTCATCCTGTAACTATCCCAACTCCTCACACATTTGTTCATTCATTATGCTTAGCAAGTCATTCTTTTGCAAAGCTTGCCCCTTATCCTGTCTCAAACTTTCACACTCCTGCTTCAACATACAAAGTTCCTGCTCACCAGCCTGAGCAGAATGATGCAAAAGGGAACCCTTTTCATTTTGCAGAGTGTGAAGCTCAGACTCCAAATTCTGCTCTCGTCTCTCACATGCAGTTTCCTGCAATCTCATCTCCTACTTAAGAGATAAGATTTGCAGTTCAAGGTTTCGAAACCTCACTTTGGAGGCTTCCAGAACAGCATAGAGAGCTGCAACCAACAGCCCTTTAGCATCTCGCTTGCTGGCTGTTTGTCTTATCTCTGTGTACTGGGTTGAAATCCACAGTACAGGGTAGTACAGGGTTTTTGGATTGAATTGCGTCCCATGCAAAGTCAGCCCATCCTCCATGGGAGGCAAGGAAGTTTGAGACATTGAGTCTCAGTTATGCACAGATATTTGATACAGTGGCCATTGTGTGGGAGGGAATGAAAAATCAGCCTGTGAAAGGGCACCATGCTGTTTATTGATCCACATCAGGTGCACTAGTTCATAGTCGGGCTACTGTGCACTTGTAAGCTTGCAATTCAAAACTGCCATGGGGTGCGTTGAGTTGGCATAGACCACACCCAGTAAGCAGCCAGACTTTGCAAGTGATTACAAAGTGGGTGAAATACAGGAGATGTGGTGTGGGAATGCACACCTGCAGTCCCCGTTGGGAAGGGAAAAGTTTTTAGCAAAAAGTGAAACTTTGCAAACACCAATTCTTGCCTGCACATGGTCGTCAATTGTCAGGAGGTCTAAACCTCACTCTGAAGTTCTTGGCAATAATGGGCATGCAAGGAATCACAGACACATTGCATAAGAGAAAGAAAGCTTGCTTATTACTGCCAAAAGGATAATCACAGTTGCCCTAAGCATTTCTTACCAATAGGAACTGGAAGCCAATGTAAAGTTTTCCCTATACCTCAAGGAATCTCCATGTCTTCTGGGGTCTCCGAGGTAGAAGACAAAATGTCTTACATTATATACCTACAATAATTACCATGGTTACTGTAAGATAGAAACATTTCTAGTTATAGAGATGAGCCCTACTGGCTAAATTAGAGGTGGCTCCTCAGTCCAAGATAACATTATACAATTTTGTAGTAGTCATCACTTTGTAGAAACAAAGAGGTGCAGTTTGTACATAGCCGTGTAGTAATACAAATCATCAGAAGATGGCAATGCCGACATATATCATAGTCATTAAAAGGACGCAGATGTTTTAACATCTTATAAGCAAGAAATACATGTATATATTAGAAAACAAAGTGCATAACAATAATGTGCATACATACCCTGACATCTGCTCCTATACAGTAGATGCCCTTAGCCCTATAAGTTAGTATAACATGCCAAAATGCTAGCTGTCTGTGGTGTACCTCTTGGGGTACCAATTAGTGTGCAGGGACCTCGTGTAACAGTATGATTTCCAAAGGGTCCACTTTAGGTTTTCGTGGACAAGAATGGAGACCCCTCTGTTTTTGTTGTTGGAGCAATGCTGTGAACCTCTCTACCAACCCATTCCCTGCAGAGCTTTTTGGCCTTCTTATCTGTTAATTTAGTTTCTTGTAATAGCACTACCTGTGCTTTCAGTTTTTGTAGGTGAGTCAAGACCTGCTTGCATTTGACAGGGGAGTTGAAGCCCCTAATATTCCAACTGTAGCAAGTGATGTCAGCCATATTCAGGGTGGAAAATGATGTAGTCACTGTAGGGTAGTATTGCAACATTTGCAAGCAGGAGTTGAAGAAGAGCGAAGGTGTACTTTCCCTGACTTAGGGAGAGGTAAATTGTATATCCCTGACATCTTAATGAACAATAATACCCATCAAGTGCTAAACTTTACATCAAACTATTTTTTTCCTAAATATGCAACTATATACAGACGGTAGAACACATCATTAGTCTAAAGACTAAGGCTGGGATATCCAAAAATGCACCAGATAGAGGCGCAAGAGGTGTGCAGTGCAAGTACAGTGTGCCACGGTGAAACGGGTGCAATATTCAAAGGTTGTGCATGACAGGATGCACCTGTTCAACATGGCTGAATATCGCACGGATGCACCATTGTGCAACCAGGGATGTACCAATGAGCATGTGCAGTGCAATAGCGCACCCAGGGATGAGTAGGGGAGTAAGCCAAGGAGCAACACACAGACATCTAGCACACAAGGCACACACCACATGGCCTGACAGGACAGGCCACAGCCACCCCACCCATACTAAGACGGAACACCTCCAGGTACAAACCCCCATCCACCCCAGATGGAACACACATCAGCCATGCACACCACTGCTGCATGGCTCCTCACGCTAGCTGCAAAGCAGACATGGACACAGAAGGCTAACCAAAAATAATATAATGTAACAATCAAAATAGAACTATGTACAAATATATACAATTGATAGGGAAGGAGGAACCACCCACAGACAAGGAGGTCAGGGAAGGGAGGCAGGGTGCAGAGGCAAAGGCAAGGAAGGAGACAAGGGAGGGCAAGGGAGGGTACACAGGGAAGGGGATACAGTCTGATACCAGGGCACGATGGGCGTCGCTTGCATTGGCACCTCCCTCCATGTAGTGTCTGTGCCAGCCACTGTACCACCTGTAGTGTGGTTGTTGTGACATGGAGGATCCACCTCAGGAGCCATGCATGTGCATCACTGGGCCTGACACCTAGGACAAAGGAGGAAACACCGTATGAGTGCATGTCCAGAATGTGGCAGCTCACCCACCGTGAGCAGCGGGCATCAGTGACATGCACCCCTTGGATGACAAACCACCACCCGCAGTGAGAGTGTCCACATAAGAAGCCTACCCGGGAAACCACATCCATGCATGACACCGCACACTAACCCTGCCCATGTGCAGCACACCACAGTCATAATAATAATAATAATAATATTTTTATTTTTAAGACGCCTTTCAAAAAACCAAGGCACCTTACAAGATAAAATTAAACAGTTCAAATAAATAAACATTCATTAAAATCAGACAATACCATAAATAAAATGACATAAGATGATCAGTCACCATAAGTCTGGTGCCACAAATGAGTTTTTAAGGCTGATTTAAAGCCCCCGCACAGTCATGCACTCCCATAACTAACATGGTAGAGAATTCCATAATGTGGGGGCCATGAACATAAAAGATCTGGCCCCTGAAAAATTCAATTTTACCTTAGGAATCTCTAACAACCCCTCACTGGCATAGCGGAGCAATCACCCAGGGTAATAGGGAATCAGGAGCTCTTTCAGGTAGTCTGGGCCCAGTCTGTGTAGGGCTTTAAAAGTCAGCAAACCAACTTTAAAGGTGATCCGCCACTGAACTGGCAGCCAGGGCAGTTCGTGCAGCACCAGCATAATATGACTGGACTGAGAGGATCCTGTCAAAAGCAGGGCCGATGCGTTCTTCACCAGCTGCAGGCGGTCGAATTCTACCCCAGAAAGCCTTAGTTATAGGGAATTGCAATAATCTAAGCACGAGGACACAAAGGCATGAACCAAGTTGGGAAGGTCACTGGACAGTACCAGATGTTTAATCCTGGAAATATTCCTTAGGTGGTAAAAGGAAGATTTGACGACAGCTGACACCTGGGAATGCAGGGTCAACCCTTCCACAAAAATAACCCCCAGGTTTCGCACCTGGTTAGAGGTCTGGAGGGGGACACCCCCAAGAACAAGTCCAGATGGTGACACACTTCCCAAACCTCCTGTCCAACGACCAAGTTCCGCAAAAATCAACTCAGTCTTACCAGAGTTCAACTTTAGCCAGTTCAAATTCATCCACTCCTGGATTTCTTTGAGACAGTTATTAAAGATCGAGAGAGCTCTATACTGGTCAAGTGCAAAAGAAAGGTAGAGCTGGGTATCATCAGCGTAACAATGAAATCTCAGCCCATACCTTCTTACAATATCTCCGAGGGGTAGCATTTACACCACGAACAACATGGGTGACAAAACCAAACCCTGAGGAACCCCACAAGACAGAGAAACTGGATTTGATGAAAATACTCCAGATACCACTCTCTGAGTTCTTCCAGTGAGGAAAGATGTAAACCATCTGAGAACGGTCCCTGTTATTCCACAGATGTACCTCAGATGACTAAGCAACAACCCATGGTCCACAGTGTCAAACGCTGATGATAGATCTAGAAGAACCAAAATGGAACAGGTCTTCCAATCTCTAGCCATCAGGAAATCATTGAGCACCCGAACCAGCACTGTCTTGGTGATATGTCTCTTTCGAAAACCAGACTGGAGGGGCTTGTAGATGTCATGGATGGTCAAGTGGTCTTCCAGTTGTGCTGCTACTACTTTCTCTATAACCTTCCCTAAAATGGGAAGGTTAGATATAGGTCTGTAGTTAGCGTGGCAGTTTGGGTCCAAAGTAGCTTTTTTCAAGAGAGGGATCACTACCACCTCTTTCAGAGAGTTAGGAAACTCCCCAGATTCCAAGGAGCACCAGACTGTCCTTGCTAGGACCGGACCAATAACATCAAGACAACCCAAAATCAGAGAAGTTGGTCCAGGGTCCAAACTACAGCATGTATGGCATACACCCTGGATGATCCGCATGACATCCACGAAGTCAAGGTGGCTGAAGGTAATCCAGCAAAACTGAGGGACAGTGACCTCATGCTGATCACAAACAGTACCCAGAGAGTGTGCTGGCAGGAGCTCCACCCTGATGTCGGCCATCTTATCAGCAAAGAAACTAGCAAGTTCATCGCACTCTATTTGCAAAAACACTTTCCGAACCTGAAGACAGGCTGGGTTGCACAGTCTGTCCACAGTTCAGAACAGTTGAGCTGGTCAGTTCTGAGCTGCCACAATCTCCCTGGACAGGAACTCTGCCTTCTTATGGGTGATTGTGGATTGATAGACTTGATAATGGTCCATCAATCTAAGACAGTCAGCATCAATGGCGGATTTCTGCCAACGCTGTTCTAGCCTTCGTCCTAGTCGCCGCATCTCCCTCAAAACCCCATCAAAACATGGGTATTGAGGGAGAAGGGAAAGAGGACGAACTGGGACTGGAGCAGTGATATCCAGTGCCCCCGAGACGGCCGTATTATAGGCCAGCATGAGGGTCTCTGGATCATTACTTGCCACAGAGAGGGATGATAGGTCAAGTACCGCAGATAGGCTCTGAGAACTTATACCTGACCATCTCCACCGAGGAGGCCTACAAGGAGGGGGTGCTAAAACTAAACCCCACGGTGTAATGATCAGACCACACAACTGGTTCCACCCCCAAATTGGAGGCCTCAATCCCTAGGAGGAAAACCAGGTCGAGAGAGTGTCCGTACTTATGAGTAGCAGTGGTAACCACCTGTGTGAGGTCCAGAGATGTCATTAGCTGGAGGAAGTGCTGTCCAAATTGTGAGAGTTTGTTGTTGACTCAGGTGTTAAAGTCACCCAGAAACATCAGTCTGGGTGACTCCAATGTCATGTCGACGACGAAGTCTGCAACTTCCTGAAGGAATCGCTTCTCATCACCAGGTGGACGATAGATGAGAGCAATCTGACAACCTACACCTGCTACTATGGTACACTCTAACAACTCTGCTTCCTCAACTAGTACACTAGTGAAGTTCAGTTCGGTCTTGAAACAGACCGCAACCACCCCCCCAGCGATCCAATCTCAGCCTCCAAAATGGGGCCAGAATTTTCATCCAGCCAGGTCTTGGTGCTGCAGGCCAGGTCCACTGTTCCAACAAGATCTGCAATTATTGCAGTCTTGTTTTTAATGGACCTGGCATTGCATAACACCACTCGAGTTGGACGAGCCTCTTGGGCCGCTCGAACCATCTGCCTACTACAATCAGTAGTGCCCTTGGGTATGGAAACCAGACATGAAGACCCTCTCTCTGGGTTCCATTTCACCCCAGGGTGTCTCCTGGAACCTACTACCCCAATGCAATGGCACCCCTCATTCTCTTTCCACAGTTCGCACCCCCATGACTCCTATGCATAATACCCAGAGCCCTACACCATTGGTAGGTAGCAAAGTGGAGAGAAGGGGGGGGGGATGGAGGGCATGAAGAGTAGAGGGCTAATAGTGCACAATTGCAGCAGCTAACATCCCAGGCATTTTACAGCTCATGTACTAGAAAAAATAAACCAAACAAATAATTATAATACAGAAATCCCCAAAACAACTATCTAAATAATAAAATAATTAACAGCTATTACACACCCCAAACCCAACATACAACAATTTAAAATTAAAAACCTAAACCTAGCAACCTAAGCTTTAAATCATTCAGTCTAAAACTAATAAATAACCAAGTCTCACAAGAGACACCACTTAAAACATAAACCATACAACTCCCACGGTTCTCTCACTACCCAGGGAGCTCAAAGTAAATGTGTATTCAAAAATTATTTATACATAAAAACCAACAACACATTAAATAAAACAAATTTAAGATGATATATAAAATAAAATAATTAGAAATATCCAAGCCCTCTCACTGCTTGGAAAAGAGATATAAGCACTCTCACTGCTTACAAAGTCAAGAAATAAAGTCCAAGTCACTAGAAATAAGCAGAAATAAAAACATCTGACTGTGTTTAAAGTTTATTGGACGCAAGTAGCCATGCACAGAACTATTCCTTCCATGCCATAATTCACGTTGAAAGTCCTGGAAGTCCACTTCAGCCAGGCACAAGAGAACCCTATGTAGCGGGACCGAGTGAAAAATAATTACTGTGATAAAAGGAACCACCAGCCGGGATCCACTTATCAGTAGGTCCCCTTGGGAACCAAAGAGGACTCTAAGTCCACCGGCCAACTCCCCGGCTGATCCACAGCTCATAAACCCTCAAACCACAGCAAAATTTGATCCTGACTCCCCAAATTGAATTAAGGGAACCTCTGTACCACAGCAAATTAGAATCAGCACGTTTCTTAACTGCAGCTTGGTCCTCAAAAAAAAATTCAAACAGGAACTCTACATACGAATCAATGCTCCAACTCCAATTCTTTATCCCTGTTCTCTTCCGAAGGGAAAATACATCCAACCAACAGAGTAGGAGACCTCTTCTCCACTAATCTCCGACTCCAGAAAATACATTCATCTGAAAGGAGAAACAAAAAACTTCCCGACTCCACAGTCTGCCACACTGTGGTCGGGAAGCGATCAGTTAAATACCTAGAGTTCCCTTGAAAAAAGGGGGGGGGGAGAAATAGCATAAAAAGAGGAATCAAAGTGGAGTCCTCACACAACTCAGAGGTACTCCAATACAGCTACAGCACTAGAACAGCAAGAGTCCTTCCCACGACTCACGGCTTTCCAACTCCACAGTCATTCACTCTAAAATCAGGTACACACAACGAAAAGCAAAATTCTCTGTTGCTAGGTCAAACTGCAAAATGTCTCTCACCCTAGTCTAACTCACTTCTTCGACCCTGAACTAATTTATACATACACAGAGAAGAAAAAACAATCAAAAAAGAACAAAAATAAATGAAAAAAAATGAAAATGAACAGAGTTAGTGCTCGGGCTGGTTCAGCTCAACCGCCATCTTGCATCCATCTTCGGCGGGCAGGTGACATGGCCATGCAGGCAGTTGGTGGTGACACAGCCAGGTCCCAGGTGCACCCACAGCCCACATGCAGCAGCCACCCACATGTGCGAAGGTCATAGTGCAGTGCAATGGGCACCACAGGCAGTGCACAGCTAGACTGTGCCATGCGCACAGAGGGCCATGTCCCACTCCAACCACCACTGCCCACCTGACACAACATGGAGACAAGTACATGATCCTATGTGCATGCTGAGGAGCACCCTATGGCTGTCCAGCCACCATGCCCACACATCCTGCGACTGGTGCACCACCCCCTGCAGTGGCCCAACCTGGCCCAGCTGCAGCGCAAGTGAGGTGAGCCCACCTCTGATATTCAGGGCCTAGGAGGAATGAATGGAGAAGAAAACATTAGCACCAGGCAAAACCACAGGGCAGTGATCCTGAACTGCCCACCTCCACATACATCATTTGCTGCTGTCCTGTGTGCACATTGGTGCATCATGTGCATGTGCGTCCCATGGCCGTGGCATCCGTGATTGACCCCGCACACAGCCCATGTGCTCACCCACCCAGTTGCTGGACACCGTGGCATGTGCATAATGATGCCGGCACAGCACTGACTGCCACTGTGCAGCGCCACTCAGCGTCTGACACATGCCCAGTGCCTGCCTCCGACTGTGGGCATGATGGGTCCTATGTACATGTGTGTGTGTGTGTGTGTGTGTGCATGTGAACATGGTGTGTGGGCTTGTGCTGCATTCTGCTTTGGTGCCTGTGCCTCACCCCTGTCCAGGCCCCCCTCCACCAACCCTGGCACAGGCGACACTCATGCCTGCCTGTCCACTGTGCCCTGGACCTTGGCCCCTGCATGTGGCCATGTACACCTACCTGCATGCTCCAATGCTCCTCAGTGATTGTGTCTCTGTGCTGTTGTGCCATCCATATCATCCGAGGATCCCTTCACCAGGGAGGGGCTGTCCACTACCAGGCCCAGTGGCCTCGTCGTCCCCACTGCTGTCCCCCTCTTTGACCTTGACAGCTATCCCACAGTCGGTGGCCATGTTGTGGAGTACACAGCAGGCCATGAATAGGCCACAGACTTTTGAGGGGCTGTACTGTAGGACACCACCAGACCTGTCCAGGCAATGGAACCGGGCCTTCAGCAATCTCTCGATGATGTTCCGTGCGCTGGTGTGTGCCTCATTGTATTGTTCCTGTGCTGGGATCAACGGGCACTGGTATGGGGTGAGCAGCCAATGCCGGAGTGGGTAACCACTGTCACCTGTGTGGAAAGATGTCTGGTTAGCTTGGTGGCCTGTGTCAGTGCACCCCTCCACCATCCCGGCCATGTCCCCTAGCACCCATGCCCTGGCATCCCACACACCCTGCCCTGCTATTCCTGGCATAGGGCATACACAACATACTGACCGATTAGATGGCCAGTGGGGATTTCCCCACCCTCAAACCTCTGGCACAGTGCCTACTTGTTCCAGATGAAGGCATCGTGCGCTCCCCCAGGGTGTGTGGCACAGACATTGATTATGTGCCCCCTGGCATCGCACATAACCTGGCAGTTGATGCTGGGGTAGCCCTTCCTGTTTATGTAGGCCACCCCCTCTTGGCCAGGTGGTGCACGGATGCCAACATGGGTGCAGTCGATTGCCCCTAGCAGGCCAGGCAACTGTGCCACCATGTGGAACTCCTGCATGTTTGCTGTATGCTCTGCCTGTGTGCTGGGGAAACAGATGTACTCCACAGCATGTGTCAGCAGTGCGCTGAGAAATTGTGTGAGGAGACATGACGCGGCTGACTGAGTTATGCCTGTGGTGTCCCCTGTTGGTTTCTGGAAGGTGCCTGTGGTGAGCAGGCATATGACAGTCATGACCTTTGTCTCCACAGACAGGGCATGGCTTCGTCTTGTGGGTGCCTGCATCTCCTCACTGCACAGCTCACACAGCCACCTCAGAATGGCCCAGTTCAGGTGGTACCAGCCCACGATTTCTGTGTCACTATACTGTTCAAAGGTGATGTGGGCACGGTACCACTGTTCCAGGCATACCGGCGATGGGTCCTTCCATGGCTGCGCTGGCCTGCATGCTGCCTCCTCACTCCCCTCATTACTGCCTCCATCTGGAATATTGCACTGGCCATGGCCTGGGCTGTGCATCCTCCCCCTGGGCAGCTCCCTCCCCTGGTTCCCCCAACTGTTGGCTGCTGTCAGTGCCCTTGCACCATGCGCACCCCTGTTTGGGACTGCCTGGCCTGCTGTCTGTGGCCTCTGCCTCCCACCTCTCCACGCCCCTGTGCTGCTCTTCCTGTGCTGGGTGTCACAGACACCCGCTATGGGTTGTCCTGCACCCTGTCTCAAGCCCACACACACACACATACACACACACTCCCACTCACTCACATGCTGACATGCCCAGTGTCTAGTGCTTTCAGGCTTCCAGGTCCCCACTCTGTGCCTCTCTCAGCCTGCCTCATGCTCTGTGGCTCCCCTTTGGCCTTTCTGGCTTCCCCCTCACTATCCCTTGGTCTGGCAACCCTGTGGCTCACGCTTCCTTCCCCCACTTGCTCCCTCTTTTTATGTGCTCAAGGCTGTTCCACACATGTCCTGGTTGCTCCTCTTTTGCGTCATTCGCCTGCCATTAAATATCACACTGTGCCATATATGCATTTCTATGCCCCCTGCATTTGCACATGCATTCATTATCCTTGAGAACTGTTGCATTGGTACTTGAGCTGTGCATTTGCTGCTGCTGAATATCGCTCTCTGGCGCATTGCTGCACTTGAGCTGGCGCATCCCTGTTGCGCATTGAGCAACAGCTCCATATATCCTGGCCTAAGAGTATTACAAAGTACAGATTTACCTATTTTCGAGGAAATGGAGGAGAACTAGATAACTATTATTCTAAGTTCACCTTTAACGGGTGAAATGGTATACAGTCAGAAGAGATGCAAGTCACAAGTGGGGTACCTCAGGGATCAGTCCTGGGGGCCAGTCCTATTCAACATCTTCATTAGTGACCTCGCAGATGGACTAGAGGGTAAGGCTTGTCTGTTTGCAGATGACACCAAGATCTGCAACAGAGTAGATGATCCAGATGGGGTGGGCAGAATGAGAAGAGATCTGGATAAACTAGCAGAATGGTCAGAAGAGTGGCAACTGGGATTTAATGCAAAGAAGTGCAAAATCATGCACATAGGGAAGAGAAACCCTGAAGCCACTTATAGGCTGGGAGGGGAGTTGCTAGCAGTCACAAAGGAAGAAAGAGACTTGGGCATCATCATCACTGATGACCTAAAATCATCCAAGCAGACCTCTAAAGCAGTAGGTAAGGCTAGGGGGTGTTAGGGTGTATTAGTAGGGGTATATCACAAGTCGTAAGAGGAGGTAATAATCCCTCTGTACAAGACATTGATTAGGCCCCATCTGGAGTACTCGTGCAGTATTGGAGGCCACACCTTCACAAGGACATTAACCAAATTGAGGCAGTCCAGAGAAGGGCAACCAAAATGGCAGGGACTGCATCAGAAGACATATGAGGACAGATTAACGGAGCTCAATATGTATACCCTTGAGCAAAGGAGGGAGAGGTGATATGATCGAGACATTTAAACACCTTAAGGGCATAAACAAGGTGAAAGAGTCTAACATGTTTAAATATAAGAAAAATAGCAGGACAAGAGGACACAGCATGAGATTAGAGGAGGCGATTAAGGTGGAATGTGAGGAAATTCTTTTTCACAGAAAGGGTGGTAGATGCATGGAATGGCTTACCACAAGAAGTGGTGGCTATGAATACAGTGCAGGGCTTCAAACAGGCATGGGATAGGCATAAGGGAGCAATACAAATGACTATGAATAGATAGGTCACTGACAGAGCAAAGGCCGATGGCACATTTATAAGGTAGAAAAAGAAATGGGCAGACTGGATGGGCCTTGCGGTCCTTATCTGCCGTCAACTTCTATGTTTCTATGTAACTCAAATGAGGGGGACCAAGTAAGTTAGGTAAATTTGAACCTGCAATTCCATGCAGCAACTGTTTGTATGGTTAATTCTCAGGCTTGAGTACCTTTGTTTAATAGTAGAAAGATTTCAAAACTCAAAAACTATAAAAACTGCAAAGTCATACTTTAATAGCATTCTGTTAGTATCAAAATCAAAAGCAACCCATTTTAATGGATAGAGAGAGCATGAGAAGCATAATGGCCCCATTCCATTGAATAGGCTTAAGGTTTAGTCCTCAGTATACCTGTTGGGAGCCTCTTTTATTAAACTTAATGTGAACAGCATGATTGATTTGGCTGCATTAACCCATAGTGGTTTCTAGAAACAAAAAAATCAGTAATGGGAAAGGTACTGATGGAATATATCTTGACAAATAACTTTGCCAATAACACGGGTGAGCTGGTAGAAAGCAGTACCAGACTTCAACCACCAGATGGCACTAAGGTATACTGGATGCTAATTCTGGCTAGACTGATCTGTGCTGTGGAGTTCGTTAAGGGATTAGCTAGTCATGATTGATGAATGAGGGGAAGCACTTCAGTGCAAAAGTTTTAGGGCTTGCTAGGCTTATTAACAAGGTCCAGCAACATGCCCGATCAGCAAGTACAGTCTTCCTATGTATGTCCCTGTTCCCTCACTATAGCACCACTAATGAAAAATGGCAAATAGGCAACATATTTACAGTAACGCTATTTCTGGCAGTTTTGGGGAATTGCATGCAAGTCTGGCCACAGGTCCCTTTACCACTGCTTGAGTTGTTTACTGCGTAGGGCTGGCCTTATAACAAATTATCAAGTTAGCCTTCCCTTAATTTTTACACCCGAACTAGGAGGCTTAAGTAGTACTGTACTGAATGCACCATCCTTACTTTCCTTCAGAGTAGCTGAGTAGAACTATGCTGACACAAAACTTCCCTACACTGCTTATGTGTGTGACTTACCAATATGGGATAAATCACAGGCTTACTGCAAATGTGGCATCGCTGCTGCATGAGGATCTATTTCCAACTAACCCACAGAAGCAGTAGTTCTACAGCCAGTACAGGGCACCCGAGGCACTACAAGCAATAAATCATAACAAGTAAATATAATGTAGGTCCAGAGAATCATGATAGCTTATCTCTATCATTTTTCCCAGGATTAGAGTAAATCAAAATTGCTGAAGATTAAGGAAGTAGAAAATAAGTCTATCAGCTTGCGATAAAATAATGAAATAATCAGACATCAGCCCTCTTGGTTAATGACCTCTGGATCAGGGGTCCTGCAAGCAAGTCAAAATATCTACATAACTCCACTTTGACTTAACTACCTGAGGGAAAGAGCTATAATAGAACTTCCTGTGTTACCGGGTTTGCTCTGTGGAGCTGCGGTACAACCCCTGGAGATATTTTACCAGCTTGCAATCCCTCCCAATGCCAGCAATATCTGCAAGATAGTCAGAGCTGCAGCACTGCAATTTACCTTTTCAGCTGCATTATGACCACATATTTAATACCATGAAATTAATGTTGATGTGCTTTAAGTAATTTGCCCCTCATCTGACAATGTAACCACAACAGTCCCTGGCAGTATGGTAGTCCCCAGCGTACTAACGTCCTTACCTGCAACTGTGGATGAGTCTGGGCCCTTCTTCGTCGCATCCTCGAAATAGTCAGCTAAAGCAGCAGCAGGCAAAAGCTATTGTGGGTGGAATTCAGACTGAGTCTTGGTCTGGGGTGAGATATGAACATGTCTATTGCAACTTTATTCGAACAACAGGGGGGCATATGTGTTTTTAGAGGGAATAGTGGGGTGCATCTCCAGAAGCTTATCAGAATTGATGTTGTGACTGTGGCTCCTAGATCTCTCTCTGTTGGATGACATTTGGCGATGTTCGTGTTGCTTGTTATGATGTTTATTTTTTGGTGGAAGCATCCACAAATCTTTGATGGTAGTTTGCAGTTTATGAGCAACAGGTGGGCCCACTGCTTCTGGTGCAATCGGAAGAGCAGTATCCATCCTGGACTGAGGAGGGTTGGAATCCTCTGATTGCCATGGTCTGGCTTTGTTGTAGAAGGTAGCTTTGGACCACTGTTTTTGTATGAAGTCCATTGCTGCTTCGGGGGTGTGATATAGTAGTGAAGATCTGTTATGAGAAATCTGCATGACAGCAGGGTAATGTAGAGAGAAGGACATCCCAGCCTGATGTACAGCCCATCTAACTTCAGTAAAAGCTTTCCTCCAATCTGTAAGATCTTTGGAGTAATCAGGAAGCACCATTATCATGTTATTTTGCCATTCCAATGCACCAAAATCTCTAGGCTGCTTCAGAATAGCTTCTTTATCTTGGAAGCGGATAAAGTGAGTTATGATTAGTTTGGGCTTTTCTCCAGCTAGTGGCATTGGAGTGAGAGACCAATGTGCCCACTTAATTTCATAGCTGCCCCTGGAAATTTGTAGTACACTGGGAAGGATATGGTACAGGAAGGCAACGCAGTCACCCAGTTCAGCTTTTTCCGGGAGCCCTACAAAATGGAGATTATTCCGTCGGCCCAGGTTTTCTATATCATCAATTTGAGTTGCATCTGCTGAGTAGTCTGGCTCTGTTGTATCAGAGACTGTTGGAGGTCTTGGCAAATTTCTGTGTTTTGTATGCTGCGTTGCTCAGTAGAGGAAGCTTTGGTATTTAGAGAAATAATTTGCTCTTGGTGTCTGGCACTTTGTTGTTTACAATTGTTTATCTCTAGTAACACATGGCTCAGCATACTGTATGTTCTATTCTGTCCATTTGATCTTATTTTTCTAGTTCTGAATGTGATGCCATGCTGAAGCCTCTGGAGATGGCCCTGCAGTGAGAAAGCAGCCTGGATTTATCAGTAGTAGTTGTAAGCGTGATATTTTTGTTTATTATTTGTCCCAGCAACTTCAAATTCAGATTGCCTTTTCTCAAGGATTAGCTGCTCAGAATGCAGTTGAAATATAATCAGTTCATTGTTCTCAGGAGCATGGATGGCTGAAGGATAAGTTCTTGATATTGCAGAGCTAAAGGCTCAAACCTCCATTTTGGTTAAGCATTAGCCAAGCCCCAACCCCCAGAACTTCATTTTGAATGAGAGGAAGCAGAATTATTATCCCCTCACATCCACTGGCAACATGGATGAAACTGCTGTGAGCTTTGATATCCCCTGTACAAGAGATGTTCACATTAAGGGGGAGAAGACTGTCACAGTCCGCACTTCTGGAGCTGAGAAACATACGGCTACCACCTGTCCCGATTTTCGCAGGACAATCCTGATTTGACCTGCTATATCCTGCAACAAAACATGAAAAATACTACATATCCTGACATTTTACAAGAAAAAAATATTTTCTGATTTCCTCTAAATGTTGCAAAAAAACTATAATACCTTAACTAAAATACCTTAAAATGATAAGAAACACTTTAAACAACTAAAAAGCTACAACATTTAGTCTTAATTCTGATTATTTAGAGTAAACAAGTCTGTTGTATTTGTCAAGGTTACATATTGTCCCGCGGAAAATCATATACTGTATTTCAGTAAGAAATGTCCCACTTTGGACTTCTGAAAAGGTGGTAACCCTAGAGAAATTTCACTTTACAGTGGTTCTCTCTTGCCTTGCTGATGGGAGCAAGCTGAAGCCCATAATCATATTTAAAAGAAAAACCATGCCCAAAGAAAAAATGCCACCTGGTGTTCTGGTACAAGTACACAAAAAGGGCTGGATGAATGAGGCATTGGTCAACAAATGGGTGGATGAAATATGAAGCAAAAGACCTGGGGCCAGATATTCAAAACTTTGCCCCGGGGCAAAATTAGCACTGCCTGATGGGCAAACTTAGCCCGGAGCACAGAGCAAGCTATATTCAATAGGAATAACCCAGGGCAAACAGCTTCCGAATATAGCATGGTAATGAGGCCATGCAAACTGGGCTGGGAGTGCAGGGCAAACATAGCCCTGGAATATGACAGCACTGAATAAAGCAACCAGGAAGTGCAACCCACAACAACAACAACACAGTACACAGCAACGTGAGGGCAGGTACAGATGAACTACATGGCCAATGTGTGTGCCAGCAAATGCATGGACTCAGTACAGCTGCAGGAAGCAGCAGATGTGAAAGAACAGTGATCAAAACTGTATAATATTCCCCATACCATTAGCGCCGTGCTAACACATTAGCGCAGCATTAGCGCAGAGCTAAGCAGTTAGCCTGGAGCAGACATGTTTGCCCGGAGCTAAAATGTGCCATATTCAAAAGTGCCATGCAAATGAGCCTACTTAGGTAGTCTCTGGGCAAACAACCGGATTAGTATCTCATTATACCCTGATTTGCATGCAGTTTGCCCAGCGTTACTGCAGGGTCCCAGAGCCACCTGTAGGTCAGTCTGGAAGTACAGGGCTGACCAGGTCCAACCGCAGCTCCACCTGTAGGTCAGTCTGGCAGTGCACGATGATAGCTGCAGGCTACATGTAAACAGTACAGCATAGCATAGCATATTGTACCCCAGGGGACAGGACAGCATAGGCACAGGTGGTGGTGGTGCTGCATGCAACTGTCACACTGTAGGGCATGCTACAGTGCACAGCAGCAACTACAGTAGTAAGGGGGCCAGTAGTGTGTGGACACAGCAATGCCTATGGTGTGTAGGGCAGTGATGATGACTGCACTATACACAGTGAGAGGCCCAACCTGCGGATGTTTACTGACACGGGACATTACTGTTACGCTGCTGTGTGACCCACAGATGCTGCACCTGTGGCATGGATGCTCACAGTGACATGTACATTCCTGGCTTTGTGTGCTATGGCAGTTGTACAGCTGTGAGGTATGTGGCCGGGGTGGGGCATATATTATCCGAAAGGCACACTGGTGTTGGGGTATTCCCAATACTGGCCCATGTACACTGCATGATGTGTCCAAGCCTTGTGGCCACACCTGGTCTGTAGCACAGCCTCGCCACCCATACATGCTCCCCTCAACATCCTCCATGCCCACAGTGCTGCATGTCTGTGCTTGCATCTGTTGGTATTCATGGAAGTGCGGTCCGCAGGTGTGTGCTGTATGGCCACACTGCCATGCTGTCCACTGGTGGCAGGGTCACCACTTACTGCCTGGCATGGCTGGGACTGGTGGCAGATGATGGCGTCATTGTGATGCCATCAGTTAGCAGCATGCTTCCTCTATGTTTGGCTTTATCTATGTGTCATATTTATTTGTTAGGGTCGCGCAAAACCCGCGCTAAACCCGCGCAAACACTGTGAAAAGCCATAGCGTCGCGCAAAGCTGATTGCCCAGGATTAAGACAAGCTTTTCCTGGGTGGTAATGTGCACCGCGCTAAGTGTCGCGCTAGGTCGCGCAAAACCACTTCGCAAGGTGCTAGCCGCTGAATATAGCATTGCGCCTGTATTCATGTCAGTTTGCCCCTTGCATACATTATAATTTTGCCCGGCGCTAATGCAGTTTGCCCTTGCTATTTGGCCTTTTGAATATAGCAGACCCACGCTAATCTCGCGCTAAACCTGCGCAAACGATTTTTGCCCAGCGCAAAGTTGTGAATATCTGGCCCCTTGTTCCTTATCCACAAATGAAGCCTACTTGTGTGGGACATGTTTCAGGGGCATCTTGTAGATTCTGTGAAACAGAATTTGTGAAAGAGGCTTACACGCACATCTGTGATTCCGGGGGGCTGCACATCACTTTTGCAGCCACTAGATGTCAGTCTGAACAAACCCTTTAAGGTTAAAATGCAGGAGTATTGGTGGCAATGGATGATAACAGGTACACACTATGTTTTTTTATTCTTACTGAAATACTTTTGTGGGTAAGGGTCTGGTAAGGGTTTGGTCTGTTCTCCAAATTAAATTTATTTTATTGGGTTGCAAGTAACAAAGAATTCAGTAAAGGAGGGAACATAAAAAACAAAACAAGCTATGACATGGTATGTGAATTGGACCATGATGACTGAAATGCCATTCCTGCCAAAGCAATCATTAAGTCTTTTAAAAAATGCAGCATTTCAAATAATATGGATGGCACTGAGGACCATCTCCTTTATGAGGATATGATGGGTTCTGATGTTGCATGGCCAGAAGATGTTGGGAGGAGGATCATACTACTGCTGCAGAGCTAAGGATATGTATGAGGACATTCCACTTTCCGAGCAGCAGCTCCAAATTCTGTTTTCATCAGACAACAAAAATGAGACTGAGTTTTTCAGTTTCAATGATAAGGATAAACTAAAACACAGAGACAAGAAGATTTTATTTTATTTTTTATTACACCTGTAGCTGGTAGAAACCATGATTTAATAAACTTAGCTAATCTTATTATATTATTGCCTGCCATCTCATTTCCGATTTCATTTGCAGATCTTCAAGTCCCAACCAGTACCTTATGCACTTGCAAACAGTGGGTCTGCCCTGACTTATATGCAGGTCAATGAAAACTTCCTTACTTAGGGCTGCCAAATCGCACCCCCCGACTTATAAGCAGACCGGCTTATGTGTGAGTATATATGGTATGTCCCATTGTAATAACAGAGTAAGTTGGAATCTGTCGTTTAACCTATATTGATGAATTGTCCCCAATGTGTAGTGCCAGTAGCTCTCTCATTGTAGTAACAATCTATCCAAATTCCCTCCCCTCCTAGGTGGGAACACCCTTTTGATCCCTTGAAATGTAAATGAATGTTGTGTACACTGGTTAAAATTCATGCGGTATTAGGGTATTATTACATGTTGAATGATAGGTTCCAATTTACTCCATAAAATGGGACACACTTTGATTATGTTATTGTTCAATTATTGTAGCATGATGCACAGAATGGACCTGCATAGGTTTTGATGTTAGTCGTCATTTATGCGTGCCTGTAACATGACTGTAAGTATGCTCCATCTTTTCACTCACCAGTCCTTTTCCCTCCCTACATCCCTGCTCCATATTTTCTTTTTACTGTACTCCTAACAATTGCCCCTCCACCTTCACACCATGGACTCTGGGGATATTTTATAAACATTAGAATAAAGGAACTTTGTTTTTATGAATGTAACATAGTTAAGTGTTTTACACTATTTTTATAGACAATTAGCTATAAGAGTGAATGCCTTTGTATCTGTGAATTTATATTTCAATGTGTGGTGTGTATATGATGTCTACCACTTTAAATGCTTTCCTTTATAAGGTAATAGTCGACTACTTATAGACAGCAAGACTCCAATTTATGCCTTGATGAGGAGTACCAGTGGAACTCAAAAACGTTCAGTGTTTTGTTAATAAGCTGCAGCATGTAGTTTTAAATAAAACATTTTTCTTTGAATCAGACAGCCAAACTTTTTTTTAATGCTAGAGTGTCCATACAATGTATGTAGTTATAACACATACGACTACTGTTGCTTGTATCAGCAGTTACTACTCTTCTTCATCAAGAAGAGTCTGTGTACCACATCTTATTAAAGTATGACAGTCACACTGGAAAAGATTGTGTTTTGGACAACATTCCAATTCTGTCCTGTCCTGACATTGCAACATGGCCAGGGTTTGACCGCAGTACAGTGAGTGCAACACCCACACTGGGTCAATATATTTTTGAAGATTTTAGGGCAGCTATCTACTGAGGATGTATACAGCTCCTTTTCATATTTGTTCTAAATACTGAGGGAGCGGGACTGTTGTCCAACCTCAAATTCTTTCCTATATGACACACAGAAGTCACACCCCGAAGCATCTCTCCCCATCCACAAAATAAGTACAACTGCTCCCATCCTCCTTTTCAGCACACATTAAAGGAGCACAATAAGCTAAGAATATGTATTTTTTTTTTAGTCTTTGGTAACCAGGTAAGGCCCACTAAGCACAAGTGCCTAGCCTGTATTCAGGGGTGACCTGGGAGCATTGGGCAGTTTTGTGACTTGCCCAGAATCACACAGTATACAAGTGGAGGTTGCAAGACTCAAACTCAGGTCTGCTATACTGGGTGTATCAAGATCTTTCACACCTCGTTCCTCTAACCTCTAGGCTATACTGCTAACCAATTCAAAGAAAGGATACAGTCTGACCACATCAGAGGCACCCCTTAGCTTCACCCTTGACATGGGTGCATCTGCTGCTGCAAGCAGCTAGGTGGACCCCTCTGTCCGCTGGCTGCCTTCCTCACCGCACTGCCCGCCGATCATTAGACTGAAGCTTCACCCTTGACACGGGTGTCTCTGCTGCTGCAAGCAGCTGGATGGACCCTTCTGTCTGCCGGCTACCTTTCTCGCTGTACTGCCCGCCAATCACCAGACCGAAGGTACACTGCTGAAACTTGACTGTCCAGAACCATCGGCTCTGCCTGCTGACTGGGTTCTGCAGTTCTTTAATTCTTTGCTAATGTTGTTCCTTCTGGACTTTAAGCTAATGTTACATAATGATTGTGGCACTGGTTAAGTCTCTCCAAATTGTCCTGTGAATCCTAATTTAAACGTGAACCTAAGCCTGTTTACAGCAATTTTGCACTCCAAGGGTAGCTTGAAGTGCAAGTTCTTTTATTTATTTATTTAGTTTTTGTTGACTGGGTAAGTGCACTAGACAAATCCTGTCTATTTTCAGACACGACCCAGGGGAGAGGGATACAGATGAATGCCAACTGACTTTGAACCAGATTAAGCTGTTGGTGGTATTTATAGTGAATGAGGGAAATTTGGCCAGGACACTGGGGAAATTCCCCTACTCTTTTCGATAAGTGCGTGAGATCTTTAACATCCACCTGAACTACTACCAATCCAGGCAGATGGGACCTTGGTTTAACGTCTCATCCAAAAGACGGCACCACAGAAGTGCAGCACCTCTCTCATGCTGCACTACAGTGTCGGTACTGGGATATTAACCCGTGCCAGATGTGGGAACTGAACCCACACCCCTGTGATCTCCCGGCCTCAGAGGCGAGTGTGCTACCTACTGAGCCACTGACACTGTTTTAGGCTGCAGGTTTGTAGATTTTAAAGTATTGCAGGTTTCTTTGTTTTAAGGTCCAGTGGTAATCTACCCTGGATCAGAAACTATGTTTAAAGTGATACAGTTTTTTCTGTTTAGACCAGATTTCATTTGGGTCACAGTTGTAAGCTTTGCCCGGTAAATAATCCAATTTCTGTTCCACTTTCTCTCCTTCTGTCCCCTTCCTGCTTGAATTTTTGCACTCACCCCCCCCAACCCCAGCCTTTATTAAATACTCTCCCTCCCGCCTAGGCAATCTTCATTCTCCTCTCACTAATATTGCAACTCCACTTAAAGATACAGAGTGCAATTAGGCCTAACACTTGTCCTGTCCTCCCTTTAAAGACATCTTCCTATTTTTTGCCATCTGCTTGTCTATCAGCTTTGTTTAGCGCCTGTTCTGCTATCTATGTTGCAGTTCCATACCTGAGCTTCCTCCCTTGCTACCCTCAACATAGCCCCAATAATCTTCAAGTTTCCTTGGTACCCCCTGCCCTAGCTGAAATGCCCCACTCCCTCTCCTTGCTTCACCTTCACAGGCTGGCTCTTACCCTACAGACCCTCTCAGTTATTGTCTACACATCCTCTAAGCACTATGGCTCTGCTCCTTCTGCCTCTTCTTCTCATTCTTTCTTGCTCCCTGCTACCACTGTTTTTCCGGCCTGGTGCTAGATACCCCTCTCTTCCTCTAGGCTACAGGATTGACCTTATCTACACCCACTCTGGTACCCTTCCAACTGATCTTGTCTATACTCCCCCATTCTCCTATGGGGATAGCTGGCAACTCCTGAAGAATCATGATAGGGTGGTGTATGTTCGCCTATTCCGGTTTTCACACTGGTTCATATTACTTCACTTTGGGACCTAAGACAGAATCACTGCAATAGACTGCACATAAAACAGGCAAACAAAGCTGCCTTAAACCAATTAAGATGGTGCATTCTGAAGCTTCTGCTACTCCTGCTGCTATCTGGGCATGTTCACCAAATCCTGGGCCTAAACTTTCTTGCCTCAGCCATCAATTGAGGCACCCTGGGACTCTCATCCTTACATCTCTCAACATCTGCAGCCTCCTGCCTAAACTTGATGCCCTGCAAATATTCACTAAACAACACAACTCTGATATCTTTGCAATCATTGAAACCTGGCTATCACCCAAAATTCCAGACGTGACTATTGCCCTGCCAGGGCACGATGTCTTCAGACTTGACAGTAGTACAAAAAAAGGGTGAGGCTGTGCTTTATATCTCAAAAACACCCTCCTGGGTCACCGCTTACCTTCCACCCTATCAGATTCTTCTACACAGATCCTACCTATTAAAATTCTGCTGGAGGCTCACAACAAAGCACTGACTGTTGTTGCTGTTTACATTCCTCCAAAAGAACAAGGTAAAGGCCTCAACTCGGTATTGGACCTCATCCGTGCCCAACCCTCTGATTCAGAGTCGATCCTAATGGGTGATTTTAATATCAGTTAGCTAGCTGCTGACTCAGGAGGCCTCAAGGATGCCATCTCAGCAGCCAACCTTGCACAGCTGGTTGTTTCCCCCACCAGACATAATTATTAAAATGGCACAAGCACTCTCCCGGACTGGATACTGATCAGCCATCCCTCCCACATCTCAGATGTTTCCGTCCTTCCAGATACACTAAGTGACCATTCCCCAGTCATCTGCAAATGGTCGAATAAATTCTGAAAGCTCCCCTCTAAATTAATCAATAGAAGAGTCCTCCCATGTGGTCAGTTGAAACACCTAAAATCCCACCTCCGACAGCTTGACTGGTCTCCTATATTCAATGCTTCTGATGTCAACTCAGCCTTGGATTTTTCCATCAACTCCTTCAATGCTGCCTGTGACACCTATGCCCCTTTCAAAAGGTGTAAAATCAAAGGCCTTTGCAATCCTTGACTCTTCGCTGAACTACTTATGCATCAGAAAGCAAGGGACCTCCTCTGGCTTCGGGCACGGGCCACTGGCAATCAAGTTTATATTCAGAACTACAAACGGGTGCGAAACGACTGCACTAAATCAATCAGCCAGAAGAAAAATGCATACTACAGAGATGCCCTCACGAGCACTGGGGTAAGGGAAAATCCTTCTGGGACAATCTTAAAGAAGTAACTGGGAAGCAGCCAAAAACCTCGCCTACTATATTGGTCATTGATGGTGGCATAAATCTCGACCTACCACAATTGCAAATACTTTCAATACTGCGATCTCTGACCTCAGTAGTGTTCTCCCCTCAGACTTCTTCAATGATGACCACCCTCCTTCTCCTACCCCCAGCCTACAGCCCCCTCCCTCCAACCACCCACTGTTCTACTTTAAGGAAATCAGGGTGCATGAGGTCTGTAAATACATCTTTAATGCAATTGCCAAATCCAGAACTAGTGGGGACTCACTCAGCCGCAAGCTGGTGTCCCCTCACCCTTGATGAAGTGCTACTTCCACTAACAAACATTTTCAACCTCTCCCTCACCCTCAGACAGCTCCCCCGACAGATAGAAATCAGCCATAGTAACCCTGGTGTACAAAAGTGGGGACAAGGATCTGCATGTGAACTACTGGCCTATCTCCATACTTCCCACCTCTCTAAGGCCATTGAACGTATTGTATCTAACCAGCTAATGGAATACCTGGACAAACACAACATCCTCTGCCCCCAACAACATGGTTTCTGTACAGGTCACAGTACTACATCAGCCCTCCTTGAATTCACTGGTGCTATCCACAGCTCATTGGACAATAGCCTCCTAACTAGTTCAGTCTTCTTTGACCTGACCAAGGCTTTTGACACTGTACATCATAATCTATTAATCACACAGCTATGTTCTGCTGGGCTCTCACTTGAGTCCACTACCTGGTTCAAGAGCTACTTTGAGAACTGCTCCCAAACAGTAAAAATAGTTGATGTTCTCTCAGATGCAAGTCCTGTTCACTCAGGAGCTCCTCAAGGTTCCATTCTTGGGCCACTTCTTTTTAGACTTTTTCTGAATGATCTTCCACAATCGTGTCCAGTTCAAATCCTCCTCTATGCTGACAACGCCATCATCCTTTCCACTCACAAGGATCTGGACCACCTTGAAAAGAATCTACAGCTTACCTTCACCTCGAAAACCTTGAAAAGAATCTACAGCTTACCTTCACCTCGATTGAAACTTGGTTTCATACACATAAATTGATTCTCAACGACAAAAAAAAAACAAGTCCATGCTCTTCTGCAGCCTGCACAACAAACACAGACTCAATCTCTTCATGATCAAAAACTGCCCTGGTGCAACCCTCAAACAGGTTCAATCCTTTAAATATCTAGGTATTACCATCGATTGTTACCTGTCATTTGCTACACACATTGACAACATTGCCAAGGCTGCCAACACTCCCATTGGCCTACTCTTCAGGCACAGACAATGCTTTACCTCAGATGCCTTAAGGATTGCTGTACAGAGCTCAGTATTCTCAATAATTGACTACGGCCTGATCATCTAGGGCTCTGCCTCTGCCACCGCACTCAGGCACATATCCATTGTACTAAACAAAGCTTGCCATCTCATAACCAGTGCCCATCGCCTCACCCACACATGTGATCTCTACGCACAGACTGAGTAGCTCCAACTTTCAAACTGGATCAAGTACCAAACCTTCCTTATGACAAAGAAAATAATACTAGGCCTAGCTACCCCAGGCGTCCAAGCTCTCCTCTACCCAGTGCGGGCTACTCGCATCACCAGGGGCTCTGAATCCCAGCTTCTGCATATTCCATGTTTCCACACCATACAAGAGCAAAGATCATTTGCGCACAGAGCTGCCAGCTGGTTCAATGATATCAACATTGACATTGCCTTAATGCCAAAGCTTGGTCTGTTCAAATCCAGTCTCCATCACATCCTGTCTGCATCTCGCTCCTGTGACTGTCCTTCCTAACTGTTCTCCCTTCTCCTCTTTGCTCTTTCCACCTAGCACTTAACCCTCTCCCACCTCAACTCCCTCTCACAAACACCGTTAATCTTCTTCTCCTCCTACCCTTCTTCTCTACCCCCCTGTAGCACTTTAATTGATATTTGACAAGTGCCTATGGTCGCACCCACTGGTGTGTCTCTCCTCCATACCTTGTTAACCCTGTTACCAGACCTCCGTCTGGCATTTTTACCACTGTATTGAATGTATAAAACTGTATGTAACTGCCTGTAATCCACTCTTACACTGTTATTCAATGTCTTGTTTGAACTGTGCCTCAACTGATGTGGAACCTTTGCAAAAGAGCCTTGGTTCAAAGGTACTTGTAATCCTAGATTCAAATAAATAAAAATAAATACACTAGAAGGCTTGAGCTCCTAATCTTCATTCATTCATTAGCCCCAAGTAATTATGAGAAATCCCTAAAACTTCTGTCCTAGTTTCTTTTTTTCACAGGGTAAGATGGTTGGGGTACAAGCCCCTAATCTTTTCAAGCCCTCAAACCCCTCCAGTACAAAAACAACAAAGGCCACCAAGTCATCCTACTGGGGCAGTGGTGGGATATCAACACAGATTTCCAGTTTTCATTAACATTTCAATACAGAAACTGAAAATATAAGTCAATATTTGAGAAGTTCTGGTGGGGGTCTCACCATCCAGGAAATATAAATTGGGACACCCCACCATTATGAACAAGAAGTCCTGGATGATTGGAGGGAACTGCAAGAGGGAGGGCTAAAGAAAAAGTGTCAGCTCTGACACCTAATTGACAGGTCTCGACCTTAACAGCACCATTTAATAATAACCAATTTAAAAACAATAAGATCCTGCCAAATAAAAGCTTCCATGTATTCAGATCATTATTATTCAGTCTTATTAAAGCAACCAATCTGAATATTCACTCAATGCTAACAATACGATGGCTACTTGACTTAAATGGTGTCATTTTCTACTTTTGAAAAATAAACAAATTTACACCACATTGTCTTCAAATAACTAGCTTTTATACAGGTTTTGCTTTCATTTCTGAGTTTTTGATATGGTGGGAGACAACTGAGTGAATGATTGGATTTACTGGTAGATACCTTGTGCCACGTCAAATCATTTTAACAGGGAAATCTATTCTATCTCTCATCTCCAGCCATATTTATACTATTTGTTTACATCACTGGGCTGGTGGGCCTAAATTGCTGCTCTCAGCCTTTGCTGAGCAAACAAATCTCCTTGTAAACTGTTCTCTGGCCTCGTAGCTTGATAATCGTCTCAGTCTTCTATAAAATACTCTATTTGTATAATCATGAATTTTATATAAACAATTATATGTATTTTCACAATATGACTGATACTGATCTGCCCTGTATGACTTCACTTTTTTTTTTTTATCTTGAAAGTGAATATGATGGTTTCTATGCCACGCACCTGATTCTGCCTTTGGCGTATTTACTGTCTTCACGTCAAATTACAGTAATTCTCATCTAGTTGTTAAACACTACAGTTGGCATGCAGCATATCAATAGCAACAGTGTTTAGTGATTTTCATGCATTTTATTGTATCACAAGATAAAAAAGAGCAGCATTTACTTTTTGAGAATTTTACAAAGTACAATTGTTCTTGAGATCTCCCAGCAATGTGTGAATATTTTTTTATTTATGTGAATGTGTGGATATACTGGTCATTGATGGAGACTGGCTCAGTCTCATAAACCTATTTTATTTTAATTATAAATTAATTAAAATGTTGATTAAACCTAGTCAGAATCAGAGTTGTGCTGTATTTATATACTGTTTTGTACTTGCATGCATCCTGCAGTAGATATCTTTTTCCTGTGGTCTAATGTACTGTACATGTATTTTGAGTGCACTTTTTCAGTGAACAGTCTCCTTATGCCTGCCGCTGAGACAGTTGTAGATGGTGTAATCCCTCCTAAATTGAAACATTTTAATTACTGCTGTGTTATTCTTTTACTTATTTTATTAGTGCATTAGGTTTATCCCAGTGGTCACATTTAACAGTTTCTTTACAATATTATTGTACTGTCTTGCACAATAACAGAGCGGCAGTGTGGTGTAATAGAGAGCATAGCAGGAGACTCTGTTCAAATCCCTCAACAGCATTTAGAACAAGCTCAAGTTGTATTTTCCTACATACTCTCTAAGAACACCTCTCTAGGTTCTGTGTTCATGGTGGTGGTGGTCCAGGGTCCTGCTATGCTACCATGCAGGTTGGATGAGTGAGTGTTCCAACAGAGCGGGATGCCTTACATATAATAACAGGCATCAAAGCACTGTCCAACATGTGCTGTGGTACACTTTTTCCATGCCATCATTTGAGTGTTGGAGTCAAAATTTGCAGTTTTGAAACTGAAATATCTTTATTTCATTTATAAAAAGAATACATTTGTTTTTTCACTGTTCCATTGTTAATCAACAGCTGAATACATACCAATTAAGACTAAGCCAATATCTTCTTCTGAATACTGGGGATGATTATTATATTTGGTGCCTGGCTATATATTTGGGAATTCAGTATTCAGCCACTGCCTGTGTTACACCCCTCGCAAAAAAAAAACTACATAAAAAAACATTTTCCCTCCTCGGGTGCTCATGGCCAGCCTCCTGTTTACCCTTCCTGGTTCATGTGATGTACCACTCACCTTCCCTTCCCTGTAGTCCCACAGACTTTTACAGAGGAAACACCTATAGCACAGACCTCAGGCTGGCTTCTAACACTATGGCAAGAGCCCACAGCATTACCCAACTCCATCAGTCAAAGCAAGATGTTGAATTCTTTACACATCTCCTCTTCTGACCTTGATCCATGTTATCTGGCGGGGTCTACTTGTTTGACAATGTGACTAGCCATTTGTTCCCCCCCTTCCCTCCCAGCACACCCACTTCATAGTGTTATGTATTTCCCAAAGGAGCAAGTGGGCATGCGAGCATGTGAAAGGGGTCAGTCCCGGTATGCAAGGAGGAGATGCTAGCCCCCCCAACCCCAGACACTTTCACTACCAACCTGGCAGCACACTCACCAGTACAGTGTTCCTATCTGAGTGGTGACACAGTAAGAACAGAAAGTCAATGACCAGGCAGGTTGGGAATTGACTGGGGTTTGCCATTAACTAGTGAAGCAAATTGGAGTGCTCTGAAGAGGTTTCATGCCAAATTCTATGTAACATGCACACACATCAACATTTAGAAGAGGCACATGTTTACTCCTAATTTCAGACTATATCATACCCCTCTGTGTTCCATGTTTGTGTTATGCCTCCAGGCAGGTTGGAAGAGTGAGTGGTCTGAAAGAGAGAGAATCCTTTCATATTACAGCAGTCAGCGCAGCAACCAAATGGCAGTCAGGTGAACTGACTGGTTGGGTGGGGAGGCACAGGTGTAACTAATTACACACTATAGCACACCTGTCTGGGTTCCTAGTTCAGGTGGTAACTGCCACGAGTGGATGCCATCCATATAACAGCAGTCAGCAAAGTAAAGGCTGCTATGTGCTGCAGCACACTTTTTCTATGCCAGCAACCAACAAGTAAATGTCAGCTGGATGAAGTGAGCTGGGTAAGTAGGGACTGGTGCCACTAGTAAACCTGATATTACAGAATGAGAAATTGATCATCAAAGTGAAGTCTCAGAAGTGCAAAGTCCATTACTCCAGCACCGAAAAGAAACTTCTGTGTTGGGTATAAACGTATTTGATACCAGTGATCTCCTTGAGATCTGAGTGCATTACTTTACACTTTTCAAGGCTAAAATCCAGCTTCCATTCCATTGACCCTTCCTCAAATGTTCTCACATCTCTCTCTGCTCATCCCCCCCCCCCACCATAGTGTCAACCCAGTTGCAGATAGGGCAACAGTATGTAGGAATTATCTCCTTTGATTTCATAACATGGCCAGTGTCTACTACTATGTAAAATCATGAAATGTTTCTCACTTCTCTGTTAGTAAAACGACTTTACTTTTTTCGCATTTTATTGAATCGTTAATATTATGTTTAAGCAATCGGCATAAAAACATTTTTTTTGTGGTTTATATAGCATTATTATGCAGCAGTTGGTAGTTGTAACTGGCAAACAAACACCTGTCAGTGCTGACAAAACTGTGTTTTAAAACAGCTTTGCAGACATTTTATTGTGGTTGTGACAAAATAATTTTAGAAATGTTATTTTAATAAGGGAAATAAAAAAATGATTATCGTTGACAAACACTCCCACCAGAACTGAATGCTTCCATTTATCTCCTGATAGGCTTCGCTACCAGGAGTGAATGGGGTGGTATAATGTATGATGAGTATGTTTTGTAATAATAATAACAATAATCTTTGTCCCAGCAGCAGAGCACACATTAGTTGTAGAGGCACCAATGCATCTTGGGGGTTAGCTACATTAATTTTCATCAGTTTTGATGGGTAAATGATATATGAATGGGGCAGATAACTCTTTGAATGGCAACACATTTATGGTGTGGGAAGGGTAAAAAACAGTTGAAAATATTGTTTTAAAATCCAATGGAAATGCTTTGGTCACAACCACAATACAAAGTCTGAATTTTTTTTTTTAAACATAGTGTTGCCAACACTGACAAGTGTCTTTCTGCCAGTTACTACTACCAACTACTGTATAATAATGCAATATAAATCTTAAAAAATTAATGTTGTTGATGACAATAACTTCAACATAATAACAACTCAATAAAATGCATACAAAATAACATAGTTGTGATAACAGAGAGAGCATTCAGAGTTCAATAGTTTGTAAACAAGTAGACACTGGATATGAGGTGTCTGCTGAGGACTGAGAGAACCAGGCATCTGTAGGAATGTTGTCCTCTCTCAAATATGGATGTTTCCAGTTTCTTGCCCTCTATCATTAACTTTTATTGAGAAAGACTTTGACTGCACACATTATGGAGAGAAATGGAACTGCTGATGCTGAATGGACAGATGTGTGTGTGTGCAGCTGTCAGGGAGGCATTGAATACTGACCCTAGATGGTAAAATATGAAGAGAACCCCCCCCACTGTAAAATGAGTTGCTGCTGAGTCCGATTGCTTGGTGCTCTCTATCCCCACTGATCACCCTGTTCACACTGCCTCCAGTGTGAGGTTAAAACAAACAAACAAACAACAAAAAGAAAAGTTGCAAGCGGAAGCCTGTTCAGCAAGAAGACTGCTGCAGTCCATATATCTTAACAAACTTGTGTAATACATGGAGAGACTTTTATAAATACACCTTAATACTCAGTGTGTCACTACTATTTAGGGTTCATGGTATGCCTTTGCATGACTGCACATTATTAAATTAGCATTGCAACATAAATTGTTTCCCTCATAAACCGTCAATGTGTACTGGTGGAGCATACTGAGTGTATATTAAATACGGCTGAGAAAATTATGGTTACAGATAGGCTAGTTTATTCTAAGAGTTATCATAGTTTATATGTACTTTTCATTTTTTTCTGGTTCATAATACATGTAAAGGAAATGTATAGGAAATATCAATGTAAAACAATGAAATGTAATATACTCAGGTGCTTATAAGATAATGGGGTGAGTAGATATGCTAATTGATTTCGAATATGCAGTCTGTACTCTTTGTTTTTATGGATTGGGTAGGGCAGTGAAAGATAAAGGGCAGTAACATTTTTTTCTCTCTCTTTAACAAAAGACAGCCTTCTAAACAAATAAATGAACAGGAAAGTTAATTAAAAACCCTTAAATCCTTAGAAGACCATGGGGGGACAAGTGTGGCAGTCTTCTGATAGCCAGAGGACATCAGATGTGTGCCCAGTAGGGTGGCTGAGACTATGGCAGAGCTGCAGATTGACTGGATGGTGGGTTGGCACAGACCTCAAGGCTAGGGTAGGTGATACTGTGGCACAAGCTGCATTCTGTCCTACACTGTGGGGGGGGGCACCTGAGGACACCGCTGATATGGGTGGCAACAGGGGCAATGGCTGCCTGATACTTTGTGGCTGAGCTATGTAGCAGTGTGCCACCAGCCCCTTGGACCACTCTGTGCAATTGCCAGCCTCTTTGCGCCCCCAACACTACTTACCCTTTACCCAGGGTCTGTTAGACCAACTCTGGGCTAGTTTACTTTGAGCGGGTCCTACAGACTTTGGGGGCTATTGAAAATCCCACCTGAGAGAGGATATAGCAGCAATGTTGTGGTGCATGGCCCCCTCGGCCATGACACATTTCTGTGTTGGATGCAGGGCTAATGCAGTAACATAGAATCATAGAAACATAGAATTTGATAGCAGATACTGTAAGGACCGCTTGGCTCACCTAGTATGTCCATTTCACTACCTAATGGATAAGCTGCAGATCCTAGTTAACCAACAGCCTAATTCCTCCTTCACCCCCTAGAATTGTCTATGTCTGTCCCATGCATTCTTGAATTTCCCCACTGTTTTTAACTCCACGACCTCCTCAGGAAGGCTGTTCCATGCATCCACAACCCTCTCCATGACAAAATACTTCTTCACATTACCTCTGAGTGGTCCCCCCTCTATCTTGAAATTGTGCACCCTTATTCTTGTACATCTTTTTTTCTGAAAGATGCTGCCTTGTTGGACTGTGTTGATTCCCTTGAGGTACTTGTAAATAAGTGATCTGGTGCAAGGACACCTGATTTTCATGCAGCCTGCATTTGTAAATCAGGATTGCAACAACTTATGATGCAAGGTGCCCCTTGCGAATACTGTATTGGCAAGGTTACTGTGATTACTTCCACATGAATATTGCTCAGCATATTAGAAGCACTCCCAAACCCACTCACAAAGTAAGTTTTGTGCTAACAAGGTAGTAAGCATGTGAATTAGGGATCCCTGTTATAACAGCGATTCCTATATGGTGACCATCAAAATGGTGAAACTGTAAAAGCGCATTCAATAAAGTTGACTGCAATTAATGGTGAGTGGTATTCTATGGTGAATTTGCATCACTTGAGACCTGCAACTGTACATTATTCGCAATGCCAATGCACCACAACCTGGGGTTCTCCAAACACCTCCAGTACACATTAGGGAGCACGACCTTGTCACAGCAAGAGATGTACCTACCATCGTGAAGCAGAGGACTCTGACAAGGTACGTTGCCATCCTAAACCATCAAACCTGCAGCTATGACATGTTCATTCCTATTTTTCTTATTTATGTTAGTGAGGGGCTCTGCCCCCACACCCACATGGGGAGCTATATCCCCAAACTTCCCACTATTTCTATTATTCTAACTCCGAGGTGCACCTGAAAACTGGGGTAAATGGTGCACCTCAGAGTCTCCCTTTAATTCCAGTCACCATTTGTTACCTATCACAGCTGTGACTCTCACTATTCTTTCATCGCCATTATTGACTCATGACGTGCTACCTGGATTAGCAGTAGGGGTGTTGCGAATTTAAAGTTAACCAGTGAAGGGACCACTTGGCATATTTCAGAGTTTTTATGCAGTGGGCACTTCACATTTTATGATGAACAACTTTGCACTTCACTGCTTTGCGGGAAACATTTTTGCAATGTGGCAAATTAGCACACTTTGGCCCAGATATTCAAACTGCGCAGGCTGTGGTGCAAGTCTAGGCGCAGCGCAACTCGGCTGCGTAGGGGCATTGACAGGGCGATATTCAATGGAGCTGTGCCATGGCTCAGCATCATTGAATGTTGCACCATGGCCACCCACAGTGCACATGGCACAGTGGCACTGCACCAGCGCCAGTGGCCAGAGTGGAGCATGTGGATGCGCTAGATCAAGTTCCATTGTGCAAGGCACAGCAACCATGATATTCAAAATCTGACATGCAAATGGGGCCATAATGTATGCAAGGTGCACATAGAGCCACTTGCATGTCATTATGGCCCCATTTGCATGCAGGTGCACTGATCCCTGACGACTCATGCCTGACGCCCTGCCAGGAAGCAGCCGTCGGGGACCGATGCCCCCTGCAGTGCGATTGCAGCAATTTGTAAGATAAAAAAGATCCCAATATCCCTGGTGGTCCAGTGGCCCGCTGCCCACCCAATCGCGGGCTTAAGTGTGTTAAAAAGATAAATTCTGAATCCCTGGTGGTCCAGTAAATGACTGCTCACTCGAAGCACAGCTTGGCCACCCATATACACCCTCCTCTCAACACACTCCATGCCCACGGTGCTGCATGTGTGTTCTGGCATCTGTTGGTGTCTACAGAAGGGTGGTCTGCAGGTGTATGCTGTATGGCCACATTGCCACGGTGTCCACTGGGGGCTGGGTCACCACTTACTGCCTGGCATGGTTGGGACTGGTGGCAGATGATGGCATCAATGTAATGTCATCAGTGAGCAGCATGTTTCCTGTATGTCTGGCTTATTCTTTGTGTCATACTTATTGCTTAGGGTTGTGCAAAGCTGCGCAAAAGCTGTGCAAAAGCCTGGCAAAGCCACAATGTCACTCAAAGCTGGATTGCCCAGAGTTAAGACTACCTTTTCCTGGGCGGTAATTTGTACCATGAAAAGTGTAGATCTAAGTCGCACAAAACCGCTTTGCGCAGCGCTAGTCGCTGAATATAGCATTGTGCCTGTATTCATGCACACGCCCCCTCGGTTTGCCCTTTGCATACATTATGATTTTGCCCAGTGCTAATGCAATTTGTGCATGTTATTTAGCCTTTTGAATATAGCAGACCCGTGCTAATCCCACGCTAAACCTGGGCAAATAGTTTGCGCCCAGTGCAAAGTTTTGAATATCTTTCCCACAGTCTCATTAATCTTCTCCAGGGTGCTTTATCTTGTTGCAGCTTTTTTTTCTTCAGACTTTCTCCTTTATATAGTACCTTGTTTTCAAGAATTTTCCTAAAGATTTAAGTAAACAAAATAAGTATCCACTCTACTGTAAGTTAAATAATCAATTTAACCATCAAGATTTGTTAATTATCCTTTTAAATTATAAAGTCATTTGCTTATACTTATATCCAACATTCCTAAATTATATATAGGTCCATTTCCTATTTTCCATATACATTTTTTTTATTAAATCTCACCAGAATAAACTATTCTATTTTTCTTTTTATTCGAAATTGTTAATCCATTTATAGGTATTCCAAAACATACTCTCAATTTGTCACCTCTCACAAGGCACTGGCTCCCCAAATGCACACTAAAAACTGAAAAATTATCTGAACAATAAGCATCACTAAAAATAAAAATGAAAGTAAAAATAGAAATAGAAACCCCAGTTGATTATCATTTAGAATTGTCTTAATACATGCTATCTTCTGTTTCATTCTGGATGCAGCCCTGCACAAATAAGGAAAGGGCCGGGGGAGGTTATTTTTAAGGCAAATCACAAAACATTCTTCATGCTACCCTATTAAACAGCTTACATCATTAAAGCACCTCTTTTATGTTTTCAACAAATGCTTTACTTCAACAGAGTCATTTAAGCCAGGTGGGAAACATGCCCAATTTCGATAAATCCAGACTGTTTCCTTTTGGCTTACTTCACTCTCCCAATTTCCCCCCTCTCAAATTCTGTTTTACTTTTTAAATTCCAAAGAAGGTTATAGCATGCTTCAATTTATTTTTATTCTGTATATGTCTACTAATTGCATACTTTATGTTGCCATCCCTCCGAGCTCATAGATGTTCTCCAATCCTTTGTTTAAAACTTCTTATAATTCTTCCAATGTAAAATGCATCACATTTACATCTCAAAATAACACAAAGCAACATAATTCATAGGCAACATAAAGTATGCAATTAGTTGACATATACAGAATAAAAATAAATTGAAGCATACTATAACTTTCTTTGGAATTTCTCATCTGTCGAGGCCTGGTTCTCTTCTCATAAACTGATCCTCAATCAGAAGAAGACAAAATTCATGATGTTCTGCAGCCATCACAACAAAAACAAGCACTACTAACTCTCAATCAAAACTAAACAAGGAGTCACGCTGGAACAAACGCAATCCTTTAAGTACCTTGCTATCACCCTAGACTCCCATCTCACCTACTCTGTCCACATTAACAACGTGGCAAAGACTGCTAATACTCGGCTGGGCCTACTGTTCTGACATAGGAAACACCTAACCTCTGATGCCCCGTCTATTGCCGTCCAAAGCTCAGTCATTAGTATTATTGACTATGACCTTATCGTCTATGGCTCAGCCACCGCCACCTCCCTCAAATGTGTAACTATCTCCCTAAATAAAGCCTGTCGACTCATCACTGGACTGCACTGTCTCACTCACACTTATGACCTCTACTCCCAGACCAACTGGCTTCAACTTCACAGTAGAATAAAATATCAAACCTGCATTATGGCCAAGAAAATAACCATGGGTATTGTTCCACCTGGTGTCTGTGCTCTCCTCACGCCCAGATCCAGCAACTCCAATACAAGGAGGTACAAGCAATACTCCCTACAAATCCTGAGGTGCCACACTACTCAAGGTCAAAGATCATTCTCCTACAGGGCAGTCAGCTGGCTTAATTCCCTTAGTGGTGATATCTCTGCTGCACCGACGCTTGGAGCTTTTAAGTCCAGACTAAGGCTCTCGTTACTTGCCTCCAGCTCCTGTGACTGTTCACCCAATTAGTCAAATGTCCTCCTGCCTATGCCCCCACAACAAGCACTTTGATCTAAATGCTGCCACCCTAACCTAGCACTTCAATCTGTCTGTCCTTGACAAGGCCCATTGGCTGCAGCCCCCTTCCTCCTGCCTCCCTCCCAACTACTCCTACCTGCTTCTCTCTTCCCCTTCTTCTCAAACTCCCTGATCTCCCTTCCCCTCACCCCTACTCCTTCCTACCTCGCTCCCTCTTTCTCCAAAATCCTTTATCCCAACTGTATTTGCATGTTTAGCAATTGTTAAATTATTCTGTACTGTACCATCTGACATGGAACCTTTGTAAAAGAGCCTCGACTCAAAGGTATTGTGCTAATCCTAGACTTAAATAAATAAATAAATAAAATATCAACCACACCCTACATATTGCAGTTTATGAAAGCATTGCAGAAAATGTTCTTCTTACCCTTAGGATTAATCACTTCTAAATCCTGTACTATGAAACTACAGTAAATGCAATTGCCACAATGTTTGTTCATATCTGGAACATTCCAAATTGTTGTATTCTTTGTTGGTGCAACATACTGGCTCCTAACTAATTTGTCTCTTATACTTTGTCCTTTTCTAAATGTTATTTCAGGTCTATCTGGCAAAATATTTTGTAGTCTTGAATCTCTAAATAAAATCGGCTGTCTATGTTTTAGGTTGCACCATCTCATACATATTGCAGGAAACAGCGGAGAGCCTATATTTGGATTGATGTTTTTATTCAATGTGTAAAGCTTTGCTTTGCGATTAGGGGTGTTGTGAATTAAAAATTCACCTGCGAGGTGGCCATGTCACTCATAACAGAGTTTTCACAAAGTCGGCACTTCACACATCATGAAGAAAAGCTTTGCACTTTCTGGGGAAATTTTTTATTTTATTTTTGTATTTATTTATTTATTTAGGGATTCAAATCATACCTTTGAGCTCAGAGCTCTTTCACAAAGGTTCCACATCAAACAGTGACAATGACAACAATAACAAACAGTTTATATACAATACTCAAATAGTAGATACAGTAGCTAGTATACAATAAGGTTATAATGTCATTCATAGTACCAATGGTGATAGTACAGCATCAAGAGCATTCAACTAGGGTAAAGGACAGTGTTTTTATGTAGCAAAGGAGATAAAGAGGTGTGACACCTAGTGTGAGAGTCCTAGGAGGAGTCATGGTGAGGGGCAGGAGAGACGGGGGGAGAGTGGGTGGCCAAAATAAGTGGCTTTGTCTAGGAGGTTGGGAGGCAGTGGCAGTAGCTTGGTTATAAGGTTGATCCAGTGGGGGAAAAGGCACAGAGGGGAGAGAAAGACAGAGGGATAGAGCAAGGGGGAAGAGTGAAAGTAAAAGGAAGGGGAAGGAGAGTGTGAGTGAGTGGGCATTATGGGTGTTAGAGTCCAAGTGTAGGTCACAAACTGTCTTAGTAAGAAGGTGTTGTCTTAGGCCATTTTTGAATTTTGAGATGCATTGGGAGTTTAGAATGTGCACTGGGATTTCATTGAGCCATTGGGGTGCCCTATAGTTGAAAGCATGCTGTCCCTGCATAGTTCGACGGAAAGGTGTTGATAGGGCCCCCCCTCATCCTGCCTCTGGTGGTATAGCTGGTAGCACTTGGTGTTAGCATGCTAGAAATGCATGGGGGGCTTTACCTATTAGTGCATTTTTTCCAGTCTCAGTGAAATGGTGATTTAGCATTCTTTGCATAGGATTTTCTAAGTGAAGTGTAACATTTTGCCTTGTGATTCCTGTAAATTGTAAACTTCACAAAGTGAAATACTATGCAAACTACTGAACTTTAAGGGAACCAACATGAATTGAGAAGTTTTTTTTTCTGTTTGCCCATCCCTATTCATGATTACCACAAACTGTGTATTTCAAGAAATGTAATACCATGCAAAGTTCTGCACATTGTGAACTGGGCAAATTGCAAAGTTTTTCACTTTGACCACACCTAGGTAGTAGATATTGTGAACAGATCCATGATTTCAGTGGTGGAGAATACTTGTAAATAATTCCATGTAGCCAGTTGCCCCCCAAGTACAACATGCCTGCTCCGTAGTATATTGCAAGTTTCAATCAACTGAGCAGGCACATGATCAACAGGAGAGGGTGGAGTAATGGCATAATTTGTTATACTAGGCAGACTGATACGGTCAGTCTGCTGAAATCACTAATGATTCAAACTGATCCATTCACTGCCTCAAGAGATAGGAAACAGTCTTTACACCTTTGGATGCCATCATGACTTACTTTAAGTGTCTTATAAGTTTTGGCCTGTTTTGTTAAATTAGCAATCACATTTTGAACTGCTTTCATGTCTACCTTGAATCAAGTCTTTGTACTGCAGCAGCTACTGCTTTCACTTTTTACACTACCTAAGCAGTCTAGAAAATCAGTTACACTATTTCTGTCTTTTCAGATGAATATCACATAATGGTGTAACTGATATCAAGGAATGTCTTAGAAATATGAAAAGCAAAATCAGTAGTAGCTGAGGAGAGGGAGAACATAATGCAGATTTCAGCCAGGGTACTCAAAGCTACATCATTAATTTAATAAAAATAGCCAGAGTAAATCATAATACATACATGAATACATGGCATGAACAGAAAAAAGCAAGCAGTCTTTTAGCACTGCAAACATGATTGTCTGTCTCCTTTATCCTTGAATGTGTGTCTACGTTCAAATTGGGTACAGTTAATGATGTGCGGCTGTAGGTGCAGGCAATACTGACCATGCATCCATGTTGTCATCACAATACTATATTACTATTTTACCACACCCCGCCACCTCACATACACACCTAACATAGACAGTATCTGCATGGGAGGTACACTCTTCATTTGAAACACACAAATAAATCAAGTCCATTGGCTCCATTTAAATATTTGGGGAAATACAGCAGTTTGGACCAATAGTTGAGCAACACGTTTTGCAATTTTAAAACAAACTGAAATACAAAAATGGATACAGGTGCTAGAAAGCACATACTTTGTGACATGTACCAGAATTAAGTAATTTTTCTGAATAACCAACATTTAATGTTATTACTTATTTTACAGTATATACTAAATTTAATATCCTCGAGAAAAATGTTTTGAAGAAAAAAATTTTGATTTAAGATTAAGTATAGATAAATTTATTGTAAAAATGGGTACTGATAAATTGTTGCAAAGGATTTATAATAATGTGGTGTCCACTAAAACTGATCCATGGAGTAGGACAAATAATAAATGGAATGTAGAAAGTCATGTGAATTATATAGAACAGCAGTGGATGAATCTGAGGGCCAGTGTAAATAAGGATTATAGTTATGCCAAAAACAAGACTATACAAAGGAAGATTATAGACAGAGCATTCTATACTCCTCAAATTTTAGGAAAAATAGCATTGTATGGGAACATGCAATGTTGGCATCAATGTGGGTTCCTAGGGAATCTTTACCACTGCTTATAGGATTGCCAGTATGTTTTAAATTGGTTGACCAACACTTCTAAGTTGCTAACTAGAATTATTAAGCAATAAGGCATAAACAGGGTTCACATTAACAGTCTTTTAATCATCCCCCAGGGGTGTAATGTGGCACAAGGTGCAGCTCGGTGCCATATTGCCCCTACAGGATGATTGACTGTTAATCTAACTCCTGGGAGTGCCTTATCACTATTATAAAAACTTTTCCAAAAGAAAAGAGTAACAACTCTACGTTTTGAATATTTTCACATTTAGAGGGAGATTTTTAATAAAATAGTCCTTCCACCAACAGTTTCAGAATGCTGATTTAGAATCAGAATGCATCCTTCCTCATATTCAGCACTGCTAGAGGATGGAATACTGAGAGGAAGAATTCATGCAGCATGGTGATCAGGCTGTACATGACAGTGTAACACAGGCCCACTGCCAGCTGGGGTTTGTGTGGTTTGAATGACCCCCCCCCCCCATTTTGAACCTCCTTATTTTTTTTTATTCCGTTTTCATTTCTGTTCATTAAAAGTTGATGCTGAACTGGTGCGGCTTTAAGAGTGCACCCAACTTGGTGAACGACATGCATCTCCTCCCTGCCCCCAACCACCAACACCCCTGTCAATCATTCTGTTCAATTAATCCATTGTAAGCCAGTGACAAGTGGTGGCTCCCTTGAGCCTAACCAATCTGCCTATCAGCTCCCATCCCTTCATATCACCAAGCTGCTCAGTCTTTCACACCACTTTCTACATCCTCCAGAGACAATCTCAGCCAGTCAGTAGTGCAGATGAAGTGTGAATGCATCGAGGCGAGGGTTCAAGATTTGGTCACCGCTAAAAGAAAAGAAATGTGGGCATGGCACTGATTCTGGCTAATTACTGAATATTTTAGCAGTCACCAGTCAGGCAATAAATTTGCTTGGGGACATCTGTATCAGTTTGTATTTAACTGGTTGGGACTGTTGGTCATGACATACAGTACTGTGTCAGGTGGGAGTGGTCCAGTGCGGGGCTAAGCAGCAGCCAAGCGAAAAATTAAAAAAATAAGAATATTGAACAGCTCCTCTGCCTCCTGTATAAAAAATAAAATAATGATGTTTTCAGAGCTCTTAGTCTCAGACAGCTTATCATTCCTGTGTAGTTACCTGAATAATTTTACTCATCCATCTCCAACCAATGCAGAAAGTTAAGAGGCTAGCAGCAAGACTGACAGAATAAAAGAAAAAGAAAATGAAGACTGAACATCCTCCACAATTTTCCTCCTGTAAATCTGAGTGTGTTGAGGTCTCAAGAGCCTCATCACCCTGTGGCTGCCTGAATTTTGTTCAGTCTCAGTCCTATCTCTGCAGCAAAAGGGGATGATGAGGCTCTCGAGAGCTCACTGATTATTTTACAGGAGGCAAACTGGAGTTCAGTCCTTTTATTTTTTTCACATTTCTGTCAGAACGTGTTGCCATTCCCTTGCCTTCAGAGGGTGGACTGAGACGGAGCAAAATTCAGGCAGACACACAGAGGGATGATGAGACTCTCGAGAGCTCACTGATTATTTTGCAGGAGGCAGAACTGAGTTCAGTCTTTTTTCCTTTTTTTTTTTCAAAATTCAGGCAGTGCCTGAATTTTGCTCAGTCTCTGTCCAACCTCTGCAGCAAAATATTTGCTGTATTTTTTTCTGGCCAGTATTGTTGTGTACAGATATTTTTGTCTACATAGATTTTTTTCCATTTCTGCAGCTTCTGGGTCAAAATAGGTGTAAGGATTACTTCTGCATTTCTAAGTAAACTGTTGTTGGGTAATATGTGTACAGGTTAAATTTGTTTTGCAACTTAAGAGGTCAGTTACAGTATAGCAACTGTACATCCACCTACAAGTTTTCCTTTGACTATGTGCCCAGCCCTTTACAGCCTAGTTAGAACAGTTGGTCACTGTTGATTACACACAATGAACCACTGAGCATATAGTAACCTAGAGCTTCTATAGGCCTAGCAGTCCCAGACCCCTAATATCTGGCTGCGTGCAGGGTGAATTCATGCTTCTATTCTGTACGTGAGGTTAACAAAATGCTGACATTGGCTTGGACTATGTCAAGCCAGTAGGTGGCGGCCGCAGTCAATGTATGTATCACTTATACTACAATGTCAGCATTTTGCTAACCTAACATAAAGAATGCAAATATGTATTCACCCTGCAGCCAGACACATCATAATTTTAGAGCAAGGGGGTGGAGAAGAGCTAAAATATGAGTTACTTAGCTTCAAAAGAAGCCAGAACACTCACCACAGATCATATAGGACTCCTGGGCTTCTAGGGGCCTGGCGGCACCCAGAACCCTGGCATTTTTATAGAAGTAAAGGTCTACAAAAAAAAAAAAACACCCATTGTAAAAAATCCTGGTGAGGGTCTAACAGCACATACACCATAGTATCTAGCTGGCTGCAGGGTGAATACATACTTCTATACTGTACATGAGGTTAGCAATATGCTGACATTTCTAGCCTGGCCTATATCAAGCTAGCAAGTGACTACAGTGTCAGCATTTTGCTAACCTCACATACAGAATACAAGTGTGTAGTCACCCTGCAGCCAGATACCTCATAATTTTAGAGCAAGGAGTGGAGGAGAACTAAAATGTGAGCTATTTAGCTTCAAAATAAACCAGAAAAAGTACCACAGAGTATATAGAACCCCAGAGCTTCTGGGAGCTGACCCATGGCTTTTTTTTTAAAGTCACAGACTCCAAAAAAAAACTCCCCTTGTAAAAATCCTGGCAATGGGCCCGTAACAGGGATTAATGTAAGGCTGTGAGAATGTTAATAGCCAATCAGATTGCAGCATTTCTGAGACTCTTTTTATAATAGGAATTATTATTCCTTTAAATTTCTCATTATTGATCTGAAATGATATTGCCCAGATGAGGATAGAAAAACAACTGAAAAAATATTTTGTGTAGAAACAATGGTGACTAAATTGTTAATTTTGGAGAAGTGGAATTCCCTCGCTCTCTGAGAAATTTTGAACATGAAATGGTGAATTTTAGTGAAGGAAATCTTAGAATTTGAAAAACTCTGGGATGAAACAGTGGAATATCAAGATATTCCCAAGCCAACATGGAAAGAAATACAGGCTATCCTCCCACCATTGCATAGGTTCTGAATAGGCTAAATTGTTTAAATGAAATGGAATGTTATTGAGGGGAAAGAAAGGAGGGAAGGGGGTTCTTTAAATACAGGTACAGGTGTTATTTACTGGATTTTCTTTTAGTTTTGTTTGTATACTTTTTTTGTAATGAGATGATTACTTGATATACTTCAGATAATTGTTGGGAGAATTTGTTTGGATGTTATATACTTTTCTATGCTTAAAATTCAATAAAAAATATTTTGGGGGATAAAAGTCCATCCACATTTTAGCATGCATGATTTTTATCCCTGGTGACAATGTCCTTTTCAGAAAGCAAGTCATACAATAACTGTAAGTTATTAATTGGTGTAAATGTTCTTCCTGGGTTTGCAAGATGAGGTCTGACAATAATTTTAGGAATATCTTCATGACATGGTACAGTGCTAAACATTTCTTAGTATTAAAGGAAGCAGCAACTAATACTGTAGGTTTGTAGTCCAAATATAACGTATTTGAAACAATGCCATATGACCTGCTTCTAATGAATGCCTAACTGAAATGATTACATTAGTTTTTGTAATGCTGTTAGGTGGTTCTGGGAACATTGGTAATTAGGAAAGAAGATTACTTTCAATATTCTATTCTGTGTTTGAAAAAGAAAACTAATATATCATTAATTAAGATTCATCAGATCCAACTCTATAGACCATTTTACTGTTTTTCCATTGAAAGTAGTCATCACAGAGAGAGATAACAGCATAAGGAGATAGCTATACTTAATTTTATAAAGCAGTACTACTAACTAGCAAGAGAATATGTTAAGAGGAAATTCCATAGCATTGATTTCTTGTCTAATAATTAGTAAAAAAACAGGAGTATACAACTCGGCTTTTCTGGTTTGGATGGGCAAGTGTTGGAAAATATACATTACAGTAAGCTGGAAATAAAACCAGAACCAACAATGTAATACATTGAAATGTATGCTGCAGTCAATTTAAAAACACAAAGAAATGGCCTAGATCTACTGCACTGAAGAATGAAGCTGTGGCTTCCCTTCTCCTCCCTTTCTTCCACCCCATCCACCACTGTTCCATCAGGAAGCCCTCTAAGGTAATGTATTTTGGCCTCATCATTCAAACAGATACAGTTTTAATGTAAAATGGAATGATTTGCTAGAGCAGAAACAAGTAGTATGTTCTTCTACACCGGATATTCAAACAGATATTTCTTTTAGTGAGAAAAAGATGAACATCGTTGTTGGCACTTTAGCAGTTCCTACAGTCTGATGAAGAAAATGAGGCACATAGGGAGAATGGAAAATGCACAAGTAACAAATCCAGAAAAATGTACACATAACTAACTAAAAAGGGAACTCCTTTTATTCACCTTAGTCACCAACCCCAATTCAGCTTTCAGTGACATTGTCTACCTTGAAGCAAGAATGTAAGATTGGTGGTATAACATATTGTGTATCTCTTTTAAGACTGTCAAATCATCAGTGCAACTCATCATTTATTGTCTGCGCTAGTGCTATTACAGCTGTAGCCACTGATATGACTAAATATTTCTGGAAGTCTCTTTGCTATTTATAGAGAAATTTCTTTTGTAAGAAATCTGGAAAGATTCAGACTTCATGGCTACAACTGTGAACTGAAAGAGTTATTTTTTTCTTTTTATAAGATTTCACTGGTAACGATGATGAAATTATGCACTGTGGGTATGTTCTCACTAAAAGAACAGTGCTCATGCTGAGTTCATGGGTGCTGATTTTAATGTGAGCAAGGATTTGATGAAGCTGGTCTATCATTGTCCAACAATCATTAGAAAACAGGAATAAGAAATACAGCCTTCTAATTGCCTGGGTCCCATGTGAATACCAAACGGTATTCAAATGGGTTGCACATGCCATGATGTTGTGCAAGGCTGAAGCATATGCACATAAACTGCTGGTCCAATTCTTTAATTAAAATGGCTCCATGTCAACATGACATTCCCACAGTCACATTCTTTCTAAGTGACTGTGGGAACCACATTCTGCCATGAGAGTCTGATAGCTCCACGGTGGAGCAGAGTACTTGTATTATAGTAAACATGGATCAGTTCCAAGTTTAGTCACATTATTTCACTCTCTTTACATTTTGGGTTTTAATTAATTAGCAGTGGTTAATGCTGCACCAGTGCCTGATTACCACAAAATAAGTTATACACTTTTTCAAATGCTAAATGCTTGCATTCAAATTTGTTCTTATGAGCAAAGTATTCTGATATTGTTAATTGCTTGGCTTTTGGAAGAGGAACTATAAGAAACTGTTATGTAAGGAACTGCTCTGTGGAGACAAATATGTTAGTGAAAACAGTGCAGCTTCAGCTTATGCTACTGATTGAAATGATGCTTTATTAAACTACGAAATATATGACTAGTTCATAATCATTTTCACTGTTGCCTGCTCTATCTGTTTCAGTATTTGTATGGCCTGTGGCAACTGGCAAATGATGCAGTCCATAGTATATAAGAGTGACACTGCACTGGATTTCATATCATGGTAGTGGTTTCTATGTCCTTGACTTTCTTTCTCTTGCAATGGTTGTTTACTGCACAAACATAGTGCTTCTACTTAATCAGTGTAACTTATGAAAATAATTTCCTCTCTGTGTTATACTTATTTTGATTTTAATGCTAGGTAATACATGTAAATTATTTATTTAGTTTTATTTGTAATGTTTGAACAGGAAAGACACACTAATCTGTGACAGCTTGTTTCCAGGAGCATGGGGGCCCTTTTTGTTATTGATGAGGGAATTGTGTGCACAACACTGAGGACACTCCACATCTCCATTACTCCACAGTAAGCAAAGTGCTTATCTCTGAATGTCTTATGAGATATTCTATTTATAATTTATGAAGAAACTTAGAGGAGTTGCAGCAAGGGCTGAGCAAAATTAAAATTTCTAATTACCTGGAATATTCACAAAATTCCACAATTCAGTGAATTACCTGAAATGTTTTGAAATTCCTTATTTTGTACTAACTCAGCTGAATATTTGGATGAGTGTTGTGAAATCTATAGGGGCTCTGAGTCTGGCAAATTATTTTTTTTTTGGTGAAGTATTCCAAAACATATCTCTATATATAACTCAGCCATCATTGGCACTAGATGTCTAAAATGTTGCAAATATAACTTTCTTTAAAGCATCTTAGAAACAATTAAATGGGGAAGGAGTTGGCTGAGTACATTTTTAGTTACAGGGGGTTCATAATTGCACAATTTAATTACTTGGGTATTTAAACGTGGGAGTTTTAAGCTCCTCAGCTGTTGCAGTTGTATGCCCAATCTTCAGCATGCTTGCCCAATGTCAATGGGTCCTGGAGTCCAACAAAGCTGAATACTTATGGTTTAGAAGTTTAAAATGTGAAATGGAAATTTCATAAATTACTAATATTCAAAATTTGCTTGACAGTTCATGGAATCATATAGGTGATGCCACTCAAATTCCACTTGTGGAATTTAATTTTCACAAAGCACTTATCACTCCTGAATCCACTTAACTTAGCTGACCTGTTTGCAGTCTTGTAGTTCCATTCTGGGTGATTGTATTTCCCTCATGCTACTATTTTTTCTGAGCTTGACCAGCTGGACTTATTGGACATGTTTTTCACATTGATTTCCTCATTGTTTTTATCTTCCCCTTAAAAGAAAATCATTAGCCCTTGTTCTGTAAGAATATTTCTTTGTAATAGCAAGAATGTCTTTGTCTATAGGCCCCAGCCATTGTCTTTTTCCACTAGGTTTTTATGAGTGCCAAAAGACTGCATTATCCAACTCCTCAAAGAGCACATACCTTTCCAACATGCTCTGTCTTTTCTGGCTTGCACTATTAAATGGCATGCATAAAGACACATATGTGCGTCATTTAATAGTACCAGCCAGTAAACAGGGAGTGTGTTGGTAATGGCGTTTACTTTCTCTCAGCTCAGAGGAGCTGGATTATGTAATGTGTTTCTCTATGTTTGTTCTTAGGACTGGCACTGGAAATTGACTATGAGACAGAGGCACCAGACAATGTTGAGTGCTGCATGTCTGGCAGCCATTTTACAGTGCAGATAGGGTTTTTTTGGTTTTTGTTTTATTGCAGGTGGATGTTTACATTTTTCAAATGTTATGAAATGGCATTTATGTTAGTTATATAAATGCAGTTTTGGCATCAATGTAAGCAACAGCCTTTTTTTTCCAAACTTGAAGCTGGATTTTGGAATTTTTTAAATTGCTTAGGTGTCCTTTAACATGTTAGTTAACCTGTTTCTAAGATTGGCCAAAGTACAATATAGTGTATAGTCTATGACTGATCTAAAATAAGGTTGTTTCCAAATATTTATACTATTTAACTCTTTACCATATGAAAGCCTGCAAATAATTTTTGAGTCATTGTTGTAAGATTATTAATGGAGAAAACAGCAGTTTTCCTTATAGTCAGGTGATATCCAGAGACTGTTGAAAATAAATCAATTTATTTAATAATGCCATAAATTACAAATTTACATTCACCATTATAGACAAAATGTTGTCAGTACAAACACTTAATTCAGAATAAATATTTTGAAGTGTAATATCTGGATGACTGGGTTATTTCTCACTTTAACTAGTAAGGGTTTCATTACCAATATGAACATATTAATTGGTGGCACAGGGCTACCCTAAAGCCATTGTTCTCAGTGGTTGAATTTCTTTTAAAATATTTCTCTTGAAATACAGAGAATGGACAGCTATTTAACTGTTTAGTCTCCCCAATCTACTCTTCAAATAAGCTCTATCTGTTTAAAGTAACAATTAAGACTGCCCATAGAAGGCAATCAAGGCTTTAGCCACATTTAAAACCAGGAAAATTTGATTTGTCTAGCACCTACTGTATTTAAGAATTTAAGCAAGAGAAGTTATACATGCTCACTCTGTGGGCATGTGTGATTTTGTATTACCTTATACATAGTTCTGCAGGATGAACCCTTTTGGTTCGTATGAATAATGGAGGGGATTTTTGGCTTTTATTGAGATACTATTAATTTTGAGATAATTTTACAATCATAACTAACTAATGTAACTGGGTGATAATTTGAAAATATTAGAGTCTTTCTGGTCTTTTGGTATCTGTAAGACTTCATCATCCTTGAATGCCAGGGGAATATTTAAATCTTGCATGATATATTTCATTAATTTAAGAATCCCAAGTTGTAATTTAAGTAATAAAGGGCAAATAAAATGCTGCTGATATGTTGTCTTGACCTGTTGCTTTGCCTTTCTTTAATGATTTAATTACTTTAGTTACATCCACAAGTATATGCACATGAGGGGAAAGATAAACCCATCCACTGCCCATCTATCACCCTCTTCCACTTCCCTTAGGCACCAGATTAGTCCCCTGCATCCCTCCTCCTGCTCTTGTCAAACCTCTCCTTGACCTGTCCCTGAAGACCCTTCCCTCTCAGCTACAAACCCACTTTGGGGGTCTGCTTATGTCCAAATACTGCTGCACTGATTTGTTCAACGATAGTTTAAATTACACTGAGCTGTGGTGGTATTCATAAGCCTCAACCTCTTCCTCTCATAATTTTTATTGAATTTTGTACTTGTACCATGTTGCACTGTTCACTACTTGCACTTTGCCTTTTGTAATGCATCTGTACTACTGCGTATCATTTCATGTATGATTCATTGTATCCCCTTCCATGTTCCCCGGGTAGCACCTGGAAATGCACCTTGGCTCAGTGTGCATTTCAGTGTTAACAATTTCCAAATAAATACATCTTTAACAACTTGGCCAAAGCCTTCAACATTGTGTCACACCACTTTCTCCTGAATAAGCTAAAGCCAGCAGGGCTCTCTGCTTGCTCAATCAGCTGGTTTCACTCCTACCTAGAGGCATCTTTTACCTACTGTACCACTCCCTATCAGCTCAGGTGTCCCCCAAGGATCTGTTTTGGGCCCCATACTCTTCTCCAGATTACCAAATGACATCACATAGAAACTTCAAACAGTCGGGCACTCACCACCAAAGTAGCAATGGATTACAGCAGTTACGGCAATAAGAAACTTTCAAACATGGTGAACAGAAGAAATAATAAAAACATAAAAAAGGTTAAAATTGCCTGCCTGATGCATTTCAGATACTAGCAGGTCCTTTATTGAAGGCTAAGCCTTATAGAGACACATGACTCCTAAATAGTAAAGGTATATACAATGTCACTATGACATATGACAAACAAATACATTTGAACTAAAAACAAAATGAATATGTGTGATTATAAATACTACAGTATTGCATCTCACTAGAGAAAAACATCAATACGGTATTGTGAAAACATAAGTTAAAAAGTGACATAAATACAGAGAAAAAGGGAGAGAGGCGGGGGAACAAATGACAGAATCAGAAGTGCTTCTCAGAGGGCACGGGGTCATAATGCTGCTGTGAAAACTGCACACATCAAGAATGCTACACGCAAATCAGCGTGCAGTAAAATAAAGTCAGCACAACACGCCAACCAGGACAAAATGGTTCTATTATGGAAGCCAGAAATGTGGTATCCTGACACACGGGATACGGTGCACATCCACCAAAAACACAGATGCCCACCAGATCATGGTCAAGAAACACCACATGACACAGGGGACAGTAGAAGCCCAAAAGTACAGGCACCAGGCAGCGGCAGATGCCAGTATGGACAACAAAGATGCCGGGACCCTCAGCACAGCACCTCACCATGGGTGCAGGCCAGCTGCAGTGCAGCTGCAGTGAAGGGACAACAGTGCGGGAACAGACAGCTATGCCACAGGGGAACAAATAGGAGCACATCTGATGAACCAGGACAAAAGTAGCAAAGGAAGCGCTGGAGATACTCACCCACCAGAGGTCCTGCATGATGGGGTGAAGCAGCAGCCGAGACCATGGAGACAATCAGCGGGAAGCGGGAGATGATGCAACCATGTAGTAGACTGGCTGCATGCATGACGACACACCCGTAGGATGCAAACAGTGGTCAATGACTGGGGGGAATGCGTAATAGCAGGCCAGTATGGGCAGGAGGCAAGAGTAACCCATGGCACAGGGACATGAGCAACAGCACCAACCGTGGCAGGGATGGTGCACAGGAGCACAGCCCCATGGAGGATGGGCACATGATAGGGGCACAGGACACTGTGGATGCAGTACTGCATGCTGCAACATGGAGGCTCAAGGAACGGGACTGTGGGAGGTCAGCAGCACTGCAGTGCCAATAAACACCACCCACTGATGAGGTGCATCTGCCACAGGTGTGGCATATGGGTGTGATGTGCAAATGGGGATCATTCATACTCTCATGCCTGGGCTGCTATGAATGCAGTAAGTGCTGGGTGGAGCACTGCCACAATGACTTGGAGCTGAGAAGGAATGGAAGAGTCAGATTGCTCTACCGCAACAGCCCCCACTGTTGTGATTTGCCAGGTGGTCCCGTTCAGGAGGAGGAAGGACAATGTGGATGGTTCCCTACTCATCCCATGAGAGGACATGCAATGACACCGTGTATTGGCGTTGCCAGAATCGGAAGTCAAAGTCCTGCCTTGGTAAGGCCATCACACTGCTGCAGAATGGCCAGCACCACCTCAAAAAGAAGAATGAGCATAACCACGCCAATGAGGTGACAGACGCCCCACTGGCAGAGGCATTGGCAGGCATAAAGGACAAGGCACACACCTCCATGTCCAGACCTGCTCAGCTGCTGCAGAGTGAGACATCAACTATGCCACAAGAGGTGTGGCAACATTTGCTGAGCAAAAGTGCACTGCTCCAGCTCGTGAACAGGACCAGACAAAAAGATCTCCCACCAGAACCAGCAACACTGGCTGAGCTTGCCATACCCCAGCAGCTACAGACAGTGAATGGGTGGCCCTGGTACAGCAGGATGGCAGGCAGCGACACACACCAGGTCCAGCTACTTACTACCGAGGACAACATCAGGAACCTGGCCTAGATGGGCTATGAGGTGATGGATGGCACCTTCAAGACAGTGCCGCATCTGTACACACAGCTGTGAACCATCCACACCCCTGTGGGGACCAGACCGAGCAGATGCATAATGCCACTGGTGTACACGCTAATGACCACCAAGAGCCTGGAATGCTACTGTACTCTGTTCCAGGAGCTTAACAAGTATGCCAGTACCCTATCCTGAGCCCTTTAGCCAGCAATCATCATTACGGACTTCGAGCAGGCTGCTAGCAATGAGTACAAGACGGAGTTCCCCCAGACCATGAAAAAAGGATGCCTGTTTCAGTTTAAGAAATCGTGTGGCAGAAGGTGCAGAGCCTTGGCATTGCACCACAATATGGGAGTGATGCGGACTTCAGCATCAAGATATGCAAGCTCTTGGCGCTGCCAGCGCTGGACGTACTGCCTGCATTTGCCATCCTGAAGCCAACAATGTCCCCAAACACAAATGCCCTTGTCGACAGGTTTGAGCAGATGTATGTACTGGGCAGGATATGGCCGTACAGCAGGGCAGCCACGGTGTCAGCAAGGTATGCCCACATGCTCCTGCCACAACTGTGGTCCATCACAGACCTGAACGAGCATGGGATTCCACAAACCAGGAATAACATGGAGGCGTGGTACCGCTGTCTCCATGCCCTGCTGGGAAAGGTGTATGTGGGTGTGATGACCATGCTGGCAGAGCTGCACAGAGAACAACAGCAGACACACCCTATCAGGGAGGGCATACATCATGGCCTGCCATGGACAACACCAAAGAAGTGCTATGTGGCCCATGAGGATAGGATCAGGCTGGTGCTGACATCCAGGGAAAAGGGCAGGCCACTGGAGTTCCTGTGTGCCATGGCACATAACATCACCTTGTAATATGTCTGTGATGTCACGGCACCTGTATGTTGCACACACAGTATGCACCCTGCATGGCCACCAGGTGGCCACAATTCCCTCTACACTGCTGTCCCATTGACCCACACACATTGCACATGATGCACAGCCTGGTGGCCATCGCCTGTCACACCACTACTGGTTCTGGCCATGTGGCACACAGCACATTTCCCCAGCTTCTCCAAGCATACCTGGTGCACAGACCCTCCACTGTGTGTGGGACAGGCAATACCATGTCCTGCCTGGTTGTGTCACAACATTCTGCTGGTATGCACACCCAGGTCCCGAGTGGTGCCCTCCATGCTGCAAAGCATGCATGTCATGTGTGTCCTCTGCATGCCCAACTGAGCTCCCTGCCCATAACCACCACACTCCACTGTGCCCATAAACACATCTCCTGATGCCCATGGAGTACGGTACAATCCTACTGTGTCATGGCATACACATGTGTGGTGGGTTGTCATGTCCTGCAGCTCTGTGCCATGGTGTCTTCCTGCACTGTGGCATGCTTGGCTGTCATGGCTCAGCGTGCACCCACTGTGCCATTTACCCAGTGCAGCACACACATGCTCTGCCATCTAGTATGGTTCACCTTTGCACCAGGTATTGCCTGCCGCCTGAATGTACTCCATCGTTACCCACATCCTAGGTCCACACGGCCACTGCTTGTTGCCACCAGGGCCATGGGCATGCATGGTGGGTCCATGTGCTGTCCAGTGTCATCTTGGGTGCTGCATGCTTTGGGGGGGCAGTTTATACAATTGCCCATGCTGCTGGGCTGCTAGCCACTCAGGGGTTGGGCCATGATGCTCAGGTTGCTTTGCTTCAGGCTCCAGCAGCATTTCTAATTCTTGGCTGCATACTTCTCTGATGTGCACTTGCCCCGGTTGTGTTTCAGGCTCTAGTCCAGGTTGGGTCACTGTGTGTCGGGATGCTGGTGCTGTCAGATTGACATGTGCAGCATTCTGACTGTTGGGAAAGTGAGTCTCAGGATGGCAGAAGGATACCGACAAGATACTGCACACTGGAGGAATATATTTTTGTTTTTGCAGGGGGCATCACCCCAGAACTCCTCAGACTTATTATAATCAACTCTGGGGAGTCATGAACTAAGGGAAAAAAGGAAGCTCTGACCAAGGGTAAAAAAAAAGCCACATCACTGTGGGACCTGGGGAGAACCAAACCGCAACACCAGGTCCCTAGCACCACCGGAGGCAGGTGCTGTAGGCACTCCACCACAGGAACAGCTCAGCCAAGTATCACCCCTGCAGCATCCTTAACATTCCCTAAAGGCAGCCCACAGTGACAGGGGTAGCGGTTCTTACCCATCACTGTAGAACAATTCGCACTTCTTACAGCATGGTATTTTATGCACAGTTTTTTTCCGTGCTATATTCACCCAGTACATTCTCAAAGGATATGCTGTCAATGATAAGAACAAGTAAAAAGGCTTGTGAATGCAGTATAAGTTCCCAGTATATAATATCATCTCTCATCTTCAAGATGGGGCATAAATCAAAGCCAGTGTTTAGTTCAGGGCTTTGTGATGCTTTCAGTTGCAGAATTCAGAATATCTCATGTTTAAGCACCAAGTTATTGTAGTTACCTCTCCTCAGGATGGGACTGACCCTATCTATATCCATAGTGTGTGTACTAAATGACCTCCCCTCTGCTAGGTATTCTTTGTCCATCCACATGCGTGCAAATAGCATTGTAGTGTTTGCTTCTGGCTCCTCAGCTGCTGATCGAGCTGTCCATCTCCAATAGTTTTGACAGTGGTCTGCGATAGCTCCATTCAAGCCTTCTCTCACTCAATGCCAAGAAAACTGTCTCCATTACCTTTGACTCCTGGCAGAGGCTTGCCAGTCTCGCATCCATCCTCTTCTTCAACACCCATGATGGTAATGTGATTGCTGATGTCTGCTTTTTAAATACCACAGGGTTTGGCTTGACTAGAACCTTGATTTATCAGCGCACTTTGATGTAATCTATCACAAGCTTCACCCAAAACTGAGTGTGCTGTATCAGAATAAAGCCAGTTATCCCTCTCCATGCCTACAGAGAGCTGATCCTTCTAGTCTTTTATTACAGAGACATTGTCTAAAAAAAAAAACAGAAACATAACATAATGTACATAGAAATGCAGAACATAAAATAATAGAACTTGATGGCAGATAAGGACCATGTGGCCCACCCAGTCTGCCCATTTTTCCCTACCTAAAGTATCCCCACAGACCCTAATCAATCTCTAGCTCTTTCTCCTTTTTCTCCTTCCCTCCTTCCTTTCCACTAAGATTCTCTTGTGCCTCTCCCATATATTCTTGAACCCCACCACTATATTCACTCACAGCACCTCCACTGGAAGGCTGTTCCAGGAATCCACCGCTCCTTCTGTGAAGTAGCTCCTCACAACTGTCTTGAATTTACCTGCCTCCAGCTCCATAGCATATCCCCTTGTTCTTGAAATATTTTTTCTGAAAAAATACTTCTCTCCTGTATGTTACTTACCTATATGAGGGGGTTAAATGTCTCTATCATGTCTCCCTCTCTCTACTATCTTTCAGGGTGCACATATTGAGGTCCTTTAGTCTCTTGTGGTAGGGTTTTGGTGGAAACCCTGCACCATTTTAGTTGTCCTCTTCTGAAGCACCTCCACTCTGTCAATATCCTTACAAATAAGTGGTCTCCTAAATTAGAAACAGTACTCAATATTGGTTCTTACTAATGATCTATACAGGGGCAACACCATCTCTCTCTTCCTGCTAGTAACACCCATCTCTATGCACCTCAGCATCCCACTAGTCCTCCCAACTGGCTTGCTCTACTGCCTGACCACCTTAAGTCATCCCACGTGATTACCTTCAGGTCTTTTTCTTGCTTCATGGCCGTCAATACCACTCTACCCATTTTGCACTACACCCCCAGGTTTCTGTGCCCTAAGTGCATTACTTTGCACTTTTTAACATAGAAACCCAGCAACCATACCCTGGACTACCCTTGAACTTTCTCAGGTCTCTGCTTATCCTTTCCACACTCCCCCCCAGAATGTGAACCCTGTTGCAAATTCTGGTGGAATTGCAAAGAGGAAAACCTTCCCTTCCAGCTCCTCTACAATGTCACTTATAGAGTCATTAAAGTGAGCTAGTCCCAGGACTGATCACTGAGGCACCCCACTGGTCACTCTCCCTCCCTTAGAGTGAACTCCATTTACCACCACCTCCTGTTGCCTATCCCATAACAAATTTCTTACCCAGTTTAATAACTTTGGACCTACTCCTAAGCTACCCAGCTTGCTTATTAGGCTTCTGTGTGTAACTGTGTTGAAAGTCTTACTGAAATCTAGCTAGGTCAAGTGCACCACTCCTCCCTGATCCAATTCATTGGTCACCCAGTCAAAGAATTCTATTGGATTAATTTGGCATGACCTCCACCCCATGAATACAGGCTGCCTTAGGTCCTTTCCCAGCAAGAATCCACGCTGACTCAGATCTTGTATCCTATTGGATGCAAGATATTCCATAATCCTTGCCTTCAGCAGTGTTTCCATCACCATTTCAACCACTAATGTTAGGTTGGCTTGGCTAGAATTGCTAGTCTATAGCACAGCTTCCAAGTCCATCCTTGTCAGACTGGAACCCTCTTCTACTCCTGCTGTTTTGTTTTGGGCTGTTCCCCCACATGTACAGACCACTGGTCTCTCTACTCCTCACTCTTCCTTCCTTTCATTGATGCCAGATGTCTCACACATTGTGCCACCTTCACCCCATAATTTTGGGTTGGTTCTATCCCCCTTACCTCTCTGCTCTTCTTTCCTCCCCTCTCTGTGCCCATACCCCTATGGGACACTGGCTCTCATTCCCTCTTCCTCCACCCAGGAAAATGTCCATGGGCCTAGATATCTTCTCATATAATTTTCTTCAGTTTTGGTCTTTGCTCCCCCTTCTATTTTAACAGTCTTGTCCTTCTCTTCCCTCAGATCCCTTCTTCATGATATTGCACTCCCTCCTGCAACTATTCCTGATTCCTTAATCTTGTATTCCCTCCTCCCGTGTTGTTGTCCCCACCTTGCTGTGAGCAACTTTAAACCCCTCCAAAGATTAACTGTGCTTTAATCAGTTAATCCGTCTTATAATACTGTTCTCCTGATCCCGTCTCCTGCCTTGGCTTGCTTACATCTTATCAGTCTGAGCAGTGCTGATCCAGCTTTTACCTGGCACTGGTTCCTTACTGAATAGCACTTGTATCTTAATTTGCAGTACATCATCTTTATTTTGTAGCTCTCCATATTCTGCTTGTAAATTGTGCTTATGTACTTTTATTTATTTTTACTGTATTGTATTATAGTCATTTTACAGCACTTATTATAACTTCTGAACCTTAAATGATGAATTTTTACTTGCACATCTTGTACTGTATATCTTCCCCCATCCACCCAGGATGCATCTCAAAATGAGCTGATAAAAGCCCAGGATGCATTTCTTGATGAAACTTTCAAAATAAATATATACATCAATAAATAAAGAAATAATTAAATACATTAAATTAATAAATAATACTTTTTCACCTTTAATGAGTTAATCCCTATTTCTTTCAGTAAGTAGGAGTGTTTTTTATATTCAGTCTTGTCTTTGTGATTCTCCAGAGTAATCCACCAGAACAACTCTATATTGAATATTTCTTAACTCCTGTTGTATTGCTTAATCTTCTAGTCTTTCTTGCTTTTTCAATCCAATCAGATGTGAAATAATTATTCCATGAGTTGTAGCATTAAAAGCATCCTATATACCGTACACGAGACTGGATAGTCTGGGGAGACGTTATTTTCCACATATTAGTGGTATGATCTTTTGTAGATGTGACAAAATCATGAATACAAAGAAGAGCATTACTAAATCTGCAATAGACACATTTATTCCTAACAGTAGCTGGTACCAAGGTATTTATTAACATTATGTGGTGTGTAATAGTGATTGGCTGATAATATGAATTTATTGTATTGCAAATTAAAGATTTACTAAACTGAAAGTGGTCCAATCTTCAAAAACTTGGAAACTGTTTTGAATAAAAAGAAGAATGATTATCTTTTGAGTGCATCAGTCTACAAATGTCAATTAAATTGTTGCTCATCAGAAAAGTAGGTACTAAAGCAGAAATACATTTATCATCTTTCAAAGAAATGGAGATTTAAACAGAGATCATGGAATGAGTAAAAGTCTCCTCCTAGACATATTTTATCACTTTTCAATTCAACAAAATGAGAGATATAGTTGTGATAGGGGACTCAATTATTAGGGGGACAGACTCCACTATATGCAATGGGAGAAAGGAGCATACGGTGGTTAGTAGTCTACCTGGGGCAAAAGTAAAGTATGTATCCAACCTTCTGGAAGGACTATTAGAAGGCACAAAGAAACCTTTAGTGGTTCTACATATAGGCACTAATAATATTGATAAAATGCATGTGAATGATATTAAAACCAAGTTCAGGAAATTATCTAAAAGAGTTAAAAATGAAAAGAAAGGGGACCTTATAATATCTGGTATTTTGCCAACTTTTGAATATTCATCATCGAGGAATAATAATACCATTGAAGTAAATAATTGATTAAGAGTCTATTGTAAGGAAGAGGGAATTGGATTTATGGATAATTTCTGTTCCTTTAACAATCAGTCCTTCTTTAAAAGAGATGGACTACACCTTAATCAGGCAGGTATTAAAAAATTGGGAAAGAGAATAAATGAAGATATCCAGTTCCATTTAAACTGGCAGAAGGGAGTGGGATGGTAAAAGGTGATACAGTAGCTTATTGGAGGACAGTTTTTATAAGGTAACATCAATGCCTGGATGGAATGGGGTATTAATTAATGCCAGAAGCTTGGTTAATAAGTTCGAGGAGTTTAAATATATGTTAATAATGCAGAATATTCAATTGGCATGCATTACCGAAACATGGTGCGAGGATAAGGATACATGGGGTAGGGCTATTCCTGGTTATAATTTATATTCTAAATCCAGGATATACAGGAAGGGTGGAAGAGTTGCTATTTATATAAAGGAGACAATAAAAAGTGTTGAATATGGTACAGATGAGGCTGATTTAGAAACATTAAGGATCAAATTATTACCACAGAATGGTGCCAAAATTATTGTTGGTTTGATTTATAGACCCCCAGTAGCTCAACAGAGACTAATAAGTTAATACAGAACCAAGTAGCTAAATTAGATCCAGCAGATAAGTCAATTATACTAGGTGATCTTAACCTTCTTGGAATTAATTGAATGTCTTCAGAAGGGGAAGAGAAATTGAAGGCAGGCAAATATGGATATTTTTGATTATTTGGGTATGAAGCAAAGGGTACTGGATGCTACTAGAGGGGACAATATCTTGGATGTGGTGCTTACTAACATGGGGGATGAAGTATGTAATGTTAGAGTGATGGACCCACTTGGCAATAGTGATCATAATTCAGTATATTTTGAAATTTAGGAACAACAAAAATCAAGAGTAGAGGGATCCACTATTAAGATGAACTTTAATAAGGCCAATTTTGGTCAATTTGGAAAAGAATTTGCATTATGGGATTGGGAAATGGAATTCGAGAAATTGACTATAAATGAAATGTGGAAGCTTTTTATGGCAAAACTAATAGATCTGAATAATAAATATGTCCCTACTTTTAGGAAATATGCAAACCAAGGTACAAAAAATGCTAGCTGGTTTAATTCTTCAATAAAGCAATTGATTAATAAGAAAAACAAAATGTATAAAAAATATAAAAGTGACAAAGCTGATAGAAATCAATAGGTAGTTAAAAAATTAAATAAGGACAATAGAACTGCTATAAGAAAAGCAAAAACCCAGTATGACTTACAGCTGGCATCGAGAATTAAGGATAATATAGAGGATAATGGCCGGAGATCGGGTGATAAGCACGCTGTAATCACCTCGAGTGGTCACTAGGGCAACATTGTAAACCTCGAGAGCGCAGCTCGAGAGGTTTATTGTAGCTCTAAAAACCATGAGAGGTGATTTCAGTGTGGTTGTCACCTGATCCCCAGCCATCATCTTTTATAGTGTATGGTCAAAAAACACTGTTTGCATTCTATGTGTGAGAATTATGGAACTCTGGTGCATTCTTTTTTGTTATGCCACTGTTTGGAAGTTCCGAAGTGTGGTTAACAACTTTTAAAATTCTTAACAGTGCATAACAAAGCTGTGTGACTGCTGATTATGGTGGTTAACAGGCACTTACCACACATTGTAAAACATGTTTTTCCCAGTCATATAAACAAAATAAAGAATATTCCTAGTATGGTGGGTCCTTTTAGTAAATCAGGTGGGCTAGTGACATCAGAAAAAGACTTGGCTGACATACAAAATGAATACTTTTGTTCAGTTTTTAATGATACAACTATATTATCATTTAAAATAAATAATTGTCCCATTCCTGGAAAAATAAATAATTGATCCAGATGAGATTCTGGAGAAACTTCATAAAGTTGATGTAAACAAATCTACAGGCCCTAATAACATACATCCAAGGATAATTCAGAAATGGCTAAGTATATAGTACTTCCTCTAACATATATTTTACAGTCATCTCTGGACAGGGGAGTGAATGCATTAACTAGATAAGGGTGTTTCACGGGCTTAAACATAAACATTTATTTATTTAAAAAATACCAGATTTGCAAACCTTTGTGTCAGAGATTCAGTTGCAAAGGCAACTCATTGAAACTAATATAAAGACAGCAGTTAACAAGTCAAAAAACAATGCCTCGGAGAGCGGACTGTTACAACAACCATTCACTGGAGATGCATGGGTAGAAGTAGATAAACAGATTACATAGTTTAGGCACACAGGCACCACATCAAGAAGACCAAAGCAGTTCAAACAATATACTATAGCTAAAGCAAATAGACATCAGGAGTCAAAGAGAAGCCCATAGTGTTCACATGAAGGCTGTTGCATATATACTAACTGATTCAAAGTACAGCACAGTGAGAAAGGGTATATTTAAGCAATAAAGCACATCATGGTGTGTGTCATGTAATAATGTTACTCCTGGGATGGGAGGGAAAGCCGAGTGCTTCCACTAACCCAGGAGTAACAATATTACAAGATAACACATACCCTGGAGTGCCTTATTGCAATTATACAATGGCGTGTTGTTAAATACAGAATAAAAAAATAATGTTAAATGATGTTTTTGTTAGTGTGGAAAAATATTTCTAAACAGAAAATGCAAGGAATGATCCAAATCCAAAGCTATGGTGGTGTTATTGTGTAATAACATCACTGTTTCAGTGGGTCAGCAGCCAGCTTCTTACATTGTTCCTTGCCATTGTATAATTAAAAATAATGCCACCATCTGTATTACAGTTACTTATATGTTTTACATTTTATTATACGCACTGTTATAGCAATCAACTCAACAGAACCAGGCCATCATGTACATGAAGGTACTGTACCCTAACTGAAAACAGTGCTGAGACAACTGTGTGTTGTGACAAGGTAGAAGATAAACACAATGTTGACACAAGTTTTTGAAGACATTTCATGCGTTTCACTGTTTTTTTTTTTGAAACTGATATACAGTTCACACATAAAATTCATATAATATAAACATGCATATGCCCAAATGTCAATGTAAATTCAACACATTTCATTACAAGCTGTTCTGTTGAAGGAAGATATTACTATATAAGGCCTAAAAATGGGCATCAGGTAAATGTAAACTGGGGTAGGTGTGTTATTGAGAGTAATGCATAGTTTATCTTTTATTGCTGCTCCACTGGATCAGCAATATTTGCACAAGCTGTGCCCAGTCCAGATTTTACAGCTCTGGCCTGGGTCTGGTGATGTGGGTTTTACCCATACCCCACTGCATGTGGCTTAGTGGTATACTGTACATATGACTACAAAGTCTAAGCCATTGAAGGCTGAAGTTTCAGAAAGCCATTATGCTAAAAATATCAAGACTCATTCCCTTCCTCACTTCCCAGTCACAATTAATCCTCTACCAAAGTCATGCTTAAATTTTGGTGCCTTTACATCCACTAAGCTTTTAATGCCAACATGCTTCTTCTGCTGCTGTGGCCAAGTCAATGTGTGATCTGCTCAACCCTGGCTTTATAAATTTATTTAATTATTTTTAGAGGGGCTCCTGGTTGTGACTAATAACAAACAACTGAAGTCCAGTGTGCACCTCCCAAACTGCCCAAACAGGCCTGTAATGAAAGATTGTTCCACCTTTCATGTCCCAAATAGCGGCTCTTAGTTGTCAAACTTTGGCCAAAATGTGAACACGCCAAACCACTATGTCAAAGTGGCTCCAATCAGTTTGGTCCTGCACTTCAAATAATATAAAAAGTACCTTGCTGATCTGAGTTAGAGTCCAGCTGTTTCATTCTCTATTTGCAAAGACAATACTCCGGCTTCCTTGTCTCACATTTATAAAGTGCAGTCTGCTAAGTGTGGCTGGGAACAAATCACTAGGAAAGTGATCACAGCTTTCCCCTAATTATAAACCAATTCAATGAGTGATCTGCTTAACCCTGGCTTTATAAATGTATTTAATTATTTTTAGAGGGGCTCCTAGTTGTGACCAATATCAAGCAAACAATTGAAGTCCAGTGTGCCCCTTCCGAACTGCCTGCCTGAGAATGAAGTTGGCATATTATTTGGAAAAATGCAAGGTTGGGTCTCTTATTATGCAGTGTCCAGCAAAGATGGTGTTGTCAAATGGCTTAATGAGGTGCTGTGAGGTGCCTATGGGAACTTGTCATGTAGAACGTTCCAGGGACACAGTTGTAAAAATTGGAATTACAGGTTCCAGGGGATTAATTAACTTGGGAGGAATGTTTGAAAGTCAACTCCACTATAAAATGAGCTAGGAAAAAAAGTAAATAGGACAAGAAAAAAAAAGAATTTTGCTTCTAAAATGAGTTGCTAATTACAACTGGTATTTTTAACATGTGCAAGTCAATTCCACTTCTCAGACTTAAAAAGAAAAATACACTTCATCACAGACTGCATTTACCAAGTACTGTGCCCATTTTAGTACATAAATGTTTAAGAAATACCTGAAAGCTGTCTATTTTCCATAGAAGGTGAATCCTTAGTAGTTTCAGACACTTAGTCTTTCCCTTTAAGAGACCAGGTGACTCTGATAATCATTTGTTTCAAGGGTTTTTAAGTCAGTTTGAAGGCATTAAGTGTTTTCTGTTCTCATACTGCTTAAAAAAATGCAGATATTCCAGACTTCTTGTGTTCCTAGGTCCAGCTCCCAAACTAGTGAATCGTATTTCAACATAATAGATCCACCTCATGCCTCTCCCAGATAAATAAAAAAAAGGTGGGCTGGACCTTTAAGAGCTTCTTGGGTTTAAGGGGGTTGGATCTTACTTCCCTCCAAAAAAACAATGCTGCCTCCCACTACTCAGGTTCCAGTTCTTGTACCACCCATTTAAGAAAGAAAGTAGTACCCTGCAACCATTAAGTAACATGAAAGCATATTTATTTGAGGGCGGAAAACATTTCTTGGAGGAGGGTACGGTGGAGGAGACTATTTACACCTTCAGTCAGTTCCACGGACAGAAAACATGACATCACTCCTTTTGTACATGCAAAACTGCTGTAGGCTCTGCCCACAGTCATAAAAAGGGATCTAGAACTGTGCCATCCAACTTTAGACCAGTTAGTCTGACTTCTATCTTGGGCAAAATACTGGAGGGAGTCTTGAAAGAAAAGATTAATAATTTCCTTGAAGAACAGGGTTTGGTTGATCCCCTGCAACATGGGTTCAGAAAACATAGGTCATGTCAAACTAATCTGTTATCTTTCTAAGAGAAAGTTAACAGAGAATTGGATAATGGTAACTCTGTGGATATGGCCTTCTTGGATTTTGCAAAATCTTTTGATAAATTGCTTCATTTGGAATTACTAAATGTACTGATGGAGATCAATTTAGATAGCAATATTAAATACTGGGTATCAGACTGGTTGCAAAATAGAAGACAGAGGGTTGTAGTGAGGGGGGTATACTCTGAATGGGCATCCATTTCTAGTGGAGTGCCGCAGGGGTCGGCCCTGGAGCCTTGCTTGTTTAACAACTATATTTCCACCCTTCAAGTAAAGGATTCAACTGTATGGTTACACAAATGTGCAGATGATTGTAGAGTAGGTAAAAATGTAAATAATGAGGTAAATGCAGGTCAATTGCACGTTGCAGTAAATGAGATTGGACTGAGAAAACAATATGCAAGTGGAGGTTGTGAAAATCAGACTCAGGTCTGGGCTACTGGATGCATCTTGCTTGTTCACACCTCATTCCTCTAACCTCTAGGCTATACTGCCAGCCCAGGTTCATGAGGAACATTCTTGTTAAATGAATCTGGATGTATTATTCAACTGGATAACCTTAGCAGCAGGCAAGAGGCAGGCAATGGGTGTAGAATATCTTGATTTCAGAAATATTTGTGCCTCAGTCCCCCACAGCAGGCTGGTCAAAAAGATTAAGGACTTTGGGGTAGAGGAAAATATAGTAAATCAAGCAGAGGGCAAGCTGGAAGGCAGAATACAGGGTGTGGTAGTCAATGCAGAGTTTTCAGAGGTGATGGATGTGACCAGAAGGGTACCTCAGCGGTCAGTACTAGGACCTATCCTTTTCAATATTTTCATCTGTGACATAGTTGATGTTATCAAGGGTAAGATCTGCCTCTTTGCAGATGACACAAAAACTTGTGCATGAGTAGACATGGAGGAAAGAAGAAGTGAACAAATGGAGGATCTAGACAGGTTGGAGAGCTGGTCCAAGATTTGGCAGCTGAACTTTAATGCTAAAACATGTAAAGTAATGTACATTGGGAAAAGGCACCCAAGGGTGCAATATGAATTGCGAGGGGTGGTGCTGGATAACACTCGGGAAGAAAAACATGTGGGTGTGTTGATATTAGAGACCCTAAAAATGTCTTCACATTACCACAGGGCAGTGAGCAAAGCAAACAAAATGCTGGGATGCATTTGGTAAAGGGGTAGAAATGGAACAGACAAAAAAAGTAAAAGAATAATGAAACTCTCTCTAACTGAGGAAACAGACCCAATATATTTAATACAGATTATCATCTTGTGCAGGTCTTGAGAGGACATCACAATCAAGTTGAACAAAAGTCACTAAAGGTTGAGTTTGACTAAGAAACTAAGTAGAGTTTTCTTTCTTAGAAAGAGGTGCATGGAATTAGAACTGTGAAATATAGGGTCTTTGAAAACAAAATGTTTTACCTTCCTTTCAGACTGACCAATATGGTATACAACAGAGATGGTGAAAGTTGTAGTGTACTATGATAGTTAAATCGTATTTTCCTTGTAACAGTAGTTTATTCTATTTACAGATGCAATTATCCCATTTACATTCCATGAAGCTGACCAGAGATGGTACATGCATTTTTGTACTCCATCATTGTATAGGAAGTAATACGGAAATGGATTTAAACTGACTCCTTTCCACTTCAATAAATTTTTCTCCAGTATAAAAAAAAATGTCAACATCCTTGAAATAATCACATATCTTTCTTCAGATAATGTCCACTTCATGTAATGGCCACTGACCTGACTTCCTGACACCCAGTGGATCACTGCACCTTAGGGCGAGAAGCATCCTTACAGCTACAAACAGCATTTGTGGCTCAAAAAATCCACCCTTGGCACAGCCGCTGGCCTACTTCCCGACACCCAGGGCATCACCGTGCCTCAGGGTGAGAAGCATCCCTTCTTATTTGAACAGCGTTTGTGGTTAAAAATCCACCCTCAGCTCAGCTGCTGTCCTGATTTCCTGACACCAAGGTACAGAGACCTGCTGAACAAAGACACCATTTTTGAATTTGGCAACTTTTCTACGATTGGCGCCTGCTCCACTTTGGTATTCTGTTGGGCTGAAATTCAATTAAGCTGCAGCTAATTTAACATCAGGGCAACTGCTTGGGCTGAAATGTAATTAAATCAAGCTGCAGTTAATTTAACTCCAGGGCTACTGATGCTGTCTAGGTCTAGTGCTGCTGCACCTTCTCCACAAGAATTTGTCAGAAGTGCTAAGTTTATTTTTTCTCTGGCTTAATTAACTTTAAAGTTGTAAATTTATTTATTTTTCTTTCCTCTGGCTTAATTAACTTTAAAGTAGTGTGTTTACTTCACTGGCACTACAGCTAGATTCACTTCTCTGTTCCTGATTCCCAGACATTAAGTGCCTGTATTCCATATGTTAAACTGCCTAGATTGGCATGAATTTAGCTGCAATTGCTCTAAAATACAAAGTTTATTTGTTTCACCTTGGCACCTGCCGTTCCCCTCTTCTCCCTCAACTGCCCTTGTGTCAACCTGTTGCTGTACTTCTGCCCACCCCTTCCCACTGATTGACCCTCGGTCCCTCCTCTGTTTTTGTCTCTACCAATTTCTCTTTGCCCTGACCCCTCTGCCCCCTCCCCCTGCTCTCCAGCTCTCTTACTCCTCCCCCTTCAAACCTCTGATATTTCCTCCTGTCCTGTTTCTTTCAGAGAATCACTGCATCTCAGGGCAAAAAGCATCCCTCCAGCTTCGAACAGCATTTGCAGTTTGAAAAATCCACCCTTGGCACAGCCGCTGGCCTGACTTCCTGACACCCAGGTATGGAGCCCTGCTGAAGAAAGATGCCATTTTTGAATTTGGCGCCTTTTCTCCGATTGGTGCCTGCTCCACCTTGGTATTCTGTTGGGCTGAAATTCAGTTAAGCAGCAGCTAAGTTAACCACAGGGCAACTGTTTGGGCTGAAATTTAATTAAATTAAGCTGCAGTTAATTTAACTCCGTGGCTGCTGCTGCTGCTGCTGCTGCTGCTGCTGTCAAGCCCTAGTGCTGCTGCACCTTCTCCACAAGAATTTGGCCCACTCCCCCCTTCTCCTTCCTTTATTAAATACACTTCCTGATCCACCCACTCAACTTTCCAAAAGGGTCATGTACAATCCCTTTTAAAAGGGCAAGTACCACTTGCTTTAACAAAATTATTATGCTTCTTGTGTCCCCTAGAACGGTTTTAACACTACTAGAGTTCTACAGTTCTAAAGATTGTACCTCTTAGAACTGCATTTACTCTCCCCTCCTCCTATCTAACTACATTATAATTGTTGCCACTCCCATACCAGCAACTATGGCATTGAAAAAACTTTTACTGTGCTCCCTCCTGGTATTTGCCCTGACTTTTCCAATCTTAAACCACCCTTTAGAAACATAGAAACATAGAAGTTGTCGGCAGATGGGGACTGTGCAATCCATCAAGTCTGCCCTTGGCTTCCTATCACTTACTTAGCTGCCAGCTTGTGTGTCCCACAGTGTCTGTCCCATGCCCACTTGAATTCCTCCACTGTCTTGACTCCCACCACCCCCTCCGGCAGGCTATTCTGTGGTTCCAGAACATGCTTTGTGAAGAAGAATTTCCTCATATTGCTTCTGAACTTACATCCCTTAAGTCAAAGGTTGTGCCCTCTAGTCCTGCTGTAGTCCTTTACCTGAAAGAGGTTCTGCACATGCACCCTGTTGTTGCCTTTAAGGTATTTGAATGTTTCTATCATGTTCCCTTGATTCCTGCATTGTTCTTGGGCATATAATTTGAGGTCATCCAGTCTTGTCTCATACGGTTTCTGATGCAAGCCCTACACCACCTTTGTTGCTCTTCTCCGTACCATCTCCAGCCTATCTATGTCCTTCCTGAAGTGTGGCCTCCAGAACTGGACACAGTACTCCAGCTGAGGCCTGACCAGGGACCGATACAGGGGCATGATTACTTCATGCCTTCTGCTCATGATGCTCCTCCCTATGCATCCCAGGATACCACTAGCCTTTTGTGCTGCTGTTTCACATTGTCTACTGACCTTGAGGTCATCTGATATAATCACCCCTAGGACTCAGTCCTGCTAGGTAGCCACCAGCTGCTCCCCTCCCATTGAGTACAATTTTCCTGGGTTACGCTTTGCCAGGTGCATGACCTTGCATTTTTTGGCATTGAATTTCAATTGCTAGGTCTTGGACCACTCCTCCAGTTTCAGAGATCAGCGTCCATGCTTTGCTGTTCCTCTGTTGTGTCTACCCTGTTGCAGATTTTTGTGTCATCTGCAAGCAGGCACACCTTTCCCTCCAGTTCATCCACAATGTCGCTGATGAATATGTTGAAGGAGATCAGCCCCTGAACTGAGTCCTGTGGGACCCTACAAGTCACCCTCCCCTACATAGACAGAGTGCCATTTACTAATACTCTCTGAGTTCTCCCATGTCGCCAGTTTCTGACCCAGTTTGTAACCTCGGGCCCAATTCCTATGTTCTCCAATTTTCTGACTAGTCTCCTGTGCGGAACAGTCAAAAGCTTTGCTGAAGTCCAGGTAAACCACATCCACTGCCCCACCCTGATCCACTGTTTTGGTAATCCTATTGAAAAAATCAACCAGGTGTGTCTGGCAGGACCTCCCTGCCATGAAACCATGTTGATTTTTGTTGAGCTGACCAGTTTGCTCCAAAAAAATTATGATTCTTTCCTTCAGCAAGGACTCCATCAGTTTTCCCACAACTGATGTTAGACTAACGAGATGGTAGTTACCTGGCTGTTCCTTGCTTCCACTCTTGTGGAGTGGTACTATTGTTGCATGCTTCCTATCCTCCTGCACCTCTCCACTCCTTAATGATTTGCAGAAGAGCACTGCTAAGGGGGATGCCAGTTCCCTCCCTAGTTCTTTCAATATTCTTGAGTGTATCCCATCTGGCCCCATAGCTTTATCTACCTTTAACTTGTCTATTTCCTCCAGGACCCTTTCCTCTGTGAAGGGACCCCTGTCTATTCCTTCAGTTGGACACTTCTTTATGCCTATTGTTGGTCCATTACCGTCTGCTTCCTGTGTGAAGACTAAGCAAAAGTACTCACTGAGCGCCTCCACCTTCTCCCAGTCTTGCTCTGTGGTTTGACCATCTTTCTTTGTGTTTCTGACAATGTACACTTTGGTCTTCCTTTCTTCAAGTACAGTATGTACCTGTAGTAGGTTTTGTTACCCTGTTTTTACTTCCTGAGCTATCCTAACCTCTCTTTGAACCTTTGCATTTCTTATCACTTTCCCGGTCTCTTTTAGTTTCTGTTTATATTCTGTTTTGTCTACCTTGTTCCCTGACTCCTTAAACTTTCTGAAGGCTATGCACTTTTCTCTCATCATGGTTGCCACCTCCTTGGAAAACCATAGTGGGTTTTCCTCCTTTTTTTCTTAATAACCAGATGGGCACACTGTGATGTGACCATGGTTAGTGCATCCTTCAACCTTGTCCAATATTCATCAACACTCCCTTCTGTCAAGTTACTAAGGTTGTCTCTTAGGCAGGCCTTCATGTTTGTGAAGTCTGCCCTCTTGAAGTCAAGGACCTTCAGTCTGGAGTGTGTGGAGACTACAGTTCTTTTTACCTTGAACCATGCCATGTTATGATCACTGTTGCCCAGTTTGTTCCCTCCCTTGACACCCATAACCCTGTCACTATTTGTGAATATCAAATCTAGAACTGCTTTACCCTTTATGGCTGATGTCACTAGTTGACTTAGGCCTGCTTCCTGTAGTGAGACTAGGAATTCCCTGCTCTTCTGTGATGCTGCTGTGTGGGTATTCCAATCTATGTCTGGCAGATTGAAATCCCCCACCAACACCATGTCTTCTTTGCCTAACATCTGGAGGATGATTTCCAGAATTTCCTTATCCTTGGCTTCCTCCTAATTTGGTGGTTGGTAAATTATTCCTACCTGAATGGGTTTCCAGCTTCCGGCCCTATTATGATCCATAGATCCTCTGTTTCCTCTAGTGCCTGCTGCATTCCTGTAGCATTGATGGTATCCTTCACATAAATAACTACCCCCCTTTTTCCCAGTCCTATCTCTCCTAAACAAGTTGTACCCCGGATAGTCACCACCAACCATGATTATTTGTGAACCATGTTTGGTCATGGCCATCCAGTCCAGTCTAGTCCTGCCTCAGCTATTGTGGCAGTGAGGTCAGTCATCTTGTTAGCCAGACTGCGTGCATTGAGGCATAGCGCTGACCACTCATGCTGTGTCACTTTGTTTGTCCTGCCTCCCTTGATCTTATTGTTCATCCCTTTGTAGTTTTCCCTGTTTATGGTTCCTCCCTTTCCATTGTGATGGTCAATGCAAGAGCCAGAAAGGGTTTCATGTTCCCGGCTATCTGCTTTTGGTATCCTGGAGTGTGTAGATTTGGTGCTAACTACAGGGGGAGAGACAGCAGGCTCTGTGTGTGCTTCTCCTCTAGCTACCGTCATCTCCCCTCCAGCTAGTTTAAATATCCTACTTAGATGTAAGATTTCTGGCCAGTGCTCTGACTCCCTCTTTAGTAAGGTGGAGGCCATTGAATTTGAAGAACTCCCTTTCCCAGAAGTTGACCCAGTTTCCGATGAAGCAGTGCACCTTTGGGTGGCACCAGTCCTTGAGCCATGCCTTCAACTCACTTATCACATTCTCTCTGATTGTTTGCCTGTTCTTCCCCTTTTCCCAAACAGGAAGAATCTCATAGAATTCAATGCTGGACAAAAATGAAACCAATTTCTTGCTGAGCTGCGCAATGTGCTCCTTAACCTCCTTGATCAACTGGCTAGCAAGGTCATTGGTCCCTAGGTGGAACAGGATGTTTGAGCCCTCTTATTCCTTTTTAACTATGTTGACTATTCGGTCAGTGTCCCACCAAGTGAACGCTCCTGGGAGACATCTGACCTGCAAATCAGAACCTTTGTTACTCTTTTCTGCTGAAAAAAGAATCTGTTCATTAAGGTCTACCACTTAGAAGCACAACTATAGACTGGAGGAGAGAAGATCTCTTTCCCAGTCGGAGAAGATCAGTGACGCTCAGCAGACAGAAAAGCTAAGGGCTGTATCACACTTGGTGTATGCCTCCCAGGGTTGCCCTTTTTGTCTGAGCTGTTGCTTCTGGTTGTTTCTGTCTGAGAGCTTTATATTAGCAGACAACTATTGCAGTGGTGGGTACAGCAGACAGTAAGGCTAGGGGCTGGATCACTCTTGGGGTATGCGTCCTAGTGGTGCCCTTTGTGTCCGAGCTGTTACTTCTAGGTGAGAGCTTTCTATTAGTCGACCACTATTTCAGTAGTGGTACAGCAGTACAAATGCTAATTTATATACAGCAGTTAGGAATTCTAGGTAAGTGTTCCAACTGCTTCTTATGCTGAGACAGCAGCCACTGGTTGGGTCTGAGTACAGTGATCAAGGAGAGAAGTTGCCTCAGTGGAGATAGGAGCCAGGACTGTGCACTCCAAGGAGGATTCAGCCAGGTAGAACTACTGTCAAGGAATCCCTACTTCTGCACCTGTCGAAGTCTGCCTTCCCACCGTGACTGGTCTCTCTCTCCCAGTCGGTGAAGATCAGTGAAGTTCAGCAGACAGTAAGATTAGGGGCTGGACCACACTTCTCGTATGCCTGCTAGGGTTGCCCTTTGTGTCTGAGCTGTTGCTTCTTTAGTTAGGAAAACCACTTGTAATCTCATAAAACCTGATGACGTAATCATCCCTCACTCAACCTCCAACCCAGTACTCCTGATTGTCCCATGGAGCACAAATTATCTCACTCCAATGCTTCTAGAACCTAACTACGAATACCCAGTCCCACTACCTATCCTTAATATGCTTCTTCTAACTATCAAACCTGCTAAATGCTACTCTATCCATAACAACAACACCATGTCTTTAAAGCACCTTAGGCTACAGGTAACACGTCCCATCTGGCAGCTACTGCTCCTCTCAGGAAACATACACCCAAACCCTGGTCCTGTCTGTAGAGGCATTAACCACAATGTGAAATATTGCTCCCTAACTATTGCATCCATCAACATCTGCAGATTGCTTGCTAAATTAGACCTACTGCAAGCCTGGACTAACCAGCACAAGCCAGATGCCCTATCTGTGGTTGAGACCTGGCTCACCCCTAGAATTGCTGACATTGAAATCCAGCTCAGTAGATATACACCATTCAGACTGGATCATACTAAGAAAAGAGGAGGGGGATGTGCAATCTATATTAAGGACCATTTACAAGGTCATGTCCTCCCTCCCATTAACTCAGGAAATAATGTACAAATCCTACCACTTAAGGTTATACGTGGGACTCATGGCAAAGGTATAACTGTCATCTCCATCTATATTCATCCCAAAAATCAGGCTGAAGGATTCAGAATTCTCCAGGAGCACTTATCAGACTGTCACCAGCAGTCAGAAATGCTAGTGATGGGTGATTTCAATATAAACTGGGAGTACAGCAGAACTGCTCCTTACAGAGATGCCATTGCAGCTATAGGCTACAAACAGCTTGTAGCCTCTTCCACATGTACCAACTACCACACCAAAACCAGCATCTTACTGGAATGGGTACTAATGAACTACCCAAAATACATCTCCTACACACAAGTCCTCCCTGATGTAATAAGCGATCATTCCTCCATCCTCTGTGCTTGGTCCAGCAAGCCTGCCAAACTCCCCTCAAAGGCTATCACCTCACATATTCTTAGGAGGGGGGGCAACTGGGGGCACTAAAAGACCATCTCAGACAGCTAAATTGGTTGACCATTTACTCAGCAGAAGCTGTCAATGCTGCTCTGGATCTGTTCATTAAGATGTACAACTCTGCCTGTGGTATCTTTGCCCCAATTACCAAAAGAAAGGTTGATGGGTGGCATAAATCCCAGATTGCTCCATCCCTCATTGCCTAACTCCACGCTTGGGTTAATCTCTGGCATAAGGCAAAAAGTACAGGATCCTCAAGTGATACCCAAAACTATAAAACGTCTTGAAACCAATGCACCGAGGCCATTTGCCAGGTGAAAAGGGAATACTTCGGGGCCAAGCTTGACAACTCTTAGGGCAACAGCTGCAAATTCTGGGCAAATATCAAAGCCTTCACAGGGACTTCTTATAAATCACCATGTACTCTAATTAACACAAATGGTGAACTATCCCAGGACCTAAAGGCTATTGTGGATATGTTTAACAAGGCCTTCTGTGATCTTAGTGGAGTCCTTCCCTAAGACTTTCTTAGCTAGAGATGCAGTGAATTTAAAATTCACTGGTGAAGTGCACACAAAGTGGGCACTTAGCATTGCCAATCCGCTATGCAGAGCAGGCAATGCAAAGTGCTGATTTTGCCTTGTCATTACCACTTCACGTTGGCATAATGAGAACGTGAAGTAAGGTAAAGTCATTGTTTTTAATGGACTTTGCATTTCTCATTATGATTCTAAGTGATTCACTTGGTGTTTCAGACTTGGCAGCCCCCCTACAGATCACATGGCTTACAGTACTGTAAGTCACATGCTCTCTAGCCAGGCAGGAAGGAAGTGAGTCACACAGACAGTTTCACTTTCTCCTGTGCAGACTGAGAGAGAAGAGTGTGTGTGTACCAGAGAGAGGAGTGTTTTTTTGATTGCAGAGAGAGAGTTAACATTTAATACTTAAATCAACAGCTTTTTTAAAAGCTACTTTTTTTTTGGTTTTTCTGTACTGTTTACTTAATTTGTTCTTTCTGTAAATTTTATTTCTCTTACCTACTTAGTTGTGTGTCTGTGTGTGTGTGTTGTGCTTGTGTCATGAGATGGAGCAGGGCGAGGGAATGTCTGGGGCAGGAGCAGCTCTTAGAGAGCATGGTAGTATGCATCATCATACTGTGCACATGCGTGGGGGGCATGGGCACCCATTTGTGTTGGACCGCTCTAAACTTCTGAGTGTCCAACTCACGGAAGCAGGACCAGCACCACCTCCTGACTCTGAGGCAGTTCAACAACCACCACCACCACCACCAAGTCCTTTGGAGCAGGATGTGCCTGTTCCCCCAGGCCCAGGTGTGGATCCCACCATCAGAACTGTTGAGCAGCATGAGTAGCATACTGTCAGTTCATCTGGCCCTCCCCTGCCTCTGCCTGGTCCGCCCCTCACCTCCATTTTTTGGCAGTTTTTTTGACTGTGTCGGGGGGACAGCAGTGTGGTTAAGTGTCGCCTATGTGCAGTGGATGTGCACCGTGGCCCCCGTGGGAGTCACCTGGGGACTGGGGGCCAGCGCACCCATATGATTAATCACCACCAGTTGGAGTGGCAGGCTGCCATAGAACGGACCATGTCTGCACCTTCTGGCCATTCCGTGGCAGATGGTGCCGCTGTGCATAGTGGGCACAGCATCGCTAAGAAGAGGAGAGTCACAGCAGCACCTGTTGCTCCAACAGCACCCCCACCACCACCACCACCACCAGCAGGTCAGCCTGTTGAAAGAGTGGATGCCAGAGAAGTGCATGTAACACTGTCTGACTTGGCAGTTATCTGGAGTGCTGTTGAGGAGAACAATGAGAGGATGAGTGCTGTGGAGCAGCGGCTGGGTGACATAGAGGGACATCAGCTTCAAATTATGTCCATGCTGGAACTACTGCTGGATCACCATAGGATCCCACATTAGTTTTGTTTCCTCACACCATGTCCCCCCCCCAACTTTCCTTGCTGTGCCATAAAATGTATTCCTCCAAGATCCCTGACCCTTGTATGTAATTATGCCCTTTTTTTGTTGTCTTCAGTATGCATTACACTTTGTATTCTGGGGCCCCTTCCCTCTGTTAAGTGTCTGTATGTTTTATGTATGTGCGCTGTCTTGGTGCCTCATTTTTCTGCATCCGAAAAAGGCATCTGTCTTGTGTCCAGAAAATTGACAAGTGGTAACACAGTGAAATGAGAGTGTTTCAGCACATACAAAGTCCCCCAGAATTTATGGCACAGTCAGTCATGCACACAACAGTGGCACAGAGTGCCCAGATTTTTTCTGCAGTCCCAGAATGCATCCTCCATGTGTCCAGAAAATTGGCAAGTGGTAACACAGTGAAATGAGAGTGTTTCAGCACATACAAATTCCCCCAGAATTTATGGCACACTCAGTCATGCACACAACAGTGGCACAGAGTCCCCAGATATTTTCTGCAGTCCCAGAATGCATCCTCCATGTGTCCAGAAAATTGACAAGTGGTAACACAGTGAAATGAGAGTGTTTCAGCACATACAAAGTCCCCCAGAATTTATGGTGGTCAGTCATGCGCACAACAGTGGCACAGAGTCCCCAGATTTTTTCTGCAGACCCAGAATGCATCCTCCTTGTGTCAGGAAGTGAAAAGTGATCATCTCAACTGGATTGAAAGGTGCCCTTTGGATGTACAGTAATAGTAGCCTTGGTTAGTAGATATATATATATATATATATATATGGTTGTGTATTTTGTAGGTGATGATGAGGGGGGTTGAACTTGACATGGACATGTATTCATGCTATTGTTCTGCATCACACACAGGTGACTCAGTCTCGAACTGTTGCTGTGCACCATCCAGTGCTCAATGAGAATTTTTTGCACTTAAATGGAACTGGATAATTCACAAGTACATGAAGGTAAGTATTTCTTTTTTTGGGGGGGGGGGGAATCATATTTGCAGTTTTGTCTGTAATGGTTGTTATTTTTTTATTTCTTCACAGATTTCATCATCATTCTTCTGAAGTCTGGTTCTTAATGATGGTCATGGTCATGGAATGAAACAACTTCTGCATGTTGCATGTGTGCTCAAGCTTGGGTCGGGGAAGGGTGTGCCTGATCATGTTGATGAACTTTTTTGGATCAGTCCTGGTGGTGGTGGTCTGGGGTGGGCAGACAGACTCATGGTGGCAGCAGACTTGGATAACATCAGTCCCGGTGGTGGTGGTGGTCCATGGGGGGCAGACAGACTCATGGTGGCAGCAGACTTGGATAACATCAGTCCCGGTGGTGGTGGTCTGGAGTGGGGGGGCACACCGCCTTTTAAATACTGCACTTAAAACCTTCCAACATTAACCACATCATCATCCTCATAAAGAAAACTGCCCTCACAGTCATTGATGTCTGAAGTCTGACCACTTGGAAATTCTTTCTCCATTGTGTCATCATCTACATCAGTGGTGGGCCGTTTCAGGCAGTCACTGCCAGTGCCACCAGGATGCTCCATTTCACATCAGCAAGACCACCATGACTAGGCGGGTATGAATACCGAGGGTTGCAGTCTGTGCTGGTATGTGCCTCTCATTCATTTTAATGAATGTTAGCAAATAACATTTGCAGAAGACAGGTTTGTCCAGCGATCCTCGACTATTGCAACTGCTGAGCTGAATACCCTCTCAACACTTACACTGGAGGGTGGGCATGTGAGGTACTTCAGTGCCACTGCAGTCAGCTCTGGCCAGTCACTGACCTTTCCACTCGAGTACAAAAGAGGATCTTCACTTATTGTCAGATGCCTGTTTTCAGACAAATATGACTCAACCATTCTCTGTGCTGCACTAAGTCCGATTGTTGATGCATCAGCCTGTTTCCTGGAATCATTGATGTCACAAATACTCACTTGGGACAAAGCCTCCCAAAGCGGGTTGACACTTTGGATGACAGACCACCAGGACAGCCCCATTACCCTTGCATGATATGCTTGCTGGTCCTCCAGCTACACCTTCAGCTGGATTATGCTGCTCAGGTTTGCAAACCTTGGCACATGACTTCTGTGACCCATGAACCAAGCAAACCGGTTGACCACTGATATTTTTTACCTGTTCAGGCCCTCCCACCAGTACTGATGCAATTCCATGTTTGTATCATGGGTCCAGCATTGTTGCCATGGCAAAGTTGTCACTATCTTGAATGCTTACAATGTGACGATTCTGGTCAAATACTGTCAGCATGTGTTGCAGCAACATACTGCTATCACCATCTCTGGCAACATCAAGGCTATGCTGTACATTCACCAATGTCTGCCTCAGCACCTGTAGCAGTGTAATTGATTGGCTAATGGAAGCAGACTCGCCACTCACTGCCTGTGTGGCATGTTCAAAAGGTGGCAAAATTGTTATTACAGAGTCCATGAGGAGCCACTGTTCAGTCGTCATAGACATGGAGGCCCCAGAACAGCTAGTGTGCATAACAAGATATTCTGTGATGGCTTTTTATTGTTCATACAACCTCTCTGCCATGTATAATGTGGAGTTCTATCGGGTGACAACTTCCAGCTTCAAGCGGTGCTGAGGCAGGCTGTTTTGTATCTGCAACTGCCACAGTTGGTCATAGGCCTTTCCAGATCTTGAAAAGTGTGAGTAGATACATTGTGCAATGGTCAGCATTTTCTTTATGTCAGGGTACTGCAGAAACTCCTGAACCACAAGATTTAAACAGTGGGCCATGCATGGAACACGAAAAAAAACACCATTCATGATGCATTTCACCACATTTGACCCATTGTCACTTGCTATGAACCCAGCTCTCAGGGACAGAGGGTTTAGCCATCTGTCAATTTCAGTAAGTACCATGTCCAACATGTTCTCACCAGTGTGTGAACAGGTCACACTGTGCATAGCAATTGCTGCATGCTGGTGAATTCCAGGAAGATTGCTACCGTGACAATCCACCTTCCTGCACTGATTATTCACACTACCAGCATCATAAACAACACCCGGCACCTGCGCCCAGTGTGCAGTTATACACAGATATGAACTCCCCGCTGTTTTGCCACTTGTCCATATATCCATACTTAAATGGATGAATGGAGAGGAGTAATGTTGAAGGGTATGTCTTACTGAGTCTGAGACAGTGCAGAACAACTCAGGAACAGCACGGGTAGAAAAGTATGTCCTGGATAGGACTTTCCATTTTGGACAGGCATGGGCAGCAAACCACTGGCACCCAGAATTCTCCACAAAGGAGAAGGGCAAAAGATCGATTGCCAGCATTTTCACTACAGCAGCATTAAGTTCACATGACACTGTATGATTGGGGGGGTACTTTAGCTTATGTGCAAAAACACTCTGTATCGTGGGCTGACTTAAACATTTTAATTAGTGTGTGCTGGTCACAAATGGTTGTGCTCTGTGATGAATGGCATTGGCAGGGGGTGGAGTGTGGACATTTGATGAAGACGGTTGCACAGGTGATGATGACAAACCCAGAAATGATGTTATTTTTCTGGATTTGCCAACCGGGGTTGATGTACCACTTGCACTAGACATACTGCATTCACCACCACCACCACCACAAAAACTGCTACTCTCACCAGTACTGGACAACATTTCAAAGTCATTATGGTCCTCCACTTCATCACCATCATGCCTGTAGTAATCCTCTGCTCTTATTGCCGCACTACTGCACACGTTTAATTTCCTACTGGACTTAACAGTCATGGAAGGGTTTAACATTCTGGCTATGGTTGCCACCGGTGATACAGGTGAATGCCCAAGTTTGGCATTAGCTGCCAGCTTGTGCTGGGTACACAGAGCCAAGTGACTGTTCTTAAGATGCGTATGCTGTCCTCCTGTCCCAAGATGGCTCCCCTTTTTACCTCGACTCACACACATATGGCAAACCTGGCAGATTACAACTGAATCATCATTTGTATCTTGAACAAAAAAATCCCAAACAAGGGACTGTGATGCTCTGCTTTTAACATGTCTATGATGATGTGGCTTATTTAAGTCTGTTATTTTAAGCACTGAAGTGGGGGGGGGGCATGTGATGTTTCTGGCACTGTACACCTGGACTGCAACTGACCACCACGACTACTTATCATATTGAGTACTGGGTCATCACCATCATCATCATCCACTAAAACCGGTACATCACAAGTTTTTACGGGGGATTCCTGCAAACAGATTCAGAAATTTCAGACACAGACACTTTTAATTTCTTTTTCTCCGGTTCCCAACTGGGGTCAATTAAATCATCAGCATATTCTTCAATGTCACTGTCACACACATCCACGTCTTCTGCTTGGATGCTAACATGTGGACTGCATGTTGCAACAACAGCAACATCATCACATCAGCATCATCACATTCATCATCAGCATCTATACCACCATCGCGTAATATTTTTTCACCACACTGTGAATCACTGTTGCATGGAAAATGAGTGACGTTAAGTGCCACGGTGGATGGAATATCACATTGTATGCTATCGTTGACATGATCATCAGAATCAGGTTCAGTTAATGGGATATTACTGAGAAGTATGACATCATGTATGCTGTCACTCACTCGCACTGCTTCACACTCAATACGTTTGGATACGGTACACTGGTCGAAATTAGAACTTGATGCAACAATGCTAATACTACCTCCACCACCACTAACACCAGTAACACTAACACCACCGGCTGGGAAAACATCATCTCCTCCAACTATCAGTGAAGCTACTGATTGGGCTGTAAAAAACATTGCAGGAGAAATACCTTTCCTCACATCACCAATACACTTCTCCGTCGGCGTACTACTATCACGCCCACAGACCCTCTTACTGCCAACATTGCCATGGCCAGAAACAGCTTTACTTGCACGTCTCTTTGCAGGCATGTTGGGGGATCAACCACAATATTATTACCAAATTCAGATTTTGATACGTTCACTTCTGACTGGAGGGTCGCTACTCGCTACTATTGCTAGCTGGATGTGAAGCAAAATAAACAACTGTGGCTTCAGCAACAGATAAGGGGACTACTGTGTTGTGACACTGTCATGGAATTAAAACAACTTCAGTAACCAGTGGTGCTGATGGGGCCACAAAAACAATCCAGTCTGGTAAAAAATATCTTTTCAGTGTGGGGGGACACTGAATACAGACAGTGTTGATTTTTACTGCACTACAAGCAGCAACACTAAGAACAGAGAACACGATTGCAGTACAAAATCAGGCAGCTACAGTGGATAGCAGGTTCACACTGCTGCACTTAGTTACACTTACACTGATCTGTGTCACAAATTTTAAAAGGTGTATTATATTTGATGCATGCAACACTGCACACACAACACAGAACACTTTGTGTACAATGCTGAACGAGGAATACGATGCAAATGCAAAAGTTCAGTGTACTCAGTGCCACGTAATGTAAATTTGGAATTTAAATAACCTGACCGTATGAAATGTTGCACCACATTCACACAACAAGCAGCAAGAAAATTTGTACTATCACTGACAGTTTTACTATGTGTACAGTAACACAGTCAGCTATATAACAAAAATATTGCCAAAACACAAAGAAATCACTATTTCTCCAACTTAAATCTACCTACACACAGATACGCCCCTCCTCCACACAGCACACTTCACTGTCTTTCACTGCACACACTCAATGTTGTAAATTTACATTCAAAATCCACACACAAACAGAAATGCTTGATGATGTGAGCACAGGATGGTTTCCTACAATCGATGAATTACAGTTGGATCCCCCCAAAAAAAGCAAAAATGCTTTTTGAACAGCTTTTAAAAGATTCCTACAGACAGCTATCAGAGCACACTGTCTCCTACTCCTTCCTACTCATACTACCTCGAACAGAGGCTGTGCAGATCAATATAGAACCCATGTGACCTGAACTCCCATGAATCACTGCAAAATCCTCCTTCGGAGCTCAAAAACAAGGAGAAGTGAGGTGAAGTGAACTGCCACCAATGTACTTCGCCTTAAAATTTGAAAGAGAAGTGACCAGTGGAGGCTGAGTAACGCGAAGTAGCTGTTTTCAATGCACTTCACGTTCCTCATTATAACGCAAAGTACTACACTTCACTTTGCGGAGCACTCTGCGAATCCACCTTTGCTCCGCGAATCAGTTTGCGGAGTGAATTGAGCCCACTTCGCCCACCACTAATCTTAGCCCACCCAGCCCTGTTCAGCATACATCATCAGACCCTCCTGCCTCAGCATCACCCTTCCTTTCTACCTTCATATAATTTCTAAAGCTGAAGCAAGAAAATACCTGCTAAAAGTGATTGGTAAAACAAGCCACAGTGGGGATGGCCTTGACCTGAGGTTTATATTCATCACCATAGACGAAATAGTGGCATTCCTCACAAAATTAATTAATCTTTCCTTAACAACTGGCTGATTTCCCAAACTCTGGAAATCTGCAGTGGTCACCCCAGTCTTCAAAAATGGTGACAAGACACTCCACTCAAATTGCTGGCCAATCTCCATACTTCCATCAATCTCCAAGGCATTAGAAAGAATAGTTTATGATCAGATAGTCAATCACGTAAATAAATATCAACTCCAATGTATGGAGCAGCACAGATTTAGGAAATGGCACAGCACCATGACCGCACTGGTGGAAAACCACAGGGTTCATCCATGACTCCCTGGATTGAGGTCACTTAGTGGGGGCTACCTTTATTGACCTCACTAAGGCCTTTGATATGTTGAAACATGAACTCCTGTTGACCCAATCAGGCACTGCCACTGTATCCGAGACATCAATGGGTTGGTTCAGAAGCTACTTTCTGATCGAGTCCAACAAGTGAAAATAGGCACCATCATTTCCTCTACAGTAAATGTGACTACAGGGCTACCACAGGGTTCCATCCTTGGCCTGCTGTTGTTCAGTCTCTTCCTAAATTGCCTCCCTCAAGTTTGCCAAGACCACATTCTCCTGTATGCGGACGATGCTGTAATTTTCTCCAGCCATCCAGACATTAGAGCTCTTGAGCAAAGCATCCAAAATAACTTCACACTAGTTGAGGACTGGTTCATAAGCTCACTTTTACTGCTCAATTATAAGAAAATGAAAACTATGTTGTTCGCCTCTACACACAGCAGATACAAAGCATCCAAACTTGCCATCTGCAACAAACAAGGCAATATCCTAGACATGGTTAATAACTTCAAGTACCTAGAGGTCATGCTGGACAGTGCCCTTTCGTACCCTGTCCACATTGACCAAGCCACTAAATCAGCAAGCAGAAAGTTAGGGCAACTGTACAGGCATAGGCACTGCCTTACAGAAGATGCACTAAGACTTGCCTTAATAAGCTCAGTTTTCTCTGTGGTTGACTATGGTCTTTATATACAGTGTAGCCTCAACTACAGCACTAAAGAAAATTGCCATTACTCTCAAGAAAGCTTGTAGGCTATTCCTGGGTGCTCCTCACCTTACCCATACATGTGACCTATACTCCCATATGGGTTGGCATGACCTGGATAACAGACTTAGTTACCAGCTCAGTCTTCTGGCTAAAAAGGCTACCCTTGGCATGACTCCCCCCCCCGGGGTCCAGAACATGATTACACCTTCTGCACTATCTCGTCCAACACGAGAAACACTCACTAACTACTTCAAGGTGCCATTCTGCCACACCTCCTTAGGCCAAAGGTGTTTGTATATCGAGCCCCTCACCTGCTAAACTCCCTTCCAAGATGGCTAATTGCTGAATCCAGAATCGGGCCTTTTGAGTCAATGCTCTGCACCCACCTTACTAGCCGCATGAGGTGCACCTGCCCTTTATAACTCCAGTTTTCAGTTTTTCATCAAGGGCCTGACCGTTCATCCCCCTGCACTTCTTACCTACCTAAAGTATTCTCCCCCTGCACTTATCTCTGTCCAATAAGATGCTGTTACCTTCCCCAGATGCTTACCTACTACTTTGTCCTACCCCTTTTCTCTCTTACCCATCCTCACCTTGTCTACCATCATCCTCTCTTCTCATTAATCCCCCGCTCCACCATAATCCTCCCTCTCCTCCATTATCCCCCTCTCTTCCTTATCCCCCCTCTCCTCCATACTCCTATCCCTATCTCCACTCCCTTGCACCTGCTCAATCTCCCCCTACTCTGGTCCTAAACTTTCCTCTCCCCATACTACCCCTCAACTACCTCACCTTGACAATGGGCCTTGGTTCTACCTGGTCGCCACTCCCCTCACCCCATTGCCTATTACCTTCCACTGGAGGTCCCTCTGCCTCCTGTGTAGTGAAACAATCTTCCTTGATTTTCTGTACAACTATTTAAATCTTAAAGCCATATCTGAATCTCATTATCACGCTTGAACCAACTATGTAACTTGTTGTGTAACTATGATGGTAATCTGTATGTACCAAGTGTTTGCCTGAATCCCATATTCATGTTTGTACCACCAATGAAACTTGATTTGTAACCCTTGTATGACCTGTATGTACCTATTGATTGTTTACTGTTTGACGTGGAACCTTCACAAATTAGCTCCCAGCTCAAAGGTCTGTAATACAAAACTTGAATAAATAAAATAAAAATAAATACATAAATAATGTTGATGGCACTTCAAAAATATTCATAACAGTAACAAACAAACACAAAATGCACAAATAATAAACATTTCACAATTTTGTCATACAAGCATATAACATAGTTCATACCATAGAATTCAGTCATAGGTATTAATTATTTTTTTCAGGTGCTGTCCCCATACCCCAAACCCTGCTGAAAGTAGAGAATCTGGGAGTTAACCTCAAGCTGAGACCTTCATGCTCTGAAAAAAATAAAACAAACATTGCATTTGTCATCTCTGAATAATTGCTTATAGTGTAACAGGGCTTTAAAGAACCCCTGATGTTGCTGGGACAAGTCTGAAAGTATAATATGTAGACATAATTTAGCTTATGTTACCCTATGTTGTAATTGTTGCCTTTATTTTATTACTAAGGACATTTGCATAGAAACAGGATCTCTTCCTTGTTTGCTCTGTCTGCTTGTTTACTTCTGCAATCACAGTTTTGTTTATGACATCCATTGCTGTGGAGATAATTATGATGTCATAAACAGGGCATTATAACATCATGTGTGGACAAGCAGCCAAAGCTAATATAGTTCAAGGGGAAGTAATTGTGTTTTTTATGCAACTCCGCTCAGCAATAATGATAAAGAGGAAAGAATTGAAAAAATGCAATTCTGACTGAATTGTACAGAGGAAAAAAGCACAGAACTGTAAAACATTTGGTTGCAGGTTCAGCCCCCCTCAAGGCCACAAATGATATTGACTAAGAAAATCTGAACATATGAACATATGAAAATGCCAGGAGAAACAAGTCATTTTGGTCTATCTAGTCTGCTCGAGTGTGCAGCTGTCACCTGCCCCCTCTGCTTTCCATATAGAGTCTTCCTCCTTCCCCCTCTCATTTCCCCATTCATCTTCCACCTGTTATGACTCGCTCATTCACTCTGTCCCAACACCTTTTATAGCTGTCCACTGTTTTTGATGATACTGTACTACCTCCTCTGGCATTTCATTCCACTTGGACACCACTGTTTTGGTGAAAGCGTGCCTTCTCATTTCCCTTTTGAATCTTCCTCCCACTAATTTAAGACTGTGCCCCCAGTGGATCCATTCCCCTGAGATTGAAAATATCTTCCATACTAACCTTGTTTATATGTTTAAGGTACTTGAAGGTTTTGATCATGCCCCCCCCCCAACTAATATCCTCCAGGGAATACATGTTGAACATCTGAAGCCTCTCTTCATAGTCTTTGTCCTGTTGGCCCCGAATCATCTCAGTTGCCCTTCATTGCACCCCTTCCAGTAAATTGATGTCCTTTTTCAGATATGGGTACCAGAACTGCACACAGTACTCCAAATGTGGTCTGACCAAGGATCTGTACAATGGCAGAATGACCCACCCTTTCCTGGGGGTAATTCCCTTGGTGATGCATTCCAGAATCTAGGTGTCTTTGTCTGCTGCTTTATGGCATTGCACAGAGTGCTTCTGGTCCGTTGCGATGATTACCCCATGGCATACCTGTCAAAATTCCCATTTTTTTTTATTTACCAAATTTAGACTCCCTGTCCCGAAGTCCTGACTTGCTTGACTCTTTTCCAGATTGTTAGAATGCCAGAGTAAGCCTAGTAGACCTGTTTAACCCTTAGGCTATTGACAGAATTAGAAAGTATAGGAATTCTGGACTGATATACTGTATTAGTCAATGGAACAGGAAGGGTGAAATTGATCCATGCAGTAAAGCAGGTTGTAGGAGACAAACATCCCCTAGCATTCCACAGGCTCATCTGTTTATCTGTTTCTGTAATGAGACTCTGCTGAGAAAGAGAGAGAGAGAGAGAGAAAGAGAGACACACACACCCACACACACACACACACACACACACACATACACACACTGCATTCCAATGCAATATATTTCTGTTCAGTTAAAACTGGAAATTAATAACACTGGATACTTAAAAGCCTGGAAATTATCTTAACACCGGATCCTAAAAAAATATTTCTTTAGCAGGGCCCATGTTCCACTTTAGTTTCAAGTAAGTAAATGATGAGAAATGACAATAAAAACATGGAAAACATTTGCCTGTGTTTTTCATTGTGTTATTTGTGAGTATGCAACTGAATCTGAGATTTAAAAAACATAATGTAAAGGTAATTTACATATGTACAGTGTACTACATTAAGTGATGTACTGTACATGTCATGTGATGTCGTGGTGCCACACTCTTTAAAATATGGTGTCCCTGATTTGGTCATTTATTCCTGAAGTTTGGGGGCAGTGTCTCTGATTTTGGTCCTAGCAGGTTGATAGGTATGCCCCTAAGTTCCTCGTTAGAACTAGACACCTGTACCACTCCCAGCCAGTAACTGGTACCTGGGTTCTTAGGTCCCAGTTGCATGACCTTGCACTTCTTGGTATTGAACCCAAGCTGCCAGATACCTGACCACTTTTTGAGCCTAATGAGGTCCTCCCTGAGCTCCTGTCTCCCATCCTCTGTGTCCATTCTCCCACAGAGTTTGGTGTTATCTGCGAATAGGCAGATTTTACCTTTGATCACATCCACTATGTCACTAATAAAGTTACTAAACAACACTGTGCCAAGCACTGAGCCCTGTGGGACCCCATTGGTTACAGACCTAGTACTCAAGAGTTCCATCCCTACTAACATGCTTTGGTTTCTATCTTATAGCCAGCTCTTGACTCACCCCACCAGCTTCACCCTAATTCCCAGCTCCTGCAGCTTACTGAGCAGTCTCCTGTGAGGTATAGGGTTGAAGGCCTTGACAAAGTCCAGATACGTGACCTCAACCACCTGGCCCTTAGAAACATAGAAACATAGAATTTGACAGCAGATAAGGACCGCTTGGCCCACCCAGTCTGCCCATTTACCTACCTAATGGATAAGCTGCAGATCCTAGTTAACCAGCAGCTTACTTCTTCCTACCCCACCCCCTAGAATTGCCTTATGACTGTCCCATGCATGCTTGAAATCCACCACTGTTTTTGACTCCACAATCTCCTCCGGAAGGCTGTTCCATGCATCCACAACTCTCTCTGTGAAAAAATACTTTTTTAAATTATCTCTGAGCCACCCCCCCATCTTCAAATTGTGCACCCTTGTTCTTGCACACCTCTTTTTTTGAAAGATGTTACCCTCTTGGACTTTGTTGATTCCCTTGAGGTACTTGAAAGTTTCTATCATGTCCCCCCTCTCCCTCCTTTCTTCAAGGCTATACATGTTAAGCTCCTTTAGTCTCTCTTCATATGTCTTCCGGTGCAGACCCTGCACCATTTCAGTTGCCCTCCTCTGGACAGCTTCCATCCTGTCTAAGTCTTTGCGGAGATTGGGTCTCCAGAACTGCATGCAGTACTCCAGATGGGGTCTCACCAGCTGTCTGTACAGAGGGATAATAACTTCCTGTTTTCTACTGGTGCTGCCTCTCCCTATGCATCCCAGTATCCCCCCAGCCCTCCTTGCTGCCCTCTCACTTTGCTTGCCCACCTTTAGGTCATCTGATATGACTACCCCTAAGTGCCTTTCCATTTTTGTTGTTGCTAGTATCTCACCCCCCCATTGTGTACTTTTCCCCTGGGATTTTGTTTCCCAGGTGCATTACCTTGCACTTCTTAGCATTGAATCTAAGCTGCCATACATTTGACCATTCCTCTAACCTTGCCAAGTCCCTTCTCATCCTTTCCACCCCATCAACTCTGTTGTGGATGTTTGTGTCATCTGCAAATAGCCATAATTGTCCTTCCAGTCCCTCTGCAATGTCGCTTATAAAGACATTGAAGAGGACCGGTCCTAAAACTGAACCCTGCAGTACCCCACTAGTAACCCCCCTTTCTTCAGAGTGGGCTCCATTTACTATTACTCTCTGTGTCCTATTCTCCAGCCAAATTCTTTACCCAGGCTGTTATCTTGGGACCCACTCCCAGGCTGGCTAACTTGTATATTAATCTTTTGTGTGGGACTGTGTCAAATGCCTTGCTAAAGTCTAGGTAGGCCATGTCCACAGCCCCTCCCTGATCTACTACTTTGGTCACCAAGTTAAAGAAATCTATCAGATTCGTCTGGCATGACCTTCCCGCTGTGAATCCATGCTGCCTTGGGTCCTGTGCCCCTCTGGCCTCTAGATACTCAAAATTCTTTCCTTCAGAAGTGATTCCATCATTTTCCCTATCACTGAGGTTAAACTAACAGGTCTGTAGTTTCTCAGCTGCCTTGCTCCCACTTTTGTGAAGGGAATCACATCTGCCCTCCTCCAGTCCTTGGGTACCACACCATCCTCCCATGATTTGTTAAAAGGGTAGTCAGTGGTGTCACTAGTTCTACCCTTAGTTCTTTTAGAATTCTGGGATGAACTCATCAGGCCCCATTGCTTTGTCCACCTTCAGTTTTAAGAGTTCTTTCAGAACCATTTCTTCTGTAAATGGGCTGGTATCAACTTCTGTATCCAGAGTGTTTCTATTGTTTGTTTTAGGTACCTCCCCCTCTTCATTTGTAAATACTGAGCAAAAATATATGTTTAGTATCTCTGCCTTTTCACAGTCACCCTCTGCCCACCCCTCCCTTTATTAAGCCTCACTATCCCTCCATTGGTCTTCCTTCGCTCCCTGATGTCCCTATAAAAGGTTTTATCCCCCTTCTTAACTGAGTTGGCTATCTTTTCCTCGGTTTGGGCCTTTGCTGTTCTGACTGCCTTCCCTGCTTCCTTTTGCTTTAACTGATACAGTTCTCTGTCCTGTTCCTTCTGTGATTCCTTGTACTTCCTGAATGCTTTCTTTTTCTCTTGAACCTTCACTGCCACTTCCTTTGAGAACCATAGTGGTTTCTTACATTGTTTTGTTTTGTTTATTTGCTTCACACAAGGCTTGTTACCTCTGTGATGGCAGTTTTATTATTCCCATTGTTCTTCATCCTCCTTCCTGCCCATTTGCTAGTGCATTCCTTAGCGCCAGACTCATTTTGGCAAAGTCAGCCCTCCTAAAGTCCAGTACTTTTGCCTTGTATGGCTTGACTCTATTGTGTTTATTGTGAACCATACTGTTCGATGGTTGCTAGTTCCCAGATGGCTACCCACTTCTACACCTGTGATCCTCTCTCCATCTCCATTTGAGAGAACCAGGTCTAAGATTGCTCCCTCTCGAGTGGGTTCCAATACTAGTTGTCTAAGGCATGCCCCCTGTAGGGCATCTAGAATAACCCCAATCTTCGAAGTGGCTGCTGTAACTGCACTCCAGTTAACATCTGGCATATAAAGATCACCCATCAGCAATATCTCCCCTTTTTCTGCCATTCTAAGTATACTTTCTATCATTTCCTTGTCCCTTTCCTCCCCCGCGAGGGGGGTCTGTATACCGCCCCTGTGCGGATTGTGGTGCCATTGCCTGTCTCCAAATTGACCCACAGTGCTTCTTCTCCTCCCTGTTTACCCTTTTGTTCTGTTGCTTTGATTCCTTCCCTTATGTAAAGAGCTACTCCTCATCCTCTTTTAACCTCCCTGTTCCTCCTGTAGATAGTGTATCCTGGTATGTTTACATCCCAGTCATGGTTTTGTGTGTAACATGTTTCTGTGACTGCCATGATATCCAGATGTTCCTCCTCCATCAAGGCCACTAATTCAGGAAGCTTGTTACCCAGACTACGGGCATTGGTACTCATTGCTCTCTATTTTTTGATGGCTTTATCTTTTGTTGCAACATCCCCCACTGACCTTTCTACCTCAGTCTTTTTCTCATTTAGTACCCTGTTTTGTAGGGAGAGGCTGGGATTTTCCTGCTGCTTATCAGTGCCTCCCCCCTTGACTAGTTTAAAAGCTTGCCAATGAAGCATTTAAACCGATTGCTCAAAAGACTTGTTTCCTTCTTGGACAGATGCAGACCATCCTGCCATTATAGGCTGGTGTCCCTCCAGGTGGAACCCCAGTCCCCAATGAAGCCAAACCCCCATACTCCACACCATTTTTTCAACCATTCATTAAACTGCATGGTCAAAGTACCCTCGCCTCACCCATGTCATTGACAGGCAGCACCTCTGTGAAGGATACTGTGTGTGCTACTTGTCTTAGGCCTCTCCCCAACTCTACAAAGTCCTCATGCACTGCTCTAATCTCATGATGAGCCAAGTCATTTGTCCCTAGGTGGACAATGATGTCCAGCTCAGACTCCCGTGGAGCTGTTCTCGTGATCCTGAGGATGCGCTTCCTGTCCCTCCAAGCCATGGCACCAGGCAGGCACCTTACTTCAGTTTTCCCTGCTCCCCCCAGTTTTATCCCCCTAATAATTGAGTCCCCCACCAGGAGCTGCTTCCTTTCCCTGTGGTGTCCTCTGCCTCCTTCCTGTGGGCCTCCCTTGTGACAGTTGTCCTCAGCCTCCTTAGTCTCCTCTGTGGGTGCATCCATAGTGGAACTATGCTCCCCCAGAATGGTGTATGGATTGTGGAGTGGAACAACTGACTGGTGTGCCTCTGTTCCACCATCCTCACCCTCCTGAGCTCACTGTGGTCCAACTGCTGTGCTTTCTTCACCACCTCTGAGGTAGTGGTGGTCGCTCTGGTGCTCCTGGATGGGGAGGTTCCTCCTACTGTCCAGTGTGGCCTGGGGAAGGTTCCCTTACTACTGTCAGTGTGGCCTGAAGACAGGCAACTTCCTCCCTCAGGGCAGAGTTGTATGCAAATAGGCAGCATCTCAGCCTCCAGAAAGACCCCGGAAGACTGCTGCCCCACAGCCAATACATTGCACTACTCCCCACATGTTTATCTACTTTTTTTTGTGTGTGTGTGTGTGTGTGTGTGTGTGTGTGAGATTGGTTTGTTATATAGAAATATATATATTATGCAATGTGTATGCTTATATTTTCAGTGCAGTGTGCTAGACAGGATATGACAGTGATATGCACTTTGCACTCTTGAGGAAATGATGGCAGAACCCCAGGTATAAAGGAACTATTTCCAGGGGTTGGTGGGGTGAGGGGTGGGCCAGGGTTGGGCCGAGGTTGGGCCTAAACTGTGCTAACATGAAACAATCAGATAAAAGCTCTGACCCACCACTGCGATGAGTGCCTTCCTGTCAGCAAGATGCCCTACACAACAGTTTGACAGAGAAAATACCCTGCTAATCAAACAGAGAAAAATCCAGACATCCAAGTCAGATACAGGTAAACCTCCCCAGCTCCAAAACAGCCTGGTGATTTTTGCTCTGAAAGCAGTCAGCCCCAAAATAAGTCAGCTGTGCACCAGGACAGAAACAGTAAACAGTATTCCATCCCTCAGGGTTTAAACTCTTCCTGCACTGAAAATCTTAACAATTGTAACAAAAGTAAAGCAAGATCCATCTCCCTCTGTTGCTTGAAAGACTGTCTTTCCTGATAATTCTATGTTCCTTACTTCACCTTTCAGTTAGAAGTAGCCTCCACCTGCAGAATATCTGCTACAAACCAAAGACAATAGTAAGGTTCACCTTCCTCTGTTGTGAGCACAACTCGCTTTCTTGCAAATCCTATGTTCAGTATTGCAGCTTCTAGCCAGAGGTAGCTTCACCTGAAGAATATTAGCTGTTCTGATGAGTTTGCTATAAACCACTTGCTTATAATACTCTTCTTCTCAGGTCTGTAAGACTCTTCCAAAGCTATTGGCTGATAAGTAGCTATGATGTAAGGACTTCCTGATACAGTCTGGCCTGGCCTTTTAAGGCACACACAGATAAACACAAAAAACAGTTTCCACCCCCGGGGCACTGTCTGGGTCAAATACACAGCCTGTACCTGCACTTACTTCAGGACTTATGACAAATTCTTAGCCCAGGGTTTAAACTCTTCCTGCACTGAAAATCTTAACAATTGTAACAAAAGTAAAGCAAGATCCATCTCCCTCTGTTGCTTGAAAGACTGTCTTTCCTGATAATTCTAAGTTCCTTATTTCACCTTTCAGTTAGAAGTAGCCTCCACCTGCAGAATATCTGCTACAAACGAAAGACAATTGTAAGGTTCACCTCTCCCTATTGCAAGCACAACTCTCTTGCAAATCCTATGTTCAGTATTGCATCTTCTAGCCAGAGGTAGCTTCACCTGAAGAATAATAGCTGTTCATTAGCTTGTCCATCGTCCTTGTGACCGAATCAAAAAAAGTTCATCAGTTTGGTCTGACAGGATACACTGGTCTTTGTCTCGACTATTCCTTTGCCCAGATTTAGGTAGAATCTCACTGTGCAGTGGTTGTTGCCTGCTAAAGGGACTTCCACCTTTATGCCTGGTAGTACTCAGCATTGGACAGTACTAGGTCCACTATGGTTCCATCCCTGGTAGGTTCTGTGACTTCCTGCATCAAGAAACTATCCTGGAAAGCATCAAAAAGACCTGCTCCTGACATTTGAGGTAGGTGGGGTCCTCCAGTCCACTCCAGGTAGGTAGAAATCACCTGTTATGACTACACCTCTTATGTTAGATATTGTTTTACTCTGCTCCCCCAACCACCTGTCAAACTCCTTGTCCTGCAAAGGTGGTCTGTATATCACCCCATTCTAACCTTTCTCCTCTTAGTGGTCCAAAGCTGAACCAAAGAGGCTTCAGGCTCACCCTCAGCCTCCTCCTCCTCCTCCTCCTCTCTGGTGCATGTGATCCTTTCTTTCATGAATATATCTACTCCTACTTCTCTCCCTGTCCTCTGTCCTTCTTGTAAATTCAATACCTAGGGATTCCAAGGTCCCAGTTATTGTTTTGGGTGGCCCATGTCTCTGTGATGGCTGCTATGTCCACCTCTCTCAGCCATCAGTGCCTCAAGATCCCCATCTTGTTTGACAGGCTCCTTGCATTTAATGACACCACCTTCCACTGTGATTCCTGTACACCATTATCACTGACCAGTCCTTCTCTTCTCCCCCCTTCATTCCCATTCTCTCACCCCTGCTTTTCACTTTTGCTTCCTTCTACTGACTTAATAGATGGGAAGGCCTGTAGATCTCCTGCACCTGGTGACTATAGTTGTATCATATCCTATTGCCCCCCCATCAGTTTAAATTAAGGTTTGCTGACATGTATTCCTCCAGCATTTCCATTAGGACCCTGGAGCCCTCGCTACTTAAAGGTAATCTATCCCATGCATATTGGTCTTTATTATCCCAGGTTCTACTCAAACCCTCTACTAGCCCATACCCATTTGACTCACACCACCCCCATAACAAACAATTAAATTCTTCAGTTCTCTGAGCTACAGTAAAATTCTACTCAGGCCAGTGGCATGGAGGGTTGAGGTGCCGAATGCCTCATCTCCCACCACATTGTTGACCTGGGTTCAGGAATGGACCAAGGTTGCTTGGGGGATCTTAGGGGAGGGAGGATTTAGCATCCATCAATGGATTTCTTCCTTCAAGGTGGGGGAACAGAGTGTACTTCTGCTGGGCTGCCACTGAGTGGAGGGTAGGTGGCACAGCAGTGGTCACCAGAATTCAAAGTCAAAGGGGGGCATTGAAAGTGTGCACCATCTTCAAGGTTTACATGTACACCATTGGACTCTACCAACTCTTACTCAAGGGGAGTAATGGGTGGAAATGAACCCCTGTCTGCAGGATGATGCTGTGACACTGATGGCACCACACTATCACCATCCATGACACCCACTCACATAACAATGTAAGAAGTAAATGGGGTAAATATTAGATGTGACAGGAAGGGACTGGGGTTCAACAGCAGAAAGGTGCCAATGGTAAGGGGGAGCAGAATAAAGTCCAAATTGAAAGAAAAAGATTGCAATGATATTTGAATGGTAAGCTGAACTGTGTCAAGCTATCACATTTTTCAAAGTTATCCAGCTGGTATCAGTGGCTGTTTAAATGGAACATAAACAATACATAATTTAAATCAACCTTTGCTGGTGTTTTCTGCTCATTACTGACATGCACTTAACATGTTAGAAGCTATTATATTTGCATTCTGCATGCTTTTTCTCCAGCTCTGTTTGGTGCTTTAAAATAGATGCTTCCTGTCTGTAACTCAGTGAAACACATACATGCACATGCACACACACACACACACACACACACACACACACACACACACACACACACACACACACAGTGTGAGGCTTGATGTTTATTATGGGCAGAAAACAGAGTGTGTGTGTGTGTGGGGGGGGGGGGCGTTATCCATTGAACTACAAGAAGTTTACGCCCAGCAACCAGCTCAACACTGTCATCATCAGCCTTCACAACAATGGCTTTTGAGAGGCAAGCCTCCTATATTTCTACATTTATTGGCTTAAACTGTGCAGTATACACATATGCAACTCCCTATACTACACTACCAATACATTTGCCTTACCCACGAATGCAAGAAAACATAATGAAATTAAAAAAAATATATCTAACCGTACCCGGTTACCAAAGAATTTAAAAAAAATCTATACAGAACATTTGAAAACTATTGTTACATAATTATGTCATAAGAAATCTATATATAAGTCACAAATATACAGAACCTGAAAGTAATAGAGGGTTATTAAGGAGGTAGACTCATCAAACAACTATCTGTGGGAGATTGATGCTTAAGTCTTTTTCTGCTTTCAGTGATGTCCAATAGATAATCACTAGACTATTTCAAATCAGTTTAAGTCTGGCAGGAATCATCATGTACAGTACACCTTGTATCCTTTGTCAAATAAATGTTTTCTAATAAAGTCAGATTTTATCTGTTTTAAGTGTCTCTCTGGGTAAATCCTGGTAAACTGATATAGAAATGACATTAAGCACTGTTTTCTTTTTATAGACCAAGTGCATGATTAAGTTTTTGTCAGCAGAGTTCAGACATTTAAAAAAAGGTGACCTGGGCAGTTGGTTATCTCATTGACTTTATCCTTGACACACAATGTAGCCAGTCAGTTCCCCTGGTCTTTGATAGTTCAGTGTCCTCTAGAAAAGGTTTAGCAATACCTAATGCAATGATCTGTTCCTTGCCTTCTGGATAACTAAATAGCTTGATGTTTTCCAACTCTATCTCAATTCAAAGTCCCTAATCTAATCTTTCATCTCTCTCTTAAAAACATCACGCCAAGACACTGTTCATTTCAAAATAGAATGTTCCTCTTCAAGCTTGTTTATGCAGGACTCGGCTTATAATACTCTAGTGTGGCTTCCATTGGCAGTGTTATGCACACCTATTAATTTAGTTTTAATAAATTCCAAATCTTGTGAAATATAGTCCATTTTAAAGGGTTGCTTGCTGATGCCATATATTTGTTTTAATATTTTTTTAGTCCATCCCCATGAGTCATCAGATTCTGAATCAGTGTCTCACAGTGCCTAGTGTTTTATACTGTGCTGCTGCACACATAGCTATTACTTCAAGTTCTCAGCTGGTTCTCCTCCTCACAAACCCCTCCTTCCCCTTTTAACCTTACTATCCTTCATTTGGCCATTCTCTACTCACTTATATATCTAAAGAATGTTTTATCCCATTTTTTTTTAATGACTGGGCAATATTCTCCTCCATTTGTACCTTTGTGCTCCTAACTGCTATCCCTGACTATCTTTGTTTCTCCTGGTAACCCTCCCTATCCTCCTCCTTCTGTGTCCTCTTGTAACGTCTACATGCTAGTTTTTTTGTCCTTACTTTTTCCACTACTTCTCTAGAGGACCACAGCAGTCTCCTTTTTGATGTTGTGGTCCACAGAGGATGGCCTTTGTCTTCTTACCAGTGAGGACCAATTTATTTATTTGGAGCCAATCTGCTAATAACTACAGGTCTTTGGTGAGCAGGCCATTGAATATGGTAACATCTTTAGAGCTATGGTATAATACTGCGTCATCTGCAAATAGTAACAATCTTGCTTTCCTGTAATTCCCTGGCATTTCTTTGACATAAAGGGGAAAACAGTAGGAGACCCAAGATAGACCCTTGTGGAACTCCATCTAGGATGAGGCATTTATCAGACAGAGCACCCTTCCATTTGACAAATTGAGATCAGTTTGTATGGTATTCAGAAAACTACCATAGGGACAAACTGTCTAAACCAAGGGATTTTAATTTTGATTTCAGTATCTGGTGGTTCACCAGATCAAAGGCCTTGGTTAGGTCAAGAATGATTGCTCCAGTCATTTGGCCATTGTCTAGAGCCTCTAGGATATTGGTGGTGAGATGGACCAGAGCAGTGTCAGTCCCATGGTTCTTTCAGAACCCATGCTAATTTCCAGTGAGTAAATCATATTGTACAATGTAGTCAATAACCAGGTTGTAGAATGGTCTAATAGTTTGCTAAGGATGCAGAGGAGTGAGATGGAACAGTCATTTTCAACTTGCTCTTTTACCCTGCCCTTATGTACTGGGGTAACAAGGGCCACTTTCCAAGTGGAGGGGTGTTTTCCTTCAATGAGGTATCCCTTGAAGAGCACAGCCAATGGGGAGGCAATAACTGGAACTGCTAGATTATGATGTTTTGCCTCAAGCTTATCATATCCAGCAGCACCTGTAACTTTCAGTCTCCTGAGGAGTATCAGGACCTCCTTCCTTGGCAGAAGTCTGAAATGAAAGGTAGGGTATGAAAGGTTGCTCACTAAGTGGTCAAGTGGGGGGGTGAGGAGACATGGGGATAATTCTTAAATCTGTATAGGTTGGTGAAAAAAAGAGTTCAGTGCCGTGGCAGAGTTGCAGGGGTTTTCACCAGGCTTTCCATGGACTACAATATCACAATTGCTTTGAGTGGCACACCCCTTTAAAAAGACATTAATTTGAGCCGGCCCATCGGTGCAGCGGTTGGATTTCCACATGCAACGCCGGTGACCTGGGTTCGGGAATGGACCAGGGTCACTGGAGGGCCGGCTGGGGGGAGAAGGATGGAGCGTCCTAGGGACTGCTCTTCTTCTCTGGGGGGTGGGAGGGGAAGTGTCCGGAGCTTTGCTGACCCCTGGCGGAGGCCAGGAGTAGCATAGCTGCCGGCACTCGGCAATGCATTGGAGGCAGGGCAGACACCGGTGTCATTGCACGACCCCGCCTCCCCAGAAAAATGAAAAAAGGGGAAAGCTGCCTGCCGCCGTGAATGAGGGGTTACAGAAGCCGGTGGCCCATGACCGGCCTGATACGAACATCAGGCAGCAGGCAGCTCGGTGGAAAAAGAATAAAATAGAAAGAAAAAAAGACATTAATTTGGGACCAGAATTTTTTGGGATCTGCTAAATTTCTATCTTGTAGATTCCTAAGTTAGCTACATTTAACAGCCTTTAATTCCCTTTTACATGTATTCCACTGTTCTCTATATCTATGTCAGTTCCTTGAAAGTCCTGAGGTTTTAAAGGTTACCCAGACTTTACCTCTTTCTTTCAGGAGTTTTTTGAGCTTCTTGGTTAGCCACTTTGATTATTGCCCCCTGACTCTAAGATTTTTTAGTGTGGCATCCTTGTGTGTGGTGGGAAGAAAATTATTTAAGAAGAAGGATGTCTCTATTTCTGACTGTTGCCACAGCTGGTAGGCTCCAATCCACGTCCAGTAGCTTGAGGTCTCCTACCAGCACCACCTCACGTTTGTGTGCCATCTTTGGATTGCTTCCATCATATCTTTATCCCTCTTTCCCCCTTGTACTTGAGGTTTGTAGATCACTCATGTGTGAATTTTGCCCCCCTACCCCGTGTCTCCAGGGTGACTCACAGTACCTCAGCTCCTCCCTATTCTTCCTGTATTTCTGTATCCTTGATGTTTCCCCTGACATAAAGAGTCATTCCTCCCCCTTTTTCACCCAAGTATGTATGATGCCTCCAGCAAAGTATTTAATGAAGTCATGTATTGCCACATGTTCTTGCTGTGCTGGATCATGAGTGTTGGATTGTGAGTTACAGATTAGACTGAAATTCCTTAGTATGTGTAAAATGTAAACCTTCTTCCATGGTGATAGGATGCTCAGATCAGTGACTGCCTGCACTGTGATCTGCCATATTGGCTTGGTTCCCGGGGGTCCGTAAAATCTCTTGCTTCTGTCAGGAGTCTTGACTGATGGACAGAGAGATCAAGCTCAGCTTACTATTCAATTTCCAAGCAGATTTCTCTACCTAAGGAAATGGAAGCATAGGCTGAGTAATAATGGCAGTAAGAGAAATAATGCCATTTCTTGTTCTTGCTGAGTGATATTGTTTGAGGCAGGATGGTTCATACAGATAAAATTTTGTTCAGTTAACTCATATTCAGTTATAGTAAGAGCCATGGCTTGATCTTCTATGACTACAGTACATAATGAGTTCACACGCAAACAAGATTAATACATTACCTACTATGGTAGGTAATGTACACACGAAAAATATTAATATGCTGTTGAGCTGCAGTTTTGTATTAAACTTTTTGTTTAGTTTCAGTGGCATTTTTGAATATCAGAGCTCAAATTTGCTGTTAAGGCAGCCTGAGCACTTGCTAATGCTCTTGGGGTTCTCTTAGAAAGACTGAGATATTTTTTTGAGTCTTCTGAGCTTTAAAACATTTTAATATAACCCCAACTACTGTCCACAAAGCCTTACAGTTACAGCCAACCATATAGCACTCACATAATTAATGCAGAATTAAGGCAGGTATCTCACTGTGTAGTCAGTAATAATTTAGGCATCATATGGTGTTCAACAGAAGAACATGAGGAGATTAATAGGAGCAAAATTATGGCATGTAGCTTCACCTGAGGGGCCCTTGATGGAGCAAGTGCTTCCAGGATTTGGGGATTAGTTTTGTTCCACTTTTTAATTAGAGTAGGAATTAAAAGATAGTCAGGGGGGCTAGGAGAGACATGTAAGAGGGTGAGGAGGAAGTATAGGAGGGGGAAGGGGAGACTATGCAGCTTGACATGAGCCTTGGTCTGCTCAAGGGTAGGTATGTTTGCTGTGATTCAGGCTCTAAAATGTCCAATCAAGCCAGCTGACTGTATGATAAGGGGTGGGCCTAATGACATGCCCAGTGCCACAGATCATATTTTACTGCATATGCTGGCTCCACATGTGGGTACATTTTATTTGAGTATCTAATAAGAGTCACCAAAGGTGGATTTTGAAGTAGTTATTTGACAAATATGTTTTTGTTTCATATTGACTACTGATGGTGCAACAGGGCATAGATATCCATGTGTGTGTGTGTGTGTGTGTGTGTGTGTGTGTGTGTGTGTGTGTGTGTGTGTGCCTTCTAGCCAGTCAATGACTGAAAAGTAAAGTATACTACTATGTGAGACACAAGGTCTCCAGGTCTCTCAGTGGGGTGGGGTGTGGTCTGTAAGTAAAGTGGGATATGGCCTGATGTGTCACTCTTTCCTATCAACTCCCAAGTGGTACAGTACTATTTCTTGTCCAGATGTTGGGAGTGCATGTTAAGTAAGAATTAAAGATTCATTGATTGCCATTGTTAGTCCTCAATGTTAGGGTCTGATTGTGGCTGTGTTATGTCACCATCTGTTGTGCTTGTGTTGTTGATTGGTATGGAAAATATGACAAGATGAATAGGAAGAGCAAGTGGTGCAAGGATGAGGATGAGGAAAGGAGCAGATAAATCTTGAACAATACAACCATTGGGAAATAAGAGTCTTTCATCCACTAGGCAACAGTCAATCTAATTTACTATATAAACCACAAACAATAAGACAGTACATATGTTAAGCCAATGTTTCAAACCACAGTTCTTCCTCAGATCTGGCACTAAATAATAAAAAAGAGACACAAACCAATGTTTTATAAGTCCTTACACAAGCAGAATGACATCTGAAACAGGCAGGAAAAAAAATAATATTATACTCTGCTCATCCGACAAGGTTTTACTCTATTAACAATACTCTTTCTATTAAACCACCACACAGTTAATATAGAAATGAATAATATGGAAGTTGCTTGCTCCAAAAGTGCTAGAATTATTAATAATTAACACATTTGAAAATAAAGTTGAATATGTATCGCACTACTTAAATTGCAGATATAAAACTTAGCTTTGTATATTTTGAAAACAGTATAAAGCTAATAAAACAATTATGAGAAAAAAAAGAGAGGGAGAAAGGATAAAATGCCTGCTGTTGCTAGTAACTAATTGCAGATTATGTTTCTTTTCTTTTTTTTTTTCATTTTCCCAGATGTAACAGTAGCTTTATAAGCACATTTAGGATAGATGAGCTGCTGAGGATCACACAGCACATGGCAGTGGTAGCATTCAAACCCAGAACACCAAGTACAGTACCTTGTTCTGAGCTTTACCACACAGATACAGTGCTTCCCTGCCAAACAAATTATACATATTTATGTTAACTAGTATTTTTATATCCTTCATCCAAAGGTTTTAAGCCCAACTACCATGCTCCCATTTCTTACAGTACTTGATTTAGGTCATGATGGACTTATGCAAGTATTCATCATTTAATGCCCAAGATGGGTTCCTTACCCCATGTCTCCTGCTCAGCCCTGATGCAACTTTTCCAGTAGTCTCTGAACATTTATACCTTGGCTTCGTAGCCACAGAAGTAGTCTATTATTTAGGTGTGACCATGCTTCTATCTTTTTGCCACCAATGGGGTCAATCTGTCTTATGAAACTATACTCCTGTTTCTCCACCCTGTAAAAACCTACAGTGGTGCATAGTGTCAGTTTCCAAATGTTGCAATATCTGTTAACAATGATTTCATAAACTCCTCAATGATGACTAGTCATAATATTTTGAAACATTAGGCAATTCTAAGCAATTATTTATTTAGTAAGTGATTGCTCTGTCTATACTTGCCAATTTGTTTTTTTAACTGCAGATCCTGGTTGATCAGAGAACGCAAGAAGGAACTGGGCACTAGGTGAAACTGTATGTGTCAAATGCAACAATATCTCTTCTCACTCAGCCCAGAATACAGTGTTTAGGGTTGTGTGGGAGCAGCTCTGCAGTCATCTTGTTAAGACTAATAGAAAAGCAACTTGCGAACGAACAACCTCATGAGGTGACAAAAGTAACCTCCACGTCTGAGTACCATGGACCAGTCCACACTGCACTACTTTTTTATCCTCATCCATTCCCCCCAACTACCATCTGCATGCCAGAACAATCTGTGCACAATGCAACAACCAGTGACCCCAGAAAAAGAAATCAAGACAAATTGCAGCCCAACTTTGTCCTCCTCCGGTCCCTTCCTCCCCCTCTACTACCATCTGTGTCCAACATTTCCTTTGGCTTTTTTTTGCTTTAGTACTTTCCCAGTGCAGCTGCATGCTTCCATGATGCCAGCCAAGGGAGGCTGTACCTTCCAGTGCTGCTCGATCCTCCAAACACAAAAGCTGTGGTCTGAGCAGGAGCTGTGGTCAGAACATCTGTCTGAGCTGTACTGCAGTTTTTGCAAAATCCCTATTGATATCCAGCTTGCTATTCTTGATCTGAGCAACTTTGTCATTTCTCTGTTAGAGACAGTGGGCAGGATTCTCAAAGAAAAGGAAAAATTCCACAGCTGTGGGAAAAAGGCTTGCAGCACTGCGGAAACGCAGTTGCATGATATTCTTAAAGAAAATCCCACAGCTGAGGGAAATCCAAAAATAGTCCAGCAGCTGCAGAATTTCAGCAGCTGCAGGAATCCTGCAAGTGCTGCAAATCCACAGCTGCCGATCCTCAGTTGTGGAAATGGCTGAGGAGGCACAGCAATAGTAAATCCATGTAGGTGAAGCAGCAGACTTTAACATTGCTCCATATTATGAAGCTAACAGCACACACAAAGAGACCTGCAACCAGTCCCTCAACTGGGACCACTGCAGCACCACAAGTACCAGTGATACCATGGTACCATAGTGGCCGACTGTCACTGCTGGTTATCCCTCCCTGGGGTGTTTCTGTGGCCTGTGGGGTTAGCACTTGCTGCAGGCTCTCCAGGCTCTAATGCCTGTGGGGCTCCGTCGTGGGCTGCACTGGGTCTGGTGGTTGTTGCCTGTTGCCATATCATGGCAATGTGTGTAGTATTTTTTTTTTAACCAGGAGAGACACATTAAGTTGACGCTTGTTTACAGGTGCGACCTGGGAGCATTAGGAAGTTAAATGACTTGCTCAAGGTCACACAGTATGCAAGTGGGGCTGTGGGATTCAAACTCAGCTCTCCAGGTGCATTTGTTGCTGTACCAACAGCCACTGCTATACTATCTGGGATGCTATTACCTGTGCCTCACCTCCACCTTAATTGATTCCAATTGTTGAGTTACACCTCATTCCACTGTGTGTAACATTTTTTCTGCAGCTGCAGAAAAAACTTGGTTGCGAATGGCCTTTCAGGGCCTGTGCCTTACTTATCTCACACCTTTTTTCCCTCAGGGACTTCCGCAGCTGCACTTTATTCCACAGTCCATAGTGTTTTCTTCCACAGCTGTGGAGGTTTTTTTGTGAATAGCACTTAGAGCAATCTCCCTTTTTTTTCTGTAGCTGAGGCGGTTTTGGGGACTTTTAGGGAAGGCTTTGCACCTTCTGAAAGCTTTATGAATCTAGCCCAGGGTTTTTAAGTTGGTGAGTTATTTGTATAGCAGGATCGATCTGTCACATTAAGTACACTGGGCAGCTGCCAACAGACAAAATCTATAAAATGCAGGACTGACTTGGGTTTGTAGGAACATAACTGCAGGAAACTTATTCTTATGTGCAGAGATCTTATATGAGAAGAATCAACTTGGTGCAGATCTAGTGTGCACAGCAAAGAAAGTCATGCACATTGTTTGATAGTATTGTCACAAAAATCTCATATTTGTTCTTGTCCACAAGCACATGGGCAAGACCCCCATAATGAAATGATTAAATGATTCCAAATGTACTGAAGGGTAACCACTTGAACATAACTCCTATTATTTATTATTATTATTTTTTTAATTGACAAATGTAAATAACTGTCAGAAAAGTACTTTTTTGCCACTTGAATACTCTTTACAATTGAACCTTCTTAGTCAGCAGCCTGTGTTTAAACTCTCCAAACTATTACAGATGGAGCACAAGCAAACCACCCCATTGACAACCATAATTCCTCAATAATCAAAATCATACTAGTTTAATTCACTAGCCCCCAAAAATAGTTTCCTGACTCATCGAAAAAAAGAACAAAATATCTGTATGCGAGAGGCAGGTAACCTATCTAAGGATCTTCACAGGCTGAGAAATACACAATTAGCTGAAAATTCTAATCTCCAATTAATCCTCAAGTCAAACCCAGCCACTTGAAACAATAGGGGTGCAGGAAGACAAGGCCCAGTAATCCATTAGAGACAAATCTCCTCACTCATTTCCCCCCACTCTACACTATAAAGGTCTGCAGCTTGTTAATCATGTTATGGCTTTAGGATATGTGCAAGAAAAGCTATACAGGCAAGATGCCAGCTTTTTTCCTGTTTATGAACTATGTTTCACTGATTCAGGAGTTGGACTCTGGCCCACCGGGTGATAAAACATACGGCACCCAGATAACACACACATCACCACAATAAACCTAGTTTGGATTTGAAGCAATAAATTGCACTTGTAACACAAGAATGACAATTGAGGTGTGACCCACAAAACAGTAAAATATGTCACCCAAAGAAGACTATCCCAAATTGGATGTTACAGCGTCAGCTTCTTAAAATCTTTATCATATCAGAATAGAGCAAGCTTATTTATTAATGCAGTATTACTAACCACATTTCATATAGAAAATACTGTGAAATAATGCTGATAATATTCTATCGAAGATAACTATGCCATTTTATCTGTTAGCAACTACTGGTTAATACACATCAAGTATACACAGTTGGTTCTGAACATTCCATTTTAGGGCTGCGTAGGTGAAGCCCTGCAGTCCTCTTGAAACTTCAGCCTTACCGTTTTCATGGCTCATTTTTTATTATCAGTAAAAGAAAAAAGAAAAAAAACACCCTGAATGTCTGTCCTTCATTGATGTTAAAATCTATTCCAATCAGAGTTGACAAAAAAACAACAAACTCAACTGTAATTTTTATCAGGGACACTTACGGAGGAAGATGTTTCAACACTTCAGTGAGCACTGATACCAGGCTTCATGCGGCAATTTGTCTGTGTTGGGGAAGTGTAAGTGGAGTAGCCTTGCAAATGTTAAAGGATTCAAGCTGATATTAACAACTAGGAGCAAATGAGCAAATGGCTGAGTGTGTTTTTTTTTCCTTGTTTGTTTTTGCTGATAATATAAACTGTTATGAAAACAGTAAGGCTGAACAGATCAGAGCTGAAGTTAAAAAAGTGCTGCATTCCTCAGATCTGTTGCTTGCCCTGTATACTTTCATTTGCAGATGTCCACGTCTGCTTTTATCCATCCCTGGTATGCCCATGTCTGCTACTGCTATATTGATACTTCTGCCTTACTGTTTTCCTGGCTCATTTTATATTATCAGTAAAAAGAAAAAGAAGAAAAAAAAATACACTCATTCATCATTATGATTATTGATTTCATCTTCTTTACATTAGTTTTTCTTTAATTTATTTTTCCAGTGTGAACTATACTTCCAGTTGCCCTGATACTGTGGACTAGCAGTCACCAAGCAGTTTTCCATGACTTAGTTATCAGTCATGTACTATCAAAATAGTGAACAAAATACTCATTGCAGTTGCTTCAGTCAGTACAGATACTGAGCGAGCAGGTTCGCATTATTTTATTCTTCCGGCAAGAACTATACTTCAAATTGCACTGATATTGAGTGGTCTAGCAGCATGCAAACAGTTTTCCATGACTTCCATTCCATAACTCAACTTTTATTTAATGTCCATGCTGGAACTTTTCTTGTATTCACTCCTCCCAGGTTGCATCAGGAAACAAACCTCGGCTCTTTGTGCCTCACCGGAGAAACATATTTCAAATAACTAATTAAATAAAAAAATAAGAAGCCTTCTTCCAAGGCACGTGTGTAAGGTAAAACACAATATCTCAATTGTAGAGTAAATATTGACTTTTAGCCTTGTTTAAATATTCCTAAGAGACTGAGCCTGTCCTCATAAAGATCTTATCTTCATAAAGACATGAGGGTTACATTTATTGACCTTATATTTATGTACACTTTGAAAGTGGGCATGAGCACATTATAAAACAACTGCACATCAGGAAGTCAGGTCAGCAAATTCAGATTTAAGAATACTTGCTGAACTCAATCTACAGGTCTTGTGTTTGTCTGTATCTTTCAAAATAAGTTGAGCTTTGAAAGGGTATGAGAGTTTCTGTAACTTGTGACACAAACATAAACCTCATTGAATGCACACTCATGATTACTGGAGTAAATATGTGCAGCGAATAAGATAAAATATATAGTATTTACTCCAATTACTTGGTGCACTCTTGCATGACCATAATTGTGTAACCTGTGGAGCTTGGAGAATTTTTGTGATAGTGACCTGACAGGCAGGCAGACAGACAGGTAGATTACTTCTCACCTAACACACAACCAGATGCACTGCCATTAATTAAATTTAATAACTCTCTTCAGCTCACCGATATTGTTTTTTTAAAGCACACCCCAGATGCTAACAGACTAATTGGCATACATTTTATTTATTTATTTATTTGTTTTTGTTAACCAGGTAGGGCACACTAGACAGCCATGTGCCTATTTTCAGGTGCGACCCGGGATTTTCAGGTGTGACAGGTAACAAGCAAATTGTTTTCTTTAGGCTTACCCATAATTTTCCTTTTTGCAGGGTTTGGGAAACATGATCAACCAGTCCCAAAATACTCCTGCATGATTATTTCCAATCAACCATCGTCAGTTATCTTTTTGAAAATACATACATCACATTGTCACTAAAAGATGGTATGGCATCAAGATTCTCGCAGACTTATTTTAAAAGAAAAATGCCATATTTTTACTTTAATTCATTTTCTATCAATTAAAACATAAAACAATCTATCTGATAACCCATGACAGACAATGTGGTAAACCACAAGGTGCATTTATCTGCCTAGAAGGGCATTAATGATCTCTGTTACCAGCACCACAGAATAAATCACTGGTTACATAACACATTTATAAAAATTCTTACTTCCTTAAATTACAAAAATGCTTGAGCGAGCCTGTTTAGAAGTTTCAGAAACATGCTCAACAGTCCACCAATTTGATTGACAGTTACTGTGTAAAACTACTCTTACCACAAGATCACCCGATTTGGTTCAGTCATGTTCCTTTTCTTCCTGACATTTTAAAAAGCAAATGAATCAGCTTACTGTGGACACCTATCCTCTAAAACTGGTCTCAAGGTCTAAAATGTTGGGTGCAGAATAAAAAAGTTCCTTATGAATCCAGCCTGTGTGAGATAACAATAGAAAGAGGTAAATCAGAAGTAAAAGAAAAAGTGTTCACTGCTAGCTGAGCTACCACTGAATGCCAGGGCTTGTCCTTGGGTAATGTTTCCATTTATTATAATAACAACCTGTTTCAATACAAGCATTTGTCAATGCCAAATGTTCACTTGCTGGCATTGGCATTGGTAGTTTAGAAGTTACAGAGCTGCATAATAGGAATGACAGCGAAGTATTGAACTGAAGCCAACCCCACCACCACCCTGCAGAGAGTGACAGGCATTGGGGTGTGCCTTTGGGTCATCAGGCATAACGACCATGCCATTTCACCGCACCCTACCCTGCAGACACTGACAAGTGTCACTGTGCCTTGGGGTCTTTGGCCCTTATGCACACCCCATTCCATCAGGAAATACGGTGAGATGGGTGCGGTATAGGAGAATGGGGTGAAGTTTGGGCCCGAAGAGTCCGAGGCACACCTTGATGCCTCTCACTGGCTGCAGGGTGTGGGTGGGGTGGAATGGTATGAGCATTACAGGCAAGAATTGCAAGTCACACCCCTGATGCCTGTCATTCTCTACAGGGTGGGGCATTATGGTCGGAAACCCTAATGCCTCAGGCATTCATTGGTATTTTCACTCCAAATTTTCAACATGGTTTTTTTGTGACCCCCACCTCATGAACAGTGACAATATCAGTTTGTTAGCTGAAATCTGCTTTTGCACAGCGACTACGGCATTTGGCACCACAGGTGCAAAAACACATTCTGAACAGGATGTGAAAAATTACAGCGGTACTGTTCATGGGGAGGTGTAAAAAATAGCAATGTTGAAAATCTGCTGTGAAAATCTTAAAAAAACTGGTGAAATCATGAGCATGCATAGAAACTGTGCAACGCACACCCATAATGTAACTAGTTTGGGGAATTTTTTTACAGCAGATTGTTAACACAGGCATTTGGGACCTCCAATCAGAACAGTGTCAGTATGATTTTCTTTATCTGTCCCGAACAATGATTTCCCACAGCGACCATGCATTTCTGCACTGAAAGTGTGAAAACACATTTTGGCCATGTTGTGGAAAATGACAGCTGTACTGTTCCTAAGGAGGTGTGGAAAAATGCCACTGGTGAAAATCTGGACTGAAAATATTACAAATTCATGAACTTACGAGGGTGCGTGGAAACTGCACAATACTCACTCATAACACAGTCATTTTATGGAGTTTTGTCACCAAATTTGCAACATAGCCATTTTAAGACCTCTGCTCATGACCAGTGTCACTGTGACTTTCTTAATCTGTCCCAAACATTGTTTTTGCACACCGACTGTGCCATTGTGCGCTACATGTGCGGAAACACATTTTAGGGAGAGATGAAAATAGTAGCTGTACTGCTCATAAGGAAGTGCAGTAAATGGCACTGTTGAAAATCTGGTGTGCAAATATTACAAATTCGCAAACTTGCCAGCGCGTGAGGAACTGTGCAACATCGCTCCTAAAACAGTAATTTTTGGGAATTTTTCAACAAATTTTCAACATAGCCATTTTAACACATCTGCTCATGACCAGTGTCACTGTGATTTTCTTAATGTGTCCCATACATTGATTTCGCACACCGACTGCACCATTGTGCGCTACATGGGTGGAAACACGTTGAGGGTGAAGTGTGAAAAATGACAGCTGTACTGCTCATAAGAAGGTATGGTAAAATGGCAATGTTGAAAATCTGGAGTGAAAATATTGAAAATTCATGAACTTACGAGCGTGCGTAGGAACTGCGCAACGCATGGTCATAAAACAGTCATTTTTAGGAATTTTGTCACCAAATTTTTGACATAGTCATTTTAAGTCCTCTACTCATGAACAGTGTCACTGTGATTTTCTTAATGTGTCCTGTACATTGATTTCGCATACCGACTGCGCCATTGTGTGCTACATGGGCGGAAACACGTTTTGGGTGAGATGTGAAAAATGACAGCTGTACTGCTCATAAGGAGGTGCAGTAAAATGGCAATGTTGAAAATCTGGAGTGAAAATATTGAAAATTCATGAACTTACTAGCATGCGTAGGAACTGCACAACGCACGCTCGTAAAACAGTAATTTTTAGGAATTTTTTCACCAAATTTTCAACATAGGCTTTTTGAGAGCCCACCTTATGAACACTGGCAGTGTCATTTCATTAATGGGTCCCGAAAGGTGATTTCACACAGTGACTGCAAAATCACCCTTCGGGCCCGATTAATGCCATAGCAGTGCAAGAATTCATGAGGAGGGGTCCCAAAAAACCCATGTTGAAAATTTGTGCCCCAAATTCCCAAAAATGCCTGAGATATGCAACAAAGTTGAAAAAACCCTATTTATTCCATTATACAGCTTACCGGCATTTCCTCAGTTCGCAGTCGGCTTTGAAGAGTGCAGACGTGTTCCCAGTCCACCGATGATGGTCGCTTGAGCTCCGGAGTAAGTATGGGGTGAGGAAGGCAGGGTGCGCAGTGGGTGGGTGCGGGTTGTGGGGGGCGGGGAGACTGCGAGGGAAGGTTTTCTTCTTTACAGGTTTTTAGACGACGCAGAATGTTTGCCACGCTGGGGTGAGCTTCCAGCATGGCAGCTGGAAAGGCTGTTTGGTGGGGCTGGAGCTGACGGGGGATGGGGCACCCCTGTCGGCCATAACATGCTTTGCCACGCTGGGGTGGGCTCCCAGCGTGGCACATGGCAAGCTTTTTTGGGGGGAGTGTGCAGCCGTGGAGCCGATGGCGGATTGTGCACCCCCGTTGGCTATGACAGTTCTTGCCACACTGAGGTGGGCTTCCAGCATGGCACCTGGACAGCTGTTGTTGGGAGGCGTGGAGTCAAAGGGGTATTGAGCACCCCTGTCAGCCACACAGTGTGTGCGTGGAGGGGAGGGAGCGCATCAGCACGCAATATGCATGCTTGCGTGTGTGTGGGGGGGGAGAGCTCTGCTCACTGAAGCAGAGCTCTCCCTTTCAACTGTATGCCACTGCATTTTCCTGCTGTCATAGACAGCTGCAGCAGTGATTGGCGCACTGCGACCATGCCTGCAAACACACTGACTGAACTGGAAGAGGCTGACACACCTCTAGAAAACTCGTATGATGGCACTATGTTTCTTGCACATGCGTGCAAGCAAACATAAAAATGAATGGAACTAATTAGAATGAGTTTTGAGCATAGTCACAATGGCTGCTAGTGCAACAGTGCTGATAAAATATGACCAACATTAACTGTATTTAGATGTTTTAAAATGGCAAAATATGGGGCCCAGATATTAAAACAGTATCATGCATACTCAAGTGGCTGTTATTGCACTATGTGTCACATTCAATGAGACAGTGAGCTTGGTGCCAAACTGTTAACACATTAGTTCAAATGCCTACCAGGGCTTCATGCAAATGAAGCGTGTATGAATGCATACAATATACACTGTTCATTTCGACATATACAGTACATACACAAGGCCTTCGGGGAAGAAGGAAAAAAAAAGCACTCATTACCCCCTTCCTCACCCGATCCCTGTGGAATTGACATGTCAATTCCTGTCTGGTGGCATATTAATACACCCAGTCCTCATTCATCTCCTAATCAAGACCTGGTGTCAGCAAGCCATCACATACAACACCACTCACATCTGTAGCCATCTGTTATCATCCACTCTCAAATACTGTAACACAATTTGACAATCACATTCCTATTCCTACCAATCAGGGCTGGAACTGGGGTCAGGCTGGAGCTCACTTAGCTGAACTGCAAATTTGTTGTATGGCATTGTAATTTAATACATTGGACAACCACAGGTTGTCAATTACATAGAAACATAGAAGTTGACGGCAGATAAGGACCGCAAGGCCCATCCAGTCTGCCCATTTCTTTTTCTACCTTATAAATGTGCCATCAGCCTTTGCTCTGTCAGTGGCCTAGCTATTCATAGTCATTTGTATTGCTCCCTTATGCCTATCCCATGCCTGTTTGAAGCCCTGCACTGTATTCATAGCCACCACTTCTTGTGGTAAGGCATTCATGCATCCACCACCCTTTCTGTGAAAAGAATTTCCTCATTTCCCCTTAATCGGCCTCCCTCTAATCTCATGCAGTGTCCTCTTGTCCTGCTATTTTCTTATATTTAAACATGTTAGACTCTTTCACCTTGTTTATGCCCTTAAGGTGTTTGAATGCCTCGATCATATCACCTCTCTCCCCTTTGCTCAAGGGTATACATATTGAGCTCCATTAATCTGTCCTCATATGTCTTCTGATGCAGTCCCTGCACCATTTGGTTGCCCTTCTCTGGACTGCCTCAATTTGGTTAATGTCCTTGTGAAGGTGTGGCCTCCAATACTGCACAGTACTCCAGATGGGGCCCAACCAGTGTCTTGTACAGAGGATTATTACCTCCCTCTTATGACTTGTGATACCCCTACTAATACACCCTAACACCCCCCTAGCCTTACGCATCGCTTTAGAGGTCTGCTTGGATGATTTTAGGTCATCAGTGATGATGATGCCCAAGTCTCTTTCTTCCTTTGTGACTGCTAGCAACTCCCTCCCAGCCTATAAGTGGCTTCAGGGTTTTCTTCCTATGTGCATGATTTTGCACTTCTTTGCATTAAATCCCAGTTGCCACTCTTCTGACCATTCTGCTAGTTTATCCAGATCTCTTCTCATTCTGCCCACCCATCTGGATCATCTACTCTGTTGCAGATCTTGGTGTCATCTGCAAACAGACAAGCCTTACCCTCTATTCCATCTGCAAGGTCACTAATGAAGATGTTGAAGAGGACTGGCCCCAGGACTGATCCTGAGGTACCCCACTTGTGACTTGCATCTCTTCTGACTGTAAACCATTTACCACCATTCTCTGTTTTCTGCCCGTCAACCAGTTTGCCACCCAGTTGACCAACTTCGGACCCACCCCGAGCCTACCCAGCTTATTTATCAGTCTTCTATGTGGAACAGTGTCAAAAGCTTTGCTGAAGTCAAGGTAGGCGACATCAACTGCTCCCCCTTGGTCCACCACTCTGGTTACCCAGTCAATGAAATCTATGAGATTAGTTTGACAGGACCTTCCTTTTGTAAACCCATGCTGTTTTGGATCCTGTGCCCCTATGGATTCCAGGTGTTGCACTATCCTTTCCTTAAGGAGTACCTCCATAATCTTGCCCACTACTGAGGTAAAACTGACCGGTCTGTAGTTCCCGCCTCCTCCTGCTACCACTCTTGTGGAGCGGGATCACATAAACCCTTCTCAGTCTTCTGGGACCTCTCCTGTGCTCAGAGACTCACTAAACAATTCTGCTAATGGCTCTGCTAGTTCCTCCTTTAGCTCCTTAAGTACCCTGGGATGTATGCCATCAGGTCCCATTGCCTTATCCACCCTGGGCTTAGCAGCTCTTGTAGGACCCTTTCTTTTTGTGAAGGTAGTAGTGCTCACCTCCCTCCCACTGTGTCCATGATGCTGAGCTGTGGGCCCTGCCTACCTCTCTTCAGTAAATACTGAGCAAAGTATCTATTTAGGATAGATGCCCTTTACAGGGTCCTCCTCCTCACATGCTCCCTTTTCTCCATTAAGCTTAGCAATACCCCCTCTGGACTTTCTCCTTTCGCTAATGTATCTATAGAAAGTCTTGTCACCTTCTTTACTGTTCATGCTAGTGTTTCCTCAGTTTGGGACTTTTGCCTGCCTTAGTGCCTTACCTGCTTCCCTTAGGGCAGTTTGGTATGCCTCCCTATCTTCATCCCTGTGTTCCCTTATATTTCCTGAAGGCCAGCCTTTTGGCTCTGACCTTTTCTGCTACTGTATTTGAGAACCAAAGTGGTTTCCTTCTTCTTTGCACTTCCTTTCTGTCTAACACAATGGGATGTTGCTTCAAGTATGTATCATAATGCTTGCCCACTTTGCCTGTACAGCCTCACCTGTGTTTCTTTTGCCAGGGCTAGCTTAACTCTGTTGGCCATCTTATCAAAGTCAGCTCCTCTGAAGTCCCATATTTTTGCCTTGGAATGGGATGATTTAGATGTAGTAGCCAAATTGAACCATACCATGTGATGGTCACTGGCCCCCAGGTGACCTTCTACCTGGAGATCTGTAGTCCCTTCTTTGTTAGTCAGTACTAGATCTAGGATAGCCCTGTCTCTTGTGGGTTGCTGTACCAGTTGTTTGAGGCCCTCCCCCTACAGGGAATCCACTATGAGTCTAGTTCTGGCAGATGTTCCTGCTGGTATTGACCAATCTGTATCCGGCATGTTGAAGTTTCCCATTATCAGAACCTCCCCTTTAGCTGTCATGTTTTGTATATCTTCTAACAGTAATGTGTCTATGTCCTCCCTCTGGTCTGGGGGCCTGTAGACAACCCCAGTTCTTATGGCTGTCCCATTTCCTGTTTCCAGGGTGACCCACAGTTCTTCTGGCTCCTTATGTGTATTCTGAATTTCTGTAGCTTTGATATATTCATTAACATACAGGGCCACTCCTCCCCACCTTTTTGCACCTCGGTCTCTTCTGAACAATACATAGCCAGGTACTGAAGTCTCCCAAGTGTGGTTACCGGTAAACCACGTCTCACTAATTGCTACTATGTCCAGTTTAGCCTCTGACATTATTGTCTGCAGGTCTGGGATCTTATTTCCCAGGCTGTGAGCATTTGTGTACATGACTTTCCATTGGCCAGATTTTGGTGTGTTAGTTGTTGGGTGAAGTTTGGCATTATCCCTGTGCGACGTATGGGGAGACAAACCTTTTTTCTTACCTGGTGATGCAAATGAATGGCAAACATGCTGAATTCCTGTTTGACCACTAGCTGAGGGGAGGGTGTTCTTCCCATTGACGTATGGGGTGCTGCCCCTCTCCCCATTGCTAGTTTAAATATTCTGCAAAGACGTCAAACCTCTGCCCCAATGCACTCCTCTTTAGTCAGATGCAGTCCATCAAATTTAAAGAACTTTCGCTCCCAGAACTGTTGCCAGTTCCCTACAAATCTGTGTCCTTTTTCCTGGCACCAGCCCTTGAGCCACATGTTTAGCTCCCCTATCTCCCCTTCTCTGACCTTCTGTCCATCTGCTCCCCTCTCCCAGACTGGCAGGATCTCAGAGAAGGAGATGCCGGACAAAATAGATGATAGTTTGTCACCCAGCCTAGTCAGGCGTTCCTTGGTCTCCACAACTGACTGGCTGGCGAGATCATTAGTCCCTATGTGTACTAGGACATCAATGTTTTCTCCTGCTTTGTGAACAATTTTAGCAATGCGGTCAGTGTCTCTCCATGCTGATGTACCTGGGAGACATCTGACCATCACCCCTGGCTGGAGATGGGTATCAACTCCCGAATCATGGAGTCTCCTATGATCAGAGTTTTTGGATTTCCTTTGTGCTTGTTTAGTTTTGGTTCCTGATTTGGGTGAGTTTTGTTGTGCTAGCTCCTGTGCTGCAGTGTCCTGCTCTGCAGTGTCTTCTGCCTCTTTATTTGATTTCAGAGATAGAGGCAGATACCTGTTTGTAGTGTTTATATGGTTTTGGAGGTAATGTGTTGGAGGCAGAGTGATGGGGCACCTGATTGCTCCTCCTAACCACCTGCCAACCTCCTGGACCAACTACCCTCTCTGCGTTGAGGTTTTTCTGTTGGATGCTGGGGAAATGGCGGGTGGTTCTTATAATGTATTTCTTCTTCAATATGAAATTTGAGGCGTGCAATCTCTGCCCATGCTGCCGGAGCTGAGCCCTAAGATCTCAAAGGCCCAGCATGTAGGACAGTGTCCTAAATCCTGTAAGACTGTCCTTCTGAAAATTGTTCCACAGTACCTGCAGTTAATGAAATCCATTCCAAATAAGTTGCTGGGTTTGTAACCTAGTCAGAGTAATTAGAAGGAGAAAAAAAGGAAAATAAAATGCAAGTAATGCTTTAATTGTGCTTTGTTTAACTTGTTATAACAAGTTAAATTACTAGTGCCCTTGTAAATTAGATCACCTTGTGGTGGCCCCACTGATCCGCCCCTTCCTGCTCTGCCACAGGAAATGTCACAACTGTGGTACCCTATAAAAGGAGTGTAGCGTGGGGTGGTTGGGGATGGGGGTGGGTGGCTGGGCCCTTCCCCTGCCTAAAAAGAAGAACACCACGGACGAAAGAACAAGGAGGTAAGAGCAGAAACAATCAGTCAACAACAAATGCAGTAACCCTGAAACTTATCCTAATGTTAGATAAAACTGTAAAACCTGTAAAGCACCACCTGTAATAATTTCAGAGAAGATATCGCTGTAAAAACACTTTGCTCCAGAGAAAAATAAAGCAGTAACAGAAGATATACCTTGCAATAGACAATTTGAATCAGAAGATTACAGGAGTAATCTGTTAGTACACACCTGTAGGCACACCTTGTAATAATGCAGAAGAAGGTATGCCAGCTACAACAATTTGAATTAGAGAAAAAATAAAGCAATGAAATGTTAGCAACAAACAGTAGCAATCCCTGTGAGTAAAAAATAAAAACACCACCACACGGTAAATCTGCTTAGCCAAACTAAGTCTTAATCCTTTTCCCTTGCTCTGGTAAGTTTCTCTACTATGCCTTTCAATCAGTCTTAGAAGGAAAGAGCTCAGGTGAAGCTAGGTGCCTTGGCCAGCAAACCAAGTCTTCTACCTCTAAGATATCAACTAACCTGACTTTTTAACCCTTCTTTCTGTTGGAAATTACTGACAGTTTGCCAGCTCCACCCCACATACACACCTAATCCTTTGGAAGAGCTGTGGGAGGAAAAGCAATTAGCTCCTTCAATGTGAGAAGGAGACTGAAACACCTCTGAGACAACAAACCTTTTCAACAAACAAGAATAAAATAAAACACTGTGTCAAACAGTAATTTTGCTTAGCCCAATGATAAAAAAGTCACAAAAATGTAAGCTCCACCTGTAATACAGTAATTTCAGAGAAGATATACCCTGTAAGAAACACTTTGCTCCAGAGAAAAATAAAGCAGTAACAGAAGATATACCTTGCAAAAGACAATTTGAATCAGAAGATTACAGGAGTAATCTGTTAGCACACACCTGTAGGCACACCTTGTAATAATGCAGAAGAAGGTACACCAGCAACAACAATTTGAATCAGAGAAAAAATAAAGCAATGAAATGTTAGCAACAAACAGTAGCAATCCCTGTGAGTAAAAAATAAAAACACCACCACACAGTAAATCTGCTTAGCCAAACTAAGTCTTAATCCTTTTCCTTTGCTCTGGTAAGTTTCTCTACTATGCCTTTCAAGCAGTCTTAGAAGGAAAGAGCTCAGGTGAAGCTAAGTGCCTTGGCCAGCAAACCAAGTATTCTACCTATTGATTGTTATTCTTTTTTGGCACTGAAATCTTCAGAGCACTTAAAAAGCTAATGCACTTCTACTGAATATCATGTTGCTCTAGTTGAATTGAGTAGTGAATAAAATCACTATCCTGCATTGCACAAGTGCACTACTTTTGTTTTGAGGGCTTGAATTTAGATCCATCTGGCAAAAACCCTTTTATAAATGCCATTTTCCAGTTGCTTTTTAGGGCTGCAGTGGACAGAGCACTGTAGACCTCCTGCGATTGAAAAAGGGAGACTTTTCTAACCAAACAACAATGTGGAGTTGCCTTACAGTCACCTCCGTAAAGCACTCCAGTCTCTCCATTAGCAGTCACACAACACTATTTTGCTGAAGTCACTGTGGAACATGACAGAGTCCACCATGTCCAAGATGGCCGTCAAGCTGTATTAAACATGAACAACTACATGCATATGTGCGTTAGCCTTCAGTGGCCATCTTGGACATGGTGGACCATGCCATGTTCTGCTGTGACCTCCTTTTTGGTTTTATTATATATATTTTCTCTCCCCCCAACCTGACTCTCCCTCTTGGTACCCCCACCCTCCAGAAACATAACAGTGACACTGGGGATGCCCAGTCCCCCAGTGTCAGGATCAGAATTCCTCAGTCATTTATTTTCCTTGACTCATGTAATTACATATATTTTTCCCTTCCTTCCTTCCTTCCTTCCCACCCAACCCTCCATTTTAGCACCCATCCCCCAAGAAACATCATAATGCAACTGGCGGTGCTGAAACCATCAGTGTCATGATCATGATTCCTTGGTCATTTTTTTTCTGAACCCTGTAAAAATAAAACTGTCAATCAATATCTTTTATGGCCGTTACTGTCCCTGAACCCAACCATCCTACTCAGCACCCACCTTCCCGCACCCCCCAAGCCCTTACTTACCACTGGGGGTCCAACACCATAATCCTATCTTGACCACAGACTCATCTTCACTCTTCAAAGCAAGACCATGAACTGAAGAAACAGGTATGCAGTTCAATGTATTTCAATGGTGTTTTGAACTTTGTGGCATGACTTGACAATTTCTCTATATTTTTTACCTAAATTTGAAACATGCATTTTTTGGGACCCCACCTTATGAGCAATTACACTGACTTACACAAATCTGTCCTGAAAGGTGATTTTGTGGTTCCTGCGTGAAATCACCTTTTGGGCAGGAGTTGAAAATTTCCTCTGCTCTTGTCTATGAGGTGGGGTCACAAGATGGATCTGTTGAAAATGTGCTGTAAAAATATTAACAAAAACAACAACAGAGTTATGAGCTTACATTGAATTTTCTGAATGCCAGCTCGTAACTTTAGTAATTTTCAATATGTTTAGCCCTATCTTTATAGCACTTCGTGAACATGACAGCTGTCATTTTTCAAATCCTTGCCAAATTGTTTTTTACATCCAGAAAGGTGATTTCACGGTCCCTGCAAGAAATCACCCTTTGCACAGGAGTTGAACATTTTCTCTGCCCTTGTTCATGAGGTGGGGTCATAAGAAGGCTATGTTATAAAGTTGGTGTAAAAGTATAAAAAAAAAAGTTATGAAGCTATGTTGAATTTTGCAAACAAAATCTCATACGTTTGGTAATATACAATATTTGTTACCCACATTTTCAACATAGCCATTTCTTTACAGCACCTCATGAATGTGACAGATGACATTTTTCAACTAGAGATGCAGCAAATTTAAATTTTGCCGGCGAAGTGAGTGCAAAGTGGGCACTTCACATTGCCACTCCACTATGCAGAGTGGGCAATGCAAAGTGCTCACTTTGCCTTGTCATTACCACTTTACGTTAAGGAGGAATGGCAATGAGAAGTAAGGCAAAGTCATTGTTTTTAATGGACTTCGTGTTCCTCATTATGATTCTAAGTGATCCACTTGATGTTTCAGATTTGGCAACCCCCACACACACATCACATGGCTTACAGTACTGTAAGTCACATGCTCTTTAGCTAGGTAGGAAGAAAGTGAATCATATAAGCAGACACATTTACTTTTTCCTGTGCGGACAGAGAGAGAGAGAGGAGTGTTTTTGTGACTGATGATACTTTGAGATCAGAACAAGGAGGAGATTTAAACTTTGATTTAGACCCAACAGCTTTTTTAAAAGCTACATTTTTTTGTCTTTTCTGTCTGTACTCTTTTTCACTTAATTTGTTCTTTCTGTAAATTTTATTTTTCTTACATCTACATCCATCAAGGAACCAGTGATGGCGGCCACGCTGGGCTAGCCGTCGGACTGTTGTTGTGTATGCTTACATTTCTGTTTTCGGTTATGTTCCATTCTACTTCATTATTTTGTTTTATTTTAAATTAAATTTTTAAGCTTTTAAGCTTTTTAGATACCTGGACTGCGGAGAGGCTGTATTGGTGATCGGTCGTCTGGGACATCTTCTAGCAGTGGTTTTGGTGTTTTGCGACCAGCCGGCTCCCTGGATGGTCCGGAATCGATCCGTGACTGTTGTGCAGGGCGCAGGGTTTCAGTGTGTCCCAGCTTTTGGATTACCTTTCGGGACTTTGGCGGTGTGGTGGTCACATTTACATCTGCACCTCTGACCTGTGTGGTGCCTGCCTGCTTAAACATCTCCGGCCGTGTTTCGGCTTCATTTCCGTTTTGGGCTGGGATCTATTGTAACTGAGCTTATTAAGGATTTTGGGCTCTATCTCAGCATTTTTAAGGCTGTGGTGACTTACTGGATTTACGTCTGGTCCATCTGGAGTGGCACTGTCCTGTTGGCAGAGACTGCTACGATTGGGGCTCTGTCTTTTGGAGTCTGGGTTTCTATTTTTTGGCTCTAGCTCTGTTGACCTGCACAGGGGTTAGGGGTCGGGGCCTGTTGGAGGGCCAGCTTTGGTCCCCATTCCCCTAGACTCCCGGCGGAGTCGGTCGGTGGGCTGACCCGGCCTGGAAGTCGTGGTGTCGGGTCACCATTGTAACTTAGTAGCTGTTGCTGTACTTGACTTAGTGGAACCTACGATCTGATGTGTGGCCTTTTTTGAAAACTGGGAGTTCCTGTCTTCCTCAACTTTATTTGGAAATTTTGGTTCTTGGATATAATAAGGACTTAGTGGCCTGTATCATCAATTCCTTTAATGCCCCAATTAAGTGACTGGAGAGTTCCTGCAAGATAAGTGACAGTGGAAATTCTAATTGTTTTATTATAGTATTATTTTAAGAAATTGTCTTTTTAGCTTAGGTGTTGATGTATATGGTTTATTGTATATTATGTCTATTTGTTTTGAGGGATAATTGAGCAGTGAGAGTGCTTTTTCCAGCTTATAGCCCACCCTGAGAGTGTCCTGGTGGGTGGTCTTTAAATTATTCCCTCTATGTATTTTTATTTATTTTTATTGTTATTAGTGTTAGTTTCATGTTATTTTATTATCCTCTGGCCGTGAGAGGGCTTCTGGATATAAAATAAGTTTAATTTTGTATATTACTTGTTGTATTAGTTTTTTAGTTTATTTTACTTTTCTTTTGGTGGGTGGTGGTGTTGTTTGTTCTATTTTATTTTTGGTTTTACTTTTATGACAGCCTGATGTGCTGGTCAGCTTTACCTGCTGTTTGTTATTCAGCCTCCGCTCTCCATGCCCTCCGCCCCTTTGTCTTGCCCCCCTTGCCAGCCCATGTTTACCATTGGTGCCAGGCATCAGGGATTGTGCGTAGGGGGTGGAGGAATTGGGGGGGTGTGGAGGGTTGTGGACAGTGGAGGGAGCGGTGCTCTCCCATAGGGGTGGTTTGGTCTCGAAGACGCCCTGGGGCGAAATGGTTTCTGGAGCATGGTAGTCCCATTCTGGTTCCCATACCCAAGGGCACCTCTAGTATTAAAGGGCAAGTGGTTGGGACAACTCGTCAACCTTGTCTGACACGGGCGTTGTTGTGCAATGCCAGATCTGTCTGTAATAAGATGGGTCTTATTGCCAACTTTATTGCAGGGGCAGATCTGGCTTGCATTACTGAGACCTGGTTGGATGGGAATGCAGCCCCATTTTTAGAGGCCGCTGTTCCTACCGGGTTCTCGGTTATACATCACCCTAGATTAGATCTTGGGGGGGGGTGGCGATCTGTTCCAAGACCGGATTGGGCCTAACTGTTGTTCCAGTTGAGGAGGCAAGATCATTTGAGTGTACTGTGGTGGCTGGTGTGGGGTGCAGGATTGCTCTCATTTACCATCCACCGGGGGATGAGAAGCTTTTCCTGCAGGAAATAGCAGACTTTGCCGCCGACATGGCTTTGGAATCGCCCAGATTGATGGTACTGGGCGATTTCAATGCGTGGGTCGATGACAAATCCTCACTTTTTGGTCAACATTTCCTCCAGATGATGACATCACTGGGCTTCACACAGGTTGTTTCCACAGCCACCCATAAAGGTGGTCACTCTCATGATCTTGCTTTTCTCCTGGGGATTGAGGCGTCTGATTTGGTGGTGGAACCAGTTGGTTGGTCTGATTATTATTCAGTTGGGTTCAATTTTGAGGCCCCCCTGGGTAGGTCAGCCCCTGTGGAGTTGGTCAAGTACCGCCAATTACGGGATGTTGTCCCTGAAGACCTGATGGTGGTCCTTGACTTCTCACTGTTTGACCATTTGTGCTCTGATCCTGAGCGGCTTGTGGTGGCCTATAATGGGACCATCTCGGCTGCCCTCGATCAGATTGCACCAGCCCGTGTTCGCCCCCTTCCATGCCGTCCCATTACTCCTTGGTTTGACTAGGCATTGAGAGAGCTCAGGAGGTTGGGGCATAGGTTGGAGCGTCGTTGGAGGAAGACTGCCTCGGATGCCGACCATCTTATTTTGTTAGAGCATTATCAGCTCTATCAAACAGAAATTTCCCGTAAGAAGGCAGAATTCCTGTCCAGGGAAATTTCTGCTGCTCGGAATCGACTGGCTCAGCTCTTCAGAACTGTTGACAGACTGTGCAACCCAGTCTGTCAGCAGATCCGTCGAGTTTTCACACAGATTGACTGTGAAGAGATCGCTCGGTTCTTCACTAATAGGGTGGAAGACATCCGGAGGCAGTGTCCCCGACCTCACTCTAAGGTTGTTGCAGTTGACCAGTGTTTTGTTGCGGTGCCTGGAATTTCCTGGAGTACTTCTGACCTGCCGGATTTTGTAGACACTATGAGGATTGCCTGTGAGATGTGCCCAACGTGCTGTAGGTTGGATCCGGGTCCTACTTCCCTGATTTTGGGATGTAGTGAGGTTATCGGCCCGATCCTTGCTCAGATTATCCAGTGCTCCTTGGAGACGGGAGTTTTCCCTAGCTCTCTGAAGAAAGGGCTGGTGACTCCCCTTCTGAAGAAAACTTCCTTGGACCCGGATGACCTAGCTAACTACCGCCCGATCTCTAACCTTCCCTTTATTGGGAAGGTTATTGAAAAAGTTGTGGCGACTCAATTAAACAACCATTTGACCATCCATAGTCTATACGAACCTCTCCAGTCTGGTTTTCGTAAAAGGCATAGCAATGAGACTGCTCTGGTTCGGGTGTTCAATGATCTCCTGATGGCGAGAGATCGGAGACATCGTTCTATTCTTGTTCTCCTTGATCTGTCATCAGCCTTTGATACTGTGGATCATGGAGTTTTGCTCTCGAGCATACTGGGGTCCATCTGTGGACTTTCAGGTATGGTTCTCAGATGGTTTTCATCTTACCTCGAGGGACAATGCAGAGAGTAGTCTCGGGATTACATTCATCCGGGCTTTCTCTCTGCCCTGCGAGATTCTCACAGGTTGCGTCTTTTCCCCATGTTATTCACAGTATATATGCTACCCCTCGGAGACATTGTAAGACGGTATGAGCTGAGGTTTCACTGCTATGCTGATGATACCCAGCTCTACCTGTCTTTTGCACCCGACCAGGTTAGTGTTGTCTCGGTGTTGAATAAGTGCCTTGTAGATATCCAAGACTGGATGAATTCCAGCGGTTTAAAGTTGAATCCGGGAAAGACTGAGGTTATGGTTGTGGACCCCGGCCGCAGGGTTGGGGGTTTGGGGGTGGGGTCCCCCTCTGGAATAGTTCTTGGGGGCATCCAGATACCCATTTCTGAACGGGTGCATAACCTGGGTGTAGAGCTTGACACAGAGTGGATCCTTCATTATCAGGTGTCCTCTGTTGTCAGGACTGCATTTTTTCATCTGAGAAACATCTCCAGGATTAGGCACCTTGTTCCTCCTGGTGATTTGCCAGTTTTGGTCCACGCCTTTGTGACATCTCGCTTGGACTACTGTAATTTCCTGTACCTAGGGCTTACTGGGGTTGATATCTGCCGCTTGCAGCTAGTGCAGAATGCAGCAGCACGTTTGTTGTTTATTACCCCTGTGTTGCAGTCTCTGCACTGGCTGCCTATACAGTGGCAGATCACCTTTAAATTAGGTCTTTTGACCTACAAAGCCCTACATGGGTATGGTCCTGACTACTTGAAAGAGCTTTTGGTGCCTTACACCCCTTTGAGACAGCTTCACTCGGCTGGCGAGGGGTTGCTGGAGATTCCAAGGGTTAATTTGAAGTCTTCTGGAGCCCGTTCCTTCGGCTTTGTGGCTCCATCCCTTTGGAATTCTCTACCCCGTCCGCTCCGAGAGAGTACAACAGTGGATATTTTTAAAAGGGCCTTAAAGTTCTTTTCATGGAATAAGGCCTTTCCATCCATATTGTAATTGGTTTTACTTGTTGAAATTGTTGTTCTGTTTTATTGTATTTGTTGCCTGATCTTTTGAACTGTACAGCGCCTTGAAAACTTGAAAGGCACTTAATTAAATAAATTTTATTATTATTATTATTACATAGAGGGACATCAGTTGCAAATTATGTCCATGCTGGAACTGCTGCTGGATCACCATGGTATCCCTCATTAGTTTTTGTTTTTTTCTCACACCATGTGCCCACCTGCACCCTCCTTGCTGTGTTATAAAATGTATTCCTCCACCATCCCCGACCCTTGTATGTAATTTTTTTTGTTGTCTTCTGTATGCATTCTGAGCAGTGGAAGTTTACTGTGCTAAACTGCATGGGTGCAGTTTTCTTTCCAGTCTGTGTATGTACTGCAGACACTGTCCAACTCCCTGACTTAAAAATACTTATTAACAAATACAATGGTGGGGTGGTGAAGCCTGGAGAGGTACTACAAAACAGGCTTACAATACATCCAAGTAACTAGTAAAAAAAATTACTGTTGTGATTCGTGACGTGATCGTAAATCATAATTTGCGACTGCATTTGTGACTGTCATGATGAAGAACATGATTTGTATCACGAGTGACTCCTGATGGTGGTCCTGACTTAAAAACTCATATTAATGAGTACAATATTCATGCTGAATTATGCACCACACCTGTCCAGTACTCTGAAGGGAAGCCAAAGAAAGAACTGTGACTTAAGTTAGAGATGGAAATTGGGCCCTAAAGAGATGCAAATGTACAGACAGATTAAGATTGTGCTTCACACTGAAGAGATGGAGATGCAGATGCAAAGGCATAACACCTAACCAGTGCTCACCATCAGAAATTCAAATCTGGAAAAGAATATCTTTGCCGGTTGGGAGGCGGAGCCGGGGTGCAGTGTCTCACTGCTGCAGTAAGTCACTAGTCAGTACAGTAAAGATACCACAGAAGTACAAAAAATTACACAGCTGCAGTGGATAGCAGGTTCACATTGCTGAAATTATGTGGCACAATAAAAAGGTGTCTGATTTGATGACACGCATCACACACATACTCATGCGCACACTAAGTAATGCATAGCAAATTGAAAACTTCAATAATATAACCACATATTTTAAACAAACTAAAATTATGCACTGCTGCACCACAACAATCAGCAAAAAAATGACAAGAATTATTGAAAATATTACTGTGTGTACATTACCACATTTATACAAGAAATATATCACCAAAACAGAAAACACTGTCTTTTTCTCCAAGTTAATCTACCTATACCACAGATACGCCCCTCCCCCAAAGCACACTTCCACTGTCTCTCAGTACACAGACTGGGTGTTGTACATTAACATTCAAAATACACACACAAACAATAAACACTCGATGATATGAGCGGAGGATGGTTTCCTATAATTGATGAACTAAAGTTTCAGCAAAAGCAATGACTCAAAAATGCTTTTTTAACAGCTTTTAGAAGGTTTGAATCACAGAGAGCTCTTAGAGCAGATTGTCTCCTACAGCTTCCTACACACACTACCCCAAACTAAGGCTGTGCAGAACAATCTAGAGCCCATGTGACCTGAAATCCCAGAAATCACTGGAAAATTCACCTTTGAAGCTTAAAAACAAGGTTAAGTAAGGTGAAGTACATTGTTTTCAATGTACTTCGCCTTAAGGATTAGTGGAGTAGTGGTTTGGGAAGGTGGAGTAGCATTGAAGTCATTGTTTTCAATGGACTTGGCGTTACCTGTCTTAAAGTACTCACTTTGTACAGGCACTCCATGATTCCTTTCACTCTGCATTCCACTTGGCGGGAAAATTAAGACACTTCCATCTCTATTTTCAACTCCTGGCCAAAATGTGTTTTTGCATCCCGAAAGTTGATTTCACAGTCCCTGTACAAAATCACCTTTAGGCCAGGAGTTGAACATTTTCTCTGCCCTTTTTCATGAAGCAGAGTCACAAATAGGCTATATGGAAAATCTGGTATGAAATATTAAAAAAATAAACTTTTTGAGCCTACATTACAATTTGCTAATACAGGCTTGCAACTTTGATAATTTTCAATATGTTTACCCCCATATTCCTTAGCTGCAGCCTTATTGGCTCTGGCCAGAGTTTGTTTGGTGAGGAGCAACTGTACTCTCAAAAGACCTGTTTGGTAAAACTTCATGTCTCTCTCTAAAACTCTTAAGGAGTATATCCATGCATTGTTGCATCATTGCTTTAACCTTTAGTACTTAATTGGACCTTTAGTTAGGTGCATATACCTCTTTTTCTACAGTAAGCTCCCAGCTAAGACATATGAAATAAATTAACTGCATCTATTCTTATTTGGTTTGATGAAATAGGCTCTCCTTCATTAAAACACTAAACTTGGCATGTGAATGAAACAATGTGGGACACAACTTTTAAGGAGATACAGTAATGTGATGGCTACAAAATTGGGGAGGGGGATACACAGGTATAAAATGTTTTCTCCAAAATGTTTTGATTGGGATGCTTTCCTTCATGGTTGGTTGCCAACATGGCTGTGGTTATGCTCTGCTTTGTGCCATTTGGAGCCTCCTTATGATCTATCACATGCCATACAGTATGATGCCTACCTCAAGCAACCATTACCTCAAGTTACCATTCTGGTCTCTCACCTCATTTCCATCTAACTCACACCCACCATTGTCTTATTACCTACCACTAGAACCTTACTCAAATACTCCAGCGTATTTGCCACCATTTATGAAAGCAGTCTGGTCAAAGTTTATCTCTGCACACCTCTAAGTGTGTGTGAGACTCACCAGATTATTTCTTAGGCCATATGACCATGATCAGTGGCATTCTGTGAGGCTTATAGTCCTGTTGATCTGTTCAGACTGGACCATGTTCCATACCTTTAGATAAATGGGGACCATATCCCTGCAGCCCCTCCAAGGGTGGAGCACTCACAGGGATATGAGTTTCTCTGGTCACTTCCTAGAGTTTTGCTGGGCCCTATGAGAGTGCTAGGTTACAAGCATGTCTGTCAGTGCTTAGCCACTAAACTACTTGCTGCTTGCCCGTCTAGACTGGACTAGTACCACCAGACCCTCTACCTTTAGTTATAAGTTGACAATGTCCCTGCAGCACCTCTATGGATGAGACAGTTACTGGAATGAGCATTGTCATTGGCTAAATAATCAAAATCCATGGTGCCTTCTGAGGTTGCTTTATTGTGTTTGGCAGAATTCACATTGCCAGATTATCTACCTTTAGCCTAAAGGGCCATAATTACGTGACACATATAAAAGAGGAACATTCAATCAGATGCTCTTTCTGTTGGCCATGCAGTAGATTTCCATAGTGTACCATGAGGGTGGCAGTTCCAAGCCTGCCTGGGTAGCACTTAGCCACAACACTAATGTGCTTACCTGTCTGGGCATGTCTAAGTCATCAGACTCCCTACCTTTAGTTACAAGGAGGCCATTACCCCTCAGCACCTCTGAGGGTGAGACACTCACTGACATGAGCAGTTTGTAGCTGTCATGACCGAGTACTATTGTGCCCCTTGATAGTGGTGGTCATTTTAGCATATGGGCGGAGCTAGTGCCACCATGCATGGGACAGCCATAAGGCAATTCTAGGGGGTGGGGGTAGAAAGAAGTAGGCTGCTGGTTAACTAGGATCTGCAGCTTATCCATTAGGTAGGGAAATGGGCAGACTGGGTGGGCCAAGCGGTCCTTATCTGCCGTCAAATTCTATGTTTCTATGTTTCTACGTAGACATACCATTCAGTACATACAGGGCTGCTAAATCATTTTCAGTCATCCATGGCCTACACATCTTTGCCTTTATTGCATTCTGCTTATACTTGGGCTCAGGCCCCAACTCATTGTATTTCATGAGGGTGTGCATTCTAACACAAGGACTCATGCTCCACAATCCTCAGGTACTCATCCTACTTTGGACAAGCACTTTGAAAAGCATGCCTTCAACTCTTTGCCCCATCTACTAAAATTCCATATAGTTGATAAGTAACTACCTGGAGGGATGGTAACCTAAGGCCTTGGTTTCACAAAGCTTTCCTCCAGTTGAATTTTCTTCTTCTTCATGCCAAAGGTCATAATAGTACTATTTATGTAACATAATATATTTTACTGTGAATTTATGTCTGGATGGTGGTCTATATGTATCATATATCCTCTCACTTCAGCCATTTCATTCTCAGGCCATTCCCTCTCTCCTTCTGCAAGCATTCTGTACTGTTTTCAAAGAGTTCCTTTTGAGTTTTTCATACGGTATTTTTATTTCTTTAGCACCTCTAAGGGTTGAACCCTCCTGATTCCTCCTTCATGTTTTTACTGTACCCTAAAAGGGTGGTTGTCCCTAAAGAGTGAGAGAGAATGAGCAAGAACAGCCATGTGCTGTGTATCAAAAAAATCACTTCAGAACAAATCAGCTCAGATTCAAGCTTCAGCCACAAGCATACTACTTCTCGGCTACTGCCAGCATCCAGATCTAAGCACACTTAATTTAGTCTACTGTGTTGCTGTTCAGTAAAGCTTTGCAGCTTTTAAATATTCAGCAAGGTGTTCGAAGATATTTTCTAGTCTGTCTTGGGGGTGTGTGTGTTCATTGTTTTCATCTGGCTGTTTTATAAGAAAGCATGGTTTCAAAAATAGTAAATCCAGACAGTATAACCTGATTGCTTCTTAGAAACAGTACTTAAGTAGCAAGACAAGATCACACAGTGGATGTAGCCTATCTGGTCTGCAACAAGGCATTGGACACTGAACCAAATAGAAAACACAAAACCAAAGTAGCACAAGATCAAGTCTATAAAGTGGACAGGACACAGATAAGAATTTAGTTAACCGGACAGAAGCCAAGGAACCATTATAATTCATGAAAATAGCAAACAAAACTGATATTCAAAAGGTTTTTGTCATTCTGTAGTACGAGGCTGGTTAAATATTAAAGTTGCAGGCTGATATAGAATATGCCATATCCCACATTTGGTGTTTTTTTGCATTTTGATAGAAATATTTTTGACCTTGCTGAGATAATAAGGGTTAAAATATTTCCAATGTGTGAGTGTTTATCACTGTTCTTTAGCTTATATGCATGAACAGTGCTTTCACAACATAATAATAATGGGCCCTATGTACAAAGTTGTGGGAACTGCATCTAAAGGAGACTTCATGGTGATGTGGACTCATTCACCATGCAAACCATCACCGCACAGACGTATGCACAACCAAGCATGGCCAAGGCAAGGGGTGGCACCCACAGATGCATACAGAGTCATGTGGTGCCATGGCAGGTGGAGTCAGGAACCACAGTCATGTCCCTTGACCCCGCCATATGAGGATGACTGCACCACCGTGTGCACAGATGGAAGTCAATGGCATCATGGGGCAAAGGCAACAGAGTAACCCAGGGAGTCTTGGCAGCCATACTAACAGTGTCCCCTGGCCAAGGCCGATAGCCAGAGTGGGGAAGTATTTTTTCACAGAGAGGGTAGTGGATGCATGGAACAGCCTTCCTGAGGAGGTTGTGGGGTCTAAAACTGTGTGAGAATTCAAAAATGCATGGGACAGACATAAGGCAATTCTTGTGGGTGGTAGGAAGAAATAGGCTGTTGGTTAACTAGGATCTGCAGCTTATCCTGTAGGTAGGAAATGGGCAGACTAGGTGGGCCAAGCGGTCCTTATCTGACATCAAAGTCTATGTTTCTATGTTTTTATGGAGCAGCCGCATGGACACTGTGGCTGCTGGACTGATGACGAGTACTGCATCTCTCAGGTCATTGAACTTCACAGGCCCTCAGATGGCTGCACTGGTGAGAGACATTTGGGCACACTACGCTACACTGTATGGGGTGGACACACTGAATGTCCCCCCCAAAACAAAGGTGCACCTATGGCTTGACATCTAGGCAGCTATCAATGCCACAGGTCCAGAGGCATGAACACTTTCTGCCATGAAGCACAAGTAGTGTGACCTCTGGACCATTGTGAAGCGTAAGCTCTCAGCCGCCAACCACTTACAGGCAGCCAAGGGAGATGGATGACCACAAAAGGCATTCAACCTGACCCCCATTGAGATGGTCATTGCAGAGATCATATAAGAGGTGGTCCACCACAATGAGGAACAGGACAAGGATCCACTAGCAGGTATAGGAGGCACTATATACAGTGAAGCTGGGGTGGCATCCACAGTGAACATGGTAACCATCATGTCTTGCACCCTGCAGACACAGAAACCTTGACCACAGGACCAGATGGAAAAACCACAATGGTGGAGATGCCAAAAGGAGTCGGTATCTACAGGAGGTGGATGACACACACTGTTCCACATACCAGGACCATGGCATCCATGTCTGGAGCTTAGCTGGTAGTAACATCCCAACCTGTCACCCACAAGTTGCATGCAGGAACAGTCCACATTGGTGGTGGAGGATAGCAAGGTGTACTGTGCCACCACTGGGAGGATTGTGGACACCACAGATAGTCCTAAAGAGACAGTTGACCACAAAACCTTGGGGGCAACAACAGAGCACACCGGTGCTACCACTCCACCACAGGACATGCCAAAACACAATGGCTGGGAGATGACAATGGACAATGCAGCCCATGACCAGCAGCCACATGACAATGCTTAGGTGACTCTGACCACTGGCACAGTGGAGGAGAACCATTACACTGAGGATCACATGTCCCCACAGTATGACCATGACAGTGGGGGAGGAGGGACTGTCCAGATGTTCATCATGGTGCACCAAGCAGAACACATCTTTAGGCATGCTACACACATACTACTATGACCTATGGCAGCTGAAAAGTGAACATCTCAGTGCACAGCAGGCAGATACAGTGGACCTACATAAACTCACTGAGGAGGTGAGAGATATGTGCAGGGCATCCACAGAATTGGTGACATGCTGAAGAGGCTGACAGAGTGCATGCTGCCCATGTGTGCAACATCATCGGTCACACTGGGTGGGGAGAGGGACAGATCCACACAGGGCATGGCGGGCACCCATAGCTCAGTGAGGAAAGACAGGTAGGATAGCATGTCAGTGAAAAGATGACCACCATGGGTCACAAGAGGAGCAAGAGGCCAGACACCTGTCAGACACCTTGGCACAAGAGCAGGCACCTGGCAAGCAAGGATGTGATGATGGTGCCACAACATGTGAATCACCCATGCATAGTGCACAGGCCTGGATGGGTATACAGCACAACACATCCTGCACACCCATGTCCATGTCACACAAGCATACCACACCACACGACATGCAGTGCACATGCCCCCCATGCACTACACATGTAATCTCCCCATGCACTGCACATGACCCCCCTCCAATGAAGGGCAGGGTCCAACAGTATACCTTCAGTTATACCACACAAACCAAGCACACACACAGGCAGCACACCAGGCACAGGAGCACTCATGGTGGTACCTCATCATATTACCACCTGGCCCATACAGCTAACATGTAAATGTACTCAGTGTGACCACATGCCACACTGCATGACCCAATAGCACGTCTGCCACCTCCCCACTTGCTGGACCATCATCATCAAAGGGCGGGACATCATCTGGTTCATCACATGGCATGGGTAGTCAATGTCATTCACAGATGTTGTCGAGCATGGCACAGACAGTGCACGTGCTGCATGCCATCACTGGTGCAAGCATCATCATGCCACCTGTGTGATCCAGGCACTGGAACCGCATCTTCAGATGGCCTATTGTGCATTCCACCACAGACCATGTCTTCCTGTGTGTCTCATCGTATGCCTCCTCCACCTGCCCCAGTGGCTCCAGGTACGATGTCAGTAGGTATGGTAACAGAGGATATCCACTGTCACGTAGAATGGAGACAGAATGTGTTAGTGTGTGTGGACAGGCTGGACCCCCACAACAGTACATACCAAGCAACCAGCTGTCCCCGCTGCTCTGTTCAGCAATGCAGGCACCCATGCCAGATCAGTCAAATATGTACAAGTTGTGGCGCGATCCTGGGTATTTAGTAGTCACGTTACTGATGATGACACCTGCATCACAGATATTCTGGCAATTGATGCTATGGAAACCTTACGACTGCGATATGCCTCCTCATCCACTGGTGGTGCAACAATCACCACATGGGTGCATTCCATGGTGCCTATCATGCAAGGAATGCCATGCATGCAATGGAACCCCTCCTTCATGGATCTTATGGCTGCCAATGTGGTTGGAAAGGCTATGTGTGCTGGCACACTGAGAAGCAGGGCACACGACACTAATGACTGAAACATAACATAGAAGTTGACATCAGATAAGGATTGCAAAGCCCATCCAGTCTGCTCATTTCTTCTACCTCATGAATGTGCCATTGGCATTTACTCTGACAATGGCCTATATATTCATACTCATCTGTATTGCTCCATTATGCATAGCCCATTCCTGTTTGAAGCTCTGCACTGTATTCATATCCACCACTTGCTGAGGTAGGCCGTTCCATGCATCCTCCACCCTTTCTGTGAAAAAGAACTACCTCACATTACCCCTTAATCTGCCTCCCTCTAATCTCATGCTGTGTCCTCTTGTCCTGCTATTTTTCTTATATTGAAACATGTTAGACTCTTTCACCTTGTTAATGCCCTACTGATGTTTGAATGTTTCAAACATATCACCTTTTTTCCTCCTTTGCTCTAGGGTATACATATTGAACTCTGTTAATCTGTCCTCATATGTTTTCTGATGCTGTCCTGACACCATTTTGGTTTCCCCTTCTCTGGACTGCCTCCATTTTGTTAATGTTCATGTGTAGGTGCAGCCTCCAGTACTGCATGCTGTACTCCAGATGGGGCCTAACCAGTGTCTTGTAAAGAGGGATTATTACCTCCCTCTTATGACTTATGATACCCTACTAATACACCCCAACATCCCTCTAGCCTTACCTACTGCTTTAGTGGTCTGCTTGGATGTTTTCAGGTCATCTGTGATAATGATGCCTGAGTCTCTTTCTTCCCTTGTGATTGCCAGCAACTCACATCCCCCATGCATGAAAATAGGCATTCTTATGCCTAGTGCACTCACCCGGTTACCCAAAGCAAATGAATAAATAAATGTATAGGTGGCTTCAGGGTTTCTCTTCCCTATGTGCATGATCTTGCACTTCTTTGTGTTAAACCCCAGTTGCCACTGTTCAGACCATTTTGCCAGTTAATCCAGATATCTTCTCATTCTGCCCATCCCATCTTGATCTTCTACTCTGTTGCAGATCTTGGTGTCATCTGCAAACAGACAAACCTCACTCTCCAGTCCATCTGCAATGTCACTGATGAAGATATTGAAGAGGACTGGCCCCAGGACTGATCCTTGAGGTACCCCACTTGTGCCTTGCATCTCTTCTGACTGTATACTGTTTACCACCACTCTCTGTTTTCTGCCCGCCAACCAGTCTGCCACCTGGCTGACCAACTTCTGACCCACCCTGAGTCTACCCAGCTTGTTAATCAATCTTCTATGTGGAGCAGTATTGAAAACTTTGCTGAAGTCAAGGTAGGCAACATCAACTGCACCACCTTGGTCCACCAATTTGGTTACCCAGTCAAATAAATCTATGAGATTAGTTTGACAAGACCTTCCTGTTGTAAATCCATACTGTCTTGGATCCTGTGCTCCTATGGATTCCAGGTGTTGCACTATCCTTTCCTTAAGGAGTGCCTCCATAATCTTGTCCACTATTGAGGTAAGACTGACTGGTCTGTAGTTCCATGCCTCCTCCCTGCTACCACTTTTGAAGAGTGGGATCACATGAGCCCTTCTCCAGTCTTCTGGGACCTCTCCTGTCCTCAGAGACTCATTAAATAGTTCTGATAATGGCTCTGCTAGTTCCACCCTTAGCTCATTTAGCACTCTGGGATGTATGCCATAAGGTCCCATTGCCTTGTCCACCCTGAGCTTAGTGAGCTCTTGTAGGACCCTTTGTTTTGTGAAGGGAATAGTGCACACCTCCTCCCTCCCTCCCTCCTGTGTCCATGGTGCTGAGTTGTGGGCCCCTGCCCTACCTTCCCTCAGGAAATACTAAGAAGAAGTATCTATTTAGATAGTTGCTTTCATTGGTCCTCTTTCACACACTCTCCCTTATCCCCTTTAATCTTAGCAATACTCCCTTTGGACTTTCTCCTTTCACTAATGTATCTATTGAAAGCCTTGTCCCCTTCTTTTACTGTTTATGCTAGTGTTCCCTCTGTTTGGGCCTTTGCCTGCCTTACTGCCTTCCCTGCTTCCTTTAGGGAGGTTTGGTATGCCTCCCTATCTTCATCCCACTGCATTCTCTTCTATTTCGTGAAGGCCAGCCTTTTGATTCTGACCTTTTCTGCTACTGTTTTTGAGAACTAAAGAGGTTTCCTCCTTTTTTTGCTCTTTCTTTTCTCTCTAACACAATGGGGTGTCACGTAACAGCACCCATAGGTGCGCTATGTACCCAGAACTACTGCTGAATTCCCTCCTGCTCAACAAAGATCTGGCACAGGTCCAGCGGCAGAGGAGACACCCACAGCCATACCTGTGACATCACCTGCTACCCTGTTAGAATGATCCAGTTGTGTAATATGTCAATGAACAGAGCACCCTGGTTTCCACGGACATTGCCCGAGAACGTCTGCTGCAGGGTGTTATGTGTGTACTAACCATGTCACACAGGTGTGTAATGGATGCATGATCCAACCAGAACTGCTGTATGCAGTGTGTATCCCAGAAGGCTTGCACGTTTAGCTGGGTCTAAAAGATCTGTGGCCAAGAGGGTCTCCTATGATGCTGGACCTGTGCCAGATCTTTGCTGAGCAGGTGGGTATTCAGCAGTAGTCCTGGGCACAAATCTCACCTATGGGTGCTGTTACACCTGTGTTGTGTGACAGGTATCTATTTCACATGGCACTGTGGCCTCCATGGATCATCTAACTCACATAGGCTGCTCCTTGGCCCTTTTTGTGGGTGCTTCCTCTGCACATCAGCAGGTGGCATGCTCTGCTAGGGCATCCTTCCTCAGGTGACATCCTTGCACATGTGCAACATGGTGGTGGCTGCATGGTTTGCAGCTTCCAAGGAGCAAATGGGGTACTTCCCCAGGAAGTCATGGAGGAAGGCAGCCCTTACCTACTAGGATGCTCTGGGGGGGCAGCAACATCTGGTGTGTCACTGAGCCTGCTAAGGTGGTTAGTTGTCTACATTGGGGTGGCATGAGGGCATCATCACCACATGTGCTCATGGTCTCAGGGTCTACCACTTGTTGTGTCTCCACAGGTGTTCAGCGGGGGGTCAGACAGTTTCACCCTGGAGCGACAGGAGCTGGGAAAGGGAGCTATGGCTATTGTAGTCAAAAGCCACCAGAGGTGGCCCCAGAAGATCCCCAACATTCTGTCCCTAAGTGTGGGCATCCAGGACATCTACTACAAGGATGAGGCAGTGAGCTGTAGGAGGTGAAAGAGTCATCAAAGGTGGGTGTTGGATTGCCTGTGTGTGGTGTGGTGTGCAGTGTTGCATCCTGTGTAGTCACTCATATCCCATCTATTCTGTCTCTTTTTGTCATTGCAGAGGTTCATAAGCCCATTATGATGCATGGTACTGGTGCTGAGGCCATACACTGACAGCACGACACTTGCTTCTTCCAGCGATTCTGATGATCAGCAATACTGAGGGTATGGCCACTGAGATGTGGTACTTGTATTGCATTGCCATGAGCAAACTGTGATTCCATGGATCACCTGTGTCCATGCCTTTATTCCAGCTTGCAATACATGGCATCCAGCCATGCAGTGGGGTGGGCCAATGGTGCACTATGTGGCATGTGTGCCTGCCAATGCCACATGCAGACCATGTTCCTGCAGCCAGGAGCTGGTCTGTATGGTGGGCGCATGTCTGTACAGCTATATTCATTGCTGTTTGGTTTGTTGGCCACTGTGTAGCAGCGGCAATGGGGGCATGCGGCCCTGACTGTGTTTCCACTCTGCCTTACTGTGCCTTATATCGACCTGTGTACTGCACGCCTGGGGTTTTTGACAGCCCTACCCCTGACATACTGTTGCGTGTGTTGTCCCATGCACCTTCACGTCATAGTGACAATCGTGCATGTACATCCATGGTGGGCACATTGCATACTGTGCAGCCTTGCCCCTGCACCTGCAGCTTGCTGTGCTACCATACTCATCTATGGCAACTGCAGCCATGCATCACTGCTTGATGTACATGCATGGCACCTGTGCATGTCCTGCATGCCGCTGTTGTGCTCTACGTATTGCATCCTTGCAACCTGTGCTGGATGTCCCCAGCTTCATGCATAGAGCCCAATATGACTGTTATACCTATTCTCATGCACATTGTAAATGTACAGTACAGTGTACCAGTGAAGTGATACAGCAAATTTATATTGCAGCATTCTGTGGCAGAAATATGATCATCACAATTAAGATTGCAGAAACAACATTAACTACCATAAAAAAATAATTCTCGAGATTGTGTTACTGTACTAATTGCCATGCCACAGTAACTTTAGGTTTAACATCCAAACCTACTGTATAATTATGGTATTCAAGGAATTTGTCAATGCAGTTTTAGATGACAGCATATAAAATTCAGAGAAAATGTACATTTTTATCATCTGATCACAAACATAAGCCTATCAGAAAATGCCCATGTCTAAATGTGTCCAACATTCCTGGTGAACTTGAAATCCTAAAGTTGCTTACAAGCTTTTGTTTCTAGAGAGACACTTTGGGTTAGGATACTCTATACTGTTTTGCTGGTCATGGAGGGACATGGCATATAACTATAAATGTTACATTTTGACTGTTCTCCTTTAGCCTTCACATTGACCCCAAGAGACAAAGCATAGCCAAAATACTTAGTCATTTTATGAAAGAACCCATTTTTTTTATACTCTATAATATATAACGACAAACCTTGAACATATTTTTTGAATACTGTAATGGCAAGATTCCTGTGATTACTTTCTCAAGAGTATTGTGCAGCATATTGGAAGCATTCCTGACCTATTCACAGAGTATGTTTGGTGCTCACAAGGTACTAAGTGGATGAGTTAGCAGTAGGGATGTTGTGAATTTAAAATTCACCCATGAAGGGATTACCTGGCACTTTGAAGAGCTTTTGCAGAGTGGGCACTTCACATTTCATAATGAAAAACTTTGCAATTCACTACTTTGTGGAAACAAATCTGCAAAGTAGTGATTTAGTATACTTTGTGTATGTTTTTCTATGCAAAGTGTAAATTTTAAATTTGCAATTGGGGGTGTTGTGAATTAAAAATTCATCTGTGAGGTTGCACACATCACAGAGTTTTCACAAAGTGGGCATTTCACGCTTCATAAAGTAAGGTATTGCACTTTGCAGGGAAGAAAGCTTCATGAAATGGTGATTTAGCATACTTTTCATAAGTTTTTCTAATTGAAGTGAAAGGTTTTGCTTCACAATTCCTGCAAAGTGTGAACTGTGCAAAGTGAAATAGTACTACACATCTTGATGACAAACACAAACTTTTTTTTTTGTACACTTTATTTATCCTCCTACTTGTTTCCATCCTGGACTCTCTCCAGCTGAATCACTTGACGTCCACCTTCTCCCACCTGATCTGAAGTCCTCCTGTCCCATAGCCAGCATGGCTTCTCTCCGCGGCCCAGACCGCCCGACCCTCCGGCTCTGAGTCCCCCGAGGCGGGACCACCTACTGTACACTTCTAACTGCTGCTCTATCTAGAGTCAGATAGAGTGGCCAGACACACAAAGCACTGGTGTAGACAGGAAGATTCGGCAGTGGGTGTGGGGGCAGAGTCACCAGAACCCACCTTCACCTACCAGGATCGGGCCCAATTTTCTTTTGTTCCTCCCACCTGATGCAAACATGCAATTGCTTCAGCGCTGGCATGGGATGCTCCCACCCCATCTCACAGAAGCCCTTTGCTGTCATTACCCCATTGGATGACCCACCCATGATGCAACAACCCCTGGCAGCGACCAGGAGCTGCCACCAGGTGGGAAGCCCCAGAAACCCTCCTTAGGAGAGGAGAGGAGAGCTGTCCTCCAGATGCTCAATCTTCTCCTCCCCTGCCGACCCTTGGCTGCCTGAGTTCATTCCTGAACCTGGGTCGCCAGTGTGGCGCAAGATGTGGTGTCCAGCTCCTCAACCCTCAGTGTCACTGGGCTGGCTTGACAAACACAAACTGAGAAGCTTTTTTTCACTTTGCCCACACCTCTTCATGATTATCATGATGTGTGAATTTCAGGAAATTAAATATTATTCAATGTTCAGCACTTTGTTATTAAGTATGCAAATTGCAAAGTTTTTTCACTTTTCCCACACCTTGGCAGTAGATATAGTTGAATGATACATGATTTCAATGGTGTGGCATACTTGTAAATAAATCCAGGTAGTCAGCTGGTCCCCTCACCCACAGCATGCCTGCTCCATAGTATTTTGCAAATGTCAATAAACAGCAGACACATGATCATGAGGAGAGGGCAGAGTGATAGTATAATTTGTTATGCTAGGCAGATTGATTTGCTCAGTCTGCCTGAAATTAATAATGATTCAAATGCTCCATCCGCTCTATCCCCTCTCTCCTCCATGCCACTGTCCCTCTCTCCTTCCTTCCCCACTTCTTCTTTTCCTCCCTAAGGAGATAGAAAACTGTCTGTATACCTTTGGATGCCATCCTAAATAGAAACATAGAATTTGACTGCAGATAAGGACTACTTGGCCCGCCTAGTCTGACCAATTTCCCCACCTACTGCTACACTGCAGATCCTACTTGATCTCCATCTTTACCCCCCTTTCCTTACCACTAAGGTTCCCTTATGCCTGTCTAATACATTTTTGAATCCTGTTACCATTTTTGTCCCCACTACCTACTCTGGAAGGCTATTTCAGGTATTCACTACTCTTTCTGTAAAGAAGTACTTCCTCACATCTCCTTCAAGTCTACAGCACCCTTCAACTTCGTAGCATGTCCTGTTGTTCTTGAGCATCTTTTTTTTTCTAAAAATGCTTTCTTCTTGAACTTTATTTATACCCATGAGGCATTTGAACATCTCTATCAAATCCCCCCTCTCTCTTTCCTTTCCTCCATAATGTACATATTGAGGTCCTTTAGTCTCTCCATTTCAGTTGCCCTCCTCTGGACCACCTCTATTCTATGTACTTCCAGAGATGTGGTCTTCAGAACTGGACACAGTACACTGGGTGAGGTCTCATCAGTGGTCTATATCATGGTAACACCACCTCTTTCTTTCTGCTGGTGATACCCCTCCCTATGCACCCTAGCATCCCACTAGCTTTCCCTACTGCTTTGTCACACAGTCTGACAACATTTAGGTCATCAGATGTGATTACACTCAGTTCTCTTTCCTATTTGGTGGTTGTTAATACTACACCCTCCATTTTGTATTCTGCCCCTGGGTTTCTATGCACCAAGTACATGATTTTGCACTTCTTCACATTGAAACTTATCTGCCACACTCTTGACCACTCCTCAAGCTTTATTAGATCTCTAATCATTTTTTTCCACACATCCCCATGGAGTGTCTACCCTGTTGTAGATTTTAGTGTCATCAGCAAAAGGCATACCTTCCTTTCTAGCCCCTCTGCAGTGTCTCTAATAAAGACATTAAAGAGGACCAGTTCCGGTACTGTTCCCTGTGGCACCCAGCTGTTCACCATCCCTTCCCTGAAATGAACTCTGTTTACCACCACTCTCTGTCTCCTTTCCCCTAACCAAGTTTTTTCCTAGTTTACCACATTTGGACCCACTCCTAGGCTGAACAGCTTGTTTACAAGTCTCCTATGTGGAATACCATTTAAGGCCTTACTGCAATCTAGGTAGGCCACATCCACCACCCCACCCTAATCCAATTCTCTGGTCACCTAGTCAAAAAAATCTATTAGATTTGTTTGGAATGACCTCCTCCCAGTTAATCCCTGCTGCCTTGAATCTTGTAAGCCACTGGATTCAAGATATTCCACAATCCTTTACTTCATTAGTGATTCCATTAATTTCCCCACCACTGAAGTCAGGCTGACTGAACTGTAATTGCCAGCCCCCTTCCTGCTACCACTTTTGTGTAGTGGGACTACATCTGCTCTCCTTCAGTCATCCAGAACCACTCCTGTCTCCAGTGAGTGGTTGAACAGGGTTCTCCTATGAATATCTTAGCATTTCCTGCCAATTTACCCTTCCTGCTAAATTCTTTTTAACTATTCCATCATACAGTAATTATTATAAACATTATATCACAGCATATACAAATGCTGCTTATGATGCTCAGTTTGCTATTCACCTGAAGAAGGGACATGTGAGGCCTCGAAAGCCTGTGTGCTATACCACCTTTGTACAAGACATATGTTGGCCCAATAAAAGAATCAAATTTACCAGCAACTGCTGTTTTCCAAGGACCAGAATGGCTAAAATCTCTTTTTTTTACAAAATAATGGAAAATACCACAGTTTGCCATTTGAAATGGCAACTGGCAACGTGAAGAAAAATGAAGATAAACTTGACAGTAACATCTACTTCCTAACTGCATGCAAGAAACAGAACATTAAATTTTACCTAAAGACTTCAGATCTACAACCCAATGCCAACTACATACAATTCAAGGTATGTAGAACAACTGTGTCATAGGACATCTGAAAAACTCAGGATTCACTTTATTCATCAGATCTGCTCCAGAAAAGTTTTCCCATAACAATTACATTTCTGAACTTTCCTGCACCCTTAAAGAAAACAACAACAGTATACTGCCAGGAGTCAGCTGTGATGTCCAAACACGTTACCAAAAAGCTCTCAGAGCAGTACTGTCACAAAAGAGGAAAACACTTAGAAAATTACAAGACAGAGGCTACAACAGCACTGTGGTTCATCCAGATCAAGTAAACCACAGCATCAACAGTGTGGAACAGGTTGATACACTGCAACAACTATCTGTGATCAATCTACGTAATAAAGAACTTACACCAGCTGAAACATCTATATTACCCGAGGGCTTAACTTTGTACCCCACAAAGGAATTTGATAACATTAGTTTATGTGGTGAGATGGAGGAACACTTTAGATGGCTTCACCTAAAGGAATACTTTTTTGATAAGAACAACACACAAACAATACAGTATGAGAGCACAAAGAAATCATCAGACTGAACCCTTCAGAGTGGATGCTACCACAAATTATATTCCTACATTGACTGCTTCCGAGGAAGACTAAACTCCTAGATCACACCATTGGAAAAGAGGGCAATACAAACAATGGAAAACAATCATAATATTGTAATAAAACAAGCTGACAACGGTGGAGCTGTGGTTGTGATAGGATATAATTTCAGTTCATGTATTTGCAATTGCAGCTAGGTACATTGAGATACAAAATACCCTTTACAGGCATGACTTGAACTCAATAGGTTCAACAGACAAACTTATGACATAGAATACATTAATCAACCATTAAATACAATAAACAGTTACATCATTTTACACAAGAGCAAACAATAATTTTTATGTTGGCTCGCATGTTCACTAGCAGCAGATTTGGAGGTGTGCTCACTGTGGGTGATTGCAGGGCACACATCAGTGAGGTGCGTCCCTCATTCCCCAATAAGGCAGCTGCAGGCGCTGATACCACCGAGACATAAACTGGCCGCCAGATCTAAGAAAATGAGAGCCAAACTTGTCATGCAATGGCGTGCCTTTCCTGGTGAGGCAGTTTAATAAACAGCTGACTGCAGCTGTGCAGAGTGCTTCAACCATTTTATTTGCCGATGGGGAGCCCACTCCCGTCGGCATAATGCCCACCTCCCATTTAAGTGTATGCCAAGGGGTGCAAAAATCCCCGGCATAATACGCCTAAATAAAGTTCTTTGCCAACGGGAGGCTCCAACTCATTGGTTTCAGTCTGCCTTCCCCATTTATTTTACAATGGGGAGCCTACTCCCATCTGCATAATGACCCTCCTCTTTTTGTTGTGTGCTGACGGGGTGCCTAATCCTCCTAGCTACAGCACCTCTAAAAACAGTCAGGTGGCATGCTGGTAGACCAGCCCAGTGTGCCAAATGCCCCAGTGAAACAAAAAAATATGCCACAATGTTTTTTTTTTAAACCTGCAAACCAGAAAACAGTCCCTCGTCAACTCTGGTGGCCCTCCCCCAACCTGCGCCCACCGTCTGTGCACCTTGCCTCCCACACCTCCCTCACCCCATATGTATCTGTGGAGCATGGCATGAAGATCTTCGGCGGACAGGGAACACGTCTGCACTCTTCAAAGCCGACTGTAAACCGAAGAAATGCCGGTAAGCTGTATAATGGCATAAATAGGTATTTTTCAACTTTGGTGCATATCTCGAGCACTTTTGGGAATATTGGCACCAGATTTTCAACATGGGGTTATTAGGACCCCTCCTCATGAATTCAATCACTGTCATGGCGTTATTTGGTCCCAAAAAGTGATTTTACAGTCACTGTGTGCAATCACCTTTCGGGACCATTTAACAAAATGACAGTGCCACTGTTAATGAGGGGGCTCTCAAAAAGCCTATGTTGCAAATTTGGTGGGAAAAAATACAAAAATGGCTGTTTTATGAGCTGCGGTGTTGTACAGTTTCCACGCACGTCAGAATTTCTGTGGAATTTGTAATATTTTCACTACAGATTTTAAAATATTGGCATTTTCCATACCTCCTTATGAACAGTACAGCTGTCACTTTCCATATCCTGGCCAAAATGTGTTTTCACACTTATGGTGCAGAATAGCATGGTCATTGTACAAAATCAGTTTTTGGGACAGTTTGAGAAAATGACGGTGACACTGTGCATGAGCAGAGGTCCTAAAATGCCTATGTTGAAAATCTGGTGATCAAAGTCCATAAAATGACTGTGTCACAAGCGTGCATTGTATAGTTTCCCCGCACACTTGTAACTTCACAAATTTGCAATATTTTCATGCCAGATTTTCAATACTGGCATTTTTTCACACCTCCTTATGAACAGTGCAGCTGTCATTTTTCACATCCTGCCCACAATGTGTTTTCGCACCTGTGGCACAAAATGGCATGGTCGATGTGGGAAATCAACATTTGGGACAGATTAACAAAATCACAGTGCCACTGTTCATGAGGGGAGGTCCTAAAATGCCTATGTTGAAAATGTGGCTAAAAAGATCCCAAAAATAATTAGGTTATGGATGTGTGTTGCACAGTTTCTTTGCCTGCTCATGGCATCACCAATTGTTCATATTTTCACTCCAGATTTTCAACATTGCCATTTTCTTACACCTCCTCATGAACAATACAGTTGTCATTTTTCACATCCTGCCCAAAATGTGTTTTTGTGCCTGTGTCGCCAAATGGTATAGTCGCTGTTCAAATCCACCTTTAGGCTAACAAACTGATAGTGCCACTCTTCATGAGGTGGGGTCACAAAAAGCAGATGTTGAAAATCTGGAGTGAAAATACCAACAAGCACCTACGGTGTAAGGGTTTCCAACCGTAACATCCCACCCTGTAGAGACTGACAGACATCAGGGGTGTGACTTGGGATCATTGGCTGTAATGCTCATTCCAATCCACCCCCAACCCCCACCTTGCAGCCAGTGACAGGCATCAAAGTGTGGCTTGGAGTGTTTGGCCCTAAAGTTCACCCAATTCTCCTATATTGCACCCATCTCAGTGTGTTTCCTTATGGAATGGGGTAAGTATAAGGCACAAAGACCCCAAGCACACCACAACACTTGTTAGTGTCTACAGGGCAAGGTGAGGTTAAATGGCATGAGCATTATAGCTGATGACCCAAAGGCACTCCCCAATGCCTGTCAGTCTCTGCAGGATGGGGGTTGGGTTGGCATCAATCCAATACTTCACTGCCATTCCTATTTTGCATCTCTAACTCCTGCACTACCAATGCCAGTGAGACAACATTCAGCATTGACAAATGCTTGTTTTTAAATGAATGGAAGCAGCAGTGAAGAAAGTGGTGATTGATAAAGAAGACTTTAATTCATCAGGTAAAGGGTTTCACACTGTTGCAGCACAGTAAGTGAAGGACCTTTTCCCTGAGTTTGAATGGACCAAGGGAAGGTCAGTTGGGTCTTAGTAGATGACCGTGAACTGTATGGGGAACTATATGTATCCCAAAGGGCTCAAAGTATGTTGGAATACCTGTATGTAGTATTTTTAATGTAATAGGTGACATAGCCAGTTTATAAGAATTTTGAATGGATAGCCGTTCAAGGCTAGTCAAGATATTACAGTGATGTGTCTGGGAAGGTGCCATTAAAACAAACTTTACAATTTTATATAACAATGTTTCCTTCTGGGAAACAAATGAAGAAGATGAGGCATCGGTGATTAAAGAAGCATAATTTAGGACTGGTAACAAGCAATATTGTGCAATAGTTTTATGAGAATCTTTGGTCAGAAATTTAGAAAGCTGAGAAAGAGTACCAATTTTAGATTGTAACTTGGCAGTAACCTTATCTGTGTGTATATCATATATTAATGATGGGATCTAAGTACACCTAATATTTAAATGATTTAACAACTTCTATAACCCCACCCCAGATGGTAACAGTCAAAATTACCAGAATGTTTTTTTTTTTTATTTAGGTTCTGCGCTAAATATCATGGACGGTCGTTAGCTTATTCAACACTAGATTGTTTTGAGAAAGCCAGGATTACATATTGTTAAATTCAGTATTCAATAATAGATTAATATCGGTGACATTAGAATAATGAGTGAATAAAATTGCATCACCTGCATATAATAACAGGACACAATGCTCGACCACTTTCACCACAGGGTCTATGAACAGTGAAAAATGTAGAGGGCCCAGTATGGGGCCCTGAGGGACCCACACTGGACCTCTTGATAAGATGAACATATTCCATTTACCTTAACACACTGCAGCCTATTAGTGAGATAGTTCCTGAACTAAGACAAGGCAGGAACTCCCACCCCCAATCCAAATAGTCAATCCAGTAAAATTGTATGGTCAACATGGTCCAATGCCTTGGTTAGACCCACAAACACTGCCCCTGTTAAATTACCACTCGTGGCTCTAAGGACAGTGTCCATGAGCACAACCAAGGCAACATCTGGGAGTCTATTCTTCCTTGAAGCAGTAAATGTAGGCATTTAATTTGGAGTTGCATCCACTCTGAGGGGTTCAGTCTGATGATTATTTGTGATCTCATACTGTGTTGTTTGTGTGTTGTTCTTATCAATTGGCAAAGTTTTTATCTAGCACCTTCTACCAATGAGACCATGCATGTTCTTAAACCCACCCTTAGTTGTGTCATAAATAAAAACACCCTGATGATTACCTGCAAAGTAAAACAAACTCTAGTCAGAGCCAATAGGGCTACAAAGTGATGTTGGATGAGGTACATTTGTGCATGTGATCTTTTGTTATGGTGCCCCATGGTGTGGTGTTATGGTGCCACTGATCCCCACTACCCCCACTGGTATAGTACTGGTCATCATGGTGTAAGGCAGACACTTTCCTGGATGAGATGCCATCCATTACCCCTAGGTGCAGGAGGGTGGCCAGGCTCTTGCATACCATTTCTGTTAAATGTACGTGTAATATATGAACTGCACAGACAAAGGCTGATTGCAATGATGTGGATTCTAGTATAGCCCTGAGGCTAGAATAGTGAGCTTTGAATGAGACTAGGACAGTCAGCAGACCTATGTCTGAACCCTGCAACTTCCATCTGCATACTGTGCAACCCTGCACAAGGCATTCAACCACCACACTGCCCCCAGGTCACCCCCAATAACATACACCTGTGCCTAGTGGGCCTTGCGTTACCAAAGAATAAAATAAAATGTAAATAAAATAAATGAACCAGCTTCTGTCCTGCATGATCAGAATTACTTTTGTTCATTTTTTATGAAGGAGAGGAAAGGAGAGGGTCAGCAGTTAAGTGTTAGAGGTAACAAAGTTGGAGGAGTGGATAACAATCCATTCATGGAGGAGAGAGTCCTCCAAGAACTATCAAGGGTGAATGTGAAAAAGGCTATGGAACTGAATGGGATACATCCCAGAATACTAAAAGAACTTGGGAGGGAGCTGGCACCACTGGCAGCACTGTTTAGCGAATCATTGGAAACAAGTGAAGTTCCAAAGACTGGAGATGGGTGACTGTGGTCCCTATCCACAAAGGGAGAGCAGGAAGAGGTGGGCAACTATAGGCTGGGTAGTCTAATCTCAGTGGTAGGGAAGTGGATGGGGTCATTGCTTAGAGGAAGGATTGTGGCATATCTTGAGGAAAGTGGGGCAAAGGATCCAAGGCTGCATGGATTTACAGCAGATCAGTCTTGTCAAACAAATCTGATAGATTTCTTTGACTGGGTGACAAAGGAGCTGGAACAGGAAGGGGTGGTGGATGTGGCCTACCTTGACTACAGCAAGGTCTCCAACAATGTCCCACACAGGAGGCTTCTAAGCAAGCTTGACAGCCTGGGAGTGGGATCCAAGGTAGTAGATTGGATCAGGAACTGGTTGAGTGGAAGGACACAAGTAGTAGTGGTAGATGGAGATGAATATAATGAGAGGGAAGTGTCCAGTGGGCTTCCACAGGCTTCAGTGCAGGGTCCAGTTCTCTGTAATATCTTCATTGGGGACATTGCAGACCATCTGAAGGAAAGTGTGCCTCTTTGCAGACAGCACTAAAATCTGCACATACAGTGGACAATCTGAGAGGGTAGAGAAATGAAAGGGACCTAGGCAAGCTCAAGGAATGGTCAATGGTGTGTGCAGTTGAGCTCAATACTACAAAATGTGAAATCATGCATCTGGTCACAGAAATCCAGTTGATGATTACACGAGAGGAGGGCAGGTCCTGGCAACACAAATCAAGAAAGGGACTAAGGGGTGATCATAACTGATGACCTGAAGAGGTTCAGGCAGTGTGAGAAGGCAGTTGGGAAAGCCAGCCGGATGCTCAGTTGCATTGGGAAAGTATCACTTGTAGAAAGAGAGAGGTGGTGATGCCACTTTACAGACAATTAGTGAGACCCCATCTGGAATAATGTGTACAATTCTGGAGACCGTATCTTGGGAGGGATATAGACAGAGCAGAGGCAGTTCAGAGGAGGGCTACAAAGATGGTACTAGAGTTACATCACATATCATATGAGGAGAGGCAGAGGGACCCCAACACGTATTCATGGGAGGAAAGATGAGAAGGGGAGATATGATAGAAACTTTCAAATACCTCAAGGGCATTAACAAGGTACAAGAGTGTAGCCTGTTCCAGATGAAACAGGGTTCGAGAACAAGAGGTCATTATATGAAGTTGGAGGAAGGCAGGCACAGGAGTAATGTGAGGAAGTACTTCTTCACAGAAAGGGTGGTGGGCAAATGGAACAGCCTACCCATGAGAGTGGTGGAGGTGAATATGGTAGGAGAATTAAAAAGAGCATGGGAGAAAAAAAAAGGACATTATTAACAAAGGATCGGGGGGGGGCGAAGACTGAATGATAATTAAAGGTACAGCTTCCTTACGGAAAAAAAACACAAAAAGCACTTTTAATCAACTTGTTTTACAGTCTTTAAAAGTGACAGAGGCAAACTTCAGTTATCAGAATTGTAGAATCTGTTCCAGTCACTTCCCTATGGAAAAAAAACACAAAGAGCACTTCAAATCAACTTGTTTTGCACTCTTTAATAGTGACAAAGGCAGGCTTCAGGTATCGGAATTTCAGAAACTGTTCCAGTCAAACCAAAAAGTTATTAAACTGAGTTTAAGTGAAATGCTGTAGTTTTCTTTAAACACGTTTTTGTGCTGTCTTAGTTTCTGAAAAACTTTCAAACATGACCAAATGGAACCTTTTATATTCACTTTCTGGTTTACATTTTGGAGAATTGAACTATTTTACTTCCCCTAACTGGCTTATACATGCAGATGTGAAGTCATGGTGGTCTCTGTGTGCACTGCAGTTGTTAAAAGAGGGGACCTGGAGAAAGAAGATAGTGGAAATAGAGCATCAGGTGACAGCAAAAAAAAAAAAAAAAGAAGTTTGAGAGGAAATACTAAAAATGGCAAGGTGAGAATCTCCATCTGTTTTGTAGATAGTCTTATAAATCATCACAACTGATTTTACCAATGACCACGAAGATGTGGACGGATGGTAGCCACTAAGATGTGGACTGAAGGTGGCTGGCTGAACCCCAATGATAAAGCATAGCAAAAAAAGATTTTCTTGTATACAAGTGCCTAAAAACCCATAAGAGGTCATCAGACACAAGCTTTGAAAAAGGGAATTGTTCCACTATCTCACTAAATGTGAATGTTGTGCCAATTGTTTATGATCTTTTTAAACAACCCACATTGAATAACATTTTAAAAATCAGATTATTTATCAACTATATTAAAACCAGAGCTGAGGTCTCTCTGTGCTCTTCAAGAGTTCCACTTCTTGAGTCCTAAGTGTGTTGGAAGTATTCACATTTGATTGTGGTGCTCTCTCCCAAAGGACACATGAGACACAACACTCTTGAAGAGTGTAGAGATGCCTCAGCAGTCCTATTTAAATACAGAATAAGCTGTTTTATTCACAATTCAATGATATTTGTGACATGGTTGAAAAAACGACAAAGAGAGGCAGAGGATCTTCAGATCAGGTCTAGCCTACAGTATAACTCTTGCACATTGTTTGAGGTTAACCAATGCTGAGCTAAACATCAGGTTATTTATTATTGATTTATTTGTTTGTTTGCTTTTGGTAACCGGGTGAGTGCACTAGGCATAGCAATGCCTATTTTGGTGACATCGGAGAAGACAGTTTAAGACATACAAAATGAAGCATACATGTGACGAGCACATGATATTGGTGAAACACAGGAGGAATGCAGGCAGCTAAATAAAACTGGAACAATAAATTCAAAGAGTAGTTCACAAGAGGGAGTGTTGCAATGGAGGCAAAACTGGAGAAATACATCTAGGTAACATGCACAACTAGAGTTACACAGTGAGTGAAACAGGCATTAGCAATGAAAGGTTTATACAAAACAAAGTACAGTAAGTGCCAAATTAAGTTTGAGATGATAAGAGAGAGGGAAAGGTGGAGAGAGTGAGGGGTGAGGGGAGAAAGTGGAGGGAGGAGAGATTGGTAGATAGGGAGAAGAGTAGAGTAATATAGTGAGAGAGAGGGGAGATGATGAAGTCTAAGGTGGATTAAAGCAGGTGCGTTGGCTGATTGATTGTAGATGTTCTCGGTGCCAAGTTTTAAAGCTAGCATGGGTAGGTGCTCCACGAATATTTGGAGATAACGAGTTCCAGTATTTTGGAGCCATATATGCAAAGGCGCACAAGCCCATTTTGGTTTTACATCTGGGAATGTGATAGGGGGCTAGGTCGGTGGATCGGAGCTCGTAGGGTAGAGGGTGTGAGTGGAGCAGACAGGCGAGTGAAGATGTAATGCCAGTGCGGACTGTATTGTCAATAAGAGACCCAAGGGATTGGAGCCGATGGCCAGAGGGGCAAGGCCAGTTAAGGTCAGAGTAAAGTTGGCAATGGTGTGTAAAACGAGGGGATGCAGAGGCATTCCAGCAGATATTGTTATAGGTGGTGTCCCACTTATGGAGGGAGGATTTAGAGGCAGATAGATACATGGCTGATCCATAAGCCAGGGTGGGGAGTAAAAAGCCTTGAGCCACAGCAAGTCTAGCCGAAGGGGTTAGGGCATAGCTGGTGCGTTAGGCACCACCTAATCTAGCATTTAAAGATTTACAGGTGTTGGTTATGTCTAGGTCTAAGTTAAGGGATTCATCTAGAGTGATGCCCAGGTATTTGAAAGATTTGGTGCTGTTAAGTGAAGAGCCATCGGTACAGGTGATTTTTAGGGCATCAGGGTTTACTTTGAGTTTGGCGAGCAATCCAAAGAGCATGGAATGTGTCTTACTAATGTTGAGAACGAGTTTATTCTCTATCAGCCACGACTGAATGGACGTGAAGTCTGAGTTAAGAGGTTGGTTGACGTCAAGTGAGTTCCTAGCACTATGATAAATTACTAGGTCATCTGCATAAAGGAGGGTTGAGCAGGTTGAAGCAAGCAGCGGGATGTCATTAATGAAGATGGAGAAAAGCAAAGGCCAAGTATGGAACCCTGGGGCACACCAACTTGATAGATGAGGGTTCAGAAGAGGTGGAATTGAAGACAACAGTCTGCTGTCTACCGGACAGGTAACTGTCAAACCAGGCTACTACATCAGTAGAGAAGTCGAGGAGCGAAGTTTAGAAAGAAGGAGGGAATGGTCTACCAGGTCAAAAGCTTTCGTTAAGTCAATGAAGATAGCACCAGTCAGGAGGCCAGAGTCCATAGCAGAAAAGATATCATTGGTGAGTTTGAGGAGGGCATTATCGTATTCGTACTCTTTGCGGAAACCGTGTTGAGAGCTAGACAAGAGGTTATGCTTCTGCAGGTAATCAAGAGTTTGGGTTGCCACAAGGTTTTCGAGGATTTTACTGAGGAGGGAGAGGATAGCTATAGGGCAGTAGTTCGAGATTAATTTGGGATCACCCTTTTTTGGAATAGGGGTGACTTTGGCTATTTTCCAGATGTTGGGGACTTAGCCGTGACGTTGAGATAGATTGAAGATTTTGGTAAGGGGAGAGGCTATAAACGGGGCGGCGGTCTTTAGAAGCCTAGGCTCCAGCCCATCAGACCCTACACTGGTATGGTCTGGGGCAGAGAGGAGAAGCCTCAGAACTTCAGATTTTGTAATATTCTGGAACCTGAAGGGGGGATGTGTGAATTGAGGTTTAACTTTGTAGTTGTGTGAAGAGACGTGCGTATTAGGGGGTGGAACCTGGTAACTGGTGAGGTCCGAGAAATGGTAGTTGAAAGAGTTAGCTATAGTAGTAGGATTATTGCAGTGTATGCCATTAATCAGCATGTCATTTGTATGTGCCATTTGATTTGCTCCAAGGAGGATTTTTATTGTAGCCCAAATTTTTTGAGTTACCGCTGTTTTAGTTAGCAGATTTTTACAGAAGGAGCTTTTAGCTAATCGAATTTGCCTTTTGCATATATTTCTCTGGGCTCGGTAATTATTATAATCAGCCAGTAGCTCAGTGGTTTTGAAGCGGCACCACGCTTTGTCCCTGGACCTAATCAATGCAAGTAGGTCTTTAGAAAGCCATTTCGTCTGTGATCCACGGATCCAGCGAGTGACACAGGGAGCATGGGTGTCTTGAAGCAGATGAAATTTAGCAAGGAAATGGTCTAATGCCAGTTGAGCATTATTAGAGGTGTGAATGGGGGACCAGTCAATCAGTGCGAGATCATGTAAGAAATTTTCTTGATTAAAGTTAGCCAGGTTTCGGAAGGTGATGAGTTTAGGAGGTGGAGTAGGTTTACTTGACGCACGCCAGGTGCAGAAGATTGGGGAGTGGTCACTGATTGAGTCAGCTAGGGTCCCTGCACATGCTATGCTATCCAGGTGGTTTGTGAGGACCCAGTCTATAAGAGTACTAGCCGAGGGGCATGACCCTGGTAGGGTCTGCAATAAGTTGATGAAGATTATGTCCTCAACTGGGCGTGTTTGAGGGTGGAGTTACAACCTATAAAAGTAAAGCGGACAAGGGTGGGTGTGGTGCGGGGGCGGGTGGGAGCAGCTCCAAGCAACTTGCAGGGTTTTCAGCGACCTGGTCCCAGTTCAACAGCAGTTATTGCACAGGGCAGGCAGTTCTGGTGAGCCTGCCTAGTGCACTGGTGGTTACAATCACGGCTTCACCGGCTACCTCCCCAGTTCAAACAAGCTGCTTGTTTTTTCTTTAGCAGATTTCAGCCACGCTACTCTAGCCCCACTGATTACAGCTGTGCACTAGCAAATTAAGGTGCGCTCTGCAGCCGAGGGGGTTATGTCAGAAAACCTGAGAAATAAAGAGGGATTCAAATGCTGAGGCGCTTAGGACGCTCTGCAGCTTCGTGGAATTTTGCAAAAACGCTGGAGAAAGTATTAGGGTTACAAATGCTGAGGCGCTTAGGATGCTCTGCAGCTTAGGAATGGGGCAGCTATAAATTAAATGTAGCATTAAAAGGTTACAGACAAAGACTCCTTTACCTTTGTAAATGCAACCACTTTATTTCTGATCCATTTATAGTTTGCACCTTAAGGATAGCTAGACTGAGATGGAAGTCCTGATTTTCCCTTTTTGTGTTGCTTGCATGCATGTGTAAGAAACACATTGCTTTCAGCAGTTACTGAGAATGCCTAAATGTGTCAGGAAATGTGGGCCACGTCACCACGTAATCAGCTGTTTGGTGCATTACAAGCTACCAAAACAGCTGATTGCGTAGTGTCCCCATGGCGACGGCTTCTCTGTCGGCCTCTCACAGTCCCCAGGAAGCCGATGGAAAACTGCTGCCCACCATTCAGTATGCCTTCCTGGTAAAACATTTCAATAAATAAATGAAAAAAAAAAGCAGACAGGGTGCCCAATTCCCCTGTTGGCATGACCGCCTCCCCAGTTCATTTGCCAGTGGGGTAGCCCAATCCCTGCCAGCATAATGGACTCTCCCCATGCTCATGCTTCTCCCCAGCACACTGTTCGGCTGATGGGGGTGCCGAATCCCCCATTGGCTCCACTGCCCCCTAAACAATCTTCCATCTGCCATGCTGGGAGCCCACCCCAGTGTGGCAAAAGTCTCCTTGGCCAATGGGGGTGCCCGATCCCCTGTCGGCTCCACTGCCCCCCCCAAACAAACTGCCTGGTGTCATGCTAGGAGCCCACCCCAGTGTGGCAAAAGTCCCCGTCGTTAATAAAAAAAAAAGACCTAGAAGAAAAAAAAGTCCCTTGTTGATTCTCTTGCCCTCCTCCCCCAACCCATGCCCACCTTCTGCATACCCCACCTCCCCACACCCCGCCCTCACTCCAGAGCCCAGCGCAATGATCTTGATGGACCGGGAACACGTCTACACTCTTCAAACTGACTCAGAACTGAAGAAATGCCTGTAAGCTGTATAATGGCATCAATGGGTTTTAGAAACATAGAAACATAGAATTTGATGGCAGATAAGGACCGTTAGCCCACCTAGTCTGCCCACTTCCTACCTAATGGATTAGCTGCAGATCCTAGTTAACCAACAGCCTACTTCCTTCTACCCCAACTAGAATTACCTTATGTCTGTCCCATGCATTCTTGAATTTCCCCACTATTTTTGACTCTCGACCTCTTCAGGAAGGCTGTTCCATGCATCTACAACCCTTTCTGTGAAGAAATACCTCCTCACATTACCTCTGAGCCGTTCCCCCTCTATCTTCAAATTGTGGCCCCTTGTTCTTGCACATCTCTTTTTCTGAAAGATGCTAACCTCTTGGACTTTATTGATTCCCTTGAGATATTTTAAAGTTTCTATCATGTCCTTCCTCTCCCTCCTTTCCTCGAGGCCATACATCTTAAGCTCCTTTAGCCTTTCTTCATATGTCTTCTGCTACAGACCCTACACCATTTTGGTTGCCCTCCTCTGCACAGCCTCCACCCTGTCTATGTCTTGGCAGGAGATGGGGTTTCCAGAACTTTTCAACTTTGGTGCATATCTCAGCCATTTTGGGATTTTTTCACCAAATTTTCAACATGGGATTCTTGGGACTCTACCTCATGAACACAGTCATTGTTGTTTTTGTTATTCAGTCCCAAAAGGTGATTTCACGGTCAGTGCACGGAGCCACCTTTGGGACTGATTAAGAAGACAATGTCACAGTTCATGGGGTAGCCCCAAAACTGGTGTGTAAAATCAATGTTCAGGACAGATTTAGAATATCACAGTGATACTGTTCATGAGGTAGGCCCCCAAAACCCTATGTTGAAAATTTGGTGAAAAAAGTCCTCAAAATGACTGTTATACGAGTGTGCATTGTGCAGTTCCTACTCGCACTTGTAACTTTGAGCATTTTTGATATTTTCACTCCAGATTTTCAGCATTGCCATTTTACCACACCTCCTTATGAGCAGTACAACTGTTATTTTTCACATCTCACCCGAAATGTGTTTTCGCACATGTAGCGCACAGTGGCATGATCCATGTGTGAAACCAATGTTTGGGACAGAGTAAGAAAATCACAGTGTCACTATTCATGAACAGAGGTCTTAAACTGGCTATGTTGAAAATTTGGTGACAAAAGTCCATAAAATAACTGTGTTACGAGCATGCATTGTGCAATTTCCATGCACCCTCGTGAGGTCACAAATTCATAATCTTTTCAGTCCAGATTTTCGACATTGGCATTTTTCCACACCTCCTTATGAACAGTACAGCTGTCATTTTTCACACCCTGGCTGAAATGTGTTTTCGCACTTCCGCACAGAATAGCATAGTCGATGTGGGAAATCAGTGTTCGAGAGATCAAAAAAATCACTATTACACTGTTCATGAGCGGAGGTCTCAAAATGCCTATGTTGAAAATCTGCTATAAAAAATTCCCAAACTAATTACATTATGGGTGTGCATGGCAGTTTCTATGCACACTCATGACTTCACCAGTTTTTTCATATTTTCACTCCAGATTTTCAACATTGCCATTGTTTACACCTCCTCATGAACAGTACAGCTGTCATTTTTCACATCCTGTTTGAAATATGTTTTCACACCTGTGGCACCAAATGGCACAGTTGTTGTGCAAAATCACTTTTGGCTAACAAACTGATAGTGTCACTGTTCGAGCGGTGGGATCACAAAAGCCCATTATGAAAATTTGGAGTAAAAATACCAAGAAATGCCCAGGGTATTAGGGTTTTCGACCATAACCCTCTACCCTGTAGGGACTGACAGGCATCAGGGGTGTGATTTGGGATTGTTGACAGTAATGCTCATGCCATTCCACCCCCACCCTGCAGCCAGTGGCAGGCATTGAGGTACGCCTTGGACCCTTTGACCCCAGAGTTCACCCCATTCTCCTATACTGCACCCATTTCAGTGTATTGTCTTATGGAATGAGGTGAGTTTAAAGCCTGAACACTTAAAGCACACCTTGACATTTGTATGTGTCTGCAGGGTAAGGTGAGGTGAAATGTCATGACTGCTATGGGCGATGACCCAAAGGCACACCTCAATGCCTGTCCATCTCTACAGGGTAGGGTTGGAGTTGGCGTCAGTTCAGTACTTCACTGCCATTCCTATACTGCATCTGTCCAACTTCTGCACTTCCACTGCTAATGACAAGCAACACTTGACATTGACATGGTGAATTAACTGCAAAGGTGAGATTCAAACCCAAGATCTCATGTCCTGTTTTGCTCTGACCACTAGACCACACTGACTTTTCTCATGAGTTCTCAGTCTCAATTCTTTACAAGATACAGCAGGCACACCCATTTAACACGGGTCATTTTAAAGAAGAACTACCTTGAAACTGTAAGTCATTGTTTCTGAAGAAACTGTTGTTTGTTTGTTTTTTAAGTACTGGTTCCCATTCTGGTATTATTCAGTCTAGTAACCTTTTACATCACTCAATGGGTATTTCTTACTAACACACTGGTGGTGATTGACATCTTAGAACTGAATGTACAGTATGTAATGTACAGTGGAAGCCACAGATTAAGCCCTGGAATATCTAGTGGTATCTATACATATGAAGAAGGACCACTGTATTTCACAGAAAACCACTGTTAATTTCCATCGGATTTCTTGTGATGTATCTGGATGTATCTTGAGATTTACTGGGCTGTATCTTTGGTTTCCATGGTAGTTTATGTCTTAGTAGAACTGCACAGATGCATTGTGACAACACTGCAAGACCTTAAAAAGTATATGAACTACATCAGGATCATTCTAAAAGGTACTTCCACCAGTGTGCAAATCAGAAACACCCCTTTAACTTACTCACAGGCCATTGAATGTGGATCAGTGACAGAATGAAAACCAATAATTGAAAAACAGCTTCTACAGAAAACGCTGAAATGCAAAATAAATTCAACACTCCTTTAGAGGCCATTTTCTAGATCTTACTTTTCTCTCTTTCGTTCAGGGTCCCTCAAAAATTACCAAACTGTTTTATTTATTTATTTATTAAACATATTGGAATTACAAACCTTTGAGTCAGAAACTCCTTTGCAAAGGCTCCACATCAAAATTCAAGTTAACTGTAAAATACAAATTAAAAGAACAAGTGGATACATGAGGTACAGAAGTGTTCTGCAGCTCCTGTCCCTTTTTGATCAGGTGAGGATGTCTGCAGTCAAAGTGTTGGGTTATACCAAGCTTCAGTGTGGCTTGAGGGGTTGGAACCTCTATATATCAAGGTGCCCTGTATGGTGTAATAAGCATACATATATGTTTGAGTATGGCGGGCAATGTGGAAAAATGTGAGGAGACTTGGAAATAAAATTCCAGACCTTGAGACCATTATGGCAGAGGCTGACCTGGATATTGTGGCCACCACAGCTGGTCACCTGACTGAACTGTGATGAATGAGCAGATATCAAATGCAGGGTATGTGCTCATTCATATGATTCAATCGAGCAATCCTTTGTGGTGGAAGTGAAGGCTGTGCTGGTTGTCCACTAGCAGTTGGGGTAAGGGTGAGAGTAGGGTGGTGGTAGACTACCTAGGGGTTGGGAGGTCCACTGGACACCAGGGAGTTGTCACTCGTTACTGTCTACTGTGATGGATTGGTGCTAGGCGGCGGCTGCTCTGCGATCGTCAATGGGGTAGGGGGTGCTGCAGTGTACTACAGGGTAGTCTGTTTCTGTTGATGGGACATGGCAGCTGGGATAGGGGACACACTGGCCAGCAGGGGCAGTACCCCGTACTGCCTGCTTGCGATATGCTGGGCGGTGATATTATGTGCATGCTAACATTGTTGGCTGCGATGATTTCCTGGCTTTTTTATTGTACCGCGCTGTTTAGGCTGGATACTTATATTTCCATAAGTCTGGAATATATTAAGTCACTCTGAGAAGATCATTAGTTTAGGATGTTTTAGATTTACCCATACACTCCCTCACTTCTGTTAGGCTGTGTTTTGCCACAGTTGTCAGTGGGAGGAAGCGCCAGGGGCTGGAGGGACAGAGCTAGTATGCAAAATGCAAGAGTGTGTGGGAGTTCTGCATCCCAGCTTCTGCTCTCAGGTACAGCAGCACACATGAACGTGAGCAAGGAGTGAGCTGCATGCGCATGAGAGAAAGATAAAGGAAGGAGGAATAAAATTTGGGCCAGGCTGTATGCCCGCACTCACCCTGCCTGTAATGGTGAACGTGAACAAGGTGATATCGTAGGTGATATCAGTGGTGCACAGAGCAATTCAGGTTCTCTCTTCTCACGTGTGGAAGCTCCAGTACCAGCAGATGGCGAGAAATTAGAATATGTGGAGCATGCAGTGCCAATGACGACGGCACCAGCACCACTGGCTTCAGCGGGCTCCCACCTTTCATGTGAGCTGCAAGGAACTAAACTGCAGCTACTGTTGCACAGCACTTTGCAAGGGACAAAGGCACATACATTTACATTTTAAAAGCACAGAACAGGATATAAGTTTATTTCCAGGTCTTTGTCATTTAACAAAAGCACACAACAAAGTTTTCATGACTCTTTTTATGGAACCTGTTATTAAATGGACTCCAAATCAACTGGTGGATTGGATGAAAGGTAAATATGTAATAACATGCATGAGAGAGTTATAATTAAATAGTGGTAGTTGATGGATTTCTGACATCTAGCAGCTTCTGTGTAAGTGGTACTGATGCCTGCTTGCAAAATAATAAATTCTGTCTGCTGTGGCTATCGTGAACTCCAGCTCCAGCATCTAAAGAAAGCTGCAATGCGCTTTGTTCATGGTTGGGTAACAAAGCCATAGGGGAAGAAGGAGTTGTTGTGAAATTTGTGCCAGCCCATGGCATATGTCACAAGATTAATTCTTTCTATGAAGATTTTATTCTGTTTGATTTCACTGCTCTGTTTTAACAGAAGCAGATATGATTGTGATGTCAACAGGCATTGTGTAAGCTGTTCTTCCATTGGCTAAGATCTCCTTTGTGACCAGTCTGAAGTGGAAATAAATGCTGATGACCTAACTTAGATTGAAATAAATGATTTATTTCCACTCCAGGCCTGTCACACATTAAAATAAATGCATTTATTTGCAAAATTTTATTCTCACAGTCATTGCATAAATTTATGTGTTTACTGAATAAAAAGCATTACAAAGTAGAAAATTACCTCAGGCAGGCAACTCCTTGGCATACGCTGTCGCCCTGACTATGCCAGCAGCTTTTAAGCTAATGCTGGGTTGCATAAATAAATCAAGAGTTGCTTTGAGGAATCTAAATGCAATTGGAATCCACCATTGTACAAAGACTCATGGAATCATTTAGATAATATTTGCTATCAATGGAGTAGCTGTGTGAGAAAAAATTTTACAGGTGGAATTTAAGCAAAAGTCTGACTTTTGCTTCTGTGAAAGTTCAGAAATCCATTTCTAAACTTTTGTAGAAATTCCGACTGCCATGCACCCTACTTTAACTGGTGCATGTGTGTGTATGTGTAATAAAAAAAACAAAAAAAAAACAGTGGCTAGTAGTCCCTCCGATCACCCGCCCGCCCAACGTGGACTTGAAAGAAACAAACCCACCAATGATTATCCTTCCTTCCCCCCTCCCAATCACCCACCTGTGTCCCCGCAAGTATGGTCAATTAATCCCACCTCCAACTGCTGTCATTCCCTATCACCAGTATTAAGTAAAATTATAATACATTCTTCAGTGGTGGTCTAATGGTAGTAAATTCCTCTCTATACCAGTATCCCATTGCCCTCAACATTGTATTTTTAATTAGTTCCCTGGTGGTCTAGTTGCCCCTGCCACCCTCCCCCCACCCCTGACAGGTAGTGTCCCACTCTTCACTACCCAACCCCAAATAGAGCGGGCCACCGACACAGCCCTCTGCTCGCCTCCATGGCTGACAGCCCACTAAGAAGTCAATGAATTGGCACTGCTGCCGCCAACCGTGCCTGCTGTTACTTCTGGCATTCTCTATTCTGACTGGCAGAGCATCTGCAGGGATTACCTGTAATCTGCTTTCTATGGAATGGGAGGGGGATGCAGAAATTTATTTTTTTCCAAATAAAAATCACCTGCACTGTGATATAGTCCAGTGTAGCAGTCTGTAGGGACAACGACGGAGTTGTTTCACAGATGCAGAGGCAACCGTGACGCAATCCAACATGTTGTACGTTTGGAAAGGAGCCCTTTTGTGATTTTAAAATGACTGCAGGGCTCCTCCCATCTACAGCCCTGAGAAGCCTCGTGTCCATGGTTTAATGGGGACATCAAAAAATCTTTGCTAAAGAGGGATCAGCTCTGGGCAACTGCGAGATGTAATAAATCTCATGATGACTGGACAGCCTTCAGTGCTTGCCACAATGCCTGTACTAGACTGATAAGAAACCCCCAAAGTAATTTATTATCTGAAAATTCTGAACTCTGCAAGAGGGAGCCCTGTTAAAATCTGGCATACTTTTAATTCAGAGGAAGGCCGTAAAGCACCTCCAACTCTGCCCGACAAGATTACATATCAAGTCATCTCTATTACAGACAAATCCACAATACTTGACAAACTCAATGAATATTTCACAACAGCAGGTCTTGCACTTGATTCTTCCCTACACCCCTCTATCACAAAAATTGTGATGGTAACCAGTTCCCTTTCCCATGCCACCTTCACCTTTTCCACCTTCACATACAAACAAGTCAAAGATTTATTATTCAAAATGAACACCAAAAAGAGCGCTGGAGCAGACAACATTGATCCTTTCTTCTTGAAGCTAGGCTACCACTACCTGTCAGCCCCATTATCCACCTATATATTTTTGTCACTAACAGAGGGCATTGTACCTCTTGAATGGAAGGTCGCCTACATATTTCCCCTATTCAAGTCTGGAGATCATAGTGGTGTGAACTATAGGCCTATCACAATTTTGCCAGGCCTTTCTAAACTCTTAGAAAAATTGGTTTGTATACAGGACAGAAATTCTCTGTAAGCACCAACTGGTCAGCATTCTACAATCTGGGTTTAGATGTCATCATAGCACTATATCCGCCCTTGTTCAAAGTTACGAATGATTGGTTGGAGGCCATAAATAAGAAACAGTTTACAAGGGCTGTATTTCTGGACCTTAGTAATGCTTTTGATACAGTCGATCATGGCCTTCTCCCGGGCAACCTTAAGAAACAGGGGTTTGAAAGCTCCATAATAAAATGACCCACAAGCGACTTAAAAATAATAATAACAATAATAATAAATTTATTTATATGGCACTTTATCAATTGCCAAGGCTCCTAACAATGTAAAACAATTACATCAATATAAAACAATTACATAATTCACAAAATATATAGATAAAACATTAATTCAATTAAAATACATAATCAAAGCAGTAACATAGAAACATAGAAACATGGAATTTGACAGCAGATAAGGACCGCTTGGCCCACTCAGTTTGCCCATTTCCCTACCTAATGGATAAGCTGCAGATACTAGTTAACTAGCAGCCTACTTCTTTCTACCCCCACCCCCTAGAATTGCCTTATGACTGACCCATGCATGCTTGAATTCAACCACTGTTTTTGACTCCACAACCACCTCCGGAAGTCCATACCATGCATCCACAACCCTCTCTGTGTAAAAATACTTCATTACATTACCTCTGAGCTTCCCCCCCATCTTCAAATCGTGCCCCCTTGTTCTTACACACCTCTTTTTTTGAAAGATGCTACCCTCTTGGACTTTGTTGATTCCCTGGAGGTACTTGAACGTTTCTATCATGTCCCCCCCTCCTTTCTTTGAGGCTATACATATTAAGCTCCTTTAGTCTCTCTTCATATGTCTTCTGGTGCAGTCCCTGCACCATTTTAGTTGCCCTTCTCTGGACAGCTTCCATCATGTCTATGTCCTTGCAGAGATTGGGTCTCCAGAACTGCACACAGTACTCCAGATGGGGTCTCACCAGCTGTCTGTACAGAGGGATAGCAACTTCCTGTTTTCTACTGGTGATGCCTCTCCCTATGCATCCCAGTAACCCCCCAGCCCTTCTTGCTGCCCTCTCACATTGCTTGCCCACCTTTAAGTCATCTGATATGACTAACCCCAGGTCCCTTTCCATTTTTGTTGCTGTTAGTATCTCACCCCTATTGTGTACTCTTCCCTGGGTTTTGTTTCCCAGTTTCATTACCTTGCACTTCTTAGCATTGAATCTAAGCTGCCATACATTTGACCATTCCTCAAACCTTGCAAGTCCCTTCTCATCCTTTCCATCCCACCTTGTTCATCTCCATTGCAGATCAGATGTTGATCAGTGATCAAATAAAAGCAAAATATTAAATTGAGTAAGATCACTAGGTGCCACAAAAAAGTGTTTAAACCCCATTTAAATCCCTCCACAGCCATGAACTCACGTAACTGATGGGGTAGAGAATTCCAGAGGGTTGGAGCTGCATACACAAATGCTCGTGCACCAGATGATTTCAGAATCACCCTTGGAATCTCTAACAACCCCTCATCAGCTGAGCAAAGTCATCTACCGGGGCAGTAGAGAACCAGGAACTCTTTTTGGTAGTCTGGACCCTGTCCATGTAGGGCTTTAAGGGTCAATAAACTGACCTTAAAGGTGATCCACCACCGTACAGGCAGCCAGTGCAGATCACGCAGCACCGGTGTAATATGACACGATCGAGTAGATCCCAATCAGAAGTTGGGCTGCAGCATTCTGCACCAGCTGCAGGTGATGGATTTCAACCCCAGAATGCCCCAAGTAAAAGGAGTTGCAGTAATTTAAGCGTGAGGACAAAAGCGTGGACCAGAGTAGGAAGGTCGCCTGATGGAACAAGGTGCCTAATCCTGGTGATATTCCTAAGATGGTAAAAGGATGTTTTGACTACAGCAGACACCTGAGAGTGCAGGGTCAATCCAGTGTCAAAATCTACCCCTAGGTTACGCACCTGTTCAGAGGCTGGGAGTGCGACACCAACGAGAAAAATTCCAGAAGGCACGCTGATACCCAGCCCCCCTATCTAATGACCCTGATCCACAACCAATACCTCAGTTTTCTCTGAGTTCAACTTCAGCCAACTGTTATCCGTCCACTCCTAGACTTCTTGCAGACAGTTATTAAAAACTTGGTGGATAGACAGCAACAAATCAAGGCTAACTGGACATTTTCCTCCCTACTTCCTCTGGCAAGAGGGGTTCCCCAGGGCTCTATTCTGGACCCCCTGCTTTTCTTGCTGTATGTCAGTAACCTGTGCAATAACATTACATATTCAAAAATCCACCTCTTTGCTGCTGACACTGTGCTATATATCTCCAAACCTTTGCTTGCACAAGTCTGTTCTGTGATTCAGTCTGACTTTAACCAGCTTCAGAACAACTTAATCAAATCAAAACATTTACTAAATGCCAAGAAAATCAAAATAATGTTTGTTCACCCATCCAATTCTTCAAACTCCAGCCAAACTGCAGTCCCCCCCCTGCCTAATTCTTCCCTTCTTGGTGAGATGCTTGAAGTAGTGGACAGATTGAAATACCTGGGTTTTCTGCTAGACTCTCATCTGTCCTTTATCTCTCACCTTGAGGCTTTATTTAAAAAAATGAAGCTAAGGCTCAGCTTCTTCAGAAATAAAACTCTCTTCTCCCAGACCTCTAGAATGGGATTAGTCCAGGCCACTTTTTCTGCTTTTCCTGGATTATGCAGATATCTCATACAATAATAGTGCAACAACGTAGTTTCACAAATTAGACACTTTATACCATTGTGCTATCTGCTTCATCAGCAATGCTCAGCCAGACCCATCATTACACCCTGTACAAAGAGGTGAGCTGGATCTCCCTGGCTTCTAGGAGACTTGTACATACCTACATTTGGGCATATAAAGCCCTCTTAAATAAATTGCCTCCTTATATTACCACTCACTGCTATCACCCTCATAGCTTGTATGCGCTAAGGAAAGATGCATACATTTACCTAGAGGTTCCCAAAATTCGCAAATATTATAGCAATGCAGCCATCAGTTATGCACTCCCTACAGTCTGAAATAAACTTCAAACAATGCTAAAGCTCCAAAGCTTAATCCCTTTAAATACATTTAAAACCCTCATCAACAAAATTACTACTGATACCTGCCACTGCTATTACATCTTGTATCCTACCTGCCTACTCCATTTCTTTGTCTTACTTACTTCTCAGTTCCTTTATTATGTGCACATAATATTTATGTTATTATTTGGAACTCAACTCTACTGTATGTTGAATGTAATTTTGTACATATTTTATTTTATTTTTCCATGTATTGTCTTTATCATTGCTTGTACAAGGGCCCTCTTGCAAATGAACCCGCTCAAAGGATCTTATTCCTTCACATAAACTTGAACTTGAGTTGACTACATCAAAGATATACACTGACAGCTGTCAGATGCAACTAAGTACAGGGAACTCACAGAAGACCCTACTATACAATATACAGAAGAACTCAAACAAATCATTAAGTATCTACTGAACAGTGTCCAAGAGCAGTTAAACAAATTCCAAACAAATCTTCAACAGGAACAAACTAAATGCTGCCTCAGATACACAAACTTAGAAACCCAGGTCAACTTATCATCTCTGAATTTGCACACTCACTGGAAACATTTCAGTACTCATTGAATCCATTTCAAAACCACTAGTAAGAGTTTATCAGTAGTTTCATTCAGGACACCACTGATTTCCTCAAACAATGAAACAAATCGGACAACTACTGCTCCAGCACTATTTTAGGCACAATGAATTTCAGTGGCCTTCACACTAACATCCCACATGAAGATGGCATATCAGTGTGTCAGAAGTTTTACAGGACAATACATCCACAAGAGACATTCCAGAAACCACTATCAGCAGCCAAATGAAATGTATTCTTACACACAACTTCACATTTAATGGCAAGCACTTTTTACAGATCATTGGGACATCATAAACACAACAATGGCACCACAATATGCCAGTATTTTCATGGCCTGTCCAGAAGAAGATTTTTTTTTTAAATACCACCCCTACAAACCCTTTAGTCAACCTCTGATATATAGATGATATATTCCTGATTTGGACAGAAGGCGAAGACTCCCTTAAAAAGTTCCATCAGCATTTTAACAGCTTTCATCACTCTGTAAAACTCACTATTGAACACTGCACCACTAGTATACATTTTCTGGATACCACAGTCAGAATCGCTAATTATGGTCATATACAAACTGCTGTTTACAGAAAACCCAATGACAGACACCAGTACTTGCATTGTTGCAGCTTCTGTCCAAGGAATAAAAAAAAATCCATTATGTACAGCCAGGCAATTCCATACCATCGAATCTGCTCTGATGAGATAACAAGAAACAAGACATCTCTACTCACTTCAAAATTCCCTCATCCAGCAGGGCCACTCCTGAAGATAAACTGATAGGGAAATGAAATGTGTTATACAAATACCATGAGAAAATCTAGTAGAATACAGGCAAAGAAATCAAACTGATGGCACACTCATAGTTGTCATGTTCAGTCCCATGCTAACATACCTTCAGCAAATTATTAAGAAACTACAACCCATGCTGATTGAAAATGAATGACTTAGGGGCATCTTCCCTGAACCACCTGTCATTGTCAACAAGCCACCTTCTAAACTTTCTTTCATAATTTGTAACAAACTCCCAGCAGATCAAAATAAACAGGAAATGAGAGAGACAACACCATGCAGCATGGTAAGGTGTAAGACCTGCACCCACATATGCACACAGACCCCCATGAAGACAAGCCAGAACTGCACAATAAAAAATAAATGGAGCCTACACTTGTCAATCTAGCAATGTGGTTTACCTAATTCCATGCAAAAAGTGGACAGATGGATGGTATATAGGTGAAACAAGACAATCGCTACAAACCAGGATCAACCACCATCAACACACAATAGTAAACCAGATTATCCACACACCAGTAGTACAACATTTCTCCCAAGCAGACCATCCCCTCTCTGATCTATCTGTCCTGATACGAAAAGGCAACTTCAAAAACACACAGGAGAGAAGGACATGGGAACTGAAATATATCAAAACAATTTAACAGACTTTAAAGGGACATTCTATTTGTGACACACATTGGTAATCATTAATTCTGTGTGTTATTTTTTACTACTACTTCTTCTTCTTCTTCTTCTTCTTCTTCTTCTTCTTCTTCTTCTTCTTCTTCTTCTTCTTCTTCTTCCTTCTGGGACTCTCCCCCCCCCTTTGTTTTGTTCTTCTCCCTGCATGTCTCAGGTTTTTCTAACCTTTGTTTATGTCTGGTTCCTTTCCAATTACCACTTCTATGCATCTTTTCAGCCTCTTTTATGAATATCTTCACACTTCCCTTCACCCCCCAACAGCTTTACCCCTGTTCCTAGTCATTGCCCATCTACCCACATTAAGTTCTTCTCACATATCCTATCTTAATTACTTTGAAACAATATATCACAGTGTATATAAACCTTACACTCTATCTCAGATCTTTGTTGTTCTGTGTTCCTGAGAGGATACCTTTCCAATCATCACTTCAAAGCTGCCATTCATCCTCTACTATGACTATCTTAGCATTCCCTGCCAGTTTGCCCTTCCTGTTAAATTATTTTCAGCCTTTTACCCTAATTATTTTAAACATTGAATCCCAGTTTATATGAATGCTGTGTATGTTGCTCAGTTTGCTATTCACCTGAAGAATAAACCTGTGAGGCCCTGAAATCGTGTGTACTATACCATCATTGTACAAGACATATATTGGTCTAATAAAATGTATCAAACCTTCCAGTGACCCCTGCTTTCCAAGGACCAATATAGCTAAAATTTATTTTTACAAACGAAAGCCAGGACACTACAAAGCTAGATCATTAAAGAGCTAGAGTACTGTCTACACTAATATTAGTTTTCAAATGCAGTCAATTATCACTTTTCATATTGGAGGTAATTTTTGTAAATTACACAGCTGCTTACCTGATATTAGTAGGTGATGTGTGGAACAGCACTTTGCCTGGCAGCTGACATGTCTGTCTCCATTGCTCCCATTACAACATCAGCATTGTGACCTCACTGACTGTGACATCATTGTTGCTTAAGAACAGTCACTCAGCAGCTGCCATGTCAGTCACCTGCAATGTCATTGTTATTGAGATCAAAATCCTGATGACGCAGTGGAAGGAACAGAAAGAGATATGCTGGCTTCCAGGCTGAAAGCTGTTCCATACTTCTAGCACAACATTATCACATAGAAAACTGTCTAATGGGCAAGAAAAAAGAAAAATAATTCAGAAATAAAAAATTATAACTGTCTGTGTTTTAAAATTTATATTATTTCCCTGTCTCCCTGTTTTAGTACCATTAGATCTTCGATAAAAATAATCAAAGCACATCAGAACACATTCTGTATGCCGCATGAATAGAAAAAAAAGCAGGCAGGCTTTTAGCACTGAAACAATGATTTTCTATACCTCATAAGATTTTTATGTATGTGTGTCCATATTCAAATTGGGTATAGTTAATGCTGTGTGGTTGTAGGGGTAGGCAACACAGTGACCCTACATCCCTTCTGTCATCATAATGTTATGTTACTATGTAACCCTTCCACCCAACAAACACCCACGCATGCAGCAAAGACCATATCTGCATGAGAGGTACTCTGTCCATTTGGAACACACAAATAAACCAAGTTCTTCCACATTTTAGCATCCATGGTTTTTAACCCTGGTGACAATGGCTTTTTAGGAAAACAAGTCATACAATAACACCAAATAAGTATTTGGTATAAAGTCCTTTGTGGGTTTGAAAGATGAGCTCTAGCAGCAATTTTAAGAATTTCTTTATGACATGGTAAATCCTAAACATTTCTTGATATTAAAGGAAATAGCAACTAATACTGTAGTTTGTACTCTAAATACTAAGCATGTGAAACCATTCCACATGACCAATTTCTAATGATTGCCTAACTGAAATAATTACATTAGTTCTTATAATGCCATTAGAGGGCTCAGGGAACATTGGCAATTAAGAAAGATATTACTTTCAATTTTCTATTATGATGTTGAAAAAAAAACTAATGTATTGTTAATTATGATTCACATTATCTAGCTCTATAGCTGTTTCACTGTTTTTCCTTTGCAAGTGGCCATTAAGGTGGAGATGACAGCATAAGGTGATGGCATTTTTTCTATTTTATAAAGCAATACTATTAACAGGCAAGAGCAGATATGAGGAAAGTCCACAGCTTCTGATTTTGTCTTTAATAATTAGTTTAAAATAGAGTGTGAAGCTCAGTTTTTCTTGTTTGGATGGGCCAGACAGAGTTGAAAGTGTGAAGTACAGTAAACTGGAACTTAAACCAGAACCAGCAATGTAATATATTGAAATGTATTCTGCAGTCAATTTAGAAAGAAAGGGAAATGTTCAAATTCTACTGCATTGAGAGTTCAGCATGAATGCTTGTCTTCCCTTCCTCCTCCATCTATGGTATCAAGTGAGGATAGCTACTGAATATGGGTGACTATCAAGAGAGTGACTCAGATCCAACTCTTTCCCCATGGGCTACCCTGCAAGGGTAATGACCCTATGCAAAAGTGAGCATAGGGAAGGGCGATCAGAAGGTGGGGATAACGAGGGGAAGGGGAGGGACAGGGAAGGGGTTTTAGTGGACTGGTGTACTTGCTGCCACTGAGCTCACAAAGTGGTGTGGTGGTGTGGGTAGCTAGCTCTGGCATGCAGATACCAGGTTTGGAGCTGGGTCTGGGAGCATGGAAAGTTTGCCACTGAGTCTGGCAATGGGACTTAATTTTTTTTGCAACATCTGGATTTTTCCACATTCCTGACATGCACCCCTCTGGAATTGAGAATGTAATTTCAGGGGGATGCAGGGGGCAAAGCACCCCCCAAAACGCTTTTTAGTGTTCTGATGTCGGGTCACCTGGAAGTATATATCGGCAATTTGCTTTTTGGCAATATATACTTGTCATAATAGCGACTGCTGTTTTGTGATTGCTATTATGACATGGAACCTCCATCTGTTCTATCCTACCCATCACTGCTCCGTCCATAAGATCAGTAAGGTAAACTATTTTAGCTGATCAGTCAAACGGATGTAGTTTTAAGGAAAAGTTAATTATTTGAAGAGCAGAAATAAGTTGTATATTTCTGTCTCAAATTAAATAAAGGGCCACTTCTGCAGCAGGTAGTTAAACAGGCATTTATTTTAGTGACAGGAAGATGGACAGTGTTGTGCACTGCAGCAGTTCCAACAGTTTGATGATGAGGCTCATGGGGAAAATGGAAGATGTAACATATTAAAACCAGCAGAATGCCCTCTAATTAACTAAACAGGAACTCATTTTATTCAGCTGGGTCACCTAACTGATTCAGCTTTCAGTGACATTAAGTCATTCATTCGTGAAACAAGTATGTAAGATTGGTGGCATTACATATTGTATATCTTTTTAAGACTGCATCAAATCATTAGTGGAACTCATTATTTAATGTGTGTGCAAGTGCTGTTGCAGTTACAGCCACTGTTATCAACAGATATTTCTAGAAGTTTCTAGGCTATCTGTATTAGAATTCTCTGTCCACTTGCAGTACTACTACAGGACATCCAGGAAAATACCTTTAGAAATTTTCTGAAAAATATGGAAACATTCACACTACTTGATAGCTACAACTGTGAACTGGAAGAGTAGTTTTCTTTTTATAGATCTTGCTATTAATTAAAGATGATGAGATCATGCACTGTTGGTATGTTCTCACCAACAAAGGCAAAGCTGCTGATTTCATGGTTACTTCTTTTAGTTGAAGCAAAGATTTAAGGAAGCTGGTCCATCATTGTTCAACAATAATTAGAAAAGAGGAATGAGAACTACAAACTTCTGATTGACTGGAGCCTATCTGAATACCACATGGTATTCATGTGGATTACCTGTGCCATAAAATTGTGCAAGATAGAAATCTGCTGGTCCAGTTTCTTTTTTTTTAAATTAGAATGTCTGTCATGGCAACATGAAATTCCCACTGTAAATTTATTTCTGCGTGAATGTTGCAACCTCATGCTGCCATGAGAGACTGATAGCTCCAGGGAGGAGCAGAGCACTAGTATTCCAGGAACCTGGGATCAATTCCTAGTTAGTTGCCCACTGGCACAGTGGTTGAGCTACTGCTATTAATGCCGATGCCCCAGGTTATGAAATGAACCCAGGGAGTCAGAGGACCAGCCAGGAGAAGGGAGATGGAGCATCCTATGGACTGCTCTCCTCCGTGGGGGGGGATGGTGAAGCACAAAGTGCTTGACTGGCCTCTAGTAAAGGCTAGGGTTCTGCCAGCCAGAGCTTACATGTTTGGGAATTGTGTCAGAAGTTTAGACATGTGCCCTAACATCATGGCATACCACGCCTCTCGAGGGGAACAATACTGAAAAATTACAAGGCTGAGCAGGAGTACATTTACTGCTCCCCTAGTCCCACACAGTACACAGATGCACTCTGTCTCCAGATTGCCTTCAGTTTCCATTTGGGTAGTATGGGCCTCTTCCATTGCCCTACCCTTGAGGGATAAGCCAGGTGCACTTTGGAGCAGAAGGTAAGTCCCCAGGGATGTGATGGTGAAGGATGGATCAACAGGGAGCCATCCAGCAGCAAAACAAAATAGAAACATTTCTAGTTCACTTTATTTCTTTCTCATTACAGTTTGTTTCAATTAATTAGTAGTGGCTAATGCTGTGCCCATACCTAATCACCACTAGTAAGTTGCATAATTTTTAAATGCTGGATGCTTGGAGTCAATTTTGTTCTTGTGAACAAATGATTGTGCTATTGTTCATTGCTTGGCTTTTGCAAGAGAGCCTAGAAGAAACTGTTACATAAGGTACTGCTCTGTTAAGACAAATAAGTTAGTGCAGGCAGCAGAGTTTCAGCTTATGCTACTGATTGAAGTAATGCTTTATTTATCTGAAAAATTAAAGTAGTTCATAATCATCTTCATCACCATCTACTATATCTGTTTAAGTAATCATAGGTCCTGTGTCAAAATATAGGGTACATAGTCTATGAGGTGGATCTACAGGAATTTTACCTCATGGCAGTGGTTTCCATGTCACTGACTTTCTTTTCCCTGCTAATGGTTGTATACCGTACAGACCTAATGCTTCTTCAGTTCATCAGTGGTGCTTATGAAAATAATTGTCCTCACTATGTTGCACTTATTTTATTTTTAATGCTAGACAATAAATAGGAATTATTTATTTATCTATTTTTTTTGTGATTGTTGACCAGGAAAGACACAATAATCTGTGCCAACTTGTTTCCAGCTGCATTCTGGGGGTGATGTCCTTTTATTGATGAGGCAGTGCTGGGCATGACACTGGGGAACCTCACAATATCCATTACTCCAGATCAATTAAAGTGTTTGCCTCTGGATTTTCTATTTATATTTGTACCATGGGACTTAGATGAGTTGCAACTAGGGCTAAGTGAAGTTAGAAATACTGTTTACCTTGAATTTTCAAAAATTCCACAAATTTCACAAACATTTGCAGAATTCCCTGAAATGTTTTGAAATTCTTATTTGTAATAACTCAAGCTGAGCATTTGGATTAGTAGTGTGGAATTTATAGGTGCTCAAATCTGGCAATTTATTTATTTCTTGATATTTGGGGATTATATTTTCTAAAATATTTATATGCTTACAACTCAACTACCATTGGAGACTGATACCTGAAATGTTGCAAACATAACTTTCTAAAAGCATCATGGAAACTGTTAAATGCTTAATCAAATTTTTAGTTACAGGACTTTATAGTTTCATAATTTAATTATTTGGATACTTACATTTGAGTGTTTATAACCCTTCTGCTATTGCAGTTATACACCCAAACCTCAGCATGTTTACCTAATGTCAGTGGGTCCTATAATTCAACACAGCTTAAGAAATATGGTTTAGAAGTTTAAAATTTGCAATAGAAATTTTTTAAATTATTAATGTCAAAAATGTTGTTAAAATTCATGGAATCATAATAATACGTAATGCCACTAGAATTCTAGGGAAATGAAAAAGTTTCTTGAACACACAAGCCTTAAAACAGGGATGCCAAGTCAAATGTTTTAGCTTACAACAAATACATTTATTTAGAATACATACGCAGACATGCTTTTGTCCAACACGTTTTGGACAAACATCATTTTTCAAAGGCTGAAGACTATAATGACAATAACACTTGTATAGGTCTAAAATGGACATGTGGTCCTACGACACCCTGTGATACTGCATACTGTGATTGGTTAAAATGCTGTTTCTATTGAAAACTTTAATCATTTAAAAACAGGACAAAACAAGTGTCATTAACTAAGATAAAATGCTCACAATGAATAATTTGCAATGAGTATTTTTATTCATTTTGAGCAGTTTATCATGGTTAATGACATTTGTTTTGTCCTGTTTTTAACTGATTAAAGTTTTCAATAGAAACAGCATTTTACCCAATCACAGTAAGCAGTGTCACAGGGTGTTATAGGACCACATGTCCTTTTTATACCATATTAAGCATTGTTGTCATTATAATCTTTCAGCCTTGAAAAGGACACTTGTCCAAAACATGTTAGGTGGAAGCATGTCTATGTATGTATTCTAAATAAATGTATTTGTTGTAAGCTACATACTCCTATTCCCAAGCTTTTATTGGATAAATTATAAATTGTAGTAGAATCTGAGATTATTTGTGGAGTTATTTATTTTATTTTAGCTTAAATAATTTTGTGATGTTGTGTTTTGCTTTTTATGTTGTTTTACTAATATTTTGCACGGCACCCAGAGCCTCCGGGATTGGGTGTCTTTTAAATAAACTTTGCCTTGCCTTGCCATTTGACTTGGCATCCCTGTTTTATGGTTTATGTGTGCAAGAAACTTTTTCAGTTCACTGATTTGTTGGTTTCTTGGCATCACATCCTAGTGCGCACTCTTTGTGGCCTTGGACACTAGAATTCCACTTGTGGAATTTAACTTTCACAAAGCACTTACCACTGAATCCATTTTGTTCAGTTGTGCTGTTTGTAGTCTTCTAGTACCCTTCTGGGAGAGTATTAAATAGTTGGACTCAGTGGGCTTGCTTGTCACACTGATTTCTTCTTTGTTTTTAACAGACTCCATTCTTTAGAAAGATAGTCACCTACCCCTTGTTCTGTAAAACATATTTCTTTGCAATAGGTAGAATGCATTAATCTATGTGCCCCGGCAACTGTCTTACCATGTTATGTCTCTATGAGTACCTTCTTGGCTATCAGATGAGTCAGTTGTGTGGGGTATGATTCTCATATGACCTGTTTTGACTGGTAATCATCCCTGAATGCTTACTTGCTCCAGCTGGGGTCTACTGCATAGGTCTGCTGCCCTTCCATTCATGAACACATACATTTAACTCCTGCCATCAGTGATGACCTCCTGTGCTAGCTACTGTCCTTATACTATCATTTAACCCCCAATGTACAACTATAGTGACATGACCATACCCTTTCTCTTGACAGAACTGTAGTCCATCTTGTCATATACTGTACATGGATAAAGTCTATTTGATTTGGTCTGCAGGCAGACACATCATCTTAACTTCATAGGCATCATGGTGCTGCAATATTCTTCCAACACCCCTGCTTCAATGGCTCCTATCAGTATGTTCTATAATGACTAAAGGTATCCAGATACTTCTTTCCCAATGATCCATTCACAGCTACTGTAGTTGTAATTCTTGGTGTCAATTGGTGCCACTGTTTTCAAATCCTAACAATATGGATTGTTATCATAGGGTTGTTAAAGAGTCAACAGGTTGAATTATATAGAAACAATGCTCTACATAAGTGTCCCTCCAGAAGACATTTATTCTGTGATCTTTAGTGAATATGCTGGCAAAGTGCAAGAAGACAGGAAACAGCAAAGTGATAACCTTGCTGTTCTTAATGGTTCTTCGCTCAAGATTCTGATTGACATGAGAGTGCCTGATGCTGGGCATCACTTTACTATTACTATGGAGATCCCTATGAATGCTTCTTCTTACCACTTTACCCTACATTTTCCATTCACCTCCTCCAGGGCAGATAAAGTGTATTGCAGGTCAAAATGTATGGATGTGTCTTCCACAATTTTATCACAAAATCCTACAATTTTCACAAAAGGTCAAGAAATTAAAGTTTTATTACTGTTATTATTTTGCAGTCTTGGGCTGCAAATAACTTTCTGCATGATTTGGGGGAGTTATCTTGAGTTTTAATGACTGCTTTTCCAAGATTGAGGATTGGATGAGTGCCAGTTGGCTGAGGTTGAATCTGGACAGGACTGATGTTTTGGTAGTGGACCCAGGCTGTCAGGTAGAGGGGCCATCAGAGGGGCAAGCCTCAGGGCTTTGGCTCAGTGGTCGCTAGTTGATGACCTCTGAATGGGTGTGGGATCCAGGTGTGCTTCTCGATGATGGATTGACACTTAAACATCAGGTGTCATCCATTGTCAAGTCTGCCTTTTACCATCTAAGAAATTGGCCTGGATCAATGACCTAGTTCTGCCAGATGACCTAACAGTTTTGGTTCACACCTTTGTAACCTCATGCCTTGATTATTGTAATGCCTTGTACCTAGGACTACCAGGGGTTGATATTCACCACTTGCAGCTGGTGCAGAATGAGATAGCTAGGTTGTTGACTGGGCTACCTCATAGCTGTCATGTAAAGCTGGTGCTGTGCAATCTGCACTGGCTGCCTAGTCAGTGATGGATCACCTTTAAGGTCAGTTTATTGACCTATAAGGCCCTACACAGACAAGGACCAAGTTATCTGCAAGATCTTCTTCATCCCTATTGCCCCTCTCAGACACTTCACTCCACCAGTGAGGGATTGCTAGAGATTCCCAGGGTTCATTTGAAGTCATCTGGGGTCCATGCATTTGAATTTGTGGCCCTGTCCTGTGGAATTCTCTTCCTCATGGATTCGACAGTGCCTGATGGTGGAGAGTTTTAAATCTGCATTAAAAATTCATTTATTTACTTTGGCATTCCTTGATTTTATTTGATCTACTGTAACTGTTTTTTTATATGTGTGGTGGCTTTTATGGATTTTATGGTTATGTACTAGTGCTATGGTTCTAAAATAGCACTCTTTTATAAATAAATGATGATTGATTGATTGATTGAACTTTGTCATCCATTAAGCAAGAATTACAATGTTGATATGTACATTGCTTTATTTCTAGGGTCTGTGAATCTACCACAGTTGGTGATACTGCATTATCTAGTTTTGAAGTTATAGGTGCTTACAACTGAGCAGTGTATATATGTATTTGTGAATGTGATTTAAAAAATTCTAAATGTGTGGTGGTTATAACTCTGATCCCTTTAAAGCTGGGAATATCAGGGTATGGCCTGGTGGGGCATCATGGTGGACACCGCATAACTAGACCACTATATGCGCACACTATCAATGGAAAAATAAACATTTAAAATGTAAAACAAATTTCAAAACTCATGAAGAAGATACAGTTTTTCAGTGTCATTCTCTGAAATTCAAAAACAAAAAGAAAAAAAAACTACCAATGCCACTGAACCTTTGAGGAAAATTGTCAGGACACCACGAAGCCCACACAATGTCATAGACTGCGACAACAGGCCCAAACATTTAATGGATAAGCTATAGAAGTCCCTCACCAGGATGCTGGCTATTTTAGGCAATCTCTAGCATGAAATGAAAGCTAGGTTTACTACAATACAGCCCACATCACCCACCTGCAGGGACTGTTATTAGCTTTCCATAAACCTCAGCCTCACATGCTTCATGACTGCACAAGGCCATGCAAAGAATCAGTGAACTTCAGGACTGTCCAGCTGATATCATGCAGGAGTGAAATACTATAACTGGAAGGTCACTGGGGAGGAGCTGAGTCTAAGGGATGACAACCAGGAGATCCTTACAGCTCAGTCCTCGAAACAGCTGAGCATGAGAGGATTGGTATATAAGCTTACTCACCAAATTTTAATTACCATACATTCATGTTTTTTTTTGATAAAACATCCAGAGTACTATTTCAGTGTTTCTGAGTATGCTCTTCAGCAGGGAATTCTGGGATCTATACATCAAAATATAATAAATATCATTTCTTATATTTAGTAATTTAATTTGAAAAAATAAAGTATGCAAAATAAATGCATAGCCAATTAACATATGCATATACTGTATATGTGTGTGTGTGTATATATATATATATATATATATATATATATATATATATGTACATATATATTAGAGCAAAAAACTCCATTTAATGCATTAGTTAGGGTTGTTCCACAGTGACAAAAGTGAGGAAATTCACTGTTAGGGTTGAAACCCCCTTGGACCCCCGCCCACCCCCAACCGGCATTGGAGTGCGCATTAGGATCATCAGCCCTAACTCTCACCCCATGACATGTGTAAAGCAGCAGAAGTATAGGAGAATAGGGTGATAGTTGGGACCCATGAGCCCAATGCACCCCAGCTAATGTGGAAAAATCAAAAATTTCAACTAACAGCAATTCCTCACTTTAGCTCTGAAACAACTTAACAATCATTAACGATTTTGCCTCATCCCTTCTTTTTGAGAATGATGAGAAATAGTGAATGTAATGCAGCGGCGGGCCCCGCGCTCCGCTGCATAATGCATGTGGCATACTAACAGGGACAGCAACGCAAACAGAAATGCTAACAGTGGCGCACCTGGTAACACAAGCATGAATGAGAACAGAAAGGGTATCGCACATGGTGGCGTAGATGGGAATGGTCTGCCACGTGATGTGTTGTCACATAGTAACATGGTGCCTGCAAACAGAAATGTCAATGGGCATGGTGATGTAAAGTGAAACAGTAAGATAAACAGTACTGTAGACAGAAATGGCAAAAATAACAGAAGCATAGCTAAAAGAAAACACAAAGGATAACGCACATGGTGGCGCAGACGTCAATGGTAAGTGAAACGGGTACGGATCCACAAGCGGAAAGGGCAACAGTAACAGTAATGTAAGCGCACAGGCTGGTTTTCCCCAAAACCTACATTGAGAAAGACAGTGAGTACAAATAATGTATGCAAAATAATGAGTATCGGCGCAGAAAATGAGATCTTGGAATACTAAATACATTATATCTCAGGAACCGTACGACGTAGAAAAAAAATTTAAAAGTCATATTATTTACAAATGTCCTGGCTAATTTGAATCTTAGCCCCACAGTGGGGCCAAGAAATTTTACGACGAAAAGTCCGTATCTCGCACCGTTTCCGAGATACGGGCCCTGAAAGGCGCGGCGAACACCGTCAATGTTATCCTATGGGAAAAAGAAAAAGTTCAGAGCTCCATAACTTTGCCTCCCTGTAATGTTTTTCACCAAACTACTGAAAGGCACATCTGTGGGCTGTTGGCTGTCTTCCCTCAAATTTCAGGAAAAAGACCAAACTGTTATTTTGCAGCAGGGCTCAAATGATTTCTGTTAATGTCGGTACCATAATGTTATCCTATGGGAAAAAATGTCAATTTGGAGTGCCGTAACTTTGCCGGCATGTGATATTTTTCACCAAACTACTGAAAAGCACATCTGTGTACTGTTGGCTGTCTTCCTCAAATTTCAGGAAAAAGACCAAACCGTTATTTTGCAGCAGGGTGCCAAAGTTCCTGTAATGCTTGGCACCTGAATGTTATCCTATAGGAAAAACTGTCAATTTTGGAGTGCCATAACTTTGCCGCCATATAATATTTTTTCAATACAACACTGAAAGGCACATCTGTGAGATGTCAGCTGCGTTCCCTCCAAATTTCAGCCCAAAACTCCCAACGGTTATTTTGCAGTGCAGTGCCAAAGAATTGCTGTCATTTTCCCACAGACTAGAAAACTACTGTCACAATTTGCGAAAGCTTTCGAAAAAATTTGCAACACTTTCATGAGCACGAAAGTAATTTGCGAAAGTACTTTTTCCAGAAATTTGAAAAACATATTTCTGGGGTGTTTTACCACAAAATAAAGACATGGCAAGCATCCTCAGGGCCCGACTAGGTGAATGCAAAAAAAATTAGGTTGCTAGAGGGTCCCAAATTTAAATGCCAACCATTTTCTGATCACCAACTGAAAACAAAATGGCTGATTCGAAAGTAACAGGCCCATTTGCGAAAGTAAAAATGCATTTCAGAAAGTGTTGAACTTTTGTTAACTTTTCCCATTGACTTATAATGGGAAACTGTTTTTGAATAACTTTTGAACCATTTAATATTTTTTACGAAATCTTCAAAAGGCACATCAGGGACCCTGGCTGCACATTCCCTGAAGATTTTGGGCCAGTCACGAAAACCATACGACCTGTAGGCACGACCACAGAATTCCAGAAAAGCGTAAATGCGCGCACAGATCACACTTAATAACTCCACAACTGTATATCTGACCAGTACGAAACTTGGTAGATCCCAAGGCCTATGGTTCTTGAACATAAATTCCAAATTTCAGGCAAATCCATCAAACAGTTGCAAAGTTGTTAAGGTGCCAGGTTTAGGGGTTTAACATAGAAATGGCTCCTCAACCCCTAACTATGGTAGCACTACCATGCTACCATAATGTATATACATATATATATATATATATATAGAGAGAGAGAGAGAGATCTCTCTCTCTCTCTATATATATATATATATATATATATATATATATATATATTAGAGCAAAAAAACTCAGTTTAAGGCATCATTTAGGTTGTTCCACAGCAACAAAAGTGAGGAAAATCAGTGTTAGGGTTGAAAACTCCCTCTTGAACCTACCCCCACCCTGCCTTCTCTCACCCCATCACATGTAAAGAAGCTGAGGTGGTGAACTATAGGAGAATGGGGTGAGAGTTAGGAAAGATGACCCCAGTGAACACCCTGATGCGGCTGGGAGGCAGGGTGGGGGTGGGAGCAAGGGGGGGTTAACCCTAACACCAAATTTCCTCACGTTTGTTACTGTAGAACAACCTAACTGATGCATTAAACAGAGTTTTTGCCTCTAATTTCCCTTCTTTTTGAGAATGAGGATGATAAATAGTGAATAGAATGCGGTGGCGGGAGGGCCCCACACTCCCACCACATGATGTCCTGTTACATAGTAACTGGAACTGCAAAGCAAACTCAAGCAGCAATGGTTATGCACATGGTAAAGTAAACGTAAATGGTAAAGCAAACGTTAATAGAAACGCAAGTATAAAGAGATGCCGAAGCTAACAGTGATGTAAACGGACACACAACTGCATATGAAAAAGCAACTGGTAACACACAGTGATGGCACCGGTACTGTAAATACAAATGTTAAGTGTTACAGCAACAGGAACACCAAACGTAACAGAAGCAAACGAGAAGCGGAATCAATGCGACGAATGCAAACTGTAACGCGACTGGCATGATACCACAATTGTAAATGCAAATGGTGAAGTTAACATGAACAATAATGCCAAAGGAAACAGAAATGTAAATACAAATGTAAATGCATAGATAAATGCAAACCGTAATGCGCACTGTCACATTACCGCAATTGTAAATGCAAATGGTGATGGTAACAGCAACAATAATACCAAAGGAAACCTAAACACAAAAGGAAATGCAAGCACATATGGAAACACAAACCATAATGTGCATGGGCACAGTAACACAATAGGAAATGCCAATGGTAACAGTAACAGCAACGAAGACGCAAAACGAAAGACAAACACAAAGGAAAGGGCTGCCATAAATGCTAATGCCAATGCACACGGTGACACAAACTGAAACACAAACACAAACAGTAGTGGAAATGCAAATGGTAACAGTAACACAAACGCAAGTGCAAACAAGAAGGCAAAGCATAACGCACACGGTGACGTACACAAGAATGGTAATGCAAACGGGTACGAAAATGCAAGTGGAAACAGTACCTGTAACATTAACAGAAGGGCATACCCTGTTTTCCCCAACAGCTGCATAGATAGACACAGTGTGTACAAAGAATGTATGCATAATAATGGGCCTCGGATCCGAAAATGAGGTGTTGGAATACTAAATTGCTTATATCTCAGTAACCGTACGACGTAGAAAAAAAAAATTCGCATGATTCATGATTTTCCGGGCTAAGTTTTTGCTGAATGTGTAGCCATAGGCTACGCATTGTCACAATGAAAATTCCGTATCTTGCACCATTTTCTAGAAACGAGCCCTGAAAGGCGCGGTGTATGCCACCATGTTAGTCTATGGGAAAAATGTCAACTTTGGAGTACTGTAACTTGCCATCTGTGCAATATTTTTTCACCAAACTACCAAAAGGCACATCTGTTAGGTGTTGGCTGCCTTCCCGCCAAAATTGAGCCCAAAAGACCAAACCATTCTTTTGCAGCAGGGTGGCAAAGAACTCCCGTCATTTTGGCCATAGTCTGTAAAAGTATTGTAGTAATTTGCAAAAGCTTTCACAAAATTTTGCGAAAGTTTCATAAGTGCAACACTACTTTGTGACACTACTTTTTCCAGAAACTTGAAAAACATATTTCTGGGGTGTTTAACCCCCAAAATAAAGACATGGCTAGCATCCTGAGGGTCCGACTAGGTGAACACAAAAACAATTGTGTTCCTAGAGGGTCCCAATTTTAAAAGGCAAGCATTTTTCTGATCAGTAACTGAAAAAAAAATGGTGGATTTGCGACACTACTAGGGCCATTTGCGACACTAAAAAGTGCTTTTGCGAAAGTGTTGAACTTTTTGTTAACTTTTCCCATTGACTTATAATGGGAACTTGTTTTTTGAATAACGTTTGAACCGTTCAATATTTTTTCAGGAAATCTTCAAAAGGCACATCGGAGACCCCACCCGCACATTCCCTGAAGTTTTTGGACCAGTCACACAAACCGTGCAACCTGTAGTTGAGAGCAAAGAATAAAAAAAAAGCGTAATTGCACTTTTGGTTGTCGCTTAATAACTCCACTGTTGTATATCCGACTGGTATGAAAGTTGGCAGATCCCAAGATCTACAAAGCCCGACCCTGTCTGCCTAATATCAGGCAAATCTGTAGAATGGTGGCAAAGTTATTTAGGTGCAAAATTTTGCCCTTTAACCTTAAAAGTGCTACTCAACCCTAACTATGGTAGCACTATCATGCTACCATAATGTGTGTGTGTGTGTGTCTGTATATATATATATATATATATATATATATATATATATATATATATATATATATATATATGGTAGCATGGTAGTGCTACCATAGTTAGGGTTGAGGAGCCATTTCTATGTTAAACCCCAAAACTTTGCACCTTAATAACTTAGCAACCGTTTGATGGTTTTGCCTGAAATTTGGAATTTATGATAAAGAACCATAGGCCTTGGGATCTACCAAGTTTTGTACTGGTCCAATATACGGCTGTGGAGTTATTAAGTGTGATCTGTGCACACGTTTACGCTTTTCTGGAATTCTGTGGTCACGCCTACAGGTCGTACGGTTTGCGTGACTAGCCCGAAATCTTCAGGGAATGTGCAGCCAGGGTCCCTGATGTGCCTTTCAAAGATTTCGTGAAAAAATATTAAACGGTTCAAAAGTTATTCAAAAAACAGTTTCCCATTATAAGTCAATGGGAAAAGTTAACAAAAAGTTCAACACTTTCACAAATGCATTTTTACTTTCGCAAATGGGCCTGTTACTTCAGTAAATTGGCCATTTTGTTTTCAGTTGGTGATCAGAAAATGGTTGGCATTGTCTCGTAGTACATTTAGACAATTGTTTGTTATTTCTGTCACCTGCTGCTGGATGTCTGTCATTGGTTGTGTTGACTTGGTCCTCCCCATACTTGAATGTGTGTGTGTCGTGTGTGTGTGGTGCTGGGGTGAATTCGGAGTTAGGGTTTTAACCCTAACAACGAATTTCCTCACTTTTGTCGCTGTGGAACAACCCTAATTAATGCATTAAACGGAGTTTTTGCCTCTAATATATATATATATATATACATTGTATATGTGTGTGTGTGTGTGTATATATATATATATATATATATATATATATATATACTCTATATATATATATGGGTTCAACAGTCACTTCTATGTAAAGATGTGAGAAATCTGCAAATTTTGTTCCACAAAACATTTTGCGGGTGTGAAATTTCACCAGTGAAATCATGAATTTCACCCTTCTAAATGCTAAATTTCACCCACAAACAGTGGAATTATGCCTCTCTCAGGTGAAATTCCACCACGTGCAGGCAACATTTGCAATTTCGCTGGCGGAATTTCACATTTCGCACCTGCAGAATTTGTCAGTGAAATCTGCAAATTTCACAAAATGTTTCACATAGTGAAATTCATGATTTTGCTGGAATTTTGCTGGCGTAATTTAATTTTGCTGCATCTCTACTTCTACAGTAAACTCAAAATATTTCACTATAATAACTTAGCAACCATTCCACTGATTCACATGAAATTCAGCATGCACCATTGGAGATCAAAGATCTCTGGATGTGGCAAGTTTTGTTCAGGTCATTTCTTTGGATGTGGAGATATGGAATGTCAAATCATTTGAAAATTACCATTTTTTGTCAACTTCTTTTTCATCATGTTTCTCAGAAATGGCTTGTGGGTTTGGTCTGAAGCTTTTAAGGTATATGGGGTTTGGGTGACAGATGTGTCTTGGGAAGGTTTAGCGAAAACAATATTAACCCATTCAAAAGTTATTGAATTTCAAAGTTTCCCATTATTTCCTATGGGAAAAGTTAGATGGCAGCCTTGAAACAACTGTTTTGCCTTTTGGCAGCAAATGGGAATCATTTACCATACTTCAGCCATTTCTGTCAAATTCTTTATCATCATGTTTCTCAGAAATTGCTTGTGGGTTTCGTCTGAAGCTTTTAGGGTATATGGGGAAAGGGTCACAGATGTGTCTTGAGAAGGTTTGGTGAAAAAATATTAACCCATTCAAAAGTTATTAAATTTCAAAGTTCCCATAATTTCCTATGGGAATAGTTAGATGGCAGCCTCAAAACAACTGTTTTTACCTTTTTGGTCACAAATGGGGAATCATTCTACCAAAGGGAAGGTTCTGATAATGGGAGATCTCAACATGCCAGATAAAGATTGATCAATACCACCAGTAACATCTGCCAGAACTAGACACATGGTGGATTCCCTGCAGGGGGAGGACCTCAAATAACTGGTACAACAACCCACAAGAGACAGGGCTAACCTAGATCTAGTACTGATTAACAGGGAATGGATCGCAGATCTCTAGGTAGAAGGTCACCTGGGGGCCAGTAACCATCACATGGTATTGTTCAATTTGGCCACTAGAACTAAATCATCCCATTCCAAGGCAAAAATATGGGACTTCAGAGGAGCTAACTTTGATAAGATGGCCTACAAAGTTAAGTTAGCCCTGAAAAAAAGAAATACAGTTGAGGGGGTAAGGGCAAAGTGGGCAAGCATGAAGGATTCAATACTTGAAGCAACATCCCATTGTGTTAGAGAGAAAAGGAAGTGCAAATGAAGAAGGAAAACACTTTGGTTCTCAAAAACAGTAGCAGAAAAGGTCAGAGCCAAAAGACTGGCCTTCAGGAAATATAAGAGAATGCAGTGGGATGAAGATAGGGAGGCATACCAAACTTCCCTAAGGGAAGCAGAGAAGGCAGTAAGGCAGACAAAGGCCCAAAATGAGAAAACACTAGCACAAACAGTAAAAGAAGGTGACAAGACTTTCTATAGATACATTAGTGAAAGGAGAAAGTCCAGAGGGGATATTGTTAAGATCAAAGGAGATAAGGGTGTGTGTGAGGAGGAGGAGGAGGACCATGTAAAAGCATCTATCCTAAATAGATACTTCTGCTCAGTATTTACTGAAGAGAAGGTAGGGCAGGGCCCACAGTTCAGCACCATGGACACAGGGAGGAGGGAGGTGTGCACTAGTCCCTTCACAAAAGTAAGGGTCCTACAAGAACTTGATAAGCTCAAGGTGGACAAGGCAAAGGGACCTGATGGCATACATCCCAGGGTACTAAAGGAGCTAAGGGTGGAACTAGCAGAGCCATTATCAGAACTGTTTAGTTAGTCTCTGAAAACAGGAGAGGTCCCAGAAGACTGGATAAGGGCTCATGGGATCCCGCTCCACAAGAGTGGTAGCGGGGAGGGGGAGGAGGGGAACTACAGATCAGTCAGTCTTAACTCAGTAGTGGGCAAGATTATGGAGGCACTCCTTAAAGAAAGGATAGTGCAACACCTGGAATCCATAGGAGCACAGGATCCAAGACAGCATGAGTTTACAAAAGGAAGGTGCTGTCAAACTAATCTCATAGATTTCTTTGACTGGGTAACCAGAGTGGTGGACCAAGGTGGAGCAGTTGCTGTAAGCCTACCATGACTTCAGTAAAGCTTTCAATACTGTTCCACATAGAAGATTGATTAATGAGCTGTGTAGGCTCAGGGTGGGTCAGAAGATGGTCAACTAGCTGGCAAACTGGTTGGACGGGCAGAAAACAGAGAGTGGTGGTAAACGGTATACAGTCAGAAGAAATGCAAGTCACAAGTGCAGTACCTCAGGGATAAGTCCTGGGCCAGTCCTCTTCAATATCTTTATCAGTGATATTGCAGATGGACTGGGGTGTGAGTTGTCTGTTTGCAGATGACACAAAGATCTGCAACAGAGTAGATGATCCAGATGGAGTGGGCAGGAATGAGAAGAGATCTGGATAAACTGGCAAAATGGTCAGAAGAGTGGCAACTGGGGTTCAATGCAAAGAACTGCAAGGTCATGCACATAGGAAGAAAACCTGAAGCAACCTATAGGCTGGGAGGGTTGCTGGCAGTCACAAGGGAAGAAAGAGACTTGGGCATCATCATCATTGATGACCTGAAATCATCCAAGCAGACCACTAAGGCAGTAGAGTGAAGCTGGAGGATGTTGAGGTATATTAGTAGGGGGTATCACAAGTTGGAAAAGGAAGTAATAATCCCTCTTTACAAGACCCTGGATAGGCCTCATCTGGAGTACTGCGTGCAGTACTGGAGGCTACACCTTCACAAGGACATTAACCAAATTGAAGCAGTCCAGAGAAGGGCAACTAAAATGATGCAGTTACTGCATCAGAAATCATATTTGGACAGAATAACGGAGCTCAATATGTATAACCTAGAGCAAAGGAAGGAGAGAGAGGTGATATGATCGAAACATTCAAACACCTTAAGGGCATTAGCAAGGTGAAAGAGTCTAACATGTTTCAATTCAAGAAAAACAACAGGACAAGAGGACACAGCATGAGATTAGACGGGAGGCCAATTAAGGGATAATGTGAGAAGTTTTTTTCACAGAAAAGGGTGGTGGATGCATGTAACAGCCTACCTCAGGAGTAGTGGATATGAATACAGTGCAGGGCTTCAAACAGGCATGGGATAGGCATAGGAAGCAATACAGATGAGTATGAATAGAACATTGACAGAACAAAGGCCGATGGCACATTTATAAGGTAGAAAAGAAATGGGCAGACTGGATGAGCCTTGCAGTCCTTATCTCCTATCAACTTCTATGTTTCTATGTTTTTATGTTTCAGTCATCTTGTTTTCAGTTAGTAAGGCAAAGTAATTTACATGATTTAAAAAATACTACTAATTGGTAATCATCAACCATTAGTTTACCTAAGGAATCTGATTTTGGGCTCAGTTTTGTAAAATACTGCTCAGAAATGTGTTTATTTTTCAGAGGCTTTCATTTTACTCCAAAGTGTGGTACCTTGTTTCATGAAACAACCATCTTTTCTTGCAAATTGCGTGAGAAAGTTCAGTAGTACCACAAAACCTGGCTCTTTACCCACAATTTGTGGCAAAACACTTGCCACACTTCCACTGTAAGGGAAATCAGCAAAAGGGGCAATGGGGTCCATGTCAATGAGGAAGCTGGGACTCACTAGGAGGTATAAGCTGTAGATTCTCCCCCATATTTGAGTCCTTTCTGATCAATAACATAAAAAACATCAGGCAGCCTGGGCTACTGGGGATGAATGGCAGTGCAGATGTATAGAATGGCACCCTCCACCCGGTGATCATCATTATTACCTGGTGTCTAGTAGCACCCCCAACCACTGACTGCCATTTTTCCCTGATGTATAGTGGCACCCTCCCATGCACTGATCACTATTATTTCCTGGTGTCTAGTGGCATCCCCATCCTCCACACACATCAACATTCTGAAAAAAAAATGGTCCTTCAATGTTCTTTTGAAACATGTAAAAAAGAAAATGGTCCCTCTCTGAACAGCTCCCCACCTCACCCTCCTACTTTTTTTCCCACCTCTCCACACCCCTCTTGACATTCCCACACAACCTCACTCAACTGATAAGATCCCAGGTTTGAAATCTACTCTCCTGATAGAAGACACATCTTGCTGCTGGAACTGGCGACTGCAGTATGAGAAACTAAGGTAAATGTGGTTCAATGTATTTCAGTAGGGGTTTCAACTTTTATGCATAACTCAGCCATTTTTTAACATTTTGACTTCAAATTTTCAAAATGGCCTTTTGGGGAACCCACCTCATGGACAATATAACTGTCAGTATGTGACTGCTGCCTAAAAGGTGCTTTTGCGGTTGCTTGGCAAATTCACCTTTGGATGAGATTTCCATCATGACAGTCATATTGTTCATGAGGAGGGATCTCCAAAAGAACATGTTGAAAATTTGAGATCAAAATGTCAATAAATGGCTGTGTTATGATCATTTGTTGCAAATTAACTATGCACGCTTGTAACTTTTTAAATTTAAAATAACCACATTTTCAACATAGGCTTATTATTACCCCACCACATGTACTGTATGTCACAGTTGTCATTTTTCAAATCCTGGCCAAAGTGTGTTTTCCTACCTTTGGTGCCGAATGGCATTGGTGTTATGCAGAATTACATATTGGTGGGGATTATATCATTTTCTGTAAGCACTACATAAGGTGGGGTAATAACATGGCTATGCTGAAAATGTCATCACTATTGCACTACAGATGTAGGGCCCTGTGCTTACACAGCTACATTCTATATATATACGCATGTATGAAGGGATGGGAGCGCAGGGATCAGAGGGTTCCTGCACTTCCACAAGCAAATAAGGTTACGATTATACTTTCTCAAAAAGTAAGGAAATTCTTGGCAAAAAACTTTGTTAATGCATCCGTTATGGTTCCAGCAGCAAAAGTTTGAAAATGTGGTGCTAGGGTTTCTAACCATAAACACCCATCCCACCACCACCCTCCATGCACTACAGGCATTTGGGGTGTGCCTTGTGATCATCAGCCCTACGCTCACCCCATTCCCCTGTACTGCTACCATCTCAGCTTCCTTTCACATGGAATGGGGGTGAGCATTAGGGCAGCTGACCCCAAGGCATACCGCTAATTCCTGTAGGTGCATGGAGGGTGGTGGTGTGGCGAGGTGTTATGATTTGAAACCCTAACACCACATTTCCAAACTTTGGATGCTAGAACACTAACTCATGCATTAATGAAGTTTTTTGACAAGAATGAGTTGAGAGTTAGGGTTGACAACTCCAAGGAAGACTCCACCCCTCACTCCCTTCAGGGGTGAGGCAAGTGTTTTAGGGATGGAAACCCTAGAGTCATATTTCCCTACATTTATTGATTTATCTTCAACTGTAACTGATGCATTAACATAGTTTTTTTGCAATGAATTTATATTGTAGTGTCATGGTAGCACCGCTATAGTTAGAGTTGAGTAGGATGTTTAATGTTGAACCCCTAACTTCGCACATTAACATCTTTGGCACCATTTGATGAAATGAGCTAACCATTTTACATGTGTTGTCAAGTAGACAAGGTCTTGATCTCTAGAACTATTTGTGATGGCAGCTTGTGCAGTTTCTGAGATCCCCATGTGTCATTTTTCTTAAAAGGCTAACTTTTTTCTACACTTAACACAGTTTTTTTTGCTCTTGCCTATAACCAACATAGAATGGAATTTTCTTCCCAAACATGCAGGGTACATGTGTCCGTCCTAAGCTAGTGCCTTTGAAAGATCTGGTGAAACAATATTGAAGTGTTCCAGAGTTATAAGGCTTTAACATTTAGTTTTTCTGACCTACGCATGAACAGTAGGGTTTTGAGAAAACATTTTGGTGTGAAATTAAAAATTGATGTTACAAATCGCAATTTGATTTTGCACCACTTACTTGTAGGGCACCAAACATTTTGTGCAGTGTCATCTACCATCTTGATTGTTCCATGAACTAACAAGTGTGGAAAATATACATAAATATGCTGTTATTTTAAAAAGCAACTACCAGAACCTAGCTAAACAAACCCTGTTTAGCTAGATTCTGCTGCTTGTTTTTTAAAATAGGACCCACTAATACCTTTTCTCAGCACCCATGATCCTGGGATCCCAGCTGAGCAAGAAGAGCCCAGTTTAGCAAGAGGAGCCCTTCACCCACGTTCTCTCTATGAGAACAGTGGTAATTTCTTGACTTCAGCAGCAGCAACTGGAACTTGATCTGTGAACTGCAGTGTGAGCTGTGAGCAGCTGTTTACCTGGTGTCTACTGGCACCCCCTTCCAACTCCATTGCCATTCCTGGCAATGTATAATGTTGCCCTGGTGTCTAGTTGCATCCCCCACCCTTCTGATTACTGTCCTCATAAGACAAAATATTTCCCTGCTGTCTAGTGGCACCCTCCACCCACTAATCTCCATCCTGTAATAAAATATTTTCTCTGGTGTCTAGTGACACCACCCCACCTACCAATTATTGTCCCCATGTCCCTGTAATCATGTCTTCCTTCTCTGTTGTCAAGTAGCACTCCCCACCCTTCTGATCATTGTCCCCCTAAGAAAAAAAACATTTCCCTGGTATCTAGTAGCACCCCCCCAACCAGCCAATCACCATCCCCATAATTATGTCTTCTTTCCCTGGTGTCTAGGAGCACCCCCCACCTGCCAATAACCATCCCTGTAATCATGTCATCTTACCCTGGTGTCTAGTGGCACTCTCAACCAACTGATCAGCATCCTCTCTAATTCAATAACATATTACTGGTGCCTAGTGGCAACCACTACCCTCTGACTGCAGACATGATCTTAAATAAAGAAAACAGTTCATTGATACTTTTATTTTTAGTCAAACCTGCAAAAGAAAATGGTCCATCGCCGATCTGCATCCACGACCACTTCCACTCAACATAACCACCCGCATCACCCAGTACACTCCCATGCAGCCTCAGTCACCTGAACAGGTCCCAGGTTCAAAATCCACTCTCCGATCAAAGACACATCTTGTTGCTGGAATCGCTGACTGCAATATGAGAAACTAAGGTAAATGCGGTCAAATGTATTTCAATGGGGTTTTCAACTTTGTTGCATAACTCTGCATTTTTGCATATTAGAGCACCACATATTGATTGTGGCCTTTTCGGGACCCCACCTCATGAACAATGTTGGTAGGATTCTGCAAATCCAGCCCAAAAGTAAATTCCGCGGTCACTTGGTGAAATCTCCTTTTAGGCAGGATTTGAACATTTTCACCATCCTTGTTTATGAGGTCAAGTCATAAGAATGCTATTTAGAAAATTTGGAGTCAAAATTTGTAAAAATGTCAAAATTATATGCATGCATTGATATTTTACTCTGCTTCCTCGTGACTTTGTTAATTGTAAATATTTGACCCCAAATTTTCAGCATAGTAATTTTTGTACAACACCTCATGAGGGTGGCAGCTGCCAATTTTCAGATCCTAGCCAAAATGTTTTTTCATCCTGTGGGGCAGAATGACATTGTGGTGGTGTGGAATGATGTTTCAGTGGGGATTTGAAAATAGAAGATTCTGCTGTTTGCTTTTAAAAATTAGACCCACTAATTCCTTTCCTAGGCACCCATAATCCCAGGTGCTCAGTTTGGTGAGGGGAGTCCAGCTTAGTGAGAGGAGCTCTTGACCCACGTTCTCTGTATGAGAACAGTGGTAATTTCTTGACTTCTGCAGCCATAGCTGGAATTCATGCTGCAGACTGCAGTGTGAGGTGTGAGCTGCTGTTTCCCTGGAGTCTACAAGTACCCCCTCCCACTCCTTTGCCATTCCAGGCTATGTATAATGTTGCCCTGCTGCCTAGTGGCAACCCCTCCACCCTTCTGATCATTGCCCCAGTAAGACATTAATATTTCCCTGGTGTCTAGAGGCACCCCACCCACGCACCGATTGCTGTCCCGGTAATAAAATATTTTCCCTGGTATCTAGTGGCACCCCTCACCAGCTGATCACTGTTCCCCAGTACCTGTAATCATGTCTTCCTTCCCTGGGGCCAAATGGCACCCCCCATCCTTCTGATTGCTGTCCCCCTAAGAGAGAAAAATCTCCTTGGTATCGAGTAGCACCCCCAACCCACCAATTGCCATCCCTGTAATTATGTCTTCTTTTCCTGGTGTCTAGTGGCACCTACCACCCGCCGATCCCCATCCCTGTAATCATGTCATACCACTGATCACATAGAATCAGTGGCCAGATACATTGCATAGGGTCTATGAGCAGACTGGATGGGCCTAGTGGTCCTTATGTGATGACAATTTCTATGTTTCTATGCTATGTTCTATGTCATCTTTCCTGGTGTCTAGTGGCACCCCTACCCACCAATCACCATCCCTCTAATTCAGTAACATATTCCTGGTGTCTAGTGACGCACCCCACCCTCCAGTTGCAGTCCTACTCTGAAATAAAGAAAATGGTCCCTCAATGTTTTTTGTCAAACCTGCAAAAAGAAAATGGTCCATCTCGATTGGCACCCACAACCACTTCCCTCAGCACCCACCACCCCACAACACCCAGTACACCCCCCAAACATCCTCACTAACCTGAACTGGTCCCTGGTTCAAAATCCACTCTCCAATCAAAGACATGTCTTGTTGCTGGAACTACCGACTTCAAGGGGGGAGGAGGTTGGAGAAAAAGGCTCTACTGGGGTAGGGAGTAGGATGGAGGCTAAACTGGGGGGAGCTGGGGAACTCAGTTATAAAAGGCATTACAAGAGGGGTAGAGTGGCTAGAGATACTCTTGTAGAGGGTCTGGAGAGAAGCCAAGGGGAAGTGGTCTCAGGGAGGGGGGAGGTGACAGGGGCTGGTGGAGGAGTCCAGAAATGAGGTGCACAAAAGATCAAGGGTGGACACTAAGGTTCTCCTGCTGGGAGACTCCATGAGCAGAGGTATTCATTGGGTGGGGCAGGGTGAGGGAAAATCCAGTCCAGTTAAGGTAGTGGGTATTTCCGATCTGACTGTGCATAGGGTGAAGTTCATGGTGTATGAGCTGGTGAGGAACTGAGAAGGATCACCGGACTTCTTGATGCATCTGGGAACAAATGATATTGAGGGGAATAGTGTGCTGGAAATTCAGGCAAGGTTCTGAGAACTGGCCAGGGTCTGTCATGACAATGGATGCACAGTCTCCTTCTCGGAAATCCTGCCAGTGCCAAGAGCCACTGTGGAGAACAAACAGATCAGGGAGATTAATGACTGACTCTGGCAGTGGGGTGAGGCACAGGTGATTGGGGTGTTGGGAAACTGGGGTGGGAGTTTGGTAAGACAAGGGACTGTGTGCCTGTGATAGGCTTCACCTAAACTGGGTAAGGAAGAAAGTTCTCAAACAGGGGATGATGACTTTCATTCAGGCTAGATGGGGTTTAAACTTGTGAAGGGGGGCACTGCTGGGCTGATCCTGCCATCCATACCACTGGCAGGACTGGCCTGCAATCCCATAGATGGGGGACAGATGGAACCCTAGGTGAGAAGTGTGGACAGACATGTAAAAGATCTGGGGAGGATATGGTAAAGAGGGGTAGGGACAAGGGTTGGAGGGTGGTTTAATAAATGCCAGAAGCCTGGGGAATAAAATGTCTGAGTTCCAGGCCACGCTGTTTGAGGGTGGGGTGGATGTAGCAGCGGTCACTGAAACTTGGGCCACCCCTGACCATGACTGGGACCTTAATCTGAGTGGTTACCTTGTGCTAAGAAAGACAGAAAGGTGGGCAGAGGGGGAGGAGTAGCAATATTCATTAGGGATAACACTGAGACTATGAGAGTGGAGGAAGCAGAGGGCAATGTGGAGGCTCTATGGGTCACCTTGCAAACCCCTGTGGGAGGGAAGATCAAGTTAGGGTGATATATAGGCCAACAGGACTAGCGGAGCACCTGGAGTATTGCCTGTTGGCTAACATTAAGGGGTAGTGTGACTGGAAGGAAGGAGTTGTTGATGTGGACCTTAACATGCTAGCTACTGATTGGGGTACTATGATATCCACTGTAACTAGGGAGCAGAAGCTGCTGGATGGCTCCATGGACACAATCTTCAATCAGCAGGTGATGGACCCAGCGAGGGATGGTCATATCCTGGATGTGGTTTTAGCAGATGGGGATCTTGTACGAGATCTGGTTGTGGAAGAACCCCTGGCTGGGAGCGACCACAACACAATCTGGTTTCAGCTTAAAATGGGGGGGAAGGGGATCATTCAAGGACAATGATAGTTGATTTCAGGGGGGACAGACCTTCAGAACATGGGAGAAATTCTCTAGGGGCATTTGCGGGAGATAAAACCAGGCTTGGATGTGGAAGGTAGGTGGGAGATCATAAAGCGGGGGCTACAGGAGGCCACCAGGATCTGTGCAAGAGTAAAGCGCAAGGGTGGTAGGTCTTGTAAACCATGCTGGTGGACTAAGAAGGTCCAGAAGGTGGTAAGGGAGAAGAAGGCTGCCTACAGTAGGTACAAAAGAAATGAGAGGAGATAGGGCAAGAGAGAACTAGCGCCTTGCAACCAGGAAAGTCACCAGAGTGGTGAGGGGGGCAAAGGCCTGGATAGGGCACAGGCTGGTGCAGGGGGTATGGGGTGGGGAAAAGGGGTTCTTTATGTATTTTGGTGAGCGGAGGAAAGTCAAGGGCCAGCTCAGTAGGTTGAGGACAGCTGGGAGGTGGGTAGAAGGGTCTGGAGAGCAGGTGAAGGTACTGAATGAGTACTTTGCCTAAATTTTCACTAGGAAGGAGGCTGGGGAACTTCCAAAACAGAGGTTGAAGGACACAGAAGGTGGAGCACGCCTGACTATTGGGGTACCTGCTGAAGAACAAGCTGCTGGGGGAGGTAGTTCAGGGGTGAGATATCAGGCTTTTTCTGCTGAATGGGGAGGGAACAGATGCTATATCCTATTGGTAGGGTGTGGAATCCTCCAGTCCCGAAAGGATAAATCTCTGGGCCTGATGCTATTCATCCCAGAGTACTGAGGGTTGGCAGATGTTTGGGCTGTGCCATTGGCAGATCTCTTTAACTTGTTGCTCCAGACAAGGAAGGTGTCAAGGGATTGGAAGCAGGTGCATGTTGTGCCCATCCATAAAGGGGGATCAAGAGAAGAGCCAGAAAACTACAGACCCATCAGTTTGACATCGGTGGTGGGGAAGGTAATGGAGACCATACTTAAGAAAAGGCTGGGAGGTTTCTTGGAGGAGATGGATTACCTGGATGACCAGCAGCATGGGTTTGTACCAGGTAGACCATGTCTAACAAACCTTCTAGAGTTCTATGAGTGAGTGACATCAGCACTCAACAGGGGGAGGCCAGTGGATGTACTGTTCCTGGACTTCAGCAAGGCATTTGATTTGGTCCCTCACATTGGGCTAAGGGAGAAGCTGGGGGGGGGATGGGGGTAGGCCCATTGATGGGTAGATGGATTGGAAATTGACTTTCAGGTCACACTCAGTGGGAAGTGGTCGAAGGGTAGATCTTGTCTCCTAGGGAGGTCATGAGTGGGGTCCCACAAGAATCAGTCCTGGGGCCACTCCTGTTTAACACCTACATCTCTGATATCAGGGAAGGCATGGGGCATGAAATCAGTCTCTTTGCAGATGACTCTAATCTGGGGTTAATAGTGGAGGGAAGTGGGAGATTGGCCTGCAAGAGGACCTGGATACTCTGGAGGTGGTCCTGCACTGGAGGTGAAATTTTAACTCCTCCAAGTACAAGTGTTACACCTAGGGTGGGAAAACCCAACTATGTGTACACCCTGGAGGGATTGCAGGCAGGGGAAAGAGACCAAGGAGTCTTGGTGGATGTAAACATGAATAATTCAGAGCAGTGCAGGAGGCTGCAGTCAGGGCAAATAGGATGCTGGGATGCATTGCTAGGGGATTACCTCAAGGAACAGGGAGGTGATTTTGCCACTGTACAACAGCCTGGTTAGACCACATCTGAATACTATGTGTAGTTCTGGGTCCACAGCTAAGGAGGGACATCCAACTCCTGGAGAGGGTTCAGAGGAGGCAACCAGAATGATCCAGGGCCTGGGGATATGACATATGAGGAACAACTAAGGGAGCTCAACCTGTTCTCACTGGAGGAGAGGAGGGACCCGGAGGGACATGATTGAGGTCTTCAAGTACCTCAGGGGAGTAAATAAGGTAAGCTGAGATAGGATCTTTTGACTGAAAGAGGGTGGAATCACCAGAGGACACAGTTGGAAGATTGAGGGTGGTAGGATTAGGGGGGAAAGGAGGAGGAGGAGGTACTTCACTGAGAGAGTGGTGGAACCGTGGAATGTGCTACCCAGGGAGCTGGTACAGGCAGCTAAGGCAGAGGGATTCAAGAGAAGGTGGGACAGGTACAGGCAAGGAGTGAAGCAGAGGCTGGTTTGCCTGGGAGGGGCAGGACTGGGGGGTGGAGTAACAATGGAAGGAGACAGATAGAAGGCTACGGTACCCAATCAGGGTGCTGAAGCATGAACAGACTTGCTTGACCAATAAGCCTACTCTGCTGGTGTCTAGTATGTTAATATGAGAACCAAGGTAAATGCAGTTCAATGTATTTCAATGGGGATTTCAACTTTGTTGCATAACTCGGCCATTTTCACATATTTTGACACCAAATATTGATTGTGGCCTTTTAGAAACACCACTTCCTGAACAATGTTGGTGTGATTCCTCATATCCAGCCTGAAAGGCAGTTTTGCAGTCACTTGGTGAAACCTCCTTTCAGGCAAGATTTGAAATTTTTCACCACCCATATTCATGAGGGGTTCCATATATTGATAGTGATTGCAAAAGTGTGCTATCATAGTGAATGTGTATTGCCAAAAAGCATTTTGGCAAAGTACAAACCTAAGCGATCAAACTTCAGCTATTCTTAAGTGTTTATGAGGAGGGGGGCTAGCCCCCCCAAGCCCCTGCAACTCCTTCTGAATAAGGTTTGTAAACCCATGGGGGTGCATGTTGAGAAGGGTTGAAACACAGACTGGGAAAAAAAAAGAACAGAGCCCGCAAGCAGTGGCAAAACAATCACCCCAACAGGTCCTGAACCCAGTTCCTGCTGCACTGAGCCAGCCACCCTCACCACCACACCACAGGGCTTGCTTAGCTGCAGCAGGATCCCTACCAATACAAACCCTCTATCCTATCCTCCCCTCCTCCTCCTATCCCTCCCTTCCGGTAGCTTTGTTTGGTACAGGATCACTACCCAGCAGGGTAGCTCTTCATGATAGTGCTATCTCACTGGTCGGATGCAACAAGTCAAAATTAACTCCACTCTGTCCTCCAAGTGACCAGTCCTAATGGGTGTCCCTCAAGAGTTGATTCTAGGACTACTACTCACTCTCTTCCTGAACTCCTCCACAGTCCTGCAGTGAGAGCTCTTGCTCTATGCAGACAATGCGTAGTATTCTGAAACATCCCAATCCTAACTCTCTCCAAAATACCCTACAAGGCTTTTTTAGAGAATTAGAATCCTGGTTCACTGACCATTGCTTAATACTACACTACAACAAGATGAAATCTATGATCTTTGCTCACTGCCAAAGCCCATACAATAATGCCCTGCTATCTATCTCAAACTCAAGGGGGCCTCCACATTGAACAAGTCTCAAATTTCAAATATTTGGGTGCCAGGCTGGACATAGCCCTCACCTACCACACACACATTAAACACCTTTCCTCCTCTGTTAACATCCGACTAGGGATTCTATACAGACATAAACACTGCCTACTCCCCCCCCCCAGGCGTTACGTCTTGCTGTAACCTGCTCAGTCCTTTCACTGGTTGACTACGGTATTGTAATTTATGGCACCACTGACCAAACAGCCCTACATTGTATTAGCCTAGCTCTTACTGTAACAAAGCTTGCCGACTGGTCACAGGCTGTGATAGATTAACCCACACATGTGTCCTTTACAAGCTTACAGACTGGCTGACCTTAAGGAGACTTAAGTACCACACTTGCCTCCAAGTAAAAGAATACTTATGAATCTTATACCCAAGGGTTCCCACTCCCTCATCCAGCCAGCCCCTCACAGGAGGGCCCTAGGTGCTCTGCAAGCACCTCCCTCCTAGTCCCCCACTGTAGGAAATCATTGGGCAGAGGTATTTCCGTTATCGTGCTCCCCTCTGGCTTAACAACCTACCAGCCTCCATCACCCTGGACCCTAGTCTTGGCCAATTTAAAACTGGTATCAAGAGCCTTCTTCTTGACTGAGGAGTCTGTGGCTGTTACCAACATTCCTCCCCTAGCCTGAATATGATAGATGACTAGCTTATCCCCTGACTACATCCCCAGACCTACATCCTAGATGTATTTAAACTTCAACTCAGGGCTCTGTAAATGACCCTCCAAATCTGTAACCTGACTTGTTTCACTACAATGACCCAGGGTCCTCTAAGACCCTAGAGATGGTAACCTACCAATGTAAATACACTGTACCGTGACCTCTGTATAATATGTTTAAATGTAATGTTTGTGCTTTTGTACTGATGTGGAGTTTTGCAAAGGAGTCAATGACTCAAGGATTGTAATTCGATTTTTCAATAAATAAATAAAATAAATGAGTGGCTGTTTCTACAGTCACTAATTTATTATTACTATTATCACTGGCTACCTTCATGAGGTAGGGTCATGAGAAGGCTATGTTGAAATTTGGGATCAAAATTTGTAAAAATGGTAGTTATGTGCATGTGTTGACATTTTATTCTGCTTCCTCGTGACTTTGTTAATTGTAAATATTTTGACCCCAAATTTTCAACATAGACATTTTTTTACAACACCTCATGAATGTGACAGTTGCCATTTTTCAGATCCTGGCCAAAAATTTTTTTCACTCTACATAGATACATAGATACTGACAGCAGGTAAGGGCCTTTGGTCAACCTAGTCTGCTCAATTGCACATGTCATTTTGCCTCTTCAAGCTTCTCTTGGACTGGGTTGTCCCCTTCTCCCAACTGCTAGGATACCCCCATGCCTATCCCATGCATTCTTGAATCCTGTAATTGTTTCAGCCCTCACCACCTCCTCTGGCAGGATGTTCCACTTATCCACCACCCCTTCCTTGAAGAAGTATTTCCTCACATTACCTCTGAACCCCCCTCTCTCAAGTTTCATCCCTTGACCCCCTAGTCCTGGAACATCTCTTCCTCTGAAAAAAAGTGTTTTCCTGTACCTTGTTCCTCCCTGTGAGGTACATGTACGTCCATTTTTTTTAATTCACATTTTATTGAGTTTTATTTGCATACATTGGATAGAAACAATGGATGTTATAGACATGGTAATAAAAATAACAAACCCCTGAACGAATCCCTCCACCCACCACTCTCCACCGCCCCCCCCACATTACCCTCCGAACCACTGAGTGCCAATATAAACTAATGTTTGTTAGAGTTACTTTAAGATTGGTCATATCAGATAAAGCTGATTATTTAACATACTAATACAATTATAATGAATACAAGACATATAGGCCCAGATATTCAAACTGTGCCAAAAAGTGCACAACAGCAGGAGCAAGCGCGAAGTCCATTGGCTTATATGTGCAAGAGGTGCTGAGTATTCAAAATCAGCTGGCCAGCCGCTACTTGCCAGCCGACGCACTGAATATCGCACCACCTGCACCATAGTGCAAAAAGGGAGGGGAAGCTGAGCATATCTGATGCGCCATAGTGCAAACAGGAACACCCCCCAGCAGCAGAGCAGCAATGCAACAGCACAACCAGGGATGCAGGGGCCCACCACCGATGCCACAGATGGGTAGAGGAACACACAGCAGAACAGACATTGTCCCCCCACACCCCATGCACTGCACAACTGGGGGAGGGCTGGAATAACCACTGGCCCACGGAGACAAGCAACCAACCCACAGCTGGGCCATGGTGCCCATTCACACCCCCTGACAAGCTGTGACTGGCACACAAGGAGGGCTGACCATCCCATGCCACACCATCCCCCCAATGCAGAGCACACCCTGCACCGTGACCCCAGACACCCTGCCCAGGAGCAGCATCCACCAGTGCAGGATACCCCATGCATGCCACCACCACCCCACTGTGACAATGCAACCCTGTGCACCACAGAACCATGCAAGGCAGCCCCACCACGAGCACCCATCAGTGGGTGGCAGCACACAGTGATGCAACAATGGCATACACAGTGCCACCACTCCCAGCCCCCCCGAGGTACAGCTGAGAGACTGACCATACATTGGCACATGAGGTACCCCACACGGGACAGGGCATGCCCCGGACCCCACCACCAGTGGTACAGCACCCTGCACACCCTCTCAAGGACACACCCGACCCAGCACTGGCCACAACAGCCAGCGCAGACACCCACAGTGGTGCATGGAAGCATGCACCACACCGGATGCAACACAGTGCATGGACAAACACCCACCCATACCCAAGGGCACACCAACACAGGGACGCAGTAGCAGGGCAACCAAGCCCCCAGCATGGGGCCATGGAAACCGTGTACACATGGCCAGCAGTCCTCCATGGCACAGGAGTGCCAGCCACCCAGCGCAGGCACTGTGGACCTGTACGCCACCATCATTTGCCTGGAGCACAAGTCACAAACAGTGATGCACATCCCCTGTAATGCACACAAGCCACAGCATGGAGGTGGGACAACAACAGCGGAGGCCACAGTGTCACCCAAGGCAGACATGCACCACACCAGTGACAGGAGGCAACCCAGCATTGTGATGGGTACAGTGGCTGCCCTGCATGGACAGCCACCACTGACATGCCAGCAGACCATGCAGGTCACAGACATGCAGGGTGTCAGCTGCACAGGCCATGGACAGGCTGACAGGTGCACCATGGACACAGAGCATGCACCATGTACCACTGCACACAGTCGTCCAGTGCACAGGGAACAACACACACACCACAGTGACTGATAGCTACTACCACACCATAGTCACTTCCCCACAGACACACAGACATACCCATGACTGCACCATGCCTGACGCCATGCACACCACTGCAGCTGAGCACCTATAGCCAGCTGCAAATCAGAGACCACCACAGTAGTCATATCAAAAGAATTGTATTCAAAAACATCCAACAAAACTATATACAATTATTTACAAATGTGTGGGGGGGCCACAAACAAGGGGGGTGGGTAAGGGGCAGGGGTGAACAAATGGTACAGGAAAGGAGGGGTGTGAGGGTGGGTCCATGGGGTAGGGGAAATCAGGGGCAGTTTGATGATCAGTGGGAGCCCCGCTCCCCGCTCCAGCTGCTCCGCCTTCCATGCCTCCGCCTGACCCCCAGCCACTCAATCCTCTGCAGGATGTCCAGCGACGCCCTCGCCATGGTGAGAATTTCCTGCAGCACCTCCATGATCATGCGAAGCTGCTGGACACCTAGGATATGGGAGCAGAGTCAATAGGTGTGAATGCACAGCCCCATACAGCCCACCCACTGTGCATGGCATACGGCCATGGGACATGCCTCCACGATGGTGTGTGACCACCCACAGTGATCATGTCCACAAGACCTGCCCACCCAGGTGCACACAGCCATACGGACTGCTGCACACACCCACTGGCCAAGTCCTGCACAGCACCACCATGGCTGTTTAGTGACATGGCTATGTGGTGATAAGGCAGTGGCACAGCCATGTACCGGTGCACGATGGACCCCATTGATGCACTCCCAGACATGCAGTGCCACTGGACAGTGCTGACTGTAACAAGTTAGGTGCAATGCAGTGGTGCCAATGGATGGTGGCCATGCCCCACTGCCCACCCTGTTACACAGCATGCAATAGTAATCATGGAGGTAAGGCACTCACCATCATCAGGATGGTCCCTGTGCCACTGTGGACCTTCACCCCTCATATTGTTCCAGTCCTCCAGCTGGTGCCTCTGCTCCCTCTCCAGCTGTCTCTCTTCTGGCCCTAAGGTGCAAACATGGAGAGAGAACATCAGTACATTCCTCTGCAAAGTCCCCCCTGCCCCCGTGTGTGTCAATCCCACACAGCCAGACCCACCACCCCACACCCTGATAACACCACCACAGCCAACACCGGACGGTCCCTCCCACATGTTCCAGACACATGCAACTGTGATACCCATATGGAAAATAAAAGTGTATGGACGTTACACCTACCTGGCCATGGCACCGTTCCCTCCTGGCACGTGTCCCGCAGGCTGGCAAGCAGGTCCGGGTCCCTCTGCCTCAGGTCCTCATACCTCGGGTGCCACTGCTCGCCATCCGCCCCATTCCTGTGGCCTCCTCCAGGGCATGGCCACCTCCTGCCACACTTGCTCCTGGACCTGTACAGGGGTGCCTCCCAAACAGTGGGCCAAAAGTGGCTTTGCCATTTCAATCTGGCTCCACTGGCAGCCCTCCTCCACGCCATCTCTCTTGCTCAGTAGGTTCAAAATGGCACTCTGCAGCATGGTTCCACCACGTGTAGATGCTGTGCGTGGCTGGCGCTGCCATTCCCTATTAAGCTGTCACCGAACAACACAATAGTGGTGCACCCATGCCTGACGCATGGCGCCTAGGGGCAAAGCTTGGGCATAGGGTGAAGGGTCTCTGGCGCATGGACAGGCACAGCATGATTGGAACCCAATGCATGTAGTGCAATTGGGTGCCTGTGTGCTACCCCAGTAGTGGCTCTCACTGCTGTTGCCCCACTGCGCTCACGATGCCCCTAGTGCCACAGCGCCATAGGTGAACATCGCTGTAGTGCCACTGGCACAATGGTGGCTATGCCCTGCATTGCCTCCCACGCACGGCACATCATCAGCATGGTAGGCGCATGCATCATCAACCCGGGCATGAGCAGTTAGGTGTGTACTGCGCATGTCACAGAACTGCGCCCTTGGCTCAGCATTTTCAACACAATTGCGCAAAGCGCAAAAGTGCGATATTCAGCCGTCATATGCAAATCAGCTAATCAGCCATTCAATGGCACAGCACTGCAATTTCCATCCACTTAAAGTTGCACCTCTCCTCATTTGCATGGGTTGCTCTATAAAAGTGCGACATTGGGCTGCACTAGCTAGGTCGGTTACTGCAGTTCATTGGTGAGAGTTGCATGCTGTTTGGGAGTGTGGACTATGGATTTTGGGACATGCATGGGACTGCACAGTCACAGGTAACAGCTTTCATTCTCACAGGCTGAATCATGACCGAGCGAGTTGTGGAAGAGGAGGAACAGAGTTGTGGGAGGAGGAGGAGGCCTAATTTCACCAAGGCTGAGATGGATGCCCTGTTTGAGGCCTACCTGGACCAGGAGTCGCTTCTCAGTGGATGGCAGGGAATACCACAGACCCGTCCTGCTGCATGGGAGGAAGTGGCGAATGCTGTTAACCTGCATGGCAGCCACCAGCGCCCATGTAGTGTGCAAGAAGAAGATGGGCACAGACAGAAGGAGGATAAAGGAGAAGGTGGCTGCCATCAGGGCAGCACGATCTGCGACAGGTGGGGGACAGCCGGAGGTGCTACGCCTGACCGCACAGGAGGAGAGGGTTGCTGGCAGCATGCAGCGTTGTGCCATTGAGGGTGTTTCAGGTGGTGGCTTCCAGACGGGTGGTAGCCTATCACTGCATGGTAGGTCATGGTCTGTCTATTGGGGGGGGCAGGGTAGGTCACATGCAGTAACGCGACTTTGTTTTCCTTACAGATCCTGAGCATCTGCATGGGTCAGCGTGGTGGGCCTCTCCACTGAGGCCAGTCAGATGGAGATGGAGGGGCTCATCCACCTCCACAGGTATCGTGGCTCAGTGCGACAGTGGGCCTCTCTGGCTGTCTAGACTGATGTTGTTGGAACAGGTGTGGAGGAGACCCTACCGTGTCCCAGCATGCCAGCATCCACGGATGCCAGCTTGCTGTGACTCGACTGGTGTCGGGTCCATCACCGATGATGATGTCACTAACGTCATGGGCAGTGACCCGTGTGTGCCACAGGATGGCCACACAGCGGGTATCATTGTGGCCATGACTGTGGTGGTGCTGCCGTGGATGCCTGTGTGTCATCACAGTCCCAGCCTGTGCCTGTCAGCACCAGTGAGGCAGCACTGGTGTGTGTACAGGACAGTGGGACTGCTGTGGCCACTGCGGCGACACCAGTGAGCCCTGGGAGTGGCAGCAGGAGGCAGCATCAGCAGTCGGCCAATGGATTTGGGGTACAGTGTTAGGTCGGCCTCAGTGCACCACCTGTGAACATGCCCAGACCTGATCCTGGTGTGCAGCGCCCACCCTCAAGGGTGCTGAGCATTAGAGCCGCACACTCTGAGGGACAGGATGCCGAGCAGGCATATGACCTCTTGGATGAGCACACCGCGATACATGCAAGCATCAGTCAACCAGCAGATGCAGCTTAGCGACTGTGGTGGATGCACTGCGTGCGGCTCTGGAGTGGGCAGAGGAGCATCACAGCAGAGACACGGCTCTGATCCTGGCAGAGATGGACCGGTTGCAGGAGGATGTGATCACTGCCATTGACAGGCAGACACAGGCATTCACTGCAGTCATGGCCATAATGGGCACACAGTTATTTGCCCATGCATCGCAGACACCACACGGTGCACTGTCCACCCCCTGTTCAAGTGTCGTGCGACACCATCCTTGTCGACACCGGGTTCAGCTGTGGGCATCCTGAGCACTCCTGGCGCAGGCATGTTTGGTGTGCTGCAGACCCCTGTGTGAGCACGGTCGGAACCCCTGGGGGACCATCGATGCCACTCCATGAGGCCAGTGGTCAGCCTGTCAGTGCTGGCGGGTCTCGGCGGGGCTGCCCATACATCCATGGCGGCCAGGGCACTGTGGCACATGACTGACCTGTCTCCCAACGTGGCTACTGTCTGATGCTTCCCTGTGTGCATTGTGTCATTCAGCGGGCAATGCATGGGTGGGTACCCAGCCCTGCACGCGGACACACCGCCCATCAGCACACCCTCCCAGCTGCTGTCCTCAGTTGCGTGTGCATGATGCCTGCATTGTGCTGTACACCAATGTGCAATGGTGCTCAGCATCTGACACACGCACAATGACAGGCAGTGGGCGTGGTGGTCTGTGGACATGTGTGTGGCTAGGGGTGGCATTCTGGGTCCGTGTGCCTCCTACTCTTTGTGCATGTCTGGTACATTGTATGTGTGTGTGTGTGTCCGCATGCCATGTTAGACCTCACCCATCCCTGGTGGTGTGTGTGGTTCCATGCCTGGACAGTTACCTTGACAGCATGCACCCCTGGTGTGTGTCCATGCATGTTTGTGGGTTATGCCTTAGCCACTGGTGGTTGCACATGGCCCCATGACTTATCTGGGTTGGTTGAAGTGTTCCTCCGTGATGGTGTCCCAGTGCAGCTGTGCCAGCCAGAGCAGTTGGGGGTTCCGTCACCCAAGGGGGGCTTCCCATCACCATTGTCACTGGTGTCCCCATCGTCCCCATCACTGTCCCCCTCTTTGACCTGTATGGCTATCCCACATTCATTGGCCATGTTGTGCAGGATGCAACAGGCCAGGAATAGCCCGCAGGCCTTTGAGGGGCTGTACTGTAGGGCACCGCTGGAGGTGTCCAGGCAATAGAAACATGCCTTCAGCATCCCGAACACCTGCTCGATGACATTACGTGTGGTGGCATGTGCCTCATTGTAGCGTTGCTGCGATGGGGTCACGGGCCGCCGGTAGGGTGTGATCAGCCAGGGACAGAGTGGGTATCCACTGTCACCTGTGTGTAGATGGTGGAGGTTAGTTTGGTGATCAGCATCACCCCACCCCGGGCCATGTAGACCACTATCCATGTCATCTCTGACCATGCCCCCCCAGGCCCTATGATTGTCTATGTGGTTTGCATACTCACCCACTAGGTGGCCAGTGGGGATATCCCCACTCTCGAATCTGTGCCACAGTGCCAACTGGTGCCAGATGAAGGCATCATGTGCTCCCCAGGGTGCGTGGCAAACACATTGATTATGCACCTCCTTGCATCGCACACCACCTGGCAGTTGATGCTAGCATAGCCCTTGCAATTTATATATGCGGCCCCCTAGGGGACAGGTGGTGTGCGGATGGCCACATGGGTGCAGTCTATTGCCCCTAGCATGCCAGGCATAGTGTCTACCCTGTGGAACTCCTGTATGTTTGCTGTGCGCTCCGCCGGTGTGCTGGGGAAATGGATGTACTCTGCAGCATGTGGCAGCAGTGCGCTGAGGAATTGGGTGAGGTGGCGTGATGCGGCTGACTGGGTTATGCCTGTGGTGTCCCCAGTTGGTATCTGGAAGGTACCCATGGTGATCAAGCACATGCAAGCTGTCACTTTCATCTCCACTGACAGAGCATGGCTCCGACATGTGGGTGCCTGCATCACATCACTGCACAGCTCACAGAGCCACCTCAGAATTGCCCGATTCAGGCGGTACTGGCCCACGATCTCCATATCACTATACAGCTCGAAGCTGGTGCGGGCTCAGTACTGCCTGTTGGGGGCATACTGCCAACGGGCCCTTCCATGACTGCACCCCTGCTGCCCACCTTCTCACCCCCCTCATTACTGCCTCCATCTGGATGGTGGCACTGGCCATGTCCCTGGCTTGTGGTCACCCCCTGGCAGCTGTTTCTGTGTTCCCCCGCTGTCCTGGCTGCTACTTCCCCTGCACCGGGAACACCTGACTGTGCTGGACTCACTGCTGTGTGAGTACTTCCCCCTTCTGCACTGTGGCTCCCCACACCTTCCCCTGAGCCTGTGGGTTCCAGGTGCCCTTTTCCTGGCCTGCCCTGTGTGTCCCTCCTGCCCAGTTTCTCTGCCTAGAGTTCAGCCTCATGTGCCTTCCTGTAGCGTTCTTGCGCCTCTCCCTTGCTCCTTTTTATTTTGGCTCATTTCCGCTATGGCGCAGCTTCCGCTTGCTCCCCTATTGCGCATGGCGCATGTTGTTGAATATCGCACTGCGCCATTTATGCATGGTTCCTCCCCCTTCAGTTGCGCATACATTCATTATCATTGCCCTGTTGCTCAGCGTGATTTGGGGGCACAACTGCCTCCTGCTGAATATCACAGAATGGCACATTTTCAGACTTGCGCTGGTGCAACCCTATTGCGCATGACGCAACTCTTTTGAATATCTGGGCCATAGAGTTAACCATCTCTTCTTGTAAGTATTCAATCTATTTTTCAGACTGGCCATCATTCTTTCTATGCGTAAATTAGAAAGCAGTTCCTGTAACCATTCTGAGTAGCTAGGTTGGAGAGAATCCTTCAAATGTTTAAAAACTATCTTTTTAACTGACATGATAATTATCATCATATGATAGTTCCTGACCATAGATGGAAAGCTGTAAAAATCCCCCAGTAGGCACACCTCAGGTGTAAAGTATGCCTGAAGACCAAGCAGAGGATCCATTTTGGATTTGATAAGTTCCCACAACAGTAATATTTTGGTACACTCCCAGAATATATGATAAAGAGTTCCTGGACTTTGCTGACATCTGGTGCATAATGAGTTTTCTGCTCTACCCATTTTATGTAATTTATAGGGAGTGAGATACATGTCATTTAAAAATTGCAATTGCATTAAGCATAGGCAGTCTTGTGTGATGAGTCTGGGGCCGGAATCCCATATCTTAGGCCATTTAGGACCTAAATTGGGGAATAGTGAGTTCCAATATTTAGAGGTGCCATCACATTTTGAGAATATTTATGGGAATACCATTGAATAGAGGAATGACACAGCATGTGGGATGGAAGCAAGAATTCTGCCCTCGGATATCTCATCAGGTGAGTTGTCAAGGTCAGGGTTGCCTCAGAAATACTTAAAAAACATATGTCTTAACTGATAAGTTTTAAAGGCCCAAGTGTTGACAAGACCAAATTAAGTTAGGATTTTGGCAGTCAACAACCAGGTTTTATTGGGACTTCGAAAGTCCTGTACCACACAATCCTGTGGGAGCAGGATCCAATGAGCAGGAATTAATTGTCCTCCTATCTTAAAATTTGGGTTTAGAAAGATCGGTTGTAAAAAATCCTGGGTGTTATCATATTTTAACGTGGAGCACAGTTGTGAGTGAATGTGAATCGAGTGGCCTATCAGATTGTGGCCAAGGGAAGGGGGTAACTTTTTGAGTTTTACAAAAAGTAGAGCCACAGGGTTAACACCCGAGGTTTGAATTAATTCTCTTTCAATTAGGAGCCATATGAGGGTGTACTCTGGCGTAGAAGGGAAATCCCAATGGAGGTACTTACTAAGGTGACTCACCCAGTAGTATAAATTGAAATTAGGGAGTTTAATCCCACCTAAGGATTTAGGAGTGTCTAATTTATTGTATCCATGGTGTGGAGGTTTATCTTTCCAGAGAAACTTTGAGATAGAACTATGTATAGTTTTAAACCATGCCTTTGGGAGCCAGGTGTTAAGAAGGTTCAAGGGGTAAAACATGCATGGAAGGAGGTTCATCTTAATAATGCTCACTTAACTCCATAGGGTAAGAGGTAGGTCATGCCATCTTTTTAAATCTTGCATCACAGTTTTATTCAAGTCATCTAAATTTAGTTTTCACATTTGAGAGGGACTTGATGAAACGTGTATCCTCAGATACTTAATGGATTGAGGAGTCCATTTTAAACCTAATTCAAAATCGTCTTGCTTATGTACTTTGGGGTTTAGCGTAAAAATCGAAGATATGTCTGTGTTTAACTTGTAATTAGATAGGAGACTATATTCATCTATTTTATTAAGCAGCATCTGAATGGAGGGTTTAATATGTGTTATATGGAGCAATATATCGTCTGCATAATCTGCAATTTTGGTATTTAGTGAACCTAACTGAATGCCATGAATCCCGGGTGACTGTTGTATTGAGACGATTAGGGGCTCTAAACATAAATTAAACAGAAGGGGGATAGAGGGCAGCCTTGTATGGTTCCTGCCTCTAAAGGGAAGTGGGGGGGGAAGAAATCCATTGCAAAAGACTTGAGCAGATGGTGTGGAGTACAGAATTTGTATCCAGGAGATGAATTACTAGGGGAAGTTAAATCTATGGAGGGTTCTAAATCGAAATTACCAATGAACCCCGTCAAAGGCCTTATCCGTGTCCAGGAAAACCAATGCCATATCCTGAGGAGAGTCCTTGGACATGGAAAATAGATGAGACAGACATCAAAGGTGGTCCTCTAAAGATCTGCCCTTCATAAAGCCTACCTGATCAGGGCTAATGAATGATGCTACGATAGGCGCTAATCTAAGGACTAAGAGTTTAGCCAAAATTTTAAGGTAAGTGTTTAGAGGGGATATGGGATGATAACTTGGGATTTTTGAGGGGTCCTTACTTGATTTGGGGAGAATGATAATTGTGGTTTCTAGCATTCTGGGGTCAATGTCTGCCTCGTTAAGCATTCTGGAGTATACTGCCAGTAATAGGGAGGCTAGCTGAGGGGCAAATTTTTTATAAAAGTTTTATTAGAAGTCACCTGGACCCAGAGCCTTATCAGAAGGGAGATCCCTAATGACATTCAGTATGTCTGATTCTTTAAATGGTAGGATCAAGTTTTCCTTTTGAATGGGAGAAAGGGAGGGAAGGGGAAGACTGTTCAAATAAGAGTTGACCTCATTTTGAGGGGGCGGTTGGGCATACACTTATACAGGGAGGTATAATATTGTTCAAATTCTTTGTTAATGTCCACCAATTTAGTCAAAGGAGGATCATCTGGGTTTTTTGTATCACTGCAATACACCTTGAGGCTTCCATTTTTTGTAAGTCGGAGGGCTAAAAGCCATCCCGCCCCTTCCCCCTGCTCGGTGTAAGTAGCTTTAGTTTTAAGTAATGCCCATTCCGCTTTTTCCCTCAGGAGATCAGAATATTTATTCTGTAGTTTAATTAGGATCTCTTTCTTAGAGTCTGGGGTATTCCTGGACATAGAATTTTCTTTTGGCCTAATTTGATCTAACAAGCATTTAGCTTCTAAGGTTTCTTTCTGTTTTTTAATAGTAAACCATTTTATAAATTCACCTCTTAAAGAACATTTAAGAGCTCCCCACTCCATGGATGGTGAACCTGTAGAACCCCAATTAATTTCTATGAAGGATTTTAATGCAAAGAGTATACTATCCGTAACTATCTTTCAATAATTGGTTATTAAGTCTCCATTGAGTGTTGTTTCCCCAGCTGAGAGACAAAGAGAACAGCAGGTCACTATGGAATGATCAGATCCTATGCCCGGTTCCAGTCTGCTATCCATTAAACCTTGGATTGGGGATTTGCTCATTCAAAAATAATCAAGGCATGATGCTGAGCCATGAACCACTGAGTGAAAGTAAATTCTTTGACAGTGGGATGCAGGGTTCTCCAGGGATCACAGAGGCCCAAGTGGTCTATTAGATCTCTATAAGCCCTCTGTGCTGGGGAGAGTCCTCTTGTTATAGTGCTGGGTGACTTATCCATAATAGGATCAAACAGAAGATTCCAGTCTGCCCCAATAATCATTGGGATATGGAGGAAGGGTGATAATCTGGATATTAAATCCATGAAAAATGGTGGCGAATCAATATAAGGAACATAAACATTACCCAGCAAGATTATGGTGCATTGGATCTTTCCAATAGTGAAAACATACCAACCCCCTTTGTCTCTGATACATTGTTCACGTATAAATGGAAAGGACCCGGCCAAAAGAATAGCTATTCCTTTGGTATTTCTCGAGTCCCCTGCAACAAAAACTTGACCCACTTGTTGCCATCTTAAGAGTGTCTCCCCTGCTTGTAGGAGATGGGTTTCCTGAAGAAAAATTACTTCCACATGGAAAATATTGACGTGTTTTAAAAGGCACATGTGCTTGAGTGGATGTCTTGCACCCTTAACATTCCATATGCTAAACTGAAATGATTGTGTCATAACACCATCTTAATTGTAGTGGAAACCTTCTAAATTTGTAGTATCTATGAAACAACCAGCTAATCTGAAGTATTAAGAATATCCTTTGGCAGCCCCACCCAATATTAAACTTAATAAAGGAACATTTTCTATAAAATCCTCCCCTTCTTTCATCCCATTACTAACTATTATTAACAACCATTTCCCCACCCTCCCAATCCAACCTACAACCCAAGTAGAACTTGCACTGTAAATTCTCCAAATGGTAACCAATAGCTTAGCGACTGTTATGTAAACATAAGAACTACCCCCCCCCCCAGTGTGCCGGTCCATACTTAGGATCCACCCAAGCAAAATTACAAAGTTATTTATTTATTCATGTTACTAAATACCATCTTATACATGCAAAATATAGTGCTGGACCATATACAGATCTGCGTGGAAAAAGATATGAAATAAGTACATCCACAATAACAACTTTCCCATTCATCCCAGCTGTAAGGGAATACTGGTCTAAAGGGAAAATGATAATCTAAGTAAAATCTTAACAATGTGCAATACCCCTCGTGCAGGACAAAGTTGTTAATCGAAGCACATGGGAATGAATGAAATTAGAAAATTAAGAAAAAAATTCCCCAAGGTCATGAAGTATTATAAAGGAACTTTGGAGCTTCACACAGTCACAGTACCACCAAATTGCTGAAACTGAAAAGTCCCTCTTGCAATTAAAGTTTCTCCAGAGGAAGTCATTTTTAGGCAAAATGGTGCAAAGCCTTGAAAGGCTGGTGGTGATGTATTATCCCCGATGTGAGAAGCTGGGTCTCATCTCATGGGGTTACAGGATTGTCTGTCTTTTGATCCACCATTAAAAACAAACAACATAAATTTTCCCAAACCTTAAATGTTAATGTCACACCAAAGGCTCAGACGTCAGGATCTGAAAGAAAATGTCAATGCCGAGACCCAAGCTGATCATGTAGAACCCAACCCAGTAACCACAGAGATGATGTATAAATATACCAGCTCGAATCAAATGCAATCAGGTTTTAAATCCCAAAGAGAACTATCAAAATGACTGATGCTATTATTCGCTAATAAAGCTTTCCCCAACAGATTCACCTATGACTTTATTCAGCAGTCAAAAAATAGAGCGGGTCGTTTTTGTTTCAGATGAGATAAAGCTGGATCAAGCTCTTCAAAGGAGGCCCATGAATCATCCAGATGTACTTGGAGCTTACCATTCTGAACTTTATGCCAGCGACTATGCACTTTGAGATGATCGGGTGGAAGAGGGTGCGGCATTGTAGTACTGAAGCTGGTAGGTCTTGTGTCACCCAGATTTTTAACCCTTCCCACAAAACTTCCTTGATTTCTCTCATTCTTTGTAATACATGATATTTTTCCTGGTAATTAAGAAAGGGGCAAATTAAGGGACTAGGCTGAGCTGATGGGGCAGGCATAGGTCTGAGGGCCCAATGTGCTCACTGCAGGATATAGTTTTGCCCAAATGGAGAAGGCCCTGCAATTTTATTTAAGAATTTCTGTGTGAACAACAAAACATCTGATCCATCTTCTTTTACTGGAATTCTGATGATCACTAAGTTGTTCCTTTGGCTTCTCCCCTCTAGTTCCTTAATCTTGTTCTCTAGCTTTTTTAGGGTCTGGCGATTTGTGATTACTGATTATTCTGATTTCTTGATCTGCTTCTCCATAGAGAAAATGCGGGCTTCATTATCCTTCACTCGGCGGGTGGTGTCATCTAATTCTTCGGAAATCACTTTAACTTCAGAAATAAGGGATCGTACTTCATTCCTGAAGGGTCGGAATTCCATGAGAAATCTTTTCAGGCTTAGAGGGGTTGATTTAGGGGTTCTCAGAGTCGATGCAGGTGTCGATTGAGTGCGAGCTGTGCTAGCAGGATTTGTCATGCATTTTATTTGGCCTGCTTCTCCGGCATTACTGGTGGAATATGTCTGGGTGCCGCCAGATGCATTTCTGCCTCCATGTCAGACCTGATTGTAGCCTTGTAGATATTGTAGAAGTATACAACATACAAGAATGTCCTCGCTGTTGAAATAGATTGGTGAAAAAGTTATATATATATATATATATATATATGTAGAAATTGCTCGGTGAGCAGAGCAGTAGCGGAGCACGTCTTACTCGGGCAGCTGCATCATGTGACTCCTAGGTACATGTATGTCTCTAGCATATCCCCCCTTTCCCTACTCTACTCCAGTGAGTACATATTCAAGTCCATCAGCCTGTCCTTGTAGGACTTGTGATGCAAATCCTGTACATTACCATCTTGGTTGCCTTCCTCTGAACTGTCACGACCCTGTCTGTATCCTTACATTGGTAAGGACTCCAGAAGTGGACACTGTTCTCCTGGTGTGGCTTCATTAATGTCTTGTACAGTGGTGTTATGACCTCCCGTTTCCTGCTGGTGATGCCCCTGCCTATGCATCCCAGCATCCTTTTTGCTTTACTCTCTGCCTTGTCACACTGACTCCCATCCTTTAGGTCATCAGAGATGATAACTCCTACTGTAGATCCCTTTCCTGATTGGAGCATGCTATATCCCCTCCCAAGCTGATATGTTGTTACAGAGATTTTGTGCCCCATATGCATTATTCTGTACTTTTTTGTCTTAAATCTCAACTGCCAAACCTTTGACCATTCCTCAGATTCTGCAGGTTTCTCCTCATTCTATCCACTCCCTCCGTGGTGTCCACTCTGTTACAGAGTTTTGTGTCATCAGCAAACAGGGAAATTTTCCCTTCTATGTTATCCATAATGTCACTGTTAAAGATGTTGAAGAGGACCATATCAAGCACTGATCCCTGTGGCACTTCTCTGGTCACCCTTCCCTTTGTGGAGTGAGAGCAATTTACCACCACTCTCTGTGTCCTGCCATCCAGCCAATTCTCCACCCAAAGGACTACTGTCCTACCCACACCCATATTGCTCAGCTTATTTAACAGCCTGCTATGGGGCACAGTGTTAAAGGCCTTACTGAAGCCCAGATAGGCCACGTCCACTGCCCCCAAAATCCACCTCCCTTGTCACCCAGTTGAAAAATTCAATGAGGCTAGACTTTCATGACCTCCCCCAAGTAAAACCATGCTGCCTTCGGTCCTGTAGATCATTGGCCACAAGGTATTACACTAATCTCTCCTTCAGTAGTGCTTCCACAATCTTCCCCACTACTGAGGAGATTCTGATTGGTCTGTAGTTTCCTTCTTTCTCTCTGTTCCCGCTCTTGTATAAGGTAACATAAGCTGTTCTCCAGTGTTTGGGTACCTCACCTATATCCAGTGATTGGCTAAACAGGGTTGCCAAAGGTTCAGCCACCACTTCTTTGAGCTCCCTTAGCACCTTGGTGTATACCCCATCAGGGCTGATAGCTTTATTGACTCTTATTCCTCCCAGTTCCTTAAGGACCCTTTCCCATGGAAAGGGACTTTTATTCATTTCTGTGCCCTTCCCCCCCCTTTTGTCATCCCTTCTGGCCCACTACCCACCCTTTCTACTGTAAACACTGAGCAGAAATATCTATTCAGTATGTCTGCTTTACTGTTGTCATCCTCAACACTACTATCTCCCTCCCCCCTTTAGCCTCACTATCCCTCTCTTTGCCTTCATTTTTTCACTTAAGTACCTTTAAAAGGTTTTGTCCCCTCTATCCACTGTTTTCACAATGCGCTCTTCTGTCTGAGCTTTGACTTCCCTTACTGCCCTTCCTGCTTCCCTTTGCTTCTGCAAGTACCTCTCCATATCCTCTTCTGTTTGTGTCTTTTTGAATTGCTTGAATGTAATCCTTTTGGCTTTCACTTTCTCTGCTACCTCCTTAGAATACCATAAGGATTTTCTTCCTTTTTCCCTTGCTAACCTGCTTAACACGTAATTGTGTTGCCCTTGCTAGCCCTGTTTTAAATATTGCCCAATATTCCTCCACCCCAATTCCTTCCCCATCCCAGCTAGTGCTTCTTCCAAGCACTTCCCCATTCTCCCAAAATCTGCCCTCCTGAAGTCAAGGATATGTGTTTTAGTGTGGAAGGGATCTACCCCTTCATTTATTTCAAACCACAGTATTCGGTGGTCACTGTTCCCCAGGTGATCCCCCACTGTGACCCCCTTCACACTTTGAGCACCAGGTCCAGTATTACCTCCTGCTGAGTTAGTTCTATGACCAATTGTTTAAGGAAGGCTCCATGAAAAAGGATTCCAGGATACATCTGTTCCTGGCTGCTGCTGCTGCTGCTGCTGCTGCTGGGAGGCTTCAGTCCACTTCTGGCATGTTGAAGTCTCCAAACAGCACCACCTCACCCTTGTCAGCCATCCTTTGGATGACATGCATCAATTCCCTATCTGCCTCTTCCATCTGGGTTAGTGGTCTAAAGACTACTGCTGTGTGGATGGCTGCCCCCATTTTTCTTTCAAGTTTAACCCATAGTATTTCCACCCTCCTTGTTCCCCTTGGATCTCGGTGGCCTTAATGTTATTTTTCAGATGCAGTGTCACTACTCCCCCCTTCCTACTCTTTCTGTCTCTCCTGAATAGGTTATAGCCGGGTATGGCCATCTTTCAGTTGTGGTTATCTTTACACCAGGTCTCCATGATGGCAACACTGTCCAGGTATGACTGTGCCATAGTTGCCTCCAGGTCTTCCATCTTGTTGCTAAGGCTCCTAGCATTGACACACATGGCTCTCCATGATGTAACTTCCTTCCCCTGTTTTGTTGTCCTACACTCCCTCCCTTCCCAGTGATCTTTTTGCCTGTGCACACCCTTCCTTCTGCCCTTCTGATGTATTTTGCCCTCTGACTGTGTATCCACTCCTTGGGTACCTGTGTTCCTTCTATTCTTCCCTCCCTCCATCTTTTGCACTTTGCATTGCTGTGATATCCCCCCTCCTGGTCCCCTGTTCATTTGCTTAGCTTCTGGGGTGGGCAATAAATTTCCCTCCTTGTTGGCCTGCTACCCCTCTTGGCTAATTTAAATGCTTGCCAGTGTAACATTTAAACTTTTCATTGAGGGTCTGGGTTCCTCTCCAGGATAGATGCAGGCCGTCAGGCTCAAATAAGCTCCCATCCCTCCAAGTGGTACCCCAGTCACCAATGAATCCAAACCCTTCCTTGCTGAACCAGTTTTTCAACCATTTGTTAAATTTTCTGGTGCAGGCACCCCTATGCTCTCCCATGCCTCTCACAGGTAGTTCTTCTGCAAAAAGTGACAGAAGTTGCTACTTGCTTGAGACCCCTTCCCAGTCTTCTCAACTGCCCCTGAACTATTTTAGGTTCCCTGTTTGCTGGGTCATTGGTTCCTAGGTGGATGATGACATCAAGCTCTACCTTCTGTCCTGCCTTCCCAGCAATCACCAGGATCCTCCCCTCATCCCTCCATACCATGGCACCAGGTAGGAACCTCACCTCCTTCTCCTCCTCCCATCTCCTGTTCCTATCTGGATCCCCATCACAATAGAGTCCTCCACTAGGATTCACTTCCTTCTCCTCTGGGGTCCACAACTTTCACCTCTGAGATCACCTTCCCAGTTGACCTCCACATCTGTCCTTTCCACAACTATGGGTGCCTCAAACTGGCCATCCCCATTTGCCAGTGCAGCATATGAGTTATGTAGTGGAATAGGTTTTTGGATGTGTTTCTGCCTGACAGCCCTAACCATCCCTGAGCCCACTTTTGTCCAAGTGCTTCTCTTACTTAGCATACTTTGAGGCAGCAGCTTTGATCTAGGTGGTCTCTGGATGGGGTTGAAGGTACACACAACCCAGTTTACCTCTGCTCTGAGTCTGGCAACCTCTTTTCTGAGTCCAGAGAGGTGCCTGCAGATAGGGCAGCACTGTGACATGGAATGGCATTGCAGAGATGTGGAATGACATTTTAGTGGCCATTTGAAAATTCTAAGCATGGCATTCATGAAGTGGGGTAATAACAAGGATATGCTGACAATTTTGTTGCTGTTTTGGCTGAAATCCAAGTGGAGGGCCCTCTTGGCCCTGAGCTTCCATGGCAATATACATGTAAGCATCTGTAGAGGAATGACAATGCAGGGACCAGAGGGCCCTGCACTTCCACAAGCAAAGGAGAATTTGATTATGCTATGTTAAAAAAATAGGAAATAATTGAAAAAAAAAACTGCATTAATGCACCAGTTAGGGTAAATTAATGCCACAAAAGTAGGGAAATGTGGCATTAGGGTTTCTCACCCTAGCAACCCCTACCCACCACGCCGCAAGTAGCAAAATAAAAATATATATGTTTTTGGGTCTCCAGAGTCTTGGTGAATCAGTGGTGGGGTCTTCCTTGGCACTTTTGAACCCTAATGCTCACCCCTTCCCTCCTGTGTGGAAAAAAGAGATCATGCATGATGTTGCCTGCTCATGGAATGGGGTGTGCATTAGGGTTAACATCCCCCAAGGAAGACCCCATTACTGATTTACCAAGACTCTGGAGACCCCAAACCCTAATGTTTTTCTTCTTGCTGTTTGGGGGTGGAAGGGGCATTTAGGTGAGAAACCCCAATGCTGCATTTCCTACTTTTTGGGGCATCAAGTTACCCTAACTGATGCATTAATGCAGGTGTTTCAAATTATAAATATATACTATATATAAATATATATATATATATATATATATATATGTATGTTTGCACTTATATTTACATAGTTTCACAATTTATATGATACAGAAAATGAAGTGCATTCTGAAGCCCATTTACAAATTTCAGGACCCAATGTTAATTCAGACACCTAGGTGTTTCTACAGCAATAGGTTTTGCCTGATGCAGATCGGGCATGAAATTGATCAGTGTAGTGCTCGAGCACCTGCAGGCATGAGACTGACATCATTGGTAACATTGATGGTCCACTCACCAGTTAATGTCTGATTCCAAATGATCTGCCATATGAGTATATCTATTGGGCCACACATAGCACTGCTTGTTTTAGAGCAGGAGATATGCCCAAGACCAAGTGAGTAAAATAAAACATCCACATATCCAAAGTAAACACTGATTAAAATGAGTAGAACACTGCCTAAACTGGTTATCATTCACTTTTGGCTCTCACAACATTAAAATAAGCAAAATGCAGAAGCATGAGTATTGTTTATATTTACGGAGTATGGCAGTTAAATGAAAATAGGAAGTTGGGTTTTAAAAAATACAGTTATTTGGTGCTGTCACTTGGTGACTGTAGATTTGATATATTGAATGTACTGAGAATTAGATGGCACTAAATGTAAATAAAAATAGAAACTTAAGTTTTAATATGTGGGTGCTTCACTTGGTGACCATATACTATATAATTAAGGCTTGAGGTGGGACTTGTAAAAAAAAAATCTGTAATATATACATGATGTTATAATGTCAAAAGAAGAGAAACTATTATTTTGTTTTTAGAACTGTCCTTCTGATAAAATAATTTCATGGATAAAACCTGAGATGAGGCATTACATATATTTTTATTTATCAGTCAAAGAAAAACATGAACTAATAATTTTAAATGTTTTATCAAATAGTGTGAAAGAGTACCACCAAGAAGCACAAGGAATACTGAGGCAGTATAGCGCAGTGGTCTAAGGCTCTGAGCTGCACATGTGGTGACATCCAGTAGACCAAACATAGGTTTGAATCCCACAGCTTCCACTTGCATACTGTGTGACCCTGAGTAAGTTACTTAACCTCCTTGTGTGCCCAGGTTGCTCCTGTAAAAAAGCTTTCAGCTTAGTGTGCTATACCTGGTTAAATAAATAAAAAATACTAGCCAGAACATTTATTAGAAAACTGAATAAATATAGGGCATGGGCTATTAATTAACTTTTGAATAATTTATGTTTGAATATTAAATTATTAAATATAATATATACAGATCCCAGAATTCTGTGAAGAAGTTGTATGTCCTGAAATGTTAAAAATACCATTCCAAATGTTTTATTGAAAATAAACAAGAATACATGACATTTAAAATTTGGTGAGGGAGCTTATATCCCAATCCTCTACACAAGCAATAACACACAACACAGTTTGCAGTTTTGCAGTATACTGCACTGCCCAGGGGCGTAATGACATATAAACATGAACAATACATTATATTAATTTAAAATGACACATGTCTGCTTTGTTACATTATAAAAAGAGTCTCAGAATGGTACATTCAGATTGATTGGAGGCTTTCTGACAGTCTTACACTAAGTAAGCATTAATACCTGACAGTTTGAGCAGTATTAGGCTATACTGGTCCACCCAGGGGCATAATGAGGCCTAATGCCACTGGTGGAGGGCCATAGAGCACCTGGAAGGTCTGGAATAGCCCAATACCGCCCACTCTGGAAGGTATTATTGTGCTTAGAAAATGGGCTTTTTGTTTAGATTTTAAATAAAATACCTACAACAATGTAAAATGTGTAAAAATTAAATAAAAATTAATACAAAAAAGTAAAGTAACCTCTTCAGTGCTGCAGTTGGCAGCAATGGGCTGCCCCCCTCTGAAGCAGCTACTGAAATTGATAGGCAGAAAGACTTTATGGACACTGCTCAGCACTCATTACATGTCTGGTTTTAGCACTGTCTTGAGATTTTTTTTTTAAATCTATGTTTGAATCCTGACATTTTAACAGCAGTTGGGAGGGATGTGAGTGTGCGCTAAGAGGGACAGAGAGTGAGCGATATAGCAGATGTTACATCAACAAGTAACAGACACCTTTTTTTTTAATGAAAGAATACCAATTGGGGAAACAGTGTTGGGGGACTGTAATGAAGGGTGATCCATGTGAAAGCAGGATGATTTGTGTGTGTGGTCACAAAGAAATGCAATCTCTGTTAGTGTTACAAATCAGAAGCAACTTCCTTTTTGGCAGTGAGCAGGTGGCCAACTGGAGGAAGGAGGTGCAAGAGCATGATCAGCTCTCTGATGCGTGCTTCCCTTTCGAAAACTGCACGGACGACCACCGGTTACATGAAACTGATCACACTGACAGCTTCCTTTTCATTTTATAATGTGTGGCTACCTTTTATTTATTTTACTTAGAGAAATATAGAGTTGGGGGTTGGCCAGCTGTGAACTCACCCACTAAGCAAAAGAAAAAAATGGCATCTAGCCAGATTGAAAATTCAGGGTGACCCATGGATACCCGAAGTAATCGGGCACACCATTGTGGCTTGTTTTTTAGCAGCATTGTTGAAAAATAAATGCATGCATGGACAGGGCTTTCAGCCAGTCAGTGTGCTTTATTTTTCCAGACCATTTTCTAATGCTGTAGTTAGTGGCCAGATGTGAGCTGTGCCGGAAGACAAGAATGGTTCTCAAAACAGCTGACTCCCATATACTTAGTGCAACAATATACTTTAAAACCTACACAAAAGGAAAGGCAGTTACAGTCCTGACATTCACCATGTCCAGTTTTGCCTTTTGGCACCACAACAGACACTGTCACGGGTACTGCAGCAATCAATTAACATGAAAGCATCAAACTGTGACAAAGCATGATCTGGAGCTGGTGCCCAGCAGAATTGGACCTGCTTTACGTTTCCATTTTTGTGGTCTCTGTAAAAACACACACATTGCAATAAAGTACCTCAAAAATATAATGGGCATACAGACTATTTATTTATTTAGCTTTTGTTAACCAGGTAAGTGCACTAACCTTAAAATTACTATTTTCAGGCACGACCCGGGAGAGTACAGACATGCAGAAACTTAACAGGATAACAAATTATAAGTGTTTTACATACAATGAGTTAAAGAGGATACAATATAACAGAACATTAAGTACAAAGTAAAGCGCTTTACATACAATGAGTTAAAGTGGATAAAATATATCAGATACATAGAGTAGACCATTCATAAGCTCATAGGTGCCTACCTATGCAATGAATAGAGAGGACTTTGGACAATAAATTTTCAGGTCACATTTCATGTGAACAGAACAAGGTACACAAAAACAAAACCAGGTAATACAAAAGGAAGAAATAACCAAGGGGTGTCATTAAGGAAAAGGTTGGTAAGTGAGGAAGAGGAGATCAAGCCATGAAATTAGATTATATGAGTGTATATAAGTGTAAGGGAAATGCCTGCAGTGAAAGATTGTATATGGGCAGGGAAAGGGAGGTGGGACAGGCTGAGGCAGTAAGAGGGTTATATAGAGATGAAGAAATACTATTGTATGACCAGAGACATCAGTCATTAGGTAGGGTGAAAGCAGGAACAGGTATCAGCAATCAGCAGATTCGAGAGCAGTTTTCTCTTAAAGCATGTGTGGGAGCTAGAAAGTCTAATGTTGAGGGGAAAGGAATTCCACAGCTATGGAGTCGCATGCTCAAATTCAACAGTTCCTTTCCTAGTGTGGCACTTTGGCAAATTCAAAAAGGAAACTTTCTTCCTCTTTAAATCCACACCAATAAGATGCAGACTGCCTGAGTGAGGAGACAAGCTGCAGCATTGTATGCCATCTACTGGTGTCTGATTTGGTCAAGTACATTACAAAATTTGAGATAGAATAGGGCTATACCACTTTCAGTGCTGTGGGTAGGGTTACAAATTTCAAAGTTACTGTGAACTCCTGACTGACACTTGAACATCGAATGTTAGCTGCATCTGCAGTGGGTTCTGCCAGCTGCATAATACTTCCCAGATTAAACACTAAGTGCTGCAAGAGGATCTGAAAATCTTGGCTTACATACTTGTTACCTTGAGACTCTACAACTGCAATGCTTTTCATCTAGTGCTATCTGAAGAGCTGGCATGCTGCTTAGAGCTGGTGCAGAATGCTGTATCCAGGTTGGTTGGGTGAGCTATGTATTTGGAACACATCATGCTAGTGCTGCAGCATTTGTATTGACTACCTATTAGGTGGTGCATCTCCTATGAAATTGCACTGTTAACTTACAAGGTTGCATGGTTAGGACCCTAGCTACCTGTATCTTAATGTTGTCTAGATGTGATATAGTCCTAGTTATTCACACTGCTCCACCAAGAAGCTGCTATTGGCCTCCCTGAGATCAGGGAGTCACAATCAGGCTTTCTTGGTAGTGGCCATAGTTACTTGGAACTCAATTACCACTCAGTCTTACTTTAAGAGTTCCCCCTCAGCAGAGGCATGTAGGATGGGACAAAACGCCCACCTATTCACACTTGTTTAGGGCACAGTGTAATTTAAACATCATGTATATTTGTATTGCCCTCTGATATTTTCATGCACACTGTGATACTTTCACATTTGCATTTACAGTTGATCAGTGTTTTATTGTGAAGCACTATTAACCTCTGGGATAGTGTACTACAAATAATAATCAATTGCTGTCCAGAGTTTGCACATTCCCAGCTTCAATTGAAAACTGGTAATAGTAAAATCAATCCAGTAGCAGGGACTCTGTATGAAGATGGCAAGTTTTATTATCACTCTCATCTATCTGTGTAACATCCTGACTGTCATGCTGTGCTTGGAACAGTCCTGTGAAGTGTCTTGCATGAATCTATTGTTTATCTCTGGTAACCTACATTTAACAAATAGGGTTGCCACCTGTCAGGTTTTTTACCTGATAATCAGGTTTTCAGGGTCCCTGTCCAGTAATCTGTTTTTGCTATATACTGGTCAGGTTTTTGAGCAATTCGGAGTGCTCATATACTTTTGGAACCAATGTTGTCATATCATTCTTTGTTTCAGCTGCATGTCCAGTTTACAAACAAGTTATGCCATCAGTATAGCTCTTTGTTTGTGAAAGCAGTCAACCTGGAAGGTGTAAAGTATGGCCATTAAGAACATTAGCAGTTACTTAACCTAATATTTTCCACTCTACATTTTAAAAGTGGTATAACAGCAAAGCTGGGCAAAAAGCCTGCCCCCACCTTTTGTAACAGTAAAAGATCCAGTGTCTTCTGCTTTCATTTGCTGGTAAACTTAGCCATCTCTAACAGTATTTAGGCATTTTTAAATGTTTACATTTTTTTTACTTAAAGGAAAACTACACCCTCATATCTTCTAAATGTTATTTATTTCAAAGTCAATAGACAACTCTTTTCATGTAGCTGTTAAGGATGCATGCAAATGCTGTAGTCTGTTTTTACAGTTCATACTAGGCCCTGTGAGTCTCCATTTTGTGGTTGTTAAAATCTCATTGTCCCTGAGAGTTGCATTAGCATATGAGAACATGTCAGATAACCCATTTATACCATGTATCTATATGCTGAAAGAACAAATACCCTGCAAAAACTCTCTGGAAACTCATAAACTGAATGAAGTTTAAAGGAAAAAAAAAGCATTATAACTCAGATAGTTTGCAAAGCTTACTGAAGGTAAATGTGGTATTTCACACCTTTTTGCATCTTGTTTCTTTTAAGGCTAATTAAGCAGGTGGGCATACTGAGGAGTTTAAAGGGTGATTACGCATCATGTTCTCATATGCTAATGCAGCTCTCAGGGACAATGATATTTTAACAACCATGAAATGGAGACTCCCAGGGCAGTCACAGGGCACAGTATGAACTGTAAAAACAGACTAAAGCATTTGTATATATCCTTAATAGCTACATGACGAGAGTTGTCTATTAACATGGAAACAAATGACATTTAGAAGATATGAAGGTGTAGTTTTCCTTTAAGAAAAAAGTATGGTCACTTCTATGGCATTGACCTAGTGTTGTGGACTTGAAAAGGAACTGGAGCCAGAAAAAGATATAAAGTACAATTTATTTATTACTGTATATATCATTATATACCATGCATAGTACTGTATGCTGTTTACAGTATATCTCGTCTCCCCCCCCTATCATATCTGTAAATGAGATTTATTTTATCTCTGTATATTCATCTGGTAAACCAATGCAATGAATAAATAAATTACTAGGAAGAACCTAGAAAAATAACTTTAACAAGTATAGTATGTTAACATTTTTGTTGAACTGCTGCTTTTAATGTTGTCCTTTAGTGACATAACAAATGGCTTTGGAGGAGGAGTAATGCATGATCAATCATGTGAAGGGGTGGGGTTAAGGGCAGAGTTTAGGATCCAGTTTTTGCCTCATCAAAAGGTGGCATCCCTATCAAACTACATTTTGTGGCAAGCAGCATAGCTGTCTTCAGGACTTTGGTACTGTCTCTATCTGCTCTGGTACTGGTGCGCACCCTCCATTAGCTCCACTGACTGTCTGAGCAAGAGAGCCCACTTGTTTGAAATGATCGTCTTGTCCCAATTCCTCACTCATATTGGTGATGGCAGTGCTCATAAGAGGAGCTAGTGTTGGACAAAGCCAGATAAGCTAGATGCAGTGGTGTCTGAAGTGGTGGGTCAGTGGGTGACAAAGTGGTGGCAAAGTGGCAGGGGGTCAGTCGGAGGGTGGCAGATCCCTACTGAGGACAGTCTACTTGCAAGTTTATAATTCCTCTCATTTGCCTATGTAACATCCTGACTGTCATGCTGTGCTTAGAGCAGACATGGGAAATGCCTTGCTTGAATCTGTTGTTTCCCTCTGGTAACCTACATTTAACAAACTGGACTTGATTCTCAAAAGGTTGACACAGGGATTTCACAAGCTCTGCATCAAACCCTGTGCTGCCCTAAAAATAGTGCTGCACTGTGTGCCCGATTCACATAGGCCACATGCATTTGGGACTTTACCCCCTTTACAGTAGCGTGCACCAAATACTTGGCACAACCCCCATAAAAGGGTTTGCAAAGTAAAAACCAGCAAAAACTGGTCTAACTCATGGCATGTGGCACACAGGATCAAGAATCCTGATTGCTGGCCAAGGAATTCCACAAGTCCCATGTGCCATGTGTTCAGTGCACCCAGGCTTCATGGCAATCAGTCACTTTTGAGAATTGAGCCCACTGTCTTTTGTGTCAAGCTGCATAACTATTTCCAGTGCTTTGATACTGTCTCTATCAGCCATATTACTGGTGCTTTCTGGTTCCCCACCCCTTTAATCAGCTCCATTGGCTATCTGAGCCAGAAAGCCTTACTCTTAGAGATCTCCCACTTGTCCCGATTCTCGTCCTACTGGTAGTGGCAGTTTTCATAAGAGGGACACTGTGTACAAAGCTAGTTGATCCAATGCATGGCAGCATCCATAGCAGTGGCTCATTGAGTGGTTATGTGGTGGCAAAGTGGCAGGGATTCTGAGGAAAGGTAGCAGACCCCTAATGAGAATTGTTTACTTTAATCAAGATAAGTTTTCCTGAGTCTGGGTTATTTTATTGTTTAGTTTTCTTTAAGAAACTTGCACTGTGGGATTGTGGATTTATTATTTGGTGCTTTTTTTTTTTTGCTGCCTGTGCTCAACTGTTTTTAAGGCCATTTAAATTAATTGTATGTTTAAATTTATGCTTATTTCTGTTCACTCATTATTTTGAAGTGAATCCCAGCCTTTCCTTTCCTCTTCTTTTAATTTAAGTTCCCCTTTTTTGCACAGGGAACATGGTCTTAGCACTTTTCATTTGAATACCCATAGTCTTGTTCCTAAGGTAGCTGAGTTGGAAACTACTAGCAATACTTATAATCCTATTATTATTGTTATATCAGAAGCGTGGTTTAATATGTGTGATACTATGAATAAATGACCTCTTCTTCATTTGGTTTTGGTTGTGCAGAAACATATCATCTTAGGGTGTTTGTATAATCCCCCACAGTGTGGTTTGACTGGTCTTAAAGAATGTTTTGACATACTGCAACAAAATATTTTTCTAATAAATTGTATGATTATGTGATAACTCGTGACATAAACTGAACTGGCTTTAGGAAAGTGTGATGTGCTTTTCGTGACATAAATCTGAACTGGCTTCAGGAAAGTGTGATGTGCTACGAGTCATTATTGCAATCTTATAATTTGATTTAGCTCATTAAAGATCCTATCTGATTAAATTTGCTTAACTCTATTCATTCCTCTTTAAACTGGATTGTCCCTTACCAGGAAGACAATATTTCTTTATCTGGTGTACTTGAAGATGCATTGAGTGACCATTTGGTCACTTACTGTGTCCTTATCGCTAAGCCTCTTAGAGTTGCTCCCAGGATAATTCAAACCTGCAATTATAGAAACTTTCTTCATAGTGCTTTAATCACTGAAATGATCAATATCGATTGGTCTTATAACTCATACCTCAGGTTGATGTAGCATTAGATTACTTTTCATTGTCAGCTTATTGAAATTCATTCTAAACTGTTTCCTAAACATTCCAGGAGAGGTTAAGGTGCTACTAATGGTTTTCTGACAATATAAAGCAGTGGCTAGAGCAGCAAAAATTGGCTTGGGCTGCTTTTTGTACTTGTCCTCACAGAATGTTGCTTATCTATCATAGTATTTGGCGTGTCTAAGTTAAAATGATACACCAGCCGGAAATTGAGGAAATTAATTAATATTCTTTATGATTTCGTGGTTGCTGTTGTACAGTTCACTTGCCCCCCTTGTGTGTGTGTGTTTGAATTCCTCATGTTTAGTCTGCATCACAGGGGGTTCGGGGAGTACAGTTGCTAACCAATGACTGGATATTATAAATCTATTCAGTAGCATATTATGAAGTATGATGCGGCTGGAGTCAATCTTTGTAACACAAAACATGACTGAGCACTGTAACTAAGTTTAAATAAAGCTGAGTTAAAAAAAATATCATAGTATAAGAAATAAAGACACAAATTTGATTAGATCTCCAATGAAGGAGTGTTATAAAAAGCTATTTGAAACAAATTGATCTAATGCACAGCATTTTTGGAATAATATTAAATTATTGACCAATTCTAAATCAAGAGGTCTAATCAAAATGTTGATTGATAAAGGTAGGGAGATTAATGACCCCATTGATATTGCAAATTCCTTGAATTCCAAATGTTCTGATCTTTCATTTGATCATTCTAATTCATCTCATGTTTTTTCAGTCAGTTCCATGTTGATCTTATCCCTGATGGCTGTCCGACCTTACACTTCAATATTGTTTCTGAAGGTGAAGTCATTAAGGTAATGTCTTCCATGCCTGAATGGGGGGATGGTTTGGATAGTCATTTTCAAAGGTTGGTGGCTCCTTACAGTGCTTCCCCTATGTGCTGTATTTTTAATTTGTTTAATCTCCCAGCAGTTTGCAAGTACACAAGAGTTGTGCAGTGCCAAAGAAGCAACATGCTGTTTTAAGGCCCATTTCTGTTTTAAATTCAATTAGTAAGTTAATAGAGAAAATTGTTGCATAACAGATGAACTGCTACTAAGAAAATCATAATGATTTTTGTCCACAGCAGCATGGGTTTTGAGAAGGTCATGGTACAGGGACTGCCTTGGTCAGGTTCATGAACATGGTCCTCAGTGGCTTTGATGTTGGATTTATGATTTGGGCTGTGTTCATGGATCTGACCAAGGCATTCAACCTTAATGACCACAATTTGCTCTATACAAAACTTACGCATCTTGTTTTTTCGGTTAATATACAGTACAAGTCACATTAAACTATTCCCTCAACTCACTGGTGTAGCATTGTTCAATGAGTTTCCTAATCTGTGCAGTGTTTAATTCAATGAATTAGTAAAAGGTTAGTACTGGTTTGCGTCTAGCTGTTATGTACTATAAGCTTTATTTTCAGCTGAGTGCTTATGAGTTTCATTTCAGAAGGCAGACTAAACAACTCTTAAAGAATGCTGTGATATTTATAAACAATACTCTTAAGGAATGCTGTGATATTTATAAACAATGCTCTTAAGGAATGCTGTGATATTTATAAACAATGCCATGAAAATGCAGCTACTGCTATTTCACTAAACAGTTACAAGTGAGTTGAGTAGGCAGTGAAGGATGGTTGGAAAATAGTTGAAAGCTTCAACAGTTCGAGCTGCCATTGCAGTAGCATCACAAAAAAAAAAGCTACACCAGAGAGTTGATGGAACAGTTTAATGTGACTTGTACTGTAGTTTCTTGAGTGGAAGACTATCTAACTGAATGAACCCAATTTTTTTAGTGTTGGTCTTGTTTATTCTCATCTATGTAAAGGGGGGACCTTAAGGGTCTATATTAGGCCCTCTGATGCACTTGTTATTTGTGACTTTGCTTCCATTAGTTTGTAAATCTTGTAAATCATTACTTTGTGCAGATGAATTTATTTTTGTGTATGGCTAGAAAACGTACTGATATATGCAGGGACCTTGAGTCAGACTTGTTTTTGGTATGTAACTGATTTTCGATTAATTCTTTCATATTGAATTCAAAATAAGACAAAGTCCATGTTATTTGGTACTGGAACTATGTTGGGTGGGAGTATATCACAAAGGATATTGGCCTGTTCTGGCAATGTTATAGAGCAAGTTTTCCAGTTTAGGTTATTGGGTGATGTTTTGAATCCTGTGTTAACTTTCTCTGATCATGTTAAATTGGTTAGTCATAACATCAATCAAAAGTTGTGGGTTCTTTAAAAATTAAAGAACTTATTTTCCTCTGACACCCATCCTTTGGTACCCTACTGCCCCCTGCATCCTTTCTGATCCACCAACAAGGGATTGCTAGAGGATCCAGAGTGCGATTGAAGGCATCTGGTGCCCATGCTTTTTCTTTTTCAGCTCCAACCCTGTGGCATTTTCTACCTCATCGGTTAAGAGAATGCATGACCGTCGATAGGTTTAAAAATGAGCTGAAAACTTATTTATTTAATTTAGCCTTCCCTAACTATGTTTAATTTGTTTTTATTGTCCCTGTTTTTAACTTACATTTATATTCATTTGTATCTGATTTTATGTACAGCGCCTTGGTTCTGAAAGGCGCTATAAAAATAAAATTTGATTTGATTTGATTTGATAAAGCTGTTTAGCTTGCGTAGACCTCATTTTGATTATGTTTCTAGTCATTTATGTGTGTGGATGTTAAAGAATGTAAAATTCTTTCAGTTTCTTACAATAATATTTGGTTTTTTGTTTTGCTTACCCCCCCCAAGTACATATCATTTATTTTTATATTCACAATTGGGTTATCACCTTTGTCACAAACTAGGTTTTTTTTTGGTTCCCTAGTTTTTAAAATGTTTTTTTTTTTTATCCTCATTGTTCTGTGTAACTTGATCATTGAAAGGACTATGTCCTCTAGCCAAAGCAACACTGACCAGGCACTCTCACCTGGACCTGTGATGTGGTGTGGATGACCTCCTGAAGCTGCTGCCCACTTAACTGCCTGACAGCCAGCCATCCAGGAAGCCTAGAGGCCCCTGGCTGGGCACTCTCCCCTGGACCAGTGATGTGGTGGGGCTCACCATCTGCAGCTGCCACCGGCTTCACTGCCTGACTGCCAGACCTCCTGGAAGTCTAGATGCACCTGACCAGGTGCCCTCACCTGAACCTGCGGCATGGTGGGACTCACCTCCTGCAGCTGCCACCCACTTCACTGCCTGATGGCCAGCCATCCTGTAAATCTAGAGGCCCCTGACCAGGTGCTCTCTCCTGGACCTGCAGCATGGTGAAGCTCACCTCCTGCAGCCACCACCTGCTTCACTGCATGGCTGCCAGACCATTTGGAAGCCTAGAGGCCCCTGACCAGACACTGTCTTCTGGACCTGCAGCGCAATGGGGCTCACTTACTGCAGGTGCTACTCGCTTCACTGCCTCACCACCAGCGTTCCTGGAAGGTATGCTACCCTTGGAAACTGTGCCTTCTCTTGAATTTTGGCTCTTTTTTGTGTTTCATGCTGATTGGCTACTCTCCTCAGATGAAGCTATCTGTTGACTGCTATCTGTGACTGCTCTGCTGTCTGCGGTCTGAACCATAGCAAATTGTATTTTCACTGAATTTCAAAAGTTTGCCTCATGAACTGTATTTTTACTTAAAGTTGTTCCCTGTATTGTATCATTGAACTGTGATTTATTTTAAGTAATTAAACTGCATTTTTTAGATAGTTAGGAAACTGCGTACTACTGGTCTCCCTCTGAACTTCCTTCTTGCTTGCCACTATTTTTACACCACATTCCATTGCTAGCAACAAATGATCTACATTTCACCAAAGAACTCTGCTACCCGTACCTCACCCTCCTCCAGTTTCTTTCTTTCTTCCCTCTGACTCTGCCTACAAACCCTCCAACTGTTTTCTCTAATCCCTGTCTCCCGCTCCCTGCTGACTCTCTGTCTCCAGTTTCTGTTCTCCACCCTGCCCTCTGATTATTCAACTGTTAAATTAATTGCTCCTCTCCCCTTCCTTCCCTCTAGATTAGAGACCCCTGACTGGGTACTCTCTCCTGGACCTGCAGTGTAGTGGAGCTCACCTCCTGGAGCTGCCACCCATTTCACTGCCTGACCACCAGCCCTCCTGAATTCACTCCTGTGCTTTGCACTGGCAGCCCCCCGCCCTATGTGGGCAAATACTTATATTGCCAAGTTTGGTCACATGACCCAGAGTTCTAAAACACTAAGTAGTGACTTTACCATTGGTTCATTCTACTACCCAACCACTAGAGGGCTCAAAACCCCAACATAACTATTCTCTCCCCCCTCTCCTAAACCAACTCCTGAACAATTGTCTCAATCATTACACTACCATAAAATTACACAATGCTATAAATTAAACCCCACCTCTCAGTTGCAGGTATAGCCACCTTCCCCCACAACTTATTCTGGAACATATACAGTACACAAACATTTACACTGCTATAGAACCAGCCCAGCCTATCAGCTGTAGGCTTAGCCACCTAACCATGCATGTCAATGAGAACCGCATATCTGTTACTGTGCCAGCTAGTCCTGCTAACAGTGCTTACCCTGTCAGGCTCATTAGGTGAGCGGAAACTCCTACATACTCATTTCTCAATTGAAAGGAATGAACACTGTGCCCATGGCACTGTAACCTCCATACTCAGAGCAGGCATTAATGATTTAACTATTCAACACAGAAACATAGACACATAGAAGCTGATGGCAGATAAAGACCATGAGGCCCATCTAGTCTGCCCATTTCTTTTGCTGCCTTATGAATGTGCCATCAGCCTTTGCTGTGTCAATGACCTATCTATTCATACTCATCTGTATTCCTCCCTTATGCCTATTCCATGCCTGTTTGAAGTTCTGCACTATATTCCTATCCACCACTTCCTGAGGTAGGCTGTTCCATGCAACCACCACCCTCTCTGTGAAAAGAACTACCTCACATTACCCCTTAATCGGCCTCCCTCTAATCTCATGCTGTGTCCTCTTGTCCTGCTATTTTTCTTATATTTAAACATGTTAGACTCTTTCACCTTGTTAATGCCCTTAAGGTGTTTGAATGTTTCGATCATATCATCGCTCTCCCTCCTTTGCTCTAGGGTATACATATTGAGCTCCGTTAATCTGTCCTCATATGTTTTCTGATGCAGTCCCTGCACCATTTTGGTTGCCCTTCACTGGACTGCCTCAATTTGGTTAATGTCCTTGTGAAGTGTGGCCTCAGTACTGCACACAGTACTCCAGATGGGGCCTAACCAGTGTCTCGTAAAGAGGGATTATTACCTCTCTCTTCCGACTTGTGATATCCCTACTAATACACCCCAACATCCCTCTAGCCTTACCTACTGCTTTAGTGGTCTGCTTGGATGATTTCAGGTCATCGGTGATGATGACGCCCAAGTCTCTTTCTTCCCTTGTGTCTGCCAACAACTCCCCTCCTAGCCTATAGGTGGCTTCTGGGTTTCTCTTCCTTATGTGCATGATCTTGTACTTCTTTGCATTAAACTCCAGTTGCCACTCTTACGAACATTTTGCTTGTTTATCCAGACCTCTTCTCATTCTGCCCACCCCATCTGGATCATCTACTCTGTTGCAGATCTTCGTGTCATCTGCAAACAGACAAACCTTACACCGCAGTCCATCTGCAATGCCACTGATGAAGATACTGAAGAGGACTGGCCCCAGGACTGATCCCTGAGGTACCCCACTTGTGACTTGCATCTCTTCTGACTGTATACCATTTACCACCACTCTCTGTTTTCTTCCTGTCAACCAGTTTGCCACCCAGTTGACCAACTTTTGACCCAGCCTGAGCCTACCCAGCTTATTAATCAATCCTCTATGTGAAACAGTATTGAAAGCTTTACTGAAGTCAAGGTAGGCTACATCAACTGCTCCCCCTTGTTCCACCACTCTGGTTACCCAGTCAAACAAATTTATGAGATTAGTTTGACAGGACCTTCCTTTTGTAAAGTCATGCTCTCTTGGATCCTCTGCTCCTATGGATTCCAGGTGTTGCACTATCCTTTCCTTAAGGAGTTCCTCCATAATCTTGCACACTACTGAGGTTAGACTTACTGGTCTGTAGTTCCCTGCCTCCTCCCTGCTACCACGCTTGTGGAGCAGGATCACATGAGCACTTCTCCAGTCTTCTCAGACCTCTCTTGTGCTCAGAGACTCACTAAACAGTTCTGATAATGGATCTGCTAATTCCACCCTTAGCTCCTTTCATACCCTGAGATGTATGCCATCAGGTCCCATTGCCTTGTCCACCCTAAGCTTATCGAGCTCTTGTAAGACCCTTTCTTTTGTGAAGGGACTAGTGCACACCTCCCTCCCCCCATGTCTATGGTGCTCAGCTGTGGGCCCTGCCCTACCTTCTCTTCAGTAAATACTGAGCAGATGTATCTATCTATTTAGGACAGATGCTTTTACATGGTCCTCCTCCTCACATGCCTTCTTATCCCCTTTGATCTTAGCAATTCCCCCTCTGGACTTTCTCCTTTGACTAACATATCTATAGAAATTCTTGTCACCTTCTTTTACTGTTTGTGCTAGTTTTTCCTCTGTTTGGGCCTTTGCCTGCCTTACTGCCTTCCCTCCTTCCCTTAAGGAAGTTTGGTATGCTTCCCTATCTTCATCCTGCTGCATTCCTTTATATTTCCTGAAGGCCAGCCTTTTGGCTCTGACCTTTTCTGCTACTGTTTTTTTTTTTTTAACCAAAGTGGTCTACTTCTTCTTTTGTACTTCCTTTTCTCTCTAACACAGTGGGATGTTGCTTCAAGTAGTACATCTTTAATGCTTGCCCACTTTTCCTGTACCCACTCACCTGTATTTCTTTTTGCCAGAGCTAGCTTCACTCTGTTGGCCATCTTATCAAAGTCAGCTCCTCTGAAGTCCCATATTTTTGCCTTGGAATGAGATGATTTTGTTCTAGTGGCCAAATTGAACCATACCATGTGATGGTCACTGGCCCCCAGGTGACATTTTGCCTGGAGATTTGTGATCCTTTCCCTGTTAGTCAGTACTAGATCTAGGATAGCCCTGTCTCTTGTGGGTTGTTGTACCAGTTGTTTGAGTCCCTCCCCATGCAGAGAATCCTCCATGTGCCTAGTTCTGGCAGATGTTCCTGCTGGTATTGACCAATCTGTATCTGGCATGTTGAAGTCTCCCATTATCAGAACCTCCCTTTAGCTGTTATGTTTTGTATATCTTCTAATAGTAATGTGTCTATGTCCTCCCCCTGGTCTGGAGGCCTGTAAATAACCCCAGTTCATATGGCTGCCCCATTTCCTGTTTCCAGGGTAACCCACAGGTCTTCTGGCTCCATATGTGCATTCTGAATTTCTGTAGCTTTGATATTTTTATTGACATAAAGGGCCACTCCACCCCCCCCCTTTTTGCACCTCAGTCTCTTCTGAACTGTACATAGCCAGGTACTGAAGTCCCCCAAGTGTGGTTACTGGTAAACCATGTCTTGCTAATGGCTACTATGTCCAGTTTAGCCTCTGTCATTATTGCCTGCAGGTCTGGGATCTCATTTACCAGACTGCAAGCATTTGTGTACATGATTTTCCATTGGCCAGATTTTGGTGTGTTAGTTGTTGGGTGAGGTCTGGCATTTCCGCTGTGCATTGTATGGGGATCCAGACCTTTTTCCTTACCTGGTGATGCAAATGAACTACAAACATGCTGAACTCCTGTTTGACCACTAGCTGGGGGGGGTGTTTTTTCCATTCGACTAATGGGGTGCTGCACCCCTCTCCCCATTTGCTAGTTTAAATATTCTGCAAAGACATCAAACTTCTGCCCCAATGCACTGACTTCCTCCTTAGTCAGATGCAGTCCATCAAATTTAAATAACTTTCTCTCCCAAAACTTTTACCAGTTCCCTACAAATTTGTGTCCTTTTTCTAGGCACCAGCCCATGAGTCACATGTTTAGCTCCCCTAGTTCCCCTTCTCTGACCTTCCATTCATCTGCCCCCCTCTCCCAGACTGGCAGGATCTCAGAGAAGAAGATGCCAGGCTAAATAGATGATAGTTTGTCACCCAGCCAGGTCAGGTGTTCCTTGGTCTCCACAACTGACTGGCCGGCGAGATCATTAGTCCCTATGTGTACCAGGACATCAATGTTTTCTCCTGCTTCCTGAACAATTTTAGTAATGTGGTCAGTGTCTCTCCACACTGATGTACCTGGGAGACATCTGACCATTACCCCTGGCTGGAGATATGTATCTACTCCCCGAATCATGTAGTCTTCTATGATCAGAAGTTTTTTGAATTTCCTTTTTGCTTTTTTTGCTTTGGTTCCTGTTTTGGGCAAGTTTTGTTGTGCTGGCTCCTGTGCTACATTGTCCTGCTCCACAGTGTCCTCTGACCCTTATTTGATTTCGCAGATATAGGCAGATCCCTGTTTGTACTTTTTATATGGTTTGTGGTGGTGATATGTTGGAGAGCACTGAGTGATGGGGCATCTGATTTGCCCCTCCTAACCACCTGCCAACCTCCTGGACTAACTACCCTCTGCAGTTGAGGTGCTTCTGTTGGATGTTGGTGAAAAAGGTGGGTGGTTCTTATAATATATTTTCCCTTGAATATGCGATTTGTGGTGTGCAATTTCTGCCCATGCTGCGTGGAGCTAAGCCCTTAGATCTCCAATGGCCCAGCATATAGGACAGGGTCCTAAATCCTGTAAAACTGCCCTTCTGAAAAGTGTTCCACAATACCTGCAGTTAATGATATCCATTCCAGATAAGTTGCTGGGTTTATAACCTGGTCAGAGTAATTAGAAGGAAGAAAAGAAAGCAAATGTTTGATTTTGTGTTTTGTTTGTTTGGTTTTGTATAACATGTTATAACAAGTTAAATTACTAGTGCCCCTGTAAATGAGATCACTGTGTGCATATCCTCTGATCCGCCTCTTCATGCTTTGCTATAGGAAATGTCATGACTGTGCTACCCTATAAAAGGAGTGAAAAGGGGTGGTTGGGGATGGGGTGGTGGTTGGCCCTTCCCTTCTTAAAAGAAGAAGAACCATGGATGAAAGAAACAAGGAGGTAAGAGCAGAATCAATCATCCAGCAATAAATGCAGTAGTCCTGAAAGCTTATCCAAATTATAGATAAAACTGTAAAACTTGTAAAGCACCACCTGTAATAATTTCACAGAAGATATACCCTGTAAGAAACACTTTACTACAGAGAAAAATAAAGCAGTAACAGAAGACATACCTTGCAAAAGACAATTTGAATCAGAAGAATGCAGTAATCTGTAAGCACACACCTGTACGCACATCCTGTGATATTGCAGCAGAAGGTATACCCAGGAACAACAATTCGAATCTGAGAAAAATAAAGCAATAAAATGTTAGCAACAAACAGTAACAATCCCTGTGAGTACAAAATAAAAATAACAACACACAGTAAATCTGCTTAGCCAAAAGAAGCCTTAATCCTTTTTCTTGCTCTGGTAAGGCTATTTGCTCTTTCCTTTCAAGCAACCTAGAAGAAAAGAGCTCAGGAGAAGCTAGGTGCCTTGGCTAGCAAACCTAGTTTTCCACTCAAGTCTCAAGGGAAGTAGCCAGCACCTACCCAGTGGTAGTTGCCCCAAGTATTACAGCATTTTATCCCCCCTTGTTGCTCCTGTCTGGCCACACTGTCACACAACAAAACCTCAACCTATGACCTATACAGAGACAAAAGCATGCAGCTAGATACAAGCTGCTAAAGGTTCATTTGTGGAGGCTCATACTGATGTTTCTACTACTATCTCGCAATATACACCCTAACCCAGGCCCCTCACAACAAACACCCAGTGTCGTTAAGAAGCTAGGTATGCTCCCACTGGCATCCATCAAAATCTTTACCATTCTTTCTAAATTTGATGACCTCCAAGTCTGGGTTACCCAGCACAACCCAGATGTTCTCTCTATCTTGGAGATTTGGCTAATGCCCAAGATACCAGATACCGCAATCACACTACCAGGCTACACTGTATATAGGCAGGACAGGCTAACCAAAAGAGGTGGAGGCTGTGCATTATATCTAAAGGATATGCTCATAATTCCCTGCCTTTGCCTAACACAGGGAACTCTATACAGGCACTTGCCATCAAAGTTCTGTATGGTGTACACAACAAAGCCCTCACTGTGTCATCGGTGTATATTTCTCTTAAAGAGCTTGTTTTGGGCTTAAACTCAGTCATAGACTGCATTCGCAGCATGTATCATAACTCTGAAATAACAATGATCGGAGATTTCAATGTTAACTGGCTCTCTCCTGAATCAAGTTCCTACAAGAATGCTATCTCCGCTGTTCACTTTACTCAATTAGGTGACTCCCCAACTAGAACAAACTATAGGACTGGGACAAGTACTCTGTTGGATTGGATACTCTCCAACCATCCTGAACGTATCTCTAATACAACTGTCCTCCCTGATGCTGTTATCAACCATTATCCTATCATATGTAACCGGTCGAATAAATTTGCAAAGCCATAGCCCAAAACAATTATAAGTAGGATTCTAACCTGTGGGCATCTTGAGCAGCTAAACTCACACCTAAGAAAGTAAGACTAGTCACCAATTGACTCTGCTGATGATGTTGACACTGTGCTTGAGTATTTCATTAATTGTTTCAATGCTGCCTGTGACATCTGTGCCCCCATAAGAAGAAGAAGAATCAGCATTTATATAGCGCTTTTCATACATCCCAAAGTGCATTACAAGCAATGCTAGACTGGTAGTGAAGTGACTGAATGTGTGGTGGCTGCCATATCCCACATCATCACCCACACACAGCCTGGATAATTGCATGAACTGGTTTATGGGAAGGGGAATGTTGGCCAGGACACTGGGAATGTGCCCTACTCTTTTTGAAGAGTGCCCGGGGTTCTTTTACTTCCACCTGGACACCCACCAGGACAACACAAGGATGGGCAGAAGGGACCTCGGTTTAACATCTCATCCGAAGAATGGCACACCCTAGCAGTACAGCACCCCCCAATACTGCACTTGGATGCCAGCGATTTTTAGGTGCAAGTCCAATCCCGGTGTGGGACAAGAACCCATGACCTTCTGGTCCAGAGGCGGATGTGCTACCAACTGAGCCATGCTGACACAAAGGTACCTGAAATCCTTGGATCACACCAGGTCTCATTGATCTCAAGAAATCTAGATATCACCTATGGCAGCATTCACTAGCTATGGGCAGGAATGAGGATATTCAAGGCTATAAAAAGGCAAGGAATGAAGGTACTGTACCTGGGCCATCCACCTTAAAAAAATGGTACTACAGGGAAGTGCTCACTAACTCTTGGAATGATGACAAAAGGTTTTGGAGCAACATTAAGGATGACACAGGGAAAAACCCCAAATTGGCCCCTACCATGCTCGATATTGATGGCTCCCCAACACTCATTCCAAAGATCATTGCTAACACATTTAATAATGCTTTTATGGACCTCAGTAGTGTCCTCCCCCTGATTTCTTTGAGGTTACAACCAATACTAAAAATGTTGGGAATGATGACCGGTCTCAGGCACACCCCCATTCCATTGCAAAGCAGTTACTGAACAGGAGGCCAGAAAGAACATACACAGGGTACTTGGGAAATCCAGATTTAGTGGGGATATGCTGTATCTTTAATTAGTTTCCCCCACCTTGGAAGAAATACAATCACCCCTAACAAAGATAATGAGTTTATCGTTAAGGTTAGCTCAATTCCCACACAAGTGGAAATGAGGAAATCCACCTTGGTAACCCCGGTTCATAAAAGGAATAATAGGGTTCAACATGTGAACTATAGATCAATCTCCATTCTTCCCCCACTTTCCAAAGCTCTTGAGCTCATAGTGGCTGACCAGTTGGTTGAGTATTTGGAAAAATATGAGATTCAATGCCCCCAACAACTTGGGTTTAGAAAATGGCACAGCACCACCACAGCACTAGTTGATTTTACAGGCTTCATACACAATTCTCTTGATCAAGGCCAGTTTGTGGGAGTAGCCTTTATAGATCTTACCAAAGCTTTTGACATGATAAATTACACCCTACTAATTGAGCAACTTTCCAGCACAGGGCTTTCAAAAGAAACCACTGATTGGTTGCCATGATCAGATCCTACTTTTCTCAGACAACACTGTAATCTTCACAAGTAACACCGATCCCAGGCTCCTCAACAACTGACTACAGCTCAGCTTTACGAGTGTAGAGGATTAGTTTAATAGACATAAGCTACTATTAAATTACAAAAATACCATAGTTATGTTATTTAATAGCTCCTATAACAATCAAAAATCCTACCCATTGATAATTAGAAATAGCATTGACACCACGCTTGAGCAAATTGAACAGGTGACAGGATTTTGTATAACAGGATATCTTTGATATGGGAAGGGATGCTAGCATATTACTATTGGGAGCAATAATGGGAATAAGTGCAATCTGGGTTGCCCAATGTATCTTCTGTGTATCTTAGGACTACTTCCCCTTTTTTTATTCAAGATAGATTGTATATGTTTAGTCCAGGTTAGAAGCAAAGTAACTATATAATCGTGCCTCTAAAAGAAACTGATAATAAATTGTATAACAGTACCATCTTGAAAACAGGCCCCTTGGACCTAATGATGTGGAATGTCAACTTCCTGTATAAAAATAAAGATTTTACTACTGGTTCAAAAGCTGTCTACTAAACCATTCACAACAGATGAAGATCTATAATGTCCTTTCTGTTAGACAACCAGTCCATTCGGATGTCCCCCAAGGGTCCATACTGGGTCCCCTCCTGTTCAGCCTCTTCAAGAACAGCCTCCTTAGCTCCTGCCATGATCAGATCCTACTTTAAGTGGACGATGCTGTAATCTTCACAAGTAACACAGATCCCAAGATCCTTGAGAATTGACTACTGCTCAGCTTTGCAAGCATGGAGGATTGGTTTAGTAGACATAAGCTACTATCACATTACAAAAATACCAAAGTTAAGTTATTTAATAGCTCCCATAACAATCAAAAATCCTACTTACTGATAATTAGAAACAGCATTGGCACCACCCTTGAGCAGATTCAACATTTCAAATACCTTGGGGTCAACATTGATAGCACATTATCCTGTGCTCAGCACATTGAAAATTTTGCCAAAGCAGTTAACAGACATATCAGGCTGCTGAACAGGCACAAGTGCAGCTTGACTACTGAAGTGCTTAGGTGAGCAATACATTGGTCTGTCATCTCCATTATAGATTATGGGCCAGTTATTTATGGCTCATCCACTGATACATCCCTCCGATGTATCCCCACAGCACTTAAAAAAGCCTGTAGACTCCTCACTGGGGCAGTACTTTTCATGCACACATGTTACCTTTAAGCTCAGACAGGTTGGCTACAATTTAAGAGTAGGATCAAATGCCAAACTTGCCTGCTAGCTAAAAAAAGAAGCCTTGGACTCAAGTCCCTAGGGGTTCAGAGGTTTCTAAGCCCTTCTGTAATCCTCATGGTACAAGAGGCTCAGAAAACCAACTCTTCCTGGTTCCTCACTGCTACACAACTCAAGCGCAAAGATCATTCACCTATACAGCCCCACTCTGATTTAACTCATTACACAGAGATGTCCTTTCTGAAGCCAAACTAGGCCCATTCAAATATAAGCTCCGACAACATCTCACAGCAAACAACAGCTGTGACTGCTTCCCCCAAGCTGTCCAAGCTACCTCTCTACTGTCTCTTTCATGCACTTATAAAGCTGTCCTACTCTGGGAACTCTGACCTCCCCTCCCTCACACTTGATCTCCCCTTTCTCTAACCCCACTCCTATCCTCCCTTATTTCCTTCACTCCCCTCTCCCTATCCCTCTCTTCCTTGTTCTCTTTTCTACACACTCCCTTCCTAACTTCCCACTCACTTATTTGTTAGTTGTTGACAAGGCCTCCTTGGCTGATTCTGACCATTTTTCCTTCAATGTGTTTTAAAATATCTATTGTTATGGTTGCTACCTGGCATACATTGCACAATTGCATTCGGTTTGTTATGTTTGTTCCTGTTATTCTTTGTTAAATTGTTTCATTCCATGTGTTGCTTTTATTACCTATGTTACATCTGCTGATGTAGAACCTACTGTATGTAAAATTATTTTTAGCTCAAAGGTGTTACAATACAAGATTTTAATAAATAAATAAATATGTTGGCAAATCTGAGCTCTGCAAATGGGGTTTTATTTCATACAAAGCTTAATAAAACCAAAACTTGCTCTCATGCTTTTTCAGTTATTGCCCCTTGTTACTGGAAAGGTTGCCAGAACCTTTGCAACACTCTTGTTCACATCACGTCTTTAAAAAGAACTTTCATGCTGGCCCAGTGGTGCTGAGGGCTGAGCGCTGGTCACCTTACCCCACACAACACTGGCGACCCATGTTCACGAATGAGGACTGACCGCCAGGGGTCGGCAGGGGTGAGGAAGGATTAAGTGTCCAATGGACTGCTCTCCTTCTTCATGGAGGGGGGGCTTCAGCTGTCGGTGCCTGGCTGCCCCCTAGTGGAGGCTGGGGGGACACAGCTGCCATGCTACAGACAAGAGAGGAGTCAGGGCAGACACTTGGAGGGGACCGTGTACAGATGCATGCGCGCTCCACTCCATAGGCTTCATTGCATGCCCCGACCCATAGGGGAAGGAAACAGACAAAAAATACATGCCGCAGCTGTGTGATGGAGGGCAACTCGCAGGCTCTGCTCCAAGCCATCCACGGCACTGGCCCCTTGAATTCGGACACCAGTAGGGGTTGGAGAACCCTGCTGAAACCTCCAGGGGGGCAAGCCCTGGGGCCTGGTCAGTGCCAGATGGGAGATGTTGGGGGATGGGGCTGGGAGTGCCCTCTGGATGTAAGCTGGCAAGAAAAATTTATAGCTGTAAAAAAAGAACTTTCATCAAAATCTGTTCAATCAATGTTTCTGTGACTGTTTCTCACTGTATTTTGTAAAGGTAATACATTAACTGTTTCGTTGTAAAATGTAAAATTTTGTATTGTATTTATTTGCTTTGAGTCAAGGCTGAAAAAGAACCATTGGTCCAGTGTTCTTACCCGGTTAACAAATTAGTAAATAAATAAACTACAGTCAACATCTAGTATTCTAGAATCAGCTTACATGAAATCCAACTAGGACTGACAGATACAACTGCTTGAGCTTCCTTGCAGTATATATGCATTATTACAGCCTTGTTATTGTTGTAATGAATGGAAAGACGTGAAATAATTTTAATGGTGATCAGAAAAAAAAAAATCAGTATTCTGAATACATAAATGACACAAAAAGTAAATATTTTTCAATTTGCTGATTTTGTATAAATTCACATGCAAGCACAATCCTCAAACACAGTGCAAAGTATCATAGGTATGCAACTCTGCGTGTGTGTGGGGAGGGGACGGAATAAAGGAGGTTTTAAATGGTACTCTCTTCTTCTTGCCACCACGTGTGTGGAGTCATGTGCATGCAGCAACCCCGCAGCACCCTTTTTATTCGATTCACTCCCCAACTGCACTACCTCTGGGTCACCACCCAGGGGCAGCCTTGCCATGGGAGTGGCTGGATCTCCACCCAGAAGTGGAGAGCTGCCTGATGGTTGCTCAATCCATCTCCTAGCCCCCCCCCGCTGACCCCCAATAGCCTAGGCTTGTTCCTGAATCTGGGTCACCAGTGTAGCATGAGGTGTGGCATCCAGTATCTCAATCCTTAGTGCCACAGGGCCGGCCACAACATACATGCAAGCAAAAGCCCCAAACACAGTACAAAATATCATAGTTATGCAACTCTGTGGGTTTGTGTGTGTGCTGAGGGGAAACAGATTAAAGAAAGTTTCAAATGGCACTCAAGTGTGCTTGTTAACGTAATACTCACACTTCACAACATCTGACTCACACATACTAAAGTAACATTAGTCTACAAAAATTGCACAAAAGACAAAGTAGATACTTCTCGGTTTGTATGGTTTCTCTAAGTGCCAGTATAGTAAATAGGGTCACACGGGGTGAAAAAAGTTAAATGCTACATTCCAGCAAACAAAAGAAACCTTACTCTCCCCAATACCAAGATACAGTGATCACACACAGTGGACCATAATACAAAAACAATATAGATCTGTTTGCACTCCCTTTCAATGGGTGTGTCCTCCATATGTGGGTATCATTAGGAGTCTAAAATTTCTTTTGTTTAGAGTATGTTTTTCAAACACATATACTGTACAATCAAAATCTTCAAAAGCATAATGCATGCCAATCTGTGTAATTGAATGGGAGTATGCTGAGCAGCAAAATACCTATTTTTTTTCTAACAAAATCCACAACAATATGATGTAGAGCACCTGAGTGATGAAACAAGCCACAGCATTTTTCATCACCTTCAGGGAAATGATCTGGCCAAGCACACTACATAATTTGATAAAACACAGGGCTTCACAATGGTATTACATTGTCAGCTGTAAAAAAGGAGTGAAATCTGACAATGGTAAAAGCACCCTTAACTATAGTCAAGACTTCTAGTATTCCAGAATCAGCTAAAATTGTAATGCCATAAAGATGGGCAGCTACAGTTGCTTAAGCTTTCTGGTTTCATATAAAATGCATTTTTTTTTGGTTTTTATTTTATTTTATTTTATTTATTTATTAAGTTATTGGATTACACCTGTGAGAGGTTGCTCATTTATGGGATTCCACATAAGTTACAAGGACAAAGGTACATCAAAACTGTACTACATGTTTTAGACAGGGTAATAGTAAGATACAGTAATACAGTAGTACATTTTTAGATAGAGTTCCTATAACGAACACACCAAATGTAGGATCATAGGGAGCAAGTAATTTGCCTGAGTCAAAGTTAAGGCACCCTGCTGGGTTGCTTGAGAGGAGATGATAGTAGGAGGATAGTGGTATAGGTGCTAAAGGGTGGGTAGGGATTAGGGGAAGTATACAGAATGGGTGGGGTAGAGGTGGCAAAGGTTGTGAGGTAGGGTGGTGACCTGAAGTGCTAAGGATAGATCATGTCAGACGAGTAGGTTAGATGTGACATAAGAGTGCTAGGGTGCCCTTGAGGCACAGAAGGAGTGTTAGTGTAGGCAGTCACAGCTGCTGGTTGATATATGTTACTGTTGTGGTTTGTATTTGAAAACACCAATACTTGCAGCACCAGAAATGTCAGGTGATAAGGCATTGGTCCAGTGAGGAGCATGGCAGCAGAATGCGCGTTGTGCCAAGGCAGTGTGGAGTCTAGAAATTTTGTAGATCTGGGTGGTGGAGTTCCTTGTGAAAGGGGAGCTTGAGCGCATGGTTAGGAGTTTCTGGACCTCTCCCAGTAGTAGAGTGAGACAGCATTTCTTGGCAAGGAGGCAAGATTGATATCTTATTCTTTCCTTTAGTTGGAGTCAACCAGCCTGTAAGTAAAGGTCACAGGTGTGCGTGAGTCTTGCAGCACCTGTGAGAAGGTAACACGCCTTATTAAGCACAATGGAAATGCGTTGTAGGGTGGTGTCGGTTGCCAATCCATAGATATCCAGTCCATAACTGACAAGGGAGACTATTCAGCTGTTGATGGCGAGATTCAATGCCTCATAAGTTAAGCAGTGCTTGTGGTGGTAAAGATTCCCTATTCTTATATTGATAGCCTTTGCAGTGTTATCAATGTGTTGGACATAAAACAGAGGGGAGTCTATTGTAATACCCGGGTATCTGAAAAACTGGACATGTGCCAGGGTGTCACAACTTTGATTTCTGATTGCAAGAAGTAATGCTTTGAACTTACTCTGGGTGCTGGAGTACAACATTGTCTTTGTTTTTTTACAGTTCATGATTAGTCAATGCTCCTTAAAAAATGTTTCTGCAGATGAAAATGCCCTTTGGAGTTCTGCTGTTAGTTGTTCCGGATGGGGGGTTCTGGAGAAGATAACTGTATTGTCTGTGTAAAGGAGCACCCAGGTTGGACAGGAGGCTGTCAGTTAGTTTAGGAAAAGATTAAATAGTAGGGGCCCCAGAATTAACCTCTGTGGGACCCCTGAGTGGACAGGTCTGCTAACAGAGTGTCTACTAGCCTGACCTTTTGCGATTGGTTGTAAAGGTAGCTGTTGAACCATAAAATGGATTCATTGAAGTGTTGGTTTTGTCACATGAGTACGATGAGGTAAATTAACTTTAATGCTGATCAGAAAAAAGAAGTACAATATGTAGGGTGCATAAAAATGATGCAAAAATGCAAATATTTTCTACGTTGTAAATTTTTATAAATGCATATGTAATCAAAAGCCTTAAACCTGGTACACAGCATTACAGGTTTGCAAATCCATGTGTGTGTGTGTGTGTGTTGGGGGGGGGATTAAACTAACTAAGGAAAGTTTAAACTGGTGCTATATTCTGTATGCCATTTTTTTAGTCAGACTTCACAACCTCCAACTCATATATAATTACTTGGCTTAAAAATAATCTGTAAAATTTGCACAGAGAGAAGCGAGACAATTCATAATTTGTGCAGTTTCTATAACCACTCAGTCAAAAACAGTATGGCTCCTATGCACTAATGGGTTGGTGTTATGCGGAATCCATGCATACCCCACCTGCATAGCTGTGCACCCACAGACAGGTGCACACCAGTGGTATTCATGACCACTGGCCACCTGTTTGTGGCCCTAGTCCCCTAGCACATGGGAGCACAGAGGACAGATATGCAGACCAGGTGGGCATCCAATGGTATGCCCAGTCCAGTCTGCTGGTGGATCCCTTGACCCATGGGTGTGGAGCAATAGCTGCCACCGCACCAAGCACAGCAACCAAGAAGCAGGATGGTGCCCAGTCGGCCATCCCCAGACCACCATTCATTGTCCATGGTCTGGGGTGGCAAAGTGTAAAGGACGGCAGTCCCAGCTTGGCTTTCAGCAACAAGGGCCGGCATCCCGGGGGGCATGCAGACCTTATGGCAGGGCTTCCTCTTGCATACTGTGTGCCCCCCACAACCAGTGATCCACAACTCTGGGCATGTTGTAGAGTGTGGACACAGTTCCTGACACACCCACTGCCTGCCCAGACTGTGATGCCCTCCGCACAGTCTGGCGGTGGGGCTGCGCACTCTTTCAGTGAATCCCGTGACTGGCTGTGCAGGTGGTGCAATGGGTGCAGAATAGTTTTGCACCCCAGATACATGCACATAGCCACTCTGCCCCATTAGTATATAGGGCCCATGCCTGCCCACCCTTGCAGCAGTAGAACTACCACTTATGATGTTGTTGGCCCTGGTTCAGGAATGATGGGCAGCTGGGGAAAGGTGAGCTGAGTTTTTGAACAGATGTTCTCCACCTCATGGAGGGAGGCTGTATAGTTGCCAGTGCACTACTGCCATCTGGGAAACCACAGGTGGTGGTGCAGCCACTACCACTGGATCAGAGTGGGAGGGTGTCGGACTCACTCAGTGCATGCATGCTCTGTGTGTTTGCATGTGTGTGTTGTCCTGGGGGTATGGGAAAAGATGGGGAAAATGTCCAAATCTGGTACAGGGACATCCACCCCTCAGTGTAGGCCCTTCACTGCCAGTCATGGCAGTCACTCCCAATGTACCAATTGAGTCTCTATCTCCATAATTGTATGCTTTTATGTTTGTACAAGACCACTTTGTAAATATGTCCTCTGGGTCTAAAGTATATATCCTGTCAAAAAATAAAGTGTTAACAAACTAACTATTCAGCTCCACTGTCAGGTGATAGATCTAGACAAGTACACTACATATTTAAGGCAGCAGAAGTATACTAAACTATTTTCACATAGTCAGCTTCAAGTAAGTGGTGAATGCTGGCAATGGTAAAAAGCAACCCCTGACTGCAGTCAACATCTATTATTCCAGAGTCATGTTAAGCTGAGCCCCACAAGGATGGGAGGCAACAACACTGGCATGAGCTTTCTGGAAGCACATTTGATTTATTTAAATCTTTGTATACCGTATTTCACAGTTTTGAAGCCACGGCTTCAATTACATTCTTCTTTTTAGATGTGAGGCTTTAATTCGAGGGTGGGTACTATTTTAAGGCGACTTACATTAGCAGGCGTACAGTAAGCCATTCAGATTGTGCTTCTATTGTGGTCCATTTGGTAGTGCCCTCCGATGTCAAAACCTGTAATTGACTTGACATTTGAAAGCTCAGGTAGCATAGCACAGTACCAATGCCGTAGCAGTTGTCAGTTGTCTGGTGCAGTTGTACCAGTATGTGCTTTGCTTGCTTTATAAAATGGCCAAACAAAAGTGTCACAACTTGGACTTTAAGTTGTCAGTTGTTAACCGAGCTGAACAGGAAGGTAATCACCCAGTGGCGGAGGCTATCAAACTAGATGAAAAACAGACTTGTGAGTGGTGGAAAAACAAGGAAAGATGACAGGCTACGGTCAATGAGGTTGGCTACTATGAGTCTAACTGCAAATGCTGATGACTTCTCATTGCTGGCCGTAAGCCTTCCTATCCAACCGAGGAAGTCAATCTTGCAACATGGATTTTGCATCAGTGAGAGCAGCACCTCAGAGTGACCCATCATGCTATTGCTCTGAAAGCCTCTTCCATAATACACTGTCCTGACTTTAAGGCTAGCAGAGGTTGGGTTGATCATTTCTTGTCATGGGCAAGGGGTTTATAATCAGACAGCGCACTACAGTGGGGCAGAGACTGCCAAAAGATTACCTACCAAAGGTGACAGAGTTTGTATACTTTTGCACCAAGTAAATAATGAACAGCAATATCCCTCTGCAGTGCATCGGTAACATGGATGACACTGCTGTGTGAGCTGACATGCCCGGAGAAAAAACTATAGAAGCTATTGGTGCGAAGTCAGTTCCTTTACTGACTACCGGGCATGAGAAACAGTGAATCACCATTTGTTTGGCAGCAATGGGAGACGGATGAAAACTTCCTCCTTTTGTAGTATTAAAAGGCAAGCAAATGCCGAAAAAGGTTGCCGGCATTCAGGAAGCTTTTGTTGCAATGTCCAAGAATGGAAGGATGAATGAAGAACTCACTCTGCAATGGGTTGATAAGGTATGGGGTGGAATTGCTTTTCACAAACACATGTTAGTCTGGGACACATTCCATTGCCACATATCATCAGCTATAAAAAACAAACTTGAGACAAAAAAACACAGTGATGGCTGCCACCCCAGGTGGGTGTACCAAACTTCTGTAACCCACAGACTAGTCATGGAACTCCCCATTTAAAGTGCGGTACCAAGAGTGCTATGATATGTTGCTTGCTACTGATGAGAGACGCCTTACGGCAAGTGGAAATCTTAGAGCAGCATCCAAGTTGAAAATGCTAGCATGGGTGAAAGATTCCTCGGCCAATGTGACAAAAGAAACCATTGTTAAATTGTCTGACATCTGTGGTATAACATCCACTGACATGGACAGTATCAACTGTACCAGACAAGATGGGGTGGCTTTTGATGCTCGCCAAGCAATCACTGACAATTTGGCAACTCTACTAGGTTTGTATTTAGTGCCCATCAGAATAACGGCACATTTGCAAAATAATTTATTAACCTCTGTCTTTCTTTTTTAGGTCCCAGTTGTGGTGGCACTGTATAACAGGAACTGGACTTTTGTGATGAGGATCCAGATGAAGACAGCTGCTCTGAAGCAGACACAGAACTGGATAGTGAGGATGAATTGGATTAGATTGTTTACCATTGATAACCATATTTCAAGCAAAATGATATCAGTTGAAACAAAACCAGTGTCTTCTCAGTTACTAGTGTTAAAATGCTTTCAGTACAGATGCACACTACCATGTAGTAGCAACCAGAAACCACGTGGTAGAAACCCAAAACACGGAAGCAGTTCACTTCAGCTCTCGGTGTATCACTGTTCTGATTGTGGCAGCACTGGATGGGTGGCCCCCTTTTGCCCGACACCCCGATGGCAAAACATGGAAAAAGACCACTACAGTGATAGTCACTGTAATGGTCTGTTTCCATGTTTTGCTTTCCCCCAGTGTTTTTCCCTCCGGACCAACTCTGACATGGAGTTGAGAATCCTAAAGTCCAGGGGGGGTGGGGGGCACAGCCCGCACAGAAAACAATGGGGGATTGAGCCGCACAATACCTGCGTTGGTATTGTGCCATCACTGTGCGGGAGGTAGGCAGTTTTACTGTTGACTAAACTTGGTGCTTCCACGCTGGATTATCGTTTTAACTTTAACTTACATTTAGCTTTGTATTTTTTTTGGAGTAAGGTGCACCAGTCAGCAAGTGCAACACTCAATTTCTGCAGGTCAGTAATGTTACCATTGTGGCAGCACTGGATTACCAGTACTTGGAAATGGGTTTTAAATTTAACTTTAATTTACATTTAACTTTGTATTTTTGGGGGAGTAAGGTGCAACAGTCGGCAAGCACAAGCACAACACTCGGTTTCTGCAGGTCAGTAATGTCACCATTGATTTCAGGTCTGTGATATTACATTGAGTTTCTGCAGACTGGATTACTCAGGTCATACATAATGGTCACCCTAGAATTCAGGCTACTAATTGAGGGCAGCTTCTATTGCTAACACAGAAATCACCCCACGGCTATTATTTGAGGGTGGCTACTAATTGAGGGAGGCTTCAAAACGGTGAAATACGGTAGTCCCAGTGAGTGAAAAAAGGTGAAATATTTTAAATACTTTTCAGAGAGATGAATGTAGACAAAAGAAGAATGTAGGGTGTATGAATATTACAGAAAGTCAGATTATTTCCCAAATGTGTTGGTCTATAATTACATATACAGAAAAAGCCTCAAAGCCAGAACAAAGTAACATCGTTATGCATACTTGTGTATGGGTGGTGGTGGGATAAACTGATTAAGCAAACATTTAATTGGTACTGCATTCTACTTGCCATCTGACTACTCAGACATCCTACAGTTGACTGAAACACACTGAATGTAATACTAGTCTTACAGGTATACCGAACATGTTATGCATGACAGCAACAGATAGAAGTTAGAGGTTGCCATCTTTTAACATGAAAGACATTGGTAGTTATCTTCTAAAAATTCTACAAAGCTGGTTGACTGAAAACTGTCTGCTCTGTGAACAGCAGGCCAGCTTCATTTCATTTTATAAAACAGTACTGTGCAAAACTGTTTTGTTATGTTCTTTTTGAAATAAAAAAGTTCAAATTAAGAAGGCAAGGCTTCTCAAGTCATTTACCAATTTCAGTGCTGTTTTTAATAAGGTCAAAAGTAAATATTATGGGACAAGTTAAAGTCCTTTAATAAAGACATAAGTTTGTATTATTTAATTCAAGGGACACTGTCAACCTGTTTTCTATTATATTATTCCTAGTTGAAACCCTACATTTTACGATTGCTTACCCACTCTAAAATTCACTGCTGCTGCTATTTGTTGTGTCTGTTTCCTTGCTTAGTAGAACTTAAATGAATGGCAATGTATATTTATAAACAACCTTGTTTAGTTTACAATCCTGGTTCTGTTCTTACTGCATACTTTCTGAGCATTAGAAACACACCCAAAGAGTGCAGTCACTCATAAGGAAGAAGCCTCTTAAACTGCCACTGCAACATGAGGGGCTAGACTGTTTCATGTGTGTTCCCAAGTCCAGGAAGGAAGTGTTTGGAGTTGTTCAAAGGATGTAAACAAACCTGTTTTGGTGTGATAACGCCAGTATGTGGGGCAGTCTGTTTTTCACTTTTTTAAAGAAAATAAGAGTCAGAATCAAACTACTAACTACATCAGTAATCGTTGCTGAATGTTGGCAGTCATAATTTTTTTTTTTTTACTGAAGACATTTTAAAGCCTAAGGGGGTTCACAGTGTCCCTTAAAGAATACCTTCATGTGACCTGGTTAAGAGTAAAGACTGAAACACAATGAGAGCTCACTAAGCAGATTGATTCAGCCACTACCAAGAATTTATTTTGTCACCCGTTGTGTTCAATATATTCATAAATGACCTACCAACAGAATTAAAGAAACACAAATTCCATTACTATAAGGTCTAATACAGATACATTCCCCTCTTGCTATATTACAGTAACCTGGTACTGCTATCCCTATCCTCAGTAGGACTGCAATGGAAATTAACAAGATTGCATAACCCAATCAAGTCACATAGCATGTACTGTAATGTAACAAAACCAAAGGTCAATGTGGCAGGGAAAAACACAGGTCATATAACTTAGTCTGTTGTCATCTGTATGTAATATTTCTTAATAACAGTCAATGGTCCAAAAACAGTAACAGGGAAAATTGGCCAAAGACTCAGGTGAAGGGAATTTTAAACCAAATAAACAACACAGGGGAATTGGATTTAAAGGGAAATTGCAGTTTTTGGAGCAACATTAAATACACATGCAGTATGTAATATAAATTATCAAGGCCTCTGAAATTTAATGATGGTTGCTGAATTTTCTGCAGAATTTTCATCATGCCGCAGAATAGGTATAGTGCTACAGAGTTTGTTATTTCTAGTGAATTTTCATACAATTTTTCAATAGTGCCAGGCTCCCTTTCCCATCTCATTAATCATGCAGCACATTCTCTATGCTAGGCATATGATGTTATTGACATCACATCATATTTTAACCAATGGCAGAACTGCATTCTGCTATAGAAATGAATAAATCATGTCACAGAAATCAGAAAATGTTGGCACTGAAGTATAGGAACCCTGCTGCAGAAATCAGAAAATGGGGCCACAGAGCACCAGTGGCCTGAATAGAAAGTTATGGTATAGTGCTTGGAAGTCACAGTTATCTTAAAAGTGTACAAAACAAATTTCTGAGGAGCATCATTTCTGTTATGTCTTCACTCCACTAACTTGAATCAGAGTAGAGACTGGTTTATTACAATCTGCCATTGAAGGAAACATAATTTTTTCTAGCTGGACCAAACTATTAAAAATGTTAGGCAGTAGGATACCAAAACAATATTGCCTGGAGGATTTGAAAATTTCACCTTTAAACATCATAGAAATGCTTTGCATAATGTTGGGTGAGTCAAAAATGGTAATTTTAGGATTTTCTGCCCATGGAGGTGTTAGTTCAAAGTTTAAGAGTCAGGTTAACAGATACCACCAAAAAGATAGATTTGGCATCATTGTAGAGACAAAGAAAGTGTGCTGTATTTTGGACTTGAAATATATTTTTTTAAGTGGCAGAGATACTTAGACATTCTGTTCAATCCCAAATTAAGAATTACCATGACAAATTTAATTTTGAAACAAATAAAAATTGCCTTACTGATTGGTCTTATGTCTATTTTAGTGACATAACAGGGGGGCTGGAAAGGAAGGTTTTCCTCTTTGCAGGTTACACCAATATCTGATACAGGGTGGACACTCTGGAGGGGTGGAAAGGATGGGCAGGGATCTGAAAAAAATGGAGGACTGATCAAGGGTTTGGCAGATAGGTTTTACTGCAAACAAGTGCAAAATAATGCATTTAGGCCATAGAAATCTGGAGGCAGTGTACAAAACAGGTGGAGTAATACAATGAACAAGCAGGAAAGAGATTGTATCAGGTGACCTAAAGGTAGCCAGGACATGTGACAAGTCAGGAGGGCTAGTAGGGTGCTGAGGTGCATAACAAGGGGCATCATCAGGAGAAAAAGGGAGGTGGTGTTGCCCTTATATAGATGACTAATAAGAGCCCACCTTGAGTACTGTGTCCAGTTCTGGAGACCACATCTTAGGAAGGACAAAGACAAAGTGGAGGTGTTCCATAGAAGTCTATTAAAATGGTGCTGGTTCTGCATCCATAAGCACTATGAAGAGAGGCTTAATGAGCTCAATATGTACATCCTGGGGGAGATGATGAGAGAGACTAAGATAGAGACCTTTAAATACTTCAGTGGGTTAATAAGGTCCAGGAGGGGAGTATTTTCAGAAAAAAGTACTCTAAAACAAGAGTACATGGTATGAAGGTATGATAGTGAAGATGGGAAGGTTCAGGAAGGATGTCAGGAAATACTTTGTTGCAGAAAAAGTGGTGGATTCATGGAACAACTTTACAACTGAGTTAGTGGAGGTGAAAACAGTGGCATGATTCAAAAACACATGGGATAGGCACAAGGGAATCATAAGGGTAAGTAAGGGGAGGGAAGACACAGCACCGTAGAGCAAGTGGATCTACAGTGAAAATGAAGGTAAAAAAGAGAATAATATGAGCAGTCTCGGTGGGCCAAGTGGCTGTTAGTTGTGATCAGATTTTATGTTTCTATTTTTCTATGTCTGGTTGAAAAAATGTCACTTGACCTAACCAAAGACTATAACCATGCCAACTTTTGAAGCTGAAAATATAAAAAAAATTACAGTTTTGTTTGTACTGTTTGCAAAAACATTAGAGAAAGTCTGCCCAATTCTGAGTGGACTATATCTTGACCCAATTATCACAGTGATATTCTTACTAAACTTCCAGGATCAATGGTACTAGAATGAGTTGCCAGTTCTGCACACCAAGCATTCATTTTAAGGAATGGCTAAGTTCCAGAAATTAAAATCACTCTAATTAAAGTTTACATACAGTCCAGTTTTCATGGTAGACAACTCTGATGTGGTTTACTGTTAATACTGTAGCTTTAATTGGATTCCCCATTGTTTAATTATGAACAACTTGTATTATTGAAATTATAGGCCAATGCATAGATAGAAACTTGGATACATAGAGTAGAAAAAAGATTCATGGTCTATCCAGCCTGCTGGTTTGTATCTACATCTTCACCAGTCTAGTGCTAGCTTGGCCTCAATGGATCAATCATCCCATAGTTCCACTTGAAATAACAATAATACAACATTGCTTCAACTTTTCCTCCTGACAACCTTACCAGTCTGATGTGTCTATTCCATACCTCTTAAAACTTGTCACAGTGTTAATAATTGCCACCTCCACTGGCAGATGATTCCAGCTTTCCACCACTCTTGCCATGAAGAAGTAGGTTTTCTCATCCTTCTTAAATTTCCCCCTTCCAGCTTATGGTTGTAGCCCCTTCTGATTGACCCCTCATTTACATAAGCAGCTGCTCTCTTTCCACCTTGTTTATACCCTCCAGGTATGGAATGATTTCAATAATGCTTACTCTCTCTTTCCTGGCCTCCATTTGATCAACTCCAGATGTTTTTTGTCCTTTTTAGGTGACATTTCCAGAATGGCACCCAGTAGTCCTGTGGTCACCTCACCAAGGACCTTTGGATTTGTAGGACAGAGAGCCTTGTTTGCTTAAAAAAGTCATCCCTGTGCACACAGCATCCTGCAAGCATTCTTATATGCCATGCTAAACTGGGCTGAGTTCTTTATGCTCTCATTAATTATAATCCCCAGATGCTTGTCCTCTGATGTCTGCTTCTCTGAGGTCTTCTCCAGCAATGTCTCCTGAATCCAATATTTGGTCCATGGATTCCCCTATCTGATGTGTATACCATTGCATTTTATTTGCATTGAATTTCAGTTGCAGAACCCTGGACCTCCCTTCCAATTTCCCTGTCCTCTTTTCATATAGTAGTAAAAATCTTTATTATTATACAGGAATAGTTGGTCACATCACACTGTTAGGTCCACAGGTCCTATTTACAAGGTGGTTATGTGTAATTTACGTGTTATAAAAAACAATGTTAATTTTATACATGTCATTATTGATTCCATACAGTCCAAAAGAACAATTACAAAACATGGGTACTACACAGTAGAATACAAACCAGTAATGTTACATTCCTAAGGAATATTTATACATCCAATTACTAACTAATATGCGTATCAGGCCTTGATTTAATCCATCATCGATTACACATACAACAGACGTTTGTAACATCTCACATGTAATATTTATAATATATGACTGTGTTGTATTGTATGTCTGGTTATGGTGGTAGATAAATACCAAACACACTGAAATGATTAAATACTAGCTGAAAAAAAGATGTTAAGGATCACATTCTACAAAGGGTGTATTTTCAAATTCTAGACCATTGATTCTGTTAGTATAGCTTATTAAATGACAGAATAAAAAATGCTTGTGGTGTGAGCCTTCTAATCTAGATATACTTGTTTGCATTTGTCATGTATTCTTAAAATAGTATTACTACATATTGTACAAATGAATCCATAAATGTCTGCGTGGAGAAACAGACATGTTTTTCTTTTTCATGTAAGTAGTTTAAAGTGCTGATATAGCTTGTATTTAAACATAAACTTAGAAATGCAAAGGCTTTTGAATGTATCTTCTACTACTTTTTAAAACAGTGATTTATAGGAGCAGTACACTTTGAAGCACTGTAAAATACCAATTTTGCACTTGAAAATAGCATATCTGCAGACAAGAGTATTTTTGAACAGCAGGTCTATAAACCGTACCCTGATTACATAGCTTTCTGTTATGAAACTGATGTTATTCCATACTGTTCAACATCAATAAATCTTTATAATTTTCATCATAGCTTGCTGCTAATATAGTACTGTAAGAGGGTTGTATGCATTTTTAAATCATTGCAATAAAATGCTATATAACCAAAGGTTTTGCAAGGTAAGCACTTTTAGTTTACATGTTGTTTCTTACTTCAAGGAAGTAACAGGAATTTATCTGTACCAGTAGTTGTCCTGTCTGGTGCACTGTAAAGTTAGTTTCATTATGTGAAGAGGTTTGGCAGATAGCTAATAATTCTTTGCTGCAGTTAGTGTTTGCTTAAATGTGACGTGATGTTCTACTGCTACTGAAGGCAAATGATGCTTTATGATCCACAATGCAAACTTAAGACACTTAAAATGAGCACTTAAGGGATAATTATTGAACAATGATTTATTCTTTTCTGGACAGTAAGTGACTTCTGATACATTTCAGAGAATGGTTGATGTACACCATTAATATTTTTTCTGCCTACTGCTTCCTCTGCTCTTTTCCTGTCAGTTAGCTTTTATGAGCTGTATAGAATGAAGGCTTTCAATATATGATACTCAGCCTTTTATAAAGTCAGTCTTATTAACTAATGATGTTCTATTCGGTCACTGATAAGTTCTTTTATTTCTCAGTCCTTGCAAGGAAACAGGTCATCATACAGGTACTGGTTTTGCATACTGGATTACTTGGTTGACAATTTTCTGGCCAGCTGTGTAAATTACTAGAAATCAATCAATCAATCGATCAATCAATCAATCAATCGCTTTATTTAACCAGGCATAAACACCATTGAGCAAGCTCATTTTCAAGGTGGTCCTGGGCATAAATACAATACAGTACACTTCATATGATTACAATTACGGTGGACAATGGTGCAAAAAAAAAAAAAAGGAAAAACATTGTGAAGGTGCCGGTCAATCTAGGCCTATACATACCGGTCAATATAATTAACATGCAAAGGTACATAATGGTAAGCTTTACTGAAATGAGAAGAGACAAGAATCCCATATAGTCTCCGCTGAGTAAGAGCTCATACCTAAATGATAAAAAATAAGGAGGTATTAAGGAATAGGGTAGAAACTGGGGTGAAAGAGTAGGCAGCCAAAAGGGAGGCCAGAACAGGTAAAAGGTAAAGAATAGGCAGGGTCATCTTGGATTAAGGGAACTAGGCTTGTAGGTTCTAGGTTTCTGTTGTTAGGAATGTGGGTGGATGAGATACTTTGGCATAGGATTTGAGAGTGGCACCCGAGGCTTAGGGGTCATCGGCATCTGAAACAGTTGCATGATTCCTTCAGATAATCCATTAATAGAGCTTTGAATGTGAAAATGCTTGGAAGTGAGGATAATTTTAATGAGTCTAGCATAGTGTTCCAAAGTGATGGAAGTGAGAAGTTGATTGCTGCTGAGCCAAGGGTAGTTTTCACTCTAGGAATCTGGAAGCAGATTAAGGAGAAGCATCTCAAGCCATAGGAACCTTTAGCCCATTTGAAGATGTTCGAGATGTATGCAGGAAGGTTATCAGATAGTGCTCTAAAAAACCAGAGGAGAGCATTCCATTTTCTTCTAGTTGAGAGTGAGGTCCTTCCTGAAACCTGGTATAGATGATAGTGATGTGTACTATGGGGTAGATTTAAGATAAATCTTAAAGCTCGGTGGTAAAGGGTGTCCAGTTTGTTTAGCATCGTTGATGGGCAATGACTGTAAAGGAAGTCAGCGTAGTCCAGTATAGGTAGGAATGTAGTTCGTACTAGTCTCATTCTGGCTTCTAACGTGAGTAGGTGTTTAATGCGATAGAATAAACCTAATCGCTGTCTTAGTTTCTTCAAGGTTTCATTTAAGTGGCACAGAAAGTTGAGCTTGTTATCCAGCCAGAACCCTAGGTATTTAAAGGTATCAACTAATTCAAGGGGTTAATCTAAGAGTGTTCAGATCTGTGTAATATGTGGACATCTGGAAGTAGACTTTGGTGAGAGAATCATTGCTTTAAACTTTTTGGCATTGAGGAGGAGTTTATGAGTGAGAAGGTTGTATTGGAGGGTGACAAAGTCCTTCTGTAAGTACTCATGGGCTAGATCCAAGGATGAATTTGTGGTATAGAGTACAGTATCATCTGCGAATAAGTGCACATTTGCTGTGCCCAGCTGTGAGTCCAGATTATTGATGTATATTGCTAAGAGGATAGGGCCCAGGATGGAGTCTTGGGGTACTCCTCGTAACAAGGATTTTTGTGGGGACAGATCTCCCATGGCTTTGACTTGTTGTAACCTATTGGTTAGGTAGTTGGTGAACCATTTAATGGCAGAACTATTAAGTCCGATGTTACTCAGTGCAGTAAGCATGATGGTATGATCCACAGTATCGAATGCCTTACTTAGATCGAGGAAGAGGACAAATACATGCTTCTTAGAGTCCAAGGCCATTTGCCAGTCTGTAGTTACTTTGGCAAGAGCATATATTGTACTGTGTTTGGCTCTGAAGCCAGACTGAGCTGGGTTTAGCAACTTTTGTGAATCCAAATGTTCTCTAAGTTGGATGTTGACAATTTTTCAAGTAATTTAGAGAGGACAGATATTATAGAAATAGGCCGGTAATTGTTCAGATCACTCAGATCCCCAGTCTTGAATAATGGTAGGATGTGGGCAGTTTTCCACAAGACAGGTAGCTCACCTTGAATCAGAGAGGTGTTGAATAAGTGTGTAATGGGGGTGGTCAGATAGGTATGGCCAAGTTTTAGGAAGTAAGGTTCAATATTATCTGCACCTGAACTCTTTTTTTATCCAGAGAAAGGAGGAGGTCCTCCACTTGCTTGAATGTAATTGTGAGGAAGCTGAAGGGGGTGGGATGCGGTTGGTTATGGTTGTGATTATCAGTGAAGCCAACAGTGTAGTCTCTTGCTGGGCTAAGTTTGCTGATAGGTGAGGTGTCAAAGGCAAGCCCTGCAGTGGCAAAGTGATCATTAAGCTTTTCTAGTGTATCAGCTTTGTCCGTATAGGTGGTACCATCAGACACAATTTTGTTTGGAAGGGGTGTTGCAATGGACTGACCTTCGACTTCTTCGAGGATGTTCCAAAATTTGGCAGAGTTGTTTTTATTGTCTTCTAGTTCTTTTTGGAAGTACCTAGCTTTTTATGACCTAATTAGCTTGGTACAAGCATTCCTAGTGGTACGGAATGCTAACCAATCAGTCTGCAGGTGGGATTTCCTCGCTTTTTTCCACCAGTAGTCCCTATCCCTAAGTGCTTTCTTCAGGATGGGAGAGAACCAGCCAGGAGTTTTATTTTTTGATTTGATTAGTCTTAGTGGGGCGTGTTTGTCTATTAGCTCCAGTAAGAGGCTGTGAAAGATGTTAAATGCCTCGTTAAAGGTGGAGGCTAGGTAGAAATCCTGCCAATGAATGTTGCTTAGATCTTTCAGGAAAGTGTACTGGCAGAACTTTTTCAGGCATCTTTTCAGTTTGAATTTGGAGGCAGTTTTTATTTTGGAAGGATGTCTGATGCAGGCAGTAGCGTAATGGTCACTTATGTCATTGAAGAATACTCCAGTATGCGAGATAGTGTGAGGTTTGTTTACTAGGATAAGGTCCATGAGGGTGCTGCGCTCAGGGTTTTTTCTGTTAGGTCTGGTTATAGCAGTCACCATTTGTAACAGACCATTAAAATTGCATAGATCCTTCAATTTCTTAGAGCTGTCATCATTCCAATTTAGATTGAAATCCCCTATTAGAATACACTCAGTATCAGCAGAGTCAAGAAGGTTTTGAAGGTGTGGCAGAAGTGCCCAGCCACCAGATGGTGGTCGGCAGCATGCTGCCATAAGGAATGATTTCTCACTGGAAAGTGATAATTTTAGAGCAAAGCATTCAAATTCCTTAGCTTTTGAGGTACAGTCAAATACTGTGACTGTGAATTTGCCTTTAACATATATTGCAACCCCTCCCCCTCTAGTCGGTCTATCACAGCGGTAGATGATATATCCGGGTACTTTGATAGATTTGTCCAGGGTCGAGGGTGTGAGCCAGGATTCAGTTATCATGAAGAAATCAGGAGATGCATGTAGAGCCCAGGTCTGTATAGAGTCAATCTTCTTTAGCAAACTACAGACATTGATATGGAGAAAGCTAATCCCTTATATTGAGGGAGGTCCGCAGGGGCGTCCAGGGAAATAGGTGGACCTGAGTTTAATTTAACATTTCCCGAACAGAGTAGGAGAAGCAGTAGTAGTTTTTTAAGGAGGTATCTTAGACTGCTAAACATTCTTTTGTTACTCCTTCTAGCGTACATTGGTATAGGGGTGGCTGGGTTAAGGACAGGATTGCTATTTGCTGGGGATAAAACATAGAGAACTGATAGAGCCGACACCATCCTTGGGAAATGCACGTGTTCTATAGTTATGGCCTGGTGGGAGGAGGGGCATGACCATAGAGGAGACGTCCCTGATGTAGAATGCCATGGTCTAATGTGGCAGGCTACATCTTGGTAGACGATAGAGAAGGGAAACTGGTCTTTGTCCAAGTTGCAAACCAAAACTTTGGGTAGAGTGTAACAAAGTAATATAAGGCAACTATAGAGAAGGATAGGCACAGATGGCATTCTTAAGGTGGAGATATTTCCTTTTACCAGTAAAAGCACAGGATTTGCAACAGTTCCTTGAGAGGGCTAAGAAAATGAGTGGATCTTGTGAGAGGATGGGGTACCAATGAAAAAAAGGCCTAGATAACTAACAAGACATGGCTGGCAATAGCCAGTAGGAGTGAGCTAGAAGGCCGGGGTGGGCTTTATGTGTATTTAATCAGGACTGGTAGTGGGGCTGGGTGGCTGGGTGAAAAAAATTGGCAGTTAGAGCTCCCTTCCTAGAGGCAATCAGTCCCTGAGGGCAAGTCCGTACCTGCACTTCTGTGAGGGGCTGGTGGCTTCAGACCTGGACTGCGGGTAGCAGTCTGGCAGGTCGGGTTCATCAGAGAACCACGGCTGTGGCTCTCAAGACTACCTGCGCTTCTGTGAGGGGCTGGCAGCTTCAGACCTGGACTGCAGGTGGCAGTCTGGCAGGTCGAGTTTGTCAGAGAACCACAGCTGTGGCTCTCAAGACTACCTGCATTTCTGTGAGGGGCTGGCGGCTTCAGACCTGGACTGTGGGTGGCAGTCTGGCAGGTTGGGTTCATCAGAGAACCACGGCTGTGGCTCTCAAGACTACCTGCATTTCTGTGAGGGGCTGGCAGCTTCAAACCTGGACTGCGGGTGGCAGTCTGGCAGGTCAGGTTCGTCAGAGAACCACGGCTATGGCTCTCAAGACTGCCTGCGTTTCTGTGAGGGGCTGGCGGCTTCAGTTCTGGACTGCGGGTGGCAGTCTGGCAGGTCAGCTTCGTCAGAGAACCACGGCTGTGGCTCTCAAGACTACCTGCATTTCTGTGAGGGGCTGGAGGCTTCAGACCTGGACTGCGGGTGGCAGTCTGGCAGGTCGAGTTTGTCAGAGAACCACGGCTGTGGCTCTCAAGACTACCTGCGTTTCTGTGAGGGGCTGGCGGCTTCATACCTGGACTGTGGGTGGCAGTCTGGCAGGTTGGGTTCGTCAGAGAACCACGGCTGTGGCTCTCAAGACTACCTGTGTTTCTGTGAGGGGCTGGCAGCTTCAAACCTGGACTGCGGGTAGCAGTCTGACAGAGTCAAGAGTCGTCAAGAGAACCACGGCTATGGCTCTCAAGACTACCTGCGTTTCTGTGAGGGGCTGGCGGCTTCAGTTCTGGACTGCGGGTGGCAGTCTGGCAGGTCGGGTTCATCAAGAGAACCACGGCTGTGGCTCTCAAGACTACCTGTGTTTCTGTGAGGGGCTGGTGGATTCAGACCTGACCCAACCTGCCAGACTGCCACCCGCAGTCCAGGTCTGAAGCCACCAGCCCCTCACAGAAATGCAGGTAGTCAGACCAGAAATGTATTATATATATATATTGTGTATATGTGTATATATATATATATATATATATATATATATATATATATATGTGTGTGTGTGTGTGTGTGTGTGTGTGTGTGTGTGTGTGTATGTGCATGTGCATGTATATTATCTATATCTATATATATATATATATATATATATCTATATCTATATATATATATATATATATCATATATATATATATATATATATATATATATATATATATATAGATATATATCTATATATAGATATATATATCTATACATATACATATATATACACACACACACCTACATATATTCATGGCAAAAAAACTCCTTGACATCTCCTTTTCGTTAGAGTATCATGGTGCCCAGCTAACTAAAACCATAAACCAGAAGTTTGATCTCTTATACCGGCTCCACCCACTACTATCCTCCTCCGCCTGTCAAAACATTTTCCACTACCCTTCTCCCTACACTGTTCTATGGCACTTCACTCTTACTCTCCACTCAAGCCTCATCTGTCACCAGCTGCACCAAATTTATTATAGGATAGGGTGATTTGCCCAAGGTGCTGACCCTAGAAAACATCACTGTGATATCCTGGACTCACTTCAATGGCCTGATTATGACTAAAGACTACAGTACTGCACTCAGTGCTTTGTATTCAAACTAGTTAAACTCCTTAATCCACCTTATCTCAGGGGTATCGTGTATCAAAAAGCCTCTGCTTGCCCACTCAGATTGACTTCTCTTCTGATATTAGCAATCCAGAAACCACACCATCTATTAGGTAAGTGCTCATTTCCCTTTTCAGCCACCGCTGCATGGAATTCCCTCCCATTTGCTTTACTCAGCTGCCCTACTCTATCACTTTTAAAGAAAGAAACTTACCTCTTATGTACTTAAACCTCCACAGTGCATCTGCTTTAGCTAATATCTACCTTCTCTGTACCTATTGCTGCTTGGGTGTATTACTCTTGAAGATACTACAGTGACTATCCTACGTGTTTGTAAATATGTAAACTCCAAGGTATTAATTTCTGTATATATACCACTATTTTTATTTATGCTAAATGTAAATGTTATGTTGTTTATTAGTTTGACTATCTTGATTGAAGTTTCTCTATTTCCATTGAATCATTGATTATCCTTTGTACTTTGATATAGCGTTTTTGTATCAGTTGTATCATGTGGTACATGTCTCCAGGGCTGTCACTGAAAAAGGGACTGCATGGTCTCAGTGGAAATATATATATATTATGGTAGCACAGTAGTGCTACCATAGTTAGGGTCGAGTAGCACTTTTAAGGTTAAAAGGTCAAACTTTGCACCTTAATAACTTGCCAGTGTTCAACAGATTTGCCTGATATTTGGTATGCACAATTGGGCATGGTAGATCTTGGATCTGCCAAGTTTCGTACCGGTCGGATATACGGCTGTGGAGTTAGTAAGCGACAACGAATTGCACAATTACCTTTTTTTGCGATTTATTTGCTCTCACCTACAGGTTGCACAGTTTGCGTGACAGGTCCAAAAACTTCCAGAAACGTGCGGCCAGATTGCCCGATGTGCCTTTTGATGATTTCATGGAAAAATATTAAACGGTTCAAAAGTTATTCAAAAGACAAGTTCCTATTATAAGTCAATGGGAAAAGTTAAAAAGTTTGACACTTTTGCAAATGCACTTTTTACTTTCACAAATGGCCCTAGTACTTTCGCAAATCTACCATTTTGTTTTCAGTTGGTGATCAGAAAAATGCTTGGCATTTAAATTTGGGACCATCTATGGACACAATTATTTTTGTGTTCACTTAGTCGGAGCCGGAGGATGCTAGCCCTGTCTTTATTTTGGAGTTAAACACCCCAGAAATATGTTTTTCAAAGTTCTAGAAAAAGTACTTTCACAAAGTACTTTCATGCTCATGACACTTTTGCAAATCTGTGCTAAAGCTTTTGCAAATCATGAAAGTACTTTGCAACACTATGGCCAAAATTACAGAAGTTCTTTGCCACCTTGCTGCAAAAGAACGGTTAGGTCTTTTGACCTGAAATTTGGAGGGAAAGTAGCCAACATGTCACAGATGCGACTTTTGGTGGTTTGGTGAAAAAATATTGTACGGCTCCAAAGTTATGATACTCCAAAATTGACACTTTTCCCATAAACTAATATAGTGGTGTACTCCTAAACGCTTTGGCCTCCCTAAAATGGTGCGAGATACTGATTTTTTTATGCAAAACAAAATGGTAGCCCAGAAAATAATGATTTCTGAGAAATTAAAATTTTTTTTCTATGACGTACGGTTGCTGAGATATTTGCTATGAAGTACTTCCAATGCTCATTTTAAGCTTCCATTGCCATTACAATGCATATATTCTTTGTACACACAGTGTTTCTCTATGCAGTTCTCCAGCAAAAAGAGGGTATGCGCTTGTGTTACTGTTACAGTTACTGTTTTGCCTTGCATTTATGTACCTGTCAGTGTTACCATTCCCTTGTGCGCCACCGTGTGTGTTACCCTTTGCGTTGTCATTTGCCCTTGCGTTTTCATTACTGTTACCATTTGCATTTCTGCCTTGTGTTTGCATTGCTGTTTCTGTTACTATGTCACAAGACATCATGGGGTGGGATTACATTCAGTATTTCTCATCATCATTCTCAAAAATAAGGGAAATTAGAATCAAAAAATTCAGTTTAATGCATCAGTTAGGGTTGTTCCACAGCGACAAAAGTAAAGAAATTCGGTGTTAGGGTTGAAACCCCGCTGGACACCTCCAGGCTGCCCCTCCAACCGGCATCAGGGTGCACGTTGGGGTCGTCGGTCCTAACTCTCACCCCATTCTCCTATATCGCTGCTTCTTTACACATGTGATGGGGTGAGAGTTAGGGCTGACGACCCCAACGCGCACCCCTGATGCTGGTTGGGGGGGCGGGCTGGAAGTGTCCAAGGGGAGTTTCCACCATAACACCGAATTTCCTTACTTATATATATACAGAGGTGGGCACAAGTTGAGCGGTATACCTATCGAGGTCGGTGAAGAACTGATTGATACCTTCTGCAATAGCAGGAGGATCTTGTAATAGGTCATCCATGGACCATATTGAGCTGGGACACTGGGTAGTTTTACCTTTGATCAATGAATAATCTGATTCGAGAATTCTTTAGGCTTGATAAGGTTACTAGTTTGCAGTGAGTGGTAATCGGCATGTTAAGCACCCTGGATCCTGTTTTTGCACTGGTTTCCCAGCTGACGATAAGATAACCAATCAGAACATAGGTGACTGAGTTTATAAGATTTCCAGAGGGCATCAAGTTTCCTCATAAGGGACCTAATTTAATTGGAAAGCCAAGGGGCTTTGATGACCTTGGATCTGCACTTAGTTAGGGGAGCATGTCTGTTGATAACGTCTTTAAAGGCAACAATGAAGTAGTCTAGGGCCTGCTCTATGGTGGGGAGGTGAACAAGTGGGATTCAATCAGCATTGATAATCGATGTTAGAAACTCATGTAAGTTTAACTGTGTCATGTTTCTGGATTCACAAATTATGGGAGGGAAGGCTATGAAGTTGTTGTGCCAAATGCAGTAGACAGGAGAGTGATTGCTGATACAGTCAGGTAGTACACTGACTGACTTAATTCTGTAAGAGCAATTAGATACAATCCAATCTAATAGCATTGAGGAACCTGTCTTGGTGTTACATTGAGTGAGCTCATTGATATCTTAGGTAAAATTATTGTCAGAGATGATAGTGTGTGCCTTATTTTTGTGTGGGGACAACCAGTCATTGTTAAAATTTCCACAAATTATTATATTGTATGGGAGAAGATCAGCCAGTGAAGACAAGAGGGAAGGGGGCACACAAGTGGCATCCTTAGGGGGGAGATAAATACAACCAATTAAAAGTTTCTTCATGTTACCAAGTGTTAGTGAGATAAATAGATTCAACAGAGGGAAGTGAATCAGTCGGAGAGGAAATTTCAGCAACATAAAGATTAGATTTAACATAAAATAAAACACCACCTCCCTTCTTACCAATACCATCTTTCCAGAAACATAAGTAACCATGAAGATCTACCTCACGTTGTTGTATAGTGGGCTTCAACCAAGTTTCAGTTATGCCAAGGATGTCTGGGTTATGTTTCTCAACCCAGGCTAGGCTCTCCGCCATTTTTGGCTGGAGACTTTGGATAATAAGATGAGCAATTTTTATGACCTTTAAGCATGGTGTGATAGGTTGGAACAAAGGGTCAGATGTGAATAATGAACCAGGTAGACTGGGTTTCAGTTCAATATCACTGCTTGACGAAGGAGCATGAAAAGGTGTAAAACTAAGGAAAACTTTAATGATGGTAGTCAAATAGGACTTAGGCCAAACCTACATACAGAGAGAAGAGAGGAGTGTGTGCAGATCCCAAGGAAGAAAGCATCCATTTTACAAATAGAAAGCATGAAATGAGTGGTTAGTGCAATATCAGAGTGGGTAACGCTAAGGTGAAGGTATGTAGGATTATTGATCAGGATGATTAGACAACGTGCAAGGAGGCTGTCTAGAAGAGAAAGGTAAAACAAATATCAGAGCTAGAGCAATTCCCAGTTTAGTTATGGTGAAACCTGACATAAAGTGTAAACCCCGCAACTTCCAACTGCGAGCAAGAGGGAGACTGCATGGATTCTAATAGTTTCTAAAAGTTATAACAATTAGATTATGAAAACACTTTCAGGTACAAGATGAAATTAGAATCCCTGTGTAATTAGGAAAACATTCCCAAGAGCTTCAGAAAGCCTTGAACATGCACCAGGATTTAAAACCAGAAAGCTTTGAACATGCACCAGGATTAAAAAAGCATAATAATAAAAAAGAAATATACATATCTATATATATATGTATGTGTGTGTGTGTGTGTGTGTGTGTGTATATATATATATATATATATATATATTATAAAATACAAAATACCTGCCCGATAGGGCAGGTATAGTTAGGTGGGTTTTTTTTTTGTTTGTTTTTTTAACTTTTTTTCCTCCAGAAACAGCTCAGAAAACTCAGGTATCCTCCCCTTGTACCTGCTTGCCTGAGATACACTACAGTCTTTGTGCCCTTCTCTCCCCCATCCCCACTGTCAGCACCCCTGGTTTAACCCACCCAGGGAGGGTAGCCTGACCGCTTACTTGGGCTCCTTATGAGACAGACTCTGACAGCTAGTGGGGTCCCGGGTGGAGGAGTGATGAGGCGTCGGCCAACTCAGATCCGTCATTGGGTGTGGAGATAAGGTGCCATTGCCTATCCCTAGGGGCTGGGTATTTCCTTTTCCTGTCCTTCCCTGCCCTCTTGCATGCACAATCCTGCCAGCATCAGGCATGCTGTAATGTGTCACCCGTGCCTCTGCAGCACCCCCGATCTCCACCAGGGGCTGCTGGAGGACTGGGAATCCCAATGCCCTCCCCCAGGACAGGAGAGCGGCCCTCTGGGCGCTCGATCCAGTCCCTGCCCTGCCGACCTCTGACACCACAGCCCTCTCCTGAACTTGGGTCGCCAGCGTGGAGCAAGGTGTGGCATCCAGTGCCTCAACCCTCAGTGCCACCAGGCCAGCTAGATATAGTTAGGGTTGTGCAACCACTTCTATGTTAAACCCCAAATTTTGCACTTTAATAACTTTGCAACCATTTGTCCAATTTGCCTGACATTTTTTATGCATGGCATCCAACCATCGATCTCTGATTCTGAAAAGTTTTATTCTGGTCGGATGTACGGTTGTGGAACAGAAGAGCATCCAAGCAGTGAAAATTAGCCAGCTTTTGCTCATTTTGAGCATTTTGCACATTTTTCAGTCGGGCATAATGGACTGATTCAAATTTGCATGTCTATATGTGGCCTGGGTTAAATGGGTGCCTTTTGAAGATTTGGTGAAATAATATTTATCAGTTCAAAAATTTTGCAATTTTTTCATGTCCCATTAAAGCCTATGGGAAAATGTATATGTGCATAGAAACATATAAACACAGAATTTGATGGCAGATAAGAACCGCTTGGCCCACCCAGTTTGCCCATGTGTCTACCTGATGGATAAGCTGCAGAATCTAGTTAATCAACAGCTTAATTTCTCCTACCCCCCACTAGAATTGCCTCATGTCTGTCCAATGCATTCTTGAATTCTCCCACTGTTCCTGACTACACAACTTCCTCAGGAAGGCTGTTCTATGCATCCACAACCCTATCTGTGAAAAAATACTTTCTAACATTACCTCTGAGCCATCCCCCCTCTATCTTCAGATTGTGCCCCCTTGTTCTTGCACATCTCTTTTTCTGAAAGATACTACCCTCTTGTACTTTGTTAATTCCCTTGAAATACTTGAAAGTTTCCATCATGTCCTCTCTCTCCCTCCTTTCCTCAAGGGTGTACATATTAAGCTGCTTTAGACTCTCCTCATATGTCTTCTGGTGGCCCTCCTCTTAACAGCCTCCACTCTGTCTATGTCTTTGCGGAGATGGGTTCTCCAGAATTGCATACAGTACTTTAGATGGGGTCTCACCAACTGCCTGTACAGGGGGATAACAACTTCCTGCTTTCTACTGTTGATGCCTCTCCCTATGCATCCCAGTATCCCCCAGCCCTCCTTACTTCCTTCTTACATTGCTTGCCCACCTTTAGGTCATCTGATATAATTACTCCTAGGTCTTTTTCAATTTTTGTTGTTGTTATTATCTCACCCCCCATTATGTATTCTTCCCCAGGGTTTTTGTTTCCAAGATGCATTACCTTGCACTTCTTTGCATTGAATCTGAGCTGCCATATATTTGACCATTCCTCCAACCTTGCCAAGTCCCTTTTCATCCTTTCCACCCCACATTGTGTATCAACCCTGTTGCAGATCTTTGTGTCATCTGCAAAGAGACATACATTTCCTCCCAGGTGTTCTCCAATGTCACCTATAAAGACATTAAAGAGGACTGGTCCCAGTATTGAACCCTGCGGTACCCTATTAGATACCCTCCTTTCTTCACTGTGCACTATGTTTACTATTACCCTTTGCATTCTGTTGTCTAGCCAGTTTGTTATCCAAGCTACCACCTTTGGACTCACTCTAAAGCTGGATAACTTGTATATTAATCTTTTGTGTGAGACTGTGTCAAATGCCTTGCTAAAATCTAGGTAGGCCATATCGACAGCCCCTCCCTGGTCTACTACTTTGGTCACCCAGTCAAAGAAATCTATTAGATTCATCTGACATGACATTCCTGCTGTGAAACCATGCTGTCTTGGGTCCTGTGCCCCACTGGCCTCTAGGTACTCAACAATTCTTTCCTTCAGAAGTGATTCCGTCATTTTCCCTACCACTGAGGTCAAACAAACTGATCTGTAGTTTCCTGCCTCTGCTCTGTTCCCACTTTTGTGAAGTAGAATCACATCTGCCCTCCTCCAGTCCTCAGGTATCACCCCATCCTTCCATGATTTTTTAAAGAGAGTAGTCAGTGGCGTTACTAGTTCTACCCTTAGTTCCTTTAGAATTCTGGGGTGAATCCCATCAGGCCCCATTGCTTTGTCCACCCTCAGTTTCAAGAGTTCTTTCAAAACCCTTTCTTCTGTGAATGGACTGGTATTGACCCCCCATTCAGAGTGTTTCTCTTGTTTGGTTTAGGTACCTCCCCCTCCTCTTCCATTGTGAATGCTGAGCAGAAATATTTATTCAGTATCCCCTCTTTTTCACTGTCACCCTATGCCCACATTCCCACCTTTTTATTAAGTCTCTGCATCCCTCCCTTGGTCTTTCTTCACTCCCTAATGTACCTATAATATGTTTTATCCCCTTCTTAACAGAGTTGGCTATCTTTTCCTCAGTTTGTGTCTTTGCTATTCTGACTGCCTTCCCTGACTCCTTCTGCTTTAACTGATAAAGTTCTCGGTCCTGCTCCTTCTGTGTTTCTTTATATTTCCTGAATGCTATCCTTTTCTCCTTAACCTTCCCTTCCACCTCTTTTGAGAACCATAATGGTTTTTTCCTTCATTTTGTTTTGTTGATTTGCTTCACACAAAGGCTTGTTGCCTCTGTGATGGTTGTTTTGATTATCTCCCATTGTTTCTTCACCCCTCCTTCTTGCCCATTTGCTAGTGCTTTTCTGAGGCACTCTTTCATTTTCCTGAAGTCAACCCTCCTAAAATCCAAAACTCTTGTTTTTGTATGGCTTGACTCTATGGCTGAGTTTATTGTGAACCACACTGTTTGGTGGTCACTTGTTCCCAGATGGCTACCCACTTCTAAATCTGAGATCCTTTCTCCTTCCCCATTTGAGAGTATCATGTCTAAGACTGCTCCCTCCTCAGTGGGTTCCAACACTAGCTGTCTGAGGCATGTTCCAATGGGGCATCAATGATGATCCTGCTCTTGGACATGCCTGCAGCAAAGGTACTCCAGTTAACATCTGGCATATTCAGGTCACCCATCAACAGTATCTCCCCTTTTTCTGCCATTTTAAGGATGCCTTCTATCATTTCCTTGTCCTTTTCCTCCCCCTGAGATGCGATCTGTACACAACCCCCATGCAGATTGTAGTGCCATTTCCTGTATCTAGGGTGACCCATAGTGACTCATCAACTTCCTGTTTACTCTTTAGTTCTGTTGCTTTAATCCCTTCCCTTATATTTAATTTATTGAAATATTCAGAAAGACCTTTGAGTCAGCAACTCATTTACAAAGGTTCCACGTCATACATAAAAGGATACATGGACAGAACTTGGAATACAGATTACAGTACAATTACAAATAACAGTCAATGAGGTTACATAGTTGTGCAGTTGTTGAATAACAGCAAGTTTCATTTCTTAGTACAGTCATAATAGTTACAGAGGTTCTGTAGAGGCTGATGGTCATAGGGTTTCAAAGTTACAATTTGGTACGGGGAGTCTGACAATAGTTAATTTGGATTGCTGCATATGTCAATCTGGTGTCAAGGACAGTCACATTGGCTAGAGGCATGAAGGTATTCCTATAGCTTGGATTTATAAGGGCCAAGCCTTAATTTGTTTGTTATATGACTTGGGAGGGCGTTAGTCCAGGAGGTGACCCTGTAAGTGAAGGTTCACTGGAATTGGGAAGTCCGGCCATGGGGTACCCTTAGCAGTTGCTTGTTTGAGCTGCAGGTTGTTTTGACTGGGGGAGTTGGGCGGATGATTTGGTTTAGGGTAGGTGGGGTGAGGCCTAGTAGTACCTTTTTGGTCATAAGGCAGATGTGGTACCTGATTCTGCTATCTAGGTTTAGCCAGTTTGTGCTGCTGTAAAGGGAGCAGGCATGTGTAAAATGATCACATCCAAGGATGAGACAGCAGACTTTGTTTAAAATGAGTCAGAGTCTGCTTAGGGTGGTGGATGGAGCAGCACTGTAGATTAGGATGCTGTAGTCTAGCAGGGAGAGGATCGAGGAGTTTATGGTAAGTTGTAATGCTTAAGGAGTGAGACAGTGTTTGTACCAGTATAGTACCCCTAGTCTGGAGCTAAGAGCTGTTGATAGGTGTAGGATATGTTGACTAAAGCTGAGGGCAGGGTCTAGAGTGATCCCTAAGTATTTAAAGCTGCTTACTTGTTCTAATGGGGTCTGACTGGCAGTGAGCAATTGGGGGCAGAGGTTCTTGAGTGGGTTCTGGGGTGGGCGAAGAGCATGACTTTTGTCTTGTTGCAGTTGATAAGATGTTGGGTGGTGAGCCAGTCTTCGACTTCATGGAACAAGTGTTGGAGAGTTTGGTGGAGCTTGGGGGATGACAGGTCAGAGGAGAACAAGATCACATCATCTGTGTATAGGAGTAGATTTCTGGGGCATGACGCTGGGAGGGAGTTGAGGTATAGGCTGAAAAGTAGGGGGCCAAGTATGGAGCCCTGTGGGACACTGGAGCAGATAGGGAGGTGGAGGAAGAGGACAGGGCCTACCTTGACTATCTGCATTCTATCAGAGAGATAGCTGATGAACCAGTATAGGGTGTCATTGGAGAAACCCATGAAAGACAGGGTGTTAAGCAAGAGGGCATGGTTTATGGTATCGAATGCCTTAGATAGGTCCATGAAGATGGCACCTGTGAGGTGGCCATGCTCCAGGGCTGAGTAGACATGGGAGGTAAATTCAAGGAGGGTGGTGGTGGTACTGTGGACCTTACGGTAACCATGCTGCTGTCCAGATAGAAGGTTATATTTGTTAAGGTGGTTAAGGTTAAGGTTAAAGAGAGCTACTCCTCCTCTTTTACCCACCCTGTCCTTCCTGTAGATTGTATATCCTGGTATGTTGACATCCCAGTCATGGTTCTCTGTGTACCATGTTTCAGTGACTGCCACAATATCCAGGCATCCCTCTTCCATCAAGGCCACTAGAACAGGGAGCTTGTTACACAGACTGCAGGCATTTGTACTCATCGCCTTCTATTTTTTTATGGTCTTACTCCTTTTAGCTCCAGCCCTGTCCTTACTGCCTTTTTCTGCATTTACCCCTGCCCTGCTCCCTACTGACTTCTCTACCATGGTGTTTACCTCTCTAACTACTGTGTTTTGTGAGGGGAGGCTGGGATTTCCCTGCTCCTTTTCAGTGCCTCCCCCTTGGCTAGTTTAAATGCTTGCCAATGAAACATTTAAACCTATCACCTAGGATTGTGGTACTCTCCCAGACAGATACAGACCATCACGCCAGTATAGGTCTGCATCCCTCCAGGTGGCTCTCCAGTCTCCAGTGAAACCAAGACACTGAGCTCCACACTAGTTTTTCAACCATTCATTGAATCCCATGGTTCAGAATACCATAGCATCATCCTTACCATAGACAGGCAGCACCTCCAAGAAAGTTACCATACATGTTACTTGTCTAAGGTCCCTCTCCAACTCTACAAACTCCTCTTGCACTGCTCTGATCCCATTCACAGCCAGATCATTTGTCCCTAGGTAGACAATGACATCCAGCTCCCTCCCTCATGTTGCTGCTCCCGCAATCCTGAGGATTTGTTTCCTGTCCCTCAGAGTCATGGCACCTGGCAAGCACCTTACCTCCCTATCCCCTTCCTCCCCCACTTCTACCCCCCTTAATAATTGAGTTCCCCACCAAGAGTTGTTTCCTTCCCTTATGGGGGTCTCATGCCACCCTCCTGTGGGTCTCCTTTGTGGAGGTTCCCAGCATCCTCCTTGGTCTCCACTGCAGGTGCCTCAATAGAGGAACCACTCTTCACCAGAACAGCGTATGACTTGTGGAGAGGTACAACTGGAGGGATGCACCTCTGTTCCACCACCTTCTTCCTCCCTGCGCCCACCTTGGCCCAACCGCTCCTTTTTCTTGGCAACCTCTGAGGTAGCGGTGGTGGCCCTCATGGTCCCTGGGTGAGGGAAGAGTTTTCACGAATCCTAGCCAGGTCAGCCTGGAGATGGTCAAACTCCTACCTTAGACCAGAGAGGTGCCTGCAAACAAGGCAGCTTTGTAGCCTCCAGAATGTGTCCCAGAACACTGCTGCACCACAGCCATTGCACTACACCACTCTCATTTTGACTTATTTTGTGTCCCCTCTCCTGTTGCTTTGTATGCTTACTGTCTCCTCCCTCTATGTATTTTTACACCTACTTTCCTACTTCCTATGTGCCCTTACAACTCTTTCCCTTCCTGTTCTGGGACAGGAACTTCCTGTAGTCTTCAGTAATCTCCTTCTTCCATGCTTGTATTCAGACCTCCAGTAGCCGGGGGGAGAAAGAGCTGTTTTTAGGTTCCTTCAAGGTTAATGAAACTAATGTGTCACAGTGATCCTTCCCATCCTACTGCCAAACAGGAAGTCCCTGTTGTCAGTTAAATCCAATAGTTATAAAAGTAGAACTGGCTTAGGGTGAGAGGGTGGAGGGGTGGGAAGGAGGGTAATTAGTAAGAAAACTGTAGTTCTAGACTGCTACTTGCTCTGAAAGCAAATTCTCCTCTGTCAAATACTACAGCAGGAAGCTGTAATTGGAGAGACCTGCTTTTGTACTACTAAGATACTAAGCCACACCTCCAATTAGCTTCACCCTCTGACTCAGTAAATTAAGCTGATACAGCCCCTTCCTTAAACAGAGAAAATACAGTGATTTTCTTTTTTTTTTAATTAAATGAGACCCCCTGCTTCTAATAAAGCATCTGCTTGCTTAGTCCAAACAGGCACTGACTCCTGCTGAGATAGAAGTGATTTATCAGTAAGAAAACCTTGTATTGAAACCTTGTATTCACTGTTCTCAAATGAACCTATGCATCACTTTATATTGCTTGTATCAAATCTGTTTCATGTGTATTACTGTTACCTTGTACTCCACTATCACCCTGCACCATGTGTCATGGCCCAGGTCATGCCTAAAAACAGTCCCTGGGATCAGTGCACTCACACGGTTATCAAAGTCATAAATAAATTAATAAAAACTGTGGTTCTAGACTGCTACTTGCTTCAAAAGCAAATTCTCCTCTGTCAAAAACTGCAGCAGGAAGCTGTAACTGGAGACACCTGCTTTTGTACTCCAATGTTCCTAGTCACACACCCCAATTAGCGTCACTCTCTGACTCAGTAAATTAAGCTGTTACAGACCCCTTCCTCAAACAGAGAAACACACAATGATGTTCTTCTTTTTTTTACTTAAATGAGACCCCCTGCTTCTAATAAAGTACTTGTTTGCTTAATCCAAACAGGCACTGACTCCTGCTGAGATAGAAGTGATTTATCAGTAAGAAAACTGTAATTCTAGACTGCTACTTGCTCAGAAAGCAAATTCTCCTCTGTCAAAAATACAGTAGGCATTGCAAAAACTTTCCTGAAAACTTTCACAAAAACATTTTTTTTGTGTAAGACAACATTTTTTTTTTGTGTACAAAAACATGCCAGTATAAGGTATAGGGATATCACGAAAACATTTTTGTTGTCATGAACGCATTTTTGTTGTCATGAAAACAATACTCCACAACACTGTCCAATGTGTTGTTTTCTTTGTCACTTCATTCTGCCAAGGTGGAATGTGCCTTTTGACTGAAATTTGCAGAGTGAAATGCCCTGGTCCCACAGATGTGCCTTTTGGTGGTTTGGTCCCAAACCATTCAATGGGCCCATAGTTACAGCATTCTGAAGCTGAGAAATTTCCCGTAGGATAATACTGTGGTGCCTGCGGCACCTTTCGGTGCCCATATCTCAAAAAACAACTTGAGATATGGATTTTTCACTACCCACAGCTTAGTCCACCTTTAGATGGACTAAGCTGGTGAGGAAGTTTTGAAGTCATAGATTACACCTGCAGTGGAATTTGTTTCATAGCTTCTATGGTTACTGAGATATTGCCAAATAAGTGTTACAATGGTTATGTTACAGTATTATGGGGCTGCTGTATGGCTCTGTATTTAAGTATAAATGGCAGTGCAGGGCCTCGAGGGCCCACCATCCCACATACGCATACCATTACACAAAAAATGTGCAACTTGAAGGGAGTGCAAGGCCTGGTGGGCCCGTGCTCCTAGAAACACATACCACAAGCCACTTACATTACACTTTCTCAAAAAGAAGGAAACTTCATTGCAAAAAACTCAGTTAATACATATGTTAGGGTTGATGTCACAGTAACAAAAGTTTGGAACTTAAGTGTTAGGGTTACCAACCCTACCACCCCCTCCACCCTACAGGCACCAAAATGCATTGGAGCATGCCATGGGGTTGTCATAATTAACTTTCACCCCATTCTCCTATACCATAGAGTGTCAGCTTTTTTGCATATGGAATGGTTTGAGAGTTGGTCCTGATGACCCCATGGCAAGACCCAATGCCTGTTGGTGCCTGTAGGGTTGAGGTGGTGGGATATTGACAAATTAGTATTACAAGGGTTCCTTTTCAGGTCTCTAGGGCTACGGTATGGTTCCATTGTTATGTGTAAGTGGGAGCGCGGCCACAGACTCATATCATTATGCATGAATGAGCAGTTTGGTTGGACAGTGGGGATCAAAGGGCCCCACACTCCAACCAACACATGTCATTTACTAGTTACATTACACTTTTTCAAAAAATATGGAAACTCATTGAAAAAACTTTGTTAATGCATCAGTTAAGGTTGATGTCACAGCAATGAAAGTTTGGTAATTCAGTATTAGGGTTAATACCCCCTACCACCCCAACCCCATCCTCCACATACCAACAGATGTCAGGGGATGTGCCATGGGGTAATCAGTCCTAACTTTCACCCCATTCCTCTATACTGTAGCCTGTCAGCTTACTTACACATGGAAAGAGGTGAGAGTTGGGCCTGATGACCCCATTGCACACCCTGATGTCTGATGGTTTGTAGAGGATGGGGGGTGGGTTGGTAGGCTGGTTAACCCTAACATCGGATTTTCAAACTTTCGTTACTGTAACATTAACTCGAAGGGATGCATTAACAAAGTTTTTTGCAATGACTATATATATATATATATATATACACATATACATACATACATACATACATATCTATCTATCTATCTATCTATCTATCTATCTATCTATCTATCTATCTATCTATCTATCTATCTATGTTGTGGTAGCGCCCCTATAGTTAGGGTTCAGTAGTCTGTTTAATTTTAATACTAACATTTTGCACATTATTATCTTTGGCTCTCTTTGATGAAATGAGATGAAATTGTATATGTGATGTCTAGGAGGCAAGGTGTTGATGTATGGTCATTTTTGTGATGGCAGCATGTATGGTTCCTGAGATTTGCATGTATCTTTTTTTTTTTAACACTCCTATGCTTAACAGTCTTTTTTTTTTTTTTTTCCCTGCAGCCTACAAGAAAAGGATTTTTTGCCCAAAACTTGCAGAAGAGATATGTCATGTCCCAAGATATTGCCTTTGACAGGTCTAGGGAGAAAACATTAAATGGTTCCAAAGTTATTAGGCTTTAAATTTTAGTGTTTTCTGACATGCTCATGTGCAGTAGAGTTATCCAGATAACATGCTGTGGTGAAAGTAAAATTTTATGTCATCAATGCTGATTTATGGTTTCACACCACTGAATTGTCATGGTACCAAACATTTTTTTTGTGCTGTGCTAACCACAATCTTGTTGAATTTCTCCACAAGCCAACAAATGTGGAAAAATGCACACAATTGAGAATTTAATGAACATGAGGACCTAGCTAAATGGGACCCATTTAGCTAGATTCTAATGTTTGTTTTTCAATATTGTACCCACTAATATCTTTTCTGTGCACCCAAAATCTTAGGTGCCCAGCTTATCAAAAGGAGCGCTTCCCTGATGTTCTTTGTATGAGAACACTGGGAATTGCTTGACTTCTGCAGCCACAGCTAAAGTTGTGCTGCCTGCTATAATGTTTACTATGAGCCTTCTTTTTCCCTGGTGTCTAGTGGTACCTCCCACTCACCAATTGCTGTCCACATAACAAAATAAACTATATTCCCTTGGTGTCTAGTGACACCCCCAGACTTTGATCACTGTGCTCTAATGCTTATTTTAGTCTTTCCCCACAGCCTGTTGTTTATATAGATAGTGCTGACATTGGAGGAGAAATCTCTGTGTTGGAATTAAAAGCCCCCTCAGCAGTGTGGGACACTGGAGACCCACCCCCAGCATCCCCAAATATCTATTTAGTAGTATACTGTAGAAAGAAAACTGTCCCGTGATGTCTTTTTTTTTTAAACTGAAAAAAAAGTAAATGGTTCCTCATTGTTCTCCCCATACCACTCCCCCAGTCTGGCCCCTCCCACTGAGCACCCTGCACCCCACACACCCCCTTACCCTATACTTGCCACTGGAGTTTGTACACTGTCATCTTCTGTGGACCAAGACACATCTGTACTCTTTAAAGCTGAACCATGAACTGAGGAATCAAGGAAAGTGCCATATAATGTATTTCAAAGGTGTTTTGAACTTATGTTTATAACATTGTCATTTTTAGGAATTTTTTCACCAGCTTTTTAACATGGCCTTTTTGGGAGTCCAACCTCATGAACACTGGCACTGTTATTTTGCTAATTGGCACCAGAAGGTATTTTGTGGTTGCTGCATGAAATCACCTTTGAGGATCAAAGAATTAAATTTCAGCACCAGTGTTCATGAGATGTGGTCCCAAAAAATCCATGTTGAAAAGCTGGTAAAACAATTCCTTAAAATAGCTGAATTATGAGCATTCTTTGAAATATTTCTATGCACATGCATAACTTTGGAAATGTTTAATATTTTGACTCCAAATTTTCAACATAGCCATTTTTTCACACACCCTCATGAGCAGTAATGCTGTCATTTTTCATATCCTGTCCAAAACATGTTTTCACACCTGTAGTATGGAATGGCATTTTGGCACAGATTTGAACATTTTCACCTACGAGGTTTATGAGGTGAAGTCATAAAAAGACTGTGGAAGACTAGGTTTTCTGGCAAAGGCGCCTAACTTCACCTGAGTTCTTTTCTTCTAGGTTGCATGCAAGGCCACAGCAAGGAACCTTATTAGAGCAAGGAAAAAGAGTAAGGCTTCTTTTGGCTAGGCAGATTTATTGTGTGTTATTTTCTTTTGTACTCAAAGGGCTTGTTACTGTTTGTTGCTATCATTTTACTACTTTATTTTTCTCTGATTCAGATTGTTATTGCAGGGTATACTTTCTGCTGCATTATTACAGGGTGTGCCTACAGGTTTGTGCTTACAGATTACTGCTGTAATCTTCTGATTCAAATTGTTTTTTGCAAGGTACATCTTCTGTTACTGCTTTATTTTTCTCTGTAGCAAAGTGTTTCTTACAGGGTATATCTTCAGTGAAATTATTACAGATGGTGCTTTACAGGTTTTACAGTTTTATCTATCATTAGGCTCAGCTTTCAGGGCTACTGCATTTGTTGCTGGTTGATTGTTTCTACTTTTACTTCCTTGTTTCTTTTGTCCATTGTTCTTCTTTTTGGCAGGGTAAAGGTCCAGATACCCACCACATCCCCAACCACCCCACGCTACACTCCATTTATACGGTAACACAGTCATGACATTTCCTGTAGCAAAGCAGGAAGGGGAGGATAAGAGTAGTATCCACACAGTGACCTCATTTACAGGGGCACAAGTAATTTAACTTGTTATAACAAATTATACAAAAACAAACACAACACAAAATCAAATTTTTGCCTTCATTTTCCTCCTTCTAATTACTCTAACCAGGTTATAACCCCAGTAACTCATCTGGAATGGATATTATTAACTGCAGGTACTGTGGGACACTTTTGAAAAGGGCAGATATACAGGATTTAGGACACTGTCCTACATGCTGGACCATTGGAGATCTAAGGGCCCAGCTCCAGGCAGCATGGGCAGAGACAGTGGAATATTTTCAGAAAGGCAGTTTTACAAGATTTAGGACCCCGTCCTATATGCTGGGCCATTGGAGATCTAAGGGCTCAGCTCCAGGCAGCATGGGCAGAGATTGCGTGCCTCAAATTGCATATTCAAGAGGAAATATATTATAAGAACCACCCGCCATGTCTCCAACATCGAACAGAAGCACCTTGACCAAAGAGGGTAGTTGGTATGGGAGGTTGGCAGGTGGTTAGGAGAGGCGAATCAGGTGCCCCATCACTCAGTGATCTCCAATGTATCACCTCCACAAACCATATAAAAACTACAAACAGGTATCTGCCTCTATCTCCAAAATCAAAGTGGCAGAGGACACTGCAGAGCAGGACACTGCAGCATAGGAGCTAGCACAACAAAGCTCACCCAAAACAGGGACTAAAACAAAAAAAGCAAAAAGAAAATCTCAAAAACTTCTGATCTTAGAACACTACATGATTCGGGGAGTAGATACATATCTTCAGCCAGGGCTAATGGTCAGATGTCTCCCAGGTACGGCAGTGTGGAGAGACACTACCACATAACTAAAATTATGCAGGAAGCAGGAGAAAATGTTGATGTCCTGGTACACATAGGGACTAATTATCTCACCAGCCAGTCAGTTGTGGAGACCAAGGAACACCTGACCAGGCTGAGTGACAAGCTGTCATCCATTTCATCTGGCATCTCCTTCTCTGAGATCCTGCCAGTCTGGGAGAGGGGGGCAGATGAATGGAAGGTCAGAGATTGGGAGGTAGGGTAGCTAAACATGTGGCTCAAGAACTGCTGCCAGGAAAAAGGACACACATTTGTAGGAAACTGGCAACAGTTTTGGGAGCAAAAGTTCTTTAAATTTGATGGACTGCATCTGACTAAGAAGGGAGTTAGTGCATTGAGGGCAGAAGTTTCACATCTTTGCAGAATATTTAAACTAACAAATGGGGAGAGGGGTGCAGCACCCAATATGTTGAATGGGAAGAACACCTATCTCTCCTCAGTTAGTGATCAAACAAATAGATTTTAGATAGAACTAAGCACATTTCAAGTGTGTAATAGAGGTTTTTCAACTGTATTAGCTGGACTGTAATTTCTACTAGTGTTTTAAAGTGCTTACACCTCTTCTGATTCAGTGCTTCTCCTGCACCCCCCCATCCAAGCACTCTGCCTTGGTGCCGAAAAGTCTAACTCTCCTTTGTCTTGCTTACCTGTTCAAATCTAAACCCATCCTACCTCAATGCTATTTAAGACCTGCTCTTTTTTCTTCTCTCCAGCTGCCTGTCCTTGAACTGGGCTGCTTCAGCTCCACCATGGTCGGTCTGCACCCAGCCAGCCACCGACCGAGACCAGGACACCTGCCTGCAGCTCCTTGGAAGGTACGGGACAGAGCATCCATTCGGAACACGGGTGCTTCCAGCAAACCCGCTCTGATTGGCCAGGACTTTTCCCCTGCTTCTGCCACCTGGCACATTTTACAAACAGATGTTAGATAGAACTAAGCACATTTCAAGTGTGTAATAGAGGTTTTTCAACTGTATTAGCTGGACTGTAATTTCTACTAGAGTTTTAAAGTGCTTACACCTCTTCTGATTCAGTGCTCCTCCTGCACCCCCTCATCCAAGCAGTCTGCCTTGGAGCCAAAAAGTCTAACTCTCCTTTGTCTTGCTTAACTGCTCAAATTTAAACCCATCCTACCTCAATGCTATTTAAGACCTGCTCTTTTTTCTTCTCTCCAGCTGCCTGCCCTTGAACGGGGCTGCTTCAGCTCCCTCACAGTTGGCCGGCACCCAGCCAGCCACCGACCGAGACCAGGATGCCCGCCTGCAGTGCCTTGGAAGGTACGGGACAGCGCAGCCAATCGGAACACGGGCACTTCCAGTAAACCTGCTCTGATTGGCCAGGACTTTTCCCCTGCTTCTGCCACCTGGTACTTTTTACAAATAGATTTTAGATAGAACTAAGCACATTTCAAGTGTGTAATAGAAGTTTTCCATTAGCAGGTTATAAAGACCTGCCGCTAGAGGGATTCTTGGTCTTTCATTAAAAAAAAAATATATATATATATATATATATACCCTCTGAAAGACATAGTCCCCGGCTGCCTGGCCTTCCTGTCTGTATCCTCACTTCCCACTGATCCAGCTACTGCTCTTCCGCCCTCTTCTCCTAGCCCCACCAGCCTGTCTTAACCCCCTCCCTTCACCTACCTCGAATCCTACCTTAATCATGCACCTTCACTGTTCTCTACCCCTATTCTATTTCTTCTTGTTTGTCTTCCTCCCCTACTGCACACCACAAAAGCCTGCTTTCCCTCCCTCCCTCACAGCTTCCACATTCCTACATCCTTCCTCCATTTAGGCATGCTGCACACTGGTCAGTGCCCCTTGCCCAGGGTCCATCCTACCACCATGAAACTGTCCTACACCCACACTGGTCCTAGCTCTCCACTCTGGTCCCCCCTGTCTATGCTTACCCTCACCCACTATTGTCAATGCTTGGCAATTTCCTGAGATGCTAGCAGGCGAAAGCATTCCCTCAAAGAAATATGCAGCAGCTCCTTGAGGCTAGTCCTCCTCCTCCTAATGCTGTCAGGCAACATGCAATCAAACCCTGGCCAATTCTGCTCTAAAGCCATTAATCTGAGCAAGCCTTCAGATGCCCTCTCATTCATATCAATAAACATCTGGACTCTCCTTCCTAAAATGGATGCCCTACAGGCCTTCACCAGCCAGCACAGCCCTGACATCCTGGCGGTTGTTGAAACCTGGCTCACATCATCAGTACTGGACCATGCAATCAGTCTTCCTGGCTACAATGTCTTTAGGCTGGATCACCTCTCCAAAAGAGGTGGGGGCTGTGCTCTCTACCTAAAAGACTCCATACAGGGGCACCACATCATTAAGTCACTCCAACCCACAACTGCTCAGATACTGCCAGTGAGACTCCTCCTCAGAGCCCAAAACAAAACCCTCACTGTTGCCACCATCTACATCCCTCCCAAAGAACAGAGAAATGGTCTAACAGCTGTTCTTGACTTTGTAAAGTCACTCCCACTGGACACCGAATCCATCCTGCTAGGTGACTTCAACATTAACTGGCCTGCAGCTGATGCTGGTGCACACAGGGATACCACTGCTGCAGTGAACCTCACACAAATGGTTGACTCACCAACCAGGAAAAATTACAGGACTGGCACCAGCACACTCTTGGACTGGATCCTTACCAGTCACCCATCGCAGATATCTAACACTAATGTCCTCCCTGACTCTCTCAGTGACCACTCCCCTGTTAGCTGCACCTGGTCAAATAAATTCATCAAACAACCACCAAAAACTATCAACAGCAGGGTTCTACCAAGTGGTCACCTTCCTCGATTCAAATCCCACATCTTCCATCAAGACTGGTCCTTTGTCTTTAATGCAACCAATGTAAACACTGCCCTTGACCACTTCATAAACATCTTCACTGTGGCCTGTGACACATATGCTCCTATTAATAAACACAGAGTCAAATCACTCAGTAACCCTTGGCTCACAGGTGACCTCCTCAGGATGCTAAAAACAAGAGACCACCTATGGGAGATGGCCAGAAACTCTGGAAGGCAAAACGACATCCAATACTACAAACGTGCCCGCAATGACTGCACCAAAAACCATCCAGCAAATGAAGTCCGCCTACTATAAGCATGCCCTCACAAACTCCTGGGGCAATGGTCGAGAATTCTGGAAGAACATAAAGGAACTCAGCGGGAATCCACCCAAACCCCCCCCCCATCACTACTCAACATCAACGGAACCACAACCACAAACCTCAACCCAAAAACCATTGTGGATACCTTTAACAAAGCTTTTACCAACCTCAGTGCTGTCCTACACCAGGACTACTTCAAAGATGGTGAAGCCCCTCTGTCCACAATGAACACTATTCCCACCAGCTCCCCCCACTTCTACTTCAAAGCAGTCAAGGCTCACCAAGTGCACAAATATGTAACCAAAGCCCTTGGTAAATCAAGATTCAGTAATGACTCCCCTCGATCTCAAAATTCTCTCACACTTGATGAAGTGCTTAGTCCTCTGACCAGAATTTTCAACCTCTCCCTCAGCCTTAGCCAGTTCCTGGACAGATGGAAATCTGTCATTGTCACCCTAATCCATAAAAGTGGTGACAAAACTGCCCACGATAACTACAGACCTATCTTCCTACTACCGCCACCCTCCAAGGCAGTAGAACGCATCATCTCAGACCAGCTCACAAAATACCTAGATACATGCAACATCCTGTGCAAGCAACAACACGGGTTCCACAAAGGTCACAGCACCTCCACTGCCTTATTTGTATTCACCGGCTCAATCCACAATGCACTTGACTCCGGTGAACTACTAGGCTCAATCTACTTTGACTTAACTAAAGCCTTCAACACTGTCAATCACCATCTCCTGCTTGTCCAGCTTCAGAACACTGGGCTGTCAACTGACTCCATTGGCTGGTTTAAGAGCTACCTTGAAGAATGGTCCCAAACAGTAAGAATCACTGATACACTTTCAGACCCTAGACCAGTCCACTTGGGAGTCCCCAGGGCTCCATTCTGGGACCCCTCCTCTTCAGCCTATTCTTAAACTCACTACCAGACAGCTGCCCAGAACAAATAATTCTCTATGCTGACGATGCGGTGATCCTCACCTCGGACCCTGATCCAATCAAATTACATAATAAACTTCAGCAAGCCTTCTCCTCCATTGAATCCTGGTTTCTAAATCATGAACTGCTTCTCAATCAGAAAAAAAGCAAGTCTATGGTCTTCTGCAGCCCCCACAAGAAAAACAAACAACTCCACCTCTCCATTGCAACCAAACAAGGAGCCATCCTAGAGCAAACACAATCGTTCAAGTACCTCAGCATCACCCTTGATCCCCACCTCTCATACGCTGTCCATATCAGCAAAGTTGCAAAGTCTGCCAATGCAAAGCTAGGAATATTATTCCAGCACAGGAAACACCTAACCCCGGAAGCACTGGCAGTGACCATCCAAAGCTCCATCATCAGCATCATAGACTATGGTCTTATCATATCTGGGTCTACAACTACCTCTGCTCTCAAACGTATCACAATAATATATGGAATTTAGCCCAAAGGCCTGTCATCTCATCACTGGTTCACATCGCCGTACCCACACATGTGACCTTTATTCCCAATCTGGATGGCTTCAACAGGACAAATGCTTAAAATACCAAACCTACATCACGGCCAAGAAAATTATAATGGGTCTGGCCCCACCTGGTGTCTGTGCCCTACTTAAGCCTAGACATAGGAACGTCACTACAAGGAGATCCAATTCCCATCTACTACATATCCCATGATGTCGCACGACCCAAGGACAAAGATCATTCATCTATCGGGCATCCAACTGGCTCAACTCTCTTGGCAGCGACATAGCAACCACTCCAACACTTGGCCTCTTCAAGTCCAAGTTGCACCTCTCACTGCTTGTATCCTGCAATTGCCCATCTTAACATTTCCACCATTCCAGCTGCAAATACCCCAGCACCCAGCACTTACAATCAGTCTTTGCACCGCTAGCACCTTATCCGTCATATCCCCTTGACAGCCCCCTGGCTGCACTGTCTCCCACCCTCACCCACCTTGTCCCCCGTATCTCCACTCCTGCCCTGCCCCAACCACCTCCCATACTCCCCCTTACTATCTGCACCTCCTTTCACCCTTGATCTCCTACCCTCACTTCCCCCACCACCCACCCACCCTTCCCTTGTCTTGATCGTAGCTCAAGTCATTGTACTGGTTATTACATGTCTGTAAGTCAAAGACTATATGTTTGTAACTAAAAATGATGACTGTTGCACATGCTGACATGGAACCTTTGTAAAAGAGCCTCGGCTCAAAGGTATTGTAATCCTAGATTGAAATAAATAAATAAATAAAATAAACAGGAGTTCATCATGCTTAAAGTATATTTGCATCACCAGGTAAGGAAAAAGGTCTGACTCCCCATATGACGCACAAGTGAAATACCAGACCTCGTCTAAAAACTAACACACCGAAGCCTGGCAAATGGAAAATCATGTACACAAATGCTGTCTGTGAAACAAGATCCCAGACCTGAAAGCAACAATGATAGAGGCTAAACTGGACATAGTAACCATTAGCGAGACATGATTCACCAGTAACCACACTTGGGAGAATTCAATACCTGGCTATGTACTGTTCAGAAGAGACTGAGGTTCAAAAAGGGGGAGGGTGAAGTGGCCCTTTGTGTCAATGAAAATATCAAAGCTACAGAAATTCAGAATACACATAAAGAGCCAGAAGAACTGTGGATCACCATGTAAATAGGAAATGGGACTGCCATAAGAAATGGGGTTGTCTACAGACCTCCAGATCAGGGGGAGGACATAGACACATTACTGTTAGAAGATATGCAAAACATGACTGCTAAAGGGAAGGTTCTAGTAATGGGAGAGTTCAACATGCCAGGTACAGATTGGTCAATACCAGCAGGAACATCTTCCGCAACTAGACACATAGTGTATTCCCTCAGGGGGACAGCCTCAAACAACTAGTAGAACAATCCACAAGAGTCAGGGCTTTCCTAGAACTAGTACTGACTAATGATGAATGAATCACAGATCTCCAGGTAGAAGGTCACCTGGGGCCAGTGACCATCACATGGTATGGTTCAATTTGTCCACTAGAACTGAATCATCCCATTCTAAGACAAAAAAAAATGGGACTTCAGAGGAGCTGATTTTGATAAGATGGCCAAAAGAGTTAATCTAGCCCTGGCAAGAAGAAATACAAGTGAGGGGGTACAGGCAAAGTGGGCAAGCATTAAGGATGTAATACTTGAAGATTGTATTAGAGAGAAAAGCAAGAGTAAAAGAAGAAGAAAACCACTTTGGTTCTCAAGAACAGTAGCAGAAAAGGTCAGAAACAAAAGGCTGGCCTTCAGGAATATAAGGAAATGCAGTGGAAAGAAGATAGGGAGGCATAACAAACTTCCTAAGGGAAGCAAGAAAGGCAGTAAGGCAGGCAAAGGCCCAAACCAAGGAAACACTAGCAAGAACAGTAAAAGAAGGTGACAAGACTTTCTATAGATACATTAGTGAAAGGAGAAAGTCCAGAGTGGGTATTGCTTAGATCAAAGGGGATAAGGGGGAGTGTGAGGAGGAGGAGGACCATGGAAAAGCATCTATCCTAAATATATACTTCTGCTCAGTATTTACTGAGGAAAAGATAGGGCAGGACCCATAGCTCAGCACCATGGACACAGGAGGGAAGGAAGGAGGTGTGCACTAGTCCCTTCACAAGAGCTCGCTAAGCTCAGGGTGGACAAGGCAATGGGACCTGATGGCATACATCCCGGGGTACTAAAGGAGCTAACGGTGAAACTAGTAGAGCCATTATCAGAACTGTTTTGTGAGTCTCTGGACACAGGAGAGGTCCCAGAAGACTGGAGAATGGCTCATGTGATCCTGCTAAACAAGAGTGGTAGCAGGGAGGAGGCAGAAACTACAGACCAGTCAGACTTACCTCAGTAGTGGGCAAGAATATGGAGGCACTTCTTAAGGAAAGGATAGTGAAACACCTGGAATCCACAGGAGCACTGGATCCAATACAACATGGATTTACAACAGGAAGGTCCTGTCAAACTAATCTCATAGATTTCTTTGACTGGGTAGATAGAGTGTTGGACCAAGGGGGAGCAATTGATGTCACCTACCTTGACTTCAGCAAAGCTTTCAATACTGTTCCACATAGAAGATTGATTAATCAGCTGGGTAGGCTCAGGCTAGGTCAGAAGTTGGTCAACTGGGTGACAAACTGGTTGGCAGGCAGAAAACAGAGAGTGGTGGTAAATGGTATAGTCAGAAGAGATGCAAGGTACAAGTGGGGTACCTCAAGGATCAGTCCTGGAGCCCATCCTCTTCAATATCTTCATCAGTGACATTGCAGATGGACTGGAGGGTAAGGTTTGTCTGTTTGCAGATGACACCAAGATCTGCAACAGAGTAGATGATCCAGATGGGGAGGGCAGATTGAGATGAGATCTGGATAAACTGGCAAAATGGTCAGAAGAGTGGCAACTGGGGTTTAACTCAAAGAAGTGCAAGACCATGCACATAGGGAAGAGAAGCCCTGAAACCACCTATAGGTTGGGAGGAGAGTTGCTGGCAATCACAAGGGAAGAAAGAGACTTGGGCTTCATCATCACAAATGAACTGAAATCTTCCAAGCGTGCCACTAAAGCAGTAGATATGGCTAGAGGGATGTTAGGTGTAATAGTAGGGGTATCACAAGTCGTAAGAGGGAGGAAATAATCCCTTTTTACAAGACACTGGTTAGGTCCCATTAGTAATACTGCATGCAGTACTGGAGGCCGCACCTGCACAAGGACATTAACAAAAAGGAGGCAGTCCTGAGAAGACCAACCAAAATGGTGCAGGGACTGCATCACAAAACATATGAGGACAGATTAACGGAGCTCAATATGTATACCCTAGAGCAAAGGAGGGAGAGAGGTGATATGATCGAGGCTTAAGGGCATAAACAAGGTGAAAGAGTCTAACATGTTTAAATATAAGAAAAATAGCAGGACAAGAGGACACTGCATGAGATTAGAGGGAGGCTGATTAAGGGGGAATGTGAGGAAGTTCTTTTTCACAGAAATGGTGGTGGATGCATGGAACGGCCTACCTCAGGAAGTGGTGGATATGAATACAGTGCAGGGCTTCAAACAGGCATGGGTCAGGCATAAGGGAGCAATAAAGATGAGTATGAATAGATAGGCCATTGAGAGAGTTCAGGCCTATGGCACATTCATAAGGTAGAAACAATGGGCACACTGAATGGGCCTTGTGGTCCTTATCTGCCATCGACTTCTACAGTTCTATGCTTCTATGTTGAAAATCTGTGGTCAAAATATGAAAAAAATGACAAAGTTATAACCATGCATTACAATTTCCCTATGCCCTCTCATAGCTTTGGAAAATTTTAAATATTTTGAGGCCATATTTTCAACATAGCCTTTTTATTACCCCACCTCATGTATGTCACAGCTATAATTTTTCAAATCCTGCCCAAAATGTTTTTTCACACCTATGGCGTGGAATGACATTGCAGTTCCACAGAATTACATTTTGGTGGGGATTCAAAAATGTTCTGTACTGGGTACATGAGGTGGGGGTAATACGATGGCTATGCTGACAATTTGGTCACTGTTGTCCTATAAATGGATGTGCAGGCTCAGAGGACCCTGTGTTTCCACAGCTACATACATATGTGCAGCTATGGAGAGATGGGAACACAGGTTATGCGCTGCCACAGGCAAATACGAGTATGATTATACTATCTCAAAAAGTAAGGAAATAAATTTAAAAAACTGTGTTACTTCTCTAGTTAGGGTTACAAACACAAAAGTAGGGAATGTGGCATTATGGTTTCTAAACCTAACACCCCAACCTACACTGCTCACACCAACAGGCACCGGGGGTGTACCTTGTGGATGTAGGCCTTAATGCTCACCTCATTCTTCTGTTCTGTACCTATCTCAGATTATTTACTTACAGAATGGAGTGACTGTTAGGGCTGATAACTCCAAGGCACACCCCAGATGCCTGTTGGTGAGCGCAGGGTATGGGTGGGGTGTTAGGTTTGGAAACCATAACACCACATTTCCCTACTTTTGTGGCTGTAACCCTAACTACAACATTAACACAGTTTTTTTGAAGACAGATAGATAGATAGCTATCATTAAGGCATGGCTATCATTAAGGCCTGACTGGGGGTTGGTTTAATGTGAGTTAATGATCCCTTGGTATAATAAGCTGGACATGGAAGAAACATGCCTTATGCACATAAAGGGTTATTTAATCATGTTAAACTAACCCTAGAGTTTCTTATTGTATTCATTTTAATAAAGATGGCTTCAAAATATTTTCTGTTGTTTATGATTATGGAGTTATAGATAAAGAGTTTCATTACCATTAACATAATCTATTTTGAAATATTGTAACCAACCATATTACTTTATTTTTACAGGCCTTTTATAATTCTAATGCTTTTATTTATTTATTTATTTAGTTTTTGTTGACCGGGTAAGTGCACTAGACAAATTCTGTTTATTTTCAGGCACAACCCGAGGAGAGGGATATAGCTGAATGCCAACTGACCTTGAACCAGATTAAGCTGTAGGTGGTATTTTTAATGAATGGGGGGAACTTTGGACAGGACACTGGGGAAATTCCCTTACTCACCAGTAGGGGAACCTCTGTCATCCTGATCTTTGGCCAAGATGGCTGCCATCGAGGAACTGGAGGAGTTGATGGAAGCTGAGGAGTTGGTCTCATCCCCTGCCTCACCTATGCCTGAGACCAGCTAGAATTCCAGGATTTCTGTGGATAAGAAATTTGTTACTGAAAAAGGGACTTCAGGAAAGAAAATTACCTTTACGAAATCAGAACAGGCAACATCAGTAAGACATGATGATGTTTTAGATAATCTCCCTATAGAACCAACAGACTTGGCAATTTCTAATATTGAACAGCGATTGCGATGTGAAGAAGAGTGCTACACTCTGAGATAAGTAGCGCTGCAAAAAGCTCTTGAGAAAATGCAAAATAGAGCTTCTGTAACTGACACTGTGTTAAAGTTGAATGAAAATAATACTATACCTCTACAGTGACAAAGAACAGAAATGGATGAAAACAAGTAGAAGACACCACTGGTTTCTAAGCCAGGAACCAGCTCAGAGGAGAGAGGAGGCAGTCACATACCTAACCAGGCAGTTTATTGTAGCAAGGGAATGCCAGGAATGGCACATACAGACCGTGGGTCTGGCCTAACATGTCCCCCAGAGAGCACAACTGCACAGATAACCTGGGCAGTTAATGCAGCACTGGAAGGCACCAGATGGGTCCTTTCTAAAAATGGACAATGGGAATCTGGACCTACACCTATTACGAATTCTCCAGAACACCAACCTGAGGTAATTACTACTGATCTACCTCCAAATAATGACAGTAACAAAGAACAGCTAAGTTGTAATAACTCCCCGTTACATTTAACAACTGAACTGAGGCTAACTGATAATCCAAGATTACAGCTACCTGATAATGAAGTAAGGACTGTTCAAATGGAAAATAATCTACCGTCTACTTCTACAGTTGCATGGTTGGGGCCCCCAGAAGTACCATTAAATTGAATAAAAAGATCCACACCAAGACCATATGCATCCTTATTCTACCAGCCCATCTACCCAGCTAAAAGACACAATGCAGTCAGACTGCTATATAAGGGAGGCATTGACAATATACCTGACAGAGCTTTTGTAGCAAAAAACTTGTTAAAAGAATCAATGAAATATTTTTGCAAATGAGGTATATGCTCTCATCCACGTTTCTGGTGAGACTACATTTGATATTAGTTTTAAACTAAATACTGGTTTACAAAGGTTTTGGGCTAAATTCCATATATTAAAACAGACCCTTCTTTGGCACCACTTGAGGCTATAATCTTAACAGAATCTGCATGCAAGAACATTACAGTATTATTTAGGAGTGAGCGGGTTAGTGTGACTGATTTAACGTTTTGGTTAAACATAGAAACATAGAAAAATAGAAGCTGATGGCAGATAAGGACTGCAAGGCCCATCCAGTCTGCCCATGGCAAAGCAAAGATGTTCAGTATTAAGTGCACCAGAGGCTATATTCAATTCAGAACACATATGGATGGGAGGGTGGAAGACAAAAATTATGTTGAATTCTACTGACACAGGTTTAAGCCTTTACCAAATTGCTTCTTTCTTGGTAGGGATAGAGGGGTACTTTTTTTACACAGGCCAGCTGAAAGCATGCTATAAATGTGGCTCCACTTACCATTTGAACAGTATTCGTGACCAAATAAAATGTACTCTATGTCAGGAGTTAGGTCACACCAGTGGAAACTGCTTGAACGAACCTAAATGTAACTTGTGTGATTCAGTAGGACACATATACCAATGCTGTACATGGGCAGCCCACAATCAAGCAAAATCCTCTTATTATGTTGAACAGAGGCTGCTAATTACCATTGCTTAAAGGGAATCCTTTCCTCCCCCTTCTAGACAGAGTACAACTCAAAGGGATCATCACCCCACACAAGAGACAGAAGCTAGTTTACCTGCCCCACTGACAGAGAGGAAGAACCACCCCCCCAACAGGGAACATAGAAGAAGACAGTACCCCACCTATGGAACGTGTACTTCTTACAGATGGTGCATCAGCAGTTACGTGCCTCCCCCACAGATCAGCAAAAGGCCAACCAGGAGAAATCAAACATCAGAGCAGCCAGCCCCTAAAATTTCTAGAACTTCAGAAATACCTCTACAAAATAGGTTTGATGCTTTACAGGCAACTCCTGATGTTTCTGATGCAGATTCAGAAGATTCTTCTTTATGGTCCTCACAAGTTGATCCTCTGTCTGAACACAAGGAACAGAAAAAGCAACTGAAAGACCAAAAAAGAAGGTCAAGGAGGACAAGAAAGATACCTCCATGACAGATCAGTACTATTTAGGGTAAAAGCAAACAACACACTGTTTCACAAATGGTAAATACATCATTTGCCATAGGCTCTATTAATGTTAACAGTATGAAAAGTAGTAGAAAGAAAAACATAGTACTGTCCTGGTTATTATCTAATCATCTAAATGTTATTTTTTTGCAAGATACTAGATTACACACTGTATCTGAAATAGGACAAACTACTAAAATGTGGCATGGTGGCCCATCCTATTGGTCAATAAGTGCAGATATTTGTTCAGGGGTAGGGATCCTGTTCAGATCAAATATTCAGTTCTCTCTGATTAAATTAGTAGATTTAATACCAGGATGCAGAGATGGGTGAAATGGCCCCAATTCGCTCCGCGAATTGATTTGTGGAGTGAAGGTGAATATGCTGAGTGCTCAGCAGCGTGAAGCGGAGTAATTCGCGTTATAATGGGTAACACAAAGTCCATTGAAAACAATGACTTCTCATTACTCCGTCTTCCCAAACCACTATTCCACCAATTCTTAAGGTGAAGTACATTGAAAACAATATACTTTGCCTCACTTTGTCTTGTTTTTAAGCTCCAAAGGTGGATTTTGCAGTGATTCATGGGATTTCAGGTCACATGAGCTCTAGATTGTTCTGTACAGCCTCAGTTTGGGGTAGTGTGTGTAGGATGCTGCAGGAGACAATTTGTTCTGAGAGCTCTCTGTGATTCAAACCTTCAAAAAGCTGTTAAAAAAGCCTTTTTGATTCATTGTTTTTTGTTGAAACTTTAGTTCATCGATTATAAGAAACCCTCCTGTGTTCATATCATCTATCGTTTTTTGTTTGTGTGTGTATTTTGAATATTAATGTACAACATTCAGTCTGTGTACTGAGAGACAGTGGAAGTGTGCTTTGGGGGAAGGGTGTATCTGTGGTGTAGGTAGATTAACTTGGAGAAAAAGACAGTGCTTTCTGTTTTGGTGATATTTTTCTTGTATAACTGTGTTAATGTACACACAGTAATATTTTCAATAATTCTTGTAATTTTTTTTCTGAATGTTGTGGTGCAGCAATGCATAATTTTAGTTTGTTTAAAATATTTGATTATATTACTGAAGTTTTCAATTTGCTATGCATAGTGTGTGTGTGCGTATGTGTGTGATGCGTGTCATCAAATCAGACACATTTTATTGTGTCACATAATAATTTTAGCAATGTGAACCTGCTATCCACTGCAGCTGTGTGATTTTTGTACTTCTTTGTGGTATCTTTACTGGTACTAGTACTAGTGACTGTTACTGCAGCAGTGCAGTACACCCTTTACAGCCACCCAACGAAAAGGTATTCTTTTCCAGGTTTGAATTTCTGATTGTGAGCAATGGTTAGGTCTTGTGCCTTTGGGTCTGCATCTCTTCAGTGCGCAGTACAATCTTAGTCTGTCTGTGCATTTGCATCTCTTTAGGGCCCAGTCTCCATCTGTAACTTAAGTCACAGTTGTTTCTTTGGTTTTCCTTCAGAGTACTGGACAGCTGTGGTGCATAATTATGAATGAACATTGTACACATTAATATGCATTTTTAAGTCAGGACCATCATCACGAGTCACTTGTGATACAAATCATGTTCTTCATCATCACGGTCATAAATGCAGTCACAGATCACTATTCATGATCACATCACAAATCACAACATAAATTGTTTTAATAGTTACTTGGATGCATTGTAAGCCTGTTTTGTAGTATCTCTCCAGGCTTCACCACACCATCATTGTACCCATTAATACATGTTTTTAAGTCAGGGAGTTTTGTGCTACAGCTCATTGGGGAAGTACAGCCGTAGTCATTTGCATTCCCAATACAGTTCCATATTGTTTATCGCACACCATCAACACAGAATCATGTTCTTCATCATCACGGTCACAAATGCAATCACAAATCATGATTCACGATCATGTCATGAATCACAACACTCATTTTTTGACTAGTTACTTGGATGTATTGTAAGCATGTTTTGAAGTATCTCTCCAGGCTTCACCACCCTGCCATTGTACTCATTAATAAGCATTTTTAAGTTGGGGAGTTTTATGCTACAGCTCATCGGGGGAAGTACAGCCATAGTCATTCATGTTCCTTCCCATATAGCATGTGAGTTACAGTACTTTAAATAGTGGTGGGCGAAGTGGCCCCAATTTGCTCCGTGAAGTGAATCCACAGAGAACTCCACAATGTGAAGTGGAGTACTTCGCTTCATAATGAGGAATGTGTGAAGTCCATCAAAACCAATGACTTTGCATTATTCTGCCTTCCCCAAACCACTTCTCTGCCAATTTTAAGGTGAAGTACATTGAAATTGAAATCAATGTAATTCGCCTCACTTCACCCTGTAATAGAGCTCCAAATGAAATCCTGCAGTTATTTATGGGATTGCAGGTCACATGGGCTCTAGCTTGTTCGGCACAGCTTCAGTTCTGGCCTGGGTAGTGTGTGTGCAGTGGTAGCTGGAGACAGTTTGCTCTCAGAGCTCTGTGACTCAAAATCTCTAAAAGCTGTTCAAAATGCCTTTTTGAGTAATATTTTTTGCTCAAAATTTTGTACATTGATTGTAGGAAGCCCTTCTGTGCTCATATCATCGAGTGTTTTTTGCTGTGTGTCGATTTTAAATGTTTATTTAGAACAGTCAGTCTGTGTACTGTGAAGTGTGCTTTGGGGAGGGGCGTATTTGTGGTGTAGGTAGATTAACTGGGAGAAAAAGGCAGTCTTTCTGTTTTAGTTATATTTTTCTTGTACAACTGTGTTAATGTTCACACAGTAATATTTTCAGTAATTCTTGACAATTTTTTGCTGATTACTGTTGTGCAGCAGTGTACAATTTGTTTAAAATGTTTGGTTATATTACTAAAGGTTTTCAATTTGCTATACATTACTTTGAGTGTGCGTGTGAGTGTGTGTGCGATGTGTGCCATTAAATCAGACAACTTTTATTGTGTTAGAGAGTAATTGCAGCAGTGTGATCCTGCTATCCACCGCACCTGCATGAATTTTTTATACTGCTTTGTGGTAGCTTTACTGGTTGTGGATTGTTACTGCCATGCACTAATCCCCCAACTGGCAAAATGTATTCCTTTCCAGATTTAGATTTGTGACTTGAGAGCACTGGTTAGGTGGTGTTGTGCTTTTTTGCATGCATCCGTTGAGCATGCAGTGCAATCTTAATCTGTCTGTGCATTTGCATGGCACCATTAATTCTGGGAGACTTCATTTCTTGTTACGTTCTCATTTCACTTTGTAAGCACTATAGAATTTTCTGGACACAAGACAGTAGCAATTGGGGATGCACATTAATTGTGGTGACTCTGTGTGTGACCTGACCACTGCATGCATGACTGAGTGCACCATTAATTCTGGGAGACTTTGCATTTCTTGTTACATTCTCATTTCACTTCATCAGCACTGGGGAGTTTTCTGGACACAAGACAGTAGCACTTTCAGGATGCACATTCACTCTGGCGACTGTGTGGGTGGGATGCTGCCAATATTGTTGTCACTCTGCCTTACTTCGCATTAAGGCGGAATGACAACACAAATTAATAATAACAAGGCGAAGTGATCCTTTCCTATGGGGCACTCCACGTAGTGAAGTGCCAATGGAAAGTGGCCACTTCATGTTCACTTCACCAGCAGATTTTAAATTTGCTGCATCTCTACCAGGAAGAGCTTTAATATTAGACATAAAAATTTCAAACACATATTACAGATTTATTAATATTTATGCCCCACAAACTGAAGCAGAAAGAATGGCTTTGCTCAAAACAATTCAGCCCTATTTGGTGTCCTCTCAGGTGGTAATTTTAGAAGGTGATTTTAACTGCAGTTTAGGTAAACAAGGTAGGGGAAAGAAAACAACTGAAAAAATCTACTGTGACATGTCCACCTTAAAAACTGTAATATCCACTTCAAAACTAAAAGATGCCTATATGTTTGTTCATAAGATAGCTCAACCAACATTCCAGAAATGGCAACTGGCAACTAGAATAGCTTTTCTTTTTATCTCTGAACCACTAAATATTTCCTCCATACAAAGTTTGGAAGTGGAATTTTCAGATCATAAACTCTTAATATTATATCTCGGATCTTTTCATACATTTCCACAAGGTCCAGGCATTTGGAAATTTAATTCTTCTTTATTGTCTAACATGGAGGTTCTCATAATATACAGTATTTCACTGGTCTTAAAAAATCTGCCATAGAATTATATGACAAACCTGCCCTCTGGTTGGAAGACGTGAACATTGCTCTTATACACTTCTTGCAAAAAGAAAGTAAATATAGAAGAGATACAACTTACATCCAATATCTTAGACAAAGACAGCAGTTACAAAAACTACAATCTTTAGCAAGAACAACAACTCATATTTTAGTGCACAAAGTAAAATATTGAAACAGGAAATGCAGACTTTGTATATACGACAAGAGAGTATACAGAAGCAGTAGAGTTTTGGTATGCAGGGTAGGGCAGAGGTCATTTGTCCTTTTATACATTGTAGAGACAGAGTAAAAAACAAACAAATGGAGTCTCTCAAGGACTCTGACGGGTCTATTTTTTCTGATAAAAACAATTTACTCAGAATTGTTACACAACATGTCATAAATCTATTTTCAAGGATGGCTTCCTTAACAGATTCAGTATCACATTTTTTGCTTAAAGCTCATACACCTGTTTGCCCTTCATTTATAACAAATACCCTTACTGCAAATATTTCTGCAACTGAAGTAGTATCAGCAACTAAATCATTACATAACAATAAGGCACCAGGGTTAGATGGCTTGACCCCTGAATTATACAAATTAGTAGGCTCTACCATAGCCACTGAGTTAGCCTCTGATTCTACGTCATTAAATATAGCCCATGGACTATTAATATTTCTATTCAAAAAAGGACAGAAAAATGAAATTTCGAACTGGAGACTGATCAATCTCCTTAATACAGATTTTAAAATCATATAAACAATTTTGCATAATAGATTATTACAAGCAGCCATCCGCCTTATCTCTCCAACACAATTTTGTTCCATTCCAGAAAAGAAAATGAGTGATCTTTTAATATTAATAAGGGAGATGATTGAAAGGGATGATAATAGTGGTATAGAAAGTTTTCTTTTGCATTAGATCAGAAACAATCCTTTGATATAATAGATCATAAATACTTATGGGGAGTTCTTGCATATTCTGGTATCCCAGATTCTTTCATAAACTGGATTAAATCATTATATAAAACAGCAACAGTCACTCCTCAGGTGAAAGGATGGTTAGGACCCATGGTACACATCAAAAGGGGAGTATGCCAGTGCTGCCCCTTCAGTCCTCTACTATATATTTTTAGCATAGATCCTCTTTTGAGGGCACTTAACTCCACCTTGAACCTTGCACATATAAAACTGGATTCATATATTATTCTTCATGTTGCACATGTATGTGCACATTATATTATGATATTAATTTAAAACACAGCTTCAGTGACCCAAGTTATAGATATGTGCCGTATGTTCAGTTCAATATCTGGCACTTCACTTAATATGAGAAAGTGCATAGGAAGGCAACTTGGTCATCCAGACACCCCCCTGACTAATATAGGAGGGATTACTTTTACCCAGGAACCAATCCCTGTCCTGGGAATTTTGTTCAGAACAGAAGAATTAGAAAGTATTAACTGGGGCCCCAAGATCACCCAGCATAGATCATGGTCAAAAGTTGGAATAACTGGCAAATAAGTAAGACAAAAAGAGTACACCTAATAAAAACATTCCTTATACCTATTTTTTTTTTCACACATTAGTTTACTATTTCCCCCACCCAAGACTCCAGAAGTTACATTGTATAGTGTTTTCTTTCATGTCATGTGGGGGAGCATATTAAATCCCCTAAAAAGAAATATTTTATATCTCCCCAAAAGGTGGACTAGGGATGGTGAATCTGATAGTTATGTTTTACTGCATGTACACAGAAACAAATTTGAGACCAGTGTTATCCCAAGCAAAATGGACATGAACACCTTTGTATGATCTTGCCTGTAGTACTTGGCTCCTCAATGGACAACTGCTTCCCTCTGACAGGTAAAGAAATCTAATGCAAGTTCACAATACATAAGCGAGGTCTTTGTCAAACTCAAAAGTTGGCAAATCTCAGCAGAAATGGTTAAAAATCAGTATAGGAAATTTTTGTACAAACAGATCATACAAAACAAATTAAGCGAACAGGTCCCTTTTCCTATCTGTCCTAGACAAATCATCCCAGTAATGCTGGAATATTTTAACTGTCCAAGAGTACTGGAAAAAATGTGGGATATACACTGATTGTGCTGCCACAACAGACTGAATGTAAAAGACAATCAAAAACACAAACAGTTACCAGAAAGAATGTGTTCAAGGCCTTACTGTTCACAACAATTAGAAACTATGTTTCATTTATTTTTTTAATTGTACATATATTTCAACCTTTTGGAGCACTTTGGCAAACACATGGAGCATACCTAATTTCAATAGGTTAACATTGGAAGCACTGGTATATGGAAATTTAGATGTAACTTGGAAAAAATGTGAGCTCTCTACTTTACAAGTCATCTTCATGGTTGTTAAATGGAATATATGGAACTCAAGGTGCTGGTTCACCTTGCAGCAAGAAACTGTACTCCTAACTGAACTATTAGAAAAAAATCACTTGGGAAGTAAAAGGAATCTACCACAAAGAGATCAAAGAAAGATCTTATGACTGGGTGTTTCAGGCTTGGAGAAATCTCCCATGTGTCACAGATTCTGATGTACGTGTTACATGATACAGTAAACCTTCAATTATTGTGAATAACTTCATTAATTTTTATTTTTGGGGAGGTTTCCTGGGTTTGATACTGAATTGTTTTCCTTATTTTCTTTAAATTCATTTTCTTTAATTTATTTCTGTTTGTATTCTAATGTGTAGGTAATATATGTGTGAAATTCAATAAAAATTAATTACTCCTACTCACAGGTAGGGGAACCTAACATCCTGGGTCTCTGATCAAGATGGCATCCGCTATGCAGGAGAAGAGTCTGAAGGCTATGGAGACAGGAGAGATGGATTCCTCTACTGTCCTACTGATTATGGAGATGTTTATGAAAGTTCCTTGGTTATTTCAGATGCCAGAGGAGAACACTGGATTACTGATGGTCCTGAGGATGCGAATGTCCAAAAGGAAGAAACAGAGACATTGTATGGGATGCGGGAGCTCAGTCCAGAAGTTTTGAGCTCCACAATGTTGGATTTACTTTAACGAGAAGAGGAGAGGCATCTGGCTGCTCGTCAAACACTATTGGCAAAATTGGCAGAATTATACTCCCCGAGACAGGATGCACCTGCAATTCTGGTGCAAAAAGAGACAGAGGCTATGATGATTATGCTGACAGCTGCACCACAGGAACTGCAGACTATTGCTCCCCCAAATTTTGGACCAGAGTGGAAGGTTAGTGATTCTGATTGTATGGACAAAACGATTAAGACAACCATGGAGAAAACGTCTGGAATGGCACAATTGGGAATGCAACACAGCCTAAGATGTCCCACGGCAACACTGGCTGACCCTATTGATATTGATATAAATACAGGACATATTATTACAGAAGGGAAGGAAGGAAAGAAGGATGGATTTGCAGTCTGATCTCAGTTGGGAAGAGGTGGTCACTTTAGAAAGTAGGCAAGACATATCCAGGTGAGTTGAAAAGGCTTTACTTGCAACGGTTTGGGAACAAGACTCCACAAATGGCCAGTGGATCTCAGGGGCCTTGCCTATATGGATCCCTGAGGCTGATGATGTTATACAGGTTGATGTTCCTGTTATTCCACATCAAGAAGATACCCCCCTACCTCTGGAACCCCTGGAGGAGTTGACTCTAACACAAAACTCAGTTTTAGTTCTACCAGGACCTTCAAAAACGATACCAGAGAGTAACTCTGACCCAAAATCCCCTCATGATACTGGGCCCCAAAATGGGGCGAAAAAGATGTCCTATTCCTCAGTAACCTCACAGGCCTTTAGCAAACCTAAGGGGATGCCCCATGAGGCCCTATGCAACCTGAAAAATGGCATAATGCTGTACAGCTATGATACCTTGGAGGTCTGGCAGAAGTCCCTGACAGGCTTTATGTAGCTAGGATTTTACTGAAAAACTCTCTTAACTTTTTTGAAAATGAGATACATACATTATTTCATGTATCGGGGAAACAATATTTGATGTCAGTTTTAAGACATAGCAAGGTCTGGAATGCTTTTGGTTGAAATATCACAGATTGCAAAAGTCCCTGCTATGGACTCCCTTTTCTGTCTTACCTCTATCTAGACCCACACAGAAGACAACAACTGTCCTATTTCAAAGTGAGGGAGTCAGCATGAATGACTTGACACACTGGCTTAAAATGAGATGTACTGTACTTTCAGATCCTGAAGCCATTTTGATTCAGAACAGTTTTGGACTTGGGGTTGGCTGGTGTGAGTCATGATCAAAATGATGGATGAAGGACTTACACATCTCCCTAACAGTTTTTGGGGGGCAGGAATAGAGGGGTCCTTTTGTACTCTGGGAAGTCCATGGCATGCTACCACTGTGGGTTGGTAGCACATTTGAGTAGTGCATGTGACCAGATAAAATGCGCAAACTGTCGGGCCTTGGGTCATTCAGGTTTTCAATGTGTAGAAGTAGAGAGATGCAACCCGTGTGATGCACTCGGTCATAATTTTCAATCATGCCAATGGGCTGCACACAATTTGCCTGACCTTGCAGATGGTACAGAGCAATGGCTGTACATAACCCTAGTCCAGATCAGAGAATCTTTTCCCAGAAAGATCAAGGGGAAGGGGTAGAAGCAGGCCACCCAGGCAAACATAGAGGGGAGGAGATTGCTATCTCTGACACACATGAGCAAAGGAACCCTACGGTTTTGATCCAGATACAACAGCTTGAGAATCCAAGTGATCCCCCACCCCCACATCACCAAATAGGGTGACAGAAGATGGAGCCAAGATCCTAACTGAAGCAGTTCCACAGATAGGAGCTCCTTTCAGTACATTGGGACCCCTCAATCCAGCACCACCTATGCAAGAACCACTACCAGTGGATAAACCTGACACTGACATAATGGGGTCACCCCCTCCACCTCTGCAGACAGGGACACAGGTTACCACACCCAAGGCCACTCATAGTAGAAGATTGTTAGACTTACAGCCAAGCCCTGTGACAGTTCCCCTCCTGAATAAATATGTACTATTACAGTCCACTGGGGAGTCTTTGGATGATGATTCGGACTCCTCATCTTTGCAGTCCTCTATAGCCAACCAAACCCCAGACACGGAGGCACTAGTGGAAAGGTCTGGGGCACTGAAACAGAAAGAAAAGACTAACCATAAGGAATCAGCTACACACAAGGGTAGACTGAAGTGATAATGGAACTGTTCATTTTGCTTCTTTGATGTTGAACACAGGACATGTTTTTCACACTACAAATATGAACAGTATCAAGAATCCAACTAAACGGGATTTAGTTTTCTCTTACCTACTGTTGTATGCTTCAGGAATTGTATTTTTACAAGATGCTAGATTTCACACATTGCCTGAAGTATTACAAGCAACTAGGGCATGGTACCCAGGACCATCCTTTTGGTCAGTTGATCAGGAAGTCTGTTCAGGAGTGGGTATTTTGCTTCAATCACCTGAGATAGCTTTGGTTAAAATCAATGATCTGGTTCCTGGTAGGGTCCTGATACTAGATGTTAAGGTTTAGCATGTTCCATACAGATTAATTAATTTTTATGCCCCACAAACTAAGGTGCTCTGAGTAGAGATGCTAACAATTATTCAGCCCTTTTTACACACCTTGAAGTTTTTTATTTTTGGTGGTGATTTCAATTGTGGCTTATCCTTAAAAGACAAGACACATACATGTAAAACTACAAAAATATTTTCTTATTCTCTTATTTTATCATCCATGATAAAGATGGCTAAACTCATAGACTCATATTCAACACACACTAGACTAAATACACCAACCTTTTATAAGGGAAACCTAGCTACAAGGATTGATTTGTTTAGTTTATAACTCATCAGTTGTCCATTAGGAGTGCTGAAGTGAAGACAGTGGAATTCTCTGACCATGGGATGGTGTCAGTTAGGATTGGAGACAACTGTACAGTTCAAAAGGGGCCTGGAACTTGGAAAATGAATACATCTGAGTTATTGGATATGGATTTTAAACTTCTTCTAACTGAGTTTGTGGTGGCTAGAAAAGCTGTGTGTATTCTGTATGAGGACAAAGTAGAGTGGTGGTTAGATACTAACTGGGATTTAGGCTACTTTGAAACAATATAGCAAGAATGTATGCATGATCAAATATTACGAGTATCTAACTATTCAGACCCACCTACAGAGGCTATTCACACTGTCCACTATGACCAAATATAATGTACCCTGCAGATTCAGATTTAAAATAAATGGAACAGTTTCATATGGAAAAAGGCCAATCCATTCAACATCAGCAGCAGTTTGGTACAACCGGTTCGAAAGACTCGGTGTGTCCCTTTGAAGCCTTTCAATCCTGTATTGGTCAAAAAGAGATTTTAGCCTTATATGATGATTATGATCAGATAGTACAGACTAATGATAGGATTATGGAGGTAGTTACTGACTGTAATGGGAAAAAATTCCACCCAATCGCCTTTGATATTACACAAGTGCCTGAGTTATTATCCCCCATTGATTTTCCTGATGTCTCTCTGCCTGACGGTGCAAGTCTTGTCATGGACATTCTCACATCAGAAGTCATGGAGGCTGTTCAGACTTTGAAGGCAAATACAGCCCCGGGCCTGGATGGACTGCCATCGCAATTATATAAATTTTTGGCCCCACACTGGGGGGAAAGAACTAATCCAAGTTTATAATTGTCTCTTGAGGAGTTCAACCCTGCCTTTAAATTTCAACATGGGCTCCCTAATATATCTATTTAAGAAAGGAGATAAAAAAAAGTCATGGCTAACTGAAGACCTATCTGTTTATTAAACAATGATTTTAAATTATTATCTAAAATATTGGCAACATGCCTGATGTTTGTAGCCAAAGAGGTGATTTTGGTCACTCAGACCTCCTCCGTCCCTGGGAGATGTATCCAGGATAACCTGGTGTTACTAAGAGGACATTTTGAGAAAGGCTGTTCAAACCTTTTAGATGGGTATGTCCTATCTCTAGATCAGAAACAGGCCTTTGATGCAGTTCATTATGACTTTTTATGGCTGGTATTGGCTAAATTTCAAATCCCAGGTGTTTTCATTCAGTGGCTTAACCTGCTTTACAGAACTGCAATGTTATTTCCGATGGTAAATGGTTGGTGTGGCCCAGTAGTGGGGGTTAAACAAGGAGTAAGAAGGGGTGCCCCCAAGCCTCATTCTGTATGTCTATTTTTTGGATCCTTTGTTGTGTATCTTATCAATCAATCAATCAATCAATCAATCAAGTCTTTATTTAACCAGGCGTTCATCGTTGAGCAGAAGCTCATTTGCAAGATGGACCTGGGTGGAGCATGAACAATTGTATATACAGGTCAACACAGGTATTTACAAGGCAATACAGATAATACTCTTTACAGAGAGGAAGAAAAAGAAGTTCATATGTACATAGAATTATACAGATATTGTACAGATTACACGGTATTTACATACATAGAAGTGTCTATAGGAAGATAAAGCAGGTTATCTAAGGTTGCAGGAGGAAGTAAGGAAGAAAAAAATAAAAATAAAATATACACCAGGTAGAGGTGAAGGTAGGGGAAGAGAGGGAGGGAGGAAGTAGGGGAGAAAGGCTAGGAGGGCACGGTGCACAGAAAGGAGTTGGTAAGCTGGATGTAGAGAAGGTGGATGGAGAAAAGGAGTATGTGTGTGCGGGATTGAATGCTATAAAGTACGGGGCATGGTAGGATGTCACAACCCAGGTAGTGAGCTCCATCCGAGGTTGGGAAAGGAAGAATAAGGGATGGATGGGCCTAGTGTTGATAAGACAGGGGGATAAGAGAGAGAACAATTAGGCTGGTGAGGAGCAAGCTGGGGGGGGGGTCAGTACTTAAAATTGGGTCTATATAAAACTCCCAATCCCTCTTCCCTATTGTTTCCTCCTCCACATTACAAGTATGCCCCGTTATGGCATACACAGATGACATGTGTTTACTGGTATGGGATGAAGCCTCTATACTGGTAGCATTGTAGTTATGTTCTGTCTTTGGAAAAGTGGCGGAAGTGAGTCTTAACCTCCACAAATGTGTAGGGCAGGTCAGGGACATGGTAGTCACATCTCGGATAATATAGGGGTAATTATGATTTGGACAGGCCCAATTAGGATTTGGGGGATCCATTTTGGAATGGAGCATCCAGACTTATTTAATTGGGAGGAGGAATTGGGGATAGCACAGCAGAAAGTCTCTGGCTGGAATAAATGGAAAATGGGGGGAAAAAATAAAGTTTATTTAATTAAAACGTATTTGGTGCCTGTGTTATTGTTTATCAGCTATATTTTCCCACCTCCAAAAAGTTTGGGAACTCGGTTATTGAGCATTTTTTTCAAGGCCATGTGGGAAAGTAGGCTCAACCCTATACAACAAAATAAGTTATACTTGACAATTAATCAGGGGGATTTGAACATGATACATCCACTATTGTTCTTTAATAGTACTTTTTTTATGGCCAGTCTATGCCCACTTTTAATCCATATTGTGTAGGAGTGGGAACCATGGGTTGTTGCTACAATTAAGATATGGTTTCAGCTGTGGGAAAGGGGAAGTTTGAAGGTGGTAAAACAACTGCAAACAGATCCAATATATTGGAGAGAGGCTTTCACTAGACTAAGGCAATGGAGGGTGATGTCACTGGGGATAATCAGTGGGCAGAGGAAACTTTTGTATTCTGAGTTACTGGGTACAATATATCAAGTACCAGTAGTGTTTAAACATTGCCCGGAGGATAAGAGAATAAGTGTTCTTGAATTGTTGCGAAATTCTAGGATCCCCTCATATATGTAGGATTTGCACTGGCTAAGCTCCTATTGTAAAATCAATGTAAAGGGGAACCATAAGGATAAGCAGCTAGGTGATAGATACTGCAGTCAATTTGGACTGTGTTAATCAGCTTTAAAGAGAAGAACACCTCTTTTTCCAATGTTCGTTTATTACAGGATTTTGGGATTTTCTAGCCACCACATGGCAGGCTCTGGCCTTTGCTTTGATATCCTTGGATAATTTATTATGCGGAGAAGTTTTGAGGCCATGGAAGGTGTGGGTTGGTGAGATATTGGCAATCATTTTTACAGTATGTAAGTGGCAAGTATGGAATGCCCGATGTTTGTTTACCTTATAGCCAAAGCATACATCACACCTTGAAATTCTGGGGAAAATAACTAAAGATTTAATGATAATTTGTAATAATGAAAGACAGTCTTTGCAGGAAACTCTCTGGTTAACCGAATAGTGGAGTCTACACTGGATTACAGACTCAGATGTCCCTATTACTTGAAGAGTAACTTTCCATGGCATACACCAGTTTGACTTTTTTCCTGTTTTCGGCCATATGAGGAGAGGTTTTTGAAATATGGTTCTTCATTTGGTTTATGTTTCTCTTTTTTTATATATCTACCCAGTTTTGTTTTATTATTTGAAACTCATTTCTTTATGAATGCTTTTTGATGGTTTCAACAGCAGGGTTTATATTTCTTTATTTTTTTTATGCTTACTTTTCACTTCATTTCTTTTTGGGGACCTATGGATATTTGATCATGTATCTATATATGCTGGTGTTGTATTTAGTTTTTGTTTCTAATAAGTATTTCCCTTACTCTTTTTGAGAAGTGCCACGGGATCTTTAACGTCTACCTGAACAGGAAGATGGGACCTCAGTTTAATGTCTCATCCAAGAGACAGCACTTCGGGAGTGCAGCACCCCCATGCTGCACTACAGTGTCAGTATTGGAATTTAACCCAGGTGCTTGGTTTGGGGGATAGAACCCAAAGCCTTCTGATCTCCCGGCTTCAGAGGTGAGTGTGCTACCTGCTGAGCCACTGACACTGTTTGCTTACATTTTGTTTTTTCTCAAAATGATGGTAAACAGTAGCAGATAAAGCTTATAAGCTATTTTTATGTTTTTTTTTTTTTTTCAGAAAATTCCATGTCTCACTAGATGATATCATGTTCACTGTACTAGTGGTGACATCAGGAAGTTAAATGATTATTTAGAAGGGATGCACAAAGTCTGTCTGCTATGCTTCATGTTGTCATGGCAGAGAAGTAAAATATCTACACCTCTTTTAAATCTTAATGCATGGATTCCAACTTTTCACAATCTCACAATGGTAAAACATTGTTCGTATCAAAGCAGGACATTTTATTTGTGTGGATTTCCAGTATTTCAAAGGATCAGCTTTCCAATCAATGTTTAGCTCTGCCAGACAAATACCATTAATAGTCTGTGCTGAGGCTCTGTTATCGGAAGTGGATGAAGATGTCTCAAAGACAATTAACAAGTGACTTCAGACACCTAAAGCTGTCTTATGCGATCATGGTGGAACAGTGTTATTTTGTTGTGGCAGCAAAGAAGATCCTGGTGCAGTGGCTGAAGAACAAGAAAAGGAAAAAATATTCAAACATCAGAGGAGGGGCTGCCTTGTGCTGTGCTGTGTTGTGAAGAAGTTTGTTCTGAATCTGGTTCTGTACTCTGTTCCATGAAAGCATTCACTTAATTAATTATTTGTCTCTTTATCTGAACAGAAGTGTCATCATCATTCAGTACTTGCACTGATATATATTGCTGGTCTAAGATTGTTGCTTAATTGTAATGATCAGACTAAAGTATTTTAAATAGGTTTTAATCCTGATCAACTTTTCTGTTCATACATTTAGTCAAATATTTTCTTATTCTGGTTGGCAACCTGATTGAGTCAGCACTGGTAGCAGGTGGGATGCAATTGACTGCATTATCTGAATTGTACCCAACCAGACTAAAGCAGATTTTTTAATTTTTATGTTGTCTTGAGCACATGCAAGCAACATACTGGGGTAGCTTGGAATAGCAGGTTTTGGAGGCATGGTCATGTTGTGGCCAGTGGTGCACTACTTTGACTGGCTGGACTCTGTGGCATGAATTAGGTTGCATGGTGTCTATGACAGCAGTGCAAAAGCATGCCACCAACTTGAAATGATTTAGCCTCTGCAATGAGAGAGCATCCCCTCGTTGCAGGGTATGCCTTCTCCGGTGTAACATTTCAATAAACATGGTGGTGGCTGTCATCATCCACCTCCCCCAGTCCCCAGAAAAGCCAAAGTTGGGGTTGCCCAATCCCTCTGTTGGCATCATCATCATGCCCCCTCCCCAGTTAATTTGCCATTGGGGGAACCCAATCCCTGTCGGCATAATGTCTCCATACCAGTTGTTTGCCAAGGGGTTGCCCAAGTCCCCTCGGTATCATGTCTCCCCCACCAAACACTGACCCATTTTTATTTGCTGAAGGGGTGCCCAATCCCCATTAGCTCCAGTCCCCCCACCCAAAAACACACAGGTGACATGCTGGGTGCCCACCCCAGCATGCCAAATGTACCTGTAAAAAGGGAAAACCTTCCCACAACGTTTAAATTTTATTTTTATTAAACTGTAAAGTAGAAAACAGTCCCTCACTGTCAGCGATCCCCTCCCACAACCCTCATCACCCTCTGCTCACCCCACTTCCCCACACCCCCCTCACCCCATTCTTACCTCCAGAGCCTGGCACAATGATCTTTGGTGGACAGGGAACACATCTGCACTCTTCAAAGCTGACCGTGAACTAAAGAAATGCTGGTAAGTTGTATATAATAATGGCATAATTAGTTTTTTTAAAACTTTGGTGCATATCTTGGACATTTTTTTGAATTTTGGCACCGGATTTTAAACATGGGGTTCTTGGGACTCCAGCTCATGAATTCAGTCACTGTCATGTCATTATTCCATCCCGAAAGGTGATTTTTACAGTTACTGCATGGAATCACCTTTTGGGATTGATTGATGAAACAAGTGTCACTGTTCATAAGGTAGGCCCCCAAAAAGCCTATGTTGCAAATTTAATGAAAGAATTCCAAGAAATGACTGTGTTACGCATGTGCATTGTCCAGTTTCCACGCAGGCACATAACTTGAAAATTTTTAATATTTTTACTCTGGATTTTCAACATTACCATTTTTTCACACCTCCTTATGAACAGTATAGCTGTCAATTTCCACTTCCTGCTTGTACATCTGGCACACAATGGTGCAGTTGCTGTAGGAAAACAATGTTTAGAACAGAGTAAGAAAGTCACAGTAACACTGTTCATAAGCAGAGGTCTCACAATGCATATGTTGAAAATCTGGTGACAAAATTCCACAAAATGACTATGTTACGAGTGTGCGTTGTGCAGTTTCCACGCACAGTCATAACTTAGAGAATTTTTAGTATTTTTACTCCAGATTTTTTTTTTTTTTTATTTTTCTTCTTTATCCCCTTCCTAGCTGCCGACCTCCCGGTAATTCTGCCCGGTCACGGTGCAGCTTCCAGGTAAATACGGCTCCCCGATACCCGTGGATTACCCCCCGGCGGAGCTGCAGGGTGCGGACCCAAACACCCTGCAGAGACCGGAATTGGTCAGGGAAGCTGGCCTGGGGGGCTAATCGAAGCCGTGGCGGGCTTCATGTAGGGCGGTTGGCAGCCGTCCATTTTCCTGGTTTTCTGGGAGGCGGGGACATGCAATGACGTCGAACGTCTGCCCCGCCTCCAAGTCAGCGAGCGCCGGTCGGTTTCGCGATACCCCGGCCTCCGCCAGGGGTCGCTGAGGCTCCGGACACTGTCCCGGCCTCCCCCCGGAGAAGAGAGAGCAGCCTGTGGGGCGCTCGATCCTTCTCCCCCCCGGCCGGCCCTCCAGCGACCCGAGTCCGTTCCCGAACCCGGGTCGCCGTCGTCGCAAGCAGAAATCAAACCGCTGCGCCGATGGGCCGGCAAATACTCCAGATTTTCAACACTGTTATATTTGTACACCTTTGTATGAACGGTACAGCAGTAATTTTTCGCACCCTGCCCGAAATGTGGTTTCGCACATCTGGTGCATGATAGAGCAGTTGCAGTGGAAAATCAACATTCAGGAGAGATTAAGAAAATCATAGTGCCACTGTTCATGAGCAGAGGTCTCAAAATGCCTATGATAAAAATTGGGTGAAATAATTCCAAAAAATTACTGTGTTACTAGCGTGTGTTGCTCAGTTTTCATGCATGCTCGTAAATTCAAGAATTGTTAATATTTACACTCCAGATTTTCAAAATTGCCATTTCTTCACACCTTCTTATGAATGGTGCAGCTGCCATTTTTCATATCCTGCCCAAACTGTGTTGTCTCACGTGATGCAAAATGGCACGGCCACTGTGGGAAATCAACATTCCAGACAGATTAACAACATCAGAGAGCCACTTTTCATGAACAGAGGTCCCAAATGCTTTCATGAGGTGGGGGTTACAAAAAGGCCATGTTGAAAATTTGCAGTGCAAATACCAAGAAACACCTGGGGCATTAGGGTTTCTAATCATAACGTCCCACCCTGTACAGACTAACATGCATCAGTGGTGTACCTTTGGATAGTCAGCTGTAATTCTCACACCATTGCACCCTCACCCCCACCCTGCAGCCACTGACAGGCATCAAGGTGTGCCTTGGACTCTTTGGACTCAAAGTTCACCCCATTCTCCTATACTGCACCCATTTCAACGTACTTCCTTGTGGAATGGGGTGAGCATAAGGCCTGACAACCACAAGGCACAAAACATGACACTTACCAGAGTCTGCAGAGTAGGGTGAGGTGAAATGGCATGAGCGTTATGGCCAACGACCCAAATGCACACTTCAATGTCTGTCACTGTCTGCAGGGTGGGGTGGGGTTGACGTCGGTTCCATCCTTCACTGCCATTCCTATTATGCATCTCTCTAACTCCTGCACTACCAATGCCAATGCCAGTAAGACAACATTCAGCATTGACAAATGCTTGTTTATTAAAGGTATCACATGGCTAACACAGTTGTTGTGTTTACCTCAGTTCTCTAATAATTTCATCAAATGAATGGAGTGTAAAATTACAAACTCTAGCATGGCTCACTGTAATGGAATGATTTAAACACCAACATTACCAATTATATTTAGCAATGTGTACTGTTTGACACTGCTCTTCTGTTCTAGAAGCCTTAGAAACATAAGAATGGTTGAATTCCCGCTCGTAGAAATGTCTTGGATCAGTCTGCGCAAAGGTAATTTATGTTCTTCCTGTAGTTTGTTTCTCAGTTAAGTGATGGGCTTTACATGATTGACTGAAATAAGTTCACATCTTCTTAATTCTTTGGTTACCAGGTAAAGTACACTAGGCACACAGCCTATTTTCAGAGGTGATCTGGGAGCACTGGGGAGGCTTTTACTTGCTAAGAGTCACACAGTATGAAAGTGCAGGTTTGAGGACTCAAGTCCAGGTCTGTTGGATGTACCAATCTCATTCACAGCTCCTCACTCTAACCTCTAGGCTATACCGCTAGTCCAAACTCATACAACAGTGCTAACAAGAACATTATGTCCATGACCTTATATATATAAAAGAAAATCTAATTCAAGCAATGTGCAAAGCAGTGGATGTTATCACAGACACACTTTTCCAAGTCTTCCTTATGTTTGATAGCAGAGTAGTTCCAGTTTGGCCTGGTTTGGAAAATAGAACCAACTGTCTGCTACAAATACCCTTAAGCAATGCAACCATTTTGGAGAGATGACTCACTCAACATTTTAATCTCATTATCATGCTGTCTTTATTTACATATCCATATAGTGTCAGTACTTCCCAACTGCAATTAAGCCATGGATTCAAGGATTTATTATCCTCTTCTTCAGGGCAACACAGTCACTATCAAGGTTAAAAATATATGTACATAATCAATATCTTGTAAGAAATATATATGTGTATAAATATATCTATATCTATGATACATGAAAGGCACAAGTGTGATATGGAAAATATTTTCACTCCTCTAGAGTGACCTCTGAATGCTCACGAGTGGCAAAGCCATGAGTGAGGTTCCAGAGGTCACTGTACAGGACTGAACATATTTCCTATATCAGAAGAGTGCACATCATGTATCCTATTTATGCAATAGGGGCCTCATTGTCACAAAATGTACAATTTGTGCAGCTTTGTACGGTTGCATGACTTTGTGTGGGTTTAGTGCAGGTTTGGGGGTGTAATAAATGGCATTTTTTTAGATCTGCTGATGTCATCAGGATTTATTTCACTGCAGTGAAAATAACTTGTTTTATCTCACTGGAATATGTCTCACCCTTATTGTGTGTGTGTGTATATATATATATATATATATATATATATATATGTATATATATTTTTTTTTTCAGTTATACTGTATATATATATATATATATATATACATATATGTATATATATACACACACACACACATAGGCACTGTTGTGCCCTTATAGTTAGAGTTGAGTAGACAGTTTAATGTTAAACCCCAAAGTTTGCACTTTAATAACTGTGCAACTGTTCAACGGATTTGTACAATATGTGGAATACACGGTCTCGGGTGGTAGCTCTCTTGATCTGCCAAGCTGCATTTCATCGGATTTGCAGGTTTTGTGTAGCAAAACATCACAAATATGCATTTTTCACTTTTTTGGGCAAATGTTAGGATCATGTTTTGACATTGCACTGCATGCACATCATTTGGAATTTTGGCCAGAAATTGTCAGGGTAGAAAGAGGTTATCCTAAGAAAAATCCAGCATTGGTTTGGTAAAAAAAATATGAATCCATACCAAAGTTATTAAATTTGGAAATTGTGGGTTCTGCGCATGCTCAGTTCAGTCTTTGGGATAGATGCATAGTTTCTATCAAGTATTCCTGGTTGTGAATGTCTGGTGAATAGGGATTGCAAAGAGGGATTCAGAAATCCCACAAAATCCCTCTTTGTGAGAAGAATCTGTCTTCGTCAGCCACCATTTTGTTTTCTCACTTAGCTAAGAAAGAAAATGTTGTGATGCCTCCCCTGTTTTGTTTTTAATTTTTATATTTTTTTGTAGCTGAAAAAAGAAAACAGTCCCCTGACATCTTTTTCTTTATGCAGAATCCTGCATCAACATTTTTGATGCAGAATCCTGCTTTGAACTGCCCATTTATGGTCTGCCAACATCAGGGTGCCCAGTCCCTGTGTCAGCATGTATCCCACCTCCACTACTGTAGCACACTGAGAGCCCACCCCAGTGTGCCAAAATATTTAATTTATGTTTCTGACATTGCTATGCCCACTCCCAGTGTCAGGTGCCCCCCTCAAGCCTGTAAACTTTCATTGCCAACATCAGGTTGTCCAGTCCCCATGTTGGCATGTACCCCCCCCACTAATGTGGCACACAGAAAGCCCACTTCTCTGTGCCCAAATGTGCTTTTAAAAAAAAAAAACTGTTAAATAAGAAAAACTGTAAACCAACAGCTTTTTTTTACATGAATAAAAGAAAATGGTCCCTTGTTGTCTCTGCCGCTACCCTCCCCATCCCAACCCTCTCTCTGTGAACCCACCTCTCTGCACTACCCCTTACTCTAAACTTAACTCTGGAGGTTAGACACTGTTATCTTCTAAGGATTGGGACACATCTGCACTCTTCAAAGCTGAATCACAAACTGAAGACTCAAGGTACTGTAAGCGCTGTATAATAGCAGTCAATGGGGTTTTAACTTATGTTTATATGTGAGCCATTTTTAAGAATTTTGGACTTAAGTTTTCAACATGGGGTTCTTGGGACCCCACATCATTAACACTGGCACTGTCATTTCAGTCTCAAAAGGTGATTTTGTGGTTGCTGCATGGAATCATCTTTTGGGATGAATAAATGAAATGACAGTGCCACTGTTCATGAGGTAGCGTCCCAAAAAGCCCATGTTGCAAATCTGGTGAAAACATTCCAAAACATTACAGCATTATGAGCATGAGTTGTTAAGTGTCTACTCACACTTGTAACTTTACCAGTGTTTAATATTTTCTCTTCATATTTTCAACATTGCAATGTTTTCACACCTCCTTATGGCCAGTACAGATGTCATTTTTCACATCCTGCCCAAAATGTGTGTTTTCACACCAGTGGCACAGACTGGCACAGTCACTGTATAAAACCAATTTTTGGGACTGATTAGCAAAATCACAGAGCCACTGTTCATGACGGGGAGGTCACAAAAAACCCATGTTGAAATTTGGTGGAAAAATTCCAACAAATGAGTGTGTTATGAGCTTGCATTGTGCAGAGTCTACGCACACTCATAACTTTGCCAGTTTTACATATTTTCACTTCAGATTTTCAACATTACCATTTGTCCACACCACCTCACGAACAGTATAGCTGTAATTTTTCAAATCCTGCCAAAAATGTTTTTCCCACACCTGTGACACAAAACAGTGTTGCAGTTGCACAGAATTACATTTTGACAAGGATTTGAAAGTTTTCTGTACTGGATACCTGCGGTGAGGTGATAAGAAGGTTATGTTGAACATTTGGGGTGAAAATGATTTAAGATGGCACAGTTATGACTATTTGTTGCAATTTCGCTATGCCTGCTCATAACATAATGTGTGGAAGTGCAGGGCACAGAGACCCCTGTATTTCCACAGCAAGATATATATGTGCATCTGTGGAGTCATGGCCCACAGTAAAATAAGGATACTATTATACTATATCAAAAAGTCAGGAAATATCCAGCCCGGTGGTGGAGAGGGCTGAGGTGCTGGCACCTTACCTCGCACCATGTGGGCGACCCAGGTTTGGGAATGAGCTTGGGCCACTGGGGTGCTGGCTCAAGGGGGGAGGGTTGGAATGGGATCAAGCTATGGCTTTCCCTTCCATATGGGTGGATTCACACTCCGGCATAGTCCTGCTCCCACCAGGAGGAGCATGGAGTGTGTAGCACAGGCAGTCAGGAGTGGCGACACAAGTCTAGGAAGGGGCAGAAAGGGCCATTGGATCCTGGCATGTGCATGCATGTGTATGCCATGGCCCCAGAGGGGGGAGTAAAAATAGAACCCCCAAAGTATATATGGAAAAAAAAGAAAAAAGTCAGGAAACAAATTGTAAAAAACTTTGTTAATAGATCAGTTAGGGTTGAAGTGACAAAAGTTGGGGAATTAGGCATTAGATTTGAGTCCCTAACATCCCCCCATTCAACCCCACCAGCCTACCCCACACCCACTCATAGGCCTGATGACCCCAAGGCACACCCCACTGCCTGTCTGTGGAAGGTGGGTGTAGACAGTGCTGGTGCAGTTGGATAGGGAGTGTTAGGGGCTCAACCCTAATGTCTCACATCTCATTTCCCTACTTCTATCATTTCAACCCTAACTGATGCATTAACAAAGTTTTTTGCAATATATATATATAGATAGATATATGAATATATCTATATATATAGATATATGAATATATATATATATATATATATATATATATATATATATATATATATATATAAAATGATTTATTGCTTTTGGGTGTTTTGAGTGTTTGAATTTTGCTGCTGTACATTTGTGTAATGATTTTTCTTACAAATGAGTTCCTATATTTTAATAAATCACCATGAATATTAATTAGAAATAGTTTCTAAAACTGATCAACCAGATATTTAATTTGACAAAACTTTAGAGATTATGGTTGATTGATGGATCTTGAGCAAGGCTGCTACCCTTATCAGTATGTCTTATGTTCTATTGGCTCCTGTTTGTTTGATTCCATAGGGCATAGCTATTCCAGAAATAGCAAAAGGTTTTGTTCATGAAGCATTCAGGCAGAACCTCAGGAGTTACTAGCACTTCTGCCCATTGTAATCTCATCAGAATAAAATGAACTTTAAGAGGCACCACACCATCAGCTATTTTACTACAAAGATATCTGAACAAGTTCTAAAAAGAATATCAACCATATTGTTGGTTCTATCATCTCAAAAACAGCAGATACCTGCCTGATCATAAAACTCTTTTTTTTAATAAGATATAACCCATCACCAGGCATGCAATAAGACAGCTCTCCCTGTACAACCCACATTATGTTGTGATAAATGAGACAAAGAAAAATGCCTCTTACCACTTGGGAAGTGTGATAAGGTTGGTTTTGTCATATACCCTGGATAGGGTTATTGTGATTATAAAATGGCTAATTCAATCAGGAAATCTCTAACGGACATATTTGGTGTGTTTAAAAGGTGACAAATTTAACTACCAGCATTACAGTAAGACAAATCAAGGATGGGATATTGTTCAATAAGTCATATTGGCACTTTTCTCCATCTATATAAGTACTCATTACAAAAAACTTAATTTATGCATCAGTTAGGATTCTTACTAAACTGACAAAGGCAGAGAAATTGGGTTTTAGGTTTTCTAATCCTATCACTCCACCCCACCCTACCCAACCCTACCATTGCAACTCCACCCCCACCCACCACACACCAACAAGCGTTGGGGTGTGCCTTAGGGTCATTGACCCTAATGATCATCTCATTCTTCAATGCTGTACCATCTTACCTTCCTTACAGATTGAATGGGGTGAATGTTAGGTTTGATGACCCTAAGGCACACCCCAATGCTTGTTCGTGTGTGGAGAGTGGGGATTGGTCACGATGGTAGGGTTGGGTTGGAGGGTGGGGTTTTAGGGTTGGAAACCCTAGCACCCAATTTCTGCCCATGTCCGCTTAGTAAGAACCCCAACTGATGCATAAACACAGTTTTTTGCAATGTCTATATATATATATATATATATATATATATATGTATATATATATATATCTATATCTATGTCCTGTAACAATTTGTACTATGTGTGGCAGTATCTCTGCCCTTATACAAGCGTTGTTATAGCTGTTTTTTACTGTATCATGCTGTTTCTCCAATGTTGCCATGTATGTATACTGTATGTTTTGTGCTCTCCTGGGTCGTTCCTGAAAATAGGCATACTACTTGTCTAGTGTACTTACCCGTAAACAAAAGCTAAATAAATAAATTATATATATATATATATATATGTATATATATATATATATATATATATATATATATATATATATATATACACACACATACATATACACACACACACACACACACACACACACATATATATATATATATATATATATATATATATATATATATACATACATACACACACACACACACACATTATAGTGGCACAGCAGTGCCAGTATAGTTAGGGTTGAGGAGCCATTTACATGTTAACCCCAAAATTTTGCACCTTAATAACTTTGCAACTGTTTGACAGATTTGCCTGAAATTGGGAGTACACGATCAAGACCCATATGCCTTGGGATCTGCTAGGTTTTGTACCGGTCACATATACGGCTGCAGAGTTATTAAGCATTATCTGCGCATGCGTTTATACTTTTCTGGAATTTTACTATCGCGTGTACAGGTCACACGGTTTGTGCGACCAGTCCGAAATCCTCAGGGAACATGTGGCCAGGGTCCCCGATGTACCTTTTGAAGATTTCATGAAAAAATATTAAACAGCTCAAAGTTATTCAAAAAACAAGTTCCCATTATAAGTCAATGGGAAAAATTCGACAGTGTCGCAAATGCAGTTTTTACTGTCGCAAATGGCCCTTTTACTGTCGCAAATCTGCCATTTTGTTTTCAGTTAGCGATCAGAAAAATGCTTGGCATTTAAAATTGGGACCCTCTAACAACCTAATTATTTTTGTATTCACCTAGTTGGACCCTTAGGATGCTTGCCATGTCTTTATTTAGGGGTAAAACACCCCATAAATACGTTTTCAAATTTCTGGAAAAGTACTTTTTGCAAAGTGCTGTCATACTTGTGAGCACTGTCGAGATGAATTGCAGCTTTAAAACCCATTGCAATACTTTTCTAGGCCGTGCCAAAATGACAGCAATTTTTGGCACTCTGCTGCAAAAGAACGGCTTGGTATTTTGGTCTGAAATTTGGAAGGAATGCAGCCAACATCTCACAGATGTGCCTTTCAGTGTTCCATTGAAAAAATATTACATGGCAGCAAAGTTACGGCACTCCAAAGTTGACACTTTTTTCCCATAGGATAACATTACGGCGTCCGACACATTACAGGAATCCTTTGGCACCCTGCTACAAAATAACGGTTTGGTCTTTTGGGCTGAAATTTGTAGGGAACACAGCCAACATCCCTCAGATATGCCTTTTTGTGGTTTGGTGAAAAAATATTACAGAAATCCAAAGTTATGGCACTCCAAACCTCTCTTTTTTTCCTATAGGATAACATTACGGTGTTAAGCAGCACTTTCAGTGCCCATATCTCGGAAGCGGTGCGAGGATATGGACTTTCATCAGAAAATGCTTAGCCCTTCCTAGGGCTAAGCAAAAACAGCCAAGAAAGTCATAAATCATATGACTTTAAATTTATTTTCTACGTCTGACGGTTCCTGAGATATAAGCAATTTAATATTCCAACTCCTCATTTTCTGCTCCGAGACCCATTATTATGCATACATTCTTTGTATCTACTGTCTTTCTTTATGCAGCTTTTGGGAAAACCAGCCTGTGTGCTTACATTACTGTTACGTGTTACATGAGTTCCATTCCCGGTTCCCTTACTGTTCACGTCTATGCCACTGTGTGCGTTACCCATTGCATTTTCATTTGCCCTTGCTTTTGCATTGTTTTTAACATTTCTGTCTACACTACTGTTTCTCTTTCTGTTTCGCTTTGTGTCACCATGCGCATTACTATTTGCATTTGTGGGCACAATGTTACTGTGTGACAAGACATCATGTGGCAGGAGCATGGAGCCTGAAGGGCCCTGCACTCCCGCTGCTGCATTACATTCACTATTTCTCATTATCATTCTCAAAAAGAAGGGAAATTAGAGGCAAAAAACTCTGTTTAATGCATTAGTTAGGGTTGTTCCACACCGACAAAAGCAAGGAAATTCAGTGTTAGGGTTGAAAGCCCCCCTTGGCCCCCCCTGCCCACACCCCCAACTGGCATCGGGGTGTGCATTAGGGTTGTCGGTCCTAACTCTCATCTCATTCTCCTACACCTCTGCTTCTTTACACATGTGATGGGGTGAGAGTTATGGCTGACAACCGTAATGCGTACCCCGATGCCGGATGAGGGTATGGGGGGGACCAAGGGGGGCTTTCAACCCTAACACTGAATTTCCTTGCTTTTGTTGGTGTGGAACAACCCTAACTAATGCATTAAACAGAGTTTTTTATATATATATATATATATATATATATATATATATATATATACACACACACACACACACACACACACACACACACACATACACACACAAACTGTTTCTGGTAATATTACAACTTATTGATTTTTAGTTACAATCATGCTCTATGTTATTTATGTTAAGGGTGAGCACCACAACATGGCTGTTTATGTGGAATACTGTTTCTGATATATGTTCAAACAGTGATATTGATAAACGTGGCTCAAGATAGAGGAATGCCTAACAATATTTTCTGCAATTATCATTTTATTATAATGTCTTATTTCCATATATCCCAAACAAATATATCCTAAAAACACTTTCATTATATAAATTCATATATATAACTGATATATCTGTATCATATGGCTTCCTTTTAAGGTCTGCAGTTTGTTTAGATTCTAATAAGTGTCTATAAAATAAAAGATGTGTCCTATACTTTGTGTGTCCTTGATAACGTTCTTAAACAGAGCATTACTGATTTTACAAACACTAATAAACTGTAAATAAATGTGACAAATCAACAAGCTAGCAAAATATTTAAAGTCATGTGTTAGCCCCATCAAAATTTACAAAAGGAAGCTCTATCTGCACAGCATATCTGATGCATTACTGATTCAGTCCCATCCACAGACCTATTTAGCTAACTTCAAACTGCTTGTTACAGTTGGTATGCTAAGACCAGTAATAACATTTGAAAAAAGAAAAAGAAAAAACAAACTTCTAAAAAGAGTGCTGCCTGTTTTCTGTTTTTGTTTGGTTAATGTCTAAACAGAGAAAATTGAGCACCTACCCCGTGAAGTAAAAAATTATGCAGCTCTGCCAAAATCAGTAGAAAGACAGCTATTTGGTGCTCAAGCAGGTACATAACAAAATGTACTTGTCATGCCTGTCACATTTCAGAAAATCAATTCCTTTCACAAAGCCACAGAAGATAGTTATCAAGCTCCTTATATACACAGTATGATGTCATCACCTGAATACATTTAAATAGCCACCAATTAAAAGTAAGTATAATACAAATTCAAAAACAGTGTTGTGCAAAATGTGCAAAGACATACATAAAAATAATATACAAGAAGGATTAAAATAATGAATCCATCATTTCACTAGCTAAGTGACTACCAATTTATCTGCACAGTGTCATATGTATTAGTCATAAAAATGTCTATATGGTTGCTAGTGATGCTAATTCTGCTGGATGAACAGTTATACTGCAGGTTACATCAGTGAGGGCACTGGTAACATCATTTTCATATACTCAATCCTAGTATTTCTACATGTTTTAGAAAATGCAAGCACAGCCCCAGGACCACAAAAAAATGGCTGAGCTTATTTGTCTTGAATGCTTGTCAAGTGATACAGGCTAGTTTAGAAATTCCTGTTCAAGAAAGCATATAGAATTCAAAGAATAAGTGATTCCAATATTGGTAAAGTTGCATAAGTGCTGAAAGGATATGGGTGACTGTCCAGAATCCTTGTGTATTGCATCCATCACAGTATTGTACAAGCTGGGCATGTCTATGGATCCGTGCGGGTTGTACAGGCCAATACCATTACTCAACATGGATGCAAAAATATTTTATTAAAATATTAGCAAATTGGGTAAACAAAATTTTACAGAAGTTAGTTCACCAAGACCAATCAGAGTTTAACCCCAACAGACATCTCACAGATAACATAAGAAACCACCTGAATATTGTTCATGGGAGTATACCTTTCCACCAGCCTCAAATTGCAATTACAATCCATCCATAAAAAGCATTTGACAGGCTGACTCGGGACTTTCTATTCATGACACTCAAGACATTTGGGACAGGAGATCAATTCCCGTTCTTGATTGATGAACTATATGACTATCCCCAGGCCAGAATTATAGTGAATGGAACAGTTTCTGACCCATTCAAAATAGCATGGGGGACAAGACAAAGCTGTCTTGTGTTGCCTATTTTATTCCCTTTATGTATAGAACCATCAACAGCCATGATAATGTTTCACCCAGAGATAGAGTACATCTGAGTTTGTGGGGGGGGGGTGGGATTTGAGAATTTCCTTGTATGAAAATGATACCACATTATAGCTTAAGAACCTTCTTTTGACCTTTCCAGTCTTGAAGAACATACTGTGACAGTTTGGTCAGATCTTAGGATATAAGATTAACACAACCAATACTGAGGTGTATTGCTAAGTGGATATATATCACCTGATTTAAAAAAAAAACTGCATATCATGCAGATGGGTCACCATCCAGGTTCACTACCTGGGCATCCAGATTCCAGAAAACCTGCCATGGCTGTGTCAGAAAAACAATGGGGAACTTATTACTGAAGCGCTTGCTGATCTGAAATGGTGGTGACTGCTATTGCTGTCCAATTTTGATGAAAGTGAGTCAAATAGAATGAATGCATTTTCACAGTTCTTATTTTTATTCCAACATTTCCCATTAATATACCAAGAATTTGATTGGGTAAAAATAGATAAAGATCTTCCTCATTTTTTGTAGCAAAGGGGGAGGCCTAGGATTAAAAGAACGTATCTTCAGAGACCAAGGGTAGAAGGAGGGGAAGGGAC